>OZ010625.1:32459371-34896038 GCA_963932425.1 Athalia cordata | reverse complement strand
ATGTTATATGTATACATAGTTATGTATCTATGCATATATGTATGTATTTTATATAGACAAGATGCGATTTACGCGTTGCGTTGTGGTTATAAATTTTACGTTTCTTTTCCACCTGCTCGAGTATAATTATATTATATATATTATATGTATGTACGTTCGGTATACATACTCCCAGTTTTCTATGTACTTCAAACTCATATCATATACCTATCACATACCTATATGTGTACCACCGTACATCTCTTTTATATTATTTGCTCGAGAGATTCGCGTAACTGAAGAAGTTACAACTTATATGAACGCTCTTCCCCTACAAGAATGCAAACAGATTTGTATGGATAAATTCTTACAACTTATGACGATGCGACGTATTATAACGTATATTCGTACGATGATGCTGATGATGGCAATTTCTAGAATTTTTTTTCTCTGTTGCCTTGTTTTTTTTTTTTTTACTTTTATTTTAATTATCGTGCAATTTTTCATCTCTTTCCTCCTTCCCCCGAATCGATGAGATTTCAACTTTTTTATTGTAGGTATAATTTTTTTTTCCTCAGCAATTTTGATCATCATTATTTTGATCATTCGGCTCGTTTTATTCGCCGGGAAAGGCCTTAGGCTTTGAGCTTTAGGGGTTGCATTGATTTTTAAGCACCACCGAAGACGGTTGGGGCGGTCCTCGCAGGATGGCGCAGGGAGTACTTCCTTATACCGGAAGACGTACGGCGCGTTATGTACATATTGTTATAGTGCAGCGTCGCGACGCCTTCATTCTTGACAGGAGGGAAGATTATATGCTTCCCGGTTGCGACGACGACGATGATGGTGATGCAATTGCGGAAGGGGAGGCGAGAAAATCGGAAAAGGAAGGCCGAGCGGAGAGCGTATAATATGAGGAGTATGTCCAAGGTGCGTTGCATTTGGCTTTGAACGGGTGCGTGCCGCGGATGACTCTGTGACGTCACATCCGCCCTGACGCGTGACAACCACGTAGGTGGCCTTCTCTTTTTTTTCTTCTCTCCTGCAACTCCAATTTCACCTTGCTTTTAACTTTTCACTTTTGCGATAGGAGGTATTGTTCCCGCGGTCACCCCTGAAATGAAAATTTTAGTTCTCAGAACTTCTCGATGTTTCGAGCTCCGAAAAATTGTCCCAAACTATTTTCGGACTCGGATTCGATGGCTCAGTGTTTACTCAAAGTTGAAATTATAAAATGAATGAATATATTAATTCGATTTTTTTTTTTCACCCCGCATTAAACGATTTGCGATTATCCTCATTCAGGATCGCGACGATCCGGCGCGTGTTTGGATAGAGTAGGTAATTTTCAAGCGTGTAATCCTGAATGTTGAGTGGAGAATTTATATGCAGAGGTATAATAATGTACGAGTTGAATTATTGAATAACACGGTGCATAAAAGAAATGAATAATGACCAAGTAATTATGCCTGTCGACGTTCTAACCGTATAACATTCCGATGCATATTATCCTTACCTGCAAACATAAAGTGATTAACTGTATACCATAGAGAAAAAATGGACGAACCACAAATTCGGAGCGATCAGTTTTTTGACTCCATCCAAGTCATTTGTAAAAAAGTCATGTCGATCTATCGAGTTCGAATTGTGGTAATTTGATTTATTTTTTTATTTTTGTGACAAAGAAAATATGATGCGTGTGACAGTCTTGTTCTGGAATAAGAATCTCTGGAGCTAAAAGTTCATAGCTATCGATAATAATAATTATAGATACGACGAGACCAGGTTCCGTAAGATACTACTATGTAGAAGGATAAGAAGATACGAGTTAACTGGAAGAATGGGAAGGGGAAAGGGTTGTCTTCAGGGATTCGCACGCGAGGCACGTTGGCGGCAATAAACCGAGCTGCGATTTCCATGATTTATCAACTCCATGATCGTTGCACAGTTGCAACTTTAATTATTCCGGTGCAGCATTCATTCGGTAGATATACGTAAGGTGCATGTGCATGTGCATAGATGCGCATATATATACGTGCCTCGCGCACGCGCGCGCGCGTTTCGAACACTATGCTATTTCCGCGACTCGCTTTTACGACGGACGACGTTTACGTATCGATATACGCGTTACGTGCATATACTATACACACGCTCGATATCGTCTACGCGTGTTTGAAATTGAAATACATGTATGAATTTATATAAATATATATATATCGATGCAAGGATAAGTCTAAGCACGGTTTTATACCGTGGGAACTGGAACTTGGAAGTTGGCTGAGAGTCGAGAACCGCGGAGCGCTGGAGCAGCCTCAACTAGGCAAGCATCGATAAAAACTAACCGTCGTTATGCCGCGATCGAGACTCTTAATAATAAGTTAAAACAACCGTAGATGGACGGCCCTGCTGGCTACTCCGTCGGTAGCTGAGGTCTGTGCATCTAAAAATCAACTATTCCAACTTACGATTTTATAAATATTACTCCCACTTCCCACAAGATACGCGCGCACCTGCATATTCCCTGGCTTCGCGTCCCGAACAAAAGTTTCGATTTTTCCGATCCGCGAAACAAACAGCTATTCGAAATGGGTAAAAAGAAATAATTCAACCGTCGCTGGAATTACCTAGCATAATTTAAAAAAAAACTCTGTTAGTACGTATGGAATATGATATCCCGCAGATCCTTATACACTCCCATTTTTTTGATCCGCCATATTTTCTATGCAGGAATAAAGTGTAAAAGCGTTCCAGCCCCTATTGCTTCTTCGTTTTCATAGGGCGCGAGGCGATAGGTCGTATAAGGGTGTTTTTTTTCTTTTCTTTTTACTTTGAGAGGGGATGAAGCGATTGGGGGCGGTTTGGTGGCGTCGAATCTGCATACGCGTCGATCCGCCGCGGCGCGCGCTTCGGATTCGATGAAACTTTACGATACGTACGTTTCACCCCCAGCTAGCGTTTTACCTGCCTCGAGGGTGTGCTGCGTACGTACCGTATAAAGTTCTCATACATATATGTATGCCTATATTATACATGAGATGTACACATATATCCTACGTAAATCCTGGCGCGGGGGGAGAGGGTGCGACGATGTTATCGACCAATCCAGCCCTCCCGGCTGACCTGCGTACATCAGCGTGGCGCCACCCCTAGCCCACCTTCTACAACCACCTCCCGTACCCCTAACCTGCCCGCCACCCCCGCCATATTGTAAAATATGGATCGCGGAGGTGTACGCCACCCCCGACACTCCACCGCATCTCCCCGCGGACTTCGAGATCCGAGAAAGTTGAGAATCAGAAGGGCGGGCTTCCTACACCTCAACTTTTAGGCCCGCCTCGAAATTTCATCTGCACTTGCTACACAAGACTGAAACTTTTTTGCTGAATTTTACATTGAAAATATTGTCATCGTGAGTTATTCGTGTAATACCAAAGGGCAAGGGCTGTTTACTATGCATCGCTTAATTTATATAGAATTTTCATCCGATATTATATTACATGATACTTTATTTGAAAAGTTAAAAAAAATTCAGTGAATGTCAAACCTGTTTTTTCAGACTCGTTGGTTTTTTTGGGAAAGATCAGATGAGACTGTAGAAAGTTGGGCAGATAAAAATGAGGGAAAAAAAAGAAAAGAAGAAGACAAATAATCGTAGGGGTGCAAGTGTCTGTCTAGCTTTTGTTTCGGCAGGTATTATATTTCGTGACCCGTAACCTTCTGATCCTGAGATCGCATGCCGCATTCTTATAGATTCATATATCTATAGCTACTGCGGGTGAAAACGCGGAGGGCTGAGGATTGAGGGTTGAGGGTTGAGGGTTGAGGGGTTGGGGCGGCGGAGGGCGGAGGCAGGAATATTCAGCGTCACGGCGCCATCTTGATAAGAGTTACGAGGCGTGGCTCGCGAGATATTTCATAAGGAGCACCACCGTGCTATGCCGTCGCCGCCGCCGCCACCGCCGCCGCCGCTCCTGCTGCTGCTGCTGCTGCTGCTACCAATGCCCAGGATAAATTCACCCGCAAAACTTTCATAATATCGAATCCCCCGCTATACCTCACCTAAGTACCCAATACTTCGTACACTCATATATGTATTGTATTATAAGTACAATGAAACATGCGCGATCCGTGCAAAGAAATTTTCTTCATATAATATCAGGGGGGTGTAAAGTTTTCGTTTCTTTTCCATGCGGTCCATACTCCATTTTTCCTGCCATATCGACAGTAATTATAGAGTTTACAAAGAAATTCATTAGCATATTTAAGACATCTACATTCTGGCAGATATAATTCCGATTGCTCGACGCACATAACGAGCAGGCAGGCAGACTGCCAACTGGATCAGCATCGTGACCTTGCGAGAAGAGAAAAAAAAAAAAAAAACATCGAGATAACATAAGTACCAGAGAAATCAACAGGATATTGTCACCGCAACTACATTGTTGCACCTGACGTCATTACCGCGGCGTAGATCGGATAGTTTTTTTCAAAATGATATTTTTTTTTTTTTTAAGAATGTGGTATGAAGGAACAAGAGAATTAAGGGGTGTAACTGTAGCTAAGTGGATATTATATGCCATGACACTGGCCGTAACGACTTGAAAATTAATTATATGGTCGTTTGTAAGCTGTGAAGAGGGATAAAATTCCTTGAAAATTTATTATTGTTATATATATCTAAGCACTAGATTTATGCATACATTTACAATACGCGTATTATATGATATTTATTCGCGTGACGCATAACGCAATGAGATCCTGAAGTGTTAGAATACCGCCTCTAAAGTAGTCGCCGCTGCGAGACGAAGGTCTTTAAGGCCTTTCATTATTAAGTTCTGTCACAATATGAACGCAACAAAGAGAAATAATAAATATTCATAAACACCAGAGTATTATTATAAATTGTTTTATCCAAGCGCGGAGAATATTAGAAAAATATCAGATGAGGAGAGTAATAAAATACTTTAACAGCTCAAGGAGACGATTATAACGCAAATTTCATCTCCTTTATTATATTAATTAATTATTAATTATTGTAGATTTGTTACAATCGTTACGTTCTTCACCTTCACGATGTGAAAATTGTTGCAAAATGATTTATTTTTCACAAATATTCTGATTCCCACTTTTCCTTCCGTGTAAAATATCGAAAATTTCACCTATACTCTGATACGTCCTCACGCAGAAAAAAAAGGGAGTAAGAATCTACAACTAGGGAATCAGGGATATTTAGGAAATCCATTTTACATGAACTATTATACATCTGTGAATTATACAGATACGGTTACACACTTGAAGGGAAAAAGCTCTGTCGTGTTTTCGCGCGAGCTTTATAAGTTGTTAGGAAAGCTAGCATAGCTATAGAGGTATATTGCGGGCTGTAGAATGTGGAAGAAAATAGGGGATGAATTCGCAGACACCCGAGTCGGAAAAAGACGCGGTGAATCGACGTAGAATATTTTGTATAGGGTGGTGCAGAACGAAGACAAGCGAAATTTCTTTCTTCCTTTTTTTTTCCCCATGCAGGACAAAAATTGGCGAGCAGCGTGTGCGTCGCTATAATTATAATTTCAGTCTTATATACTCACGTATAAATTTACAGATCAGAGCCGGTGATGACCAATACTTTATATCTATATCTGTGCTGAGGCGCGTTCGCACAATGCCAGGGCGATGTCGGGTAGTAAAAATCTGCGAGCGACATTGCAGAGCGATAAGCAGCGCGGGTTGAGTGTAGTAGAACGGCGGCGACAGCGGTCAAGGGGGTCAAGGGGGAGAAAATGGGGCCCGCGGCCCGTATAACTCCGATAACGACCGCCCGCCACCATAAACCCTCCGCACCCTATGCCCTCTCGCTCACGAAATATAGGTATATATCTCCAACCCTCCTCCTCCTCCTTGCGCCCTTTTTTCCTTTTCGATAATATATTTTCACGTTCTGCATGCATTCCGAAAAATCAAGAATTACGTATAAATTTAAAGAATGGGAAAATAATGTGTATAAAATTTCGTTACTTCGTTGGGCCGGACGTGAAGAACTGAGGCAGGAAGTTGAAAACCTTGTTTAGTATCGATTGAAATTCTGTACCTAATAAAAAAAGATTCAAAGATCACTTCGGGCAAATAAGATGCATGAGATAAATGACATTTCCAATTTTTTCCCCACTCATTTTTATACTTAAAAAAAAAAAAAAAAAGTCCAATATTATAGAAATTTGTCATGGTCCTAATTTCGCCATGATTCATATTTTGGATGGTATTTTTATCTTCGTTCAATCATCGAATTGTTAATTGTTTTTCTTTCAGCGGTTAGGGGAGAAGGTGAAGTGCAGACGTTGCGTATCGCGATGCACTTGGAGTACGGTGGCGGTGGCCTTGAATGAGATCGAGATCGGGCAGTGCCCTTATCTGGATGGATGGCTGGCACTTCGATGACGCGAGTACCGGACTGACTGACTAACTGACGACGGACGTAAGGCCGGAGCTGAATCTAAAGCTGCTGCCGCTGCAGTTATATTAAAGTCCTGTGAGCTTCGTTCACATTCGCCATTCGTCCGAGCCCAATATTTCCAACATCTGAAAATTCATGCGAATAATATGGTAATAAATAATTAGTTAATATACGAGCGATATCGAAAGATCGATGGACTCGATATTGCAGTCGAATCTTTTTTACCACACAATTAAATTATATACAATGAAATAGTAATAATAACAATCAGTTTGCAAATATTACATTATGCAGATGTACACGCCGCACCGCAGCCTCCGTGGAGGAGAAATATAAATAAAGTATGAAATTATTATTCATGCGAGGATTGCGAGAGAAGGGGGATGGGGAGGGGCGGGGAGGGGAGGGTTGAAGAAAACCGCTTTAGTCAATGCCAGAATTATTTCAGCTCGAATGCAGTGAATTGATTTCAGGGACTGGTTCACCTCCCGACGGTAGACGATTCTTCGGTCGATGACAGTCAATTCGTAAATCATGGAGAAAAAAAATAGAGAGAGAAAGGGAGATGGGAGATAAGGATCGAGAAGGAAAGAAATAGCTGATTCGAGGGACGCGGAGAACGGGATGTGGGTATATACCTAAGAATATATACTACAAATATATTTAAAACTAAAAAGTCCTGGAAATTATAAACCGATTATTTTAAAATGTCCTTTTTTAGGGCATATTCATAGCAAATCACGATAAATGTCAGCAGATCACTGTAATCAATGACATGAAAATTTTTTGAAGCTGAATCTAAGATACAAAATCCAGGGCTACGATTTTGAAAAAAATTTCAGTGAAAATTCAAATTCGAAGGAGATTATTATTACGACCGCGTTTCTTTTATTTTCAGATGCCGGTCGATGCGAGCCTCGTAAGGGTGGTCAGGTATCGTTAGGAAACGTCGAAGAGGTTCGGAGGATGGGAAGGGGAGGAAACGAGAGGTCAGCCAGACTATAGGAGCTATATCGAGTATAATATTGGCAATAAAAATATAGTCGGATGTCATCCGCTTTCCTGGCGTATAGACATAACGTTTTTATCCTCGAAATTTCAACCTCTGACTATCGCTATCTCCGAAAATCCGCGGGTTTTCATTGATGAAAAAAATAGAAAAATTCAAAGCTAGGGGGCCAGAAATTGGAATCGTTTTTGTTTGCGTATATAATCGGAGGTATATTTTGAGTTCAGAAATCGGAATCCGTTTACCAAATTGACTGCAGAGTGCGTTCGAATAAAAATTTCAACGAATCTTTCATCCATTCAATTTGCGAGTTTCGAGCAGACATCTCTTATTCGGCATGGGATCTATCGCATGATATTTATCTGTTACATAATCTGATCTCATTTTATGATAATAACCTACGAACCGCGCTACCATGTAATGTGCGCTTGTCTATTAAAATTCATTCCTACTTTACATATCTCTGCATCCCTTCTAATGAGCTCGGTAAGTATATAGAAATTTTTTATAAATACATTAAGACCCAGAACTACCAAGCATATGGTAATTATAATTTACTGTTCAGCGGCTTATTTTACTCGAAAGATCGCGCGGATATAAGCGGAGTATATAATATGTAAAACGTTGATAATTCTTGCGTATATTATTATATACTATTCAAAATACATATACATATATCCGTATCGCAACGTACTATATAAGCATTTACATATACTATAATTTAGATCGCATATTAGCCCATATAATATTCTTTTGTTTAGACCATCGAATTCGATCTTATTCTATATATCTATACGTATGTTACATACAAGTATAGTTGGGAACGTAGAATATTATGACCATTTCCGCGTATGGCCGGGACATTAGCCGCGGTGTTGGTGCGCTGCATGGGGATGCGCGGTCGTAAAAAAAGCACTAGCTATAGACGCGGCTTCGAGCTTTGCTACGGTCATCCGATGGTTCATCACGTTGACGTGCTTCTGGACGGGATATATGCGGAAAAAAGAAGCGAGAAAGAGAAAAAGAGAAGCTACACGGGGCTTTCCTCCGCTACCGTACAGGGTGTCCATAAAGACACCCCCATTCCCCGTATAGTACGCCATCCTCCATACCTCCCTGTTTCTTCTGACAGTGTTTTGCGAAAGCAGTAAAAAAATGTAATCAAAAAAATCATTACCCCCCTGGAATATCACCTCATCCTTCCCTTCAGCTTTTTTTTTCTTATTCTTCTTTCTCTTATATTCTACTTCTGCTTATTTTTGTCGCCTGCACGTCAAAAATAATATATCTACGGACAAAACCTGCAGGAGCTTTTTTTCTTCTAATCGTTGTTCTCTTTTTTTTCCACGCTACAGCTGCAGAGATGTAGCCGTCGATGTCGAATCCGAGTGGGTAATGAGAGCGGAAAGAAAGTCCTTTTTATTTTCTTCTGATGTTGCGCAAGTTTCACACGTAGTTATATACGCCCGGTTTTGCCTCGGGTTTTACGATCCCTGACTATAATAATCCCTGCAACAATTGTTGCAGATCCGCGTCACGTGACCCTTTTTATTTAACACACACACAACCCGTTGTAATTATTGTCGCAACAAGGACGAAATTAGTGTTTTTACAACCTGCACACTCCGTGCGCGCATCCATGTTTTAACTACCCTTATTCCTTGACCCTGTTTCACTCTTTACACTCGTACAGCAAATTCGTGTACGTGCAGCGGCAGTATAAACCTCAACCCCCCTATGCTGACAACTGGAGGTAATCCAAACCCGGGGTAAATAATTAATTTCGAAATCACCGCCACGTCCTGCATGACACGAGTGAGTCGCGGTTGAAGAAAATCCAAGTACGCGTGCGGTCTGATTTGGAAATTATTGAGAAAAAGAAAAAGAAATCGAAACGATAGATCGATATGTAATGGAAAATCTATTTTAATCGGATGAATCGATTTCTTCTGACTTTTAGCTATAGATATATTTATAGTACAGCCACACCACGTTGTCCGCATACATTATGTGTGCATCGGCATCAGCGGTGCAGCGGTTGGTCGCGTTAGACTTAATTCACGTGATGCGGTAGCATGCAGGGACAGTCGTATGTGTAAGTATAGATGGACATAAACTTGAAAGTCTTCTTCGGCAGCAGGAGCAGCAGCAGCTAAGAATTTGCTGCAGAGAAGTTGGATCGATCGGAGGCAGCGATCGCGAGAGCTGTTCCGCGGCGGCATCTGAGATATGGGCGGAGCGACTCAACGATTTTGCATACTCGATGAGCCGCGGTATACCAGCCGCAAAGAGCGGAGGCGGTGGATACTTGCATACAATTACCGCGCTCAGCCTCCGCATTGGTCCAGACCTCATGCCGTCCCTCTTTCCTCTTCTTTACTCCGCGTCTCGTCTCCTATATCGTTCCGCCTCTACGCGTATCTCCTCCACCGCGTTGTCTCGCGTGCGTCGCTCATGTACTTTTATATACATACGTATATGTACCTCAGTTACATACCTATACGTGTACATACAGGTATAGTATGCGCGTACATACCCGGTAGCTGCGGACCGTCACGGAGACGCTTGCTTTCACTTATACCTGCCTTCATACTCGTATACGCTATTCTTGCGTATCGAAACTCACGCTCCCGATCATCGTCATCGTCATCATCGTGGCTACTAATATAGTATCTTCGAGTATCGAATGCTGCATTCAATCGACACCGAAACTTACACAAAAAGAAGTACGACGAACGAGGGGTAGAAATGCCGGAATTTCATACCAAATCGAAAAGATCTTACCAAACCGAAACGAAAGGAAAATGAAAAATTTTAGTCTGGGTTTCAAGAAAATTACAGGTGGCAAAGAAAAGTAAGAATTAGGGATACTTTTCATTCGAGGATCTTCAGATTTCCTTATTGTCTTTTTCTCAGTTTGACCGATTTATTCTTTTTTTCCACGATCTTTTTTTGTCCCATGAATCCCGAAGCGCGTGTATCATATTGTGATTTGGATGGGAAATATGAACGATTGCAGATTTCTGAGGGTCGTAATGAAATTCCATACTACATATTAATGAAAAACTTTATATCGAAGTTTGAAGACGCTATAGATATTTGCGCGAGCGCGATCATCCTCGCTTGTTTTCTGAATAGATCGTGCGATGCACGCGCGTTTTACTGCGCGGTCGTCTTATATTCACCCTTCGGGCAACGCACCTTTGGTCCAGCGTCCTGTCGCGGTCGTGTCCTGATCGCGCCTCTTATACGCGCTCACATCAGTTCAGTTCGCGAACGAGTTTCAAGTTTTTGTTTCCCACGCTGCATGGCTAACCGTTACCAGCGAGATACAGCAGCCTACTACTGCTGCTTCTACTTTTGCTTCTGCCTGCACCGCTTCTTCTTCTCATTCTTCCTGCACTGCGACAGGCTTAACGCAGTGCAAGTTTCAATTTCATCGCTGTGTCAAAATAACAATAATCGAAAACCCTCCAATTACTTTCTTCCCCACGCGCATATCATTCAAATCCCTGAGACTCGATCGCTGTTCTTTTTTTTCTTTTAGTTCGCTCTTGTAAAAATGTCTTTGATCTGTTTCAGCCTTCCCCCTCCCTCTTCTTCTTCGTTCCCGCCAATTGAAATCATCGAATGAAATAGAATAATTTATTATATTGGTGTTTTGCTACCGGACGTCGGCCGACGCGACGCGGGACGCCCGCGACTGGTGGCTCGCGCGCCACGTATTCGCGCGCGTTACGTTTTTCCCGCCTATTTTCGACAGTGACGCATCGATGTCACGTTATATATAGCAGGTATCTTACAACCATGCAACGTACGTACAAATTCGCCGCCACCCGGTTTTAAACCGCAACAACAATACGATGGATCTTTTCCGTGATATTATTTCGATGATTTATAGCAGACGATGATGTAGTGCCGAAGATTATTTCATCCGAAGTAAAAACGTACACGTACGATCGCAGTTAATTTTCAGAAAATCGTACGCCGGAACGTCCGCGAAAAATGACTAGATTCTTAGTTTTTTTTTAATAAGTTCATCTAATTTTATCCGAAGCGAAAAAAAAGGAGGTAAATTAAAAATCGTTGAATCTTTTTTGCCATACGAACGCGCAGTAAATCGCGTATATGTATACGTATAGTTGAAGGCGCATATTATTATAGCTTCGCACCTGCCCAGAAGTAGAATAACAGTGACTTGCGTTAGCGAATATTATTATACTTGTCCTGAAATCGTTGGGCGTGAAAAATTACGGGGTAGTAAGATGAGCCGCGCGGTGCAGGAGCAGAGGGGGCGAAGTTACAGTAGGTGTGTAGCTGTGCTATCCCAGCAACGATAATATGCGCTAGCACATGTGAGTATAAAATAGTATAATATATATGGAATATGAGGTAGGCAGGTAGTGCTGAATAGATAATATCATTTATGGTTTCACCAGTGAACAGCAAAGGGCTACTTGCGCCGGTAGCGTAACAACGTAGGTCGGTTAGACGTACGCCGTGACTTCGTGGCTTCGTAGCTTCCTGTGCGTGTCTTGGTAATAATTATTCCTGACGCTCTCTTCTTCTTCTTCTTCTTCTTCTTCTTCTTCTTCTTCTGTGTTCAGCGATATCTGCACGAGGTTTACGTATAGGAGAAGTCATGAGGTATACCTTATGATATACACTCTAGGACGTTGCCTATCCTACGTACTGATATTATTGCCGTATACCTTGGTCTACCTTGCTTCTGTTACTATAAATCATAACCGCCAACCGCACAACGCATGAGGAAGAAAGAGAGCGGGAGGGAATCGGGCACGCTATGCCCACGCCGTTAATAATTAATGCGCGGTACAAAATGGTAAATTGTAGGAAACAGTATAGCGTGAGGTTGCATTGAATAAATTTGACTGTCGGCATTAAAACGATGTTATTTTCACGCTTACCACATGTATTATATGCCTGGATATTATATGGATCGAGAAAAACACGGATAGTGACCGAACCGACAAATACCCCATTAGAGGAAAATTGACACTTTCTTCGGATCCCCGGCTGACGCGTCCTCCGTGGTCGAGAAATTGAAAGCTTGTGAAAAAAAAACACAACATTTTTTCCAATCATTGGTAATGAGCAACGTTTGAACTTTGTTTTCAAATCAACCAATTAAAAAACGCCGGAAGAAAAAGCGATATCGGGTCCCGGTTGACGATCTGAAGAAGTGCAATTATTTTCAATTGTTTTTTCGTTGAAGTATCAACGAGTATTTCTACCACCATAGGCGAAAATTCCAACGACGAATAATGATGTTCGCTTGCGCGAAGCTCATGATTATATCCGAAGAATTCGGAAAATTCTGCTTTGTAATAAATAAGAATATTCAATGTGAAATAAATCGCGTCTAGAGAGTTAAGGAATCGTTCGCGAGCAATGCAACGAGGGTAACGAAGGAAATTTATAAATACGGGGGTTTTTATATGATAATCAAGACGATATAATTGCCCATCCTGCATATATGGCTGCCCATTGACCGGGACGTAATGTCTTCATTTCGCACTTTGCGTTCTCACTTATCTCACACTCTTGCATGGGAAAGTTTATTCGAACCGAATTCGAATCTTATTCAAGCGTATATGGTTTATTCCCTCGCGGCAGATCGTCCGATAAGAGATATACATATACCTATAGATGGAAAAAAGAGCCAGCGGTATGAACCAGATGGACAGTCGTCGACAAAAACTCACAATTTTATGATCTAAGAATATTTAGTTTATACTGGAGAAGGGGAAATTTAAGGAGATCGAAGGATGGTCGAATACGGACTCTGAAGATGCGGATGAGGAGGGAGAATCCCATAAACTTTGGATTCCCAAGTGTCTTTGCCAATCAGTACCTTAAATTATGCAGTCGTCTCCCAGCAGGAGACACCTGACAACCTGTTTAACCTGCGGGCGAGCCTCATTATGACAAGAAGGTAAAGGGAGACCGATGAGTCCGAGGACCCGATGAATGTAGAAAAAGAATATCGTGTGTACGTATACTATTATAAATCGCGAATACATAGCCACGTGGGTATGTACACATATGTATAAATAGACCTGGTCCTCATATGTGCGGTGCGGTAGCCAGCAGCAATGGAGTTGGATGAAGTTGGATCGGTCGCATCTGCAGGTCGCGGGACCATGCGAGATCGAAGGAACGACGACGCGAGAGATGAGAGAGGAGAGACGAATGAGGAGTACCACAATATGGCGGAGCTCGCGAGGTTATTAAAGATGGCGGTTGTTCAGCTTCCAGTTTCTTGTGATCCAACGTCTACAGAACCATATTTGAATGCTGCATGCGCGACGCGGTTCTACACTCCGACATATCGCGAGTCTCCCTTCGGCAGATCATTCCCCCCTGATTTCCGCGGCTCCCGCAACGAAACTTCAGACTCGTCTTTCGACCTTCAAAACCACGAACCAAAAATAAAAGCATTTCGCCATTTTGTCTTCTCAATTCAACCCTGTACATGAATTTTCTGTGTTCCGCGGAGTTGTGATAATCGTCGGCCTCTGCAGATTAATGAGAGAGGTGGACAAAAACGAAATGCCTAAAAATAAGAGATATATTATTATAAATTATTTATTCTCCATTTACGGAGTAAAACGATTCCAAGTTTGGTGTAGGTAGTGAAAGACTTTCGCGACCCTAATTCGACCGATTAACAGCGGACTTCCGACTGCCTAGCGGCGCAGCGACTGCTGCAACCGCGAGACAAATTGCCGGGATATTTATTGCGCTATATGTATGAAAGTGTACGTAAAGCCGATGTGTATAACACAAGTTTATCGGTTTACGCCGGGCGTGATTTAACCGTAATATATCTCGAACGGAGCATTTTGTCTAAGAAATTCGGATTAAATTGTGTTTTGTAATCAAAAAAACTTCAACGCTATGTAATATGACGTTTTACACGAGCGAACAATTTTCCTAAATTTCTCGTCGATCAATCCAGGGGCAAAGATGACGCATATATTGTCTACACATGCTTCCATGCTGCGCCTAAAATTTAATAAAACTTGGCGATGCAGTCTTTAGGCTGTTGCATTTGCAACCTGCAGTACCGCGGCATCAGAACGCCTCATCGGAGGTTTTAAATGTTTGCGAGACTCGGCGGGGTGGCGGGTTGATTTATCATTCCATGGAATGCGGATAGTTAATAAATTATATCGGACGATAAATAAGTCCTGGTTCGCCGCGGATGCGACTCTGGCCCCCGCGGACGAGTGGCACGCCAAGCACGGCGCCCGCAAATTCCCGCAACCGGAACCCGCTTCCGAATTTTATTATTTTTACTACTCCCCCTTCTCCTTCTTTCTTCCCTCTATTCCTGCGTTAGTCGCATCGCGCATGGATCAGGAATATCGTGTGTATATTAAAAACAAAAAAAGAAGGTACAAAACAAAGTAAATGTAGAAATAAAAGAACGTAGAAGAAAGAAGAAAAAGAAGTACAAAACGCGTCAAGGCTATACCGCGGATCTTCGCGAACCTTCGCATTAAAACTGCTGCATCGGATGTGATAAAAACTCTAGTCGAGTAAAACTATTTATCAAATATCATGCCGCGCGTCCATCGGTGTATAGCTTTTAGAACCTGGGCAACAATTATAATATAATATGTTCGGAAATTAGCTGCGAACGCGACTCTGGATCGTATACAAAAAAGCTCATATTATTATACTAGTCGCCAGCCGAGCTGTTTCGAAGAAATTTTTTTCTCCTCATTTATATTGTAATATTGTATACATATAGATGGTCGAGGAGTACCTGCGAGTATACGTATGTGCACAATAGTTGACGATCGGGGACGGCAACATCGACTTGTGCACCCGAGGGAATCTCTTCGGTCGCAAGCTCAACGATCGCGAATGTGACCGAGAACTCGGCCGCGGTGAACCGGCGGCTTGTTCGTACGCAGAGATCGGTTTTTCTAGGGATTGATTTACTAAAACAAGGTGAGATTCCGCGAACGGATTGGACTGGATTCCATTCGCACCTGTGCTACGGTGCAACTGCGTCGCAACGAGTATATACACGTACTATGTATACTTTGCAGTATTATTATGTGTCCGTTTTAACGCGTTTCATAATCCACCTCTCAATCTCGGTTCTCTGAGCGCATCGGGCGATCGGAGATTGAGAAATATTTTTACCTACTAGATGTGGATGAAATTTTTTATCGAATCAAAAATATTCTCGTCTAAACTTGCAACGCCGACGAATGAGATTATGTATTTTGTTACGTACATCACATGCGTGCACGTCATTCGTGGCAGCAGACGCCGATATTCAGAGATCACGAATCGAATCGGAATCGGCAGCTGCGTCTGGATCGAGCTACTCAACTCACATCAGTTCTCGTGTTGTCCTACTCCAAGACTTTGCCGATTCCTCTCCAGTGGTTCCCCATTTACGGCTTATCATCCCGGAAATTCACCCTGAAACGCACATAGAAAATGAACGATGAAAATCGAACGTGAATTTGGATTTTTACGTACTTGAAAAATACAAAAAGACACTAAATCGATAGACGTTCAGTTTCAGGACAGAAATTTGTCCATAAAATATTTTTCTTTAATTTTCGTTTGAATAATTTGTTCGAGTCCTGCGGGACGGGGAGGGACGACATTCGATATTCCACGAACTGAAGTTGTCGCAGCAGATTTCCTGGAAAAGAGAAATAATCGCGAGAGACTAATAGCCCTGGTTTTAGCGTCCTCGACGGTATTGTAATTCGAGTATTCTTCTGCTGCAGCAGGAGGGTCCCGAAGGAATTAAAGAGGAGCGTCACTGAGCTGCGGCGGTAGAGTTTCTGCAGAGGCCACATGCAGAGGCTATAAGGTATATAAGATATATAAAGTAAAAGAAGAAGCTACTATACGGTGCACGAGAGAAGAGATGAGAATAAGAGAAGAGCGACGAAAGAAGTAAGAGTTTCTTGCGCGTTAGTCGCGTTTATAAAAACAATTGGATCAAAGTCAGCTTCTGTATAGGATCGTTGAGCGCGTCCTCCACATATCCTCGATACCCTTTCCTTCGCCCCGCAGTTTCGTCCTGTGCAGTGGAGTTTTAGCTGAACGCGCTGCGCTATGCGTGGCATTTTCTGGAGAACTCTTTGAATCGGAGGCGGCAGAAATGCCCGTATATATCGTTATAAGAGCGCCTCTTTCTGACGAGCTCATACTGCGGATGGGGTATGAATACGCATGAATATATATACAGCAAACATACCTATATACAATAAATACATACGTGATATAAAGCGCGAGTACGCGCGACTCGCGAAACTTTTTGCACCGCAGAAAACCTCCTCCTGCAGCAGTTCTCTTTGGTTGTTCGTCCGAAGCGATACGATTTTGCCTCTTTTTCGCGCACGATTCACATTCCGCCATCGTTGGAGACGGAGCTGCACGTTTTGTAGGAATTCTAATCCCTATGAAAGTTTTGAAAAATTTCTCACGAAACACCTGCACATTATCATGTGTAATGGCGCTGCAGGACTTAAACCGTTATACGCGTCTAATAAGAAAATATATATATAAAAGCGATTTTCACGTGCTGCTATATAGGTGTGCAGTTGGCTATTAATTCCTAGAACTGTAAAAGCAGTAAAAGGAATATAAACGGGAGAAGCGACAAGCAAAACAGCGAAGGGCTTTCCCTATTCGTCAAGATGCAACGACGCGACAGGTATGAAGCGACGGAAAAGGTATAGAACATTATATATCGCATCTATAGGTATACGTGTACGTATATAATGTAAACTTTACGCATTAAGGATATCTCAAGCGACGGCGCGGGAGGTGCTGCAGTTTGTTACAGTATGGGGAACGAAAAGTGCGGCAAACCAGCAGCAACAGCCGGGGCGCATACCTACAACTCGCGCAATTTGTAGCCTCTGCTAAAAAAGGAACCAATTAAGAATAAGAGAGAAACGCGCTACTATAGCACGTTATATATATATACGTATTGTACGCTGTATATATATACGCACACAATTACGTCGACGGGGGATTTTTAACGAGGTAGTAGGCCGTTTAGCTGAAATTATTCTGTCATGGAACATTAACGTCTTCGTGGACTATTTCTTTCTTTCTTTATAGTACGTTGGCAAAAGGACATCGCGATAGTCGCAACCGAGAGAAAATCCTGCAAAGAGGTAAAACTCAACCGGGCAATCTTCATAGCGGAGGAATCTACCCGTGCAGGCGTGAATCTCTGAATTCTGGAAAGACGAGTGCAGCGAGGAGAGAAAAACGATTTATAAAACAACAAAAAAAAAAAGTAAAAAATTAAACAAACGTTTCGGCCGAAAAGCTTCGTTTATACTTTTTCTTTGCGATGCACAATCTTCGAGCAATTTCTGCGCTACGCGTTCAAACGGGACGGAGGAAGTTGAACGGAAATTCCAAATTCCGTTGAAATGTGCGGATATTAAAAATTTCCTCAAAGTTCAAACGTCCGCCATTTTGAAAGCTGAAAAGCTCCGAATTTCGCATTTGACAGTTTCGATCCAGGGAGATTTTCAGCCTTCATTTTCTCTGAGAAAATTTTAATCGTTCAGCGTGAGTTAGCTGTTTTCTTTCTCTGCTCGCCATGCAGTTTGTAATTATTATTCCCGTAAGGGATAATTGTTACAAATTAGATTGTGAGCAAAAAAGCGATAGCGTTCCTTTTTTTCGCGTATATACGAACATATCGCGTTCGTATAGTTTATACTCACACGATCATATTTTCGATGTAACGTTAAAGATACGAACAAATTTGTACTTTGAATAATACTTGTAATAAAGAAGATCGGTAACAACAACGCCTGAGAGCATGAGCGCACCGTTACGGAATCATAAACTATGTTTCACTTGAACTATATAATAATGTAACGATCAAGCAGCCGCGCGATAATTAGAGACTCACGTCTTCAGCTATGACCGAGCTTGATCGTTAAAACAAGTTTCTCTACCATACGCTAACTCTAATCAAAACGTTTCATCGTTATTTTAAACTCATTCCGTTAACACGATTTACAACTGGTATTACTAGCGACGCGTAAACGATATTATCAGAATGAACGCACGTAGGTATAATAATATCTGTATATCCATACACATCTTAATTTTCTACAAAATTCCGCAAGGATTTAAAAGATCAGGATTACAACGCTTACGTTATTCTCACGTCATTTTTCGGTGGCCAACCGTTACGGAAGAAGAATCGAGAATAATTCATGAAGCACATGATATTCTTCTGCAAAAAAATATAACACGACATACATACCTGCGATAAGAAGAATGAGAAGGATGAGGAAAAGAGGAAAAGAGAATGTGGATAAAGGTATACAAGGAATGCACATTTGCATGGTGCAATATCGTAGATTGTTGAAGTCCTTCCTCACCCCTTTCGCTCCCCCCGCTCCCCTCCTCCCCTCCCCAATTACGTGAAACGATCTGGTGCCGATACGCGAAACGAGCTAGGGAACAACGTAACGTTCGAACCCGGGCTGCAAGGGGTCCCGCATTTTCACCGGGAGCGAGAAACGGCGCAAAGAAACAGCAGCGGCGAGCGAACGGAGCTGCTGGCACATACTTAAATACGTAAATATACATCGTTTATACGATACATATATTTTTACCAATACTTATATCAATTCTATATATGTACATATGTACATTTATCTGCGTGTAACGTACGTACACACGTTTATATACCCTCTACCGTGATGCATTGCGGACCCGCACGCGAACCTGCCACCCCATTTCTGCCCCCCCCCCCCCCCCCCTCAACCAACCAACTTCTCCTTTTTTCTCCGACGCCCACGCACGATTATTCCTTACCTACTCGACCCTCAGGATTAAATCCTTCCTTCCTTTTTCCTCATTCCTGTATCAGGTATGTATAGTGCTGCTGATATCCTTTCTTCCTTCTTCCTTCCTTCTTTCTTCTCTTCCTTTTTTTCATTTCTTTTCTTAGTTCGATTTCAATGCAAGGTAGGCTGCTAAGAATGGGTGTAACACCCCATCCAACAATTCGTATCTAACACCTCTAGAAGTTTTCTTTCATTCTTTCGTATATTTATTATGTTAGCTGCTTTTCTGCTCGAAAATTAATATCCTTGCAGATAAGAAGGCTGCAGCTCCGCGTATCTCGAAACAACCAACGGAGTTGAAGTCGAACTTCTCTTCGGAAGTTTTGTTATAACTATAATAAGGTATGTAAGTCGGGTGTGGGTGGATATGTGTATGGGGTGTATATATTTACCTGAAAATCGGTGATGCATATATTTCTATATATATATTCTTACGGTCAGACGTATGTAACGTTACGAGTATTTGTGTCCGCCATGCGCTGTGCAGGTACGAAGCGAACTTCGATAACCGCGCAAGACCCTTGAGCATCGCTTTATTAAACGCTAATGGTCGCCGATGTTGCCCTCGAGCTGCTGCTTTTGCTACTGTATTATACTATATATTCGCGAATGTGATATTCGCATGCTCAAATCTAAAATCGAGTCGGCAAAACGGTCAAAAACATGCCACAGGGATATACCATACCTTCTTACAGGGGGTCAATATTACCGGAGAAAAACAACTCACGATTATTATAACGTAACGACGCTCTTCTCTGCGGAAACTCAGCTATACCGGGTGGACCGATCGAACTGTACTTTTTTTTACTCTTTTGCTTGACCATGCAATCGAATTTCGTTCTCGAAACGTTCGTTCTCTGTGATACGCTTGCCCATATCGAATTTTCATCGTATGTAATTCGTCAACCAATTTTTTATCACACATGGGAATTATTCGTCATTAACAAAATTTTCAGAACAATTAATCGTATCGAACACGTTAAGTTTTTCAGATTTTCGTTTTTTTGATAAACTTTCTTATTTCTTCGATCGCCCTCAAGAATTCCAATTCGTGCAGGTTTTCTCTATCTGCCGAAGTAAATTTCATCGATGATGACGGTCGATTGCAATACTTTTTCCCCTTTTTTTTGTTCTCGAAAAAATGAGTAAAATCGTTATTTCTTTTTTCAACACATTGTATAACCTCCTGCGAGATATTTTATGTGTACATATACTTTATATCTGCGTACAGTATGGTATCTGGTATAATGTTTGTACGTACGAAGGGGTTACCGGTTACCGGTTACCGGTTGGCACTTGGCACCAGAGTAGGTATACCTATATAGGTAAGTATATACCTATACTTATAGTAAGGCCTAAAGAAACAAGGAGGTAAACGCGAAAGCGCGAGGAACTTTAGCAAGCTAAATCCGTGCGGTAAGGAGATAAGAATCCTGCGCAGGCGGTGGCTGTTGTGCTGCAGCTTTTGCTGATCTTACTGCTGCTGCTGCTGTTGCTGCTTCTGCAGACTGTTACAGAGTTGAGGAGCTGCTCCTGCAATCCTATCTTGTTGTTGTACTTATTTTAAAGTTGCACCAGAGTTGAGGAGAGAGAGAGAGAGAGAGAGAACTGGCGAAACTTATGCAGGAACAACATAACCGCGCGGTGGGTGTAATTGGCCACCTATATATAGGTATATAGATAGATAGATATACACGCATACATATATACGGTTCTCCCATGCCGCAGCTTATCCCTATATACCATGGGTATATGCCATATACCCCCAGTTTCGCGCCTTAGAAAAGATCCTATCAGTCCTCGAATCGCGATCCTTTTCTCTCTTCGATTCGCGATTTGCAAACCTTCAACTTACAAAACTTCGCTGGATATCAGTTTGGCGAAAAACTAAAATCACCCCTTTTTTCCTCCCCGCTCAAAAACGAAAGAAGGAAGAAAAAATCAATGCTAATTTTCCTCGCAGGTCAAAACGTGTATAAAAAAAAAAAGTACAGGAACCGCCCAACTTTCTCACTTTGGAATCCTTATCCTTCTCTTTCCTTTTTATTTTGAATTTTGTTTTTCTTCGGGTAAGCTTCCTTCGATTTCCTGCAACTAATATACACTTGATCCCATTTTAGTTTTCTTTCTCCATCTCTTATGCCCTTTGCCTGTTTCAGTTATTTATTTTCTCTTTTTTAATTTTGTTTCGCACTTTTGTTTTTATTTCTATCTTCAGCTCCTTGCCTCTTCGGCGAGCTCCAGAGAGTGCCGGCAATTAGTTACTCATTAACTCCACATTCGTGGCGCAATCACTAAACGAAATGGGCGGATGGGATGCATGGAATGGCAGAGGGTTGGAGGGAACCTGCGCAAGGATCAGAGCGATGCGATCCCCTTTTTAATCCTCTCATCTAACTCTTCTGCCAGCTCCTTTTCATTCGGTATTTTCAAGTCGGGAATTCAGACACCGATACAACCCATGACGTCAATAATTAATGTCGAGCAAGATTTCAACAATTTCCTTAATTTCAACGTCAACCGCGCTTCTCTTTTATCGCGCTATTAAAGATAAATAAAAAACTAGGTATATAATAAAGTCAGTTCCAGATAAAATTGAGGACTCCGTAACTACGCCCCCCGGTGTACCGTTATCTCCAACGATCTACGTACGAGAACTGTTTTACTACGTTCGTAAATAAAATCCGGGACTTTTGATTTAGCGCGGGGCATCGCATCTGGTGCTGCAAATTTTTTCTCCTCCATGAGCTGACTTTTTGTACTTTTTCTACTCGGTTTACACGTATTGATTTTAGGAAGCAAACATAAAACATTCCGAAATGGTATATTCCATAACCTAGATGACGTGAATTTAATGAAACCTTACCGATTTTTTAACGTTACGCTGCAGTAACGGTAGGAAAGAACAGGAGCCTCTTGCACCCGGATCTCAAAACCGATCGCGACAATTAGGCGTGGATATAAGATGATCCCGGTAATTCGCGTACCGTTACGATAGCTTGATATAACCAATTGCCCATTACCCATTACCCATTACCTGTTACCTCCACCACCGAGGATTAAATCCTTGTTATACTCCGGAGCTAATCGAAGAGCCAAGTGCTCCCGATGCTCCTGCCGATTTTCCTCGATACCTACTCCTTTCGTTACTCTATTTATGTTGTCACGCACGATTACGTCGCAAATTTTTTCAGGTTATGTGGGTTATGCGAGAGAAGATTGAAAAGAAGAAGAAAAAAAAAAATGAAATGAAAATAACCAGAAGAATCGGGTAAATAAAATGATCCGTGGCACGCAGCTGAGGAATAGCGAGCGGCCTGGAGGAGGATCGAAGTTGTTTCGAGTGATCTTGGTCATCGTCCTCAAGAAGGATGCAAAAAGTAATCGAGCGAGGCGCGGGAGGCTGACGGTCAGGCCGGTGGACTAACGATGTGGGAACAGTTCAGGCCTTCCCCTTCGCTCGACGTTCTTCCAGACGGCGGTTTCCTTCTTCTTATAGATATATACATCCTTTGGGGTACCTTACAACTTCCTTGACCGCGCGTATAGCTTCAACGTAAGCTGGAAGCTCGAAGTGTGCAGAAACCTGTACAGCTCCTCAACTTTTTTTCTCTCCAGAGACACAATATTTTTATCGCGCCAAAATTTTTTCATCACGGAATTACAGATGCCATCCGACGAACCGGTCATAATTTCACTACGCGAATGCTAAAATTCAAATCGAAATGATTTCTATGTGAAAAAATTCCAGAGGTCTCCCGTTCCTGTTGAGCTAGATCTCATGGTCCGGACGTATCGAGTTTGTTCTAAATACTCAAAAACTCAATACAAGTTTCGTTCTCCGACTTGGGATGAAAAAAAAACAATACTGACAATAATCACAGGAATCGTGGCATTATCAGTTTTGATCCGTGTGTTCCGAAATGGGCAATTATTTTCCTGCTCTTCATAACGCATGGTGGCACAGGTATACAGGCACCTATATAATACGGCTGAGCCATTATAAGGTGAAGAATAAATCCACCTACAGTTTTTCAACCCTGTAGTTTATCTTCGGTGTTGCGTTTTCCCGTATACGGAAAAATATTGCAGGGACATCAGTCAACGCCAGTTGATCTGCCATCTCGTGGAAGCCTGGTTCCCGTCCTCTGCACCTACTAGGTATGGGTACAGGACATCTCATAGCTATAATACGCGTGTTCCATGGGTAATACACCTGCACCTGGAGGTTGGATCAAAAGGGCGAGGAAGAGCAAGAGAGGAGGAATGGTACCTTATGTGAGAGGTGCCAGTGCTACTTACCCTTTGTTTCGCTTATACCTATCCTGGACATTTTCTTTTTTGGCTTTCTCCTCACCTATATAGTCGCTAGTCTACTGGCTTAAGTGGAACACTTATTCCCTCTCAACCGTTGCGTTGCAACCTGCGGGGTGTCATGATCACCCTTTTTTTTTCATCCTGTTTTTTTCGTCTTTCTCTTTTTCCTCGTTCGCGATATAAGCTGTTCACTAACAGAAACGCGTTACAGTATCCAGACCTTTGGTATAAAAGACATTTTCCAGGACCTGCGGCCCAGAGCTTCAGAATTTCTCCAGGTAATCGTAAATCAAAAACGTTGCGTCTTCTTTTTTTTTTTTGTTGCGTTTTTCTTATCAGGTGTAAAGAAAAGAGGAATATTATTCCGACACATCTAATTCGTTCTTGTTTTTGTATCGTTTCAGAATCGACTATGTGCTAGACGGTGACATAATTTATGAAGAGTGAAATTAATATCAGCAAGTTACATGGCGGTTTGACTCTGAGAATAGGTATTATACCTTCATGGTGGCGTATAAAAATGAAAGAGATGTTATATATATACATATATATATTTATATAGGTATACTGTACTATTATAAGAGAAAAGTTGGCGTTTCTTGGCGCGCGAAACATGTGCGCGTTGCAAACGAACGGCGTCGATTAATAATCGCGTAGAAAAGCCCGTGTAGCGAACTGGAAGGATTTTCCAGTCACGTCTTCTACCGTCGGAGTTAATTTACGAAATAAATAATATCTTCTTCTCGTGTTTTCTTCCGTGAAAAGGGGGGTGGCGAGGGGGCAGGGGGAGGGGGACGGAAGGGAGTGTTGGTCGTTGGTATAGCGAGATCAAGGAAGAAGAAGGAAAAGAGGCGGGAGAAAAAGAAGGGGGAGTGCTACTCATAAAGCTGCCTACGTGTCGAGCGTAATGAGAACCGGTGATTTTTCTTTCCAATCTTGCTAAAGCTCAGCCTTCTTCTCACAGATAAAGTTTATATCGGTGTTTCCATTTTTCATATTGTCTTTTTTCATATTATTTTCTCGTACTTTTATTCTCGTTATCATATCGTTGAGATATACGTTTTGTTCCTGAAAAAAGGTTGTAATTTTTTTTATCTGGATTGCAACTCCCGTAAGTTTTAGCTATATACCCCTTTTCTTAAATCCATCAGATTTTAAAGACAAAGGACGTCTGTGAACCACCCCCATAGGACCGTTTCATAACAGCCCCCATCCCTCGGTTTTTTTCTGAGATATCTTCAGCAACCCCCTGCTTTTTTTCTTTCTTCAGGAGCAGCAGCGGCAGCAACGGATCGGAGGTGGTAGGGCAACGTCTTAATACCCACCGTACACGGGCATCATTTTTATAGCGGCAATTTCATTTGAGCCTCGACTCATGCAGTGGTTTCTGATGAGCGAACTAAAATACCCCCTACAGCAGGCTGCTGCTACTGCTGCTGCTGCTGCTGCGGCCGCTGCTTCTATTGCCCACCCACTCCCTCTTTGCCTTACACTTCTTCTTTCCTTCTTTAATTCCTTCTACTATTATTCTTATTTTCTTGCTTCTTTCTTCCTGTGCCGGGTGGTGCCTTCCCTTATAGTACACACACCCTATCCCTCTCCCCTTGAGCCGCCATCTTTTCATTAAAACGGTTCATCAACGGAACGTTCCGCGCCGGCGCTGATTCGCGCTTTCCGTGGGTTATACTATCGCTGCAGCACGAGAAAGAGGAAGGGGAGGTAGGGGGTTTCTTAGTTTGGAAGGGTGGAATATCAGGGGGATGAAACGGGGTGGCAGAGGGAAGAGGAGGATGAGGAGTTCGCTGCTAAGTTTTCCTTCGTTTCATATCTTACCCACCCAGCAACCACCCGCCTCGGCTACCCCGAGGACTCTGATTAATGCCTCCGCTAATAACGTCTTTTCCCCAAAGACCGCGCACACCGACGTCATTCCCTAAGGACAGACGCGAAGGAACGACAGACGGATGGCAGGATCATGCGGACACGTGGTTATCACAGGATTTGTCACTGTACTGGAATTTTTTAGATTATGTCAATTAAAAATGAAAATTTTTCGATCAATTTCACAAAATCGTGTTCTTTCACGTTCTCTTGTTTCTGGCTTTCATTTCAAAAATTGAAAAATAAATGATTCGCATACGATTGCACGGTGTAAATTCGATAGAAATAAGAAACGAGGTCAGAAATTTTTGTGAAATCGAAAAATGATGAGTGAAAATAATAATATAAAGTAATAATCGTGATGAAAAATAAATAAAAACGATACTGCCGTTGACACCGAGTTGGCTACGAACGCCACCAAGATAACATCGCCCGTCTTCTATAAATCGCCATCTCGATCTCATCTGTATTTTTTTTTGTCGAATTTATTCTTTTTTTATTTTCTTAAACATTATTTCCGCAGGTGAAATGCGGTTGTACTTACAATATCCGAAGAGTAAAAAAGGAATTGAAAATATTAGATCGTGAAAATGTCTAACTTTTGAAAACATTTATCGTCATTATACTTGCAGTGAAATACTTTTCATTTGCTATTCCGTCCCGAAGGTGGAAAACTTGAAGATTTTCTTCTCTCGTCCTCGTGTATTAGATCGCTATCCTTTAGACCGGTGGATATCGTTTATGCGGATCGAGGATTCTAACTGCGGCTGCGAACGGTGCAAAAGCTCGGCAGCTGAGAGTGGCGGGATGTGGTTTTTTTTTTACTCTTCTTCTTCCACTCCTGCTTCTTCGTCTTCTTTTTGCTCCTTTTTATCTTCACTTTCGCTTTAATATCTATACGGCATAAAGGAGATAGCGATCGGTGGTAAATAAATCAGAAATCGCATTGACTTAATCGACAATTGATTCCCGAGGAAGACTGTAAATCCTTACGGGTCCGGATCATCGACTCTCGACTCGCGATTCCAGCGCTCGCTCCGCTGCTACTTTTGCTTCTCCTTCTCCTTCTTCTTATACCAAACTGCAAACCATCCTCCTGTGCAGCATCGGGGAAAAGAAGAACGTGTCACAAGGAAATAATAAATGTAACTTCGCCCCGGCCAACGACGCTCCTTCCCCCAAAGTCAAAGAAAAAGAAAGTCCCCTAACTCTTTTCGTGAAACATTTTTTGCTAATAAATGTAACGCACAGAAAAAAGAGAGAAATTATTTTTTGCCTTTCCTATCTACGATGAAAAAAACAACGAAGTTAACGATTTGTAGGAAAACGTCATCGTGGAATTTTGTTCGAGGAGGTCCTTTCGTGGCTGCTGCATCGAGAACCTGACCCAAAGGATATGGGCCTTGTATATTCCCGTACACATTATTCCGGTGCAGTGAATTGAGGCGCCGGAGGGCGTCGGTGTACGTCAGGAACGAGGCGACGGCGAAGAACGGTGTGTAATTAACGCATTTAACCCCACCGCCTCCTGGCTAAACACCCCCATTCCAGAAAAAAGCTCCAAGCTCTCATCATAACGCATCAATCATCGTTACCCGCGCCAACCCGACCGAACGCCTTGACGGACGAACGTATATCCTACGGAAAAGGAAAAACAAAAGCAAAAAAAAAATATGCCGACTTATACGTATACTCGCACTATCTATATACCTTTAATAGGTATCTCTATTGAGATGTTATCCAATCCAATTCGCGAAATTGATCGTTTTATTATCATAATTAAATATTTGATTCTCCATTAGGTGCAGGATATAATATATTATCGATATCATCTCTGCGATAGCTGTCAACGTATGGTGCGACACGATTTGCAAATTTTATTTACGCTACTTTTTCTTTTTCTTTTTTTTTTTTTTGCGAGAAAATTGCCGGTGCTAATTTTGTAAAGTAGGTATATATGCGAGAGGGAGTACAAGGCTCGTGCATTACCGTGATCACCGGATACGAAGGATATTATATTTACAAGGAGACCACCTATATTTAGCGCACCTGTCGTACAAATTATGATACACGCAAATCTAATACATACCACCATATACGGTGAATTTTCCCATGTCCATACGAACAAGCTGCACTTGTAGTGTAATCGTGAAATTTCCAGGAATCATTCGAACTTGGGGGTGCAAATGCAGAAAAAAGTCGTTTTCGAGGATCATCGTATTCCTATTCGGGTGGCAATTATTTGGGCTCGAAAATCTATTCGCTTGTTGAGTAGAAAAAAAGAGTACTCTTCAGAAATGAGTTTTTGAAAATGATATTTTTATTTTACTTTTTCTTCTTTTATACATTTCATATGGGGAAAGGGAGGTAAAAAATGGAGCGCGGTGGATGTATAATTGTTTGCCGTAACTAATTATTCGGGTATTCCTGTAGGAGAACGTTTGGCGCCCCTTTATATAATATTTTCACCCCCCTTTCGAGGTTGATTTTCTTTCACCAAATCCGTATACGGTAATCGTTACCGTTTAAAAAATTTGTTTGATAAAACCATTTTTCATAGTTAATACTAGTGATTTTTTACGTACGCGATGTGCGGGTTGTTATTATCGCGGTTGTGTATTATATTATTTTCTAAGAATTCGGTATAAAGGGGTGAATAATAGATACAAAGGATTCCGTATTCATTCGCATCAATCATAGACCTCTGGCCAAGGGCAACGATTATAACCATACCCGAAAAACCCGACTCGGGTGATTCACGTCATACCTGTTACCGGTAGATTATTTTCATCAACTAAAATAAAGCTCGGCTAGCTCATTTAATTATAACATGCACCTAATTCTTTGGTTTTCTTTTCATTCTTTTTCTACTTCTTTTTTTCGTCTCCTAAAATCAAAAAAAAAAACACGATTTTTTGCTGAATATTTTAATTAATACCGAATCGGGATCGATCCTCGATTATTCTTGGAAACGAAGAAGCAATTGAAGTAAAATTGAAGAACAAAAAATTGCGTAGCTATAGGTACGTACGTAGACGTAAGAATTTTCAAGTTATATGCGGGTGATCGCTATGCGGTTGTTTGGGATCGTGATTATTAAGAGGCTGCAGATCATCAGCGATTGGACGGAGAATTACGGTATGGTCGCTCCACAATCAGCTATTATTTATATTAAGTTTAATGCAACTACGTGACTGAATTCTCTTTTCCTTCTTCATAGAACGTTCTCCACTCGACTCCAACAACCACGATGCGAACAACTGCTGCTTCTGCTGCTTCTGCTCCTGCTGCTCCTGCTGCTGCTGCTGCTGCGCCCCGTATCATTAGTATACAGCTATTATTGCATTACTCTCGCCCCGCGCGCTTCAAGGAGAATTCGTTCGTTCGTTCGTCCGTTCGTTCCTCTGTATAAGATAACAATATGGGTGGTTGTGGGCGGGTGTGTACAGTGTACTTTACCGCATGCAGTTCTTTATATACGTCGTGCATTGACCCGCGAACCTTCGGCTCCTCGTGTATTAAACGTTCAACGTATAAAATCGGCGCCTGATACAGAAAAAAAAAAAACAAAAAAAAAACAGACGATCGGAACGATCAATTGGGGCTAAATTACATACACTTCAAATTACGTATTCGTACATTTTTCCGAGGAAATTAATATACACTTATTGCAATTAAAATCGTATGTTATACATTAGCACAGTAATTGGCTAATCGTAAGCCAAATTACATGTGAATCAAAAACTCGTACGAAAGTATTTTGCAGATTATATTTGTATTGTCATTTGTTAGAGTCTAATTTATAATAATAATCCACGTGATGCTCCGTTGTAATATTGTATGCAAGTTTTAGTTCTGCCAGAAGCGGTTGATTATAGGTTTGGTGGTTAGCGATGCAACAGCAGCAAGTGAGGCAGGATCTTCTGGCACTAAACTTTGGATGATTTACATCCCTGAATCGGTCGGTTATATGGGCTACGCTCTATACGTATAGCGATCCCAGCCACGTTTTACTCCAGCAGAGAATTGCGAGGGGTCTAGTCTCCGGAGTTCGAAAGTTCTTACGTTCGTTAGATTCTTATTTCTTATTTCTTATAGTTCATCGCGCAGCATCGGAGAAATATTAGTAGGCGGCTAGACGCCGCCCGTCCCTCCTGGCAAACATTCAAATATCCCGCCATTCATAAATTCGTCAGAATCAAACGAAATTACTATACCACAAAACCCTGCACTGGCAGCATCCAGACGCGGATACGCCCCCCTCACTGGTTAAAAACGAAATGAAAAAAAAAAACAAACACAAAAAAAAAATACATCTAACAAAAGGAACACCAAACGCATCCCACCGCTGTCACCGAAAAGTTGCCTCCTGCGGTGGAAAATGGAAAAGAAAAAGGAAAGAAAAAAAAACCAAAGCCACAAAATTAGTAGGATTTCACGAAGATTTTTGCGCGGGTGATTTTTGCTGCGGTTGTTTCAAGACGGTAAATTATGAAATGATGATGAGGATTACTAACCTGACCTGACGTCACAATTGATGCTATCCGCGATGGGTTCCCGACCTATATCAGGCAAACAATTAGGTCAAATAGAGACTACTTTAGCGGGCGTGTATTTAATTTCCTGGAAAATAAAATACTCCCTTGACCGGTTGGCGTCGGCGGAGCATCTACTTTTGCCCCTCGAGGGCGCATCGGGGCCTCTAAGTCTGGGCATCAATCATCGGTTGGGCCCCCACGTGACATGGAAGCTGTAATTTGGGTAACCTTCGGCCGCACCGCTGCCAGGATTCCCCCGTCGACGGCTACCTCGCGTCGATATAATACAACTATTGTGTTTTCCAAAATACGAACTAGGGGATGGAAATATTGAAAAAATGTTTTCAAAGAATCAAAAATTTCTTTCATTTCGTAGCAACGTTTGGCAAAGAAAATTCACAGTTGGACGGTTTGAATATTGCGAAATAAAGAACCGAAAAATGGCTCGATTGGATGGGAATAAATCTTCGTAGAAAAAAGAAATCCACCACGATCGAGAAAACCGTGTGGATTGTTTAGCCACCGATCATATCCCGAAGGAATTTTATATGGTCTATAAATCGTAATCGTTGGGATAATCGTAATCGTAATCGCATAATCTTAATCTTAATCCTTATCATTATCTCAATCTTGACCTTCATATTTATCTCGTTTCCACACTACAACGGTGCACGCGTATAATTCTGCACAGGTCGTCGCGACGCAACGTGCAGTGCGCGATATCGGCGCTATTATCAAGGTAGTCGACGCGGCATGCAGTCAACCTGCTGTTGCACCAACGCAGCAACCGATAAAACCCGATGCGCGCTATATGGTTGCACCGGTGAGGAGCGAGAGGGATAAAATCCGGAAAAATTCGATCGAGATAAACTGCAGCTCTCGCTACGCCGCGCCGGTCCACCCGGTTTATATATAACCGTGCGATTCCCCGCGCGCACGAGAAAATTATTACTTCTCAGTTTGATCAATTACGGTCGACTCTGCCACGCGTTTTTATCCTTATCCTATATAATAGTGTCTAGTAAGTTAGTTAGCCACGCTTCGTCGAGTCCTATACACTATTTTACTCCTATTACCGCACGTTATATTCAGGGCTAAGAAACATAAGGGCGTAACCCACAGTTTTTTGGAAGTGCACTCGCGCTCCGGTGAGAATAAGGCCCATTATCATCATTATTTTTCATTTTCCGAGTCGAAATTTCTTCCTTTCTCAATTTAATGGTGCACATTCCGGTAAAGTAAGGTTTCAATCTTTCGAATTCATTTCTCACTCGAAATTCACTGAACGATCGAAACCTGAAGATCGATATAGTTTTAATTTCCAATTATCATCTTCTCCCTTTCCTCGGGTGTATATAGATATATAACTATACAAAATAATGGGGACATAGCCGCGGTCGTGACCGCGCTCGGTCCGTAAGAAAAACAGCTTGGTAGTAAAAGGGCGCCACCCACAAAGTGCTCGGGTTTATATCTCGATCGCGATCTCTAAAAAACTATTCCACAAAAAAAAGAAAAACGACAACAATAAGGGGAAAAAAAATTCCCGTGACCTTTTCCTCCGAGGAGGTGGGCATCTTCCTATCTCGGATGCATAATGAACTCGTTAATTAACTATCGGAGCGGGTATCGAATCTGATAAGAATTATACGGGGTTTATATGAGGCGCCCTACAAGACCTCTAAATCAGTGACGGATCTCCGTGTGTTACCGATCCTCGAATACAGAATTATGCAATCTGTACGAATTTTCCTTCGTTTTTTTTACTACTTTTTTCAGGTACAGTAACGCACGCAAATTTGCACGTTTGAAAAAGTCCACGTATATTGTGAAAAAAACAGAAAACGAATTCGCGTACCGGAAACTTTGACTACATTCGTGCATTTTGTCACCGTGAATATATAATTATGATATTTGATTTCTGCGCCAGGTATATAATTCGCGTTATAAACCGTATATACGAATATATTATTGTAATATAGTTACCGGTACATATGACCTATTACTATGCAGAGTTCATAATAACTGCACCACGTTTTCACATTAGGAAATAACTTTCGGTATAATTTGCATATTTTATTAGAACTCCGTGCCCCCCGTGAACGAGGGGGAGGAAGGAGTTTCATCGCGGAGGATCAGCTCGCGCATATTGATCACATCGTCTTTATATTTATCCTCGATCAATGGTGAAGCGGGGATCGAAACTCCTTTGAATTAAATTTAACTACTGATCTAATAATTGCAAATATGCATTTTACGATATTCGTTTGTCGATAAGAGGAAATGAAGTACAGAATTTCAATCGCACGACTGATATCTACAAATCTCTAGAATTTTCTACGAGAAATAAGTGCGTCCGCTTTCCGATACATTCAGCGCAATCGATCGATTAGAATGTCAGCTGTCGCCACGCTGCAATCGTTTATTATATTTGCGTGCAGAATGACAAACATATCCGACGATCTGGATTATACAAAAATATCGTCGGACGAATATGGTTGCATACCTGGTGAAAAAACAAAACTCAACGTATTTTGCATGTATTAAGCGTCGATTATCAACTTCCCATGAAAAAGTGATAAGTTCAAAAAAAAAAAAAAAAGAAAAGAAGAGAATTATCGCTTCATGACCTACCGACTTTCGATTTCACTTTCGTTCCATCCGTACTGGGCATGCATAAAAAGATGACTGGATGGGTTCAGTTTGGAGTGAGTGTAATCTACCTGCTAATCGAATATTCACAGAGGAGGTTCCACCGACAATAAAATCGCGAAGAGTTGACCGCAAACCTTTCTGTCGGGGGCCTACGGTCAGCCGTCCCCCGTGGGTGGGCTCCGGCGTGGGCCGAAGCTTCGCGGACCCCACGCGGCCCGCAACGGAACGCGCGTCGCGACCGTGTCGTGCCCGAAGAACCTTAGCGAAGATCCCACCGCGGTAAATTCAAAGTCGCCGAACGATCCGCGGGAGAGAAGAATTCTAACAATCCGCAGCACGGAGGTAAGATAATAGGCATATGATGTAGCGACATGTTTGATGGATGCGGAATGAGGATTTCCTCCTGCCGTGAAACAGAAAAAAAAAAAACAAAAAAAAAACCGGGGAAATTATAATAATATAAATAACGCGGAACTTTCGACCCTGTAATTTAACAATTTTTGGGAACGTCCACTATAAGTAGCCGACGAGCTAATCGTCCAATATAACGTCAACCGTCAGAAACCAGAAGGATGTAGCCCAAGCTTTTTTGACTTTCAATAAATTATCTCCAAATTTTTTTATGTACTTTTTATGGCATACAACACAAAAATTTGATTTTTGTAGATTCTCGGTAGCTAGAAGTGTGCCAAGGTGAGGTCGTACGTGAAAACTAATGTAAGTTGAATAAAAACCGTTATTCAAATTTCGGGCACGACGGCGCGACGTCGTAAAGTAATGATGGTCGTAAAATCGTTGGCAAGTGTCGAATTCGCTCGACGAACTTCTGGTCGCTGAACGGCTCATTTGTACAGCTAGTGTCGAAGCACTTCCATGCGGCTTCTCGGACATCTTGTAACATAAATAGTTATACGTACGTATGGTAAAACGTCGTGACTCGGCCACCACAGTTTCTCCGGTACGTATACGTACGCGTGTATAAAAAATACGTAGGTATGCATCCACGGCAAGTCTTCACGTGACGTGAATAATACTCTTCCGGTAACCTTGCGTGGGTGAAATTTGTGGCGATTAAAATCCCGCCTGGAATCCACATAGATGCTTAGAAACTTAGAGGAATATTAGCGATACTAGACCAATTATGACTTCGCTCAGCGAGTGATAAGAATTATAACCTAATCGATCGCCGATGATCGATCGTTATTTAAAAATATCTACATCGACTCCAAATGAAAAATTACGATGTGTGTAAAAGTTTTATAAAATCACGAGGTGAAATTGCGGGCATTTTTATACTTTTTTTTTGAGAGGCAGACCTGGTTTCCTATTTTTCCCGAGTGATTTCGTATTCGCCGAACGCGCTCTCCTCTAAATTACCCTATTATTCTCTTCCCCCGCTACATATACCCATCTGCTCACGTGCCGCGGCTTCTCTTCGTCTTTTTTTTCTCCTCTCATTAATTTTCTTCTCCTCCTCCCTATGCGCGATATTTTATCAATCTCCTTACCTCATTATTTGACAATTGCGATTCAGACTTTAGTTTCCTTCGATTCTATTTATTTCGAAGCAGCTAAAGTTCGCCATTTTTCACCGGGGTATCAAATGTCCCATCTCATACGTATACCCCGTTGCAACCCTAAACGCATCTCCGGATTTTGGAACCAAAAAATCATGAGCATCTGAAGCGAAATTTGAAAAATGCAGATAAAATTTCTCTATTTAGGATCAGAGAAACTTTTTCATGTTGTTTATATTACTCGTGATAAAGTAGAACTTTTTTTAGAACCTCAAGCTTGAGAATCTGAAACTGAAGTAATTTTCAAATCGCTCCAGAACACGTATTACGCAATAATCTGCGATCTGCATACGGGGAAAAGGAAAAATACATGATAATTACTGTGTAAAGTATAAGTCTCAGAATTGGAACTGTGCAGGTAGTTCGCCAGAAATATGTTATATACAAGAATTACGTAGGTACGTATTTGTCGGGCGAGGAATATATCGCGTGCCTTTGTAGCCGCTCATTTGCCTGGTAATGAAGGAAGAGGTTCGCAGAGTGCTCGCGTTTACGTGAATAATTAACCGTACCTTGTCTAATTAGTATTCCTCCCCGAGGCGACTATACATGCCGCACTTTCAACAACGCGGTGCCACCGGGTACGGTGCGGGGTTAACGTTGAAGAACACTGCACAGCGGTGCATTATGCATCGCGGATAAAAGAGCAGTATAAGTAAAACCAACAAACTAAGAAACTCTCCCACAATTCACCACGTATATATTCTCCTCTCGACCTTCACTCTGAAAACTGCAGGTACACAACGGAAAGACTCGTAAAAACTTTGACTCTCAAAAATTTCTTCATTATCTTACCCTCAATTATTATTATTATATGAAAAAAAAAGGAATTAGGAGAAAAAAAAGGAGAATTGTTAGGACGAGCATTCGTCGCGTGATTATGGCACGTTTACCTAAAATACCATTAAACTTTCCTATTAAATTTGCATGAAATTCTTGGAATTCTGAATATTCAAGTGGAGTAAAATCGCGAAGCGATTAGCCGCGCGTAGCCGGAAGTTGCTTATATTTTGCCGCACGAGGACGCGTGCAGTGCAGTGCTGCCGACTTGCATTCCGGGTATGCAGCCGGACTGGCAGCAGCAGGCGAGTATAGTAAGCTACCTGACTCTTCCTGTCACATCTCATTATCATAATATACCGACTGGTAATTATTGCAATTAGCATCGTAATTAAGTAAATTATTATTTTTTTTTTCCCCTTTGTTTTTTTTTCAATTTTATTTTGTCCATTTTTTGCACCGTTTTTATCATCTCTTTTTTTACAAACACGTTCCCCTCCCCGCAATAACCTCTCGCGATCCTTTCTTGCCGTTTACATACTATTTAATTTTTTAAATACACAGAAACAATAGAAGGAAAAAGGGAGGTAACTTAACATCTGCCTTATAATATATTCCGCCACGGATTCCTTCCCTTCTTAATTCCAATGTTAATCAACTAATCGCGTCCGTTTCGCTAAATACGGGCTAATTGTCACGTATATTTTATACATTTATGTGCAGATATTCTTCTCACTCGCGCATTTATTGCCCCACATCACGCGCGAACCTCAATGCATTGCGTAGTAGATAGAAGAGGGTGGTAAAAAAAGGGACAATTAGAACTAAGAAAATTAGTGTATTTCTAAAATATCCGATATTATTGTTATTATTATTATTAAGCGGGCATGTGGGGGTGGAGAGTGTAGAGATATATCATATCCATCCAGAGCTATTATAAATCCTCGGACAATAAATCTCAAATTATATGTATTATACGTATACCTATGTGGCGATGATGTTTCGAGCGTAAACCATGCGTTAAGCGGTGGTGATGGATATTATACTAACGAGACAAAAGACGTACCTACGTTATATGATACGAAAACCTACAATCAGAGAACGGAATATTTTTCCTATTGTATTATATATACCTATATATAAATTTGTACATGCTACAGGTATATACGTATTGCACTGTCCCTTGTCTCTGAATTCTATATACTATATAATTCCAGGTGTAGCAATTCTCTCGTTTTCTCAAATAGTAATTGGAAAATAATTGCAATATTCTTATAATGCGGTGTATATCGTATGTATACCTATATATATTTATATATATGGCATATATTTATAATAGTACGTTACGCATACGCGGATACGATGCTAATAGAGCAAAGTGTCACGTTTCCCCCCTCTTTTCCTTTCGTTCTTTTTTTTTTTTTTTTGTCTTTTTTATCGTCCCATATGATGATGACCATGCACAACTTTACCCTAATTACCAACCTGATATAATAATGTGATACCCTCATTAGCGATTAAACTTACGGGTCCAACGCGCCGCATCGGCATTGTTGTATACGTCATACGATGTCCCGTCGTTAAATAATGTTATACGTTACTTCATAGGTTATGTATTTAATTTAAGATTTGTATTTTCAATGCGCATGAATACAGGTTTATACTTCTAACGTAATTTCAATGAAAGAAATGACGGTCATTACCGTCAAACGAGTCGTTCCGTTACGTTACACGTTTATGTTACCCGTTCTATGAAAAAGATCAGCCATGATGTGTGCGCGACGATTCTCAGATTTTTTCATTTCACCTCTCGATTCAGATTCGTCCTTTTTTTTTTCCGATTTCAACGTACGTATTTGTCAGATGAACGTGGGCACGAATTTGGACAGATTTTTTTGCTGGGGCAAATTCTTTGAGGTAAAATTTTGAAGTAATAGAAAAGAAGAAAATTAACGGATTCAAAATGTCGACGGACCTCAAAGACTCTTTGGTCTACGACTGCAATTATAATTTATTTCTCGTGAAGACGCTGCTTCCGAATATGAGAAATGTTCAAGGTTAGCTCTGCCTCGTACTCCAACCTTTTTTCTATTAATTTTGATGAAAATTATGAAGAACTATTTTCAAGTATATAAAATAGGCTCGATTAATACCCGCTTTTTATGCACCCCATTCGCTCTGAAAAGACAGACAAAATACGTTACGGTGGCTACGGTACTTTAAGAAGACCGGGGCAAACACCATCGACGAAATGAAGTTGAGAAACGATTTCATGTATTACTTGGTACTAAACGTTCAAGAAGGCGTCCTTAAACCGCCTTTCGACAAACCTCCTCTCCCCGGAAATTCCCTCATTTCGATGGCTAACCTTCTGGTAACAAAAAAAAAAAAAAACAACAAAAAACGAATACTAACGATACAAATAACCTTTACTAAAAACTAAAGAATTTTAATACGAAGAAACGCAGATCGAAAAGAAAGCTTGAAAAATGACGTCCTTTCACAGCCAGGAGTCTCGGAAGGTGGCGTTTGCGACACCAATCCTCCAAAAACGATAAGATCCGGCGGTTCATTGAACGGAGGTGTTTCCCAAAGGCCGGAGATTATGCGTCGATCACCCGATGGCGGTGCTTTCCTCGCTACCCAACCCATTCCAGACGTCGGCGCATTTTGCTACCTCGCAGTCATCACCAAGAAGTCCAAGTGATCACGTGAACGTGATCATTTTATTTCAATTTTGTCAATTGTTTTTTTTTTTTATTGACGCCTCTTATGTTGAACGGTGTTTCTGATTATATTATTTTTTTTAAAACGAGACAAAAATTTGCTCTCTTTGATTTTGCGAGGACTTCTTCAAAATTTTATTGGAATCGGATGAATCGATTTCTGCAAAGGAAAGGATCTGAAATTGAGGAACAAAAAAAAAAAATTTTTTAATTTTGACATCGTACAAGGCAGTTTACCATCGCTATAAATATGGTCGGAAAGATTGACTGGGAACGAATAGTTATGTATATTGGGGGACCCCGAACTACTGTAGAAATGCAAGAGGGATGATGATGAGAGTGGCGATGCTTCCGAAGCTTTACGATTCATTAAAATACCATTTTCATTTCTTATTTCTTATTTCTTATACTATGCTTATGCAGCGCAGCTAATTACCCGTTGAAAAAATCCTACTGGTAACTGTCTTCTCTCTCTCTCTCTCTCTCTCTCTTTCTCTTCCGTTTGCATCACCGATCGCATCTTCTTCTGCACTCTACCTGCATATAATACGCGCAAATTCTTCTCCTCGTCCCAATACTTGTTCGAATGTTATTCTTCTTCTCCTCACTCTTTCTATCTACACATTTTCACCAACACAAACACTCCGCTCAATCATAAACGATCATATTATGCTAATGTAACGTCATAAACTCGGAGCTACCAACGCTGCACCCGGTTCCTTCAGGGCTATGAATTGGCTGCGCATGCAGGCGACTAACGTATTAATTCTCGTTTAAAGTGCCAATTCTTTTGACTATAGTATAACAAATTGGACGCGTGTTGGTAAGACGAAAAATTCATCGTTCTCTAAAAGACTTTAATTTTCCGAAAGCGTTTTTTTTGTTTTTCAGGTTTATTTCATTTTTTTTTTTTTTTTTTTCATTCAATTCTTTGCAGATGAATTTTTTTTTACTTCGCCTGCGGTTGATCAGCGGGCTGAGATAATTATAAATTGGAAATCGTAGTCCCATCGAAAACAGCAACCCGAGTTATATGGATCGGAAATTTCAGTCCGTCATTTACTGTAGTTGCAGCAACACAATTTTTCAAGTCGTGTGCAGCAGTCGCATCTTATCCTCCATTGGGTCTCTTTTAGTTAGTTCGTCCACATCGCGACGTCGTCGATGTCCAGGTTCAGTTTACAGTGCACAGGTTATACCTTAGCTGAGGGATCCTCGAGAACGCGCGAGGGGAATGAGATCGAGTGAATTAATTTTGATCCACTTTTTTCGATCGTGTATTTCTTCGGTCCGAATCAGCTGGAAATACTGGAAGATCAGAAACTGCGACGATGCCAAATGTATAATACCTATTATACTCACTTCGCTGCGGCTATGGGTGCGGGTTTTTTTTAGTGTCATTTTTTTACAGCAAATTTGAATGTGCCCTTTCTATCTTGCCCCGTAAATTTATGCCTCATATTGCGTGAAAAAATTTCATCCTCTTTCGGAGGCGTTATAAGCGACGGAATAACGGGGATGTGGGAACCGCGCGCGGGTCGGCAGCTTGTAACATATTTTGACGTGGTGCAATTTGGTTTGAGTGTTTGGAAAATTTGCATATTTTGTTACGGCTGTTCCCCGCGCCATAACTCGGTGTATGGTATATAATAATATATATATATGGTAAGTTTGAAGTGCGCGTCCGCGGTTCTTGGCCTGCTGCAGGGCCCCTCCGAAGCTGTATGCCCGCTCTTTCTATATACTTCGTTCATTTCATTTCATTTCATTTCATTTCGTTTCGTTTCATTTCATTTAAGTTTCGTTTCGTTCCGTTTCGTATCGTAATTTCGACGTTGCAGCAGCAGCGCGCGGGTTGACTAACTGCGAGAGTACAACGTGTCGATGAAACGCTGTATAGTGCGATGTGATTCGGAGTTTCGGGTGCCGCAACAACGACAGAAACAGCAGCAGCTCCGTAAGCTCAGCTTCAGCTTCTTCTTCTCCTTCTTCTTCTCCTTCTTCTTCTTCTTTCGCGCAAACTTTTATATTCTTTCATCTCTCCGTGCGTTCGGTATAATTCGGAGCTCCTCTTCGCCGCCGCACCGCTTTGAAACGCCGCTGCTGCACATATGATGATGATGCATTCGAAAACCATATATATATTCTCTCCGTGCAAATTTCAATTTTAACTGCTAATCTTCCAGCTAATAGTTCCCCCGCATATATATATATATATTCATATGTATATGCACACATATCTAACCTACGAGAATTGGGAACAAGCATCGATCCGTAGGCATCGTACATTGAATTGAAAATATAAAATATTTTTTCAAAATGTTCGAGCGACTGTTTCCGAATGTATTTTGAACCCAGGAACAAGAATCCGTCGATTAAATTATACAAAGAAACGAAGTTGACGAGTTAACATAAATCTGATGTAAAAAAAAATGCTAGAAAAAGTGAATTAGGAGTGTATAGATATCCATAAATTTTATAAGAAGTAAATTCGTGTATGGAATGTCCGCCCTGAAGTGGTCCCGATTAAATCAAGATTAATATTCCGCTTCCTTTTTCCGTAATGATATATATATTAAGCGACTTTCCTTCTCTCTCTCTCTTTCTGTCCAGTTTTCCTTGTCACACTTTTCGTATGATTTATAGCAATATTTTGACGTGGAATATATAGAAAGATAAATTGACCGGCGGCGACTCTTTATATAGGTAGAAGTTTTCCCCGACTACAACTATACACCCTCGTATCCTCCCTTCCCTCTCTTCTACTACCTTACCCATACCACCACCCCTATACTGATGTCACCCCGAAACGAAACTCCATAAACGCTTTTTACCCTCTACTACTTTTTTTCTAATTTGGATATCAATCACCGGTGCGGTAGAAAATATCTTGCCCGGAATATGAGGCGCACGCAAAAAAAGAATGAGACAACTGTTTGTGTAAAAGGAGAGGTCAACTAAACCCCAAATAAGGTTTTTAGGTCATTTGGAAGTAAAGCAAGCATAGACATTTTTTACAAACAACTAGCTAGGTTTATTGTACTCGCAAAAACTTGCCATGTAATTCATGTCGAATAGCAGAAGCATAGAAAATATACCGTGCACATTTGGTCGTTAGAAATTTTTAATTTTCTCATGACTCCAAAGTTCCGGAAGGAGAAAAATTTCACTTGCGGACACTGCACGTACGCTATCGATCAAGAGATAGAAAATTTGGATAATCGCAGAAATTTCCGACTTGTCAATTTTTCTTGCGTTTGTTTTTGAGAATCGCGTCGGTGTTCAGGTCGGTTTTTCTACCTACATATGTGGGCATAGTATATACTGTACAGTATATTGTATTCAGATCCGTGCAGATGGTCGATGTTATAGCACACCGCAGCATGAATTACATTTTATAAACTGCCCTTTGCCCATTTTCCCATTTGCCCACCGGCGCATTGTACTACGGGCACATTTACATCGGCGTATACTTCAGGATATACGAAGTCCGTGGTACCGAGCGTGTAATGTAATAATGTAAACGCTATTTACCATTCATAGATCCTCGCGAGGCGTGCTCGCGCATTACTCCCACGATGTGCACTCCAGGAGACGCGCGGCAAAGACGACATATAAAATAAAAAAAAAAACGAAGAACGGAAAAAAAAGAGACTCGAGTCAAACCTTGCGGCGCTCTAGTTATACAGCTACAGCTATGTCACTTGACAGGAATACGGGAAGAACCATGTTTAAAAAAAAAAAGGAAACACTTCGTAGAATTCAAAATGCAGACCGATTTCAAGTCTAAAAAGCTGACATGATAACGTTATTCTGATTAGAGCTTGTTTTTTTTTCCAATTTAAGAGAAAACAATTTTCTTCCCCTGCAGCCCGATCTAGAACTGAAAAAAACGTAGGCGTCCGTAAATCGGTTCATCGAGCACGTATACACGCGCCCCCGATAATGTTATTCAACGTTTCGGAAATTGCATATTGCTGCCTCGCTGCATGGCCAACTGTCGACTGTTGCAGCGATGGACCGAGCAAATAGCCATTATATGAAAAAGGAAAAAAAGGTATCGAACAAAAAAACAGTTCCACAAAGAGAGAGACTAATAAAAAAATCACACACCCCTAGGGCATACGATATAATATGCATGCGAACGCATATATTTGCCTAAAACTACGATCCGGTCCGATGCCGCTAAAGAAATCCACTTTTTTATAGGATTTTTTTTTCGATTCTTTTCCATTTTTTTGGTCACATGGGGTACCCGAAATCTACATACGTACCGTATACTCTCGCGCGCTTTTTTCTCAGGAACAGTTCGGATTTCCAGAATTTTCTTACAGATTTCGCTCGATACTTTCATCGAAAAATGTTGACCATAAATTCTGCTAATTTATTAATTAGATGAAAACAATTGACGTGCACAGTCTAGGCAGGAATTCAGGCGATTACATTTTCACAGCGTTACCGAAGAGTAACGCGATAGAAAGAAAAGATCTTTTAATATTTAAAATTCCTGTACGTCGGGGGTCACGGTATTAATTTTTAGGAGGGGTGATGGGAATCGTCGGTGTGAATCGGGGAACGTTGGAATCGAGAAGATGCAATGCTGCAGAGAATCACCAACGTACGTTGTCAGTTCACGTATAGTACAGAAGTTGTCGGTCAAACGGTGGGTTTCGACTTTTGCCACGCTAATGTGAAAACTGGAGTCACTAAGTGGTTCAACTAGGCGGCTGTTTCTTTGATGATTGCCGCGCCTGCAGAAGTATGTACCGCTTGTACATACATCCATATACTTTATAACACGGTACACGTATGTACAGATGTACATATGTGCGAGGGGCACGCGTACATGTACTTGCCACTACTTAATATCATTATCATTGTTATAACATATAGGAAGTTCCACGAACGCGTGCAGTGCATCGCCTGCACACGGCTGTACACGCTAGTGTTTCGCTGCAGAGCTTATAAACGCGGAGCTCCGCGTCGCACGGGCTTTAAAACGACGTAAACTCGTGGAAATCTTTAATACGCCATATAAGACTATGTGTATGTAATTCTACAACTTCTCTCTTTCTCTCTCTCTCTCTATTATATTTTATGTACATCGAGCTCGCACACCGCGATCATGTACTATCTTATCTCCTTCGCGGAATTGTCCCGCGCGCGGGAATCCCCTGCATAGTTGATCGGATCTTATCGTGTAAGTCAGAAATTTGGAATTCTAATTGTTGTTGTGGCGCAATTCGTGACGAGTTTTGAAAAATTTTCACCGGTAAGAATGGAAATAAATAGCGACGGTAAAAGATGAGATGGGAAAATCTAAAAATTTAAACAACTCGACTGCACCATGAGCTCCTCATCGTCCGTACTACGTCCTGATGGAGAAAATATTATTTCCGCATTCTATACTGCAGTTTCATCAATTTTCAAATAAATTATTAAATTCCTATGCGATCGAACAAACATCTCATGTATTTTATAGAGGGCAATTCGGTTTGTCGTTTTTTTTTTCATTCGATATCTAATTTGCTCAGTTTGAATAAATATCAAATCGCCTTGTTTGGTATCGTACGAAAACTTTGAAAGTCGAGCTTTTTGGTTAAAGAAAAAATCCACGTTCAGCAAATACTTGATTTGTTGGAAGGTTTTAAATGAACGTGAAAAAATCTAAGAGAAAATCTATAGATCTTTCGTGGGATTTATTCGACAATTGATATACATTTGCAATTCTATACGATGAATAATAATTCGTAAAAGAAGCGGCCCTGTTTCGTTCGATGCGTCCCTGTCGCGGACACAGCGGACAGATTACGAAAATTAACAAGGCGGAGAATTAGTTATGTAAGGAGAGACGGTGGCACATCCATGGCGGCGGCGCCTCAGATCGTTGTTCGCGGCTTTTCGTATCCCGCGGTGGTACGATGTACATGATATACATACATTTATATCCGTCGAGCGGACTCGGACTTCGCGGCACGCTTCGCTCATCTCTGTAACACCATATAAATGCACGTTAAATATATATATGTATATGTATACGTATGTTAATAATTATAATCTGTACGATGATATATATACCACGTTATGGTTACGTACATGTTCACGTATACCTATACATGATACGTAAGTTACGCGGCAACTCGACAGTGGCGGTGGCAGTTCGCCGCAACCGTCCTCTCCAATTACCCTAATCCAGTGAATATTCCGCTGGATAAAGGGCAGCGAAACGGGAGGTCACTTCGGTTAACTAATGCTGCGCATATCTCAAAGATATAATATCTACTGAATTATACGTGTCCATATAAAAAAAATACACGCATTCCTCATGTCCAGAAATCGAACCGGAAAGTCACCTGAAAAATTCAAATCCGCACCTATATACATATATTTTACAGCTTATCAACGAATCCCCAAGAATCGAATAAAAAATCATCACTTTTCACTCTCTAATATTTGATACTTCACGGCGTTATTTGAACCTAATCCGTATTGAAAGAGAAAAAAAAAAATTTGTAAGCAAAAACAAAATTATGGGCGTATTGCAGACGGAATAAAGAAGAGAAAAAAAGACGCAAAAAGAACCGGGGAGAAGAAGAAACGAGAAACAAAAAAGTAGAGGAAAGAAGTGTGTCGATTACCTACCGTAAAATTTTTCCACACCCATAAAGCACGTAGTTTTATTGCGGTGTTCTGCGGGACAAAAGCTTGCGAATTTGAAACGATGATGCAGTCATAAGTTTAGTCCGGATCGCATGTTTTCGTTGATATTATAGCCATAGAGTTGTTGTATGAGATGATAATTTAAACGACATAATGTTAGGTGTAATATTGAGAAATTTACCTGCAGGGAGAGAATCGTAAAGTTTTTAGAACTCGCAAGAAAACTGCCTAGGGTGCAAAGTGTCATTTATACGAGTACGTTTAAACCAGTAAATCGTATAACTGTAAAGATTATACATAGTAAAAATAGTCGGAGGAATGGATTTTTGAAATATAGGTAATATAACGGTGACCGTAGTAGCGCAAAATAGAGTTCAAAAAAAAAAACAAAAAAAAAAAGTTACCTGCCTTGCGAAGTGAAGCAAACTTAAATTTTGCCTTGAAATTCTGATTCCCATTTCGGTATCCCGTATACATCACTTATATACCTACGTATATTTATATAGGCATGTACCTACGTAGCGGACCTTCCTGATTCTGTTTACTTTCAAAATTACCTACCTCAATTCGATCGCGTATATTTTCTCTCCTCTTTGCTATACGTATAGAAAAACTCCCACGCGAATCTAAAAGTAGGTCACAACCGTTTTCCAATAAAAAAAAAAATATTTGTCATAAACAACAAATTAAATAAAACCGAGATTCACGTACGCCAAATTTTTTCGTTCTCGAATTTGATCTCCTTTTTTTTCTAAACTCCAAAAACAAAGATACAACGAATAAAAATGTTGTCACAAAGTTTTTCAAAGTTAGTTAATCAGGGGCACCCGGTGCAGGTTCTGATTCGCGTGAAACTATGAAAAAGTTACCGTAAATTCCACGTTTATATTACAACCGTTTTTTATAATACGCGTGCGAGAATCGCAATTCTTTTAAATTCAGCGTGAAACCATAAACGGCGTGTGTTCTGGTTACAAGCTCTCGAGTGTCCGGTTTCATGTTGGGGACATTCGGAGATGACAGTCCTAATTATGTTACATGTTATATTATCTAATTAGTCGCACACTTATTTCGACACAAGTATGATCCGAAAGCTGGACATCGGTAAAATAGTCAAAAATAAGTATAAGGTAAGAGAGAAAGGAAGAAAGAAAATTTATCACACATTTCATAATTTCAAGAGTAGGTATAGGTACTCGTACAACGGAAAATATATTTCGCTTATTTTGACCCAGATTTGGTGAAATTACCGTTTTTCAGTCGTATGAAAAAAAAAGAAAAAAAAAAACAGAGAAGAGGAAGAAGGAAAAAAAATTTTTTTTTTTAGGAAATAGAGAAGAGAATAATAAAGAAACGCTGCGGGAATATAATACAGTTTTGCGCATACCGTTTAGGGGCGCAGCTGCATCTGCTTACCTATGTATTTAGATTTATATGGTACATATGTACGAAATTGTAGATGGTTATGTATACAACGACAGGTAAGAGCTGCCGCTATTGCACCCTCCCACTATAGTTGGAATTTCGATATTATTCCGGAGTAGTTCGATTTTCTAAAAAAATAGAGAAATTCCTGTCTCCCTGGGTTCAACGACTGCAGAAGTCGCGCTATGCAGCGTTGTGTGACCCTCGCAAGAACACGTCCTTGATATTCGAAACTGGCTATACTTTCCACGATGATTTTCTACGATTCCTTCTTCCTCTGCCAATCGCCTTCCCTATTTCCAGACTTTTATACCCATATAACTACACGAGTACAGTTTCTCTCTCCTGTAGCTGTTTTCACATAATGTAATATAGTTTTTTTTTTCCTTTTTTCGATCATCCGCGAACTCCTGCGCCCCATTTATTTCGTATACTTGCACTTTATCCGCTGCGAAAAACTCGTTGAATTTATATACATATATGTATACAGGCGTATACCTATACATTCGGAATAACAAAGGCGACGACGAAAGGACCCGCTCCTGCTGGGGAGAAAATTAGAGGTTTTAGTATGCGAATCTCGAAAATCGATAGAAAAGTTGAAGTGGTAAAAGAGGGAAAAAAAAAAAAAAAAACAGGACCAATTTCCTTTCAATTTCGATCGCGGGTCGCATGTGTAAGGATCTCATGCTGCTTCGCATGTATAACTGTTTTTTTTTTCTTTTTTTTCTCTCATTTCTGGAGTCTCTCTTTTACATCGTTTTTTGGTTTTGTTATTCCTCATTTCTATTTTTTCTGGATATCCCGCACCTATAGCTGGTATTAGCAGCTGTTGAAAGATTTCCTCTTCTGGAGCATTTGGAGGTTATTCTATGCGATGGGTGGAAACTGGGTCAGGTCCACCAAATCCGCCAACGAGAAGTTTCATCTCCCTCTAAGGTATCCCTTTCTTTCTTTCTCCGTCTCTGTTATTCTATAGTTTTCTCTCTCTGCAGCGGCACGCCTCGCTTTAATTATTTCGATTCTCTTCTACGTCACCATCTCATAGCCGTACCATTACGCCCCCGCATAATTACATATACGTCCCGAATAGCGGAAGCAAAAATTTATTCGTTTACGTACGCATATATATGTAATCTAGATGTACTTCGCATAACTCGCATGATTCTGTTTTTTTTTTCGTTCGATTTTATTTCACCTCTCTCTTCTTTCACGCGGTAATTAATTTTAGGCAAAAAAAAAAGGAAACAAAAACGAAATTGGCTTATTCATGAGCTCCCCTCGAATGCATATAACCTGACCCGGTGATCCCCCTCCTAGTAGACCAACCCTTTCCTTTTATTTTGTCTTTTCTTTTTATCCTCAGGTTTTCAACCCTCTGCACGTTGCGCCACGTGGTCCAGCGTGGCTTGTTGTACCTTCACACCCAACCTGCAGTAGGGAGCAAAGATTCTGCTCCTGCAGACGGAAAAATCCTCCTGCAAATGAGAAATACATACTTTTTTTTTTTTAGGAGGGACGGCTGCAGGAATAGTATAAGAGTACGTGGTTTCTGCACGTACTTATATGGTGCGACGCTTGGGAATAGAATTTTGTTCTTCAGAATTGACCAAATCATTTTACGCAAAGTAGTCAAATGGACAAAAAAGATTCGGGCACGTGAGGTTTGAATGGTAAATGAAAAATGTGTACATAATATGAATTTTGCGTTAGATGTGTAGGACATATACATGTACCTATAATTCGCGCCTTCTTTTCGCGGGTACAAAGAGGGTGAGAGCGATTCCGTTGGGATGTTGGTAGGAGGAAAGAGGAAAGAAGGGAGAGGGAGGAAGGGGCGTCATTAAAATCAATACGCGACCGGAGTCGAGCTATTCCGTGCGTCGAGCGGGAGAGTCGAGTCGAGCAGAAAGAAGAAGAAGGAGAAAGAGGAGGAGGAGGAGGAGGAGGAGGAGGAGGAAGCCAAAGAAGAGTAGGAGGGAGAAGAAAACGGGCGGGGGCGATAAGCAGGAGCGAAAGAAGCGCGCGAAGCGGGAGCAGCGGCGGCAGCAGCCCGAGGAGTAGGAGGAAGGAAGGAAGCCAGGAAGGAAAGAAGAAGGAAAAAGAGGATGAAAAGAGGAACACACGGGGGTAACCAGGAGCCAGTTCTGTTCACATGGAGGGGATTCCCTCCCGCGTAGCGCAGGCATAGGTATACGAACATATATATATTCATATACATATATACGATGGAAACGGAACACGGAATAAGAGGGTAGGTAGATAGGTGGGGGTTGGGGGTAGGGGAGGGCGTCGCGCTATGACCAATAAGATCCACTTTAAAACATCTTTACGCGGCCACTGCGCATGCCGAATTCAAATCCGCAGGGGTGCCTTACATCTATACAGCTATACGTATGCATACCTCCGTACATATATACCATATCACCTCATATTATTATATACCAGCTATCTGTATGCTCACACATGCACCGTTTCGCGTGTCCGTATAATACATACGTATATGACGTTGAAGAGTGAGACGGACAGCTACATTATCATCGGAATATGACGCGGGGCGTCGGGACGCCGGCCGACCAACGCTGTAAAGGCCGGAGGGGGTGTACCTGCCGCGATGGCCGGCTCGTCTCAGGGGTCGATTTTATCTCCCATACCACCCCCGTATGTACATATCTACTAGCCTCCTTTACATGGGGTTTGTATAAAGTTTCAGGTGCATTCTAACCAACGGGGTAATACTACCCCTAAAACATATGGAGATTAATAGATGAATGAATTTTCCAAATTACATCAGCTAGTCCTGCAGAAACCAAAAGGTTATATCAAGCTACTACCCTGAATATTCCTGCATCAGGTAATAAGCTAATGTTCTTCTCGTATTGCGTTATATTCGCTGAACCGCGCGATGCGAAGATCAAGGTAAGGATATATAGTAGGGGGTAGGGGGGTAACAGGTTACCAGATGCTGCACAGGTTGCTGCATGACGGGAAAGCTGGGGATCGGATGGTCGGTGCAACTTTTCAACGTGCAGTGCAATAATACTGACCTCGGTCTCGACGCGATCCGCTTCTGCTCCTGATGCTGCAGCTTCAGCTGCACCTACGGTCCAGGTATACCTATATACCTAAACATCATATATATGTATGTGTAAGGCGTATTTTGGTACACAAGGTAGAGGTCGTCAAGGGAGCTGATCTTCACCTGTGCAGTGCTAAAAATATAATACGCAACTTTCAGGGATCCTATTCTTCACGATTCGAAATTTTTTTCTGATTTCTGAACGATTTCCTTTTTTTCTTTTCCTTTTGTGCATTGTCCCGCAACGGGACGATGGGATTTTTCTAAATGCTGTACGTCTGCGTCTTCGGTGTACCCACATACGTGATATATACGTTATATACATGCACATAACACTCGGATTTAACATCGTATATGTGTATACATAGTCGTGTGAATAAAAGCTATAACCTGCCCGCTCGTCAGACCGTCTGCAAAGAACGTCGTTCTTCGCCACGTTCTCGCGTCCATCAGTCCATTCCCATTGTCCGTTTATATATGTGTGTGTATACGTACATCTATACGTGTACAGTACGTAACGACGTCCGCGATCAGGCGGACTCGAGGTAAACGGTTCGGACCAACCTGACCTACCCTCAAAACCTGCGACCAAATGAAAGTTTCTTCCGGGACGCGATTCGGAATCGCGGCTATCCGTCATCGACCGCGCGATATCTGCGCTGCGGCTGATCATCGCGCGTCTCATCCGAAATGGTCTGAAACCAGCTGATAATCGATCATGTTCGCAAAAAATGGTTCGTATACGTAACAACGCAGGTCGTTGCGCCTCTTCACGGATGTGCTGATCGGAGATTGTCTTAAAAATCATTTCGAAATATACGAATGTTAACTTTTTTGAAATCTAATTTTCGACTTTTTTGATATAGTACTTTTTCTGTAACCGCATAGAATTACGTACGTACGTAATCTAGTTTCTTTTGGAGAAAATATATACCTGTATATATATACATTTATTTGTCGCGCGGGGTTGTTCTTCCCGAGGGAGCAAAACAGCTGAGAGCGTACTATATAGTATATACATACGTATATATACAGAGCAAAGAAAGAGTGCGGGGAATGGAAGACAGAGAGAGAGAGAAAATCTAGAAAGAAAGAGAGGGTTAAACCTTGACGTTGATCAGAGCGGGGGTGGTTTTTCGCGGATATACAGGACGAAGCGCCTCGAACGGTTCATTTTGGCACTAATCCGACCTCCACCCTTCCATAAGGGGTGGTTGCATCATGTGTGTCTCATCAACCACCGCGTGTACTACGAGACCATTCAAGAGGAAAGTTGAATCTCCCGCAGCCACGCGCGTGCGGTCAAGTTTTCCGATCGTAAAGACGTGGAAATTTCGTCTAATTTTTACCAGTGCAGGTTCATTCATTTTCTTCGCTCTACGAACGTCGACCGAAGGGTACTCCGGTCCATCACACGTTGTAAAACGGAGTTCAACGATCGTCAAATCGACGGAACGAATGGCGTTATTATATCAATGTAGCAAAGTCACCGTGATGAAATGACAGTTATTATAGACGAGAGACGTCACAGTTTCTTGAACTTTTCGATAGTTCTTCGGCGCGACCCCCATCAGCTTCTACTGACCCCTGACTTGTAGATCAGTCTCGATAGATTCAGGTAAAAATAGATCCGTACCATGCAAAAGTTCTCGATTATCCTCCAGGTCGTCCCTCACCTGCTGAGGAAGAACTACCTGCGTCATGGGACGGACGGTCTGTGTAGAAAAAAAAAACCTTGAAAGGTCTCCGCAGAGGTCGAAGGTATCTTGGATTCGTTGCACGGTACATAACAGCCCCTAGGTGCGTACGGGTAAAATAGCAGGTTGAAAAATCATCCCTTACGATTCGCGAGCGTGTATAAAGTTAATACAAATGCGGGAGGTTCTGGTCTCGGGTTGATCGGAACGACGTTTTCAGTACCAACAGCGGAGGAGGAGGAGGAGGAGGAAGAGGTTGAGGAGGACTCTTAGGCGGAGCTCCCTCTGGCAGTGGAACGTATCCGATTGGTCGAAGTTTTCCCCTCCATCCGGAAATCTCCCCACCATTCTCGCGATACGACTGCGAACGTTTAGAGAGCCGGGCGTCGTTCTCCCCACTTCGTAATATTCTCTGATGCCGTTGCTGGTGGTGCAGGGTCGTCGGCGAGGTTCGGTGGTTCACGTTTTTCTCTCCTTTTTTATTCTTTTTTTCTCTCTCTCTCTCGCTCGGCCGTTATCGTCGACTCTCTCTCGGTCCCTCTTTCACCAGTGCAGGACTGGAATACTCCCCCACCTCGTGAACCTCGTCGTCGGACCCTCGCCATCGGTGTTGGCTGGCTCCCGTCGACCCACCACCGCCGCCGCGACGCCGACGATGCCCAGCCGTGGGAGCGAGAACCGCCGTAGTGTTGCTGCACACATGCACGCGAGAGCACCGACTCCCGGTGATGGTTGTTCACCGTTGACGTATCCACCGCCGCCGACGATCGTCGTCGTTCCTCATTTATTTAAAAAGGCAGCTCTCGCGCGCGCGCGCGCGCTATATTTTATTACGATTACGATAACGATAACGTACCGGCGCCCCCGCGGGTTAGTGAACGTGACAGCGTCGCGGCGCCAGCACCTGCCTTAAAATAAAAATATATTATAAATAAATAATAAGAGTATAAAAATACAAAATACAAAATACAAACGACAACAATATTCAGTTATAATCGATAAAACAATAATATCATATTACACCGTGTCACGCGTTGATTGTTTTTTTTTTTCTTTTTACCCCCCATTCGTAATCGTTCGAAATACATCCAAAAGTCATCGAGTTTTTATCGAATGATATATCAGGTGCACGTATATACATGACAACGATAACAGCAATTGTGGGTGAATAATCTATTCGATATTTTGAAAAAAAAATAAACAAATAAAAAGAATTTATTGTACCAGTGATATCGAAAGTAAATTTTTTATTTTATAACGACCGTTGCACATTTGTGATTACATGAAATGGATAATTGATGATACCGATGTTACGATATTCGTCACGTGTGATCGTCGAAACGTCATCGAGTGTTTTACTTGTGTAGAAATTTCTATAGAAAAGTGTGCAGGGACGAGTGACAGTTCTATACACATAGACATCCCCATGGACAAGGTGAAAACCTGCATTTCACGGATGAGGGCGCGCTTTTGGATGATCAACTATAAAGTGTCCGTTATAAAATTAACGAATTATCATCTGGTAGATCGTACCAGCCGTTGATTCGGGGGTGGATTATAAATAAGAGTTTATGTTTCTATTTATTGTTTGTTTGATTTTTTGATTTTTTGATTTTTTGTTTTATTCGTTTCTCGGTTTTTGGCGTAAAGAAAAAAGTGCTCCGTTGGTGCGTGTGCGCGAAACTATATACTTCTGTACGTTCAACGAATATTTCACCCCTCAGAATTGGCGTGAATTAAGAAAATCATAGAGATCTACGTCGCTCGATAGATCGTTAATTTGATTCGGCGGAAGTGGCAGCATCCGGATCGTCGTTTGTGGGGGTTCCGGGATCCGGGGTCGCCGTGGCGGGGGCGGAGATCCTGTCCCTGCCGGGAGTCGCGTCTGGAGGACCCGGTGGAACGAAAGGAATATACGGAGGTGCAGGTTCACCCGGAGGCGGAGGTGCAGGCTCAGGAGTTACGGGTGCAGGTCTGGCTGGTTTGGACAGTGAGGCGGTGCGCCGTTGGGTTGCGGAGGCAGCGAGATCGGTACAAAGACAGATACCGATACCGCCACCGGTCCTAGTGCCCGCCGTTACATTTCTAACATCATCGAGCGTTGCTTCGATGACTCAGACGCCAAACATGCATCTTTTAGAGAACAATAATCAGCTAGCCGAGGCAATGTCAGGAGGCCAAACGACGCAACATAATAATCAGCATCAGCATCAAGGATCGCTCAATCAGCATCATCACAATGTTCAACAACAGCAGGGGAGTCCTCAGCAACAGACGTTGACAGGTGTAAACAATTTACACCACAATATACAACAGAAACAATCGAGTCCGACGAATAACAACACGATCGAAGCATGGAGATCGGCACAAGGTGGTGGAATTCACCAATGGTGGAGTCCACCGGTTTCCGGAATCGTCCAACATCAAGATCAACTTCCGGCTACTCCGGTACCCGCCATGATGAGGGTTAGATCGAGATCCAGGTCTAGATCACGTTCGAGATCTGGAGCTCGGGATCATCATCAGCCGCCGGATCAACCGTTGGATTTTTCCGTTGGTTCGCTCCAGCAGCAAAGAGCTGTTAATTTCCAAGCGGCGAGAGCTCACGTCGCTGCACAAGCCGCCGTTAGAATGATGCACGAAAGACTTCAGGGTAGGGCAAATATTAGGAATAATAACAACGGGAATAACGTTAGACAGAAAATATCGAGCAATAGCGGAAGCAGCGCGGTTAGCAGAAGGAGCTATAGTCCCAGCGAGAGAAGCTCTAGTGGAAGCGAAGACGAAGGTGTTTCTACGGGAGGAAGTCCTCCGGGACCTTTAAGAGGCGCTGAAATCAATGGTGAGTTCATTTTCCTTCCTCGTATATTTTTCTCGCTCGCGTCTTCCGAAGGTCGTCCAAAAATCTAACGAACTTTGACACACGGCTGCGATCGCATACGCGCGGTTTTTGAAAAAACAAGAAAAAACAAATGAATTACGATCTGCGCCCTTCGATATAAACACCTGCTGCAGTTATAATTTTTCCACGTACATCGCATTACGATTTATAACTCAACGTATATATTTGGTATCTATATAGGTATGTACTCGGTATCTATATACCGATTTTTAAACAAAGTTAAGTAAACTAAGTGCGAGCGATGCGAGTCGAGCGGTGCGGAGATAAGCGCCCCACACTATAAACGTTATAATATACCTTATACTTGAGCTGAAACGATCATCATAATCATCAACGTCGTGGATGCCGGGTTTATTCGATGCAGGTGGAATCGCATGTATAGCAGCTCGGGTCGTCCGCTGCGTCAACGCGCGATCTGCATCGACGTACCTTATACATTATATTTACATACATGTATGCATATCTTTTTTTTTTTCTCTCATACATATATCTGCAGTTGAGAGAACTCCCGTCTGCACTGCAGTACGATTATTGTGTAAATATGCAGATATATTGACATTAAAATTGCATTTTATTTTACTTAATTCTTGTATTTTTCATTATTTATTAAACGTGAGATAACGATTATTATACACATTATATGTAGATGTTAAACAGCGGAGAAAAAGGAATTTATTTATTTATTTATTTGTTGTTCGTTTTTTTTTGGTTTTTTTTTTTTTTACTGATAATATTAAATATGAAACGCGGACACGGCGCACCCCGAGTACATGTATATATGTATACGATCGTACATACATATGTAATAGATACGTATATAAGGTATATTATCCTACAATACGGTCGTCTTTTTTTCTCATATGCTCGTCATCGCGCAAGCATATATACATGCATGCATCGCGCGTCAAGTAAAGTAAAGTAAAGTAAAGTAAAGTAAAGTAAAGTAAAGTAAAGCCGAGTCAAGATATGGTGCAATAGTTTGAGAAGATTAGACGATTATCGATAAGAAAAACCGACAAATAAGGAATACCTGTTATATATTATATATCCAGGCAAAGAAACTATATCCGATGAATTTTTCTATCTTCTTCTTTTTTTTTTTTTTTTTCTCCTTACTCATAAATACGAAGAACTCAGCTTCGTTCGAAAAAATCTAATTTTCTTTCTCGGTCGCGGTAATTTGTTGTGTGTATTGTAGATAAAGCATAAGATGCATGTAATAATATATACGATTATAATCTTATAATATTATATATTTTATCAGTAAAATTATATTTTCAATAATTTCTTGGAAACGATCACGCATTACATACGTGTGGATTATTATAACGATTATAATATACATTATATACATAAATATACATGTGCACGTGTGACGTACTGCGTAATTATTAAACCGCCCCGGACCCCCCGCGCGGATCATCGCAGCGCCACGCGTTTTATCTCCGACGATCATCGCCGGTGCGAAAAATAAATAACGTTTTATATGTGTATGATATTGTAACCGCAAATCAAAAATTATTATTAACGTCTACTCCGCGGTCGCGTCTCGACCAATCGGCGGTCCGCTATAGATCGTTATAAAATCGCTGCGTACGTGTGAATTTAAATTTGAAAAATGATCGATGAGATAATTTATAAATTCTGTACATATACAATCTCCCATCCACTTCCGGTTTATTTGATATAATTGTTGACAGGTCCATCGACGGGTTTAGTATATAATGTAATTGGTGTGTGTTGCGATAAATAATCGTTCTCACGATAGGAATTATAAGTGACACTTTATAAGCCTAATGACGATCTTGGTATAGATCCGCGGATCGATAGATCGAAATAACGTGTATATATGGGTATTAATGAATAATGAAATTGTAGTAACTGCAGTTTAAAATCTACATTGCGGTTCTGCTGGACATTGTATATCACCTTATATATAATATATAGATTTTAAAATTTCTGTATACCTATATATATGTACAAAGTTTCGCAATGATATTATATACGATAGAATATTTATTTATTTCTTGGAAAAATAAATTAAATCGGTAACACGATTTTCTATTATAGGTATATTAGCTTCTACGGCTTATATACCATATATATAGCCACCTAGGTGATATTATAGTATATGCGTCTAGCTTATGTATATATGTGAACTCGTCCGCGTGAGGAATATTATATATATGGCGAATGGTGCTACAAAACCAGCAGCGGCAGCAGCTGCACATGCAGCAAGTTGCAAATAATTTATATACACGTATATATACACATAACTAAATTGGTCAGCTATTATATATAAATATATAAACATATATATAACGAACGTTTATCTCGCGCGCGCGTTTTCTCTATATCAGAGTTTGAATTATTACGCGGTGACACACAGCACAAGTTATGTAAAAACCCCCAGTGGTTTATTACAGGTATATAGACTTTCAATTCGATGATTAGAGACATTAATTAGTCGTCGTCGCATATCATGAGCTCGTTATTATAATATGTATATAATATTATAAACTGCGCCGGCTATACTCGGAGTTTAAAGAGCAAGTCACGTATCTGCGGTCGTCCGCTCGTGCGATCAGAATTTCGCTCGATCGCTCCGATCGGCACAAAAGCGTTTTGATTTATCGTTTAACTGGACCAAACTCTCCTTACGAACCTGCGTTCTACCGACGTCGAAACTAATCGACCACAAACGTGTGGATTTGTAGATGATATGATCGTTTAATTCCCAAAATATAGTCCAATCGGGAAAAAACAGCAGCGGCACCTCACAGTTGATGATGGGCTGCAGGATTTGGGAAGAATATCATCGTCATTAGACCCGTAGGATCTGATCAGGTCATTATCCTTTCTCTCCTTGGGGACACCGCAGATTTCGAGACTCTATTCCTCTTTTATTGTGTGTATAATACGCGTGTATTATATATACCTACTTCGCATGGTCGCGTGCAGTGCCTTCCGTTTCACGGTGCGAGAGTCAGGCAGCGAACGATCTTACAGGCGTCTTGAAACGGAGAGTGTAAGTGTACAGGAGAGTCGAGCGCGAGAGAGTCCTGAAGGCACGCGACCGACCACCGGGTTAAGGTTGTGCGGTGCAGCGTCATGCGCAGGTACCCAGCTGCCCTAACGGAGCACCACCGCGATACAGCGTTAACCCTTCCTCTATAACTTTCCTTTTCTGTTTTCTTCTTCCCCTCTATATGTGCAGCGGCGTCCTTGCGGCGATAGGGATACCGAGATATATCCTGCGGGATACGAATACCTCCACATACTATATACCTAACACCGTTTTCGTTTCACTCTTTTCTTACCTATCCTACCGCTTCCGCGGCACAAATCACCGGGACACGTGTCCCGGGTTCTTTAAACATTCATCCAGAAGTTGTGGACATATATACCTGCTGTACTCCAAAGAAAGAGAGAGAGAGAGAGCAAAAGGGTTGAGGGGATCTGGGGTGAGATGGCGGTCGACGCGTGCCACGTGCCCTTTCAACCCTTTCCCTCTTTCTTAATCCCCCTTTTCGACTTTTCCTGTGCTCCGGGCCTACGACACCCTCGAATACTATTCGCGTGCGTAATATCCTGTAGTGTACAGGATTCTTCGCCACTCTATTTTTTATTCATGTATATTGTAATAAAATCTCTGTCACTGTATAAGGCGAAGCTGGTTATAGAATTATCAGATGGACGTGACGGACACTTTTTAGGTCGTACAAGGTCCAAAAATTATTACGAAATATGCTGATTACGTTGGTTCGAGTCGAATATATTATGGGCTTCGGAAATTGGATTTTTTCAACCTTTGAGGATCACGTCCTTGTAATTAACCCACCGGACTTCAATTGTTTCTATCCCCTAAATACCGATCCAGTTGCGAACACGTGATTTTCACAAGTTACTGACCTGGGCCGGATCAATTATCGCGATCGTCGACGTCTAGTTTCCGTGATGAGACGTACACATCCAAATACAGTCTGCTTAATTGAGCTCATCTCTCAAAGAGAGAAGAAAAAGCAGGAATAAAAAATGGCGTTATCAACTACTTTCGATCGATCGAAAAATCGTCCGCATTACAATACACCCTAGACATGCAGAATCATATAATAGGTGAATAATAACAAAATGAAGATCGATACGAAGTTACAACTTATAATCGTCGGCGTCTGTTTTGAGATCGATTTGATGCGTTGCGTAATCCTGGTAATTTTTGCTGATTTAAATCTGCAAACATCAGTGATACGCCGATTAGTCACTCCGATGACTAACTAACATACTCGTTTATTATACATTATATACTTTGATATATTTTATTAAATCTATATCATGTAGACGTCGATATAGGCATACACCTATATTTACGTACATATATATACCATATGGATATTTACGCATGCGATTTTATTTTATCTACAACCCATATATACCTATGTGGATATATTTATCTATATTATTCAGACTAGAAAATACTCGTAATACCTCAACGGCTTATTTGTCCCATTATTGTTGTTATATTATTGCGATTCATTCCAGAAAATTCTTCGCTACAATGTCATCATCGATACAAACTTTTTAAATCTACATCGTCCATGTAATGCATCGTGCTCGTCTTTTTTATTTTTGACAGTTTGAATGAAAATGACATGTCATCAAATCTTCAAATCTGCGTTGCCTGATATATGATTTTTCATGCGAATTAGCGAGTTTCGAACCCCTCTTTTTTAGTAGGTGATTTTAAATAATTGTCCATCTGTTATAAAATCGACGAGCATGTGATATATAGATGCGCAACTTCCTCTGTATACATGTACAACCATAAAAAACGTCGTATGCTCTAAGAGCAAGGTAAACGAACGCTATACCGGGATCTCAAGGTCGTGACCTTTAGTAGAACACGAGAGCAGGATATACACACATATAATATAATATATTTGCATATAGGGCGAAGCATATGGCGTCTTATTATTACCACACCGCGGTTGTTGCAGCGCGGTTTTATACATGCACACGTATAGTTTATGCATTTTATGTGGACGTACAATATGCATTCGTATTTATACGATACATATAACCAAAGAGTAAAGAGGAAAGAGGAAAAAGAGAAAGATCGACGTTATACGGTAGGTAGGAGAAAAGCATTCCATTTGTTATACACACAACATAATAAACACTGACCCCGGACGTGCAGTTCTCAGCGGCAATGACATGGCGAATGGCCAAGTAGGAGTCCCGGCCGCGCGGTTACAAACGCGCGTTTTGCTCTTCTGGACTGCCGATCCTTTCTTTTACAATCGATCGTTCGGGAGATCGAGAAGTTACACTATATATTTGGAAAGGTAAAATTTAAACGTTCCAACCATATTTTCACATAAACACAAATCGTCTGCAGCCGCGTTTGATGAATCGATTAATTGGATCGAAAATCGAATTTCACTTTCTCCGGAAGAACCGTCGAGCATGGAGTTCGGCAGTTGGGCACAAATCAGCTGTGCATCTACAATATACTATACCTATATATTTCCAAATGTGTACTGAATCATGTTATTATTCAGCAATAATTGTTATCGCTTAGATTATATATTGTCTACGAATATTAATACGAGCGTGCAGATATGCATATAGAATATGTTCCGTTTTGAAGGGGTTAGCGCGTCCTTCGATTGATACAAAATAAAGATAAGGATTTATGTATTCGATCCGCGATCGGATCTTCGATAACGTGGCTCATTAGGTTAGATCGATATGAAATTTAGTTTTAATATACGCACCCGACCACTTTTCTTATCAAATATTTGTGGGCAACATGCGATAATCGTTCCCAGGTGTTTTCGAATCGGGAATTCGGCGAAAATATTACAAATTGAAAGCCGTGAAATGGGTGATTGTTATATTATTGCTAATTAAAAAATTATTGAAATTAGTATATATACCTGCAGGTATATAGCAGGGTACGGTTATATGATTCTTTTAACGGTATTCATGTACATCATATATACACATACGTGAAAAATAAAAATACAAAAAAGAAAAGTAACAATTTCGTAATAAACTAATTACATAATTAGATTCGTTGATGATAAGCGAATAAAATATATATGTTACATATATATAAGTAAAATCGCATGGCGTGCGATGATCAGATTTATGAGTTACATACCTATATATATACATACATATGTGAGGCAGCTCTTTACCCCGCGGTATTTGGGGCGCGGAGCTGCGGAGATATTTTTAATTGTATGAGAAAATTTACTTGGGATATATAATAACAATAATGATATACCAAAGGTATGTATAATATATTAATTGTTATTTATGCGCGCGCGGCGTGCGTATGTTAATATATAATACATTATATATAGTCTCTCTAGAATTTATTATAACATCCCACAATTTTTCCATCACAATTAGAAAATCAAATATTCTTTACATAATAACACATAGATATGTATATAGGGCGTGTTTAGTAGATATACATATACATAATTTGCAGAAGACACACGTTACACTATATCTACCTTCCTTTTCTTTTTCTTTTGATTTCTGTTTTCTATTTTTTGACGGAGCAGCCAAATTACTCCCGTCCGACCAATTACAATCCATACCTACTCCACACGTGGTAAACTTATCTTGAAATTTTTTTTATCGCCACGCGGTGTTTTTAATCGACATTATATAATTAAGTGATCTAAATACTCATGCGAGTATATTAAAATCAAATATTCCATTTCTTTTTTTTCATTCACCTGCAATAGAATTTTTTTCTCCACATATTCGTATCACATATGCACTAATTTTTATATCTGACCGATGCTTTTAAAAATTTTGACAATTTAGTCTCAATTCTATAGCATAATCGATGAATTTGAATGGAAAATTTCTTCACGCGTATAATAGGATATTGTGATAATTTGATCCCCTGCGCAGCGTTCTATGTGCGTAGAAATTTTTCAAGTTTCTATGTCTCAATCTTCTCACTTTTTTATTCTTCTTCTCCGTCCAACTTCTTTTTCTTGTTAGTTAGTTTTCTTTTCTTATTTCTATTCCCATTCCCGCATCGCGCTTCTGATTCTTAATTTATGGGAGATTCGTGAGAAGGCTTATCCCTATAGTCGGCGGACCGGTGCAGAGAGCCGCGCGCGTTTTACCCGCGTAATTACCATAGACACTTCAACTCGGTATAAAGAACTGTATAAAGGAACAACAACGGGCGATATAATCCATCCTCAGTAGTTATAGTACCTTCCTAAAGCAAAAGGCCTACACAAGAAAAGACACACGTAGCGTGCATGGCAATTTTCTATATTTGGTCCTGCTGCAGCCTTAGTATACGTATAGGAATATATCCACTCGGTGCATACAGGGTGGAAAGAAAGAGTTCCCATAACCTAATAAAAAAAAAAAAATTGACGATCTACGGTGCGGAAGTATTTCGAAAATCACCGTAGGATATAGACACATGTTTCGGGAATGAAAAGAAATAAATCACCTCAATTAAACGTTCGTTAAAATTGTTTTTCTTTTCTTTTCTATTTCTTTTTTTTTTGTCTTCTTTTAAATTAGTCGGAGACGTTTGACGTAAATTTTTTTTTCACTTGTAATATTTTTTTTTTTTTTCATATAATTTTTTGGGTGACCCTGTATAGAACCGGGCGCCTTGAACGCGCGTTATAAAAGCGAAGAAGTATAATAATTTATACATAGGTATGTATTCCTATGTACGTATGCTGAAAGGTATATGATATACAAATTATATAGATGTATGTATATACTGTATGTATATAAGGATAATAGTTACGGAGTTATCAAAGCCCGCTCATCGCGGGGCACATCCGGATTCAAATTACGTTTCATGCTTATGCTTATGTTTATTTATCCACTTATTAAAACTACATTAAGGCCCCCGTCTAATTATCTACCGCGTCTCCTACCGATGCGATTCTAAAATGCGTTGGCCCACGCGCACCGGACAACGACGGTGATCAAATTCTTTTTTTTTCTATTTTCCTCTTTTTTTTTCTTACATTTTTCAAGAGGCAAATCTACCTCTGAGAATCGTGTGTCCTGGAACACAAAAAAAAACGAGCATTTCCGAAAAATATCGCCCTTCTATGGCAGGATGGTCAAGTCGTGAATTTTTCCAAGTTATCTCTTGACAAAAAACGATGATAAAAAATTAATTTCCAAATCACATCCCAACCACAATATGTTCTTTTGATCTCGTTCTTTTGTCGTGGCGCATGCCCTTACGGCCCTCCTGATCCACGATGCAAAAAATTTCGATTACGCCCATCACATATGGTTCTCAGGCAGCGATCTACACAATATAAAATCTACTTTACCTACCGATACGTGCACAATACTTCCCATATTTTATATGTTTTGTTCAATTCTTATGCAGATTTTAGCAGATTTTGTCTTTTTTCTTTATTCTAATACCTCCATTCGATGTTGCATTTTTATATTTTATGCATCAGCTGCAGTATAGGTATACCTAATCCGCAGTTTTCTCGTTATTATGTAGCATCCAGGCATTATTTCTTTTTTTGCATATTACATAAAATATATACAGTCAAAGAACCGCTTTACGTGTACGAATAAGCTGGAGATTATTTTTAAAAATTAAACTGCAGTAAACCGCGAATAAACGCATCGCTATTCTCACTTCCAACGAATTACGTACGTACGTATTATGTACGTACCTACCTGTATTGTATGCGCCTGTATACCTAATTTGCGGAGTGTAAAGGCGATCGAGCGTAAAGAAATTAACCGCGAGCTCACCAAACTTTTTTCCATAGGGATCTACCGGTGTGGCTGCAACTGCAGTTTCGTAATTTTCAACCTGGCGTGTTGTGATGCAGATTATGTTATTATAGTTTATATATGCACACAATTATAAGCGTCTTCAAATCGCGTGATATATGCGATCGCAGAAATTATGTTAACGAGCATAAATTTATGTAAGATATATGAATGGGAAGATGAAAAATAATTATTTCGGTTCTAATTTAATTTCATGTAATAATAATTAGAGTGTATAAGTATATGTATTAAGTGTAATTCGTCGTAGATACAATGGAAATTATAAATTCGCCAATTTGACGCAGGTTTACAGAACAAGTAAATCGGCATAGTTTCTTTTCTTTTCTTTTTTTTGTTATTTGCAAATCAAAGATCGTCGTAATAATTGATAATAAATGATAATGGCATTGAGACGGTTCGTCCTCGCGGCCTTGACTATAACGCCACAATCATACAATATATTCGTTAAAATATCGTAATTATTAATTGTCTAAAATAGCAATTAGCTGCAGCCGTCACTGATGTACACATCTGAATTTTTTGTCTAGACGATACTTGGTATTCCAAACGTTCGTCTATCGGCTGTGGGTGTGACCTGATAAATTTTGCAAAAAAAAAGAAGAAGATTAGGATTCACTGGGTTGTCACCTTCGATTTTTTCCGCTGAAATTTTCCGAAAAATAAAAATATTCTTCAAAATAATTTAACGAAAATCAAGAGCGTCTAGTAGGTCCTTATAATTATACAATAGACGAACAACGGTACGAGGTTGGCACTTGTATACATATATATTTTATTTTTCATACTACCGCGTGTCGAAAGAGAAAGTTACTTATGTATACATAAATTATTATATACCATATAATATACATAATTATTGTATTATACAAACTAAGCGTTGTTTCCTAATCAAATTTCAAGCATATACACGTTATATATCTGTTAATTTACTTAACTTATAGCTAATTCGCTTTATAGGTATATCGCGAACAATTTTCTGTCGAATTAATTTTTCAACTATTCTAAAAAAAAAAAAAAAAAAACGAAAGAAGAAACAAAAAAAAATTGATCTTCACGTAACGATGTACATGCACACCGCGTACCTAATATTTTTCAAGCTCGTCATATTGTAATCCTCCTGCGAACGTGCAATACACACATCGGCGAGGCGTGAAATTTATTTAGGACTTCATCACACCAGTTTATATACATATACATAATTTTAGAGATTGAGAAATATTCTTATCCCCTCCTCCAGCGTACAATCACCGTTGAAAAAAATCATTAGTCAAGTAGATTTATCTATTATACCGATTTTATCTCGATCCTTCCGAGGTGCCGGAAACGCAGTAAAATTTTTTTTTTCTTACATATTCGCCATGGCTCTAGAAATTTACGTATACAACTCATCTTATCTCATTTAAATACATACCATACTTATATGTACACATCGTACATGTAATATATTTCTTTTAACACTCGTTACGGAAATGATCGTCATGACCTGCCGGAAACGATCTGGATGACAGATAAGCACAGACTTTGTGTGTCTAGCCTAATTAAAAACGTATTCACGTTTTACTCACGATATACGCTATATATAGTACAATTATCCACGAAGACAAAAAAAAATCATTTGTCCCTTTTCACCATGCCCTTTGTATAATCGTCTTTCACATTCCTTCCCTTTTTTTTTCACTTCTTCAACTTTGTTCCCTCCTTGCTTGATGTCGTCCGTCTAAAAGACGCATCTAAATTGAGTGGACGTGAAGTATGATGAAGGAGAATAAATTTTTTTTTTTTTCATTAAATTAACCTAAATTTCAAAGTTATTCACCGACTAGTAATTTCTTGTCTCATATGTAATAATTGAATTAATTATGCAATTTATTTAAAACTTCTGTTTATTTCTTTTCTTTTTTTTTTTTAATATTGTATAAATGTAGACGAGGGTTCTGAACCTTCTTTTCATATTTCCTCCTCACCCTTTTCCTCTTCCTCTTCCTCTTCCTCTTGAAAAAAGAGCGGTAAAAAAAAAAATAAAAAATTCCCCCATATACGTAAAGAGCATGATGTTATAATCTCGCGCTGTGTACGTACGGTGCGGAATGAAGTGCTGTATATATATGTACGCCTGCCGTACTTAAAGTGCAGCACATCGCGTCGCGGTAATTCTCAATTCGACGACTAATTTGCCTTTTTTTGCTCTCCGGCAGTCAGTCGGTAGGCAGCGCAACCGTTGGTTATAATATTATAATATCTACACGATGTTGAATCGTCGCGTCGAACGGACTCGAACGCGCGCAGGTGTTAACGAACACAGGTGCGGTATATAACGCTGAGTATTTACGAATCATGTACCTGCGCACGTGTGTGTGCGTATACCTATATATGCCTAATTCATCGAATTTTTATTTTACGTAACCCATACGTAATATATTATAATATTTTCAAATGTGTATGCGGTGTACCTACGCTAAATAACAGCGCGATGAAATGAAAGAAAATTTGAACAGAGAAGGGTGCATCCGTACGTGTAAAATACATACGATATTATGTATACTTCTTCTCCAGCGGTATTTACCATATACTCCATGGAAGCCGTGTCTCGCACGCGAAACAGTTTCTATATACCTTCACCTGTATTACTGTCCCTATGACTCACGCGCATCCGTTGATTATTCCTTCATTCCTGAGCTTCCTTCTCATCTTCCTTCAGGTATTAGAAATATCGTAACCACTTGATCCGTACTCTTCAAAATCAGCTTAAACATAGAATTTCTTTTTTTTTCTTTTTCCAATTTTCACAAATCATTTATTGAGGTTTGCCACTTTTTTAGTTCTTTATTTTACTTAATTTTTTTTTCAATTTCTCGAACTGCCTAATTCAGGGCCTGCTCATGACACTGTTGGGATTTGTACACGGGGATCGATATAACAAATATACAGCGATCTATAACCAATCGGTATTATAACGTAGTAGGGTGACTCTCGTTTATGGTTATGATAAGTTTGATCTTCATCGCGGGTTGGCCGCGTACGGTGGTCTCGATTTTCAAGTCGTATTGGTATACGTAACTAACATAATCTACGTATACATGTAGCTATATAGTCTGATGAGTCGGCAATCCAAACGTTTCAGGCAATGAGTTATAGTAGGTATATAGGATATACCTTATACGATATATACCTACTCGCAGGGCTAATCAGAGTGTGGGCATTGGTAACGAGTCTTTCATGACTCTCTTTTGTTATCGCATCTAGATAATAAGTGAGGTATATACATATATACACAGATGTACATAAAGGTGTATGTGTTGTACAGGTACATATCCTGCCTTATATAAATATACACCCATCTACCTGCCTATATGTACGTGCACGCGATGACGATGACCGTACAGGAAATTAGGCAGAGAGGTATAATGTACTCTTGAGTATCTCGAGTAGCGATGCTCATGAAAATATCAACGATTTTCTCCTTTTCAAATGACAATTACATTATTAGCCACGATGTTTTAGGATCTATGTAATTTCTTTTGTTTCTTCTTCTTTTTTCATTCCAATTATAGCGTCATCCCAAAAATCAAAACCTACATGCATTATGGCATGAAAAGAAAAAAATCACTAATGATTTCTGAGGACGAGGTGATTGAAAATAAAATTAAAAAAAAGGAGTCTAAACATTTTCGACTTATTATTGGTGTGGAGATCCTTTGAAAATGTTTGAGAAAGAAAATTTGCGACGTGATCGATGAGATTTAAATTTTTTGACCGGTAACATAATTAATCTCATGCGTTTTCCATTCACACAACATTACATTCACCGTAGTAGCGGCGACACTACTTTGTTCTTCTCTGTATCGGTTTTATAATTAAGAACAAACAATGGGGACCGTGACGATGAGGAACCTTGTTACTAATCGTAGTTGCGATCTTGTAATGGTAAACGTGACGATTATAGTTATTGGTTATAGGGTATATATATATTTATATTGTACGAAACGATTATATTATACATTGCTATACAGTTTGCCTCGTTCTATCCGCAGAGTCTAAATTAGAATCTAAAAGTCATTCCGAGAAATTTGAATCGCTGTGCGTACGATTCAACCATCACCGATATAACCGATAATGAGATTCGTAGTAATAATTTATAACATCTGTACCAGAAATATATTCCTCTGCACCTTACACGATGTGTGCAGCTGCAGCAGTTCCGCGATGCACATAACAATCATTTTGATTTTTAATTTTAGTTTTGATAATAATTTTCATTCACCGCATCGCGAGTGAAAATAAAGAAGAAGAAAAAAATATCGACAGTCGCGATGGCGATCGACGTTTGGTTATTCTAATATTTTCCGTGAATCGGCAATCGTTGCATCCAAAGAATTATAAATAGTTTTACGAAGTAGATATATATATGTAGAATATATTCTTATACCGATCGTATGTACGTAGTACGGGGGCAAACGATATATAATAAATATTAAACGATTCTTAGCTCCTGCTGCCGAACCCAAGGGGCACACGGGAGATGACTGAATGTTAATTAGCGAGGCGTGACGAGCCTTCGATATATACAAATAATCGAATCGATCGCACGTGGAACTTGGGGGCCCAGGATGACACGAGGTGTGAAAATAAATGGAGAAAAAAGAATAAATAATTCAAAAATAAAATATCGAAAAGTTGTCACCCGCGCGCTATATACTTGATATCGATCTTTCTTTCAGACTTTTTTAAAAAAGAAATTAAAAATTAAGAATCGTGGCAAGGACTGAGAACCAAAAGGACGTATCCCACAAAAAATAGGGTCGTTGTGGTTAGAAAACGTTTGAACGGAATATGACTTTGAAATTCAATTTATTAGAATGTCTTGATTCTCGAGGGATACGACCTTCTAGCCTACAGCTTTGGGCAGTTTACAAACATGTCGTAAATATCGCATATTACACACGTACCTATATAATATGTAAACGTGAACGCGCGGGGCTAATGAGTCAATTAGCAGGCCAACGCGGTCGCGCTGCGTTTCCGCGCGTCAACAGCCGGGCGTCGTATAAACACCGTCCCAAAAATCCCATTCACCGATATAAAGGTTACGTTACATTCTTCTTTTTTTTCATTCTCCACATCACTAATTTTCTTCATTTCTTTTTTACCTTTTGTTTCAGACGTATGCGGTGACCCGATGCTCGAACGACCCTACGGTGAGTCGAATTATACGACCAAAATTATGTTATAGACCTACATTATAATATTCCAGGTACTGTTTGAAGATTATGTTATGACGATAAAAAAAATAGAGAATAAAAAAAATATCCAAGGGTGGGATCGGATCGCGTGTTCGGGGCTGGAATCAACAGGTCGGTGGTCCCTCTTCTTCTTGGCTCGGTGTTGATCCGAGGCGTTTTGAATCCCGGTCCCCTCGGGGGACGACAGCAGCTACTATAACGCCGCGAGTCCTTCGAGGCGTGAATCTAGTTGCTCGCATGTCGGTCGGTGCCATCGTATATATAGTTTCGTAAGTGAGGGATGAAGGGATGAAGGTGGAGAGGAGGTAGGGAGAAATGTGTAGGTGGTGTATAAGGGTCGGGAATCCCCGACAGCGGACAGGCGATTAGGGAAAGACGGGAGCACCGCAACCCTCGGTGGAAAACTTAAAATAACATCGTTCAATCATGCCGAGAGGCTTCGCTGTGGGCTTCACTACTTCTCCTCTCATCGCGTGTAGCTCTAGAACTGCCGACATATAGAACAGACAGCGAACAGCATGCTTATTCCGTATTCCCCTCGCACAACCTTCCTCCGTGTGTTCCGATTCGGTCACGCCCTCGTCCCAGTAACCCTCGCCCCCGTCATCGAAGACCTTTTTTTTTCTTCTTCTCCTTGATGCCAGGAATTGCGCGGGCAAAGTAAAATAGCATACCTATGCCGGGAGTATCTTCGGCTATACCGCACAGCTGCACCACCCGTTAGTTCCTGAGAAACGTGGACTGAGTTCAAAAATTGCTGTCCAAATTGCTACTCGATTTTACGACCCATACCCGAGCTTGTATTATACATATGTAGCTGGAACCCAAGGCTCATTCTCGAAAAATTTTTTGCATCCGAAAAATAATACGGGCTCCCATAAGAACGTAGATATTTTTTGAGAGCGTGTGACTCCGAAATAGCTTCTCATTCGGACACGTGGAAATTATACAGATATTTAATTCTATCATGAGGTAACATTACCCCACGCCTTTTCTCTCGACGGAGATAAAAGGTAAAAGAACGCGAAAGTGAAAGCGGCGGACGTTCATATCGAGGGAAAGAAGAAGGAGAAGAAGAGGAAGAAGAAGAAGAATAAAAAGAAAGATCGGAGCCCGAGGGCTATGAGTCCCTGAAGTGGGGCCCCGTTGCTCGCGTGGAGTTGAGCGCCACTTTGACGCTCATTACCGCGAGTCCCGCCCCCGGCACGGGTAATCAGGGTGCGCGGGGGCGAGGGTGCCGGATGACCTCGCCTGGGGCCGCGGGGCCCGGGACCGGACCCCCCTTCCAATCGTCTTTCCTCTTTCCTTTTTATTCCATCTTCGTTCCTTCTCGCGCCTTTACAGAGGCAAGGGATCTCTCCGCAGGAGTGCCGCTGCTGATGCTGAGGAGTATACACTATGTAGACATACCTGCGCGTCTCCATACCATGAGAGACGCACGACCTTGCCGCGACTTTGCATATTATACCTTATACGAGCACGCGCACTAACTATAACCACCGAGAACGGCCAACCATCTCTGAAGATAAATCCCAACGAGTATTGTGAGGTATTTGCGTGAGAAATACTCGTCCAATTTATTCTTTTTCACTCGATGCGTCGAAGGACTTTCAACGACCTTGAACTGCGTTAATGATTATGGTGATCGAAGTCACGAATAGGTGAGTGTACACGGTTCCGAAAAATATGTGTATTTTTTCTTTATATACCCCGAAGTTGAGATCCACGGGTTTCGGTTTCCAATTATTCACCGTCAAAGTCCCGAAACATCGAATTCCTGGCGAATCCTGACCCTGCCGGACTCTCCTGTGCGGCTCTTCTGTCGGCCGCACGCCTGCATAGATAATGAGATGAGGAAGAATCCAACCGACGACGTGAAACCCGAAAAGACGACGACGTGCCCCCCTGAACTCCGTAACAGTTTTAAAGCAAAGTTCCGCCATGAGGAGCATAATAATGTATACCAAATCCTGAAGGATCTTCCGATGGCCTTCACGTCGTTTGCCACGTCACCGCGCTCTTCACATGCTCCCAAGTAACATTAGGCATAAAATGTTCACCTAACCGTTATTATTATTAACATTTCACCAAGGTGCATGACATTACACGTCACAGGTCGTTGTGATTACTTCCTTCGAGCCGTACCTGTACCGATGAAATTGAATTCAAATATGGAACGTTGTCATTCATTCAAAATTCCACGGTTCTAACCGATGAACGAACGGATTCCGGCCTAACCATCCATCCATCCTCTGGACATCTCGCAAATCAATGTGAGGGTGCTTTTGCTTGCATCCCTTTGTAACGAAGAGGGATCCAGGGATCTGGAAGATCTACGAATATAGTTATTTGAATGCAGTTTACCGGACTTTATACTCCGCAACCCATGGAATTCTTTTTGCGTTACCTTAACTGCGTCCCATCCCTAAAAGTTTTTTTTCTCTTCTTTTTTACGTTCAGCTCTCACCTGTGCACCTCTACACGTCCCTTTAGATTCTCCCTCGTTTTTTTCCCTCCGTCACTCTTGCGGCGCGGCGGCGCAAATTGTGGTGCAGAGGGAAGGAGGGGGGAGAGTAGGGTGTTTCAGGTAGGGCTTAATGGTCCGTCGACTACCCGGATGGCACCATTACCACCCTCGTCGTCGTACGCGCGAGCCCTCCAAGACCAACGGACATACGGACAGACATCGAATGGCATACCTATAACAGACACGGTTGGGAACAGGAGAGAAGAAAAAAAACGAAGAAGAAGAAGAAGAAGAAAAAGGAAAAAGAAGAGGGTGGTTCAGGAACCGTGCACGGGACATCAGGTAGCTAAACTTGACGACACATTTTCGACATTAGCCGGCGAGCTAGGAACTCTTGGAGAGATCAACCCTGATAATACCTATATAAAGCCATTTTATTTTCACGGGGTGTAAACAGTGGTTCGATCTTCGTGTAGATGTAGCTACGTCGTATCTGTAATGTTCGTAGTGGTGGTGAGAAGGGAAATAGGTACGTACCTGCGGGGGTTGAATTAAGGATCTGTAGAGTCGTATTCTGGAAAAAAAAAGGAACAGAGAGAGAGAGAGAGGAATAGGGAGAGATATTTTTGCTGGTGAAGGAATTCAGGGGCTTCTGGGCTTTGGGAGGATTGATGGCACGATGTCGTCGTAGTCCTCGTCTTTGAAGGTCTTTTTTTTTATTCATTTCGTTTTTTTTTTTCTTGCCCTCTTGTACGTATGGTAGATGCTTCTAGTAGCTAGTGGAAACGAGAGAAACTGGAAACTTTTACGGTATACAACTCGTATGCAATTTTATTCACCGTAAAAGTTGTCGTCTAAAGTCCGTAACAGCGCGACTCCATAATCGGCGACCTCCTACGAACTGCTGCCGCTGCTGCTGCTGCTGCTGCTTGCCTGGAGTAAAGAGTGATGGAAAAACGTAAAAACTAAACGCATAATATGTGCGACTCGGAACGTTGCAAGAAATGTTGGAGAATAAAGAATTGAGAGTGCATACTGCAGTTCCCGCGTATACAACGTACCCTAGGCAATGTAATATACTTACGTTATTAAACTGTGTGGAAATAATTTTTACCCTGTAAAACTCATATGTGCATACTCCGATGAGGAGGAAGAAGAAAGAGACGTAGACGTTTGATGGGGTTTGATGGCGCTTCCAGCAAGTCGTAAATTAATATATGTGCCGCTGACGCGACGCTCAACGTGACAAAACATGCGGGGGACGGACTTCACATGCAGAGTATTAAATGAGAACAAGAAACTTAAGTCGTTGAGAATTATTTTGCCACCGCTGGTCGTGATGACGGTGGTTAGCGGCGGTATTGCTCCGGTGCATTTGTTCACGTAACGTACTACGTCTACGTATTGATGTAACAACATCGAAAATGCTAAAAGCTCGTTGTTAATTTAATCCCTTGGAAATGTGCAACGTGCACACCTGGGGTACTCTCGGCAGCTATGCTACACTAGCTGAAGTACATACCTAACTGGGCAGTTTCGCCACTGACCAACCCGCCATTGTTTGTTTGATTGCTTCGTGCACTCAAGTTCCGCGGTGCCGGTTTTCTTACCAACCGTTGACCAGGACGAGGACGAAGACGGGATACAGGGAGGGAGGGAGGGGAATGCGCTTTTTTCGCGAACGACCAAATCGTGGAACTGACATGCCGCTCAAATAAACCTTCCTTCCGAGCTCCGCGAATATCAAAGCGCTGCCAACTCTACTCGGTGCCCAGAAGCAAAAGATTCGGGTCTCGATATTATCAAAACTTGTAGCTCATGCAATCGGCCGATAAATTTGGATCGGATCAGTGCGGATCATGAACTGTACCTACTCCCGGTTTTAATGAGGGGAAGAAATTTTTTTTTCGCGCCGTTAATCGTGATTGCTTTTTCAGGATGCAGTAATTCCGGACACCCTGTAGCTCCGTGACCGGGTAGATCGTTCCGTTGTATGCGTAGAGGTACGTAGGAATACGTGAGTGTATTATATATATCTACCTGTCATTTAGCATACCCAGTTTTTTGCCCCACCTGGCAGCAGCAACACTGCTCTCTCGTCGAGGCAGCGGCAGCAGCAGCAGCAGCAATTCTCCTACTCCTCGGATCGTGGCGGCGTTGTCTTTGTATCTCCACGAATGATGACTCTGCACGCGCCGTCCATGTCCGCTTGGTCGGATTGGATATCTAGCGTAACCTTGTTTCACCACGGACTTAGGCTACTAATGGACGTTACTCCACGTTGCTTCTCCTCTCCTCCGACCTCCGCAGTTCCAACGCTCTTCATTATGATAATTCAACTTCGATTAGAGGAACTACGAACTCAAAGTGGTCCAACTTACGTTATAATACGACGGTGGCAACCGAATCATCGAGTGAGTCACTTCAACACGAGTCACTGATTGTACAGATGACTGGCTGAAATGTTGTAGAAAAATTTCTTATGCCGCCGAAATCGATGGATGAAAATTTATAAAACGTATGAATGGGGATCGGTTACCAGAGTATCGGAATTCCTCGATCTTTGGTTCTGCCAATGTGATCAGGAATCGCCGATGCGTCAACTATCGACGATCCCTGAATCTTTATCCGCTCTCTTCCCTGGATTTACGTCTGGTCCAGCGGCAGCAGCAACATAACCATTAGCAGCGCGGTGAAAGTATTCCATTCCATGAATTAAAGTATAGTTGTGGTGCCGCGGCAAACTAGCGGTAACTCATTTCATCACACCATATAAGGTATTAGCTATATACACTCTTCGTAAATAGCGTTCCGTTTCTTCAAGCTGGAATTGGCGGAGATATAATATTATAAGCAACGTGTCCATGAATCCAGCGTCTTCATACCCGATCATCTGATCATCGTATTCTCGTACCCTTTATACAAACCGCGAAGCTAATCGCTACGTATAACTCGTTGTTATAACTTCAGCTTAATATCTGCCGCCAAAACTTACCTCAAAGTTCACATAAAGTCCTGCGGTCTGATCGTACCACCGCACCACCGCACCACTATCATCAGCATCACTCGGTAACATCGGCTATTACCGTGGCCGATCATCCGGCAAACAACTATTAATATTATTCCATGTTGGATCTGCATGTTCGAACTGCTCGTGCGGAGCAGAGCTTCGAAGGACTTCGAGAAGCCGCGTCGTGGAAGGGCTTCGAGAATCTTTCGGGGTCTCAAACAATTCTTTAAAATATAACTCCCGGTTCCAGTCCCACCGCGATCAGAGGCGGAAACGGCGCCGGCCATCGGACTACAAGAAGAAGACTAAACGACCGCTAATTACGGCCCCAGCTAGCACCCCACATCTTATAAACGGTGATGCTGCATCAGACGTGGAGTGCCGATGGTCGTTGGCAATTAAAAAACTCCAGACCCATATAGAATCACTGAAAAGATTGAGATTCGGTTCTCATCAGTTTGGACCATCGGCTTTCAAAGCAAAAGCGAAATGCACTCATATTTTGACTACCAATTCGGAGAGGGATTTCAGCCGTTATAATTTTAACCGGCGAGGCGTTCGTATGATGGGGTGTTTGGGTATACGAGGAACACGGTGCAGTCGATATGAATCTGATGATTTGATGAAGGCGGCTTGTTCCCCGAGGTACGATGTTCCGGTTTTGGATTAATCGAGCCTCTTCTTAAGGTTAATCAAGTAGTCAGCGTGGGAGGATTGCGTAATAATATTACATGAATAATGAGGCTGGCACGGGGGCAGCGCCGTGAAAGTATATGGAAAAAAAAAGGAAGAAACAAAATCAAAACAAAAATCAACTGAATAAAATTTGTCTGTACGAACGATGCCGATCTTCGGAACAAGAGATCCACAAATCAGACCGTAAAGCCGATCAATTAAACGGCAGGCCGCCGATCTGCCGCAGATTATAACCAGTAATTATCTGTAATTAAATATTGCCTGGCTGATCGGGCAGCCGGGTCTCGACCCAAACGGACAAACGTTCCTTTTTCTTCCTCTACATACCTATACTGCAGTCCAGCGGGTGGATTCGGTCGCGCGTCCCCGGCTCTCAACTCATTCTTTTCCCGCCAAAAAAAAAAAGAAAAAGAAAACAAACTTCGCAAAAGGTTTGGTAACGTGTCAGAAATACTCGCTCCGAACACTTTACCACTTGAAAAATGGCTCGCATTTTTATCTTTTTTATTTTATTAAGAAAAAAAAAAATGGTAGGGAAATATTGATCTCGGGGTACACTGCGATAAACTTTTGGACTTGCGCGTCCCTGTTGTTCGTTCCCCTAGGACCCGGTGGCCCTGCGGCCCTGTGGCCGACCAGCCGCCAGCCAACGCATAAATAATAACAATAATAAATCCCGAATTTCTGACCGCACGCCATTCAACGCTATCATTACTCCCTCGTTTTGCCAACAACCGAACCGAAATTTTAATTAATTCCCCGAAGAGCTAAAAAATATTACATTCGTTTCCTGCTGACCATTTCTCCCCGGGCAATTCTACCCTGTGGCACCCTTGCTGTGGCTCGAAATTTTTTTTTTTCTACCCCTATAAGATTCCAATTCACGCACCTCATTTTTCTCCGGAGTAAAAGCACCGCATGAGATGAAAACTTGATGACTGGTTATAAAAATCTTCACAGGGAAACAAATTTGGAAAGGATTCCTCTGGACGAACTGTAAGTCGATGTTTTATTTTTATAATGTTTTTTTTTTTCATTTACGTTTTTTGCTACGCAAACGCGGTAGTTAGAAACGCGTTACTTGGCCTAAGCCAATTTTACTGGGTATAGAAGATCGTTTACAGCTGGTTCCAATCTTCTCTATCCCGTTATTGTTCTTCGGGGCGACAATCAGTAATTCGAGGCTGTTGAGTTATAACAGGTATATACCATAGTTATACACACGTACACACAACCATGAAGAAAAGAGAAGAGAAGTGGTTACGGCGAACACGATTAACAAAGGACGATACAAATTAGATTAAACCGCCTTAGGGGGCGGCTTCGTCGGTCCCGTGTGGTGAGGAACAGCCAGGAAGAAGATAAAGAGCGAAGAGGAAGGCTGGAGGTATTAGAGACGGGAGACAGGCTAGAGCGGATATACCTGGCGTGGGGTGATGAATAGATCCAAGTCATGCAAAGTGAAGTCGTTTCACATCATGAAGATGCCGCGCGTTGCAATGTCAACTTAACTTTGGTTACCTCCTATAAAAGTCACTTCGGTTAAATTCACTCTCGAAACTCCGCAGAGTCCCATCGCAGGATCGGATATTCTGAATTTTTCAACCATACATATATATAGATGTGTATTATTTCATCCTCGTCATATTTATTGCCCCTTCATTTTATTCGACAAAGGTTATTTGTAACGAATTGATAAGCAGTCAGCGTCGGGATGAACTCGCGGCGAAGATCATAAGCGCGGAGTGTATCACGAAGAACGTCTGAAGTAAGAAAAATAATAATAATCACTACGATAATAATAATACAAAAAGGAAGGGGGTGAGCTTGGACGTAAGAGAAATAAATAAATAAAGAATTATAAGTACAAGGGAGAGAATATGAACGAGAGAGAGAGAAAGAAGTAGTGAGAGTGAGTTCTTCGTGAGAGGGTGCCATTAGCATAGGAGGAAAGAGACCCCCCACGGTGCAGACCGACCGCTTGGACTATATTATAGGCATACAACTGATATATAAACCGAACTCATTGATTTATGACCTAAGCGATTCCTTTAATTATAATACGATATTTATTCAGATGAGACGCTATACAGCCAGCAGCAGCACCAACAGCAACTACAACTCGCGAGTGCTGCAGCGAGCAGGAGAACCCGAAGCGGGCGCGGATCGGAGTCACGCTGCTATATGGTAATACGAAGAACCACGGGAACTCCTCCCTGCGCCCTTGTACACTGCCCTGCACCACCGTTCCATACACCCGGCGTCCGCGTCGCGACGCGCGTCCTTTTATACCCACGGCAACGTACCGAAAAAACAAACAAATGAACCGGACATAAACATGTGGTAAGATCGGTACGGTGAAATATACATTCACCGAATGAATTTTGCATGCCGTTCGGGCGGCCCGATGAAATGACGTTGAAGTAGTCGTAACTATATTCTAATTATACAGAATGTATTCCACCCCCACGTTCTCGAAGTTGTTAACAACCAAAGTACAAGGCGAGTTCTGGTTCTTTATTGGTAATAAGTTCGAGTGGAAAGGGACTTCTTCACGGGGTTACCAAAGTGCGAGTATAGTGTTTGTTTAACTCGATGATTAAAACGTTTTCTCGTCCGAAATCTTACCGATATAAATGCCGATCGAACCACAGTGGGGTCCGGTATGTTGTGGGTACGGGTGCTTTTGATTTATACCGCGACTTTCGATGCTCGAGAGTATTAGGTGAGTCCGAAGATATACATACGCGCACCTCATACCTACTCACTCGGCTGCTTATAATATAGAGGCCCGGCGAGAGAGGTGGAATTATTAAACCACTTATGATTCAAAAAGAATAAGCAGAAGGAACGAGGAACGAGCAGGAAGACTATCGCCTCTTATTCTCCTACCCCTTCTACTTCGTTCTCTTCTGTTAGATACCCGAACGTAGCTACGTACGCTCCTCTTAAACCTGCTAAGGTTATGTACTACAAGATACATATACTTACGTAAGATACGTCAGTGTATACTTTTAATACACTAACTTATTACGGCAGAAACAACAGCAGCTTATACGCTATACCTGCACAGCATTATTTCGAATACCAGATTGCCAGCCAGCCCGCACCATGATCATGTGTTACGAGGTATAAGGAGGAAGAACGATGGAAAAAAAGAAAGAAAAAAGAGAGAGAGAGAAATTGGTTATAAGTGTGTGGAGTGTACATACACCGGGGTGTTTTGAATCGAGTTAATCGTGATTAATATCGCAGGTTCGTAGCGCATGTCGGTAATTATCTACACGTGTTTTACCAGGTTGATGCTCGAGCAGCCAGCCAACTCTCACGTGTGGGAACATAATCCGGCTCGACTCATCTCTCTTCTCCTTGCTTTGCCGTTGCTGCTGATGCTGCTGATGCTGATGCAGCTATCGCATCTAACAAACAGCTCAGCGCGCGCGGTGCGTCCAATTTATAGATCACCATCAACTTTGTATCGATACCGTTGGCGTATCGACAGGTGAATTTAAGATAGCTCCGAATCGAACACATCCGTTTGATTCCGCTGAACAATTTTTCAAGAAGACAAACAACAGCGAATAAAGTTGCCACTAATTGTAATATACATGGTGAAATTTGTCAACACGGCTTAAAGGTCGTGATTGATTGGAAGGAATTTGATCAAATAGAAATGGCGATGTGGAGGTGGAGGTGGAGGACCGAAGGAAGGAAGTAAACCGCAACAGTGGTGATCGTGGTGGTGATTATTGCTGAACAAACCAACGCCCGAACACATTACGCCGGGTGGTAATCCCGCAGACTTAATTAATTCAAGTTAAATTATATTACCTCGGAAGGATGAGGTAGTAAAAATGAAGAATAAACTATGCATTATATTATGTGTATTGTAGCACATGGTTACACCGTACATATTGCTGAGAGAAAAAAAATATCACCCTTTAGTTTTACCGCCGCGCGACTGCAACAACAGTTCGTGGACTCACCAACGTCGTAGTTACTTGCAGCCTTAAAGCTCGCGTGCGTTTCGCTTCGCTCGTTCACTTTTTGTTGCAATCGAGGCACAACACTGTTCAGCATACCGCCTTACTCATCCTCGTCTTCATCGTTTCAACTCTCTTACAGTTCTTTACTTCACTCCAGCACCTTCGCATGAGGGCCAGTTGTTTACGCCGACGATTATCAGCGCCCGACTCTCATTATTATGCAACTTACCAGCGTATAAGGTCTTCCGGGATTCGAAACAGTTCCCGCGCCTTTTGCCCTTCGAGAATGTTGAGCCCGAAAAGCAAAAAAATTGATGGAAAAAAAAAAGACCAATTAATCGCCATTTCTTCACTTACATTACTCTCATCTCTCTGTTGTGCATGTGAAAATTGCCTCGCTCGTCTTTTGAAACGGCCAAACAGCTGTGTAGATAACGAGCTTGCACACGGAGAGACCGTTTTAGTGACGATCAATCAGAAATAGATGCTCATTCCTAAAAAATTTAGTAAAGTAGTGACAATACTGATTTTCCAGTAATAGCTTTTAGCGACGCTTGAAAATGATTACCAGTCTGGAAGAAAAACTGTGGGACTGCTGAGAACATTGTTGGTATTTATCGCTACTTAAGTTGGGAACTATTACCAGCGTGAATAAAAATTATGCATTCGCAAGAAAGCATGGCTATACATAGGATCACTATTTCATACTTGTATAGGAATGAAACTCAATGTGATATGGTGCGAAACGCTTGCGCGAATATTACAACTGGTAGTATGCATATTGTTAGGAACGGCTACTATACACTATTTGTGGGATTGCTGTACTCGCGGGGAATTGATTCCAAATTATTTTTTTTCACGAACTATTACTATGTAGTTTGGGAATGATCTCTATATTTTTTTGGAATAGTTTGCAAAATGCACAATTTTCTGAGAATTCCAACAGATTTCTTGGAATCTCTCAAAATTACCAAGTTGGAATAGTAGTCGTTACTAAAACAGTCTCTCCGTGCAGGAAAGTAGGGAAGACGTCTCAATAAAGCCGTGCTCTGGGCGGTGCGGACGCGAACCTCAGTCGTCTCTCTTCATCTTATCCGTCTTCTTCTCTCTCATTTTCTCTCGCTCTTGTTGAGCCCCCCGTATGTCGGTATGTAGCAAAGTGCTAACTACGTAGTGGTTATATATACTCCGTATAGTACGTATAGCCACCGACCGGCCAACTGGTGGGTGCCAAAGGGTCCTTGATATACGATCTCTAAATCATTGAGAAGAGTGGACCTGCATGCGGACAGGTGCGCCGCTGTTCAACCAACTCATACCGGAGGTTACTTTGGAACGAACGCTCATACAAGCAAACGCTGTGGAAAGTACACGTAGATGAGGGCGATACTTATGGACATCGTTACACGTAACAGGGGGCCAAACATTGACTCCCTATGGATTGTATATCACTGGAAGAACTCATCAGGGAAACATTTCTGTAATAAAACTACAGCAGCTTTGCTACGTCTGCATGCTTTGGTGAGTTTTGTACGATTGAAGACTCACATTTGATCAGAACTGGTGTAAATTTATTATTTTCTAGGCTAATTATTTCTGTTTGATCGTTGTGTTCGCATGGTAGCGATGTGTTCCCATGGTGCGGATGCTGGATTTTGATGCCCTTCGCCCCGATAGTTGTTTGCATGGGGATTTTTTTCCGCGCATGGAACGTGGGGAGTTCAATATCTCCGTTTTGCATTCGGTGTATACCTCCGCATGCGTATCGCAACCGGGGTTTATTTACCAAGACGATGGTTTACGGCTTGCGTTTTATGGTTTACGGTTTATGCTTGATAGTTTATAGCCGACGGTCTGCACGCCGCGCAATGTTTCCGCAGACACCATGCCGCACCGCGTTCCTTCTTCTCCTTCTTCTTCGTCTTCTAAAAACTCTTTCTCTTTTTATTCTTGATCTTCGAATCTTCTATCCCATTTGCACGGTGATCGAGTTCCGTGTATGATGCCCTGGTGCACCATGATTTTTCTGAATATTCATAACCCTCTGAAAGCATCACGCATGATATTTCGCTCAAGAGTAGTGGCTGTAGGTTTCTCATGCACCGGCCTTTAACATCCAGCAAGCGTGCGATCAAAATCGTAAGTCATCTAATTAATTTACACCATTAAAAACGCATCACGGTACGATCCACCTAAGATCATTTCTTCCGGAAAATATATACATATAAATAAATATATGTATTGCAATTTGACCCAACTAACCACGAACCCGAAACGCTTGAATGAATAAATAAACAGCTGAATAATCTACAATCCGTAACACGATTAGTTAAAACTGGAAGGAAAAGAAGAAAAAAATTAGAAGAAACCGGGAGATTATTTTGGCCTTACAAAGTTCAACGATCCAGTCGGGTTACCATTCCGGTTTATAAACCAGCAATCACGTCCTGACCTTACCTCTTACACTCTCTCCAAATACGTTAATTGATTAAATATCCCCATCGAAATAGCATAAAACCAGCAGCTTCAAGGAAACAGGATATTTCCAAAGATTTTTTCGATCTAGTCCACAATACCCGAAACCTACATCGTCTCTTCGCATTCAATTTTATCCCATTTCCGGTACGTAATAAAATATGCAGGCATCGGATAGGTTTACCAAACACGGAGTGATACGGACACCTGTCCGCGAAAATGTTACCATGGAGATTCGAGAGATTGGCAATAACCTCATTTCACGACGTGTCTTTTTTTTCTGTTTTCCAAACTCAGCTTTTGACGGGTAAACTTTCGATGGACGATAGGTATATTCTCGAAATGCAAAACGGAGTGATAGCCATATTTTTCGAAACACCTCCAAACTCGTTGATCTTTTCTCTTCCGTTACTCCCGTTCGAAGTCCTTAATAAAATAACTAGAATAAACAAGAGACGTCGTACACTAGATCCGGGGTCCGAGCGGAAACGACGTCACGTGCGGGATTGGCCCGATGCTCGATTCACTCGATTCGCAGAGCTTTTGCCGCAGAGCACAACGAGAAAGAGAAGGAAGAAGGTAGAGAGAGAATAATAAGAAAAGAAAAAAAAGAAAAAGAAAAAAAAACAGCGAACGAACGACTTTTAGCTCCACTCGAGGCGACCGGCCGGACCGAAGCCAGGGGCCAAACAACGCAAACAACGCCCAAATTTGTTCGCTGATGAGATACAACCGGGTCTCCCACTCCGATACACCCCCTTCAGTTACGGCATACAACGAAACATGTTCCAGACTGCGGGATACGTATTATAAAAAAAAAAGAAGTCGAAAAAAAAGTTGGATTCCTTTTTTGTCATCTAGTTTGATCGAGGGTATTTGATTGGGAATTTAAAATTTGGGGAGAAAATAATTAGGCAAAAAGCTTTTCACATTAATTTATGGGATTCTAATACGCAGATGGATTTATGGGCTGCAGAAGAAGCCGTTACTTTTAAGATCACTCCACATCGGTTTATATAATATACGTCTACTTAACTTTGTGAATGGTATTCGAGGTCCGCTAGGTTTTCTACATACGTAGACGTAGTTGGGTATACAGTTGAATGCTGGTCCACTCAAATTGAGGTTCTTCCTTAATGGAAAAGTGACTGAGTTTGGTCTGGCATTAGGGGCTGCGGGTTGGCGGGGGAGGAAACGACGCCAGGGGCCCCAGGGCATCCGAAGGGTCGCGCGCGTTCATTCGTTCCTTACTTCGTTCTGTACTTCTTTCGTCGTTCGTATACGTGTACGAAGCTGAACAACAAAATAGACGACGCACCGAACGTTGGATTCGGCGCTTCCGAATTAAATAATGCCTCGCCGCGGTATTAGGCTAAATGGATTCTGTAGGCTAGAAAAACCACCGCGCAGTTATGTCCCATCGACCAATGTACAGGCACGTCGCGCGTCGATCCTAAATAGCGGAAAAGAGAAAAAAGAGTAAAAAATAAATAGGATGGAAAGAGGAAGAAGAAAAAAGGGAAATATAAAGAGGATGGGAAATCGGCGACCCTGCATGCTGCTATTGAGTGCGGGTCGCCTGTTCGAATTTTAAAGGGAAAATTTCCGTTTATTCGGCTCGCTGGATTATTTGTATGATTCCGCGTGCGGATGCCAACTCGTACGGAAAATAACAGGTCCGTTCTACCCGCTTCTCCTCACCTCACCGCTCCCGCGGCACGTCCTTGCTTTTGGCATTTTTCACAACGTCGTAAATGTCGACGCGGTACAACCCTTTATATATTCCTACTCGATCCGCAAATACATATTATTCCCGATGGGATGCGATTCCGTGATTTAGAGATTTCCAATAATCACCAGATTCAGCGGAATTGCGGCATTCATGGTGAGGAATATCCGAAACCCGTGAATTATGCAAAAAAATTTTAGATGAGACGCTGGTATTTGGATTTCCATTACCATTTTCGTTTCTATTACCGACTTCTATCACTTCTATTTCCATTTCTGTACCTGGACGTATTCCCCTTGGCGAAGTTAGACTATCGCGCGTTCTATGGGATTGTGGGTGGTTGGGAACACTGGACATATCTCTTCGGTTTCATTATTTTCCAAGAAACCTAGTGATATTGGGCTATTCGACGCTTCCATCCTTTCTTTTATGGCTCTTTCGCACCCCGTAGACACTTCTTCGTTCGGGTACCACCAACACCATCGTCGCAAGTGTTTGCCAGAACTGACCCACCCGCGCATAGATATACGTATGTATACATATGTACAGAACATCCTATATGTACGGCGACCATCTTCACACCGACAACGTTTTCCCTCTTCTCCATATTCTCCTGTAATATCCATCCGTGTGGACATCAGACACATGCAGAGTTCACTACCACATAACAACCGCGAAAAAGCCACCTGTATAAAATAGTCTGGACTACCCCTCGGCTGCAGCACCTCTGGTGTAATTGAATTGCAGCCTTTTTCTCCCCATCATCCTATTCTTTCCAACCCTCTTCGTCCAGCAACGACGCATTATATACGCGTTATTTCCAACGCGACGTGCTGATAGGACCGAAATGAAAAACAATTGAAAAAATTCACTGATAAATTATACGTATCGAAAAAAAAAAGAAGTCTGCATCCTCTTTTTTGCTTGTTCATTTTTTATTTTCGTGTTTTTTTGTTTTGCAACGAAACGTAGCGTACACCATGGGGGGGATGGTTATTTGCAGGAGGAGTATTCCGAATTAAGGGTTCGAATATTTGCTGTCTGTTGTCGAAATCTTTTGAGGTAATATTTACCTTCGCATATCCCCGAAAGACGGTCGTCGGATTCCGCTCTCCTCTTCACCGCTCCCGAGAAGACGAAAGATAGGAGAAAAAAAGAAACAGCAGCAGCAGAGAGAAAAAAGAAGAAAAAGAAAATAAAGGGGTGGGAATATGAGGTCTTCTCGGGTTCAGCGAAGGCTGACCAAGGCCCTTTATTAGATTATCGCGCGAATGTCTGGGGTGAGCACGCCCCGAGTCGCGCGGCGCGTCACCCTTGAGATAGACGCAAAGGCAAAGGCCGGGCGGGAAGCTTCCGCACAAGACCGGCGGTTTTCTTTTCTTCGATAACCCTACGCGGGGGATGATGATAAGGAGGACCTGGAGGTCCGCAGGACACCGTCCACGCGCCACCTATTTCTTCGCCCTATTTATTTACGCACTTTTAAAGCAACGTCCCTTCCGGGACACCCTCAAAGCCTTCTCCCTCTCCCTGACATTCAACGTTGCCGGTGTTGGTCTGGGTGCCAAATTGACTTTGTCAATCTTCGCATTCTACGGATTTTCAGAAAAAGCAGTTCAGTCGGATTTTTAATGTCCTTATTACAAAGCGTTGGAAATTTTGTTCGTTCAACTGCTGGAATTTCTTTCTTTTTTTTTTAATCGTACGTCTTGCAGCTGCGGTAGGTACACAACGATCGCTGCATATGCATATGGACGTCATAATTATTATCGATCATTTACAAATGCATGTGTGTGTATTGGACTAATTCTGAACCGTACGGCGCGTGCTATTATGCTATATTAATATCGTGTATGTTGAATCGACGATCGATCGGTATGGTCGGAAAAAAGCCGATCGATATCAAATTTCGTAAAGGACTAATAATCCCGTTAATAAACCGGGCTGGTTATTATACCTACTTTGAGGTCATCTAACGATGAGGAGAACTGGGATCAACTTCCTAGGGGTGCGGATCGGTTATAGGCGCTACGACCCCCGCCGCCTCCGTATAATTTCACCGTTGACGCTGCAGCGGCGTTGTGATATGTAAAGAAATCCGAACCGCATTGAACGCTCGCTTTCTGCTTTCTGCTTTTGCTGCTGCTGCTGCTGCTTTATAACTAAATATATTGAATCGTCATAAACCGCTCGCGTGCATCAGACTGCCCTCATTGTCCCGTCATTCACTCGTATATATACTTTACAGTCCCTTTTGCTGCAACGTTTACCTCCGACATATATATTTATATATATATATATCACATATTACATAAGGTATTCGCCACCCTCTCCCTGTCGAGAAAAAGATGAAGAAAATATACCACCCTCTAATCTGGGCCTCGGGCCCCCGGAGCCCAAACCGAATCTGCTGGGATCACGTCAACCATGCCCTGCCAAGACATTATATGCCCAGTATTATGCTCAAAAGATGATGCCACGCTCCAAGAATCCTGATATTTTTATAAGAGTAATACTGTTTCGTCTTACCCCGGGATTAGCCTGCGAATAAAGGACCAGAAGAAAGGAGGAAGGATGAAAAAAAAATGGAAAAAAAAACACTAACCAACGCAACAGCTTTGCGTTCTATCCATATGCACATCATGGATCAATGTCGCGGTCCCGTTTTTAATAAAACACCCCCGAAACGATTCTTCGAAAAAAAATCTTTGATAATAATTATTAAAAAATTATTATGATTACAATCATTCTGCATGTATAGATCAGAATTACGCATCGCTGCAGTGTGCTTATATGTGGAACGTGAGAAGTATGAAAAAAATGAACGACCGTTTTTTTAGGGGAATGAACAAATTTTTCGAGTTAACGTACGTTCCCATGACCCAAATTCCAGAATTTCTAAAGACTGCGCAAGGTAGTTTTATGGAGAAAAGACGAAAAAATTGTATAAAACCCTTGTATCGCAGCACCCTTCCTATACCTTTACTTTTTGTTTCTCTCACTCTCTCTCTCTCTCTCTCTCTCTCTCTGTTCTTTCGCTGGATTTCCAGATCCATTGAATGCATATGTGTCTTTTTTTTTTCTACCCACTTTTAAAAATCCGGTGAATATGCAGCAACGGATGTCTCGACTATATGCGTACGTAGGTCGACCCCCCGAGTCTTCAACGTCGCTGCGCTACCCCCTTACGGTGATCTTCCAAAATATGGTGAAATTTACCTGAAAACTTAGGCCAAAAAAAATTTCAGGGACGAAAAACCCGTTCGTAAAAAAAAACGTGAAGCTTCGAATTTCTCCCTTGTACCATTGCCGCATTTACTATGCTGCACATAATACAGGTAAAATAACGTTTTTTCACACAGAAAACTGAACCCTCGCAACGCTCATTTATATATGCGTATGTATAGGTGTATGTTAAAAGGGGACGCAGGCTGCAGTTTTTACGCGAATTTGAAATCTGGGGGAACAATACATATAAAATCCTGCAGGGCCGTCGAGGGATGATGACGCGTTAAAAAAAGACTCGCACTTTTTTCAACTGAAAAGTTATAAATTCAACGAATATTCTCATGGCCCGTTTTTTAGTCACCCCTGTCCGATCTTCGCTCCCTAACCTAATCGAACTGCATCAGCCCGACGCAACGGTAATCCCTGCAATATACAACATAATATCTGCATGACTCCCACGGGATAAAAATGAACGTTTGACGATTGGGTTGTGGAAAATGTGAACGGAAAAAAAAATCGTCCTTTCTGGTATCCCTACCACATTTATAATATTTGCAAACGAAAATATGTGGCTGGCATATCTGCGGCAACGTTTTTTTCCGTTACGTTACTTTCGAAAAGAACTCTCGTTCAACGAACGATGACGTTGCAGCAGCCAGCAAAGCGGAGTCATCGTACGACACGGCGGTTTTTACTATCAGGCAATCACCTTCGTGCCGTCTCCCCATATTCCCCCTCCTCGCTCTGGTGCTTGACCACGTGTTTATTATCTGCGAGAAGGGTGACCAAGATTTCAGCCATCGTATCTATTATACAAATATTAGATGAAAATCTGAATACGCGCGGACGATATTTTCGAATTTTTAAACTAATTTGCTTTTTTTCATTCTCTAGAACTAGCCGGATTCGAATTAACTGAATGAAAAGTTTTTCGATGACGTAAATATAAGTAGGAATATAATTATTCGAATCAAATGAATTTTCCATTATATTCGAATGATATACAACCGAGCTCTTTTAACTCCAAAAAGATATAAATCGCTGCTAAAAAAAAAAAAAAAAAAAAACCAAATCCCCCTCGTATTTTATCTACTCTCATTGCATTTCTATATATATATCTGTAGGGTTTCGTTACCGAATCTCCCGCGTGCGGTCTAAATCTTTTTCTCTTTTACCCCGCACATACACTATACTGCGATCTAAAACGATCTTTATCTGATCCCCGATTCTTTTTTCAATTCCATCTCAGCCGGTTTAAAACGAAACTCACGCATTATATTATAAAGTAATTGACTAATGTGTGGGGTGTATCGAATCTATTTTTTTATTCTCAATTCTTTCAAATTATCGACAAAAATTCAAAATCAAACAAATGAATGCATTTATACTCGGAGAGTATTACAAATATATAACATCATATACGTTTGCTATAAATATATAGACGAGAGGGGGGAGGAGGAGGTGGTGAGTCGTGCATCCAGGTTACCGGCGATAGTCGAGAGTTTACGCGTGATATTTGATTTATTGTACGTTTCTCGTTGATAATTATATTGACCGTTGAACGTGTAAAACTGAGGCGCGCCCTCCCTTATCGCTAACTATCTGGCCTCGATTACCCAATGTTTGTAAAAGGACTCGTGCGCTGGGCTGAATGCATCGAGAGAGTAAAAAATTTAACGCATATATGTGTCGCTCATAAATATATTGGTATAGGTGAGACGTACGTGTCTACCTATATAAATATATTCAGATGAATGTACACCTGATAATGGCACTCGGACCATACCGAAAATATCGATTACACTATTGGTTGTTTCAGGTTATCTATATTTGCGTATATCTGAATCGCACGATTCATTTTTCTTTTCTTTTTTTTGGCGTCCTAAGCGTCGCGGTGATTTTCATTCTATACGCGGAACAGATGAATAACGTATGTATATAAGGTGAAGCAGAGATATAAATTGACTCATGCATTTTCAAACAATCATTTTTTTTATTTAATCGCTCAAGTACCGCTCAGCTACGTGTTGCAACATATCGTATGCACGCAGCCATGAGCGAACATGGACAAACACGAGCACGCGCCTCTAAATCCCTGAACAGGCTAATCTAATCTAGCCGTTAAAAGTTGACCGAAATTAGGCAACGACGCGTCGATATATTATTACATGTACATAAATTTACGTTGATTATTATCATTATCATATATAGATAGTCTGGTATAATTATTTCATTTCCGCGCGCACTATACATTATATCGTGCGGTAATTATTTAACGAGCGAAGATCGCGCCTTATTTTTTCACTTAAAGATCTCGCCGACTTTTTTTTCATTCATTTATATGATCTGAGGATAAATAATAGCGATGAATTATTAGAAATTTATGGTCATTCTGATTCTTTTTTTTTTTTTTCTTCTCTTTTCATTCCTTTTTTTTCTATTTTAAATATGATAATTTCACCGGGAAAGCGTTGCCCGCGAGATCCGAGAGCGAAACAGACTCTGTACATATTATACATATGTATTCGTATACATATACATAAAATTAATTAGCGTATGTAACTCACTATAATGTATAATAATTATTGCGTGTGATAAGCAGGTGCAGTATGTATAATATAAAGTTGCAGTCCAGTACCGCAATTTGTATATACTATATAGATACGCGTCCACCGTGTCCATTATTTTTAATAGGACATTCCGTGTCAACTGGATCGCGGAGTTCATTTTGTTTTAGTTTTGTTTTCTTTTTCTTTTCCTTTTTTTATTTTGTCTAAACGATTCTATGGAATATGGAAAAAAAACTAGTCGAAAGTAGGTATGTATCGGGAGAATGAAAAAAAATCGTGCAACGCAGCATATAACACATATCGTGTACAATATTTTTGTTATACGTGGGATGTATATAGTATAGAGATGTAGGATATTATATGGGTACTTACATTATACGTATGAAGTTAGGTCTTGCGATGGACATCATCATGCAACTTGGTTTTGGCGCGCCGCCGTCTCTCTCCTTGGATGCGTCCGAGTTTGCCGTGTATCGCGAATGCTCAGGTTATAATACCGACCAGTTTTTCTCTGATCCTTGTAGTGCATACATATACGTACCTCATATATACCTTATTTCTCTCGAACACGTTGCGATATACAATGAATAACCCATCACGATGGTGGAAACGGTTGTCGTGCAATGCAGGCAGATCGCAAAGCGGCAGCAGCGGCAACGGTAGCAACCTCCCTCGTCTCCAACTGCAATCTTCTTCCTCTTCGTCTTCTTCGTATATATTTTGTATGTATTTTTATGTACATTATAGATATATATATATATATATATATAGTTTTACACACACATCACGCATGTACCGACAACTGCTACCGCCTAATACAGTATTTTATACGTATATAAGGTACATTGTATAGAAACCTGCTAAGAAGAAGTAAATCTTCGATGATAAAATTGCAGAATTTTATCCGCGTATATAGCAGCATATATATACCCCTCGATTCAAAGCTCTTCGAGACTCTCTCGTATTGGTAGTTCGACGAACAGAAGATCCCGCCCATCACGAATGATCGGCGTACGAATAATCTGGATAAAAAATCACAACCCCTCTTTTTTTAAATCCAAACCTAAAACGTACCTCTCCTTCTATCTTTCTCCCTCCGTTTATGCTGTACAGATGACGGTGACGCGATGATTTTTTGCATTTGTAATGTATTTTCTTTCGCTCATTTTCTTCTTTCCGTATAAATAATATCGTATATTCGATCGAAGCTTTTTTTTACCGGCTGAACGAGGTAGCGTGCGGTTTTTTTTTATTGTTACTACCTTTATATATATCGTGATTGTGTGCGTATATATATTTTTAAGGGGGTAAATAGGAGAAGAAAAAAAAATTAAGGGGATGTGTACGGCAACGAATTGATATTGTGTACGAAGCTTTTCAAGGGGTTAGACAAGGTTGGGTTTCTAAATTTACAATCACAATAGATGAAGCGCGCGCGCGTCGCGCCGACGTACAGCTAACCGTGCATCGTATACATAGGTTTATAGGTACATATGTACGGTACATGTGCCTATATACCTACCCCATGACTCTTTTTCGCTCTCCTCCCCCTCCCTCCGTTCCTCTTTTTCACTTCATAACCTTCGTGCTAGGCTGCTGCGCGTTTACCTTTACCTTTACCTTTACCTACTTTGTCCCGTCATTTGCCACGTTCTCTCCTTTCGTTTATGTATACCTGTATACTATACCCATATATGGATGTATGTGTGTACATATGTAGAGAATCAGTGCAGAAGCTGCAGCCATGCAACCCCATGATCATCGTTTCTGGCATCTGCAGTCGCTCCGGCACGCACCCCGCACGCGTTTAACTCTCTCTCTGTTTCTCTCTTTCTCCCTCCCCTACAATATACAACCAAAAACTCTTACAAAACCCTATAACGCAAACTGTTACAACATCGGTGCATGTATATAATACATATTTACCGAGAAATTCGTCTCTCCATTGGCGCAGCTTCCTCGTTTATATAACCAGATACAACGAGCTATGTGTTGCACACGCTGCACCCTTCCCCAAACATTTTGAACTGTTCTGCCTTTTTTTTTTCGTTTTTTTTTTTTTTTTTATCTTACATAGTTTGCTTCCTACATTTTATTTGATTCTCCTATATGGTATTCTACTTTTTTTCTTTTTATAATTTTTTTTTTTTAAACCCCTACGGTTTTTTGAGGGATGATTTTACTCAAGCTAACTTTAACAAAAGCGAATCGCGCGGCTGTCCTTATATATATGGCTCCTAGTTATGTCGTCTTTTTATATGTGGTAGTGTAACGAATACATATTATGCATCGGCTGGTACATACATAGAAAATTCACTGATGTAACGTATATTCCACCGTTATTTTATGCCTTACATTTTACAGATTTTGTATTTTTTTACCTCCACGCCCCTTCTCGACAGACGGCATCACGAACATTCTTTTTCTCTGGATAGCTCTTGCTCTCTTTTTCTTTTATTTTCTATTCTTTCCGTTCGCCGGAACCGTCCACGATGATGCTGATAAATGCGGATATATAGATGCAATATCAGTTCTTTTTTTTTCTAAGAATTTGATAATTCTCGTTCGACGAATCTCGATTAATCTTTTAATCGGAAAATGTGTCTGTCGTTCATCAATTGTGTTTAGAATTTTTTTCATTCTGTAAATGTATGTGGTCTTTTTTCTATATGAATCGAATAGTCGATATACTGCACATATAATATATGCTTGTGACGGAACTTCAGCTAGATATAAAAATCATGGCGCTTGATTTCGATCACCGTCCAAGCGACTGGGACGATTTTCAATTCCTACATGGGCATTGTAAGATAACCTAGTTTGATAATCAATAAATATATTCTATGAGACTCTATATTAGGTTTCGTAAAGATTGCGCCGAGCGCGATCTTTTACATGAAGAGTAAAAAAAAAAAAGAAATCAGAAGTTGGATGATAAAAACAGAGAAAAAGTACATGTCATAATTCAGATATCATAGGTATGTGACCCGATGGTTGCTCTAGGCGTTTTACCGAATGTAGGGTTTCATTTTTTTATCCACGGTTTCAAAATGGCGGTAAGGAAGGCGCGAATCACATGCAGATTGGTTCGTCGTGAGGGGTGGCTCTGGGGAACGCGAACAGGGGTGAATTTGGAGGGGCGGATCGCGCAAGCGCAACCCTTTCGCGAAGGGGCGCACGACGTATGTACATAAAATATACATATAACATCCACATTATATAGGCACATATGTATACATATGCATATACACCCCATCACCTTTTTATTATTCACGTTTTATTGGCCCGATCCCGCCTATATGCAGTGTATATACCGAACAGCTAATGGGATGCAGCGAAAAAACGAATCGGGGGGGAGAGAAAAATAACCTCCCCATAAACAGGTATATATTTTATGTAAACGCGATGGCGGTCCTGAATTCATTTGAAACTGAACATCGTCTTCTCCTACCCTTATAATTGTTAATACTGCATTCAATAATTTTTCGCTCTACAGAATAAATTTTTTTCTTCAATTCGTTTGGCGACGATTACATTCGGCCCATCGATGATCCGCCTGATATAGACATCAAAATTTTCATGGTTTATTTAAAAGAATTTTTTGTTCCTCAGCTGCTCACACACATATGACGTGTATATTGCGAACGGCATTATAATCCAGAGGAAGGTTCGTGCAGAGTAGGTGGAACAAGGGGGTGAATTGGGGGTGGAAATGGGGGTCGGAGTAGTGAGGCTATTGATCGACTTTCCCCGCGGTGTCACAGAGGGGTACGCCATGCACACGGTCTGAACCGCAAGAGAATTATACTCTTCCGGAAGTGTAATCGCGCAAGAAAAGCCCATAAAAGCAGCTGTCTCACGCACTTTTATTTTAGCCACCATTTTTAATTTTCACGTGCAGCAGGAATTCGTAAAAAATTTCAAAGTAGAGATGCACGTGGAAATGAAATCGACATACCTTATCAGGATTTTCAGAAAATTAAATTTCATTTTCTTGGCAGGTATTTACATAAAATACTGACACGGAGGAATTTCCTTATATTCTGTAGCGATAAAAAAATGATGATGTGACAACAATCACAATAATTATATAAAGATTATATGTATAACCGAGGAACTTTTTACTAGAAATGTTATACATTAGGTATACGTATATGTAACGTATTTTATATTACTACTCTTAGCGATAAGACGCGCCCAGCCAGTTTCTAATCGTAACCCTAATCACAACAACGAGATTGGTCGATGACATTATCGAAATATTCTTCGTCGGTGTGTGCAGATAGACACGTAACGGGAAAAACCTTCTGGTTAACGCACGACTCAAAAATGAAGAAAAACCAGAATCTAAGGTTAATTGACACGTGAAAATTAAAAATAAAATCTTTGCAGATTTTATTGTGACGGAGCGACGGCGTATATAGCGGAGTGGAGTGGAGTGGAGTGGTTGCGGGAGGACAATTTAGTTATTGAAGAAGAAAAATCGTATAGAAAAGAAGAAAATAAAAATGGAAAATAAAAGGAGAGAGGAGAGGGATAGGTATGTGCATTACAGGCGAACGAGGAAGGGAGAGAAAATATATAGCTAGTTTCATCCTATTCTATCGACTCTTCCCGCGCGTCCTAAACAGGATTCAATTTGGCCACTATCCCGCTATCCGTGGTCCATCTTCAAAGAGAAGAACCGACGAGTCCTGCCTGCCTGCAGAGGGTTACGTATAGCATTCCCTCCCCTCCCCTGTCCTACCTTTTCCTCCTCGACTTCCTCTTCTTCTTCCTCTTTTTTTCTCAATCTTTTTCCTCTTCTTTTTCAACTCTCCATCTCTCTTCAGGTTCGATCTAGCCCTCGGCTTCTACGTCCACTATTAATCTTATATCGTTCGCTTTATTCGCATCCCGCGCACCTCTCCCTCCACTTTTCTATTTCTTTCTTTCCTCCCTCCGCCCCTCATATTATATAATACCTATGTGCAGTCGGTATACATATACTTACATATATACAAGCGTAGAGTCAAGTTTAAATCGAAAATTTTCAAGTCGAAAGAAAATAAAAACGTGTATGTGTATACGGCTATGTGCATCGCACATGTATGTACATGATCGTTACATAATTTCTTCGCAAATTTCATTATTTTTTTATATCGGTCACTTTGATTTGACCAAAGTCCACCCATGTATAATACATACCCCTATGTAGGTACGGACTTACATACCTACTGAAGTATGCGTATAAAAAAGGGGGGTTTGTTTCGTCTGTTTAGCCTGCAGGGCGACTAAACTCCGTAGGTCGTAGATTGAGAGGGCATTCTGCGCCTGCATCAGAAGTAGGGAAAAAACCTATAGAAGGGGGGAAAGGAAGGTGGCATGCAAACACCACGAGATTAAAGGAACCACTGGTCCGAATTTTCTTGCGGGATATTCCGGCCTGCATCCCATGCACGATGCTCGAGGCTCTTGCTTCGGGGCTTCCCACACATCAGGATATTATTTTTATACGCCATAGAGAAACCGAAAGTTTTACCATAGTTTTCTGATTTCATTTTATTCTATTTTTTAATTTTTTTTTCATTTACGTAATGCGTTTTGTCGTAGAGTAGAGTTTAAATAGAAAAAAAAAAGTGAAAGATAAAGAAAGAAAAAAAAGGAACGGTTTTTTGCATCTCCATTTGCGGCCATTCGCACGGAGCGCGTGCTGTGCTCGATTCCGTTGGGTTGTGGGGTTTATCACTGTCCAGATAACAACGATTTACCTATCCCATACCTCGGCCCTTTTTCTTCCCCTTTTCACCCGCGCGCACGCGAACGAACCGACCCCCTTGATACGAGGGACGTCGGTAGCCGCTGCTGCTGGTTGTTCTGCTACCGCTGCACCCCCGTCTTCCACTTCCACTTCTACCTCCACCACCTTACGTTCGGGAGTATTTCACTTTAACGGCCCCCCGGGGGATTGGCTGACCCGTGGCATCCCTCGGCTGACCCTCCTCGCCACCATTTCGGCATAATGGAGCTTTACATTACTTATTCCCTTTTCATCTGTCCACGTATAGCTGGACCTATACACTCGCTTATAAGGTGTAGGTAGGTATATAGGTAATACACGAACGGCTTTTTTTCACCGGCCACGCCGCGCGTTTATGCGGGTGAAAAGAAAAATTCTTCTCATCCGTATTATACGCGATTTTTGAAACCATCGACTTAATGAACAAGAGAGTTGACTCGGAACGATACAATTAATTGCATGGAAAATAAGTCGCTGGCATTTGTTTTTTATTTTTTAATTAATAGGTGTATTAATTTTCGAACTTCGTTATCGAATAATTCGGATCAGGAGGGGACGACGGACCGAATGGAGGAAGCTGGCAGCAGCCATTTCTCGATGATATTGATTAGCCGACGCCCTTAGTTAGCGCCAGCTTCGTTTTTCTTTTGTCCCTCTCACTCCTTCATTCTTTCCTCTTCCTCATCCGACGCCCCCGCGCTTACTTTAGTTCAGTTCCACTCTCATCTCATCGCGCCCCTTTCACCCCTCCACACGATGCCAACATCCTCATCTGCCTTCTCTCCCCCTCCCTCTATACGCTTCTTCCTTCTCTTAATTCTCCCTATTCATCGCAATGGCGTCTCTAGAGCTAAATCATTCATCAAGCAAATACTGAGGCTGACTCATTTTGTGTATTTATATTATACCCATGTCTTATATACCTATACGAACGAATGAGTAATACGGTGAACGCGGTTCTGCACGAAGCTTACGGAAAACCATCGAAAAAAAGATTCGGTGAAATTTTGGAAAAAAAGAGTTTCTAATTTTTTGACTACTTCCTTGCACATGCACGTACTATAAAGTACATAATCTGAAAATTGCATTGGAGAGTATTTCTCGACGAGACTTTTCTGGTCGTTAAAAAATGTCATAGCGGTACATATGTGATCTTCATTACCGGTTGGCCGATCGGACACATGAAAAAATAATGCGAGGAAATTATTGTCGAGAAAATGACGATGGTAGTTTCTACGGGATTTCATAGAAATCTAAACTATGTGTATATAACAGTAAGACTCTTGGCAACCGTTGCAAAGTGGAATGAGAAAAGCGAAGAGGAAAACTAAGAAGTCCAGTGTCTGCTGCAGGACCCTTCGTTTGCTGTCCTGCCTAATTAGAACGCCGGAGAGTAGAGCCCTGAAATAATAGAGGGGCTACCATATACATGAGTGTATTGTATGGGGACATACCATATACCTAGTATATATGTATTTACATACACATTTACACGGGAGATACACACATAACTCGAAAGATGTGTGCAACGCATGCGATAGTTTGTTTCGAAGATTTTTCCGCTTTGCCTCTCTAGCATGTATAAGTATAGGTATATAGGTTAGGGCGAATCCGCGCACATTGTTCCCGCATAGAAATTGTAAGGGGAAAACTGCAGAACACATCGAAATACGGTGATGCAGAGAAGAGCTGAGGGAGGAATATATATAGCAATAAAGTTCGGCTGCTAATTATAAGCGCACAAGTTACAGGGGTGAATCGATGCTATGTGATGCCGATGTTCTTTTCTGGGGGCTACGTCTTTCGCCATGTACAGATACCTATACCAATACTAGAATAAATTACTACTGCTGTTGATGACGATGATACCGAGGGATACGTTATTAATACGCCATCTGCAAGCCACCCTGACTTACGGTCTTTCCTTGCTTTTCTCATTTGCGTTAGTCATCAATATTGTCTCAAATCTCCCCCATACGAACGCGCACAGTAGAATTATATTCCAAGAACCACCGAAATTATAATCGCCATTGGGGTCATCCAGGGTGGGACAAACCGGAGGAATAAATCAAACCCCATAAAAATTTTGAAAAGAGTTTCAAGATCTTCTTATCAGAGAAGAATTATTTTTTTGATTTCTGAGTTCACTCATAACGATTGTTAATTTTTCTAATGTGTTTCTTTTTTTTATTTCAGGTAAAATTTGGCTGGGAGACAACGACGCGCCCTGGCGTACGGATAGTTTGTTTAAAAGAACGCCGACGTCGTTGGTACCAACGAGTGGGGGTGGAGCGCCGCCTCACCTGCACCCTAATTTATCGCCCCCTATAGCCGCCCCCGTGACAAGTCCCGACCTTGGGACGTCGGCGACGCTTCATGCGAAACTTGGCATCTCACCAGGTAAGATTTTCATTCAATCATACAGCTGGGTAGGTCCGAACAAAAAAACGACCAATTTCGAACTTGAAATGAAGCTGAACCAAACCTTTTGTATTTTTATTTATTTTCACTGAAATATAAAAAAAGCTTCATGTGCACGAGCCTCGAAAAATCGTTCGAAAAAATTTATTCAGATTTCCAAAAAGAAAGTATTTTTTTATTTTCGGCCCGCCTGTCCGCGGCAGAAAATCACCGAACGGCGTATGACAAAACGCTGGAAGAGGAGCTTATCGTGAGAGATTCAAAATACCAGCAAATATCAACCCCATCTGATAAATCCCTCTCGAAGAGTTTAGACGAAACACTAGACGGGACGTTTTGGGGGAGGCGTGTATTAGGAGTGAAAAGTAGTCGCGGAGTTGTTACCGAGGGAGGAACGGAGAGGAGAGAAAAGTAAGCACGAAGACAAAAAAAAAGAAAAATAAGAAAAGAAAAAAGGAGGGACGTCGGTCTTAGCTGCGTCGCGACGCCCTGAATTCCATCCCCGGCGCCCGTTGGAGTTGTGTGAAGTGCCACTCTTATAGAAAACGTGGCAGCGTTTCCTCTCGGATAAAAAGCTCTTAAAAGCCGCTCGCACTAGGTGGGTAGGTTCCCCGTGAAAAGTCCAGCTCTTTAAATAATGCAATAAGAGTGATGCAATTTCAGCAACCACCGTACGCGGAAAGACCTCTATATACGTATATATACCGTGCCCACCAGACCCCATTTTTTTTCACACCTCGTCTGGGATTTTCTGATAAAAGCCCAACAACGAAGAATGAAAAGAATAAAAAAAAAAAAGGAAAAGTGGAACGTATTGAAATTTTTTTCCCGAGGTGAAACATCGATTTTATGGAATGAAATAATTTCGCACTTCGGTTGGGCGTAACAATATGAGACAGTCTGCTATCGGTATATGTGCAGAAAAAAGAGTATAGAGAAAGGAGGGAAAAGTTTGGTCGTAAAATAAATTTCGTTCAAGGGTTCTTTCGAGTAGGTTTATGTATATATACCTACTTGTAGAAAAGAGAATGGCCCTTTATCTCCATCGAGTAGGTATTTAAATTCCGTTTATTTAGCCAACTGGAGTGCATGGGATTGTTTTATGGGAAGGCGACAGACTCCCCACTGCGATGTTGCTGCCACGGCCCTTTTCCCAATTCGCAGTCAATCGATCACTTGCGATTTCCTCTCTCTCTCTCTCTCTCTCTCTCTCTTTCTGCGTGCTGCAGGGTGTATCAGATACCGGATAACACGAGACAAGTACGCGAAAAAGACTGAAACAAAAAGAATAAAATAAAATAGATCGGAATTGTGCGGGAGATGATAAATAAAGATGACCGATTTTTCGTCGGTATTGAAATTATAGGTATACGTGTTTTTTTTCCATCGAACGTTAAACACATCTTACGGGAATATACCTTATACATGTACTCGGCCTTCGCGCGGGTCGTTTCGCGGTAGAACCTTTTAAATTCTGCGACTCAAAGCACTGTTTGTTTGACATGGAAATGTCCGGTGCGATGCATTAAACATTGAGCAAGCCGCTGCCTGAGCTGCGCCGTGATCGGCAAAGTGGAGGTAAAGTGGTTCCTTTCCATTCCTGGTCTTTGCCGATATTATGCGATGTATACCGCGCTCGCCACGCCGCTCGGACTTCGCTGCTGCAGCTTCTGCTGTTGCTGAGGAAGAAGAACTTTGCTAGAAAATTGCCGTCTGTATATATTCGCGTATGTATACATGGACGGATATACGTATACGCGTGTAGCCAACCTCCACACCGAAGAACAAACCGGCGCCGGACGACGCTTCGATGTTTATTTAACCAAATGAAAAGGATCCCCTACACATATACTACCTATATATCTACGGGATCGTTCGGAAATTGCAACGAAAAGAAAAGGGAAAAGAGAAAGGAAGAATCGATGAATTTCTTCGCTGATCTGACCCGCAATACTGCGAGAGGTTATCACAAGCCTCGCATGAGTTTCCGCAGGTTGCTTAACTATAATTTACTTGCAGATTGCGATTTTTCCATCAAAGGATTCCGTTTTTCTGTTTTTCTTCATTTTCCTTCTCTCCGAATAATATTCTTTCAAGTTTTATACCACCGCGGCAAGTACGGCGGAATTTTTCTCTGCAGTCCATTTTTATTCCATGTTTTTATCTTCTGCATCAAATTGAAAAAACGAAATTCTCGATCGCTCGGATTATCGAGGATCGAAGGAACCGATTCAGCTTCACGAACGAACCAAACGACGTCTCGTGGTGAATTTGCACGTATATCTGCACATGCAATGTGTTGACAATATTTTACACGGGACCGTCCCCCCTTCCCCCAGTTTTCCGATCTCCCGATGTCCGGTCCTTTCGAAAGCTGGTAGAATTGATGTTTAGCAACATATTGATATCGGCTCCACGTCTGTACGCACCCTATAAAGACTCTGTCCTTCGGTCAACTCACCCTCTTTATAAAAGTAAGGGGACTTGCTCTTGAAGTCTTCGATTTTCCCCTTTCTTAACTTTCCTCACGTATGTTATGTATACATGCATGTATGTATACACCTATGTATTATACATACTCATGTGTACGCGCACTTTGGAGAATTAGTAAGAAAAACAGGAGAAACGGATCAAATTACTCAAAGACAAAAAAAAAAATCGAACAAAATAATTTGTAGATTTTACATGGAAATTTAATTGCGGAAAATACAGGAGTGACAAATGTTTTTCATGTGTATCCAGTAAACGCCTGTATATTGGATTTGTTGCACATGTGCGAAAGAGAAAGGAAAAACTGTACGAAAAAGGGTGACCGAATGAAATATTGGCAGCGCAGATTTCAACTATTATTACCCGTTGTAAAACACGGCGACATTTGGCCTGTAGAGGGTTACTTATTTTTCCCTCGTATTTCGCAGTACCCTCTGCACATTTCCAACTCCTGATTATCGTACGTATCGTACGTGTATAGGTATAGTAGTTGCAAAACGAAACATCCTTTCGGTTGTACTATACCGATATTTATGAAATATATTTTCGCTACAAATATATACGGAAATATCAATATATGCGAAATTAAGTCACGTGATGAGAGGTACGGGTACACGTGTATTATACGTATGTTACGTAATATTATGTACATGTATAAGAAAACAAGCACGTAGTATTACAAGGGATGCGAATAAGCCAAGGAGATAATAAACCGCAGGGTTCCCGAGATAGAGCTGGGCTATCGAAATCTCGGATCTTTCGGATGAAATTGAATTCTGATTTACTATCGTATCGTACGCCGTATAAGGATGCCAAAACTCTCTCATCCGCGCGTGGTATTTCTGAATCTGGAAGAAGAAAAATCGTAAGTTCGAATTCTGAGAATTCGTTATTTTCAAATAATATATAATATTCAACTATTGGAGTAAGGCTCGATAGATCAAAGGGAATGGAAAAAGAAAGGAAGGAATCTTTCCTGCGTCGATCTTCTCGTCGCCTGCTATGACGTCGTCGACTACGTTGGTTTTTGCATTATACATACAGTGAGGAAATAATTCAGGCAGCGCGCGCGCCGCGGATCGCGGTGCGGGTAACGATTACGTTCGTTCAGTATAACCAGGTGAAATTACCTGCCGTTCTACGTGCTGCACAAAATGCAACCCTGATCTCACAGCCTGAACCACCACTATAGGTATATACCTCCACTTATTTACGGCGTATGTTTATCCTCCTCCACTGCGCGCATCCGCAACTATTATAGTATAAGGTATACTCGGTATATGTTGAAGAATTCCCCTCGATAGCTGTACGTAAGGAAAAAATCAAAAGGAACTACTTAAATTATAATCATGATGACGACGATGATGATATACGCCGATGCACAATTTCGATTCAATCGTAGACGTGCGCGTCTAGAGATTTTGAAAAAAAAAGCGTCGATCTGTGTTAGAATTAATTTTCTGATTTTCCGTTTGTTCATGCCCCCCACAATTCCAGCTACTGTAATTTTCGCCGCTGGACTCGAAAGGAGGGAGAAAAAAAAGTAGTTTCCATTTTCGAAAAATTAACATTTCGCGATAACTTCGATCGTACGATAAAATGACTTTGATCACGTAGTATGAAAAAATTTGATTCCCCTAATCACTGTGTTTTTCGTTGACAATCGGCCGTGTGATGTGATGTTTTTTCACCCCAGAGAAATCGTAATTTCGTTTATATTTTTTTCGTAGACTATCATAATGACCAGTCCACCAGTCTTCGCCCCTTTCGCCGGTCTGTGCGATCAACAGTCTGTTACGGGGCGGAGTCTGCGCTGCTGTTGCAGTCAATAATTTATCAATAAATGTATAATTTTCATACATACGTTATAAACACATTTTCATATTTACTCAAAAATAAAACTCAATCTTTAGATCTTCGCTAAAGTTTCTATGTCGAAAGTTGTAAGAATCATTTTTCGCTTCCAGCCCAGCCACGCATTATTCCCTATAGTCGCACCTGATGGAATTCAAATATTATTTGATTCTTCGATAAAAAAAAAAGGTGAATAAAATAAATGAGAAGACTTTTAAAAAAATACCTGAATATCAAACAACTTCCACGATGATGACGATGATGATAATAATAATGAAAGTAGCAACATCAGAAATGATAATAATAATGATAATAACAACAACTACGATAATAATAATTATGGTAGGAAGAAGAGTTGTGCGGAGTAAGAAAAAGGAGTAAGAGAAGAGGCGCTCGTTCGTTCGCCAAGAGAGTCTGACCTCAGAACTCACCTCAATTTGCGTACACGCCGCTGTCCGCCCTATCTAAAATTATGATCTCAGTATAGAGAGGCATGCACGCTGGTCCCTCTTGATATACCCGCCATATAATATGTATATATGTCTTATATATGTATACCCACATCAGGCGCATAATCGATTAATTAAACCAAATTACTTATTATAAACATAATTGGTTGGCATTTCCGATCCGCTCAGAATAATCCGCAACAAACTTCCCCCCACCGCAACTTTTTTGTTCCCTCTTCTTTTTTCACTCGACTCTTCCCATTTTCTTCGATCTCTTTTTTTTATCTATAGAGATAGAAAGTTATTCGCATATATAGTGCAGATTTTCTTGTATCTACCTACTTTATATACCTACTCACGATTTTACGTGTAAAGCAAAACACTTGAGAAGCTGGTATTTAAAAAAGGAGCCCTCTCGAAAAAAAAAACAAATAAAAAAGGGGCGCGCACCCCTCAGTCTTCCCAACTTGCGCTGCACCGGCTAGATCTTGGTCCCGCTCCGTTGCCGCGTTTATAACGTATATAAGTTAAGGTCCACATACACGTATATATAGTTGGTTGGTTTTTTTTTTTTTTATTTTTTCTTCTTTTCCCGGGCCCTCCGAGGGCTCGCGGTTCCCGTCCCCCTTTGGCGAGTCCCTCGGGCAATCTTTTCAATTTAAAGTCAAGTATTACACGGGTTAAATTACGTTATGGTATACTATAGAGGAGGGCGGCGCCTCCTATAAGCGACGCTCAAAGCAGACCTCGATCACGCCTCTTAACCTCTGACCTCCTCCTCCACTTTTTTACCCCCCTCAACCCACTGCCGTTCCTGGTGCTCCTGCTGCAGACATCCCCCTTCAGCCGATGTACTTCAAGGTGCAGAGAGTACACTTGATTGTTTTTTTTTTTCTCTCTTTCCTTGTTCTTTTGCCTTTTTGTCTGTACAGGGAACCGCGCACTTGTCGTTTTGACTCGGTTACCTAACCCATAATTTCCCTCGCACACCGCAGTCCGTCGTTAGGTAAATAATAAAACAATTAACTGCAGTCAACGATGAAGTGAAAGAATATTGTTTCGATAATATGCGAATATTTTTCGATTAGGAAAAAGGAAATTAAAATATCAGAGGGTCAATTAATGCAGATTTCTTCTTCTTCATTTTTTTTTAAATTTGTCCAGTGTTGCGTATGGTTGACTTTATTCGGTTGCACGACAATCGTTCATTCAACCCACCCGTGCGTGATAGAGAAAAATAATATTCTGAAAATAGTATCGAGCCCAGGTGTGCGCGAGAATCGCATTCGCCCTTGCAGCAGCCGTTTATTTGCCTTCGGAAACTTTTGACTACGTGTATATCCGACCTACCTACCCCTAACCGCGCGCGGCTGGTTTAGTAGTATAGAATTATATGCGGGGGTAGTCTGAAAATGTACCAGAATTCCTTTCCCCACCCCTGCACTCCCTCGCCCCCTTATTTCCTACGATAATATTACTCCCAAATAGTTGTTTTCCACGTTAGCATAGTTTTGCGTGAAAGATTGGGTATTGCCATAGGGATAGGGGATAGAAAATTGAGGGGTTGGGGTCGGGGTTCTGTACGACGATGGTGAAACGCTGGCGCTGACCGATGGTCAGTTCGGCCATCTGCCGGCCCACTTCTGCACTGACCGCTCCGCGCAACCCCCTCCTCCTCGCGACCCCCTTCTACTACTTTCGGGACTTCGCCCTCTACTCTACCCTCCCCCATTCACCCCCTCAATCAATAACCGATTGAACAACCCCGTCCACTTCCTCGCCTCGCGCGTTGGTGTACCAAATTTCCCCTCGATTTTCATAGAAAAGAAAAATGATTATATTATATATTGTTCCATTGATTAAATATCGATGATGCGCAGATGGAAACATTTTATCATCCAACTTCGAAAGTTTTATAAATGACAAATTTAATTTCATTGGATTTTCCTCTCATTTTTCTTTCCCTTTTTATTCTTTTCAACGTTATTCTCCACGCGGCTCCGGACTCTCCCGTCAAAGCGGATACATACGTAACGACGTCTGATGCGCGGGCTCTCTAATCACGAATTTTTAGGATACGAAAATTAAGGTCGGATCTATTAATATTATCCTCTCCAGGTTTTCGGATCGCTTCTACAGCTACCTACTTCCTCTCTTCAATTTATAATATTCTCTGAAAAAGAAATCGCTTTTTTAACACGGTCGGCGTCACCTCGACCGAATGGCTATGGCTAAATATAGGCGGATGGAATATAATTTAAAACTTATACCTGGGAGCAGGTTGCCTCAAACTTCCTCCTCCTTCTTCGTTTTTTTTTTTTTTTTTTCACTTTTTTTTTCTGCATCATCCGAGGAGGAGAACGAAAGGAAAATTCATGACCCACGCCCCTGACCCATCTAGGAAACCAAATTTAACTACCTAACAACATTAGCGAAAAACTATTTCCAAAATTTGGGTATATAGCAAAATGTAAAGAGGCGACAAATGAAAAAAAAAATCTCCTAATACTTTACCTACATCCGGAAACACGTCCGGCAAACGTGACGCCGCAACCCTAAAAATTTTGCAACTCTTATTTTTGGACACGCATAATGAAATCCTTCAAATTTCGTGAATTTTGATTAAATGAAATGCAAGTGAAGGAAGGAAAGAAAAAAGATTGCTGCAGATGTGAGTCTCTCGTTTCTTTGTTTTCGAAGATCATGCCTCTGAAGAGAAAAAAAAAAAGAAAAGAGGAATAAGAATTAGTGCCTTCGATTGGAAAATTCGTGGACAGGGGATGATATTTGAGGTGTATATTTACGTTTTTGGGATCTAGGCCGCATTCCATATGCCCCTCATGTATATCTATAGATACGCATATAGTTTAAAAACCTGCTTTTCTATGCTCTCCGGACTCATCCAGGCTGCAGGAAGTGGACGGTAATTTTAAACAGCCCTGCAATTAGCAAGCAAAAAGCCGAAAGATGATTTTCCAAAATAACGTGGCGAGGACAATGGAGGGCAATTTCCCGAGCACCAGCTGCCGGCACCTATCGTGATTTATCATCTGGGTCCGACTTTTCCCTGATGCCTCTCAACTTCGACGCCCCCACCTCAACTCCCCCCCCCCCCCCCCCCGCCTTATATTCGGGATGTTTTCACAGCGTAGGTAGATCGGCAGAGAACAGCTATATATACCCATCGATATTATTACCGTCCCCCATGTTGAATATGCTGTCCAAAAACGGTAAGGATCGCTTTCTTTTTTTTTCTGCTCGTACGCATACTTTACAACAGATCGCATTTTATACTCTGGATTTTTTTTTTCAAGGGCAAAATTAAGGAAACGGAAAAGTGAACTTCGTGATCATTTGCCATAAAAATCCGAAGATAATTTCTGGAAATTTTGCCACACTTATTTTGACCGCAGCAATATTCGGTGCGAACGTGGAACGAAAAATTTTGGAAAAATTACTCTTCCTGCAAAGTTCGAAATTCTCATTATACTTCTTTCTGCGCTTACCACCCTATACTCGAGTGCAATATACGATGCTCTGTATATCGTCGTCGTGAGCACGTGGCAATAGCAACAGCAGGAGTTGGAAAGGGAGGGAGGGAAGGAGGGAGGGATATCGATGCTTTCAACATAAGTTAGAATCGTTATAATTCTCAGTGGTCAAAGAGTTTCGAATACAAAGCCTAAGTTCGTGGGCATAGAATGAAATTACGCTTGAAAATTTAGCACCATTCTTGAAACTGTATTCTAGGATAATATACCGCCCCTGCTATACTTGCGTTTATAACGCTACGCCGCTGCTGTTGCAATAATTCATTCTGTGGCAACAAATGATTCTCTCTGCACGCGTTTCCCGTTTCCTGCACAGTTTCTCTCCTCACCTTTATTATTATTATTATTATTACTATACATCGCATCTGACCAAATGTCCAGCGCACGTTCTCCACCCCCGCGCCTAATTTTCTCTCTACTGTCCCCTGTCCATTGCCTATTCTCTGTACAACCACTTCCAAATACATATAGTATAGATGCTCGGAACGCGTTGCAAAGGCAGATATACCTACGTCCTCTTCATCCTCATTTTTCTTATTCCTTTTTTCCTTTTTATTTTAATCCCCCATTTTCTATACGTATACCTCAAATCTCCATCGCACGCGCAGAATATAAACGTGCATTACTGCAATCATCGTGTATATAGTAACGCGTCGCACGGTGGCCATTGCTTAGCTGAATACACATGCATTTGTACATATGCGTATAATGTATATAGTTACATGCATAGCTAAGTTCACCCGCACAAAATATATATATATGTATATTCGTACCCACATATATGCAGACGACATAATGCCCTGCAGGCGGGGGCTGATGATTCAATTCGACAATGGTCCATTCAACTGGACAATGCTTGGCTCTCGGTCAAGCGAAGGGATGAAGAAGGATGGTGAGCAGGGGGCAAACTGGGCCCGAAATAGGGGCGCCCCGTTTCCTTAGAAACTTTGCTCTGTTTTCTCTTATACGTGCAGTTCGCCCTTGACCGGTTTCATAGAATATGTTACCGAGATTTTTGAAATTTTTACCATTGTCGTCTCATTTCAATTTCAAAATTATGCAAAGTAGTGCATTTTGACAGATGATATCAAAATTTTCTTAATTTGCAGGATCATGAGATGCATTTTTTAACGCTGTGAATCTGAATTCCGGTTTTTCTAAATAACCTCACTTTTTTTGTTTCCGAAAAACGAACTGCAAATTCGGAAATTAAGCGGTCGATTAGAATCTCTGAAAATTTTGCGTAACACCCAGCTGCAGTACCATACTGTTATTGCAAACTTTACCTCGAGTACGACGACAAAATTGTAAAAAAAAAGAAAGAAAAATTTTTCAAACTGGGGTACGAGGGCGGAAGTTATGCGTATGGTTCAGATGCAACTGCAACTACGAACATATCTGCAGTATACGTATAAAATTGTACATAAATGTACGGGATGACCGGGATTGGTCGACCACCATTGTATTTCCCATAATAATATTGTGTACGTTTTGAAAGACGGGGTCGAGTCAGGGGTCGGCCAGGGGTCTGATGGGGTCAGTATGGGTCGAAGGTCGTGTTTTCAGCTTTATGTGACATAATTTATATGCCTCGTTACACGTCGAACCATTCGGATTCATTCGTTCATTCATTCATTCGCTCTCATTCCTCTATAAAACTCATACGTACGGGTAACGTAGACGAAAAAAGAGCATCGATCACAAACCGAGAAGGATATCAAATTGCAAATCGTAGAAAAAATAAAAGTCATTTTCATCCGCTTACAAGTAACCTAGAGATATCAATTATCTAAATCTCATTAGGTAATCAACGTTTATTCATTCATTTTTTTTTTTTTTCTTTCACAATGGTGTAGTACAAACGATGATGCGTATGTGATAATTAATTTTCGGAATAATAATGAGCTACAGGGAATCTTGAATAGCAATAAAATTGTTACTCGGTAATTCCACAAGGACTTCGCATGTGTATGTGTGTCATGTACCTAACCTTCTTTACATTCCAACGTAAATCCTGTATAAATACATATTTGCGCGGCATTATATTATTTTTCAAAATGCATAATTTAATACATCGATTTATCGATCCGCACTTTTTATGTAATACATCATATATGTACCTTCGTAGCTGCGCAGCTGCAGTGACATTTTTAAAAATATAAAATTACCCGCATAAAATCGCACCGTAACATATACGATATGGTAATTTTGTAAAAAAAAAAAAAATTGATAAATGAATGAAAATAGACAAAAAAAAGCTCACGTATAAACTATCAATTGTTAAATTGGCTGCATATGTATACGTACGAAATGCAGATTGAGTGTTATTGGGTTAAATTAGCAAATGAATTTATAGCCGAAGAAAAAGCGTTGGTTAAATAATTGGTTTTTTCTTTCATTTTTTTTTTTTATTTTTTTTGAGCTTGAGATCGATGAGTAGATTATCTAATTCGTTTAATTAATCAATTGTTGTTAATTGTCGCCCGCACCGCGCGCGTATAATGATATAGGTATATGGTATATACCTATATTGAATGTGTACATGGTTACGTATACGGTTAATATAATATATAGCCTGCGAAGGAGATGGCCAGAAGCGAACGATCCTTGTGGCAATTCATGGTGTGAATATACACGTATTTTATTCCATTTCATTACATTTCATTACATTTCATTGCAACAGCAAAAGTAAAAGCAACGGCGTCAGGGATATATAGTCAAGAGGAATAAGTCGAGGGCCGCATTTGTTCCCATCAAGTTTAATAATTAACTTCTTTTTTTTTCTTTTATTTCTTCTCCTTTTACTTCTTTTCGTTCTCTGGTTATACCGCGAGACGTATCAAACTATTAGCCCAATTATTATTAATTAATCTGAAATTACTACAAACCCACGTATAAGTAACGTGGAAACTGAGTACCCCTCACCGTTTATTCAACTCGATAATATACATCACTGTGTTGTTAAAATATCGCACGATAATCATCGACTAATCATCTAAAAAGAAACAATAAAATTAAACGATATAGATGCAGATCAATTGATCACGTTAATTATCATATTTTCATTATAAAAATCACCCACGCTGCAGATCAAGTGCGGAACTTTTCGGAGTAAAAATTCGTTAACAATAAAAAAAAAAAGAGAGAATTCCAAAGAATCCCAACTACCCGCTTGGTCAGCTAGTACTGTAAAGTTTCAATAGTCTACCGACCCTAAGTGAAGGGTCAAAAAGATAGAAGAAAAGGAAAAGAAAAAAGAGGTTAAGAACGTTAGTTTTTTTTTCTAATTTACAGCTTAACAGTCGTTGTAGGGCGAAACGGCATTTAAAGTTTCACCAATATATCATAACGTGTCCACCGAAGGTCGCAGCCCTTTTCCAAATTTTCCGCAGAACAGATTCTTAAAATATTTTTGAAAAACTTGACAAGTTAGAGTGAGTTGTGTAAAAAACTGGGGGTGAGAAGAAAAGCAGGTAAACTCTACGTGATATCGTAACTCGGTTTTTCAGTTTAGAACGTGTTCAAATTTTGCAAATCTTCGTAGGCCTGGATCGAATTAATCTTCATCTAGACGCGCCTACATAATACCTGAAGAGCCTTAAACACGTCGTATTCATGCACATGAATCGAGGACTTTTCTATAATTCAGCAAGTGGCGATTCGCGCGTGTATGTGAAAGGAGGATAAGACGAGGTGGGGGGGTTCAAGGGGGTGTATAATGTATGTACCCTTCGTGGCCGAAAGAGGAAAGAAGCGGTGGAATGGGTGGCGATGGTGATGGTGATGGCGAGGAGGAGAACGTCGGAAAGAGAAGGTTGCAGAAAAAGAGTAGGGGCGGCGATATCGTACTGACCAACTCGGCGTATGGTAGTAGGTAAGGTATACGAACGAACTGGACTGCTCTACTGCTCTGCTGCAGACCGGCGAGCGGAGTTGAAACCCCGAAGGATCGCATCAGTAGTCAACTCGCCCCCGACAGGATCGCGCATAAGGGAAAGTTGACCCCCTGCTGTTTCTGCCGCCGCCACTGCTACTGTTACTTTTTTCCCGTTACTGTTCTAACCGTTGCACCGACAAATTATTGCAAATTATCGTCATTCACGGTTTTTTCCTTTCATTTTTTTCCATCCCCTTTTTACTCCTTCAAATTTCTCCCTCTCTCCTCGCTCTTTCTCTTTCTATCATCACCGCGGTACCGGAACTATAAGTGCGATTCTTTTTTCCCCCACCCCCCAAACCGCCACCGCAAAACCACTTACCTGCTGCCTGCTGTTTTATTGAAAATCATACCCATATACGAACAGGTGAAAAAATCAATCGATTAATTTATTCATTATCGATCAATGGATATTTTCAAACGGTGACCCTGACCTAGGACGATATATTGAAAATTTATAAACGACAACTTTAATATACTTATTAATAAAAAGAAGAATATATAATTATAAAGACGTGTTATATCGTGCTTCGTGGTGAAGATAATTAATTATGAATCCCAAGGTGCAGGAAACTGTTCGACGAAAAAATTGATATTATTTAATTTTTTTTGTTTTCTTAAACAAAAAGATAATGAGTAAAAAATCAAAAAGTTGAAGACTTATCCGATATATGAATCAGCTACTCCGATGGTTGTGGGGATCTGTGAATTTCGTGGTAAGAAGATGCACGCGGATGCGAAGACCACATTTCGTATACGTGAGTGGCTAGTTAAATTTTTAATTTTCCCTCTAATTGTTTGATTTTTTTTTTCTCATCCCACAACGATTTTCTTTCTAACCTTGTTCCCTCCTTTTTCCGTCACAGCAAAATTCACCAATTTAAACTACTTTGAATTTCTTGTAATTAATCCTCGTTGTACATTATACATCGAGGCGTATACATGCGGGACGAATTATTATTTTATCTTTGTAATATTATTACCTGATCGTTATCGCAACTTGGGACTATTATATAACACATACTATACATACGTGTATACCCTGTTGTGACAATGACTCATATATATATGACACGTTATAGGTATGTGAACACGTTCAGTTTACTGAATTATTATGAAAATTCCCCCTTATACGTATTACGACTCATGGAAACCAGCATCTTAGCATACGTTATTCCTTTTTTTTTTTTTGTTTAATGGCACTTATAGTAAATTTTTGGAATAATAATAATTCAGGGGCTGACTGTCAGACTCATCCCGCATTCGTTCATCTGACTCGAACTCCCGCACGTTGCAATAAATTTTTTTTTATTTACCTTTTCCTAGTTTTATGTGACGTGAATTCGTTATCTCATTATACGTACGTGTATATTTGTCATTAATCAATTGTTTTCTCTTTATTTTTCTTATTTATTCCTTTTTTTAATACATAAGTATACATTTATTCATCCCTCAACCCCCACGCGTGTTATTTCTGTCCTATACGATATGATAGAGAAAAAATAAAAACATAGAATTGAAGAAAAAAGAAGAAAGAAAAAAACTTCCCACCACGTCATGTCACTGGGGAAAACTACGTTGATTGCACGCGTACTTATACGCACGTTTGACGTTTGACTCGACCATCATACTGTGAACCCCCGTCCTGCATGATATTCTCTCGTCATTTTTACCCCAATTTCAAGACGCATTTTCATTGGTTGAAAATTCAAGCCAATGGATTTATATCGACTGTTTTATATTTTTATAAAACTTTGCTATAAAAGTAATTGTTACTATTTTATTTTTTATTTCTGTCCACAAGATTTTTAGAAAAGAAGTCCGTGATTTGCATCCGATTGGACGAACGCGTTCATTTTTTCCCCGTGTACGTGCGAGCGGGGGCCATTTTTATACCCGTTTGAAAATCCATTGAAAAAAATTCACCCTCTGTCAAAACTCGAACGCTATTTTCAACCCCCTTGAAATTGCCCCTCCCGTTACGATGGGGTGAACCCCAATTCGGATTTTCTTTTTGATTTTTTTATCGTATTCTCGGCTGCGAGACCAACGGAATTATCCGATTATAACACCGGTTGGATTTTAAATGGATATTCTGCGAGGAATTTAAAAATTTCCCTTAAATCTCTGCGGCAATCTTTGCGAAAAATTGAAAAATGTTGGGAAATTATTTCACACAGGAGATTACTCCGAATTCTGCACTCTTCTTTGGCGTCATATTATTTTATCCTTGTGCCGTTTTAATTCCCTATTTAATATCGAGGTGAAGTATCGATAATGCGGAACACTTGGAGTGTTTCTTTCTATCCTGCAGTTCTTTCGTAAACCGCGTACAGTGCGGCGCGAGCGAACGTAAAATAGGATTATCCCATCCGCAGCATGTGTCATGTATTCACATCATATCGCGCCACAATCGATAAAATAAAATTAAAAATAAAAGCGAAGAATCTTTTTCGGTTCAATATTCTAAAAAGTACATAGATTTTTACATACGGTATTATACATGGCGTCACTTTTACGCTGACTAACTTACAGGTATAATACTCGATCTACCTATACGACCCGTGTAAGTATAACCTGAGCATAATCTTGGGGGGGCGTCTTATCAGATTCCTATCAGAGAATCTGCCCGCGTTCCCGGTCACGATCTCGTTGCTCTGGACCGCCCGGGACCGCGCCTTAATTAAACGTTATGAGTTGGCCCCCTCGTTAGCCACGGGGACCAGCAGCAGCAGCTTCTTAGCTCAGCGCATGCCATACACCGTATAAAGTATACATAAAACGTGAACACAGTTGACTATAGAAAATAAAACACGAACGCCGCATACCGCGCACGATACAAGGGTAGTGCTGGAAAACGTCCATTTGATGCGAAAAATTTTACCTCGAATGTCAGACGGATATCGAAACGACAGATTTCTCAACATGTTTATCTACACTTTGAACTAATCTGTACAATATGATCGCGTAACTATTCCGATCCTCATCTCGTTATATCCCCTGTTATATAAAAATATTTTCTATAGTACATGGAGTTAATTAATTACATCTATACTCCCTCTATTTTTCTTTCTCTGTGGCATTTAATTCGATTTATCACAATCGAATTGTTTCCGACGAGGCGTATCTATATGTATAGTCGACCTAAGTTATTATCGATATTTTCACGCAACGATAATTATTGGCAAACTCGATCCTCGGGGCCGCCGCCGCTGTTGTTACCCCCTTTTTCTTTCCCTCCCCCAAAATTAAGGAGTTCGTCCCCCTGCCTCCCCCGTATTTATTCCCCACTTCCTTCCATCGCCAACGTCCCGATTTTTCGCGCGCGTCCGGCTAACTCCTGCGACACCCACGCCCGAAGCTAAATCCTCCAGAACCGCGCGTCTAATTCGATAGCAGTTAGTTCCTATCGTTCGAATGTTTTTCTTCTCTTTCATCCAGCTCTCCCATCTCCCATCTCCAGGATTCTCTCCCCTTTCCTGCCCCACGCATTGCTGTCCGCCTGCCAGAACCACTCTCATTGGATATAATATATCGCGAGGATTAGTTGGCCCCTTATTGTTTTCCACTCTGCCTCCCCCCCCCCCCTTTTTTCCTCCCTTGTTTCTACTTCCAGCTCTGTATATCGCCGACCGCGACTCAGTTTCTCTGGCTCTTATAATTTTCTCTTTCTCTCTCGCTCTTTAGTTATATAACTTAATTACAGAGAAAAGCTGCCCAGACAAGCGAGGCCCCTTAAGCGCGGACGATATATTAGATTTTCCTTATACTGTACTACAATACATAGCAGATCGTACCTACCCATACATATACCAAAACTTTTTGCTCTAAGAAATTATCGCTGCCCGCGAAACCAATATTCGATTTCTTTTCTTGTCAAAGAGAAGCGTGCAGGACTTGCCTTACCAACCCTTTTTTCTTTTTCTTTTTCTTTTTTTTTTTCTTATCGTCCTATAGTGTGGCTGTACCGCTGCAGATGTTTCCGAATTAGACGTCCACCATTTAGATCGTTTCCATCGTTTTTTTTTCTTCTGCTTTTCTTTTTTTTTATGGCATTTTTTTCATTTTCATTCCACAAACCGATAGCTTTCATCTCTGCATTTTTTTGAGACCCGAAAAAGGCACTTTGGAGAAATTTGAGAGGCAAATTTATTGTATTTTTTTTCTGGGGGGAGGAGAGAAAAACTGCCGCTGAATATTTGCACGTCTTCATCACCTACACGTACCCGTTAGTATGTGATGAATAATATGAAAGAAAAAAAAAAGGAGGTGAAAAAAAATAGAAGAATGTAACGGAAACGCCTGCAATAATTGCGGTCATTGTACAATTGCGAGGCGATCACCGTAGGCACCAACTCGGTGTGTAATTATGTACAGTGTTCTTCGAGTAATACGGATTCATATTTTCTAGCGCGCGGGTTAATAATGCATATTACTTATAGGAGGTGGAATATAATATAGATCGGCAGAAATTAGCAATTTTTATTCTATAATTAGTGGGAATACGTGAAGAACGGTCGTATAATATGGTAGAAAGGAAAAAAAATGGTTTGAATTTTGTGAAAGCGTTTAGTGAACTTTTTTTAAATTTTTTTATTTTCTTCTCATCGATGCGGACTTCGAGATGGTTGACCTTGGGAGAAGAAATTAAGATAATTGAACGCGAGGCGTCGGATGAAGAGGAGCGTTCGTTATACCTTAAAACAATAATTATTGTAATTGTATCAGAGAAGATTATATTTCGCGAATTGAAGTTAATGTATACAATAATTTATAGAATATATATAGGGAAACAAAAAGAAAAGTGGTGCATTACAGAGTTCAATTAGTAAAATAAATTAAACATTTCGTTCGCCGACGTAAACTGCTCCGAAGGGGTTTCGTATAAATCCATTAAAAAATAATAACTGAAATTCGTTTTAATTGGCGGAATATAAATACGGATACTCTGACTGACTGACTGACTGCATCCATGTATAGTTATGATATGTATATACACATACGTTTATGTACTTGTATTTTTATATATTCTCGCATACACCCAACGCAAAAGCAACGCGATCCGTAACCCTGAATCCTGACAATTAAACTTGATGGGAGATCCACGATGCGGACTCATCCTCAACCAGTGCCGTTTATAATTACCAGATAATTAGCGGGAAGGGGGGCTGGCGGCAATTAACTTGATGAATATCGTATCGCTGCAACGTAGTACGTAGTTCGGTTCTCTTTTTTACCTTTCTGTTTTATACCTATGCCTTTATGTGCATGTGTATTCTTTTATACCCAAATCGGGACTCGCAGCCCCTTATAGCATACGTTCCTCGAGAGGCACTTTATCTATTTCTTTTTCTTTGAACAAAAAAACTCATGATCCACAGAGAATTTCATTCACATTATATAAGTGAAGAATTACGAAGCACGATGAGATGACAGATTTCACGAATTTAAATGCGTATAACGTAAAGTTCTAATCATCATCGATGACGGAGTGTCAACCGAATCTCATTTCTTCTCTTTTTTTTCTCTGTTTTATTTCTATTTCGTCATCAAGGGTGGGCTGGATGCCCATTATAAACGCGTCGCGCGTTGATCGTAGTTCGTAAAATCGTATAGAGAGCGAATAACGCTACGTATATAATCGTTACGGATTTGATGGATTTCCCAATAATTGCTGTTTCGTATTATGAAAGAAGGGTAAGTTTTGCAGCAGATGCAGATGGCGTCGTCGTCCCTATTTCAGGCACGTGTTGAATCGTCGCTAGTTACGCGGAGGGCTTATACAGCGAGAAGAAGAGAAAACGAGAAAGAGAAAGAATCAAAAGAAAAAAAAAGAAGAATCCCACTGTGGACGAAGGAAAAAGAAAATTATTACGAATTGATGACTGTCAGTGGCTAGATTTTCGAAGGGGGTAGTATCTCCAGCTATAAGGGTAGTGCGTGTCCGAAGGTGGTTGGGGTGAAAATTCGTGTACGAAAACGTACGCGCGTGCCGCCATCCCTTGCAATGGTATAAAAAGGGTTGCTATTGCACTGGAGGGTAACACCCCCCAATGATCAAACCCCTCCCGTCATCCCTTCTAACAAGTAGATCTCCTAACCTAACCCTCCGCTGATCGTCCCCAGCGGCAGACACGCGTCGCGATTTTCTCCTCTCCTCTCTCCCCGCCCGATCTTCTTCTGCACTCCAGAAATCCACCCCTTCTTCTTTTTTTTTTTGCTCGACTTCAAAAAGCGGATCGTCATCGCGTGTGCAGTATTTTTTTTCCCCGTAATACATTTACAACATTAGCGAGGGTATAACTATTGGTAATAAGAGCTCTGTGTCTTCTCTGACCATCCCTTTCCCCTTTATTTCCCCTTTTTCCGCGTTCCCAGTTGGAGAACGAACTGCGGAGACGGTCGTCATGGCGACGCCGGTGTAGTAAAAAGGTGGGGGAAATGGGGAGAAATTCTGGGGGGGAGGGTGATTTCTTCATAACGTTCGCCATTATCGCACCCCCGACTGCGCTTTTCTCATTATATCCGGCTGACCAATATCTAACAGCGGGTGGAAATATTCTTGTTTTAAAAATAGTTCCACTACCCCCGACTACGGAGAAGCTAGCTTTCTACCGCTCATACACAAGCTCTATACCTATATACACCAACAATTCTTGCACCACCGCTAATGGCTACGCCCGTTCCCTCCCGGGTTCGATTGTAATTATATTGCGAACGTAGAGTTATTAAAGCTCAGGCTATACGGGGGCAGGAGTTGAAACTTGTCACGTAATTTTATATTTTCTTGGAAATAATAATTGAACTTACTCGCAGTGCTTTGATTCCAACAATTCCTTATTATCTCATCAAACATTATATTGCGTTGATTGGAATTCGAAGAATTTCCAATTCCATCCCCACTATTTACGTGTATACGTATGCTGCAGCTCCAGATGTTATACATTATTGTGTAAATATCTTCATGGTACGATAAAAAGAGAATTGGTTAGGGTTACGTAAGAAGTCCGTTTGGGGAGGAGAAATTCAGACCCGCCGCGCGCGCTCTTCCAAACGAGATTTTAATATTTGACCGCTACGATAACAATACCGATAATAACTGACCGCAAAAGGGTGGTACGGTTTGCGGGGAGGCCAGTCCACCGCTTCGGCACAAAAGTCGGCTAAAATATTAACGTCGACATTTCTGGTTTGCGGCTATATGTGTATAAACGTATATCGTATGTAAGGAGTATACCATATGTACCATGTATGGTAGATATATAAAAAAAACGAAGCTTTCGATTCTCGATATTTCCGCACGCGGGAGGCGAACTACCGGCTGGCATTGCATAATATATTGTAATCATAGCCAATATATTTGCAACCGCTATGAATATCATATGCGGAGTATTTTTCTTCTTTTATTTTTCTTTTTTTTTTTTTATATATATATTTGAATCTCGTTTGCGTTCAGAGACCGCGGGCGAAGAAAAAAAAAAAAAAATTTACCGTGAAAAACGTTATGCAAGATATTCGGAAAACGAAAACGATATGGATATCGCGTCGCGGTTCGTCGCACGCATCAATTTTTAAGGTCGAACCGCATCTGCCTTCCCCCCCTACCCCTGAAAATCCCCCGCAGTGGATATCAAAACCTCTAACCTCACCTACATTCGCAACATCATCTCCATCCTCATATACTTCGACAATTTCTCCACCTTATTATTCATCTCAGAGTTCATCTCGTATTATACCGATGCAGTAGAAAAATAACAGGTACTGTGTTTCGTAATATATCTGGAAAGACATTTCGCTGACCAATGGGAAAAAGTTTTATGTTAGATACCGGCAAAAATTATTCCTTCGGAAACCTTTCTTTTTTTTTTTTTTCTAGTTTTTTTTCATTTGTTACTATTCAGAATCGTAGCGATATCTGTCTGTCATATTCATACATGGTATACCTTATACGTTGCACATCGCGTGTCGAGCTGCGTGTTTATATGAAAAGGTCAAAGTTATATGGTTAGAAAGTGGAATAAACGCGGGGGTGCAAAATCAGGTTTAGTCTACGTCTGCACTACTCATACTTCGTGTACGGCATGTGTCTGTCCATCATTATTTTACGATCACATCCAATTTCATTTTCTTTCCTTTTTTTTTTTTGAAGTCTTGTATTATACCACCAGCCACCCTGACACACTCTTGTTTTTCCCTTTGCTATATGTACATATTTTTCTATGATTCTGAGATTCCAGGGAAGGGCAAAAGGATAATTGCAGCGAACTGTATCGAGTCGCCTTTTAGAAAGAATTTTATTTCCCAATGCTCAAGTCCTCTCAGCAGTTTTTCTATAATAATCAGAAATCTGGAAATCTATGGGGTAAATAAATCCGCTGCATGTTATCGAATGAATATCATAAAAATGGAAATGAAAATGATCCTGATCCAGAAGTTTTTTTCGCAGGCGAGTTTCGTATATCAATGATAATCTAATTAGATCGCTGCAGTTCACGAGGCGAAAGATCGTTATCGATGGGAGAGGGAGGGGGAAAAAAAAGGAAATTATACTAAAACTTTCCCAATTTTCCTACACAATTTTCTAACGCCACATGGTCTTCGTGACGAGTTTGTTGGAAACGATGCCAATGATGGAAATATATCGAGTCGTAGGGGGTTACCCCAGCTGCGTCCGAAATAGCCGGCTTTTGTCCTCCTCCTACTACTCACGATGGTCACTCGATATTCAAATAATCTATTTGCCGCGTCGAAGGGCTCCGATGCCCCCTGATCACCCCCCGTTTTTTTTTCTCTATTCTGTATTCTCTATCCTCTATCTCCGAATCCATCTGTCTATCCGTCTCTCTTCCACCTTTTTCGACCTTCGCTTCCTCGGAACGAGATGGCCGACGGGTAATTCGGAGATGAGATGACCGCCATACGTCACCGCGACGCCCGGCGTCCGTCGACTACCGGCCACCGCCCCGGGGGCCAAGCCACGACCCCCTGGGGGCTCGCAATTCTGACTATATAGCCACCGACTCTATTACCCTCCACCGTACCTACAGGGCCCAAGATTATCCCTGTAAAGACTCAACGGGAAGACGATGTATATGTGCCCGAAAAATGAGACGACCAATTTTACTAAAATCGCGCTAAGATCTAATTAGAATTTAAAGCTTCACCCGTTACTTAATTTGGTAGGGAAAACTGCGGGAAGAGCGAAAATTCTCAGTGTATTTGGCACGTCCAGCTTCGTTCGGGTTTTCTCGGATCGACCGGGATCCGTGAGACGTATGACCGTCGCCGTAACACCTAGACGACACTCGAGGGAATTTAGACTTCCTCAAGAAGCACGCTCTACTCTACCCCTAAATATACATTATGTACCGTTCGGAAGGACGTTATCGTAACCCCGCACCCCAAAAAAATTCGAAACGTACATTCGGAAAGATGCTTCTCTGCATGGCTTCCTCTTCATTACGAGGACAGTTTCTTAAAACACTTCAAAAAATTCAGTATATTTCCTTTGACAAAAGAAAAACCAAATTCATTACGGTATACGTAATAATAAGGGCAGCGAAGTTCAAGCCCTGTAGAAGTCAATCAGCGAGAATTCTAAGCTTATACTATACTATAGTAGCAATGTAAAATAAACTCGTGACTACAAACCGGAATTACACGGTAGAACCGGAAGTGGGAGTGACGCCGAGGCGCGCTCGCTCTCCTCTCTCCTCAGGTTTGTTTCCTCTTCTTTCCTTCTCTTTCTTATATTCCCTAATTTTTTCTTACTATTTTTTTTTTATTAATATTTTTTTGTTCCATTCGCCGTCTCTTTCTCTCCTGCTACAAGAGATGCGCATTTACGAGGAGCTAAATCTACCCGTTGATCGTTATTACTCTCATTACTGTCAACAAGCGCGGGACGTTTCTCTTGGTACGCCGCGCGGCTCGTTTGTACGTTGCACAGCCTAATTTTCACGATATACGATACTATGGTATATTATACTCCGCTCTATACACATAGTCCAAACACCAATGGCTGTACACACTCAGACTACTTCTCTAATGGATACCTAGAAGATAGAGAACATCATTCCAAGATCCGACCCCTGCCGTCTCTATTCTGAACTAACTCAGAATTGCGCACTATACTCCGCAATTCTGACTACATTAATTTACAACGGAATATGAAAGATTAATACTCTGTGAGAAATTATTAGGAAATACTATTTTGCAAAAGGGTATTACTTCCCGGCTGTTATACGGTGTAGAGTATTATGGAAGAATGTGTAATTTTAAAATCTTGAGATGCTGATTAATTTTAGATCTTTTCTTTTCTCTTGTTTCAGCCAGCGACGCGCTCGGAAGAATCGATAAGGAGCCCGAACCAGCATCGCCGCAATCCATAGATGGTCAGTATAATTGTAACGATGTCGAAAATTCGCTTCAGTTTTCGAAATTTTTCAAAGTGTTTTGCAACCTCTGAGAAAATATGTGTCACACAATCGGCACTCTTCTCATATCAACGTTTCGAGGACGTTGTCGAGACGCCACTCGTCCATGTCGCATGTCCATGTCCCCGTGTAGACAATTTCTCGTGCAGTAACACGTGTCAGTCGTAAAACTGCTACGACTGCGAATTGTGGCTTTGCGCGCGAATAAGGAGACACGGGGAATAAAAATAAAAACTAAGAAAAAAAATAAAAAAAATGAACTAGCAAAAGGGGAATGTAAGAAAGAAGAGGAAGTATAATCCACTCGTCAAGAAAATTTGAGGACGTCAGCAAAAATTTTTCACTTCGACGTCCTTATTATTCTGAAAAACGAGACGCGTATGAAGAGAAAAAAAGATTTTTTTTGCTTCCACTTTTCTTCTTTCATTTTATTTGCTTCGCGGCGAAATTTTTTCGTACAAATTACACAGAGGTATAATATATAATGGGATAGGAGTTCCTTTGGTTTTCAAAAACGTTGTCTGAGCTTAGAAAATAACATGTCCGGTTGCAAAGTTTCAAGATTTTATATGTACAACGGCCGAAGGACCTCAAACGAAATGACAAACTATTACGTCTGCTACGGGGTCTGCACCAGCAGCAGCAACAGCTTCAGTTCTGAAATGCGTGCCCGCCCGGAGCTTAAAGGCGTGTAATTCATTTTACGAGTTATTTTACCGAGAAAAATATTACCGGGGATGATCAAAGATGAAAATATGTATACACCGAAGATCGGAGAGGAGGAACAGCTGGCCGCGGTTCCAGAACCTCGAATCATTTTTGTGGTTTTTTTCCTCCCTTCGTTTTTTTCGTTACAGATTTTAGGGATATATCATACGAATTTAACAGTTAATACCGATGTATTTTATCTCGTGCATATGTGTATCGTAACAGAGAAGCAAAAAAAAGAAGTTTCGGCCTTCGCGAACTGTTAATTTTGGCACCGAACGTTGTATTATACATGCACATATACATCGGATGCGAAAAGTACTCGAGTTCCTGCGGGGTGCTGGTGCAATGGGAGGAGACGAAAGATGGTGCAGCAGGGTATAGAAAAAGATGATGCAGGGTAGAGAGGATCACGAACCTGTATTTTACTTTATAGCATTTAGCGGTCGTTTGTTTTATTGCTATTAGCGTTCTTCAATTAGTAATTTCATTTTAATGTGTATTCCCTGAAGCGGCCCCTCTACTTTAATTTTTTTTTATCCTCTCTTTTTTTTAACCCCGTCGCGGCTCACTGCAGATCCAGCAGTCGTCCAAAGATCGAAGGAATACAGTAATACACAGTGCGAAATGCCCCTTATACTTATTTTATATCTTTCATTTTTCATGTTCTATCTTTTCATCTTGGCCGTTGTCCGGGAGTTTCAGATCGTGACTTTATATCCCATAGACCAATATGCATGGCTTGATGAACGGTGACTTTGCAAAGAATATATGAGAAGGTCGGAGGGAAAAGTACAAAGGTAAAAAAGGAGCGGGGGAAGAATAGTTGTTTTTTTTTTCTTTCAACCTCATCCCTCGTCATTAGGAGTCATTAATATCACCGGGACTCTGTAATTTGACACAATTCCGATCGTCCCAATGCCACCATCTGACCACTGCACTTTTTACTCGAGAAACTTTGCTCGTCATTTGCTCGCGCGCGTTTTCATATATTTTGTTATAATCAAAGCGAGGTAATTTTGAATATGTTCACCGTGAATATCGAAAAGTAAAATATGATCGAATCATATCTTTTCTTTGTCATTTTCTTTCTTTTCTCTCCATTGTCGATCGACTCTCACGAACATCGACGCAGCGGCCTAACAACGAAACCATATTCGATGGGCAGGTGTTCCACACGCTCTTAGCATAACTAATTTCACCATTATAATATATTACGGCCAGATAAAAATCCCTGTTGTATGGCGCGCGGAGGAGTCGATGGAGTATATGAAGTAATAACGTTCAAGTAATTTTTAATAATGTTATTCAAGTAAAAAAAAATAAGTCAGCACCAATTGGATCAACCTGATAAAATAAAAGTAAAACAATTTTCACTCTTGTCGAGAAAATTCAATTTTTCGCACTCAAGCTTCTAGACGCATTAAAAAACTACAAGCTTATATAAAGTTTTTTGAGCTTGAAGAAGTTTAATCGCAAGAATCGCATCATACAAGTAGTAATCGTTAACGGACGAGTAAATTTTATCTAATCTATATCGCCGATCGTGGAAAAATTACACGAGAATATCTTCGCGTATAATTACTTAATCGAATGACGATACGTACGAAGGCTAGTGCGGCGTACCTATTTATCGATCTGGGCGTAGGTCGTGGTCGTGGTCGGTGGTCGATCAATCCGTTTGGCATGCAAACGACGTGATAAACGGAGTGATCGTGGTGTTCTCATAGCTATACGTGCCTTGCGACACGTCTTTGTAGCATGGGCAGTAGTATAGCTCCTCTTCTTGAATTGAAAGCGTCCCGCGCGACTTTGTTATTCAAATTTTTCTTCTTATGTGCATAGGAGAGTTCAGAAATCGGGAGTTCAGCGGGGGATCGTCTTGAATTCCGTATCGCTTCCTGATATATTTCGATTCAAAAAGTTCGACCGATCGACGATTCTCCCGCGGGCCGTGACGAGGTATCGATGGCGAAAGCACTTCCAATTCTGTTCACCGGCTACGAGAGTGTTGGAGAATTCAAATTTCGTATTCGAGAGTCGCGGGGACTCCGATAGTGGACGTCAAGGTAGACCGCACGAGGCTCTAGGCTCCTTGGCTTTTAGGGGATCTACAGATTTTTATCGACGATATCCTCGAGCGCCCTCAAACTACCGTGCGAATACCGAATATGTTAATTCTTTTCCCCGAGTGCTCAAGAATCCAGGCGTGAACATGGAGCATTAAGCGCGTTTCTGACCACGGCCACTCTCCGAGGTCCTGCCCTTGAGAAACGATCGACGTTCGATGGTCGTTCATTCAAATTCACGACCGATCTTCATATACACCTATTTATGCATCACGTACGTAGGTATTTTATCTATATGGTAAACCGGTTACGAAAAGTGCTCGACTTTTGAATTTCGAATCCAGAAATTCATTTTTCATAATATATTCTTCGACATGAATTCGGATCTCGATTCCCCGACGTCAAATTAGTTAATTGACGATGATCAATATTTATTATAATTAAAACGGTTAATGTATAATTATTTGGTAGCTCGAATTCCGAGCGTTTATTAAGCGCGGGGGTATAAATTGAAGTCACGCGCGTGTCGATTGTTCCCGCATTCAATCAATTAATTGATAATAGGTATTCTTCCCAATAAACAGATGAAATATAGCATACCCGATGAAAAAAAAACAAAAGCGAGTTTGATAATCGAGGCTATAAATCGAGATGTGTGGGTGCTTTTTTTCCACACATTACACACGATGCTCGATTCTTCTACGCAGCAGAATTACGAGAGATATAATTTTTAAACGATTCTACCGCACGGCTAATTATTATACGTATATTTTATTTATACGTGTAGTCTCTCCATTATAATCGCTTTATGCTCCCTGCACCTACCTACCTACGTATACACATACTGTATTCTATATAAGCAGTATTTTAATTACTGGGTTATTATAAATTTCCTCTTCATTCAAATATCAATTAGTATAGTAGCTCCTTTTAAGTTCGATTTGCTTTACAATTCTCCAATTCACATACACACACAACGTTCATTGAGAACTGATTAAAAAATTGAGGAAAAAAAATGGTATAAGAAAAAGAAAGAAAACAAAAAAGAAACCCGAATATATTACGGGACTTTTAAGGGACCACATGCATATGGGGGGGTATAAAAAATACACGTGTATACATGTGTGTACATAACATATAAACTGACAAGGATCTCGCTAGTCATCAGCCTGTTGCAGTAGGACCGGCAGTTCGGGGTTCACTCCCCCGTTTGTAACGGGACCAGTTGTTGAATATAAAAAAATGTGGGTGGAAAGAAAAAAAAAAAAAGGAAATGAGAAAAGAGAGAAAGGTAAGAAAGAAAAAAGGGGGAAGAAAGCGAGAGGGAAGTAAGGAGGGAAATATATGAAATAAAAAAAAAAATAAAAAGTATAGCGCGCGGAGGGGCTGCGTTGCCCTCGACGTCTCGACGGCCGCGCCGCGACGCCCCCCATGCATTCAACGTCATCCGGGCGGCGCGTGCTGCCCGTTCAGATAACGGGGTGCTAATTGATTATAATATCCAAACGGGAAGCTCTGTTAGGAAGGGTGAAGATCGTATCTAAATATTACCTACTACTGCACCACTATTATAATATCGCCAGGATACTCAGCTTCGGCATTTACGCGCCTCGTGCCCCAGAGAATCGCTCACTTCCGGTTCATTTATTAACTTGCTCACTCACTTTGTTAGTTACCTATACGCACCAAACACCTGCAGCGCGTACGCCTGTTACGATATAAGCTGTGGATAATCGCAAAGTACAGATTTTACACGCGACTCGAACATCACACGATGGACGCTGTTTCCGCTCATTGGAGTTGGTAATTTAATTTGAAGAGAGAAAAAAGAAAAATTATTGAAATAGAAGAAATCGTCAATTATTCAGATCTGTATTTTATTATTTCCAAGGACTGGGCAGATTTCTTATAAATGTGTTACACGTTATGCCGTATGTTTTCTCTATAGTAATTTTGCCGTAATTATTTTCGTCTAGACGATCTCTGTGGATTTCGTGAGATAACAATTACACGAGTTTAAGTAGGATCTGGACCGGTAGTAGGTATGGGTCCCCGCCGGCATCCGTTCGTCTAATAGTAGACAATATACGATCCTTTCTGATCCTTTCCCAGTAGGAACTTAAACCCATTCAGGGAAACTGAATATAACGTACAAAAAATCATCGTCATTCGGTATAATATTTGCTAGAGCTGCAGCATGCGCCGTCATTATAATAACATAACGAATTTAATTTTACCTTCCCACGTGATAATTTACCGCTTTTTCCCACATCTCGTATGCGCAACTTCCGAAATCTACTGTAGCTACATTCGAGATATGGACCCTAAAATTAGTCCCTCTGCAAAATGAAATGAAAAAAATTATTCACACCCACGCACACGTGTGTTTCTTGCTTGAAAATGAAGGAACGAAAAAAGACACAACCTGCACTTGTATACTAGTTAGTTTTTTTGTAACAAGAGATGGGAGAAGAATGATTTTTACTGAACGTTGAGCTGCACCCTGCAGTAACAAAATCCGCAGCTAGGAATTACCTTTGCCTGAAAATTACGTTACATGTTATATAGAATAGGAAGTTGAAAACTTGTGTATAGTTTGTTGAATAACCCTATAATGTAACGCGAAGGTATAGGAAAGAAGACGAACCGTTATAGAGGGTGGTAGGAATAGGGGAAGGGGGAGTTGCTGGATAACTCAAGTGTGAAATACCCTCGGCTTATCGAACCCCCGCAGTGCTTTTTTCATATTATAAAACGCGATCGGACGTCACCGTCGATAGTCGCGTGTTTCTTCAACCTCCATTCATCACTGGGCAACACACTCGCTCCACCACCAGCCAACAAACCAACGATCATTGACCAGAAATAACCACTCGATATAGCCCCGGATCGCGCACCTAATATTATTATACTTACAAACACTCGTCGTTTCACAACCGAACACCTATAATGCTATCTTGTCTATGCAGCTCGGCGATTCTTTTTCTTCATATTTGTAACTCACTTTTCTTTTATTTTTTCTTCTGTCATTTTCACTTCCGTCGGTAATTGATCCAAAATCTTTTCGACCGCCAAAACGTATGGGGGGATATTAAAAATTTCAGAAACTATCAACAAAATTTTTGAACAACTTTTCAGGGATATTATTACATAGCTCGCGGGAATAGAATCCTAGGGGTTCTGCAGAACTCGCTCGGACACGACGTCGCCGACGCTATATATGTACGTATCTATGTATATATCTATAATATATATAGGGAGAGTTTTTGACGCGTATGACGCGAGGAAGCGTCGTGACCGGCTTACCAATCCTGGCAATCACTGTCCGACGGTACGTTGGACGAATTTCAAATTTCTTCATATTCAAATAACCACCCCGAACATCGCTGTATCCGCATCCCTCTGCGACCCCTGGTTTATAAATATAGGCCGAATCTGCTGATATTCTCTAGAAGTTTTTGTCACTTTGCCATCGTCCGATATGATGTGGAGGGAAAGAGATTAATCCTTGTAGCGGACAAAAGACATTCAAAAGTTGTTGCAGAATCGGGACTTGTACAGAATTTCTTGTTTTCTAAATTTATAATTGTTTAATTTCTTTCCTAGTGTATTTTTTTGCACAACTAAATAGGCGAAGTTTTGGGCGAAGATTTCAAATCGAAAATGAAGAAAGAGAAAAAAAAAATATCGCTCCCTCCACCTCCGCGGGTGAATACATTTGATATACCCATACATGCACATAAAACGATCTATACCTTAGAAAGGAGATGAGGATAAGGAGCAAAAGCGTCGGTGGTCGGTCAGTATTCTCGGCCAATGCGCGGGTCTCTCTCACCATACATCAATGCCAACCCCCGACCAGCCAAGGGTGCAAATTCTAAATTGACCCGATCTATGCCTGCAGCAGCACTGCCACTATACTGGCAAACGGATCTGCTGCTGCCTTCAGGGTCTATATGTGTATCCCATACGTATGGGTTACTACAGAACCATCCGCCCGCACCGGCACCATTCGCCGGACCACCTCATACCTCATCTTATATGCATAGCCTCGTTTCCTTATCGGAAATTTACTGCGGAGATTCTGTGACAACTGGATCATAATATAAAACGCCCCGCACGATCTCCAATATGGCGCCTATGTTTCGACGTGCAAGTTTATTCGTCGTTGAAAAAATTCAGATAAAAAAACAAAACAAATCAAGTAAAGAGAGAAAAAAAGAACGGTGCGATGGTCTTTCCTGTAGCAATCTATAGCGATGGAGCGTTTGATCGTTTACATCTTTCCATCTCTCTTCTTCTATTTCCTTCTTTCTTTCGCTTTCAACACACCCTTTATTGCTCGATAGGAGGCAACTTCAGGCGACGCGTGCGGCTGCTTGGCAGAGAACACCGGGAAAAGGTGAATCGAATAGTCGACGGGTTGCTATGCTCCTCTGCAGCAGGCTGCTGCAGTCAACCTGGCACGCGACTAAAACCCCCGTTTATACCGTTAGTTGCTTCTGCTTCTGCTCCTGCTGCTACACCATATATATATACTCCTGGTGCAGTTCTTCTTCTACTATAGCTGCATATTACGATGTTTCTATTCTGCAGCCTTTTTCTTTCCCCCTACGCGCTCCTCCACATCACATTCCCTTAATACATCATATGCATTATATTTCTAACTCCCTCTAATTTCTCCCTTCATCAAACACCTCATCTGCACCATCAGCTTGATCTATACGTTAACAACCCCCTCCCTTCCACCCTCTTTCTAGGATGTTCCGTTATTTCTCATTATACTTCTGGTGAAACGGGTGAAATGAAGTTCATATGACGTTCGGCATACTTCACAACATTTGGAACTCGACCTTTTCTTTCTTTTGTTTTTTTTTTTCCAAACTCTGACGTATACCAACGTATTTGAGCGCGACCCATGTGCGAATCGATCGATTTTGAATTCAGGCGTATGCAGACTCTACAATACAATGTGAAATGTTTTTTGGGGTGGAGAGAATCTCTAGCTTTTTTTGGTCGTTTCACTCCCATTAACAAATATAGGCCTGGTGGTACAACGACGACGGCGTCGCATGTACAGGGATGTATAATTCGTATTATACAGATACACACGCTGTATTAAACCAGTAATGTGTAAAAATATGTCGAATTCAGTTCGTAGGATTTTTTTTTTTTCTCTCCGCGTGGCAGTTTTGAAAGTTTGTGCGAAGGTGTTTAGAGCGTCGGTGTGGCACGGCGTAAGGGCGACACAATGGCGAAACCAAACGGTGCAGCACCGCGCTGTGGCATCTGCTTCGTCGATCGCTCGCGCAGCCGCAAGTATCGTTCGTTTTTCATACTCGATTTTCGTGTTCTTCCTTCCGCAGTGCAACGATGATGTTGGCATTGTACCTACGCTCCGTTTTCAGTCGCTTCTATACACATATTTGTGTTTCTCTTTTTTTTTTCTTTTTTTTTTGGAAATGAATTATGCGCCCCTTTTGAATATCGGAATCCCGTGTAGCTAGATATTATAAAGATATGGGGGCGTATGGGACTCAGGGCAAGGGGAGGGCCGCTGTGTCAACCGAAAGTTACGATTTTATTAGCCTCCGTAAGCTTACGTCATATAGAAAAACCACTTCCTGAATATCGGCCGAAAAAATAAAGAAGAAGAATACAAATATGCGTTTGTGCAGGGACCGAAAACTTTTTCACAAAAAACTTATTTTGCACCTGAATCACATACGTATAATTGAATATAAAGCTACAGGTATACGCGTGCAATATAAACGCTTGACGATCGCTACAGCGAAACGACGGCAAGTATCGTAAAAAAAAAAGAGAAAAAAAATCAATGGATTCCGAAAAGTTGAGGCAAAAAAACAAAACGGAAAAGAAAAAAGAAGAACCTACTGTCGGTCAGTCGGTCGCGTTTGGGGCGAAAGGATCACGATTTTATGTTTTCGGGGGCGAGGGATGACCGGGTCTCGGGGTGAGACCGTGAAATTAGCCACAGGCGTGAAAATGAAAATTTTCATTCGTCTCTCTACGTAACCCGGCCGCGCATACGATGTATTTTATTCAAAAATAAGAAAATAAGAAATGTATAGACGAAAGAAAAATTGCGGTGGATCAAAAAAATACGTTAGATGTATTTTACATCCCCTCAGCTTAGACGCGTCGGAATCCTAAACGTCGAAACGTGATCGCGAAGATTCTATTGGCTAGAAATAAGGAGAAAAAAAATGAAATTTAACGTTTTTTCTCTGAGACCGTGAGGAGAAAATAGAATCAGAAAAAAAACCGTTGCACGATGTGTATGTACGACGCCATTTACCTAACGTTTTTAACCGTCATTTTTAAATCGGTCTTGTAATCGCAAAGAAGCCCGATCAGAATAAATCTTTCCAAAGAGAATGAAGATGACAAAAAAAAAAACGAATTCCATAACCGTTTCCAACGGTTTTTCAAAATCTTGTATATAAATACACCTCATACACCTAAATATTCGTTTCTTAGTGTGCAGGGTATAAAAATTTCCGAAAAAGGGTATATAAAATAGCAGTTCTAACGTACATTATATATACGTTGAAAATCACTCACCCTTCTCCGTAAGAAAAACGAGAGAACAGAAAGAAAGAAAAAAAAAGGAAAACACCAGAAATTTCGTAGTGTCTGGTCAAATAATCGAGGGACTCGTATGTGTATGTGAAGAATTATATGTATGTAGGGAAAAAGAAGAATTTTCCCCTAAAAAAATTTTACGCACATATGAAAAGAAAAAAAAACGAAACTCCGAGATTTACCCAATTCTCACGGAATAAGGAAATATAGGTATATACGCTTAGGAAAAAATGGATAAAAAAAAAAAAAAAACGTACGTTACCGTAATTCTAAAAAGGTGCAGCTCGCTTGTGATGCAAATTTGTTAAGGGGGATGAGACAGGGAATCCCGAGGAAACGTTACCTGCTCTCCCGCGATCCCTACTGGTGCAGAATTATTAAGAAACTCGGAAAATGCGTAACCGGTCCTTCCATCAACCTATACCCTAACTATATATCCACCTCAACCACATATACCTTGTCGCTCGACCAACTCATTCAAACATATATTCCGATACATACATGTATAGTTAATGCACTTTTCGGAAATATACCTGCACAACTGTGCTCTGGAGGGTAGCTGCATTTTTTCCTCTCTTTCTTTACTTTTTTTTACCATTTTCGGGGGAATCTGCCAGGTAGGAAGAAGTAAAAAAAAAAAGAAAAAAAGAAAAAATTCTGGAAGAATACACGGATGTTGCCCCAAAACCGTGCGAGTTGGTCTCCTTAGATTTTGCAGCCTCCTGCTAAAAGACCCTCGATTCTCTCTCCTTTTCTTCATCTTTACTAAATATATATTATACATTATATAACCTCCCCTATATGCACATCGCTGCAGAATAGTTTTTACCTGTCAACGTATTTTTTCGTGCGCTCTAGAGCAAATCTCGCAACTCGCGAATATACGTGCGTTATATGTTGTACACCATGATGTAATTTATTCATATTTTATCACGCAACTGTTAAAAGTTACTTTTATAGCATCGGGACACGTGCGGCGCAAAAGCCTCGCTATTTATATATATGGAATAAATTATTGTTAATCGATTACGCGCGTTTTCATAACGATTTTTAAAAAGGCAATTTTTCTTTCTCGCTTTAAGCTTCCAGAACGTTTCAGTATACAGCGACACCCATCGATAATTATATCTGTCAATATGAAGTAACGGTTTTAGCCCTTCGCCCTTTTCATTTTTTCGCGCGCGAAACGTTTCGTTTCACCATATTTAATATCCAGTTTCTATATGGACATACATATGTACATGAGAAGAAAAACATACATACATATGTATTACACATATTTCTACCTATGGCGACACAGGAGCAAAGTTATGTATTAAATAGGTACATAAAAAAAATTATATGTATATAAAAATGAAAATCCGGCATTGCAGCGAACGGTATAACGAATGAGAGGAGGGACCTTGGCGATGATGGATGTTTGAAGGGTTGTTTTTTAAGGGTAGAAACCGGGGAGAGGGTCTAATCGCATTGCGCGATCTAAAGGGTTCGCTGTTACATCCCACCAATAGGGTTTCGCCCTGGATCATCCGGACCTCCGCCAATCACGGCACTTTTTTTCAACCGCCGAGGAACGCGGCAGGACCTATGGAAGGGGGAAATTTACAGGGGTGGGGGTAAGAGCGCCCTTAGGGCCAAAGCCGCGCTCAGATGCAACCTTGCGTCATACCCTCAATCGGCCGACGCACGCCATACGAACTGCACCGCGCCGATGACGGTCATCCGATATAAAAAAAAAAAAATCGTCCTTGCAACCGGCCATTTAAAATAGCAACGACGGAAAAAAAAAGTTTCAGTTCAGTTTGGTGCCAAGTTTTTTATTGTTTAATCAATTGTTTGTTTTAAAACAGTGTCATTTTGTCTATGTAATCATCAGTAATTGCAATTCTTTTTTACCAAATTATTTGTTAATTATTTTAAAAAACGAAGGGAGTTTTTAATGATTCTTCGAGGGGATATTCGATTTTTTTCTTGACTTGGTGCAACTGGGTCAGCAGTGCGTGAATTAAAACAAATGTGGAATTGATGAAAATATAGGAGCGGGGGTGTGAAGGTGGAGGATTGTGGAAAATGGTTTTCTTGGAAGATCCAAGGATGATTTTTACCGATATTCGTATGCATGCAACGAGCACACCGACCCACACGCCTAAACATAATTCGACACGATTTCGACGAAAGTTCAGAGCGCAAAACAACAACGATTGTACGCAATCATATCATATCGTATACATCATCTATATCATAATAAAAAATGAAAAAGAAATTATTGAAAAAGTTTATCAAAAATATCCAGCTTGTGTATTGGAGTACGAGTCGCTGACGTTTTTCTTCACCCTTCGTTGTTCGCAGATGCCGATCTTCACGGGGATGTTGACGGACCTGACCTTAGCGGAGATGACCGGAGCATCGGTAGCGACATTCGAGATGCCCAGGAATCGGCAAATCTTGATCATGATTCCATGGACTCCGACCGGGAAGCCCTTAACCTGGTGAGTCATTCATTTTTTAGGATATCCCAAGAAATTCAGGACGAAAGTGAACTAAAAGATCATCGATCGATGTTCTTCGATCTCTTTGTTTCCGACACAGGTGTTTACCGATACTTTTCTGATTTTCAAAAAACTCCACAAATTCGAATAAGTTCTTCGGGGATTACGCCCTTCAGGTTTCCAACCCCCCGATATAATACACGAATGTCAGGTGAAATAATAATAACACCGGGTGTTGTAGAGCGTTCGTAGGATATAATTCTTCGATTGAAGGATCTGCAGTTGGACGTGCGCGATCGTACGGCCGTTCACGACCCTGCGTCTTATTATACGGAGAACTATATGTAACTACCATATACTCTGACGTAATTATATTAAGTATACGGAACACCTTCGCGAGTTGTAATAACGAGTAATTTTAGGAAACCAAATGTGCTTAGAATGTAGACGTAACATATTATGAGCCATTATAGAGGAGCACCTTGTAAATTACTACGCAGACTTTGATTAGTTTTCAAGAGATTATTATTGTTGTTATTATTATTGTTGTTGTTGTTATCTGTGCACACGATGTGCGAAATGATGGGCCCAAGGGGAAAATCAACTAATTTTACAAAGAGCGTAAAAATAATCCCCCGTTTTCTTGGAATCTATAATCTTACGTGATCATTCAATTATTATCGGAATCGATATGTTCAACATTTGGTTTTTTTTTTTTTTTTGTAGAACAATGGCTAGGTTTGTTTGTATTTTTCTGCCCTCTAGTTATCTAAAAAATATATATAGGTACAACATTATATATCTACGGAGATCTAATATTTGCCGAATAAATAAATTCAGTTCGAAAGCAAACACCCTATGCTAACGTACGCCTGCTCGGTAATATCAATCTTCAAAATATAAACCTTTTTCGAAGAATAAAAAATTGATGAAAGAACAAAATTTTGAGCCCGGGGTTCTTTTTTGTAATCGCAAAATTCTGTATCCTAAAGGTCACGGACGTCTCGCAACGCAACAGCAGCGGTGGTACCAGCGGCAGCGCGTCATCCCCGAGTTCTGGGGTCAGCAGTCAGCTGACCGGAAGTCACGCGGGTACCAACGTGAACAATGGTACTCACGGTGGAAATTCTCAAGCTGCATTAGCGGCCCAACTCGTAGGACAGCAACTACTAATGCATAATTCCTTCGGGGCGTTAAGCTCGCAAGAAATTCAAGCACTGGCTTCAACGCTCCAGCAACAACAACACACGCTTCAACAGCAGCTACAACAATTCGCTCTTTTTCAACAAGCGAACCCGGCAGCGGCAGGACAACTTCCGGCACAAGCGCAATTCTTTCTGAGAAATCAGGTAAGTTTAGCAAAATTCTGAAATTAGAGATCTGCACGCTTCATTGTATTCCTCTTTACACATGCTCTGAAGTTTCGAAGGGGTTGTTTTATGGCACGGGTCTTCGACATAACGTAAGCCCCTCAATATTCTCAAGGACGTTTCTCTAGTTTCACTTGTTGTCTTTTCCGGGTTTTCAAAGAAGCGTAACAAAAAAAAAAAGTTTCGACGCGTGGCACGGGACTCTTTCCGGGTCTAATATACCAACCCTTTTTTTTTGTACAGCATTTTTTTCTCCTCGATCGTTTCGCCCTTCTTGTTCGTTCGTCTTTATTAAGTATTACGTGTATTGTCGATGGCACGGTGCACGCGTATAATTCAATGGTTATGCAGCGTAGGTACAATGAAAGGTTCCGAATATAAGGGATGATCCACACCTCCTTCAGGTCTCGTGCCGCCGCAGGCCGCACCTCCATTTTTTAACCCACCCCTCTAAGATCGAAGGGTTACATCCTTCCCCGTGCGCGTTATATATGAAATCTTTTTGAACAAACGCGCAACACGTTCTTGCCACGTGACCTTATGGCTCAAGGGCTTGAGTCCGCCTCTTCTTAATACCTTCCGAAATTCCGACCTACACGGCAGCGGCAGCGGTGGCAAAAGGGGGAAAAGGATTCCGATCAAGGGTTCTTCGCCGACACCCTTTTAGACTCTTTAAAATACCTAAAACGCCTCTCAAGTGCTGTTATACCTATACCTATACTCAAATTTTGTTGTCTCAACGACACGCGACGCTTTTTAAATTCTTAGAATATTACCGAGGGTAGAAAAAAAATGGCTACCATACTATCTGCCACGTGACACGAGCAACCCTTGCATTATTTCCTTTCAACAAAAAGAACCCTCTTCAGAGCACGTCTAAAATGCGAATCAAACTATCGCAAAATATATTCACATTCAGCTATACCTGCAGACACTGTCCGGAGGAATGTATTGTAAAAAATTTACGTCCCATACAATTTCATTACACAATGTAGATCGCGAAAACAGATTGTTCGAGGGATGCAGGTGTCTGATACAATTCAGGGTGGTTTTATTCATCGTTCGAAAATCGTCGCTAAACAATTTTCAATATTCAATTTCAGGTGCAGCAGGCGGTAGCCCAGGCCGCGCAACAGTTGCAGGCGTTACAAAAGCAGCAAACATTGCAGAGTTCCGGGGGCGGCGGCGGCGGTGGAGGAGGAGGAGGAGGAGTAACAGGAAGTAGTGGTGAAGGAGGAGGTGGTGGAGGTGGAAGCGTGAGAAGTATGGGCCAGCAGAGATCGCCACCGCCACCAGGAACACCGCCAGCGGTAAAACCACCCCCGACGAGACTAGAACCATCACCCGAAGAAACAACGGACCTTGAAGAGCTTGAACAATTCGCTAAGACGTTTAAACAGCGAAGAATAAAGTTGGGTTTTACCCAAGGTGACGTTGGTCTAGCTATGGGAAAATTATATGGGAATGATTTTTCCCAAACAACTATATCGAGGTTCGAAGCGTTGAATTTATCCTTCAAAAATATGTGCAAGCTTAAACCTCTACTACAAAAATGGCTAGAAGACGCTGACAATTCACTTAATAATCCTAATTCATTATCGAATCCTTTAACTACACCCGAAGCGATCGGGAGACGAAGGAAGAAAAGGACGTCCATTGAAACTAGTGTACGTGTAGCCCTTGAAAAAGCATTCCTACAAAATCCTAAACCTACCTCAGAAGAGATCACCATGCTAGCCGACAGTCTTGCCATGGAAAAAGAAGTCGTTCGTGTATGGTTCTGTAACAGGTAAATAAAATTCTACGATATCAGTTACCGCGAGAAAATATTGATAAAAATTTAGCTGTTCTTGAAATATTTGAGTCCTCGATGAGAAAATTATTTCCACGATGGTTCTTGATGGTTGAAAAACAATTGACACGAAGAGACATGAACGACGTAATCATTATCGAACTGTTTTCCGTTGCAGGCGACAAAAGGAGAAGCGGATAAATCCGCCGACGGCTGCGATGGGAAGTCCGACGATGGCGTCTCCGGCACCTTCAGTATTCGCATCCCTTGCGGGTTCCATGTCAGGTAGTCCTTTAGCCCTTACGACCCACGCGACGACGCACGTAGGTTCCCATCCCCACCAACATTCCCATTCCCATTCCCACTCCCACTCGCAGCACACGACCCACGGTCATTCTGCGGGACACGGGAATTCATCCCTTGGATCGCCCCTGCCACTTGCTTTGGTTGCTACTGCGGGTGGCAGTTATCATACGACCGGTTCAAAGACTCACGAGTGACACCAGCCCTCCCAGGCGGAGGACGCTCTCTATAATTCTCACCAACCCAGAAGTCAACAATCCGCTCATGTTCACCCTCACCAGAATCACATCAACAACAGTCATCATCATCAACAGCAACATCATCATCATCAACAACAGCAACAGCAACAGCAACAACGACGCTTGTGCAATCTCACAGAGTTTTATCACTAAATTACTAACTACTACTACTACTTACTACTACTTACTACTACTACTACTACTACTACTACTACTACTACTACTACTACTACTACCACTACTACTACTACTACTATTTGCTGCTACTATTAACGGACATGCGACGATGTATACGACCGATACAATCGGTTCGGAAATTAATTAAGGTTACACAGGAAGTGCGGAAAAAAGTGGGAAGTTAAGGGGGGAAAAAGGGGGATGAGAGGAGGGGGATTGACGTGTCTAAGACGCGGATGAGCGGAGCGTTTTAATGAACGACATAAGACGTACAACCTTATAACATATTACTACTTATTTGGTCGACGGTCGTCAGCGGTTAGAGGAATTTAGAGATAAAAAAAGGTACAGGTAGGGGCCTAAGCCGAATTGTGGGGGTATAGAGCTAGTCCGTTCTTCGTATTACTATACATTTATTATCAATTAATTAGTTATAAATACATACATATATTATCTATTATGTATTTGAAAGACTTTTCAGAATTTAGTTAAGGATAAGCATATATACATATAGAAATTTCATTGTAAATATAGTCGTAATATCATACACATATGTAGGAAAAATTTCGCAATCAATATAATTAATTAGCGGGAGAATTATTATCATCATCATCATCATTATTATTATTATTATTACCATTATTAATTATTATTATTGTTATTTTGATAATTATTATTATTATTACTATTATTATTACTATTAATATTATTATTATTATTGTTGAAGGAGTTTTGAAACCGACATCCATTAGGACATTTAAACATCGTAACATGTAAACTAATTTTCTCGGATCAATAAGTAGAACTTACAGCTGACCCCCAATTGAAAAGGAAATGTTAATAATAACGCAAACGTTTGAAACGAGATAAAAAAATCTTTTCAACGGATTTTTGTGTTCTTATTTTTTCTGTGGAAACGTTGGTGACGTATAGTGATGATTTATACTGTTTAAAATTAGTTCATATATTTTTTGGGGCTCAGTTTGTAATTCTCCTTTTAGACTTTTTTGATGCGAGTTTGAGTAATTCTTTTTTTTTTTTTTAACATGAAACGCAGGTCGTAATTATTCGTGCACACAGTATAGGATTTGAAACGAGTTGATTGAATTTTCTATCAAATTCAATGAGATTATTATACAAGTATGATTTTACACTGAGAAATGATGACCAAAGATAGAAAAAAGGCGAAAATTCGATTATAAAATGAACAATTTGCATCTGGAATCTGTTTTTCAAGTGGGTCAATGATTCGATCATGTAAAAATGAGTATATTTGTACACATAAATAAGGTTTATAGTCGTGCAGGTTTCCTTATATGAATACGTAATAGAAAATTGCAAACGTTATATTGTAAATTGCGGTTCAGAATTACAATTAACCAGTTTACAATTCAGTCTTAGATAAGGCATGAGAAACGGCATGAATATCATACCCGATATGTAACTATATACCTATAATTGATTCATTTATTTACTCTGACTTTTCAAGTGTCGCGGATCGGTAATCGTTAATAAACATACTCGACGCAATGCCATCACGCCAGATAAGATAAGATCACTGTAAATTCTATTTTTTCTTTTCCATTTTTTTTTTTTTTTCCAACCGACTTAATTTTTTCCGCATCGCACATCCCGATTGAAAATAAGATCGATTCTTTAACAAGAAGAAATTTTAACTAGTCACCAGCAAATAAATGTTAAATTTATATTTATTTGCTGGTGGGTTCAGTCTGAACACGAGTTTTGAATAATAGAGTAACCAAACGAATAAAAAAAAGGATTGAAAAGAAAAAGAAAAAGAAAAAAACAAAGAAACAAGAAATATAGAAAATTTGAATGAGAATCTTCTTATCGCAATCGCTAAACGTACGTGACGAATGTTTTTACGTCTTCGCTGTTTCGAGTGTCGCATATCTAATTGTACTTTGATTATAAATACACTTATTGTTAGATATATTACGTACTATTCTAAAGGTGCTCACGATCATGGCACATCGTTGATTTCTCGGTATTCATCCACTGATTATTAATCATTCAGTATTCTTATTGATCACCGCATAAAATTAATATGATATATAGAGTTATGTGTATTCGAAACTTGACACAGTGACGCATGGACGAATAAAATACGTCACGTACTTTATAAAGATATCTATATAGCGTATAGTTTCCATCTACGTGAGTCGAGAAACCAAATCGCTATGATCAACTGCATAATATGTAAAAATTTAGTTATCATTCGCTACAATTAACTCAATTCGGTCAAACGATCAATTGCCCGAACTACGTTGTATTTTCATCGATCATACAAAACCTATTTCATCCGTGGATTATTAAAAAAAAAAAAAAAAAATAGAAAACCAATTGAATTAAAATTCAAAAAAATATCAATCGTACGTTTGCTAGTCATCTCGTATACAATATACAAGCAGGAAAAAAGAATAATTGATAATAATGCAAAATTAATTAGATAAAAATCACGTGTGCACGAAATATCACACATGCTAAATATAAGGTTACAAAATTTTACTTTTTTTTTTTCTAATAAACTTCACTTTCGTCTGTACTTATTCCAAAGTAATTTATTATAATGTTCATTGAAAGTTCTCTCGGAATTTTTTCTTTCCACTCTCGTATTCTTTTATTTTATTTTTTTCTATTTTCAAAAAAACTGGTTGTATGTTACGAATGATATTGCGAATATTCTCGCATATACTATAGCGAAATTATAATTTATGTATAAATATAGGTATGTACATGTATATTACACTGGACGCGCAATATGTAAATACACGAGTGTGTATAATGCATCGTATTTATATACGTATAGTTACGTATCATGTGTTACTATAAACGAGAACTACATATATCACATTATTTTAGGTGTAAGCATTGAGTATACATTATATTACATGATATAATTATGATAATCGTAATAATAACAATAACAACAACAAAAACAACAACAACAATAATAATAATAATAATAATAATAATAATAACACAACACATGTATTGTAAATAGTAGGGTATCCAAAATAATAATAATTATAATAATATATTAGAAATGATAATTTTCAATATCGATAATTAAGACGCGATGTAACGATCGTCATCCAAATGTGCGGACATAAAATTAAAACAATTTAAAAAAAAAATTAAAATTAAAATTGACAGAAGAACCTATGGATATATACATACATATAATTATATGTTATAATTATATAATAATAATTATTGTGTACAATGTGAAATTTTTTACAGAACAGAAAAAAAAAATAAACAAAAAACAAATCATTAAAATATTATAATCCTAATAACAGATTAAAAAAAGAAAGAAAGAAAGAACAAAAATAAACAAAATCATGTCAAATGATTCAATGATAATAAGAATAAAAATAACATTAGTAATAATAATAATATTAATAATAGTACTAATAATAATAATAATAACAATAATAATAATAATAATAATAATAATAATAATAATACCAACGACGGTGTACACTGTACATATACGTGCGTGCGTGCGTGAATCGAATCGAAGATGTGGACCAAGTATAAATATGTAAACGCAAAGTAAGAAAAAAACGAACACAAAAAGTTCCTAATTATCGCATCGGCACTTGACATGCGTAATAATAATTAAATAAATAGATGTGTGCGTATTACAGATTAAAGGGGGGGGGAAAACGAGCACACAAAAATCATAAGCGGTCGTCGTGATCGTTGAAAATAGACTTTGAACAAACGTGCTAGTACATTATTATTGTTACTGACCATTATTATTATTATTATTTTTATTATTCTTATTATTATTATTCTTATTCTTATTCTTATTCTTATTATCATTATCATTATTAGTTTTTTAATATATCATTATTATCATCATCATCATCGCCATTATATTATTATTAATTTCACTATCATCGTTATAATTCAATTATTATTATTATTATTATTATTAATATTATTATTATTATGGTTATTACAAATGTATCATTATTTTGATGTTTACTATTATGTATTGTATAGGTATACTTTACTGTTGCAGTATCGATATACGACTGAGCGTAAGAAATATTGGTTGCAGATATTTTAGAAAAATTACAAATTGATAAAAGAATAACCGTATTAGGGCCCACATCTATAACTAGCTAGGAACGATACCCCGTAAATAGTTGAAAATTTATTAACATTAAAATTATTATTATTATTATTAATATTATTATTATTATCATTATTATTATTATTATTATTATTATTATTACTATTATTACTATTATTACTATTATTATTTCATTATATTTGATTTCTATTATTTTAAATAAAATATTACAGATATTTCCGTTGATCGTTATGTTCTTTTATACAACCACATACGTACGTATGATTATATGATTGATATATACATATAATCGATATCCCAACCGTCTTTATCCATAGTTTTGCAATCCATACATATATGTGATGATATGTACCTACCTAATTATATCCGTATACATGGAAATATAGAGTATCGAGATTGTGTATCTTAATTAGTGATTATACTTATAAAATGAATTATTGCAATACAACCGGATATTAATTAAATTAACGATGCCGAAGAAGAGAGCTGGGTGTATCGTGGACCAAAACTATGATAAATTTGACAAAATAATATTATTCCAGTGCATAATAATAGCAGTAAAGTTTTATCGTCATTATCATGTTATTGTGATTATTTTTACTGTGGTAAAGATTTATTGTTATGATTTGTTTATTTATTAATTTTTATTTTTTTTTGCTGTTTATTTTCGTTACTAAATTTTTGAGTTTTTTTTTTCAATTCAGTAACCCACATTATTCATTTGTGGAATTTGATGGAATTTGGAACCTCATTTGAATATTCGCTATGCATTCGATCAATATTATATGTATGTATACGATGTAATTGATAATAACTTTGCGGATACAAAATTGAAACAAAATAGACGTAGGATTCAAAAATACGCGTCTGTAGTGAATGAGCGATGACAGCTTTACTTCTGAATCAATTTTTTCGACGAATGTTGAATATTATGCAAGTTGGGGCTGATTGTGAGATTCAGCCATACAGGTATTATAAATAATTATGGAATAGTGTCTCTCAGATAATAAACGCATATCAGGGGAACTTATTTTACCTTTTGGAAATCCAATTGTTCTTTCATACTCTTGGGTACGGAGCTAACAAAATCCGTATACGTCCACTCTTTCTTTTTGTATAAAATTTCTGTATTATTCGCATCCAGCACTCTTCGAACTCATAAATAATTTAACATATTAATATTACTATTATTATCATCCTCATCATTATTGTTATATTCGTTATTATCACTGTTTCATCAAGTCGAAGCCCCTCTCTGCTGCAGGCCGTCTCCAAAGTAATTTATTTAGAAATAAAAAAAAATTGAAAATAACGACTAATACAGAATGAAAATAATTCCTGTGTAAATATACAGTACCTATGTTTATAAATATCCAAATATCACGTAATCGCGAATCGTTCATGAAATCCTAGATGTTTAGCATAAAAATGAATGAATAGATTAAAAAAAAAAAAACTCTGGTATACTAATAGGCGAATAATCCTAATAATGAAACTATTAAGACGACGTACTATGTGGTATAAAAAATATATATATATGTATATAAATATCCGTTTAAACAAGGAAAAACAATATACCTATATACGATACATAATATGCATAATATTATATACATACATATATATATAGATCCTAAAATATAGAATTAACAAAATAAAAATCGATGTGAAATTTGTATTAGAAAGGAAAAAAAAATTATAATGATAATAATAACGATCCGAAAAAAACGTTATCATATTACTATAAACTAATGTGTTATTGTGAACGAATGTTTTTATTATAAACGGACAAAAAAATGACAACAAAAAATTATTAATAATAAAAATGATTGTGATGTGGAGAAACAAGAATCACAAAGAGCACGGTAAAGTAGTTCATATGTATATTATTAATAATATCATTATTATCATTATTCAGTGTCAATGAATGGGGTGAAAAAAAGGAAATACTTCCGTTACTATTATTATTATTATTATTATTATTGATAATAATTTATTTCAATATTATCATTAGAACGTCAGATCGGATATGGCGGCATCAAAAATATGTAATCGCCAAAAGACAAGAGTCATGAAGCCACAAATTATGCGATCAAACTGATTTATAGATATTTGTCAATCGCGCTCGAGATATCCCGCGAATTTTTCAATATGCATAATAATAATACATACAAATGGTAGGTATATAATGAATACGTGAGTGAAATAATTGGGATGAGAGAATCACGCCGCATTGAAAACGTCAAGGTTGAAAACATTGATGGTGTATAAATAAAATCATATCAATCGTAAAACTGTTAATAATTATACTATTAAGTCATTATTGCTATATTTTCTTTTTATTATTATTATTCTTATTATTATTATCATTATTATCGAATGAATAATTAGTTATCATTATTAATAACAATAATTAATATATTATTATACGATTAGTATAAATACATTGTAATTGTATAATAAACTGAGTCATAGACATACTAATCATTTTACTAACACCCCTAAATAATTATTTACATAATGCTGAAATTGTTTTCTGTGGTAGTATACTCATCTAATTCTTAGTCAGACTGGAAAAAATTACAAATTTTCTTCCACAAGACTCGCACGTCGAAAATGTTGTGAAGAAAACAAGAGACAACACTGAGACGACTCCGGAACTTGGTAGAAATAAATAGAATAAGGAGTTAAAAAGTACAAGTTCTGATTAAAGAAAAAATGTGTATGAATTTATTATTTAACAAATATGCATTATACACTGTATAGGAGATACAGAGATACACTTTCACCCTAGCCCTAGCGTTAGGATTTTTGCGAATCGAATCAGATTATGAACTCGTAAGCGAAGCCATCAACAGCTCCATTTTATTCAGGAAATTTTTACCCTCCATTTTATCCCACCGAACTTCTTTGAATGAACCGCCCAAATTCTCCCATTTTCTCTCTTTGACCAATTGACCAGGGAAAAAATCTTTCCTCGGGGAATGTGCTATACCAACTTGGACTCCTGTCTGAGGCTCGCACCGAACCGCTATCATCCTGTATGACAAGATGAAGAATCAATTTAGTCTGGTAATTTTCATGATCTTGTATAGAGCAAAATTGACGATTAATAATATAGTTACTACCGACCTATCTCCTATGGGCGACGCTAGTATGCAACTGCTAGCATTTCCTAATGGCTCAACTGCACCTAATCCCAAGTGAGAACTGTTGGCGAGAAACTGCCAGCCCATACATTTGGCCAATGCTTGGACTGCTGTTATCTGGTGCTGGTAAATCTGGAAATCATATCATAATAGTCTAATACTTGATAATCAATTTTGCTCCACGTGCGGATGTAACAGTTACCTGGCAAAAGATCAAGTCTCGTAGCTCTTGGGGCTCATAACTCATGTGCATTACTCTACCGTCCCTGCAGACACATTTCAGGGATTTTTCACCCACGTGGACAACGAGTGACGTACGACAAACGGAATCGTAGCCATGAGTCAAGATATTGATTTTGACGCAAGACTGAGTCGGAGAATTCAAGGCATTCCAATGTGAAACTATCAACGGGTCTTTCACTTCTTTAGCTATAGTATCCAAGACATACTCTGTCCGCAAACGCATGAAAAAATGTTGTGCCTGTTGAATTATTTGTTCTAGTAGTGTTTGGCTGTAAAACGAAAACCCGTACAGTAGTAGATAAATCAGCTAGGAAAATGTTATATAAAATGTGTGCAGAGGAGCACGCTCACCTCTTCGTCATTTCAAGCAGCTCGTATCTGTCTGCAGCATTAGGACCGGCAAGGCAACGACGTTTACTCGGACCTAGCGGGCCGGACGATGGATGAGGGAAGGGATGATGTGTATTTTTATGGTGAACCTCTCGTAGTAATTGATGTAACGAGTGTTCCAGCACGTGGTCGTGCTCCGTTTTGTGAGGCGGTGGCGCTGAGGGCTTCTTGTCATTGCCTGTGCTATGGCAGAGGCCAATAATAAGTTGAATACCTGGCAGAACCTGGAACAGGAAATAGAAACTGACTAGTGAAAAGTAAAATGCGGTAATGCTTATCGAAGGATCATCCAAGGCAATAATTAAAACATTACCGTTGCCATGATTTGGTTGCCAACAACCATGTGAGGTATGGGAGCACGGAGGTGTACGGCTTCCCTGGCTAATTGGCTGAATAATTCCTTACAAAACAAAACATTCTGAGCAGCTTCTAACTTTTGCTGCCAGTGCATGTCCGCGTTTGAACTATTTGTACCACCGTTTAATAGGCTGATGTTGGCACTGCATAAATCCTCTTGGTCTGAAAGAAAAAGTTAAGTAGCCACTACAGAATCAAATTTATCCTGATCATGTAAACAAAGATTCGTTAAATACCCTTCTGACAAAGGACTTCGATGTATGCGACTCCCTGAAGTTCACTGGGTATGGTAACTCTCAATGCAGAAGGATTCACCTTAGAACTTGAGGGGGGATGAGATTGAGATGGAGTAGAATTTGGAGTGACACTAGAGTTCGGATTCGGAGATGCTGGTGGACTTGTCCACGTCTTCTCTTCTTCTTCAGCTTTCGTTACTTCAAACATCCCAGTCTGAGTATACTTGGATCCAGCTGTGGTATGGAATCATAAATTGTAGTCGTTTCATTCTATTTCCAATTGACAAATAACTACATCGTTTTGGAATGGGTCATGAATTCTAATTTTAAAATCAGATTGACCCAAGGCAATACCTGTGCGATAGCTGAGATCACCAATGATGGAATTAGATACTTTTTTGAGTCGCCAATTCTGCCTGAGCCTAAGCAGTTCAATGTGAAAGTCAGGTGTCGCTCGATTTCTGGCTAATTCATTTTGGCAATTCTTCAATCTCTCAGCGCCAAGTAAAAGTACAGAACTAGCACCAGATAACGCTTTCTTTCTAGCATATACTTGAACCATCGGTTTAACTTCGACTCCTTCTTGTGGCACTGGATCTAATACCATGTACCTTTTGTCTTTTACTATTGCAAGAACATCTGCTAGAACGCAAACCTCAGTCAAAGCATTTCTGTAACCAAGTAATAAGAAATGTATTGCAAAAAAAATCATAAGTGTCAACATACTCCACCTTAGTACAAAATTAATTGTCTTTCTACCAACCTCAACTTATTCCGAACACTATCCCAGGGCCATAAGGATGACTGAAAAGCTGCTGGATCTTTAGTATCGTCTTCACTTTTATCTCCACCTTCGGCTGGCTCTTTCTTTGTCTCTTCACCATTAGTTTTACTGAAGTCAATTTTTTGGGCGATCTTTGCCAGATTCTCCGACAAAGTGAGTGGCCTGGATACATATTGTTTTTGTTTACTGTTATTAAATGTTTAAATCACGCATAACCTCCAAGTCATATTATGAACAAAATGCTAGTGAAAATTCGAAGACACACAAGTCAGAGGACAGAATTAACTAATCGACAAATAATTATCATCAATAATATTGGCAGTATGGATTTTCTGGATCAAATAGCCGAATATTTTAAGGTTATTTGAGGATCAAGTAAACCGTAATTGATGTTACTTAGACAAAATTTGAGCGTGACATCTTCAAGGATATACAAAAATAATCAGATAGGTATGAGAATTACTTACGCCTGGTATATTTCCTGTCCATCGTATGTAATTTCTTGAATTTGATTTTCTATCGGCGCCTCAACTGATATATTTACTGAATACGCCATTATTGTTGTTTGTGAAATCTTTCACTGTGAACTACTGCAAACGTCACAAAATTCAAGTTTACCAATCACTCAGAACGTAGGCCCACGTCAAGACAATTGGAATATTGTGGCTATCCTGCCATTTCCAACCTATCGCAAGAACTTCATCCGACAACAAAAAGCATTCACTGCGTCGCCGACGTCCGTTTATTTTGGGGGTGACGGTTATTTTCTTCAGATGAAAAAATGACTTCGTTTTTGGCCGATGTTTTAGTTACTGCAGGTAATTTGAAATCTGAGATATATGAAGCCTTCTTTTCTAAATTTATGCCCGCAACTTATCAATTGTCTTTTTATTCACTGTAATCAATTCATTTTAATTTGTACAATATGATGCTGTTCAACAATGACGTGTCCAGATGATCTGATCCTAAACAATGTTCATAGAACTTTTAAGTTTTCGGATCTAAATGAATACTGTCTGAGGTTTAAATATACACTAAGAAATTGTTGGAAAGTAGGAGACTCAGTGAGTGTAACATTGTCAATAATTTTTACACTTCACCGCTGATACCATTTCAGGGAAATTTGAAAAAATCGAATTGGATGAGAAGATATCAGAGCTGCAAACTCAAATTTCAAAATTGAAATATGACGTCAAGGAACACATCGAAGATAATTACATAGAATTTTTACCAAAATTGAAGAAAGATCAATCTTTGATAATAGAAGTTCAAAGGCTGGTTGATGAAATGAACATTCTGCAAAAAAGAGTCCAAGATCAGGTATGATTCCTTGAACTCTACAAGAGTTAATTTATGCCATAATACTTTAAGAATTATTAATTGTATCAAAGTTTTTTTGTTGACAGATAAAAATTGAGCTCTCAGGATCAACGAGAGAGTTGAAAGCTCTTTCCAATGATTTGCAAAAGTCAAGTATAAGCTTAGCTCTCTCTAGTCGACTTATGGATATAACAAAGTACCTACAATCTGCAGAAAGCTACAAGAAAGATAAACAGTATGTTGAGGCTGCAAAAACTTTACAACAAATGCAAAAAATACTTGAAGATCCAACCACAGATATCCAATATTTAGAGATATTCCGTGCTTTGAAGAATGAATATAGCACAATATACGGGACGTTTCTAACAGACATTTCCATTCTATGGCAGCAATACATTTATTGGGAAATAGTCGAGACGGAATCAAAGAATTCTTGCGTAACTTTGAGTATAAAATGTGATATGGATGAAATGCAGAACTTGGTACAGGCTTTGCATCACATGGATAACTTAACTAATAATTTGAACAAGTTGTCTAGTAAACTGATGAAATATTTGATTAATTCTATAATTAATTATGAATGCTCTGTTTATGTCACAAACGAAGTATCGTTCTCGGTGCAACCTCTGAGCCCAACCAAAATACCAGAGTATAAGAGCGTCTTGCACAATTTGAAGCTCCTCTTCCGGTTCATGCACCAACACTTGAATGTGCCCATAGTAGATGGCCAAAAATTCTTGTCGAGGTTGGAAATACATCTGTTTAAACAGTTTTCGGATAGCTTGATTAATCAATGCATATCGCATACTATTCCAAGCTCTAGCGTTGAGCTGCAAAATTTTGGTCCAGTTATTGAGGACATTTCCGAATTTCAAAATTACCTAGTCGAGATTGGTAAGTCTTATTTTTATAAAAACAAACGATCCTTTATACATAATGAGTAAGTGCGTTATTTCTATGTTACAGAGTTCATTTCATCAGATAAAATATTTTTATCAGAGTACATCAAGAACTTGGATGGTTTATTTATAGAAAAAATTTGCCAGGATTTCTTGGGAAAAGCCAGAGTCATAATGAAAAAAGATCTTCACGATTCTATCAAGCACGAACTTCAGGTACCAAAACGCTTCAAACACTTTTGAATATCTTCCAAATCTTAAACATGTGTACTTCGCTTATTTCAGAGCCCAGAAAAATTTTCTGAAGATGTAATAGATGATCACAATCTCAAAGCAGATAGGAAATTAAGTGAAAATACTTTCCAGTTACCACCTTGTCAAATAAGGTAGTTACACCTGAACATCTTCGTAGTTTGAGAGTTAAGCAAATTGATGCGAAAAGATTTAATTCTATTTTAGCAAAAGTGTCAAGGAGATCCTGGATTTAGTAAAAGAAATTCTTGACGAGGCATGTCAAAGTTCCGACGTCTGTGCTGTGAGGTTGTTCTACACAAGTCGTCATATATTTGAAATGTATACAGTTTTGGTACCAGAGCACCATAAGAAATTTTTAGAAACAATACCTCAACAAGTTGGTAAGAATATAAAGTAAATAATTCACGATTCATATTTGTAGAGTGCAATTGCAACCATAAGAATATCCGGAAAATGTATGAATGTTATTAGCTTTGTTCCATAACAACTGCATGTACCTGGCCCACCATCTACTCGTACTGACGCACCAATACAAAAACAAGCTTCCAACGGTGCTGCTGGAACACAATGTAACGTACGCTGACCAAACTTTATCTCTGCGCTTGGTTGGTTCAGAGTGCTTCCTTGAGCACATGAGATACCAGAGAAATATGATCATTGACATACTAAGAGAGTCAGGTGAAAATACCGTCATTGATTTACACTTGTGTTTAAAAGGTTGTATTCCAATGTTCTTCAATAATTTGATCATAGGATTGTCAGCATTGGGGCAAGTTCCTGAATTACCCCCGAGTACAGAGAAAGCCATCAGGCAATGTATCAGGCAACTGGAGCTCTTGAAAACTGTATGGCTAAATGTACTTCCAAGTAAAGTATATTGTCGCGCCGTAGGTAAGTTTTCTGAGTCCGTTTTTCGATATATTTATATTTGTTAAGTGCTGGAAAGTAATTTTCTTTTTTTTTTGTATACTTCTCTTCAGTTTGGTCAATGCTCTCATGATCGTTGAAAAAAATAATTTCTTGTTGCAGGCTGTATAATGAATTCCATGATTGACGAGCTGGTCACCAGGGTAATCACAGTTGAAGATATTCCTGCTGATGTGGCCACGGAGTTGGTAACAGTCTTCAACATGGTGAAGAGTAGAACTCCATTTATATTTCCGGTGAGATAATTATAACTTAGTTTCGCATATACGATGATTCAGGTTGGTTTTTAGAAAATTAGAGATCTAATAGCATCGCACATCCAGCGGCGCGAAAAAAATTGTACAAATTATATTTTTTTGTACATATATATATTTCTAAATGGGTTTATACATGTTCTTTTTTTCTATTATTTCATTCAAATCATGATACATTTTACAAGATCAAGGAAATTAGGATTACTTTATTAAAAACTTCAATTTTTGTAACAAAGTCAGTTGCAACGATTTGGCCGACCGATTGAGAAAAAAAAAACAGAGCTAAAAAAATATTGACACAACCGGCCTTTGGAATCAAGTTAGAAGAAGGCCTTAAGCTGTAAGAGAAATGCAATTGATAATATCCAATAATCATTTTCTCGAATTCGCACGTTTAGTATCTAATTTATTTTATTGCATAGGGAATTTCTATAATTCCTGGAAGTAACACATATGTGTGATGGAATTTAAGGACCTTTCAGTTCTGTTTCAATAATATAGGTATAAAACATGACATTTTCGTACAAAAAAAGAGACAAAATTAGTGAATAAGAATGAGCTAGGTACTTTATAAAATGTTTTTTTTTTTGTATCTCTGTTGAGGTCAAGGTTCTGAGACAATAATTTCTATTTTTTAAGGAACCGAATACAATTCAAATTCACGTTAAGCGATGGCAGAAGTTATCGGAATTAGTAAACGTACTTGGAGCCTCCCTGAAAGAGATCGACGACAGATGGGCTGATGGAAAAGGGCCGCTGGCACATGAGTTCACAGCTGCTCAGGTGAAACAGCTAATTCGTGCACTCTTCCAAAACACTGATCGTAGATCTATGTTACTCGCTAGCATCAAGTGATGCTTCTCTGTGTATAATGGGTGTTAGAAATTGAAAGAAAAATAACATTTTTATCGAAACAAACTGATATGCATGCAATATTATTGACATAGATTTCCCCGCAACCCCATAACTGATACAAGTAGCTTGTATCCAATGTTATCCCAAATACTTTTAGGTAGTGACACAATGGTTTTTTCATATACCTTTATTTTGTTATCTATTTTTTAAAATCATAATCCTTCTCAAACACTTTCTGGCAATTTCTTTGAAATATTTTGTTGAACTTATAACATTGCGGTAGTGGCAAAACTCATTCTTATAGCTGATCTGAATACACATTAACACTCATCACACAGCAAACTCAATCACACCAAAATTATTTTCATCTTTCAATACTCTAATCTATCGATATTGTTAGATCACAATACTTACGCATTATGGGTCCCTCTTCAAACTTACGCGTAATCGAATCTAGTCTGTAGAACGCAGATCAATGTTTTAAGAAACCAAAGAATCATAGAAACACCAGAAGAATACGAAGTCTTTGATCTTCTATCCAAGACGAAGAACTTTTTTCTGACGATGCACAGAAATTTATCTCAGTAGCAGCAAGCAGATTTATGTTATCGAATATTGTTCATTTTATTCCACTTCATTTTTTTCCTTCCATTAGACGTGATTCCATTCATAAATAATGACGAAAATTAGAATGAGGTGAACGATGGTCTAATGAGCTGGCCACGATATGAATACCGATTTTAAAGTTACCCTCGAGAACATTGGCGAACGAAGTTATCCATTTGATCACAAATAAGTCGAGTAGCACTACATTTCACTAACTGTTTAAACCGACGAAATTTATTTGGTAAAGTTCAATTTGCGGTTGATTCCAGAACGCGGTCAGTCATGAAATGATTTGAAGAAAACGAAAAGAAAAAAAAGATTCGCGGCAGTTGTTTGCAATATATTTTTCGCTTCAATACCACGATATTTGAAGGTCAAGTATCGAATCATCTCAAGTATTTCCAAGTAGGTGGTGAGTCTTGATATTTTTTTTTTTTTGCGGAAATGGCACTCCTTTGTTTCTCAGAGATCTTTTGGCAATGGTATTTTATAGGTATTCAACTGATACTGTTCAATAAATTAGACGGAGACAGTGGGCAGGCAGGCAGGCGGGCAGACAGGCAGGGGTGGCGGGCAGTGGTGTGCGCAAGTTATTTAATTCTTTTCCAATTTGCAATAGTAATTTACAGTCGATTGAAACATTTTTGCCAGGATACGGGTTTTACTTTCTCGTCGTTCATTCATCTACTTTTTATGTTTCTTGAGTTTTGATTCAGTACGACAGATCACAAAAGTCGTTGCAGTTTGCAAAGTCTGTTTCCTTTCTTTTTTCTCTTTAAAAATTATATATTGGAGAATTACAAATTCGTGTAACGAAATACCAACCCTGGCCTCCACTATGTAAATATATCCTACATTTATATTGATTTATGACATTATGTAAGAGCGAAGCCAACTGGAGGTTCGAAATTATTTCATGTATGCTCGTAGCGATTTTGAACCAGCTTCACAACTAACTGAATTTTTGTGGCCAGCCGTACGATACGTAATTTGTTTTTGGTCTTGGTACATTGCGTTGATTAATGTATTTATTATTATCATTTTTATATAAAAACATTTCTATTATTATGAATAGTAAATAAAGGTCGATCATTTTCCAAGTGAAAATTTAAAAAACTGTAGTACTAGTTCATCCATTTTAACAACAACGATAATAATTTTAATTTTAAGATTGTTTTTAATTGTTTGGTATGTAAAAAAAAAAAAACGCATATAAGATAAAACAAACTAGTAAAAAAATTGGAAATAAATTCAAATCAACCGGCAACCAAGGAAAACCAATCCGGTTCTCTTAACGCGGCTAGATAATTATCGAAAATTCATATCAGAGTGCAGTCAGTCATGCATTGATTTTGTTAATTTCGGAGCGCTTGGTAGATAATTGATTATTGAATTTTTGTTATTACTGTTGTTATCATTATTATTATGAGCCGAGCAGCTATAAAATCTTCTATCACAATTCTGAAGCATAAAAAAGCTCATCGATGGATTTTTTTTCGCAAAAGCCAGTCTGTGAGTTTGTCTATCAGGGCAGTGCGATATGCCTTCGTTTGAATTTTCAAGTTGAAATTAGCCAACGGCAGAATTTGCTGCTCGGCAGCTTAGCTATACACCAGCTATTAACTAGAATGTATTGTTTTTTTTTTCTTTTTCTTTTTAAATCGTAAAGTTTGCGAAGAAGCGTTGGCATCGGAGTATAAACCATGATATAAGTTGTGAAAATAATAAGTTTGTTTTAGCGTAATCGTAATAATTAAACTTGTATATATGTACATATCGCTGCGTAGATTGGACAGAACGTAGTCGTCGAGGCGGGTTGTTGAATGGCCCGCAGTTCATAGTGGTAACGCAGCGTAGTTCATTTATGTGCATTCACGCAGATGACGATGACTGTGAACATGGGAAGTGCAAAACAGGGTTTCACATTACTTTCGCTGACAGAATGGACCGCTCTTCACCAACGGTCTTATAAACATCGGTCAGCTTTTCTGCGCATGCATCCGCTGATCCAGATTATAATGTTAATCGATAATCGTCCCTTTACCATTTACGCATGCATTTAATTTATTCATTAACAACTGCCATGTCTTCTACTTTTATCAATGGCCCTGACATAGATATCAACAGTAGCAACAGTCGTTCTTCAACCACAACTATAAAACATCTCAACCTCTGAAGTTTCATTCGATCGGACTTGCGATTTGTGGTGCGTGCTGCTGGGCAATTAATGGTATCTGATTCAATGCTAAACTTCTTTAAAAGACAACGATTGACCATATCTCAGAACTCAAATCCCTCTGAAAAAATCGAAGGAGACAAAGGTCGGCAAACTTGAGATATTTTGATAATGAAATAGTATGGAATTGATTCAATACCAAAGCAAGAGATAATTCATAACACTATAATTTCCTGTTTTTTTTCAAGACCTAATAAACGAAGATCCCAAGATAGATTTAGTGCAGAAACACTGCGATGAAATTATGACACATTTATCTGTTGATTGAATATAATATGATTCCGAAGTACCTGATTATTTGCTGACTAGTATGTTGACCCGAATCTGCCACCCTCATTTGTACGATCTTCACCATAGCCAGAACGAGATGTGTCGCGTGGGCTGCAAACACATCCCAAAACATTCCATAGGAAGATCTAACGACTTTGATCAAGAATAACGATTCTCTGTTGCATGAAAATACGCATTTCCATTAATATACCCAAAGACCTGACGAACTTATGACCCTATCGACTCGATTTCAGATAGAACAAGAATTGGCATAAGTTAAATAGAAGAAAAATAGATTCGTAACAATGGTTTGAGATCCAGAAGAAAATTCCTACATCTACTCAAGGTAAAATTGCTATATTTCATAGATAGAGTTTGTGGAAACCAGTGAAAATTGGAAAGAAATAAGTCCCAAACATGTTGTAGAAGGACCTCAGTTAGGGTATTTACATGACAGAATTGATATGCAAATGCCATCCAACAAAAACAAACAGCTCTTAACTTGAGCCCAGCCAGCAGCGCAACTTTGATTGATTTTATGAATATTTTCTCGAAGGCTTTGTGATTGTTTTATTAAAGGTCTATTTTAGCATTCATCGCGTTGCGTGAACGTGTCGTAGTTTAAGAAGTTTATGAAGTTTTTTTTTTTATCAACTTATTTACACCATTCTTGTGATCGTGAGTCGAATATTTTTTGATAGGTGGTTTTTAAGCAATTCTGTTTGCTATATTAACAATTTTGCCAATTTGTCGTCAATGATGAGATGACATTTCGATCTGGTAACTATCTGTTCGTGGTTTCGATAAGCATGATAATTATAATTTTCTGATTTTCCCATAGCTGATGAAACAGCCTTTATCTCATTGTCAGATATGTTCACGATGAATAATCGAAGACCAGGCTTCTGCCTTTTACAACAGAATTTGCCACATGTTCCACCACTTTTAGGGAAAGTTGGCGCCAATGAATCGAAGACCATTTATTTCCTTTCTCTAGTTGCCAGAGAAAGTAAATCCCGTTTGTCGTTAGTAGTCGAAGAACATTTTAATGAAGTTTGCCAGAATGCTTTTTGTAAAATATTAGTTCGGAGAGTGTTTTTCGTTGATTAATCGTAGTATAGACAGCAACACATTCTCTACAAAAGAGTTCGATTTCAAATGTAGGTAAAAGCATCCCTAATTCTTTAACACAAAATAGAGAAAGCTAATAAAATCTTTCACGATCATAGATCTGACACTACAACATATCAGTACCAAAAAGTATTTCAGATAGATATTTCTTTTTTAGATGAAGTCACACTATAAAAGGGTGTGTCTGTTGCCATTTGAACATTGTTATTGGCGATATCACTGCGATGCTGATGAGAAAAACAATAAAATGGAAGTTATAAAGTCAAAATGCAATACTAAGATTCTATACTAAGATAAAATAACAATGAATAAATAAATGAATGGATAAATAAATATATGGATAAATAAATATATGGAGAGATAACTGAATAATATGGGTGTTTATAGTTTGAGAAATCCTCAGAAGACGCAGGATTTTGTTTTCTCATCAGTCCGATCACAGTTCCAACGGTAAACAATTAAATTCCTCTAGAACCAGACAAACTCTTTTGCAAGCAAACCATCATTGATGGACCTTCATAGTAAGTCACTGTTTGAATAGCGGTTGCTTCACAAGTATAGGTACATCATTTGATAGCATAAAAATTTTTGTTTTGTGTGTTTTGTTTACGAAGATATGATCGTTTAGTACCTGCCACGCCCAGCCGGGGATCGACTGCGATACCTTGACGATCCGTTGTCCCTGCCGCTGTAGTAGTCACTGCCACTACCACCACCCCCACCACCACCGCCGCCGCCACTACTTCCGTAGCTGTCACGGCTGTAGCTGTCACGACTTCCGTAGCCACTGCTGCGACTAGAGCTGTAGTCATCGCCAAAACGACCTCTGCTGCCCCTACCACCCCCACCGCCTCTGCTTCCGCGGTATCCACCACCGGAGCTGCCACGATCTCCGTAGCTGCTGCCGCCTCCTCTGTAGCCTCCCCCATTCCCACCCCTGGATCCAAAACCTCTACTACCACCGCTTCCCCCACGACCCCCTCTGAACCCACCACTGCCTCCTCTACTACCTCCTCGTCCACGACCACGTGAGATTTCAACCCTAAGTTTTGCCCCCATGATCTCTGTGCCGTTCATATTGTCGCAGGCTACTTCAGCCTCATCTTCGTTTAGAAATTCGATAAAGGCAAAGCCTGGGGGGTTGAACGCCACCCATACTTTGTTCAGTTTTCCAAACTTTTCGAACTCCACCTGTAAGTCCTCCTTCTTGATACCTTCGTTCAGACCACCGACGTAAACTCGCGTGTAGCATTCCGAACTCATGGTTACCTAAGAATAATAACTTGTTTCATCAACTATTTACTTACAAATTGCTGGAAATATTTTTTTAATTTCTATTTCATAGTCACAAACAGAAAATGTTCGTGTATTAAGTATACTATATACAATCTGGTGGGTACTTCTATCTTGCATCCGGCAATATAATCAAGGTTCTGCACTCTGATTAGATTAAAAAAAAACAGATTTTTCTTTGTAAGCATGTGGAACTATTTCACTCTCAGTATCGGAAGTCCAAAATATTTGTTTTAATTCTCTAGGTATCAAATGACGCTACTGGACATTCAAGTATGATTAATTAGAGTTAACAGGGCAGATGATAATGTTTCATGTTCATTTGTAGATTGATATCAACATATAGCCTGGCAAAAATATATTGTGCTGGAAGACTTGTTCCATTTATAAATATTTTTAATTTAGAATTTTGGCTACACCTGCGTCAAAGCAAATAAATTTTCCACGTAGTTAATGTTTCAGTTTGGCACACGCCAAAAGCTCAATAGAAGTTTGGCACAGGTATAGAATTTAATTATATAGTCCAATGCAGCTATAAAACTAAAGGTAGATGTATTATGGACAGTGTAACATACTGATGCAAAACGTGACTGGAGAATTCCAATGGAAGAAAATAGAAGATACAAATGGATGAAGTAACCCTGCCAAATATGCTGCATGTGTTGAAAAAAGACTAGACAAGATGACGTCCGTCTTGTGCATGCGTGTAATTATTGGAGCATCACAAACTATAACGTACATCTTTTGGCGGGTGGTCAACAACGCAGTTAACGAGTGATTATTTCAGAAAATATGTACAATTTTGATATTCATTCTCAATCACTACAATAGAGAGCATTATTATTGCGACAAAGTTGAATCCTATTGAATTTCAATAAGAGAGAGATAAACTCTGACGAGGAGAATTAGTGTGTTAATAGCATTGATAATATCTGCTTATTCCCCCAGAATATATAAAGTTACTTATAAAAACAAATTATAGAAGCACAGGTGGTATTTTATAACTGTGCTTTCCGGCGCGTAGATAATGCTCCAAAATGGATGATCGGATTGCCGGTGGGTAGGGCAAAAATTGAGAATCCGGTGAGTGTTTGCGGCTTTTGAGCACAGATTTTCATAATTATTTAGCTCTTTAACACTGATTCTTAGTCGAAACTTAAACGATAAGTAGTGAGGTGTATACTTACGGCTTTTATAGGTCCTGAGCTCAGAAATTGATGAATACTTCGATGTGCACGGGAAATATACGAGGACTGCGAACAACAGAAAGGAAGACGCCGCAGGGAAGCGCGGGCTGCGGAACGAAATCAATACAAAGATGTAAGCCGGGGTTCGCCAAGGTGACATCACAGAGCGATGCTACCGCCACATGCAACCTCAAACCCAGCGCTCATTTATTCCGCTTTTTCGCGCCATTCGTCTTGCAATCCCATTGAAAAAATTCACTCGCAAGAAGTCTTATTGGAAATGATTATTCAAAAAAATATGACAGGAATTTTTTAACAAGGCTTGTCTTGGATTAACTTTCATAGCTTCGTATAGAACAGACCCATCGACTCATGATGTTATTATGTTCTACCGTTGCACCATTTAAAGTTGACCCAATAATGTTTTTACGCGAAATATCTGAAAAATTGTCTTAAAAAATCCAACATTTCGTTCTTTCAGGTAGAACATAAGGTCCTGGCATCATTGGTGATTGAATTATTACATTTAAAAAATTGATCAACCCATCAACCTGTCGGGCACTGTTCTACCGGCAATTTCGTAAGCTGCGCCAACGAATTGTTTGAATTGGCTGCGCTCTGTGATTCTAGTCAAGGTTCTAGCTGCACGGCGTGCAGTTGTCAAATTCGTCTGCGATTTGTCATCGAAACGAAGATAGCGTAGGTTGCGTCGCGCCGACTGCTGTAGTAGTATTTTTTACTGATTAATGAATATTCTACTGTAGAAACATTGTACTGGAAGTAAATTCACCTGCATAAATGCACGCAAAAAAATTAACTCTCAACCTCCTCGTGATAAGACTGATCAAATGATAACGGTGTCGCCTGCTACTGCCTCAGACTCAAGTGTGCAAGATAAATAGCCAAACACTACACTACACTACTAAGGAACAAACTAGACTAAACGAGTCCAGAAAAAAACAGACGGCTCAACAATGACAGTCATGGAATTCTTTGGCTGCACTTTCCTTGCCTTTGGACCGCCTCTAGCAATGTTTACCTTCACGGTAGCTGTGGAACCAATCAGAATAATCATCCTTATAGCTAGTGCATTCTTCTGGCTCATAGCTCTACTTTTGTCATCTGCATTATGGTATGCAGTAGTTCCTCTACAAGACGAGCTTGCTTTTGGTCTGGTGTTTTCGGTGCTATTTCAAGAGGCCTTCCGGTACCTCCTCTACTGGGTGCTGAGAAAGGCTGAACGAGGTTTGGAGAAAGTAACGACAGCGCATGTCGCTGACAGCAGGCACGTTTTTGCCTACGTCTGCGGTCTAGGCTTTGGAGTTATGAGCGGAGCCTTTGCCCTAGTGAACGTTCTGGCAGATGCCATTGGTCCAGGCACAATGGGTTTGCGACGTGGGACGGAGTATTTCTTCATAATCTCAGCAGCGACTACTCTCTGCTTCATCCTACTGCACACATTCTGGGGTGTGATATTTTTTGCCGCATTGGATAGGCGGAGCAAAGGACACCTTGGATGGGTTGTGGGATCACACTTGTTTGCCTCCTGCATGACGCTGGTTAATAGATCAGAGATCTATGCTGTCAGCCTCATCTCTGCTTACTCCGTCCTAGCTGTCACCGCCGTGTTAGCATTCAGAATTGTGGGAGGAAAGGCAGCAAACATACCCCAATGCTTTGTTAGGAAATGAGAAAGCGGGAAAATTTCAGTGCCGGAAATATGATAGACAGAAACATCTTATCGGCCAAAGATTGATCCACATCATAAAGAGATTATGGGCGCTATGTAAATTGGGATCTAAAATACGGCAGCGTTCTTCAACATAGAAATTGAGCTTACTATTTTAATACTTAGATTTGTTATGTGTTAGGTCTATCAAAGTTAAGGGTTGAATGAAAATAAGACTCAAAAAGCCAAGTAACTGTAAATTATTCGAATATTAGATGCTGGCTGAGTGTGAAAGAGGTAAAAAACCTCGTTTAAGCTTCGATTGTTAATAGTTGTTGTTCCAATTGATATAAAAATTGATCGAAGAGATACTATTGTAACACCCCACATTATTTCTAGCTCATCTCGGTTTTTACTCAAGAATGCTGTTTGCTCCTATGCTCAACTTCAAGACATGAGAATACTTTTTTTCTGCATTGATAGATAAATTTACTCCACATATTCTTCACACATAAAAAAATTTATCACCCCTAAAACGAGGTATCTTCTTCACAGAATTTGTAACGACAGCTGAATATTTTAATACTTCTCTAGACTCAAATTTCTTGACTGTGGTATTTAGTAGACTTTGCTGAATATTCGTGCTGTTAGTACAGCCTCTGGCTGAGAATGTTAGCAGCCAATTTATTGAATTTGCTCGTCCGATACATTGTAACTGTCTCGAGATGATTCACTCCTGATAACAGTTGTATTAATTACGATAACGAAACAATAATTATCTATTGAAAGGATGCTCCTATACGTTGAAGAACAGCCGCACCATTACGTAACGCCTTAGTTTTAAATCTAGAACATAGTGTTTCTAAATGAATTATAATAAAATAATAACATATTTCGAGGACTTGTTGATTACTTTTCGTTTGAAATGTATACGTTGACAAATGTTATTTAGATAGTATATGAAACTAAGAAAATCGAAGATCACAACCAAAAGTTTTGCACTTTGTTTCATGCCTCACTTGCTGATTGATTATTAACAATTACTGTACTTCATTTTAAATTTCGTATGTCATTCAAATAAATAATTTTTTATATTAATAACGCATCTATCGTTTTCGAGTCATCCTAATATTTCTGAGTTTATTGAAGAATATTTGTCACTAGTACCATTGAGTATCAATGCTGGTACCGTTTGAATGATATCGAGGTGCATAGGTAGTTATTCGATTACACAAGCGAGGGTCTACCCGAGCCAATGACAAACGTCCGCATGGATTTGTGCGATAAATTCGTGATTCTCGTTCATCGAATTGGGAGGTGGTGTTAGCAGACGAAACTATGTGCAAACTTGATAGTTGCTGTGCTGTCACAATACGGTCAGAGACAAGTGGTGATTATTAAATTGCCATAACCAGAAAGTATCTTCCTAAAATATGTGAAAGAAAATATCAAATCTACAAAAATGAGAAAGTCGTACGGATTTATCGATTTACGGCTATATTTAGTTTTGTTTGAGGTGATTTGTTTTGTTTATGGTCACGACCTCAAGGGCTTTGATGACACGGTTCTATTCAAAATCAACTGGCCGGGGAAAAGTACCACTGATTTATTGGTACGATTTATCTATTATTTCACAATTACATATTTCAATCCTGTTTGTTTAATTCTCGTCATTGATTCTGAAAATCATATCCCCGACGATCATAACCTAAAACCTTTGATGTACCACAATAAATAACAATGTGGTAAATAAACGGTGACAATCTGTATTCCCATTTTCAGGAACCTCCGAAGAATACAGAGTCTTATTTCATAACAACAGCAAACAATGAGCAGTATCGTTGTCTGATTCCGGATACAGCAGAACAGGAACATGACTATGGAGAAACATACGTAGGATTCAACCCGATAGAAATTTTACATCCCCTATTCATCCAAAGTTCGTGTTCATATCGGGTAAGCAATATCATTATTTTCTATCACGCATCTGGTATTCAATGAAGAAAATTAATAAGTGTAACTTGAATATGCAGTTAGAGTCCTATTGGACTTACGAGCTTTGCCACGGACGTTACGTTCGGCAGTATCACGAAGAAAGAGAAGGAAAGAAGGTAAAAGTTCAGGAATATTACCTTGGTACATTTGAGAAATCGCAGAAGGCAAAATTATCTGCGGAGTATGATGAACATGCGAAGAATCCTAACAGGAAAGCACAGATACCGGTTAAGAAAGTTGATGGAATCAACATGCCATATGTCGAAATTGAGATGACAGATGGAACTGTTTGTGATTTAACCAAAAAGCCGAGAATGATAAGGGTTTTATACGTCTGTTACCAACATGGAAAACACGAAGTGTTTTCTTTGAAGGAAACATCCAGTTGCGAGTATGAGGCTGTTGTTCTATCACATTTACTGTGCGCTCACCCAGATTACAAACCACAGGAAACTGGGGAGAACTTGATCAACTGCAGACCTGTTGATAACGCTCCAAAGAAGCCTAAGTCTCTAATCGCTTTGGAAGCTGAGAGCTTGAAGCTTAGACATGAAAGAATCACGGTAAAACGATCTCAACAATTATTCTTCCTCTCTTGAACCGTCTAGCATTCCTGGAGTTAATTTAGATCCAGGATATGATGGGTCGAAAATGATGTATCTCTTCGATTTTTTTTGTCAAGAATATTATTTTTGAAGAATTTTATGTTTTAGAATTTGGTGCATTTTAATTGGTTTCCCAATTTTTGAATCAGTTATTTTTTACGCAGGATGAAAAGCTGCAGAAAGTCTATGCGATCTTCCATATAGATAAGGACGGCCAGGTCAGACTTATTTTAAATCTTGGGGAAAGGCCGTCATACTTGTCTGTTCAATTACTCTACCTTTATTTGATTTACTAACGCTTCTTTTTTTTTCACTAACCATCCCTGACTCTTAACACTAACGCCTGTTTTATTTCTTACATCTTCTACATTATCACAGCAAAACTGAAATCTCATTCCCTTCGGTAACGTATTTTATGAAGGTTCAGTGTCATAAGTTATTGCTTTCCTCAAATTCTGTCGTATCTCTATCGTTTGAGTTTTACGTTTCATAATTTTTTATTTTGACCCTGAACAACATCTCGGTAAACACTACAGGAGTCTCGAAAAGAATTGAGAACTGTGGCCCTTATGTTGTTATTCGGAACTAAAAGCTCATACATATTCCAGGATGGTGAAACTCGTTTTAGAGTTGAAGTTCGTCCAGTGGATGTTGTGGAGAAAAATAATCTTCAGGAGGCTGTAAGTCCATCGGTAGATCAAGAAGTTAGCCCTATGGAGATCAACCCAATATCAAGTTTTCTCAGTGGCAATTGTTTAAGCGGGGTAGGCTGGCTTGCACGAATTTATGTCTCACGTCATATACTACGATGAAACGAAACGATATTGTATTGTCATCACTTTTTTAATTATGAATCTTAGGGTAACGGCTGGTGGAAATACGAATTTTGCTATGGGCGTACAGTTAACCAATACCATATCGAACGAGATGGTACCAAGACTGTAGTGAATCTTGGCAAATTCGATGAGCAGAAGCATTTGGAATGGGTCGAGGCACACCCTAATAAGAGACCCAAACCTATTGCACAGAGGAAACAATTGTCACATTTCTACAGCGACGGCAGTATCTGTGATAAAACTGGCAAGCTCAGACAAACCGAGGTAAGGCAATTTTCCTCCACTGCATAGAAAATGCGATTAATTTCCAATCAAACTGTGTTTTCAGGTGAAATTGAAATGTGCCGATAACCTGACAATCAGTCCGTCAAGTGTATCTCTGTACTTACTTGAACCAAAAACTTGTGAATATATCCTTGGTGTTGAATCGCCATTTATTTGCGATATTTTGGAGTTTGCTGACAAAGATGGCCTCATCGGTGATACGGCGATACTACACTTTGACTTATGGAAAACACCATTTCATCAAGAAAGGGATGAGATGGACGAGAGGATAGCCAACGAGGATGAATAGCACCAGCATCTCTATGTCCAGCACCTTGTGTATTGTGCTCAATCAACATATGCGAATTAAAGATATACTGAGAGTATATTCGTACCATGTACGTACTACTGATTACGAAGTTAGTGCTCCGAATTTATTCTATGAAATACCAGCCATCCCTGTGCGATTGTTCTGAAAGTGTGTATACCCCAGTAAATTCAACCCTCCTAAGAAAAATGTTGTATTTCTTTAGACCACTGATAACGGTCCGCATTTACGCAGAATGAATTGTTGCAACAGACACTATTATTTGAACATTTAGTATACATATACTAAGCTATGATAAAGATGTTGTGTAAAAAGAGTATTTCTAAACTGTTGATGGATTATAGGTAATAAAATAATTAAGATATAACGTGTGTTCGCATCTGTTGTCGAATCTTTTATTAGATATTTACAATAATTTAAAAAAAAAAAGAAGCTACACAATACCATCAGGGTTTCTTAAATTTCCAATCCAATATTCAGGCCTATTCCGACTCTGTATTGTTGCTTAGCATGGTTGAGCATTGCGCTTAAGACCAATGACGACTCTTGAATAGGGTACAATTTCTTCTCAAAGACAGCACCAACAGTTGCATTCGAATTCAAGATCCCTCTGAAAACCACATTAGCATGGGGGACATCAACCCGGAAAACCAAAGTACCGATGGACTCATGCGTTCTCATATTAGTTTCGAGTTCTGTTCCGATTTGTAACTGTCGGCTGGCTTTCTTGTGGAAGCAAATATGCAGTCCAGCCACTCCTAAGGTTGCTGAGAAAGTTGAAAAACCCGTGCTGTATCTGAAAGCTCCTGAAATAATGGTCTGTTGACCACCCGGGACCTCTACCCCTCGATGGCAAGCGATTTCACCTCCTAGTGCAATCCGCGATGTTATAGACTGTAGATAGTGAAGAACCATTGTGCCATGTTGTTTGATGAAATTTGGTTCAGCCATGGCTAGCGATAAGGTGCAGTCATCCCATCTGTATTCCACACTTGAGCTGCAAACCTTATATTTGTTATCAGCTATCTGAGCAGAAAATTTAGCCCGGAGTCTGCACCCAAAGGTGTGAACAAAGTCTGCAGTCATATTCCCATTTGATGTAATATCCCCAGACGCGACAGGATATTTCTCCTTCTCTCCTATTCTCTTTGTGCCAATGTAAGATGTCCCAAATTTATAACCAGATGGTGTCACAGAGCTCAGAGTCCACGTGTGAGTTACTGCAAAGTGATTACTCAAAGGTTTTCTTACCAGCAATTTCATGCCTTCGAAAATGGGGGGGTAGAGATCTTTCACTTTTGCGTGAATTTCCTGAAAGGTTCCAGGATTCCCTGGAGTTGGAGGTAATATGCAAGGGATACATGGCACTTCCGGTTCATATCGTCTAGAGCAAGGTACGCAGGAAGGTCGGGAGTCATCTGCAGGAACCTGAGTAGTAGTCGGGAATCTATTCATCGTCGTGGCATAAACGATACCCATTTTGTACCAATGTCTACATGCAATTGTATAGTTTTGTCATGGAATCCATTTGAGTTTTCTTTTCAAAGGTTTTTCGCAACCAGGTCAGGTTTATCTCGTAGAAAATATATAGTTCTGTTTACATTAATGCCCATGTCTGATGGTTATTCATTGTTAAATCTCAAGTCAGAATCTACATATGAAAGTGTCGTTTGAAAACAATTTTTTGAAAATCGTTATAAACATGGCCGCTAGGCTGTGCAACGGGCTGTAACTTTAATTCTTGTCGATAGGTGGCCACTTGCTTCAAGTTAGCCCCTGAATTTCTCACTAGCTCTGATTTTCATTTTTGATTCGTATATATACTGAGATGTCTGCGCAAACACATGGAAGTGTGTGCTAGTGATGGCACAGCTGAACATTGATCGCTAACGTTAGATAAAGGCAGATCTGCTCAGTGGGTGTTGTCACGTGGTCGCTTCAAGTAGCTTGTGTACGGCTCCCGATGCGCGCACATTTGCCCTGTGCGCCTGCACGGTTGAGTCCTCACGTGGCTCCTCGAACTACCGCGATTTCCAAATTGGGGGGCAATCGAATAGGTCAGACGAGGTAATTGTCGCTTCCATATACAGGCACTGCAGTCGCAGTATGCCATGTTTTTTGCAGCTTCCGGAGATGATGGTAACAATGATTTTGAGATGAAACTCGGCATGAAACATAGGCCAGGTGTGATATGAAAATAATTTTATTTCTGGAGTGTGTGCAGAAGCAACTAGCAGCTTGGATCATTTGACATCTAATATAACGTTAATTTTCAAGAATTTTTTCGTTCGGCATCAGTGTTGTTGTCTTTCTCGCTGTTTATCTCAGAGGAGATTTGAGTAAACAGTAAATCCCAGTTCCAGACTTCGTCGGGCTCACGTACTAGTTTATCGGGATATAATTTTTCCGTTAGTAGCGACAAGTTTACGTCGTCCAGCGACGAGAGAGCTGTACTTTTGTAGAGGTCTGTATCGAGCTCTTTATAAGCTTCAACACGGTTCACGCCAACTCTTAAGAATTAAAACAATTTGAAAAATTAACTTGCAAAATCTCAATATTATAGTTTGTTAACTTTTCAAATACTTACAAATGAGTGCTCGCAACTTCGGTCAAGAAATTGTCCTCCTGAATTTCGTCTAGGTCGGGTATGACGGGTATTTCTATAAATAATATATTTGAGGCGTTATTACAAGTTCATTAAAATATGATGAATAGATTCATCAATTTCTCGAAAATTAATTTACCATCTTCCGGTTCGTCTTTGTCAACTCCTCGGAACCGCTCCCTAAGGAATAATCTATTAGTGACTAGAGATGCCTGATTCTTCAGTTTTACTACGAGTTACTTACTGTTCAATTATGTTTATGGTGCTCTTCGATCTGTAAATGAAAAAAGGTCTAATCAATAGCCGGTTGTTTCAAAAATAATTGCAGTCGTATCATACTAACATTACGATTATACGTCTAATTAATTCTTTACAAAGTCGTTATAAGTTATCGATCGAAATACAAACTGTAAGAGCGACGTGAACGTACTTCCCGCCGCTTTTTAGCTCATCTGCCCAGCCGGTCTTTCGCGAACGAGGCGGTGCGACAGGTTGATGTCCCCCAGCCATTGTCCTCACCGATTGCTCCGACAACGGAGACATTGGACTGTCCAGGAGTTCGTCATCCGACTTGAAATCATCCTGCGTACTCGAGTGTCCAGCTCTCCGACCGAGGCGCGGGATTAGCTAAAAATTAATCAAGTCTTTAAAAAATGGTACGAAATATTCCTCTCTTTGTTCGACGATTGTTTCACACACTATTTTTAACACTGTACTTGATGCGAAATCGGTCGTTAATTCTATACCTTTTTTGTTGTAACTTCAAGTTCCATTCCCCAATCCATGACTCTTGAAGTTCTTTTACCGACAACAAGAGAAGGGTCAACTATATCCTGGTAGTTCTGCCAGATCCGGTGAGAAAGTTCTAAGTGATGAAGAATAAAAATTTTACCTTTTGTTTGTAAGCGGTATCCATGGCAACTAGCGTCCAAAGAGTGGCGTCGACGAACAACGATAGTTCCTGGACTACTAGTGCGATGCAGAAGCATTAAGGCAAGAGGCACGCACGCGGACTGTTGAGAAAAGTCACGTGACTTCCTTAAGTCGAACCGGTTCCTCTTTCGAATTAAACAGCGAAGGTACTACTACCTGATTGTATCTCATTGTTAGGGTCAGGGCCGCCTTAACCGCCGTATGAAAGGCGCCCAAGTATTCGGACGGCGCGTAGTTTAAAATCTAATTTTTTACAGTAATTGTAACAGGAGTTGTTAATTGCTAGATGGATTTTATTTTTACCACAAAATTTTCTGCTTTACGGTTTATTTTGGATGGGGGTGATTGATGTTACCAAAAAAACATGTTGTCCTATGATACTCGTACAATAATATATTTGCGGTAATGTACGTATGACAAGTGATACATATTATAATATTGAATTCTATTATACAGAGAAAAAAAAATTAATAATTTAATAATTCACTAGTATTAATGTTATCGAGTAAAGCTAAGGTAAAGTTTGGTTCTTGTTGTACTTCAGTAGTGCTTTGTTGCGTCTATTTGACGCTGGTACTCCTCCTCATCTGGATTTCCTCTACAGTGGTTGTCATTGTTGGGAGGTCGAACTTTGTTGAATCTGCAGGTGAAGAAAGAATAATTTTTTTTTTCCAACAAGCGAGGTACATTAGGCGACGAAATCACAAAAAAAAATCTAAAAAAAATATGATCGTACCTCGAAAAATCTCCTTTACAGAGTCTCCAAGGGAGGATATCGATTCTCTCGTGTAACAGGGCGGAAACTTCTGGGCTAACAAAATTGGGAGTTCCGGCTCCAGAGCCTCTAGTTATCAACCTCCTTCTGCCATCATAGCAGCAATGTTGAGCAGCCGCGCTCCCCCCGCCCTGAGCCAAAAGAGACCGGATGCAGTAGGTTGCACCAGGTTTATAAACGTCCAGTCTCTCGGCTTCGCCGCTAACATCTCGCCAGCGGAAGTGTCGCTGTTGACCCTCGTCGAAGATCTTATCGTCGTAGAAAATACTGCTTGGATAGTGACACGGGCAGGCCGGTAACACCAGTGGTCCTGGAACAAGAGGATTTTTATTCTCTTTTGGTAAAACCTACAGGGTTCTATCGATACACTTATATTTACATCATCGAATCGAGTCTTACCTAAAAACGCTTCCTCAAGTTTATCCTTACAGTCAAGCCATTTTTGACACAGGTCGTCTTGCACCGAATTATCGAAATCAAGATCTTGCAGAAGTTCCTGATTCTCGTCCTCCGTTGCGTTCCTAAGCGTCTGAAAAAGCCTCGCCAAAAGAGTTGTAAGACCTTCTTGAATTGTGACTTGATCGTCGATGGGCATGTAGACGGAAGACAACATCGCCCTATCCAGGAAGTATTCTTGTGGGTCTTCCTTTTCACCAACGGTTTCCCTAGTTCGGGGGGAATTAACCCAAGGCGAGACGCTTGGGTCTTCAAAAACGTTTTCGTAATCATAGTGATAGCTGCTTTCGTCAAAGTCCGTCGATATTTCAAGGTCCGAGTTGCCCCCAGCAGCGGGATCAGTAGTTCGAAGCTTATTAACCGTCTTGTTCATTTTTGATACGTTAACTGCGATGGTCTTTAACTTTTCCAGGAAAAGCGGAGGATCGTGGATCTCGTCTCCGCTAATATTGACGGATTTTCCTCGCGCCTTAATCGATGGGCCTTCAATTTTTGGCAACGTTTTTTGTACGAGGAGATCGGATATTCTCAGACTTGAAGGTTTCCTTCCGTCACCCAAAATCTCTCCGATTTTCTTCGACGTTATTCTTCGATCGAAAATCACATCTCGAACACTTTGCTGCACAGGACTAAAAAAGTCCGAGTCATTCTTCACGGGTAAGTCTCTCGCATTGTGCTTATCGAGCAATTCCAGAGTACGATTTCTCACTAAATATTGCTTCTCCAGGTTTCTGATACGTTCGTGGCGGGGACGCCCGCGATTCGATTCACGCGCCTTATGCGGCTTTCTTCCCCCTTCGGCTTTCTTACGTTGAGGTCTCCTCGCGTGCCTCGTTAGCGGCTCCCTTTTTCTACTATTTTTTTCACCCTTTTCTTTTTCCTTGTTTCTCTTCCTTTTCCTCTCTCTACGTCGTTCACGATCTCTCTTCTTCTGCCTTCTTAATCCCAGCTTCGCTCCACCTTCCCCTTCGTTTTGCACCGCGTTCACCTCACGTCTTTTTCTCGCTCTGATGATCATCGGCCAGAAACGGACATCGTCGTTGTCGTTTACTTCGCTGGTCAATCCCGATTTCGCGCTAAATGAATACCAAGAAAATTGTATATCTTCTGGGATCGCTGAAATCGCATTCTCCGGATACCGCTGAACGAGTTTCTAGAAACAAATAACAAATACATGTATAGTACACAGGTATGTTAACATATTTATAACGTTTTAAAAATGTCTGATCATCGCGATGAGGTATTTGACGGGGCGTAACGAAGGGCTATTTATTATCTCCTTATGACGCAGAGGCCAATATCCCATTTATTTTCAAGTTAGAAAAAAAGAATAGTATAAAACACTTTGATTATGCGCTACAGGTCTGTATGCCTATACATATAGCATAACAAGTCTGAAGTCTGAAGACCGGTAGCCCTCATTTGGAACGCATTGAGGTGGATTTGAGCTGAAGAAGTAGGAGGCAATCAAACCGATTCAACACCGGTAGCTACACGCCGCGATGTTGAAGCGTATCGTCGTTATACACAAGCGGCAAGTGCGGCTCGAGATCAGATACTTCAGGCTCAGGATGAGGATTGAGGATGCTGCGGAGATGGTGGGAGATGGGAGATGACAAGGGATGGGCCCTGCGCCGCGAGTGATGGAATATTATTTCCTACTTCTGAGGAGCCGCTTCCCGCCAGATTATTTCTCATTCAATGGCGTAGAGATCACCCTAACCTGGCAAGTCTTTCATTGGCGTCTTATACCGGAACCCGATCAATGCCCCATAATTCCGCTGAATGAAGTTCAACATTTTTTATTCTTTTTTTCCTTTTTTTTTTCAATCACAAAGGACAATAATATTTTGCTTTCAGAATTATCCTACACGAGCTTTATATAGGTATATACACGGTACCTATTGCGGCTAACAATCTTCGAGCTTTTATCAGGAAAATCTTCAGAGCCTGAGTCTTGCGAGAGGAAAGGGGAAAGCGAAACGAAAGGGAGCGATGCGAATAGGCGCGCCCATGATCTAAATCAAAGTTCGGTTACCGCCTCCCAATTTGTAGCGCACCTGCCATGCGGCCGTAGCTACCGCGCATCTTTTTGCCTTTAACTTTTTATTTTGTTTTGCCACTTTTTCTTTCATTTTTGTTTTGCCTTTTTTCAGCGAGTTATGCGCCGGCAGATGCATTAATTCTGATCTAAGGTGCAGAACGTCGATTAACGGGCACGCTGACGAGAGACTCACAAACAAAATTAGACCTCCTTCGTAGTTCTCCCCACTTCTACCGTGTAGTCATGATGCGTGCTTACACTTAACTTTTTTCGATTTTTAGGTACACAAAGCTTACAAAAATGATACCTGCAAGGGATTATTTTTTCGGGATCAGTATTCGTTAGGGCTGAAAGTTACACAAGAGTTGCCCCGAAGAAACAAACCGAAACGAGGGTGGAACTTGGCCGTAGAATGTTGTTTACTGAGGATTTCCACGCAACTTTACACCTTTGAAGGGACAGGAATTCGAGAAACTTCAAGGTCTAGTGAAAAAAAAAAGTTATTATTCTGAGAAGAACGAAAGAAGGGAAAAAAGAAAATTCTGCTAGAATTTGTAGATTTTTGAACTACTTTTTCACTATTTACTGTCCGATTAACGACCGAGGAACGATACAACTTTTAAAATTCGAGGAAACAGGGTTCGCTTCATTGGCAAGTGCACAGCGGCCCTCTTACTTGAGTTTTAAGTCCTTTTTCCAGGGCTCTTCGCAGGTAATGGACTAACGTGTTTATGGCTTGGGTTCAAAAGGGGCAAAAGTCGCCCCGCGCTCGCACAAGATTGTCGCTTTTAGTATGACCTGACTTATAAATATTCTCGGCAAATCTCATCGCGTTGGGGGTCGAAAGATACGGACACTATGAAGCATAATTTCTTTGAACCCTCCAAGAAGACCATTAAAAAAAGATAATCGATTGAATTTTTTAAAGTTTTATCACATAATTTTTCTATAATATCATATACACCCATGCAATTCTACTTGATTTTTCTTATGCATTGACTTTGATAAGTTTTATGAATTATTCATCCACAAATGTCCTATTCCACCGACATAAAACTTACGTGTTTCTCGTGTCCGTCACTTGCTGCGGAAATGGTGAAAATCAGCAAAAGGAATGATACGCAGATCGCAGTGATCGTCGTCATCTCCGAACTGATAAAATAGCGCGCACTAGATGTTCGATCCTTGAAGTTCCGAAAAAGCGACGATCCCGCAATTCATATTACGACGATGACCAAGGTAAACTGTATCAATTATATCTTCGCCCCCAAAAAATTTCAAAAACCGTAAATATTACTGTACTGCACACAATCATATATGTTGTACGATTTTAGTATAGGTAATAATAATCACTGAAAACTTTCACCACGCGCTGCACTGTGGTGTCAGAAATTCACATTTTGTGATCACGTGCACGCTCTGTTTAAAAAAAAATTATAAAAAAAAAAACCAAAAGGAATGTTTCTTGATCAGAAAATTAGATAGTTTACAAAGTCACGTCTTTTGCAGAATTAGTATCGAGTACTTGTTGCAAGGAAAAAGCTGAAGGGAAAGAAAAACTAGACACAAGAAATTTTAGTGCGGCCCACGCGGCATGCAGCACAGCGTCCGGGTCAGCAGGAAGAAAACACGGAAACGACTCTGAGGCTGAAAGGCTGAGCTGACTATATAGTAGTAAACGCGGCGAGGTCCCTTTTACTACGGTGGTGGTGCTATGGCGAGTAGGGTGACTTGGCTGATTGTGAGTGGGCCGGGTGCTGAGTGGGGTAGGTGAAGGTTGTGCGCGATGGTGCAGCAGCAGCACCAACAACACGCACCTCCCGATTCGTATAGCACATCAGGGACAAAGAGAAGAAGGCCCACTTCTGAGTCTTTTTCTCCTGAACCATTAAACCCCCACCCCTCAACAGCGTGCCTGGGTTCAGGTTCTTGCACCTATCGTGCGTGACGCAATGTTCGGTGTTGATGTTTTTATTCACCTCGTTGCGTTGTTGTGACGCGCGATCCTCCTCGGCATCATCATTATCTTCTCCTTCTTCTTCTCCTTTTACAAAAGGTGCGCTTCGTTCGCCATATTCCAACATTTTTAGACGCAATATTCTCAGCTTTCAGCGCTCTCCGTCAAATGCCATTGAAACACTTACAGACTCCCATATAATTCTTGCAGGGTGGCTACTTTGTAAAGTGTGATGCATTTCGAAGGGAAATTTCATTTCTGGAAGTGCCGGAAGGAGGCATCAGAGAGAGTTTTTCTGCGATTCCGGTAGTGATCGAAAACTTATTATGAATCTTAGAAATACGAAGAAAGAAAAAATTTCGAAGTTATGTCGAGGTGGTATAACGATGAGGTAATTATTCGCGCTTCGTCAGGATGAAGATGAACGTGTCTAACCTGGTGCGCGCATTTATAACTGAAGGTGGTTCATGCTCGCGTTATATACGTTCGACAACCCGCGCAGTGCAACGTATTGTAACGTAATGTTAACACAGCGAAACGCAACCTAGCAGCGGTAAAACGCGGCACGCATCGCAACGGGGCGCACCACAGCTGAGAGCTGAAGCGGCGACATCAAACGGTTTCCATCGCTGTGGGCCGCCTCTCTAATAGACCGGTGGTACTGACTGATTCCTCTCCGACGCCCTTCTTCTTCTTCTTCCTCCTCTTCTTGTTCTGCTTCGTCTTCTTCTTCGTCTTTTCTAGCCGAAGGTCCCCCTATGAGCTATTTCATAGATCAAAGTTTTGCCCGTAAGGAAATGAGGGCCGAGGCGGAGGGACCCGCGGCACATTTTTTCTTTCATTTTTTTTTGTATATCCTTATTATCTTATCTCATTTTAATACGTCCACGATCTACCACATGCTTGTTTATGCTAATCGAGTTCCTTCTGCGGTATGAGAGGAAAAATAAAATGGGTAAAAATTTACAGAGATTATTATATGTTTATTGAAGTGAAAATCTCATTTTCTTTTGACTTTCACCCGATTCCGGAAAATGAGCATCAGATAGGGCGGTTTAGTTATGTGAATAATTATTTATATTTTGAAAATAGTGGACCAGCTAATTCACGCAGGTGATTATGAAGAACTCGAAGGCATGGATATCCTGCGGCGCCGTGAATTTCCATCTGGGTACAGCCGTGAGCTGAATAAGTTTAGTAGGGCGCCGCATGCTGTAGGAATAATATAATCGATGATCTAAAACGTACTCGGTTTCGTTTCGAAATTCCCGGTATTTCATTTCATGGGCTTACGATTAGTATACCTTTCTACATTATAATTCGAAGTAATATGTGCTCGATTTTTATACTGTATGTTGATGCTATTATAATACCTCATATAATATATCTTCTACAACGATCGCGGGGATCAACTCCGATGGTTCGTGCCTGAAGCTGCGAGGGGCACCGATCGAAGTGGAGTTTCTGAAGTGCGTTGCTGATGCACATGCCCCGTGTCGGCAGCCTCTAATTTCTCTGGATTGCGGTTTTTGAACTTATTTCCCGACCTCCGATTCAAAGAATGTTATTAAAGAATACTCCCGATGTATCAATTCAAATTCAACCTACAATCAGATCACATACCTATTCAACGGCTAAAAGAAGATCCATTACATATATTCAAGAGAGTGCGCACCTGAAAAATTTCCAAAAATAATATACCTATATATAGATGGTAATAAAAATATCATAGACTCTCAATTAGAAGGGCACATTCGACAAAAGCGAACAAAATATATCTCCATATCTTAATTATTACGTATAATTTTATTTATTTATCTTGAAAGTTGAAAGAGTGTGGGTTACGTCCTTCTGAACGATAGCCCTCGATATTATAATATATTATACATAAATATAACCGATGTTTATGACGCATTGCAGCACGCGAGCCTTTAAATCATGGCTCTCATGGGTCTGACACGATGGGCTATCACGTCGTCGGTCTCGGGGAATGCAGTCGAACGCGTCTTGTATATTTTTAGCAGAGCTGATTCGAAAATACACCTCCGCGTTTTAAACATAGAAAAGATGCATCAGCACTCGGAATGCAGTGGCGGCACGCGAATCGAATTCCAAAGAATTTATAACATTTCGTCGAACGCGTGCAGTGATCACGGCTAAGCTGCGTGTAACGCACGTGGGGATTTATCCCCGTGCAGTGATTCCTCACCCGTGATTACGTTTGCAAAAAAAAAAAATTTCTAATCATCATAAATCAACAGTTATTCGTTAATCATCGACATATGCACACATCGATACACTGATCTAAAGGAATTCCTCTTTTTTTTCTAGCTTGCAAAAATTTTCAAAGCATTGCATAATATATTAATTAGGCATACCAATGAATAGGTATCTAGAATTCTGTAGTAGCGCTACGGCATGGGCTGTGCGATGCGGAGTTGTTAGAATCGAGTCGAAAAAATTAATAAAAAGATAAATAAATAAAAAGTACACACACTAAGAGACAAAATGAAAAAACGAAATAAAAAAGATTTAGATCGTCGCAGGCGCGTGCAGAATGCGGCTAAATGTAAACAAGAGTTGGGCGTACGTCGGGGTTGGCGCCACTTGGATGAAGAGATTCGGTCGCGGAATGCCAGGCGCAACCTACGGGTCTGATCTTTGCGAGGTGTTAACTTCCCTGTGTTGTTGTCATTGCCATTCGTCGAAAAAAGAAAAATATTACAAAGATAACTAAAAAAAAGTATAAATAAAATAAAAATTTGTCAAGATTCTACCGACGCCAACGCAAAACGGGTCGGCGGGGGCGCATATTATATATACGTGTATATAGGTATATATAGGTATCTACATATTACAAGCTGGACGATGAAGGTATCGCTAGTAAATGGTAGCTGTGTAATATAATTTTCGAGGCGCCGGTTCAAATTTCAAGAATTACTTCTCTGAAATTATTACTGGACCCTCTGGAAATTATAATGGCGGAAATTTACGCGCACGTATTACGTGCCATTGAATGACTCACTTTAGATTTGGTCCAATCGAAAAATCTACGACTCTCATCTGGGAGACCGTAAACACATTAACTTATTTAGCGGTCAGCGCTATATAAGCTGTATCATGTCATTGCGGCGGCTTGTAATAATTTTTAACAACCTGTACGTATTACACGTCTGCATTATCCTCATCTACACCAATAACCACCAATATTTTTGCGAAATATTCGTCGAGTTAAGAGAAGAAGAAAAAAAATGTAATTCAAACCGATGGAATTATAAAGTATTTAATAATTAGGTACGGTTTTTGCTTAAATTTTCTTTTTTATTATCTTATTATATATCAATCTTATTGTTAGCTTATTATACAAATTAGGTATCACCATATAGCTACCATTATAGTACGGAATCGTACTGAAATATTATTTACATCGGTTTATCAGACGCTTTTACTATAATTAATAATTTAATATTCACCATACAATAATTATTATTATTATATTAATTATCACCACGTTATTATCACATGGATTTATATTTCATATAGCTTTAGGTATACTATAGTCCTTGGGAATGTTCTTATCATATATATACAATATACGAGAATATATATAGCCATCTGTACAAAATACAAGCGTTTCAAATTTTCGAACATAAATTAATTATTATTTTTTTTTATTCTCGTCAATCAGCTGCACGATCGTCTGGAAGAGGATAAACTTTATATAAAATACTGTGCCATCTGAATAACATCACATTCTTTCTGAATTTATTTGATCCGTCCACCGCCATATTTCCCACCAAAAAAGAAAAAAAAAGAACCGCCGTGCATGATAATTTTCCAAATTTCCAAACGCGTGTACCCGTATTTTCAGCCTCCGAATCCTTTTTAATTCGTGTCAAACGAGAGAAAAGTAAAGAAGAGAAAAAAAAATGATCACATTTGAATAAATATACATTACAAAATAATTATCTAAAACTCAGTGACAACCGCAGCGGTCGGCCACCATGTCTTCGTAGAGTTTGAGAACGACGTTATCACCGTCATCAAAATATAAAAGACTACTGCTTAGTAATTTTGTAGGGACGCAGCATGGCTGGTTTACTTCTTTCCCGCGTCTTAGCATGTGCACGATACTTTGTACCGTCGCGTGATTCGTCGGATGCTGTCCCTGGCTGAGGGGAAAATTGCAATGACCTTTACAGTGATAAGCTGAGTAACCTTTAGGCGCGATTATGAAATCTGACCACCCAATCTCTTCAAAATCAACGTAAAGCTCGTGCCTCGCACATTCCGTTACGTTTACCTCGGAAGTAGAGTTCGATGAGAATTCTATGGGCACTGAACGCGAAGAACGACGTCTCAGTGATGAATCAATCGATAAAAATTGTTCGTTACGATTGGTCGAAGGGTGCTTCCGCCTGGCTAATCTTTTGCGCATCACGGCCCGCGTGTAAATATCCATTGAACTCAGAGCACCCGATACGTTAGGGGTGGTCGAGACGATTCTTCGTGATGCTGTCTTTGATGGGGAAGCATCGCGACGACCGCGTGATCGGATGTCCTTATTTACGATACCGGATTGTTTTTGAATACCGTAATCAGCGAGAGCGGCTTTTTCGAATTGATCTTCATCTTCATTCCCTGCTTCTTCATCTTCTTCTTCTTCGTCAAGGTCATTCGCGTATCTGTAATAGTGAGGAATGATGTTCTCACCCAACGGACGATCTTTGCCGTCGTCATCGAAGAGCACGAGAATCGGCTGTTTACTGTGGTGATAATCATTGCGACGAGAAAAATGAACAACTGCCTCATCATCGAAAATATTTGACGCTGTTACCAATAGCCCGAGATTCGGGGTGCCGGAAACCCATGAAAGAACCGCCTGCTTCACGTTGAAAACCTGGTAAAAAAATTCTCAGTCTCTAAATGCATGGTCACATTCAGTAATTATAATGGTCAGCACTAACTTACCTGCCAACCGGACGCGTGGGCTCCGACGTAGTGGACGTTGAGGAGTCTGTGCAAATCCGGAGTGTCCAGTTGATGCTGATCTAGAACTTGATACACGCGAATCTGGAAGATAAAAATAATCGTTTCACTCCGTTTCACCAGTAAGTTTTTTCGCCTTGTTGGGAATGAATACGCACCAGGTAATACGGAGAGGAAAGTACAGCCGGATGCATCGCCTTGAGTGGAGTTCGTTTCCGGTATAAATGGAGCTCAGCTTCTAGCACTGACTCGTTCATTTCAAGGCCAGAAATGTTAAAGAGGTAATAATGAGCCATGGAACTGTCTGCGGGGTAGAAAAGAGGCATGTCAATTGACGTCTTATGGATTAAAACTCTTCACCGACTTACCTCTTTCAATGAAACTTCGAACGACCTTGGCATTGTAAGGATTTTTTCCGCGCGTTACTCCGCTTGGATCTGCAATCGTGTTGTAAAGTTCCATCATGAATTGTGGTGGAATTTTATGACGATTTGATCTTTCACCAAGTTCCGGAATCCCGAAAATCTGCGGAAGAAAATATTCAAATCAAACAAATTTCAACCCTAATTTCCCCGCGGATTTTAGAACAATTCAATCTGCACTGACCTGCTGTAATTTTGTCAAAGCCGCTTCTCGCTGTCCTGCATCGTCCTGGATTTCGTCCTCCGCAAAATCTTCGGAAAATTCAAAAACTGAGGAACCGCTACCCTCAGGACTTTCCGTTACCGGATGTGCCAGGACCACGGCAAAAAGTAACAACAAGAAAAAAACTTTTCTCCTCAACATCTTCGGTATATCGCGTGGCCTTCGCACACTTATCTACTTGTTGATTTTTTCCTTTTTTTATTTTAAAGCAAGTTCCACGTTTCGTCTCTTGGAAAAATGGGCAATCCTTTTCTCCGATTCCTGATGCACTTTGCGTATTTTTTTTTTTTAACACTTTCTGAATGTATAAGGATATAATTTGTGCAAGCGCGGTTCGTTACGCGATACTGCGCGTTATGCAGTATGTGCAGGCGCGCGTCGCAATGATGCGTATTATTTAGCGTGGATCGCAAGTGAAAATACTCGAAACAAGTTACCGAGACTCACTTCTTATCCCACCGACATGGTTCGGGATGGTCCACCTAGCTTATGAGCAGATGCTAAATGGCATATGGGAGGGCTCTCGCCCGGGAGACACCTTTATCCTTCGCGCCTCCCGTCGCCTCACCTCTCTTTTCCTCTCCTCTTCTACACCCTCTTCTCTTCTCTTCCCTGCTCATCTCTTCTCTCCGGCAATACGACGCCGGGCGCCCCCGACGTCTCTTCCGACCTGCACTCTGTCTGTGCATCATGCCGTTTTACCTAGCACTCGTAACCCAAAATCAGGATTTATTCCGTTCATTTTTTTTTTTCTCTTTTTTAGGGACAATAATCGACACCGCAAAAAAGCTTCCACATTATTCCTGACACGTCACGATCAGCCGAAGAAATTTTCTTCGCCGAAGACCAGACTTCCGGATCATGATCGGGAAATATTATTATACAGGCGGAAGATATGGTAGGGAACTGGATATAAAAGAAAGCACATATCGATGTATCATTATTCGATCATTCACTTGATTCTGATAATATTGATTTCGGAAATTTATGAATGCTATAATTAACGGTGCAACTTTCACGTTTCGGTGGAGCTTTCGAGTGTCGCGAGATTCGTTCCGGTTTATATATTTTCTAATTCTGGGAAACAAACCAATATCGTATAGGAGGTGACGACGACGACGACGACGACGACGACGACGATGATGATGATGATGCTGTTCATAGTGTTTCCTCTGGCGCCCCGAGACGCCCCCGAGTTCCGACCGCCTCCGGATAATCCAGAGCTGTCCAGACCACGATCAACGCATCCATTACGAGTCAGAAGGAAGCAACGCGTCGTGGCTATTAAAAATTCAAAGTTCCTAAATTCTCGGGGTTAGTAAGCGTCCAGAAATGTGGAACGTTCTTATTTACGATCAACTCGTACGTTATATTTACGGTAAAGGAATCATTATTTCCACCTTGACATATCATGTCCCCTTCATATTCCACCCGTTGTATAGCCAACGTCGCGCCCCCGCGCGGTATACAAAATCTGAAAACACGGACACCCAATTCCACTTTTTGTTATAAATAATTTCCCATAACTATTTTAGATCCTAGGTAATTATTTGTCTTCATTTTCTATCTTATCAGTCACTTCCGGTGACCATCAAGCTAGTTTCGTTTATGCGGTGTTTCAATGGGATATCACGATCAATGCGTGAAAATCGTGTGATATGCGAGACGTCGTACGATAATCCAGCGATGCGTTTGAATTTCGTAATAGCTGATATTTCGCCCACGTGTTAAAAGTCCGATCTCAATTGGTTAGTTTATCACTTCCTCCGAGTATAACAAAGCGGGTCGAATGTGATACGGTTTATTCGCGGGAATTGGCATCTCGCCTGACGCTTTATTGTATTATATATCATCTTATACACTGGATTGTAACGGCGCGGTTGGCAAATAATTATTAGAACGATTTATCATATGGATATAACAATATATTTTTGCTTTATTTCCGTATTCTAGATTATTTAGCACGTTCATTTCTGCGTCATCAAACGCCCAACGCACGATTTCTTTTTTCTTTTCGACATCTTACCTATTTATCGATTACACACATATATATTTGATTTCCGAAAATGGCGGATTTATACCGACGTTAATTATAGTCGTTTACATATCTGTATTATTTTTATATCGCGACATCTTCGGTAATCGGCGGTGCTGATTCACCTATTCGATATATACGAGGACCTTTTATGGAAATTTCAAACCCATGGGATATCCCCGATAGAACAGGTGTCCACCGATCACTCCTTCTATGAACATTTAGCCAGAACATTTGAGCCAGCGATACTTCATAATTCGGCAAGAAAAAATTCACTTCATTAATATTATTATACTGTTCACATAATTTACAGTAAAACGAAATTCAATCATACAAATTTCGAAATTTATTAGCCAATGCGATACATACGCTGATCATATACCTATACATATTATTACACTAACGTCATTTAGGAACATTATGAAATAGAATAATAATAATAATAATAATAATAATAATAATAATAATAATAATAATAATAATAATAATAATAATAATAATAATAATAATAATAATAATAATAATAATAATAATAATAATAATAATAATAATAATAATAATAATAATAATAATAATAATAATAATAATAATAATAATAATAATAATAATAATAATAATAATAATAATAATAATAATAATAATAATAATAATAATAATAATAATAATAATAATAATAATAATAATAATAATAATAATAATAATAATAATAATAATAATAATAATAATAATAATATCGTTTCAGTGCGTTTATATTACTGATTTATTTTCGATGTTATTTGAGCTCATTCAGAAAATTATTTCTAGTGTATATAATCGAACTGAAATTTTTTTTCTAAAGAGATATTATAATTAATTAGGGAATAGATCGAATAGATCGCTAGACACAGGCGCATTGCGTAATCGCAATTATTTCCCTCATCGCTCCTCTTCGGGATCTGAGAAGGGAAAAAAAAAAAAATGTTTAGATAGAATACGTGAAAAAAGTTTGTGATTGCAGTGAGCTGCGGTTGATATAGTATAACTGATTTAATATACCTGTATTCGTGTATTTTGAATCTAGCTGGAGTGCAGTAGTGTTGTTTTGAATAAAGTCCGGCGAGACACCTCGTTGGGTCTTTTTTGTCACGAAGGAGACACGTCTCCTTTTCTTTACCGGGACAGGAGCCGATGCACTGGCCAACGTCGATGGCCTGTTACGAGAATACAGATGTTGGAGAGATTCGAATAAATATTAGCGATTTAAATACGAAAGATTTTCTAACCCTGACGAGCGGTTTTACTTCCGTGGAATTTGATCCGTCTTTTATTTCGACCTCGCTAAAATCAAGAACAGTTTCTATGTGAGTCATTCTGTAGCAATTCTCGCTGCACCCGCATTCCTCTATCACTTGATGGACCTCGTCCCCTAGAAATAATACGATCATCTAAATTATTATCGTGTAATTTTTTTTACATATTTTGTTATATTCAGATTTGACTAACCATTCGGACCGATAATACTAATCGTTCTGTTTCTCAGCGGTTTGCATCCTACACCCTTCGAACAATGACCCATGCAAAGTCCAACGTCTATGTCTGCCTGATGGGGTGTTCCAGGATATACCACGTACGTGTATGGCTCCCTACTACACGCTTGTTTTGGGGTGCAATCACAAGAATCTACCGCTTCGATCACTCGGACTCCCTGAAGAGTTGAAATCCTTTCCAATCTTGCAGAATTTGGACGGCAGTGCCAGTCCAGAGGACATCTCTGTAAGTTTAAATGTATTTAGTTTCAAATTATCTCCTTTCATTTCTATGAGTAAAATAGAAACCGTCTGAAAATCTAGGTATACAATATTGCGGGATCCTACGACATTTCTGAAGATATAAATATAGATATAATCACATAACGTGTAGATCCTGTATCGCATAAATATATCCATGTGTTTATAGTATCTCTGATTTAATATGTATGTTTTCAGGAATAATTTAGTACCCCGTGGATCTTTGGCCGGGTTGGCGCCCGTGGGGGATCGCTGACCGCGGGTGATCCGACCTTCCAAGGACGCAAAACAGAGAGGTTGAATCTGGTTAGCACTTTAGCATGCAGGCGGTCCTGGTCACCGTTCAGTTGAAAGGGTGCGTGGGTGCGGCACGCCTCGGCGCGATTGCATCACGTGACTAAAATAGCCTGCACAAACAGCGGGATTTCTTCTCCTCGTGCAGGATCTGATCCCCTATACCTTTAACACCCCGTGCTACGGTTGCATCGTACTATATGCTACACGCGAAACTATATATCTGCTGAAATTGCCGATTCGAACGCATGGCCAACTCATTTTGTTATACGCTGCTGTTGTTGACAGTCCTGCAGATGCGATGCGGTCATAATTTACATGCGCTGGCATTTCGATTGGAACGAGATGTAGAATTTTTTTATCAAAACATATAAAGGGACGCGTGCAAATTCTCGAGGAGTCCAAAAAAGTATGTAGGTGTGTATATTTTAATCGTATATCTGAAAGAAAAAAATTTCTAAACTTGCCGCTAATTGTACGAATGAGTACCAAGTTCGTAGTATACGTCGAAAAATATTTTACGGTGCTACAATAATTATTTATGTATTTATTGCAGGTGAAATAATTCCATCTACCGTACGGTCGCATGTAGAGGTCTTTGCTCACCATGTGTACGACTTTTTATTTTATTTTATTTTATTTTAATTTTTTACTGGCTACAGGATCGAACGATCGCGCGATCGAATTCCGGTGGCAAATTTCAATTCCGTTTAGCTCACGAAGCAGACGGTAGGGTGAAATTCTTGGACTTCGATCGCAACGGGAGACCCGGCCCCATTTTCAGTTTTTGCTTTGCCTCAGCTTCTTCGAATCCTTCGAACAGCACATTATATATAGGTATACCCTTTGGGCGATGACTCACAAACTTATCGAGGTCCTCGTGCAACCTGCATTCTTTCGCAAGGATGTGCTGTCTTTATATCGTTCGAGAAATAATCGGCAATTAATCGGTATTTCGAACGTTTCGATGTTGAGACAGACCGAAATTTTGTGAGCAACTGCACGGAATCCTGATCTAATTTTTTTTTTCCTCTTTCTCTAACTCGCCAGGTGTGCAGATGGGACGGAAAAAGAACCTGCAGACGCGGACACAGAATACATAAAAATATAATACCCACGTGGATTTGTTCGGCGTTTACCTGAACGGCGGGGCGACTTGCATCTCCTGGATCGTCTACGGCGTGACGAGGGCAAAGTCTTCGACAGTGACCAGCGTCCACCTGAATCACCTGGTCAGACATACCTGTCAACAAAGTTCAATTTATTATAGGTAAGAACTGAGAGAATACTATGATGATAATGATAATGGTTCGACCTGGTGGAATGATTAATGGTTTTTTAAATTACATAGCGAGCAGAGAAATTTTCATGCAGTTCATTTGTATATTAGAGTCAGTAATTAGGTGCAAAACAAGTTTTATCGCCAAACAAAAATATTTCGGCTGTAAAAAATAAAAATTACTTGTTTTTCTAAGTTCCAAATATTTGGGTTACTTTTATATGATGTATGATGATGAGGTATAATTTTATAGTTATTGGGATATCCAACTTTCCGGAGATGACCGTCGCGTGTTGTTGTTGCAGAAAATATATTTGATTTGTGGAATTCACCTATGTATATTACAAATTATATCTATAAACCTGTGTTAAATTAGATGTGTCGCGATTCACGTAGGGAGCCTGCAGGAGGTTGGAGAAGAGGGGGATTATACGGGAGTCGCGCAGTAATGTAACATAAGCTATTTTTGGCTCGGATGAGCGGCTAGGGTACGTGGGTGGGTGTAAGTGATTCACGCGACTTATGCCGCCACGAGGCTTTCGACGCGACCCCCGCTGCGGAGCTTCGCTTGCATTCAGCTCTTATCTCTTACTATAAATGGCCGCAGACCGCGCGACGCGATGCAAAAGGGTCACAACGATCCCCCTTATCGATATTATTGATAGCCTCAGTTACACGAAATTACTTATTGTTTTTAAATCACCTAATATTTTCGGTAAAAAATCGCGTAATTGTAGGTAATCACCACAGATATCACGATGACCGGATCTTCAGGGTGTCTTTGAAATCCTGCGAGTAGCCGCATTAGAGTCACCATTCGAAAAGGAGATTGTAATGTTTTGTAACTGACATGATCAATTTCTACAGAAAATTCGGAAATCGCTCCAGTATTTTCTCAAAAAGTAGCTGGGTGGGTATTTAATTTTTTTCAATATACCTTTGATCAACGAGACATTATTACGGCCAAAATTATGGTAAATCATTCAGTTCTCTGTATTTTTGCAAAAATTCATAATTTTGTTCTAGAAGAAACTATAAATCGGACTTGCGAAGCAGTCAGAGCAATGGTTGACTTTAAATCGCTCTCCATAGATTTCATTGACCGGAAGACCGTCCCCGGCTGTCAGACTGGCGTCAATTGCTCCAATACAATTCGCGGGTGTGTGAAAGAAGAAACACGTATAGAAGCGTAAATTCGAACAAGGGTGAGAAGCTACATACAGGACTACAACAAATCTGTTGCGGATGATAATTAATAATTATAATAGCAATAACGATGCTCTGCAATGTCTATGATGGCATGCTTTGTATTCAGTCTAATAATGGTGTGCGTATGTTAATCAGGTATTTAGGTCGACTTACCATAACCCACGTCGATCATTTTCTCGTGTCTGGCACAACAAAGATGTTGCTGTTGCTGTTTTGTTTCGTCTGTAACTTGAGTCGCATTAACTTCTATCGTAGATTCATTTTCCGCACCGACTGCTGCAATCAGTGAACATAATTTTATTATTTCAATTATATCTACCAGCGACGTGCCAAACCCAAGGATACAAAACCGACTGAAAATCATTCGAAATTAAAACGATTTAAAAAATCGTAATAGCTCTTGATCGTACTTGTCTCAGTCAGTCAATCGATCAACGGAACTACTAATTTATACTGTAAATCTCAATTCGGCCCAGAGCAGACAAACTATTCAGCTGCACCTACGTAGCAATGGTCTCAGCTAATACCAATGAAGACGTCATTGAGTTCGATTGCCTTGATGAATCGCAAGTTGAAGCTGGGTCGAAGCAGCGTATGAGTGAAATTCACGCCTGCAGTCGGTCGGCTATTACCTCAATATTTTTATTAGCATATCGTGCCGAGCCGTTGCTTGTTTTTTATTTCTTTTGTTCTTTTCCAATTGTGCTGATAAGATCAAGCATTTATATGCGCAGATCTGAATGATTTGAAGGGAATATAGGTATAAATTTTTAGATGAATATATCTATGATATCATGCCCCACAATGCCTACCCAAGCAAACATTTCCAAGATAAACCAGGGTGAAACCGCCAAGGACGATCCACCAGCCTCTGGTGCTCCTCATGTGGGCTGCGACCTCTCCTTTCGGATCCAGAATTCGTTCGCTTCTTGTTAAAGGATTTTCACTGCAAACACTCGATCGTCTGACGATATAGTAATGATTGTTGAGCGTACGTTTTTCGAGAGTGATTATCGCAGTTGCACTTTTTTTTTATTATTATCTCATTCTACTGGATTCCCTTTATCCGATTCGTGCCAAATTCCTGCAAGTGATACGTTTTGCCGATGAGTTCTGAGTTAAAACCACGAATCTATTGCACTGGCTTGTAACTTAAGTTCAGACGATAATAACCGGAAGTTGATATTACGGATAATATGCTGATCGTTCGATGGATTTTCTTAGTTTATGTTGGTCGATGGCCCACGCAGGTTGCGATCTGAGGACAGACTGGACAGTGGATGGTAGTCGGTTGCTGTTCACGATGAGGAGACCGCAGTTGACAGGACAGCAGTCTATTAATCTCGATCACCCGTCGACGTTCTCGCGGCGAGCCTGATCCGTCCGTCCGTCCGTTTCATCCGTCAGCCAACAGAGTTGCAGATTTTAATTACCAAAGGAATGGCTGCCCTCTTGTCCCTCCTCTTGCCCTACTGCTGTAGAAACCCAACTCTCAGGATATATCGTTGCGACGTTGCTGATCGGAAGAGATTGATGGAGAAAGATTGAGCGAGATGGGGGAGAAAGGGATATAGCCGTGCACAAAGAACCTGCCGAACATAAAAGGGGGGCCCTCTCCCCCGCGGGCCCGACGAATGACGATCGAGATGTATTTTTATTTTTAATCGGTTAGCGACGCTATTCTATCCTGTAGAAACACATACCTACCTCTACAGCAAGAGAGTCGAACGATGGGTTGCTACCGCACCATATCAGCTCTTGATCATCCTGAATGGTCACAAATCACGCGGTGTCAATTATCTTCGATCTCGCAGGTGGTCGCCGATCGAGTCTGTCTCGTTTTCACTGATCAATAATCATCACTATGTGTGTGTAAGATCGGGTGAAGTTATCCGCATTATACCACGCTATACCCTTTTTGTCGGAGTTTCCATAGGAAACAGACGATACAATTTTATAAGGATTACGTGCAATCGAAGATTGCGTCAGAACTATATAGTGTAACAACTGATGGCTTGGTAAAAGACGAGGCTTTTCTTTGAAGCAGCTCAAAATGAAGCTCTCAAATTGAGCTTGCATCTGATGATATGACGAGCAATTTTTCCCGGTCCACGATAGAAGTAAACATACTTACATACCATAGATCATAGATAACTGCAGCTGCAGAGTAGGCAACATGCATTACATTCGGGGATGCTGGTGCAAACATTGGAAATAGATATTATTCTCAATGGTGCAAATGATATAATTTCGCCCCAGGTAGAGCTGGATCCTGGGCCTGTGCGGCATTCGTGAAGCTGCTATTCAGTTTTATTATATTTTCTTACCCATATTATGTTTCTATTTTTCAGGAGAGATATCCGCAGTTTGTACATGCAATTTAGCCGCAGATCTGGAACGCAAGATTTTTCGGTGCATCTTTGGAATCAGTTATCATGTATATCTCTGAATGACAAATGGATAGAAAATCAATTTTCTATTTTCTATCAAAATCTAATTTTCTATCAAAAGCTACAATAGCTCGGGTAATTATCGCAAAAAATCCTTTCAAATCCGCCACAGCTTTGGCGGAATGATCGCGAGCATGCGCCACAGATTGATACACACTCGTTTCATTCATAACAATTCTATTCGTTTGTATTCAATGCGCCATTCAAAACGTGGTTTTGACAGTTCGTCTTGCGGGAAGTCAGATTGCACCAGTTATCCGTGAAAAGATGTCATCAGAAGAAGAAACTGACGAAATAACCGATTTAGAATCAATTCGTGATCAAATTTTAAGCCGGCCTCGAAGTGATCGAATGCAAGTAAGTGCCTGGGAAGATGATAACGATGGAATTGAGGAAGAACGTAATGCGAGAGGTTAGGAATTTGATAATGGTTTGGAATTTTTCTAACAAAAAGCGAACATTGAGTAAGTCTCTCTGTTTTACAGAACCAGATAGTAAAGCGATCCTAGAAGCAGCAGAAATTGGTGATATAACAACAGTTGCACGACTGCTTACTCAAAATTCAGATCTAATACAAGCCACTGATCACGATGGATACACTCCGCTTCATAGGGCATGTTATGGTAACCATCCAGACATAGTTGAGGTGTGTATAAGTTCAAGTGGCAAGACAACATTTTGGACAATAGGTCAATTTTCAATTGGTTCTTTGCTATCTATAGTATTTGCTTAAAAATGGAGCAAAAATTGATGCCAGGACAGCTGATGGATGGGAACCTCTGCACTCCGCGTGTTGTTGGAATAACGTAAACTGTGCTGCTCTCCTGATTGCCAATGGAGCTGATATTAATTCTAAATCAAAAGGCGATCAAACTCCTCTGCATATAGCTAGTGCAAGCTCTCATAATTCTCCTACACTTCAGCTGTTACTCCTGCATCCTGATATTCAACCACATTTGTTGAACTCCAGTGGTGATACTGCAGAACAAATTGCAAAGCGCTCTGGGAAATACTATCCTTTGTTTGAAATCACTGAATCTTGTCTTAATGATATTTGAATGTACATTGTTGGCTATCAGACGTCATTTTTATTCTGTAAATAAACTCTGCATTCCTGCATTGGATGAATGTTAGTAGAGTGTGTAAAATTTGAAAAATTTTATTAAAAAATCCTAACAAACGTTATAATTAAATGTTTCTTATCTAAATATTAACCAGTTTAACATTCAAAGCTTTTCATTCAATATATTTCATACTAAAATCTAAAACTGGGATATGATGACTATAAAACTAAACGGATAATTTGTATTTACAATTGATAAAATATTCATCCATTCCTTATTATTTGTTATCTGGCCTACTTCTAATTTCATAACAACCTAAAGCGAGGACAAATTGACGAATTTCGGAGTGCCGTTACTCAAGCGACGTACTCCTTCCCAAATTAGTACCGTAGAATCTTCAGCTGCCGCGTACAAATGATGCTGGTCTAGGGCCCATGCTATTGCGATTATAGCACCGCACCCTGAGCCACCATTGACAATTTCTCTGACTAGTCTTAGATCCCAACTACTCCATAACCTGGAAAGTAAAATTGATTAAAATGTTAGCGTACTATTTCTCGTCCGTAGTTAAACCAGGTATTGAAAGTAAATCGAAGACTCACCGTATTACTCCGTGATCTAAGCCCGTTGCTATAACATTGACGGAAACACCTTCCGGAGCATTGCTATAGCACAATGCAGTTATTCTTCTTCTGGATAAAACTGAACCAACCGGGCGTGCATTTATTGTGTAAACCCTCAGTTCTGAACTATTGCCGGATAAATTATTTTCACCTCCGTTGGGAATATTGTACACAATCGCTATATCCCCTAGCGTTTCACTGATGGATAGCAAACTTACAGGGTAACAACAATCAGACTGCACCGATCTGATGTACGATAAGCTAAAAGTAAAAATACTATTGGTTAATCAAAGAAGTGAACTATTGATTTTTCCGATTTTGAATCACAAATTTGGTATAAAAAAAAAATGTAAAAAAAAAATAACCATTCAGGTATCCGCACATAGAATATTTCTGACCTATTTAAATCCCAAATAACAACAACCCCTTCGCTGTCACTCGACACAGCAATACTGAAGGCTCTTGATAGGGCGATCGCAGTCACCGCACATCTATGTGCCAACAGGGAGGAAGCTGGAGATGAACTGAATTCAATTTTCCCAACAGCCCCAACCGTATAACTATATACAGTTATTCTGCCAGACAAATGACCTGTCCAGAGCTGCCCACAATCGGGAACTGATGCCAAAATTGTGATCTGAAAATGGTTATATTGTAATTTGCAATGTTACTACTGATCCACGAATTATCATGACCATAGGTATATTTTCAAAGAGTTTCTGGTTGACCTCACTCACCGAATCTAGTCCAGACGATCTCAATAATGGTCTAGGAGGCTGTTCTTTCTTAGATTTTAGTCTAGCAATGCCGTCGCTACCGCCCCAAGACGCTAGCGCGGCTCCAAAGACTGATGCGCCACTCAACATACTTGCACCTTTTTCTTTACTGTAGCCAAGCAATAAAGTCGTACAAACCGGCAGTCCAAAAACATCGCCGGTGCAAAGTGGAACAAGGGAAACCAACGGAGATCTGTGTTTATGTTTCCAGCATAGCACAGGCTCGTTACCTGGAGCTCCGACATAATTGCCCCATTTTATCCCTTTTCAGATAGTAGAAAAAACAAATAAAAAATTGCAATGATTGAGTACACAAAAACGCACCGACAAACCCGCTGGTAGAATTGTTTATTTTGTTTTATGTACTACATACCTGTTACTCCTTCAATAACCGGGGGGATATGTGACGATGGCGCAGATATTCCGAAATTTTGAATTGCCAATGGATGGGCAGCTCTGAATAACTGCGCAGGTGTTTGCCCATAAGTACGTACCATGGTTTCCCAGGCTTGGCGTTCTAATGGATCAGCTATTTGCTCAACATCGAATCCATAGTATGTCTAAAAAACGAAAGTACGTATTATTGTGGAATACATATTGAATAAGTTTCTTCAACTTACTGCAGGATGAAAGACATTAATAGCCTCCACCGCGGGTCTTCCAGTTTGTCGAAATCCAAAGACAAGGTCTATCCAATATGGCAAAACTTCTCTGACAGGTTCCGCTTCTAATGCAGCCCTGTGTGCCAATATGAACAGGCGAGCATCACCACCACACCATAATGGAAGTTCAACGTCACTAACTCTGTTACCATTTTGTCGTACACCGAAATTGAATCCTGTCAGTTAAAAAGTTATGAAAATCCACTAACATTGCCTCACTAATGTCGAATAATTGCAGGGAATGATTTACATACCTTCTGAATTAAGTAAAAACTCAGGCAAGTAAAAAAATTCGGGGATGAGTTCCTTAACATCTGTTGTAGAATCACAGCTTGTTAATCGCCATGTCGTAGCCAGTGCGTGGAATGTACGATCCGGTATATCAAAGTTGTCATCTACATATAGTAAGATGAAAACACTTTTAGATATTTGCAAAGTTTATTTTCTTGAAGCTGGTTCTTGAGATCCGAAATTCGTACGAAAACGTAAGTGCGTAATAAATTTACCTTGATATGAAAGGAACATGCTGGTGAATGGCGGAAGTCGGACCAAAAAGTGTAAAACTGTCCCAGAATTACTGTAATGGGAACCATAATGGAATGGTTCTTGATTTAATGCTATGAGATTCAGTCCTTCCATGAGAGCCTGCTTCAGATACTGTAAAATGAATACGTGCATTATTCTAAACTATCTGTTTGCCACATCAATAATAGAAATTAGAATAGTTTCTGTATAAGTACAAAAATTACGTACGTTATAATTATTAACGTAGTGTTGTTCATTTTTTTTGTCTTGTACCGCCATGGGTCGTTTAAAATTTCTGCAAACATATTTAAAATTTAAATTAGCGTTTTCAGCATCAGACATTTCAAAGCAATTAGTTATCAATATCATTGAATATCATTCGGTCGAATACTTGCCTATAAATTTTTGGGTCATCTAAATTGATTCTATGACTCGTGTACTCGGACAACACAAATGGAAATACAGGGTACTGCATTAAATCGTTGTAAGATCGACCAGCGAGTTTATTCAAGCAAGTAATGTATTCCCAGTTTGTCAGCGCCCCACTACGCCAGAGTGCAAGTGCCTCTCCTAGATCATCGCCAGGTATTCTCCTTGGTAAATTGCAGGCTGATAATTGCGCTGCGAACTCGTCTCTTTCCTGAAAGATAATCACGATTACTGGTGTGAATGAAATTCTATTCCAAGATGGCGACCCTGATGAAAATGCATATCGGTAATACCTTAGAAGAATTGAATGCCAATAAATACGTTCTTCCAGTAACAATGAATATCTCAATGGCTCGTTCTTGCAACTGATATCTTCTTCTGTGCAATTCACGAATATCCTCGAGACGCCATGCAGTTCCGCCAGCCATTGCTAGATCCAAGCCACCCAAGGCAATCTGATAAACAAATTGTAACAGGTCTTACTGAATGCATTTATTTTTCGAAGCATGATAGAAAGAGTTGTTGATGGTTGGGAAACTCACATCGGTGTGTAAAGGCATATCTGGATTGTCAGGTACAAAGTAGAGACAACTCTCGCCTATGAGAGCTTCTCCGGGTAGTTCTGCACCAGGTGTAACAACTCGGGCTTGAGCCATTTTGCGAATTCTTTCTGTAGTATGCAATCTTTCAATTAATGCTTTCGAGTTTGCGTCCTGACGATCGGTTATCAGCAGATAGGACAGAGGCTCCTCGATGTTGGCGACTTCTAATTGCGAGAATGGTGTAAATACAGTTCGGTCATAGTACATAAAGTTGAGATAAAATTAACATACCTATTTTCTCTTGACATTCAGGCATCAGAAATCTTTTATTCATTTTCAAATGACACCTTTGCATCCTTATTCTCACTCTTGCCGGCCCTTCCGTGGGGTCTAATTCCCAGCTTTTTGGATAACTTTCCTGGAAATGCCAGGGTGCTCTTTCATGTGTCAATCGTCGAGCTAAATCTCTCCATCTAGCCATAGCTTGCGCTACCATTGCTCTTGATTGCTTCAACTGCTCCATGAATATTTTACGTTCTCGATTCTGCTCTTCTACTACACATCGTGTCACAGCCATTGCACCCTCCATCAGCTGTTTTGTTAGCAATTCAAATTTGTTACCGATTCTACAAAAGAGAGGAGTTCGAGTTTAATTAATACTTCTAGTTAGTGCTTGTCATCAGTAAAACTCAAAAATTGCCTCCGCAAGGCTAAAAGTATTTCAATAAAGAAAAAAATACGTGCCTCTGTATTGCTGAAAGATTATTTTCCATCCATATATCTCTGTCTCTCATTAACTCCCTTCTGAGTAAAGCTAATTCTTCCCCCCATAATCCTGGGGTAGCCTGCTCTATCCCTTTAGTTAGGTTCCATATGCCCAGAGCTTCTCTGAGTTCCGCGCATACTCTGGCATCGGCACTGGGCATCTCATCTCGTCGTTGCAAAAGATCCCATAAAAATACGGTGAATTTTTGTTCGATCTATAACAAGAATATTACTTAATTAAATATACACCAACAAAGACCCTATTTTAATTGAACATGCTTAGCCATTGGTGAGCCTTGTTCTGCTTTAAATGATTACCTGAGGATGTACTTCCAAGAGGGATGTAAGAATGTCTTTGACCTTTGGTTCTTCCATCAGAGACCGCACAGCATAAACTCTCATGTTATTGCTCTGGTGAGGCCCTAATAACCAAACCATAATTCTGGCGGCATTTTTTCTCAAGGCAGGCTTGGAATACCAGGTACTCCCCCAAGGGTTTCTTCTTTCCTTTGGTGTAGCTAATCCGTGTAATAGCGTGGAAAACAACCGACGAGCCAGCTCTGACTCACTTGCTGATGGGGATTGGTCTGCCGTTGTGATAAATTCTACAGCGCGAATTAAAATCGCACGCAGACGTTCGCTCAGTTCTCCTTTACCAGCTTCACGAATAATCACACTCGAAGTACCTTGCAGGCTCCCGTAACTTGAAGATCGTGATCCATGGTCGCTTTGTTCACTCGACGTAGTAAGAACTACAGGTCGATATAAAATGATGACATGACATGGGAATTCAGCCCGAAAAAAGTCAATATTTGGAAAGCCTAAATAATGACTGAGCAATGAAACTTACCAGATGCAAGGTAAGACGCAGTGCTACGTAAGCGGAACCCATGATGAGTTGATACTCTCGCAGTTAAGGCATCAAGTTCCCCGTCGAACAATGCAACTTGTGCATCCCTTGCGACTGATACACAATAAGTACCAATGCCACACTGAGATCTTTCCTTGAGTTCCACGTGGCTTAGTGTGAAATGCAAATCTGCTACAGCCTGCATGTGCGGGGTGCCTGGTGATTCCAACAGTTTTGTTGCAATGGAAACCAGTAGAATGTGGAGATCATGAAGCAATGACATGGAACTGCCCCTATGTGCAGCCCCAATCAAAGCTCGTGCTATCGATTCGGCTAAACCCAATTCGAGAAGTGCTCGCAACCCATTCGGATTCTGGTTAAAGTTCGAAAACATTATACATCTTATAAAATATAGACTGTTTAGCGTAAAATCTTGGAAGAATAATCAATCCTTTTCATTTCACCTTAGTCACCATGTCAGTTACGAATGAAACCATAGGTCTTGCAATACTTGGATCAGTAGCTGCGGCTTTTGGGATCATAGCTAAAAGTGGTGGCATTGCTGCAGCACCGGGTCCCCTTACAGCCAAACTTTCTAGGGCCATTACGAGAGGCTCACTGCCAGGATAGAGTGAGATTTGATTCGCTAGGTGCATGAAATATTTTTGCTTTATGAACTTGTTAACTTCCTCGTCATTGGCACGTTCGAGATAAGTTTGAATCACCTATCAACACATGATTCGAAATTAATTTCTCAGATAAAAAAAAAAAAACTGCTAACATATAACTACCACGTCTTCGAAAAAGTACTCACCTTCAACAGAGCCGTACGAACTCTAGTGTCAGGATTATTAGCTAAGACAAGCAACAATTCTGCTCTCAACACGTGCTTTAATACCGAGCCAACCTGACTGTCTGGTAGCATCCTCAGAGCATCTCGTAACAACAAAAGTAGACCTTCACAAACCAATCCTTGACAAGCTCGTCTTTCATCCGTCCACACAGATGGTTTTATCTAGAAAAAAAAAAGGAAATTATTATCTAAATTTGCTACAAATTCAATTATTCAGAGCAGCAAATAAAAGTAATATATACCGGCACTTGAGTGGTGGAACCATCGCTTGCCGCAATTCCAGAATCTTCACCAGCACTAGGCTCTCTCTGAGGTCCATTTTTACGTTCTTTTTTTCTAGCTGATCGGTTTTTCTGAATCTAAAGGTTGAAATATGTATTTTGGTAGCTTGAAAATTATTACTCCGTTCGAAGCTCCACAAATGTATCGAATTTGAATGATTAAATGATTAACAATCGGGAATTGTAAAAATAAAATGATTGTTATTTTTACCTGAATGTTGGCTAGAGCTTTACTCAGTTTACTGGCATCGACATTTCCGAAAGATTCATCTGACGAACTAGCAGTAGAACTAATTCTGATAGGTGGGTTTTTCTCTTCTAAAGGTGGCAGCAAAAAGTAAATGTTATGCTTTGCGTGGGTCACATAAGTCTCCGAAGCCTGGTGGACTAATACCAAATAGTCTGTGACTGCAACCAAATGCGCAAATTCTGGCGGTGCTCCCATCAATGCCTGCACCAACTCTACAACTGCTGTACCCACTGTGTTATCCAAGGAAGCACCCAGATCTTCGCACATAAAATGTTCCTGCAATATTTGAAATATTCAAGTCGAAGATATATGACGCACCACATTCATGAAATTCATTTGCGCTAGCTTGCAAATTACCTTGCAAAGTGTCAAGAGCGTGTCGACGGTTCCCACTCTATTTAGCTGCGAAGCATTAAATTCTCTTTGAGAATGCTGGTCTCTTAATAAGACCAATAATGCTTGCAGTAAGAAATTCAGCGTATCATACTTGGCCCAGGTTCTCCAAGCACTTAAGGCCCCTTTTATCAACTCGGGATCTGTTATGACTGCTTCGCAATTTTGTGAAATTGCATGATTCCCGCTACCGATATCTTTGATCAGAATTGAGCTATCGCAAGCTGCATCTAACATGGCTTTGAGGATGTGTCTCCCAGTATGACAGCGTGGAGATTCCAGTACACGCAAAAGGAGGGAAGGTCCATCTTCGGTTCGATACTGATTCAACAACTCGGCATCACTTCGTGCTAAATGCAAAACTATAGATAAAGCCAAGGCTTGTTCTTCTTCGGTAGAATTTAACTCAACCACCTGTAAATCGAACACACTTTAAATATTTCTTGTTCGACTATGACACATTTATTTTAACTCGCACGCGACAAAATGAAAAAATCTTACTCTCGCAAATAAATATATAAAAACCGGTGTTCCTCCCACAAGACTTGCTGCTGGAATCAGTCCCCTGTATTGCTGACATTCTAGACGTGTGGTAAGAATAGGTGCTACAGATAGCGGTGGCTGCTGTGATACTCGGTGTTCAGGAGCAGATATTACTCTAAACCCGGGTTGAGCAGGGAATATATTTCCGACAACAGCTATAAGATACAAGCAATGATTAGTACAATGATATTTTCGATATGATCACCAACCACTTACCTCCAGGGCTGGCTACAGCTTGTGGATACAAATGTACGATATTAGGATTTTGGGCCTCGTAACTTAAAAGTAAGTTATCCTGCAATTCCCCTAAATGTGAATTAGTTGCGTCCATGACTGCATCCCAGTCAATTTCTGTGTCGGATATTTTAGTCTCAACTGCGTGTCTCAGATATGTACCACCATATGACTTTCTACGACTCGTATCGAATTTACCCCCCTCTGAAAGTAGAATTACCATTCAGTTGCATGATTCCGCATCGGGAGACCAAATATAATTCTAATAACTCAGCTTACCAAATTTATATTCTCTGACTCCGTTTAGTGCACCAGATGCAATTAGTGGTGCAAAATCGGGTTTTACTGAATTTAACATACACTCAGCTAGACTAGTGTAGTTTGGCCCAAGGCTGGCCAAGTACAAAGCTCTTTCTCTGCTGAATACGGGGCATCTGAAACAAATTATTCGGATATTTTCAAGTTAGACATTACTGAATCGCAATGATGCAATTTCCAGATACATACCTGAACACCATCAAGTTTCCAAGGTACCAGGCACCATTTCCGTTTGGTCCGAGTTGACCTAACAAGATACAAGTAGTTCCTGGCTTTCTTACTAGCAACCCATCAAATGGAAGTTGTGCTCTAGCTTCTCGCCATCCATCTATCCAGAGCACGACTTCAACTACAGCACTACGTTTATTGAGTACAGTATCTTTGAAGTTCATTGCCAGATGATGCCATCGTCCTGATGGAAAGGTACCCGTGATAGAAGTTTCTGAGATAGTACGATTGGTTTTATCATCGGGACGAGTTAGGCGTAGAATAAGCTTATCTGCAACATTGAGACATTTACGTAGACATATGCAAAGTTTTACGTTGACAAAGTAGCTTGTAACAGTTGTCAGCCTCTATTATTACAACTTATCAATGATGACCATACACTCACCAGATCGGAGGTCGAGCCAGGTTTCTAAGACCAATGACTCATAGCCAATTGACATCAGGTGAATGATTGACGTAGGAGTAGGTGGTGATGCAGAACCTGCCACAACTATAAATCCCGGATTAGAGCGAGTTTATTTTATTTGCGAATTACCTTGTAGCGGCTTCAAGTATGTTTACAAACCTTCTCGACTCCAGTTATCTGATAAAACTCCCCAGTCCGATAGACTTTCGCTGCCAGAGCCAAGGAGTGGGGACGTTGGCATGGCTACTCCTCGATTTATGCTTGAGGATCCTCTTTCGACTCTGAGCCACATGGATGCAGAACATCCATGTAACCAAACTGGCCAAATCAATTCAGGACCAACTGGTAAACATAACGCGTGCACTGACCAAGGACTACATATTCCAGAGGATAAGTGCCCTCTCCTGAAGTTGTTCACTAAATTTTCAGCTTTCTCTAAATTCTTGGCGTCTTCGTTGTGAACTTTTGGCATTATTTTCACCTCCACAGGTATTGGAAATGCTAAGATAAAGTTGGGCTGAGGTCTGGCGGCAAGAACCAAACGAAATAGAGGTTCCAGCAAGGATAGTAACGGCGGAGAATGAACTTTGAATAGCGATAGATAACAGATTAGTTCCATAGGAGTAACTGATTGCGTTGCCAGTAATGTAAACACTTCCAGTACAGCATGTTGTAAATCTGCAATTCGAGAGAAAAGTTATGATAAAAAAAAAAAAAATAATATTAATGAACTGTATTGAACTATGAAAAATTTATCACTGTTAACTAATGCTTTGTTACGATAAATCTCAATCGTTGATTACCTTGACATAGTGGCGTTGTGCTAGTAAGTGATTCTCTGAAGCCATTAAGTATTCTCGTTATTGCTCCGGAGGCTGCGAGAGCTGCACAACTTGAGACACTCTCTCTGCAAGTAATTGCCACACGCCTCAAACCTCCTGTCAGGATTACACCTCTTTCGCCTTCCATACCTCTGTCGAATTACATCACATTAAAATAGTCGAATGATAAATTTGTAAGCAACACAATTTTTTTAGTTTTTTCTTAAAAATTCAACTCACTGCTCACTGAAATGTATCAGCAAATCTACTGCCAATGAACACAATGCTGGATGCGCGGTAGCATATCCTCTAGCCTCAACAACTGGCCCTAATGGATTTGATTTTTTAGGAGACGAATTTTGTGGACTTCTTCCTGGAATTTCCACATCGGCTTCATATCCATCATCTGCAGTTACATATTCTCCTGTACTGCTGTCGTCTCCACCACAATCCGGCAATGGATCAAGTGCCATTGTAGGTAGCTAAAAGTGTGAATGTTCAACGTATCAATTGAAGTGAATGATGAGAAGTGCGATTTTTGAATAATAAAATTTAGAAGTTGCAGATAAAGCTCATGTACCCTCGGCCGAGTTTGTTGAGGCATTGTCTGCTCCTGGCTTGGTCTCAGCATTGCAACCCGTAAAAAGGCTTCTACCAGCATTGCTATACCATGTCCTAATTTTATTCCACTTTGTATCAATGCTTTTCGTAGTTCTGTGATTACGTCGCATCCACCTATACCACAACCCATGATGATATTAGATACTAAATTATAGTTAGTGACGATTTAAATATAAAATTTTGAGCTGATGAATGTGTTGCGCCAAAAAAACGTGTGACTTGTTTGATCGTCTGAGATGTACTGAGTGCGTATTATGCGGTTCAGAACTGAGCTGTTTACAATGCAGAAAGGATTATACATTTAACTTAATCCGCAGCTGCAAATTCTGTTATTGAATTTATAGAGCCATATTCAAATTATCATGTAACGTCGTTTGGTTATTTAAAAATGAACTCACTCAATGGAGATGTCAGACAGCAAGTTAACAAGGCTTCCATCAAACGGTGCGATGACTTTCCAGTTTCTGGAAACAGAAAAATTAGCTTGTTTTACTTTCATTGCTACTTCCGAGTTGCCACAACATATGAATAACTATTCATTGTACTGTCATATCTTCACTCACCCTTTATTTGATCAGATGCGATGCACATTGCTAGTTTTCTGAATACTTGAATAGATTTTTGTGACACAGCATGATTAGACAACTGTATGCGAAATCTGGGACTACACAGGGCGACTCCAGCTGCTGCTCTCCAGACTGCGCTAGCTTGATTCAGAATATTCTTCAAATGAACGCGATCGTGACTTAATTTTGTATTGGACATGGAAGAAGACTTATTTTTGGTCAAATTAAAGTAATTCTCAGTCTTGTTATTCAGTTCAGTCTTATCTGTGGCACAGGCAACTTGTGGGTTTCTCGTTAATCCTAAATTACATACATCAGTCTCATGCGATAATTGATCTTCCGTTTGTTTGACTTGATCAGCCTTTTCATCAACACTTGACAGCGAAATTACGTCTTCACATTCGCTGCTGCTAGTATCTGTCGTGCCATTCTCTAGAACTTCAAGTAACTTTGCAGTTTCTCTCTCGAGCGAATCAAACAATGAAAGGAGAGCTGGTGTGGCTACACTTTCAACGTCGCATGGGTCCTCACACCCAACTTTCCATATTTCCATTGTAACGGCAACTTCCAACAAAGCACAAACATTCCTGGTAAATGCTACATCCGACAGAATTCCCAAGACTTTGTTAAGCCCGTTCAATTCTGTGAATTTCTCGCACATTGGAGCATTTACTATCAAGCTCGCAAAAACTGACAAGCAGGATTGTATCAGAAACTTTGCCACTGCATCATTATTGTCAGCTTCATACCATTTCAAAGCACTCAGAAATATTGGATAAAATACTTTGAATAAAAGCTCCCGACGAACAGAGAAGCTTGAATTTGGTGTAACTTTGATTAGATGTGCCATGATTATGAAGCACATTTTAGGATCATCTGGTTCCAGTAGTTCACAATACAGCTCCAGGAAATCCCAAGAGTAATTTGTAGGTTTGCTGCAAGTATTGCACGTGTCGAGCCCTGGGTAAGCACCGAGCTCCTTGAACAAAGTACGTTCAAGTAATGCAACAGCAGGAGCGTAAGTAAGAGAATTTCGTTTTTTCAGGAATGTAACAATTCCTGATAGAATGGCTTTTGGAGGACAGCAACAACACGTTCCAGCCGCAGCTATAACTTTCAATAATCTGACTTGCAAATCATCTGGGAACAAATGGGATTCTTTCAACAAGGCAGTTAGTGTCATAAACAATGCTGAGACACAGCAACCTTGTTTGCTGATAGAGCCTACAATTGGTTCAATATAGGCGATTCCCAAAATATCAAAATGATGATGATTTTCTGTGGCGTCTGCGCAAGATTTGTGCTTGGTCTTACGGCATTGTCCCATGTGACATAATTCCGTCCTGACTCCTTTCAAGGCACTTATTAAAGCTCCTACCATATCGATTACTTTTCTGGCTCTGATGACCGTTCTCTGTTGGTCAACACTAGGCAGCCCAACAATCGCTAGAATGGTACGTTCAACAATTTTGCCATCTTGGCTTTCAGTGAACAGTTGAAAAAGCTCTAAAAAATCTTTCAGTTTTTCTGCCGTGGCACGCTGATGTAGCAAACAGTATAGGAATGTAATAATTCCGTAAGTAGTAGCAAAAATAAATTCTTGAAGCAAGGACCCTTCCTCTGGTGATAGAACTGAAACGGGCTTGCCACAAGCATCTTCTAGCAATCTCAGAGTCATTGGTAATAAACCATTGTGGATAACAGCAGTTGTAGGCTCATCAGCCCTGAGTACTCGTTCAAGTGCGGTAAGCATAAGTCTTGCCGCAGCAGCTTTTAGGGAGGCAGATTCTGTTCTACTTAAATTTGTTCCATCTATTCCGAACTGTAATGCCCATAATGTGTCCAAGGCAAACTTCAGGACCTGAACTGCAGGAGTTTGTTCAGCAGGAGTATCGTAGTCCCTCAATCCTTGCAGTAGCTGAATGATTAACAAACTGGTTTCGAAAGGGCTAACGGAGGCGTTAAATACAGTCTCTATGCGATCATCCATAAAATATTCCGGTGTTCTTTTGATCGGACGTGAGGGTAGTTGATACAAAGGAGTGTCCCATTTGTCTTCTTCGTCGCTTCTAACGACTGATGTAAAATATTCAAAATCCATCGGGTTTAATCGAATTTTTAAGGTCAGTGACCTTGCCTGATCAATTCCATCGGTGAGCATTTCAGACTCGCTGCTTACATTTTCAATGGAAACTTTGGTCTCTGTTTTTTGTTGCGATAACGTTTTTGCTCCTAAGCTGTGCTTCCTTACTTTTTTCTTCTGCGATTGACTCTCTGAGTTACTCCTGGTTTTAACATGTTTCTGTTTTTTGTGAGGGATTATATTCACTGTATCAACTATGTCGTTATTACAGTGAAATTTCACGTAAGGATTTTTCGATACTACATCTCCGCTCTCTTGGAATGCCACTGGATATAAAGCAACCAGTAACGCAACCAATTCTCGACCGCAAGATAATCCTCGCACCCCTAACAGATGTAGAACTGCCAAACATCGCCATCCTCGTCCTTTGACTAAGTATTTTCTGAGAGCAACGAGCTCACCTCCATCGATGCGCACCGCGCACAGCATGTGAACGTCGGACAACAGTTCACAAGCAACAAGGGTTGAAACTCCACTTCCACCTCCTGAACTGAAATTTGTGATGAGAAATTATTCGAAATGTAACATTGAAAAATTCTGCGCAATTCTATTTGCCATTATCGCACCATGTACCCATGTGTGTCTATTGCAATAATTATCCTACGTATGTCCGCCTACTTTTATAAAGAATAATGTTTGAGTAAACTCATTTAAATAATAATGTACTTCCGAATATCACAATGTATTTGTAATTGTCGTAGTATCACGACAGATGACAACAGTGTATTCACGATGAAAACAATGTCAAATTAATTACACGATAAAATATCACAAAGAATTCGTACGATGCAATTAGAATACGAATATTAATTACAGTATAAACGGTGCCGAGATTTCTCATTGAATAAAAACAATTTACTTTGTTGATCTAGTATTAGTTGTCCGAATGGAAACATTTTACTTTATTGATCTAAAAATAGTTGCCTGATTGGAAACATTTTATTTTATCGAGCTCGAATTAGTTGCCCTCTGTGATAACTGTGAAAAAAGTTCCCATGATTAAAATAAACCCATGATTTGAGGTCACCAACAACAGTGAGCGAAGTTATAAATTGATATAAGTATTTTCTTGGCTTCTTAATGTCAGCTATTCGGTGACACCAGCGAAGAATACATCGGTCATTCGTAATATATGTATTGCACACGTCGTGCAGCAATCCACGTATCTGTTTTACGTATACGTACGAGCAACTTTTATTTACTCTATATACGTTTAAGTAAACTGGAAATGAGCAATGTGTTGTCAGTCTATGTCATGATGTTGAATTTCGATAAAAGTCATGAGTGATAAAATGTCACATGTATCGAGCAATAAAGCAATGAAGATTTTAATTAGATATATAATTGCAAAGAATATGTAATAATTCATTACCGTATAGTTCGAAGCTGGTAGACAACGGAACTTATTCATGCCTTCTATCATTACAATACAATTAGCCGATCACTTATGAATTATACAATAAAGTAAACATATGTGTAGAAATGTACATATTGAGGGATCGTAAATGTTCAAGCAAAAAATATCAGTGCTGATTCCCGTGCAGTACAGATCGTACAAAGTTCGTTGATGAATTAGTTATAAATTTTCCTATAACAGCTGATAACAACGTATCATTTTAAGAAAATCTGCACAAATACGATATAAATACCTTTAAAATTAGTCAAGCAATATACGTGTGACTGTGCTTTTCGTCTTATACGATCAACGTATGTTTGCGTTAATAATTTGAACGTATAAGAAAAATTGAGGCACATGAACTCTTATATTGTGCATACGTAATTTTTTGTCCGATGATTATAATCATTACAGCACATGCAGCTCGCTTCAAATATACGATATAGATATACCCTTAGCGAATACACTAATACTAACACTAACAATACTAACTGATAAATTACAGCAATTTATTGCAGTAAAATTATAGAATTGATTGATTGATGATAATCGTATCATTAAAAATAATAATAATGATATACGATAGTAATTCTCACCAGAACGAGAGTACATCTTTAACATCGCGACCATCTTTCACTTGGACGAGTAATTCTGCTAGAAATATATCTAGCCACTCGGATTTCTGTAACAAAATAGGATAAAAGTTACAGATAAATAAATTCTGCGAAAAAACAGCAGACCTGGATGGTATCCGGTATTAATTGATAAGATTGCATGCTGCGTAGGCACAATATATGACCAATTTTTTTTCTTTCTTTTCGTACGGCTCCTAATTGAATCAAGTTGTACTAATAGGAACAAGAGAATATCAACCTTCCAGGTATAGATCGCATAATTATGTGCAATATACAGAACCTACGACGGTTGTGTATCAGTGATAATACTCATTATGTGTTGAAGTGCAGAAAAAGTAGATTTATCGAGCTCAGATTAACGCATACGTGACATCGTTATGCAATTTGAGTACGTAATATACAATTGGATAATACGATTATTGTATACCGCAGCGTATATTAGATTTTCATCTACAAACTATGATAGAAGTTTTTGCGCCAGACAAAAAATTAATGAATTATTGACCACAAATTTTAAGCAACCATGCAGTAACGATACCCTAAACCACATCTCACTAATGGCAGGAATTTTACAGCTGGCAAGCCCACCGAGCATGACTAAAACTGCACTTTTAGTGCTTCAGGCTAGATTTTAAGCCAAGGTGGGCAGCTGCGGTCACCATGGATTATTATATTCTATAAATGTGTCATCTGGCTTTTACTACGAGCAGGCCTTAGTCAAACAAGAAATATGCGTCACGCGGGGTTTCACCTATAGCAATCGGTGAATCCGTAATTATAAAGAGCAAATAATGAGAATTGCAAAATCGAAAGGTCGTAGTTTATCCTCTCATTTTCTCTCTGTTCAACTAATTATCGAAAATATTTCGCTTACACTAATTTCTTGAAGAACGAATTTTTCATTTATACAAGGTAATAGAAAAGAACTGCAATCAAAGGACACTGTAAAGTGGAAGTTGAAGTAATTTTGAGAAAATTCCAACAATTTAAAGCTTGTTCTGATTCGCATGTATCGGGGAGTCTTCATTTCTACCTGCTGGTTACGTTACGAGGTGTAACACAAGCAACAATCACTCCACAATGTCCTTGAATTATCGCGTCAACAAAGGCTGCACAAATAACCGTGCAAATATCCTGATGTTAAAGACATTTTCTTTTCACTTCTTTCACGCCACCAAAAACATAATGCGCAATATCCTACCTCGTAGCTCTGGGGTTCGGCGTGTATGAAATAATCCCACAAAAGTTGCAGTTTATTGGGCAGTCCAGACGTCATCGCCACTTTCTTGGGCTCTTCTTAAATACTACTCGGGAGAAGACGTTTATTTCTTTTCTCCGCTCAGGTAGTCGCAGCTGGAGCAGAAACAGAAGGAGTAGACATCTTCATCGGTGAAAAATTGTAGATATGTGATAGAAACGAAGATGATGCTGATGATGAACTGTATATAGTAAAACCACACACAAAACACCTTATATCACGTTATGTCAACCGCAAAACCGCAGGGTATGAATATCCATGTTCATTTTTATTTTCGTATTTCTACAGGTATAAACCTCATAGTATATGTATACATCATATCATTTTATTTCGCACAATACGGTCGCACTTATTCGACGGATTTTTACTACACGGTAATATCGGTTTCAATCGACAATTTTATGCACCGATGTTTTATTTCCCGCCTGCAGTTTTACCACCGAATAAAATAAATGGAAGGCCGAAGCAACGAATGCTAGCTACCCCAAACCGATAATGTTGTCTTTCGCTCTTATGACAGTTCTCTTCAGTAAGTAGCAGCTATTCGACGTGTTGTGATCGATTGCTGTACGCCTTGGCTTATATACGTGTTACGTTGATCATATGTATACACACAAAATATACACTGTATTAAACAACTTCTGACGAACACAAAGATACGTAGTTTGGTATACATATGCCGTCCTCGAGAAGCCTCTGATGTTTCAGCCGCTATAACTGCAGAGAGCAGTAACCCCGACGCCGGTTCCGCGGCTCACTCACTACTCCCTGTAGTTGTATTATAAGATAATAACTTTGTACGTTTGCAAATGTCTAGAGATCCTCGACATATTTGTTTTGTGTAAATAGGCGAACTGCAGCCATAATAAAATAAAGAGTTTAGAAATAAAGTAACAAGAGACAACCTAGCAAAATGCTATGGCGTTGAGTAAGCGAGTAAATATAAAGAGTTCCCGATGCACCGTAGTATGTACGAGAAGATTACTCATGTGCTACACAATCTACGCAGAGAAGAATATTAACGATAATTTGTCGAAATGCGCTGCAGGGGTACGGAGCGAGCAACACTCACGGCAACGAACAAATCAAGACTGAAGATGGATGAAAACAGTACTAACAACCAACTCAGTTATAAAAGTTAATGGGAAGACCCGCGTGCCGGTTCTACCGAACTTCCGGTTCTCGTTACGCCGTTTCCCGTATGGCGAAAGTTGCTGGATACCGCTAACAAATTCAGCTCTGGAGCTCTTGATGTTATCGCGTTATGAGAGGATACAAATACATATCTTATTTCTTCTGATTGTAAGAACAAAATACGCGATTCACGTCAAACTGCAGGAGAGTTGAATGCGTGCTTGGAGTATCGCATACTTGTACCAACTTTTCAATCTGCGATTATGTTCTTCGCCTTCGGTTTATCTTTCTTTTTCTTCTTTTTTTATCAATTTTTTGCAACGTCGCTTCGTCTCTTGTTTTCCTACTAATACAAGTAGACGTGTTAACAGATATACTGTAGTCGAATATGTGACCATATTATGCGATTGAAAATTTTATTTGCTGAATAGTATCGGCTTTATTAGTTACGTATATATTGTAAACTGCTTGCCTATACTTCACGTTTTCCAGATATATAAGTGCATCCTGTAGACGTCGTTGACGTGGTTGATCCGTCATATCGCGTATCCATGGATTACTGATAACATCGAGGAAAGAAGAACCGATGATTATATGTCCGCGATCACTATTGCCGCAGTGTACGACAACCAATCATCCGTGCGGAATTTATAACTCGCTTCTGTTCTTTTTTTTGCTGATTTTTTTTTTTCTCTTCCTCAAACTAGAAGAAACCGATCGAGCCTCCCGGTGGCACTGTAATGAATAACATGTTATTGCTTTATCTATATACATACATAATCCTGTGGTATAGTGATATGAATTAGTCTACAATCTTCATTTCAAAATCAACAATCGAACGGCACAACTATAGACACTATACCTATAACGTCCTATTATATTACTATAAACAACTACCATACAATACAGACGGTTTGTCATTCGCTATGTCATTTGCTCATGTTTATTTTGTGTAAAACCCATATCAAGTTCTTTCTATGCACATATTTGATCATTAATTAAAGGAGGTGAACCGTTATTCTTAAAAGCAATTTACCATTTTTGGTGACCATTCTTTCTGTTATGACAAACCGCATTTTACCCCAATTCCGGGGTGCATCGAAAAAACTAAGATATGGGGTTATTCAAATCGAATGGAAAATCATGCGAAAAACATATAAATACATAGTTTGTTTTTTAATTCTATAGGAAAATTCATGATTCAGATAACTGATATGTAATTGCAGTTTATTTTTTAGGGTAACAGATATCTTGGAAGCACCTGATGCAACTTTTATATACTGATCGTGCGTCCGAAAAAGGAAATAATAAGTATAGTAAATTTATTATCTGAAATGTAAATTGAGAATCGCATTCAATTTCAAGACGAAGAGATAATCTCGTCTGCTTATCGAAGACTATACTGTACGATGATCAAACAATGGAAGAGTTTGAAACCGAGGGAATCTCTCTGGTGAGAAAGTTTTATATATGAATTATGCAACGTTTCTGCCAGCAATCAACGATGAAGTTGAAATATGAATGACAATTATACAGTTTATTGTATATTTTTTCAGTTAACCCAGATTTAAAAAAATGGCGTAACTTTAATGATGCGGTAGCGTATGAATTTATAACATATACTCGATATAACCGATATCTTTATCGTTGTCTTACATGTCTATAATTAAAGAGCGACTGGGGAACTCTATTTAGATAATAAACACCATAACAACGGTGCTGGGTATAACTTATCAAAGAGTCAAAGATTGATTGACAATGTACAAAACAGTCTTGAGGATTTCTCACATACCATGTATCTTATAATACTATACCGTTATTAACGTTGGCGCTTATATTTCTCGTTTGAAATATGATTACATATGTATAATAACTATACTTGAATTGTTTGCACCAGTATATTCGGTTATCGTTGTTTGTCTCTACGCAAACTGCGAGAGAGAACACGGCCATCTCGGGGTGAAGTTAAATGCTCAATAAGAATACAATTTATCTTCTCAAAATTAAAATAAAGCTGCTTCAGCTATTGCATGCATATCATCCATTACGTACACATATGTATACACACTATATCTATTCAACGATGCTGTTGCTGCATAAAAATTAGAAATAATAATTAAAAGAAAGAGAAAAACTGCGCACATAAATTAACGCTGCACACACACATCGTTACGTAATTACAATATATGTGGTCAGTAAATTCGATCCTATAATTAAAGCCATATGCAAATTTATAATTCTATGATCACGATCATTGGAAGCTCGATTGGGAGTCGCATTCATTAGTCATGTGAGCACGAGATCGGATTCAGATTTGAAAAAAATTTATCACGTGTATATATGTAATAATATGTAAACTTAATATGAGTTGACCCGATGTATGTATTAACTTTGAAACGATGATAATCGAATTAGTTGCATAATACATAGATACGTATAATCTATGTGCACGAATGGTATAATTATAACTATCTGGAATCGGTTATAAAATGTGCCCCTTTATTTTCCGGAATTCTATATTATTTTATATCACATGTACTCGAACTATCTAGAAAAAAAATGATATTGCATTTAATCTGCGTGTTATATTTTCGCTGCAGATAGCGTGAGTTCCGGTTTGTGAGTTAAATCCCAAAGTTGATGTATATGTAGAGTCGACTTAAAGGGATAAGAATTTAAAGGGCTTCTTTATCTTATGCCCTTCACTTTTCAACGATTGCGTGTTTCTCGATTTGCTGCCTCATATTACGTGACATAAAACATAAAATAAACTGGAGTTTCTTTTTTTGTCTCCTGGGTTATAGTTGCAATTCAAAACTTAATTAGAATGTTTTGAAATATCACGTTAAACGAAGCCTGAAGATAACTTTCTTACATACATACAATATACATACGCAAAGTACAAATTCTTCATTCATACAGATTATACAGCATTATCATCTTTAATTGGTAAAAGGATTAATTAATCTTGGGTCGAAGTATAGTTGCGGATACATCGAATTTTATCTTTTTTTTATTTTTTTATTCATTTAGTCTGCAAATGCCTTGACATTTGAGAGAACTTCATCGAATGAAATACGTATTTTTGATTAATCAGGTAGAACGCTCTTTGCTTCTGATTCGACAAATGAAATTGATGAAATTTTAAAATAATTAAATAATACGCATATAAGTTAATCATCCGTAGTGATGAATATTCACGACCGTCGAATGAGTAAAAATAAATCAAACTTATCCAAATTTAACACGTGTTCGGTGTCAAATTGATTATGGTGATGACCGTTAGATACTTCGTGAGCTTATTAGTTACTATTATCTCAGCGTCATAAATCGATAATAATTAAACAAAGAGTTATATCATTTTATATCAGCGTGTGTTAAACGTTAGAATATTTTTTCGTATCTACTCACAACTTTGCAATTTTCCCGCCTCCTCACAAGTGCAGGTTACTCTGCGCGTTTCACTCATTTATTTACATTTCACATCATGATAAGTATGGGTATCACTTTAATTATATGTGAAATAACGATGAATTTTTCTTCATTTATTAAATAAGTTGACAGTTGCTAATCAAAGAGCCTTGACAGCTGAATAAAATCTTCAAAATATTAGAGAAATCCTACGCACATAAATTCACGAGCCTCATAACCTGCTCTACACCCTTGCCTTGTCTCTCGTCAAATGACAACTATGTTTGTATCGTTGATTTTTTCAGTTCTCTGCGCACCTAGAGAACGGACGATTCTGATTTTCACGGAGGCACGACTTTGGTTCCAAGGGTTTTTGTCAGTAGTTTTTATCGTTCGTGCTGCCATCTGTTCACATTACCCAAATCAAGGGTGGTGAAAGAAATAACCTAGCCTATTAAAACCTACCCTACCCTAACGTAAGTTAACCTAATCTGACGTTGCAGGGAAAGTCTGACCCGAGTTGAAATAAAAATAAGTTAAAGGAGATTACGTGGTACGTAGTAGTTGGCCGGTCCAACAGGGCGGGGAAGAAGGGTGGTCTGAAAGAAGTCCAGAGACTCCGGTGATTTGAATAATCATTCATCAGCGGTTCTGTCAACGATTATTTGAGTGCCATGAATATTTTGGAGAGATTCCGGGTACCTTGTGCCTGGCGAGGAGGCGCCAAACAACTCTCAGTGGATGCTGTGATACCCTTGTTTGCCGTCCCAATATTATCCTGCATAGCTGCTCAGACAGTTTTATGTACAATTATAATTTTTACCACAACGCCGATACTAGTCTACTACCTACACCATAATTTCTTACGATTTCTGCTCAGGACAAAGTTTTTTCTCATGTGGAATGTAACCAGCGTTGTTATGCTGATGTTAGTCTTTGAAATAACCGTTGTACCGCTACTAGAGATTTTACCAGAGGAAAACTGGGTGTTTATTGTTAGCGTAGCAGGCGGCATTGCATGTGCTTATCAAACAAAGGTCAAGGCAGACTGCATATCTCAGGATGGCAGTACCTCTACACAAGGATTAGAACTTGGGGAAGGTAGCGGGGAACTTTGCACTACTTGCCGAAGACGAGCTCCTCCTAAAGCCTATCATTGTCGTATGTGCCAAACCTGCATATTAAGGAGAGAATATCATTGCAAATGGTAATGTTCATAACAATCACCCTATATGCTGTTAAAATTTGGAAAATATGTCTGTTGACGTATAAACTTTTTACTTTAAATCTGCGCCACCAGCAGTTCCTTATCTGTTGACTAATGACATCTAGAACACATCTATGGATTGTTAAAAAATTTGTTCTAATTTTTTGGTTTTACTGGTCAAACTTTTTCTTTCTACTGATATCACTTGACTATTTTTGTGCTTTTTGCTTTCTTTTGATAGGATTGTATAGTGCGGTTGATAATAGTCACTATTTTTAGTTAATCAGGGATTTAGTGAGATACAGTGTTGTTATGGAGATATATTTCCAGGAAAAATTTGATTTTTACTTGATAGACTTAATCTTGTGTCTATATATACGAATTTTTAGGTTTGCGCTTAGCATCAACTCTGGCGTCAGTTATCATGAATTTTTACACTAACAGCTTATCACTTATTATTTTCAGTTACTAATGAGTAAACTTCTAGGCTGGACTGTTGCGTGGGGGGCAGCAACCTCCGATGGTACATGGCCTGTCTCTTGTTCTCAGCTGTTGCCTTCATCTATGGTTCTAATCTTACCATGACCAGCGTGTGCCATCCTTTCATTTTCATTGGAACAATACTTCTTCCCGATGACTGCAGTGACGTTTATCACCAGCTCGAGTATGTTGAAATCGAATATAGAGCAAGAATTCTGATGGATAATTAATAAACACCCATAGTATTGTCCAAAAACTACCCAGCCTGCAAGGCAAACTTCAGATTTAAAATCGCGCAATACTATTCAGTTTAATATTCTAATTATAAGTCATTTAGCATCTGCTAATTTATGCTCACAAACAATTCTTTCAGCATTGCTCTCTGCTTTGTATCAGCAATATACAGCCTTCTTGCTGGATTGGCTGTGTTGCGATGTTTGCTGTACCATTCCTGGCTGATTTGTATCGGAACAACAGCAAACGAACGTCGTATAGCAACGTCAGGGCGCAGCGCCTATGAACAAGGATCATTCAAGAATTGGAGGCATATATTCTGCTGTAAAACTTGATAAGTAAATTTGGGAAAGTGATTGGCTGGCCTATTCTGCATAGTGAAATTTTTCAACAATATTTCCTCCGGCAAGACCATGCAAAGTTTTCTGCAAATTTGTAAATATTAATGAGCAGATACTATTATTCCCAATATCAATATCATTCAGAAACTATGAAAATTGAAAATAAGGTTGATATAATGATACCGAGAAGGAAGAAGATGCTATTATCAAAGTTCCGATTTAGTTTTTATAAAATATTATTCATTTGCAAACACTGTCTATTGCAGTAATTTACTGTAGAAATCATTTTAGAACTTACATTAGTAATTTATTTATATTAGACTTTACATAATTTGTGATGAATCAAGACTTTCTCAGCTAATCGAATATTCTCTAGTGTGTATCATTTTAAATAATTTTCGAAAATGATAGACTGCACAATCTGTATTATGACTGTATACAATACTGTAATATTTATTGAGGCAAAACGTTTTCTGTTTGTGATTGCGCATGTACTGTTTATAGATTTATTAGCTATGTAACTGTGATAAAAACGGCCATTAATACAATTAATAAATACTGTACAAACAAATTACTAAACAGATAAATAGATTAGTAAAAAATGAAAAAACTAATGATCTGTTATTATTTTACACTTCTTCGTGACGTTTGCAGTCTACTAAAATCGAGCTGTACAAACTTAATCCTCGTTGTTGAATATCGTGAGTTAGACCAATCATTATATCATATGAAAAGATTAGTACGATTAATCTTCTATCGCAACTCCTCGTTGCTTAGGATCAAAGTCAGGGATTACTCTTTGTACGAGCTCCCTCCATTTGTCTTTTCGTTTTTCTCGTTCCTTCATTTGCCTAGAAATTTTCGGGAAGTCTTTCCATCTGGCGAAGAATTTAGCCCTTAATCTCTTGATATAGTGTTCTTTCGCCGCTTGTTCGTCATCCAAGGACTGAAGTTTGCTCTGAACGCTCCTCTCGTTCCATACTCTGAGGCATTTTTCCTGGAGCCTCATGTCGTAAAAATCTGTAGCCACCTGCATCTTCTTTGCTTCGCTTCTCGCGAACTCTCGCCAATCTCTGAACACGTACCACAAAAGATTTCGCCTGTAGACTGTAGAAGCTAGCTCTACTTTTACAGCGATTCGATCTTGGCTCTCTTTTGCCCAAGTAGCTAATGTACGGCGAAGGAGAGTATTGTGGTAGTGCTCATCCGCTGTCTTTATGTAGTTGTATTTCATTTCAATCAGTCTAAAAAAAGGCTCCATCATATAACGACGGAGGAGGTACTTCCGCCGGAAGTCATCGGCGATCTGGTTTAGCTGCTTAGTACGCTCAGCTTCCCGTGCTCTCCGCTGTTCTTGTTCTTCACGTATTCTTCTCGCCTCTTTTTGCGCCTGCAAATGCAATGTTAAAAAGCATTCATCGGTCGGTAATTTCATATTAAAACGGGTCAAACGATCAAATCAGGAAATAATATTGCATGTACCTCGAGCTGCAATCTCTTTTGCTCTTCGTCTTCAGCCCGTCTTTCAGCCTCCTCTTTCTTTCGCTTTTCTTCCATCTTTTTTTCACGTTCTTCCTGGGCGCACTTTACACGTTCTCTCCTTGCCTCTGCCCTGGCTTCCATTCTTACCAAAAATCTGGGGGGACTCGGAAGTCGGGGAGGTTCAACGATCGACTTGTCTCTGCAAAAAATAATATCGGATAAAAAAGAATTATAAAAAAGAGAATGAGAACGTAACAGAATATTGCTACTTGCAATTTTTTTTACAAGATATAAGCTCGGATATAAGTATAGAGATGAAGACTATATTATGGATTAGATTAGGGTATTATAAAAAGGAAGCATTTACTTTACCTAATGCAAATAGCAGTTAGTCACGACATGTATTATATGTTTATACATTATAGGTAAGTAACTTAAAACTTACTTGCAGCCTTCTTCTCTCATCAATTTTATCAAAGTTCTTTTAGTTCGTCCTCCGCAATGTGCGAGAACTTCTTTTGCGACGTTGATAGTATCTTTGCTAGCGCGTTGTGTTTCTTTCTCGATTTGTTTGAGCTTTAATTCTTCTATAAGCCGATTTTGTTCAGCCAATTTAACTTTCTGTTCAGCAATGATCTTCCTCTGAGCGTTTAGACGATTTTGTGCCGGTGGGTCAACGACCGCATACATCTTTGATGGATTCTTTTTCACTGTAACCGGACGCACCGCTGCAGTAAACGCTTCTCCAGCGCTCTGGGAAATTCGAATGCTCGCTGAATTTATTTCACCTGCCGAATGACTTTTGTGCTGAATTTTGGCCAATTCCTTCTGCTTTTCACTGATGGCGTTCATAAAAAGCTCAATTTTTCTTTCCTTTGACATTTCTTTGCTATCTTTTCTCTGCTGCGCTCTCGTCTTTGCGTTGTCAACGAAAGTCTTCCAGGTATGGAAGGTGCGTTGAAGACGCTGGTTTGTTATTCTCTCCTGGACGTTGATCTTCAATTCCCGCAGTTGTCTTTCTCGGAGAACGTTTTGTTTCAGTGCCTGAAAAGCTTGCCTCATGACTTCCAACTGATCCTCCCTGGATTCCGTGATTGGTTTATCCTTTATCGTGACTATAATTGGGCAGGGATAACTTCCTTCTTCCGTTTTTATCCTTTGCTCGGTTTGCAGTTCCATCGCGCAGCTCGATTCTGCGGATTCGCTTTGGACGACGGTTTGATCACACGATTTTTCCACAACATTTTTTGTCTTACCAGTGCTTAATTCAGCCCAAAATTGGTCGTCATCCGAGCCCGCCAAAACTTTACGGGAACAAGTATACGGACCCCGAAATTTCGGACGACTCTTTCGAAGTTGGGACTGAAACTTTTTCAACTCTGATTCCAGCATATCTTGCTCACGCTGACGGTTTAGGTTTTGCGTTTCTTCATCCATAATAAGGCTGCAATTAAAGAAAAAAAATAAAGTATTCAACGTTTTGCGGAATTAATTGACTTTCTGAATTCATTTGCGTTTCATGTAGATGTATATCAACGAATGTATATGGTAATTGAATGCGTGCGTGCATATTATGATTACGTGTCCACGGGGAAATTAATTTTCAACTATTGGTCACGCAATTTAATCGTATCTATTTGTATTGTCGGAGGAATTTCCGTAATTGTGGCGGTGATCTACAGTAAATGATATAAAATGTATTTTGTTGCCTTTTTACCGTTTTGCTTCCTGTAATATGTCATGCTTTGACGGTGACAGCGGTAGCGGTTCGTGAAATATCTTGTGCCTGGCATCCATCAACAAATTCGGATCTAACATTTTTGTGCTGATAGAAGCCAGCATCCGTTTTTCAGAAGTTTCAAAAATTGGGGCTCTCATCATCTGCTCCATCACATCTTTAACTTCTTCAAAGTGCACAGCCTTCATTGTCGATATTATTTGAGTAATTATCAGGATAATTATGCACAAACGTCAAGGTGCAGTACATACATCGTACACATGATATGATTGTAGTTGATTTGACATTGATTAGCAGAAGGTCGACTCGCTACAGACTGATAGATGTTCCCCTTGTTTGTAGGCGTCAGCCTGTTGTTAAGGGCGATTTATTTTCAGGCGGGTAATCGACAGGTGTTACCAGGAAACGCACGTTAAGCAAGCTGTATTTTATAGCAACGGTTGCTAAATCATCAATTTCTCGCATAATGTAAGCAAAGACGAATTCCAGACTGATAAGTGATCTTTTAATTTTTATTCCTGACTTTCAAAAACGTCGAAGTGCAAAACTGTTGACTGAAATCAAAACTAGACGTTTGAATTGTGCGTCATCGTGGCGCTTCAAGCATTCCCGCGAAAGTCAGTGATGCTCACTTGAGTCGCCGATGAGAAAACCGATAAGGTCGATTGTTGATGGTTTTTCGTGTTGGTGTCGCGTGCGGTATTGTGTGTATGTGTGTGGCTAGCAGCAGCAATCCACTTCCAAGCAGTTCGTAGTTGTTGCTGGCTGACAGTGGCTCGAATGAAACGGGATATTTGATCGCAGGTAAACCTTTGTTAGAAAAAAAAACTGTAAGCGACGTTGACCAGTAGCTAGTTTCTCCGCCCTTTCAATTAACACATTCCAATCTCTTGAAGACGCGCAAATACATAGAGGGATAATTTAGCCTTGCGTTTACAACTCCATATCAAAATGTAATGAGACCTAGTTTCTGCTATATGTTTTCTTTCATTTGTGTTTCTCCTTTACGCACGGAGTCTGCCTAAGTGATAAACAGAAATCGATAATTAAATAATTTGAGCAATCATTCGTCTGTTTTCAGATCGACAGATGACTAGTTTACCCAAGTATAACTTATAATTATTCGAAAAATGGATCCTGGGGGCCCTCCTGAGGGGGCCCCTAGTGAACCCTTGGAAATGGCAGGTATCGACAAAGTTGATGTCACCGAAACCTGGCCTTCCGAACACAACACCTCACCTCCAATGACGGATCAACCCAGGAAGATGAACAACAGGCTACTCTTTCTTGCTGTAAGCTCTTTTTTCTCTCGTTAAGTTAGCCATCCGGCTAAATTTGTCTCAACAAAGGCAGATATGTTATTATCGAAGTAGTAAAGTAGGTGCTAAGATTGTAAGGTTGGTGAATGATGAGATGATCATTGTTTTTCAGGTTGAGTACGTCGAGGATAATTCCAAAGATTATTCCCGCATATTCCCCCCGTATGAGCAGGTTTCCTTTTCTTCTCAAGCATCTTCACCCCTTTCCGATTTTGAACATCGAGTAAGTCCATTAGATCCGAACATGAGTTCCGCAGCTAGGTATTCGCCCACTCCTGTCCAACTGCCTCCCTCCCCATTCCATAACTCTGTTGTTGTTCTTCAAGGCCCATCCTCACCCCTGATTCCTACATCTGATCAAAATGTCAGACCAACCATTAATTATGTCACACAATTGACTGATCAATCCACGGCTCAAACTGTCGTTCAACCTGATACTACCTCAGATTTTGTTGTTGCTGGCAATGAGGAGGGCCTTGATGCTGGTGTTAGTGGCGAATTAATTCTAATGCAAGGTATAAGATAATGTTTTTTTTTGTTTTAAATGTACTTATGATCACTCTATGTGACTCTAAGCCACCTGAAATTGCTTCTATAAGATTTGATTTCGATTTTAAGATGAGAAATTTGACCTACAGGTGCAGCTCCAGAGCTTGAAAATTCGGCTGCCCCATTAATGCTGGCTGAAATACCCAGCACCGACTTTGCTTTAGCTAGAGATTTTCTTGTTACACATGATGAGCAGCTAAACGTGATGACTACATATAAAAATCAGAATCTTGGGATTGAAGATGTGAAGGTTAGTCATCTGGAAATGAAAGGAGAGGAGTTGCAGCTCGAAGTTCATCCGTCAGAAAATACCAACAATCAAATGCAGCCTGATATCATGAATAATGGTGTAACAAAATCTGACAAAAAAGGAGTGCGGAGATCCAAGCGACAAATTAATGACAAAAAAGCATTGTGTAAGTGTTTTTTTTCCAATCCATTAGTTTGTAAATTCATCCAACAGTGCGGTAACTTATCAGTCCCTTCCATTTGTCCAGGGTGTAACGAATCCGATGCGGATTGTGTGAATGTTGGAAATTGTACGATACATAATGTTCAGACGATTGCGGATCAGCCTGTACCTTCAAGAGCCAGGGCAACCCTACCTGGTTCATATCTAACAATAAACAAGCTATCGATGTCAAACATTGTGCCAGGCGGATCATCTTATGGGGTTTTTGCAAAACGTAATATACCAAGACGCACAAGATTTGGTCCAATCGAAGGAATTCTGTGCACTTACGACGGAACAGTTGCACAGAATACGTTGCCGCTATTGTACCAAACGGATAATGGCGAATTTTTAAAGATAGACGTTTCAGACGAAAGTAATTAGATGTTACAATTATTATTCCGATTACTCATGGCTATTTTCCAGAATTTCCACATTGTCTTTGTACAATCCTGATTGATCACATTAATTTCACAGATACCTCTAATTGGATGCGTTTTGTTAGACCTGCTTCGAAGTACAAGGAGCAAAATCTGATAATCAGTCAACAAGGTGAGGGAATTGTGTTCCTCACAATTAGAAATATCCTACCAAAAGAAGAACTGAGAGCAGGTCCCAGCCCAGAATATGCTAGCTCTAGGAATTTGATGGTGCTTATACCTGATCGGAAAGATGAAACTGGTATAATTTATTTATTACATTTATCCATTTTCCCTCCATATCTGCCTGCATGATGATGGTTGAAACATTAAACTTATTTTTATAAACAGAATTAAATAACGAACGGAATCCCTGGCCATGTTTTGAGTGCAATCAGCGCTTCCTAACATCAGAGAAGCTTCAGAAACACCTTAATGTCCATGATGGCCCAAGAATTGATGTTAAACAACGTAACAAACGCAAGAAGATTCATACTCCCTCAAAGTAAGTTACCTAATGTTGAATGCAATCATTGGTCTCCATGGTTATCATCAGAGTTCTGATTTTTAAATTTGTTTCAGCAAACTCTTCAAGATTGTGGATGGTCAAACCGTGCTATACACATGCCCATACTGCTCGAAGGTTTTCCCTCGAAGCTACAGTTTAAAACGTCACTTGCTTATTCACCCAGGAGCAAAAGCACCACGATACGAGTGTCAAACTTGTGGGGAGAATTTTTTGCACCCTTACAACCGTAGTCGACATATAAAGATATTCCATAGTGGTGGTTCCAACGAAAAAGAAAATAAACAAAATACCTCAGAATGGAAGTGTTTGACATGTAGCTTGATATTTACAAAAGCTGCGCTTTTAAATTTGCACACACTAATTCATGGTGCTGATAATCAGAAAATTGGGAGTCAAACGACCAACTGTCCACAGTGCGACTTAGGATTTGCAAAACAAAATGACCTCATTCGTCACGTTGCTGATCACGCCAGGCAGCAAGCTCCAAAAACTGCGAAGCAAACTCCCTTGGCAGCCTACAAATGTTCAATGTGTTACAAACGGTTTGCGACGAAAGTACGTCTGCAGCAGCATTGCTTAGTCCACGGTGCCGATGATCAAAAGCCACTGCCATGTAACATTTGTCTTAAAAGGTTTATGAACAATTCTGCATTATCGTGTCACCTGAAAACGCACAGAGGTGAGAACTAAGAATTATTATTTCATAATAATCTGCGGTGACGATAGATGTTCTGGGTTCTCATACTGCGTTCGTTTTTTTCCAGAAGATAAACAAATTTTCGAATGCCCAATGTGCAGGCAACTATTTGATCAAGTATTGATGTTGAAAGATCATATCGAAACACATCGAAGTGAGGATGGAACTTTTAATTGCCCTCATTGTCCAAGATCTTTTACTAAATACTCTGTAATTAGAAAACATATCAGAGCTCACCACTGCGAACGAAAGCATAAATGTCAATTCTGCACAAAACGTTTTCCTACTGTTGATAAATTGAGAATGCACTTGCTACGCCACTCTGACCACAGGTATGCGTTTTTTTTTTAACATTCAACAAACTTCACAAATTCATCGTTTAACTTCATGACGCTATTATTCACAGGGAATTTCACTGCGCCAATTGCGATAAGCAATTTAAAAGAAAAGATAAGTTGAAAGAGCACATGACAAGAATGCACAATGCTGAACGAGAAAATCAGCAGCAGACGGCTCAGGGACAGCAAGCCAAGAAATTTGTACCGAAGGTATTATACATTTTTTTTTTTTCATACATACCTGTGTAACACAAAAACTTTATTTACAGGTCAATCCAACCGATTACAATCGTTTCATTTACAAGTGCCATCAATGTTTGGTCGGGTTTAAGAGACGTGGCATGCTCGTTAACCATCTAGCCAAGCGACATCCGGATGTACCTCCAGAATCAGTTCCTGAATTGAATTTGCCAATTCTCCGACAAACAAGGGATTACTATTGTCAATACTGCGATAAGGTATAACTGATTGCTAAACTATCCAAGTTTTTCGATCATTCTCGTTAAAGTTTGAAAAATTTTAACAAACTTTGGATCAGGGTGGTTCGTGCTTTCATAGATCTCCGATGTTTTTAGGTCTATAAAAGCAGCAGCAAACGGAAAGCGCACATCGTGAAGAATCATCCTGGCGCTGCATTGCCACCAAGTAATCGACGCAAAGAGGCTGACGTACCAGGAGTACCAAATCCAACTTTCAGTCAGACTGTTGGTAGCGTTACTACAACTCCCCAAGGGTGTCAGTGGTGTCACAAACAATATGCCAGCAAGGTAAACACATTTCACATTGAGATATGTTCACCAATTAATGACGAAAAAGTATCCTGAAATTCTTACCTTTATCCTTCCAGGCTAAACTTCTGCAACACCAACGTAAGAAGCATCCAACTTTGATGGAACCTGCGTTTCAAGTACCGCGTCCTCGTAACCGTCATTCCCAGGGCCAAAATCTCCACTCTACCATGACCGACAATAATTTTTTGATGTCTGACTATATCCAGGCTTATGATATTGATACTGATTTTTTGAAACCAAAAGTAATAAAGCTAGTGGATGGCGTCGATCTTATCGGTAACGGCCTCGACATGGTAGGTCAGCAATTTTTGCGAATGCGTGACATACGTTGAAAAAAAATGACTCGAATTTATTTGGGGTCCTAAATTATGCTGAGATATGAATCTCGTAACTTTGTGCACAGCAAAAGTTGGTTTGTGCTTTTTGCTGCTGTTACCAAGCAAAGGTGCTCACGTTGCTGAATAGCAGTGGGATTTGACTTGAAGTTTGGAACGCAGTTTGTTGGCGCAAACACGAAATGTTAGCGCTCACCCTGTGAAAGGGTGGTTTCTTGTGGGTTCATTTTAATGACCAAGCATTTTTTGGGCGCATAGATTGTCAAAACGGAATATGGCAGATTTTTGCTCCAAACAGAAGGCTGTTCATTTCAAAAAGTTGTTGCAAACCGCTGGCCAGTTCTTTTGAATATTTTCTTCTATGCTCGGTCAAGAAAAATTCAATCGAACTGAGAATAGCGAGCCAAAAAAAAAAAAAAATTGGAGCAAATAAATTGGAGGTGAAGATTTCAGGCACTGTCTGATCAGCGATGATTTGGCAGAGGCAGACTGACGTATGAAATTCAGTGCTCGTTGAACAAAAAATCTGGCAATTGTATGATCATTATGCAGCGATAGTCCGTTGTAACGCCGTAGTGATAGTAAGAGGCTGAGGTTATATTGGATAGTATTATTCGTTTTCTTCTCACTTCTTTAAATTTTCATCAATTCCCAATCACTCGAAATTTCTTACACTAATCTCTTTCACACTTTCTCTTATTATCCTGTGTATAATGATAAAAAATATTTATTTTCCATATCAAGGTCTACCATGCCGGTAGACTGCTGTAAATGAAAATCTGAAACAGATCTGAAACATCAAATGATCGAAAAGTATCTGTTACTCCAAGCCTTTGATCAACCCATTTTTAGAAATTTTTGACAAATTGTGTCACGTGCACAAGCTATGAGAACCATCTTTTCGTATTTATGAGATTAGTCTGTCGTACTGCGAGGATATGAATCTCTGTATAACTCGATTTGGTTCTCGACTATTTACTGTATACCATGTCTGATCTTGTTGCATCGTAACGGTTTACCGTAAAGAAATCGCTGCAGATAATCCATTAAAGTTATAATCCTCCATTACTTTTGGACATGACTATAAAAAAACGTAAAATAGAGAAACAATAAATACATAAATACATAGGTATACCTGTATACATATAGATAAATGTTAAATTTGAAACGGACCGTGGAGTATAAATAAATATAGCTGCACAGGTATGCATGCAATAAGAGAAAAAAAAAAAAAATGTGAAAAGTATGAAATTTTTAGAACAGACTGTATTCGAAAAATTTTGTGATCGATTCCGACAATTCATTAGCGTAAGTTGTAATGAGAAACAATTTCTTTCCCCATATAGTCTATAGTTGACAATAAATATTTGACACTTAAGATTTTATTGTCATAAAACGTAAGGGTGTCGCGTATAGGTAATTCTTCAGTATTGTCGGCCACAAAAAGAAAACTGGGATTTCATATTTGATATTCATTCGTATTACACGACTATAAAATAGTAATCATTTCAACATGCTTGACAATAGCATCATGATAGAAATTATAAAAAGAAAGTGCATCCTTCTGTCGATATTCCGCGAACTGCTCGCATAATCTGATATTGCTTCTGATGCTTGATTATGACGATTCAAAAATATTTAGCTATAGAAAATGTCTACGCCAGATTCCTATTCGTACTAATTCTAGGTGAACTCGAAAAATTATCTGCGCAGTGTTATAAAAATGACGTTTACTTGGAATAAAATATAATACCTATACCGTGCAAATCCGACTGATTTTAGTAGGATAAAAGATGAATAAATGAATGCAAAAAAAATTGTCCTATCGCAATTTAATTGAAAAAGGAAAAACTTGACCAATGAAGGAGTGAATTGAAAATTCTGATAGGCATATCTTATGTAATACTTATGTATAGTTCTGTGTGTCAGAAAAACAAAAAAAGAGAGAAAGCAGTTGAAGACAAACGGAAGATATTGAGGCTTCACTGATTGTGAGTTTTGTGTCAATTTTTCTGGACACTATAATAAGCAGAGAATATTACTTGTTACGCATACGACGCGCATCATTCGGTATGCATGACAAAGTAAATAAATAACCGTATATTTGTTGACAATACTGAGAACATGGCAAAGCACATTGTAAAAATCACTGGAATAAACATATTTAACAATACATTCGTAGTTATGCGTGTTACATACATTTTATGTATATCCAATTCATTGTCACATTGTTATAATCTTCTCATTTTTTGAGTACGTGCTTGGATACGTTAAATGATCGCAGTTTTCTTTTTTGTCTCTTGCTGCGTATCGACATCGTCTTTAGCCTGAATTACTTTAACCGTATAATCATCAAGACTTGGACCGGTTGCATGAGTGTAACGAAAAATGGAGCCATCTTTCAGCCGCAAACCGTTTCTTAAATTCCGGTGAGCACGTGCAATGCGACTGGCCGATGTACCGCTTCCAAAAACGCCCTCTTCCAACGCGATCATGTCGATCAGACACGTGAAAACGGTCAAATTTTCATTCGTCGGCTCCTTCGAAAATAATTTAAAATTCGATTCGGTATGATTAAATTATTAAGTTATAGATTCTTGATTGCAGAAGATCTATGTAATAAAAATAAAAATGATGTATTCACGACCGTGAAATCGAACAAAAAAATATGTTGGAATATTATTTATGTGGCTGCCTTCTATCCGGTAGCTATACTGCAGCAATTAATGACGGAAATGAGTGCATTTACACGTTACCATAAATCAAGTATACATATGGTTTGCTGGCCCAGCTATCTAATTGGGAGATCTGCTGCAGTTTAACATACGAACTACTATATCCTTCAAGAAACATTTCTCACGATACCTCTTGATATGCTCCACCTGCAAGATTTCCCTTCCCACTTTCGATACTTCCATTTTTCATTGCTCCGTTTAAATCATGAATTTTCTCTGACATTTTGAACGATGCGTATTATATGTCATCCGCCAATCATTTCACCGAGTTATTATCGGCTCACTATTATAGTCTGCATTTTTCTTATTTTGATTTTCGATTGTTTACGATTTTTGTTTACCAATTCCGATCTATATTTAACCCCGCGGGTAACAAAAATGCCTGTGTAACATCGTGAATTTTTATTTGTCATTGTTATTCGATTCCCATGATATTTGAAACAATTTCTTTTATACGATTCACAATTTAATGGGGTTACAATTACTATGCACAACAACCTAATATTCTATAATAAATTATACTAGAATATATTACAGCTATAACCCAGAACTCGGAGTATATTGAATACGTATTATAGAAACTATTATAAATATAACTAGCTACTTATTCCGACTGATTGTGAATTATTTATATTTCATAAAGTGGGGTGTCAGCTCGCGAGTTTAAGTTACGATCTTAATTAGTATTTATAATATGTTACATCAATGATCATCTTGCGGGCCTTATACATAAAATTATTATAATTATTTCCCCGCACAATTTACACTATTTCGCGAATTTACTAAAACACGTGCTATAATGTCGCGTGCCCTGCTCGCTGTTATAGAAAGAAATCCAACAAAAAAAGGAAGAAAAAAACTGATGAAAAAATTCATCGAATCGCTCTCTAGACAACGCGTCACTCTTCGCTGCAGAGTTCATTATGTCGGTTGGAATTAGTTTTTAAGTTAATTGGTTAATCATTAAATAAACTATTAAAATTTTTCACTTGCAATTGCGAGAGGCCCGACAGCTCCGGGTTTGAAGGCGGGTTGATGATGGGGGGTGGCCGAAGTCGATCCTCCGCCGCCCCTTTGCATCTGGGCAGTTTCGTGTAGATGTTTTTGCATAACAGCAAGGGATACTTTGTTAGCTGAGAAAAAATCTTTCATCGAAATAAGCTCGCCCGAAAGCCGCCTCGGGGTGTCAAGGGCGTCAACTTCCGCACCCCCCACCGAATCAGATCTGGCCTCAATTTTAGTTGGCCTACGTCGAGCGGTACAGTAAACGGCGGATACGGAAGACCTTCTTCTTGGAAGGTGTGGCGCAGCCATTCCTCTTCCACGACATCTTAGCCTCTGAATCACCCAGTTTAAAGCCTGCTTTATCACGATCGAAGTAACGTTTAGAAGCGAGTAAATACAGCAACAACCAACGACGAGGAATACGAAATTCGCGAACCGGTACCAATGAACGAACGGATAGCTAGGCTGTTGCGTCGTTACAAAATCACCAAATCCGATCGTAGCGAAACTTACGAAACAGAAATAAAGAGCTTCGAAGTAACTCCAACCTTCCAAAGGCGCGTATATCGCTGCTGCGCAACAAGCAACTGTACAGGATGCCAATGATAAATAAAGCATCACCCAGTAGACGCTTGGCTTCCAATGTTCCAAACCAACGTCATCGTCGTCGTCTAATATATCCGGTAAAGAGGCACGAGGGTGTAGACTTGATCCTCGGGATATTCTACGCGACGCCAGCGTCGTTTGACGAAGACGTTTCTTCAGTCGTCGCAAGTGAATACTCCGCAATACCCAAGCTAGGAAAGTTATTATCCTCTCTAAGAAGAGGTTGAAGAAGAGGATTCCTCCTGCCGAAGGATAAAATACAAAGTAGATATCAAATTAGTTCACGAAGATGCTCAAGTTTCCTATTTTGGTACTAGCTCCGAGATATTAGGGTGCGGTAAATTCCCATATACACGGAAATTGTCTAAAACTTTGAGTTCTCTAAAAACATTAAGAAAAGTACAAAATTCTTTTGCAATAGACGCACCCCGTGACGTTTGCTAATATACGATCAACTTTTTGTCGAATTCAACCCCTGAGAACTCAAAGTCTCTTGTCAGAATTCACAAAAATCTCAAAGAGCGCAATAAGATCAGAAACGTGAGTGTTTTCTCGAATAGATCTAATAGGTATAAAGCATGCTCTGACTACAGTTTAATGGAGAGAATGATTTTTTTCAGCTTACCGGAACATCCAAGGAATCCGTAAAGAACAACTGCCGCCCGTCCGGCGGTTGTTTGAGGGGCGGTGCTCCCGTATCCTGCAAAGGACATGCGATGTTTGTTAAATGTGGGTCAGTCGAGGCGTCGGGATAGTTTAAAACGTTCATTTCTCTCTCTCTCTCTTTTTCTGTCTCTCGATATAAACGGATAGCGGTGTAGATCGCATCGTTGAATTGTGAATATGTGCGAGCTGGAGTGAATGAGAAACTCCTCGCGATTCCTGACGTTTGTACATGTATTATTTAAAAGTGTGAGTGCAGCAGCACCAGCAGAGTCCCGCAATTGCGACCGGACATGAGGGACAAAACATACGTGAGATTAGGTCGGCCCCACGATATTAGCATCTCGGAATCTACCCTCCGCATTCCCACGCATCCCGTGGGGTCGCCGACCTGGCGCGGACTTCTTCCAGATAGAAGCATGGTCATTATAAGTCGATTATATATTGCCCCGCTTAGCCCTGGTAGCATGCATATTAAGGAACCAGAAAAATTATTTGAATAATTAAGAACATAATTTCTACTTTACACATTTTTCAGAACGGGAAATTCAAGAATTCTTCAGGATTTTAATTATTTAAACAAAATTTTATTTGTTTATCTATTTTTTTCTTCAACACATCAATTCTATTTTTCAATCGTCAATATAAATATTGCAGGTATAGTATTAGTAGTCCGAATTCGACGGAAAAACTTTGATAAATATTCAGTAATCAATTAGAAGAAAGTACAACAATATAAAGCAATAAATAAAAAACTTAATTATTCTGTGTCGTAAGCGTATTTTTTTGGGTTAAAAATAAGATAAATGTATTTTAGACGATATTTCTACGTGTACACCCGATGAAGTTGATTCTGGACCAAATCCTACTGTTGAATATATGGGAAAATGAATCAGAATTAACTCGTTGATTGTCGTTAACATTACTAATAAATGTAATTTGCCATCCTTTTTTTTCTTCTTGTTTTTATGTTATTCAGAAATGCAGGTTTATGAAGTCAGACTGTTGGATGAGGGTATAACGAACGAGTGGATGACCACCAATAAAACTAGCGTACGAAAGATCACGATAAGCACGCGCATGCAATTGCAAACGTATTTTATTGCTTTTTGGAATAGCCAAATTTCTTGCAGGCCATCGTGAGCTTTATTTTTTATATTTCTTACCAATTGTTGAAACGATGGTTCCAACGAAGTGAAAACTTCCGGGAAAATCCCAGCGACGTCTTTTGTTAATTACGCCAGCAGCAGATGCGTTTCCATAAGCGGAAAGTAATTCGTGTAACCTTTGAACAGCTTCAGCACCCGGCTGTAGATGCTGTTTTCGAAAACTGTGATACACCCGCCAAAATTCGGCTGCCTGTATTTGACGACAGAAGAAAAAATTTTGTAAATTGTTTGACGTCTATATTTTTTTCTAGAAATATTTCTCGATTTCAGATCTCTCAGTTACTCCAGAGACGTGTGTATACAAATACTAGCAGATCACAAACATTATAGGTGGTGTAAATAGGACACGCGGCGTGCTTACGTCAGCTGGTTTTTTTTCGTATTAGATACAAAGATTAAAGAATAGCCCGTGCAACTGGATTTACGAGGTTACGGCGGGTGACTCGGGTAAAATTTTCTCTGCAGAGCGTGACTGTGACAGTAATTGATATATTATCGCTGATCGTTCAGCTTCCTTAACGATTATTAACTTGCCAACGTGCGAATCGTCCACGCGTTTAATCCTCATCTCTAACGTATGAAAAATTTTCTCTGCATCGTCACGGTAAATCACTTCAAACCGCATCACTTGTGACAAAAAAACAAGAGAAAAAATAAAAGAAAATTAGAAAGAAATAAAAAGAACCGCGGAATCGGTCGATGCGCTCGGCACCTAATCAAATCCAGGAAATAGAAAGCCTTGATTGACGGGCGGAAAATTTCTACACACTACACTATGTCACGAACTAAAATGCATCACATCCGAGAATTTAGTCACGCGGTAAAACGAATTATTAGATAACAATGACATAAAACCACGATAGATTTGCTGCCATTCATTATACGTGCAGGTTGGATAAATATTGTTGAAACGATTCTCTATTTCAGGATCTGAACATTTCAAACTATACAGACCAATGTGCTGTACACTATTTTCTCTTATTTTTTTATCAGTTTCGGAAATTTATGAACAATATAATTTTGCACTCTTCACAATATTCTAATCTTAAATCAGAGAATTTCTTTCTTTCGAGAACAAGGATTTTTCATCCTTAATTAGCACTTGATTTTCTGACTTTATCGAAGCCACTCGAACGGTTTAGATTATATTTGGGTTATTGAATCTGTTGTTTTATTTTGACGAGGACGTTTGATTTAGGGGATGTCCCACCTGGCGAACTTCGAGATCAGCTTCCAGTCGTTGAAAAAGAGCGGCACCGGCCAGCATGTAGGCGGCCAAGACACCGGCGAGTAGGATGAACCTTGCGTTGTCCTCCGCGAGGCCTCCGCACATGCACATCCCCGATGACTCTCATCGCTCTGCTCTCAACCGGGGATTCGAATCCCCCCCACGAACAGATTCGCACACCACGTGTACCACCGAACGATATGGTATATAACCACCGGAAATGCGCAAACTCCGTGCTGCAAAACATGCGATACCCTGAGATTTGGAACACCGCGCCGAGGTTCATTTCGTACACTGGAATAATAAGAAGCTCTTTACGCTCACCTCGAAGGCTAAAATAAAGACCAGCAGGGCATAGGTAAAAAAAAAAAGGAAAAAATATCCCAGTAGATTGAATTTGCTAAGCTTATCATATTTGAACTGCAGACGTAATTTTTGATTCGTTCATTTTTCAAGTGTGAGCCTTCATGTGCCAGGATTTTGACTCGCTTTTTAATTATGCCTTTCTGGTTCTCTGGTCTTCATATGGAAGTATGCAGAATCTGACTATCAAAGACCTTTGAGATTTGTATTCTGAGAGAAAGGCGGTTTTTGACATTCATTTCTAATTGTTGTTGGTTTTTGAAATCCCTATTGGCGAGGGAAAAATTTGAAGCACTCCAAACCTGGAGTGTGTAGAGCTTTTTTTTCATCGTCCAGGCGATGAGACAATTTATGCACGAGAGGACTTGCTGGTGGATTGAGAAGAAAGAAAAAGAAGTTGAATGTAAAAAGATGATAGGTAAAAACGAGAAAAGTATAAATAAATGCTCCAATGAAGAGGGGTATGTCCAGTGATAACTCGTTATGTATGTGGGTTCCATTTAGAAGTTATTTTGTGAATGTGTGTAATGAATACGAGATGCTCTTGCGTTACATATGGTATATATTTTGAACGAATACGTCGACCTAGTGTTGCCAAAAAGCGTATACACCGAGGCACAAGGTACATACGATATAGGTATGTGCGGTACAGTTTTCTAGGGCAATATCGTGGCCGCCATTGAAAACTGGTATCCTTTGAGCCGTTAAAAATAGAAATAGATCTTCACGTTTGTGTGCATTGAGCGCGTGTCCTCGTCAGCAACGAAGACACTAGACTGTGGTTTTAGAGCCTCGGGAAAAAGTAAACGCTAGAAAGATAAAGAAGATGATTAGCGGCTTATACTTATACCACTGCAACACGCGAGGTGAGCGAAAAATGCGCCCAAAATCTCTGATATTTTTCAATGAGTTAAAAATATCTTTCACCCTTTATATACCATACGACTATTAATTTAAAGCCGAAGATCGCGGGCTTCAATATCTTGAAAATGAGTATATTATAATAATCGATGCTCCCATGTATACTGCAGTTACTCCAGCACCGTGACATGATTATCATTCACATACCTGTTTTAATATAAACATATGTTAACAGTTTGTAAATAATTAGGTACCTGAACGAAAACTTGTTTGACTGCTACGCGGCTATATATGTAGCGGGTGCATTAACATGGTTGCAAATAACATAAAAAACTAACAAAAAAATTGTACACCTATAACTGTAGGTAGTATAAGTTGCTTTTAAGTTTTTCTTCTGTTTGTTTTTTTTTTTTCAAACGTTCGGAAATGCTTTGGAAAGCGTGTAGTTATGGGGAAAGTTTTCAGAGCTAGTAAATAGGGTATGGTATAATATGCAACCGTGAATTAAAGTTATCAGAATAACAACAACATTGAATATTTTGCTGCAGCATTGCAGATCGTATTTGATATTTTATTATATTAAAAAATGCAGGAGATTTCTCTGTCACCGATTCTATATGAATCTAATGAACGTTGCTGTAAATTGCTATTCGAAATTGAAATTGTATTTGTAAATTATAACCGTCCGCAAACCGCTAATCTCATCACTTTCATGTTAACCTCCGGTGATAATTTATACCGCATACTATAGATTATAATGAATTTCTCGATTTGCATAGAACTTCGAGGCCGCTGCAACTTGGGGAGGATAATTATTTGGAAGTCTGTAGTAATCATCTAAATTCAAGTAAACTGTTAACGTTTTCTTTAAACGTCCGCCATTACTGGATGTTGTATCAATCGAGGGAACATCGAATGAACTAATTCTACGAAAACTTATACATTTATATGTTGTGGTTTTGGTTGAGTTACGACGATGCGCAGAATATATACTATTATATAGTTTATTAGCTGTTTGGATTTCAGTTAAAATTACCTTTTCTACGACGTTTCACGTCTGCATTTTCAAGTTGAACTGATGAATTTCTCTATATAATTCTTCAGACGTCTTTCGTTGTCTTTTGATACACAATTTATCATAACTTCTACACAATGCATTTGATATTGGATTACACAGAATAATGATTGTGCCCTTGAAGTCTGGCGTCTCAATTGTCATTTTAAGATTGATTCAATATCACGATCTTCTACATTTTTAAGGTTTACATTATCTTCCCTCGACAGCTAGTCAGTATATTATAAGACGTCATATTATTAAAACTTTATTGAACCATTCGGGTATTATTGAAAATCACCTCGGAAAATTTCGCTTGTGGAAGGTATCTGTTCGTAATCTTGCGAATATCACTTTGCACTTCGAACACTTCATCTCTTGATCGAGGCAATCAGCCTTATTCCAGGCTAAGAAAGAAACGGAAGAAAAAGCGTAAAAAAATTGACGACCTGAGATGGTTCTAAAGCCGAGATTGAATCGCTCCCAAATTCCTATTATATTGATAAGTATAAGCTAACTCTGAATATGTTGTGATCTTACCCACTTTTTTTCTTTCATTTGTCTAGCAAAAATCGTAGCGGATTTTGAATTATACTATAGGTATTCGTGCTGCGCGAATGAGTCATAAGTATAGTTGAATGATGTGTATTTTCTGCAGTCCGTTATTGGTGAACGCGCGGTGAATGTTTTCTCTCTCTTCCATCTTTATCGGTATACATAGGTACTCATAACGTTGCTTGAGAGGTGAAAATCGAGAAGTGAGAAGTGGCATGATGATTTATCACGTTCATCTCACCTCGAACTGAATTAACGCTCACAACACGGTATAGTAAGGATGAGTAGGTGACTTGTTCTGGGATGAAATATATACGACTATAAAATAGGAGAAAATATATAAGGCTCTGTTCAAAATGTCAAAATAGTCGAGTGGGTGTTCAACAAGCTGTACGGTAGGAATGAATAAAGTCATCGTATAAAATTGAATACGGTCGAATTGATCGATTGCATTTTTTTTGGTTTACCAATTATGCGAATTAGTCGAGTTTTTTTTCTTGTTCGCGTAAAAAAATTGGTGATAGAATTCAGAGGGGATCTCGAGGATTTAATATACACTGATTGAAACTGATAGGGAAGGTCGAATCGGAAACTGGATAATTGAATTAAAATAATCTGAAATTGGAATCTGATTAAAATAGTATACCAGAAAATGTTTAATCAGTTTGTATGATATTCTCTTTCTTTTTGTTTCTGCTTTTTGGTTTAACCGAATTCAATAAAAATAAATTTTATTATTTTAACAGTCATCTGGGCAAGCTAACGGCATTAAATATATATATATAATTGTTCCTTTTTTTTTATAAATAAATTCTTATTTTCAAAAAGTGATAACGGATAACGTATATTCGTTATTGTAACATGATAATAATTATTGTACATTTATAAATTATTCATCGTCGATATTTATAAAATAATCTATGTAATACTAAAAGGCAATACGCGGTACTTATACTTATACGAACTATAAACAGTTGTAAAAATTACAATTTCAACATAAAAATATAATCGAATCTGTCATACACCTATAATATCATAGCTCGGCAGGTTTGCTGTCTCCAATTGTTATTTTTGTTGATTTTTTGTTCATTAACTCCAGGGTCAATGTCTCGGCTGAGGCGCTTCCTCTAGCTTTCTCCAAACAACCTGCAACCAAATTCGAAATTTATTATTCAAACGATTTCATTCAGCTAAATAGGTAAATTATAATGATTTGTACTCACGTTGCACATTTCTCGGACGAGCGCCTTTTCTCCGTCGTGGCCACCTTCTCGCTCCAGTTGTTCTCTGACTTCAAGAACTTGTAGAGCTCGAACGACGGCTTCTGGTCGTCCTCCTAATGGCGTTGCATCCGCAGGACTGCAGTTTGGATTTTCCCAAACTTCTCCAGGGGGTGGTTCCCACCCTTGTGCTCTTGCTTGAAGTACGCTTTTGTCTTCTTCGAGTTGTTTCACTCGCTGTTCCAGACTTCTAACGTACTGCATAGTTTGGTCTGTAATTGAGAGAGAAAAAAAATCAACTCTTAATTCGCCAATCATTCATTATTTTTGTTTAAATTCGAATGAAGTCTGCACGAAACCGTATTCAGCAACCATCTTCGAATTTCGTAATTTAGAAACCGCATAGGTAATTAGCCGGGTAATAACGATTTCGTATATATGTTATTTAATAACCGTCGCGTGCTTATACGCGTGTTGACCTGGTCGAAGAGAGCGCTGTCATAGCTGCAGCTATTACAGAACAACGTTGAAGAAACTGTCGTAAAATAAATGTTGAAAACGTGTTTCCTGACCCGCGACACTTTCACTGCGGCCGTATCCCCAAAAATGATAAGCTTGGGAGAGCAAAAACATGCGCGTGGGTCGAATCTCTACGAAAAATAATTCACGGTTCTATACACAGCGAGTAATAATTGTAGATGAAAAATGAGTTTTCAGGCTTTCACTTGTCTGTATAAAGTGCACTCAGAAGAGCGCCGAAATTACGCAAGAGCTTGTGAATTAACTATGAGATGAAAAGCACGAATACCTCAAGCAGATTCTAGATTCGAATAGTGGCGTTCGAGAATTTATTTAATTAATTAGTCACGGATTGGTATATAAGATCTTATCCAGCTATAGCATATTGGGAAATATTCACCGTTAAAAGTGGAGGTGTGTCTCGACCTCGGTGGCACGGTCTCTTCAGCATTTGTGCTTGAGCTTGAACCGTCCCCGTCGTCCCTTTGGCCGCCGCCTCTCTCCTCGTCGAGATAAAGACAAAGTTCTTTGAGTTCCAGGTTATCTTTTATCAATTCTTGTTGTTTGTTGTCTAGTTGTCTGAGTTTGTTTTGATAAGCTGACACTTCCTGGCGCATGACACTGGCGGTGTATCTTCCAAACCTTTGCCACTCTCGCGCCAACTTACGACCTTTTTGACGGTCGTCATCCAAAAAACAGCAAAGGTCCCTCAGCTCCTGGTTGTCGTCACTCAGACGCTGATTCGCCTCCTTCAGGGCCCGAAGCTCGTTCAACTACGCAGAAATAATCCAGACGCCTTTTGTTACATACCGCACTACCTATATCTTATTATACCGTAGTAAACATGGTAGCCTGTACGATGCCCAACGATGAGTTACGACCCGGTTATACGAGCATCTTGACCCCCGGTCCAGATATATAAGTATAATGGGGACCCTGAAGACGGAACGACCAGTGCACTTTCATGATTTATTGTCGTGTTACTTCCATCAAAAATAATACGAGACCACAAATGATTTTTAGTATACTATACATATAATAACAGTTGATTATTTTATATGTAAGGATTAGCCTATAGGTTTGTTACTTTGAATATGTTGTTCAATTGTTTTTGGTTCTTATGAAATTAAATGACTCTTACTAAAAATCTTTTCTATACGTCTATGACGTGTTTCAAATGGATTGATTGAGGAATTGTTGATTGTAAAAATCGCGTTATTCGGTCGACCGTATACGTAAGTCATATTGTTTTAGCGATAATGACACACGTTGTGATTGATATGTACAAGGTACATGTATGTATAGTATACGTTACCATGTATAAAAACCGTTAAATAAATAAACCATAATAGAATTCATCAGTGATTTCGATGGTCCCAACCAAAACTCGGAGTAAAGATTTTGTTTGATTAAAAAAATTGTTTTAATGCACGGTATAATTTTTATTATTTATTCCAGAAACGATTTTGTTCTGCATGGAGCGAAAAAAAAATCTGCTGAAAACACAATATTTTAGATGTTTCGACAAAATAATTCTCTGAAAAGCATGCGGTGTAGATAAGTTCTTTCTTCACCCTTCCCCCTAAGAAGAAAAAAAAAAAAACGAAAAGAAAACACATACATCGTTTCATTTGATGGACCATTGGTCAAAGACCGTCTTATTATGATATAATTGTTAGTTTGACAGCGCGATGAGGAAGTTACGCGAAGAAAGATGGGCTGACCAGCTGACCTAGAATCGTGAGAACAACAACGCGTGATCATGATAATGATAATGAAAAAGAATAGAAGAAAAATGGAAACAAAAAAAATGTGTGGCTTACCAGTCCCTGTATCTGTCGATTCTGCTCAGTGGCGACCCTCGAAATGTCGGTTTCAGTTTTTCTAACGAACTTGAGCATCTCCACTGGTCCAAGCCTTAGGAAATCCTCGTCACTTATTCTTTGCCTTGCTACTATTTGCGTAGGCGGATATTGGCTAGCCGGAGGTATAATCTGACCCTGAGGTATTTTACCCTGAATATATCCGTGCGCTGCCGAATTTTTAACCGTCGTTGAATTACTCGGGTTACTATGATCAGTCTGCGCAGCTATTATCTTTCCAGCAAATTTACTTTGCACATCTTTTTGCTGGGCTTGTGCCACCCTCTGAAGTTGCTGATGATTAACGTGGTGTTGCTGCTGAGGATGAAGTCCGTTTGCCGTCGAACCTGCACCACCTGAAGTTGCGATCGTTGCTACCGTCGCTACCGATCCAACAGAATTAACCACGTTATTATTACTTTGCTGCTGCTGCTGGTGCTGCTGCTGAGATGATGAGGCAGGTGGAAAGTGCGGATGATGTTTAAGGATTCCGGTCGTCGGCTGCGGAGGAGGCTGATACCTTGGTGGTACCGTGTCTTGAACTGGCTTGATCATGTGCGCTGTGTGCTGTTGCTGATTCTGCTGTTGCTGCTGCTGCTGCTGATGCTGCTGCTGATGCTGGTGGTGCTGGGTTTTATTCTTATTGGACATTGCGGCCGAATTAGCTCGGGGCAGGGCTACGTCCCATTTCAAAAAAATTTCGCGAACTCCTCCTCGGACGCAACCAATGTGACCCGACTGATCTGAATCTGGGTCAGCGCGCCGTGCGCCTTTACAAATTCAGAGGGCCACCAACTGGTTATTATTATAATAGTTTGCAGCTTACGGTCCAATCTGATCATCAGGTAGGAAGATTCAATGGTCGATTAACGTTTCTTTGAAAATAAATTTCGGTGTTATCATCACTGTAATTGGTGGCACATACGTTACTTTTCGTTTTTTCTTTTTTGTCACGAGAGTGACAATTCAATCCGAGGCAGAGTTAGAGCGTTCGTTGTATTTCCATAATCGATTCTGTATTCGTGTTAAATATAAGTACCGATCATGGGATCTGCACGCACGATCGATCAATGATTTTCCAGAATTTTACAACCCAATAAACTTAGCACAACTGAATTATTGCACGACTATCAGTTCCGGAACTTTGCACCTGCACTCGATTCACATTTTCTACAACCTCAGACGGCGACCATCATTCGTTAACAGATTTTCCGATCTATTCAGCTACTCTGAACGATCACCAGTACCGTGCCCAGTCAGGTGCGTCGCGATTAGTCGAGGAATGCGGGAAAGTTTTGTTGTCGATCAGGTATAGGAATATGGCGACTGGATTTTCGAGCACACTACTACTACCATTAGTAGCATTCGGAGTCCCGTAAAGTTCCTCGAGTTCTTGTAGCAGCGGGGCCTCCGAGCGTGGGTGAGGTCACGACCTTTCGACCTGTTCACTTCCGGCGTGAATCTTTGCAGAATATAATCACTGTTATATTACAATTAATTTGAGACACAAGAATCTCATAACAAAATATAAATTCAAGTAAAATCGGCCGTCAAAATTCACGCACGAAACATGGCGACCCCGCCACCGTTTACAGCCAGCGTCTGACGTGATTGCGGACGACGCCGACGCCTGACGTCACTGCGCGGGAATGAGAAGCCGCCTTCTTATTGGTTGAAAAGATGCAGTGATTTCAGTCAGCTATTCAGGTGGGGGTATAGAATGTCCGAGAGAGTGGGGCTGCATTGGGTCAGGTAAGCTACACCGTCAACTATTCCGACCTGGTGAAGATCGGCTTTAAAATACAGGTGGGGGAAGAAGGTTCCATACATCCTCTTCCTTCGTAAGGATTCATTCGAGGGGGTCCATTCAACCTTTCAACTTTTTCGGAACCCAGATTTCTCGATGCGCCTGCAAGGGATATTTACCTGTTGCACACATTGCGGAGCGGGTCTGCAAGTTCGTCGAGCATCTGCAGGATTTCTGCATTTACGAAAAATAAAGGGGTGCTGCAGCTGCATAAGCGGTTCACTTTGGAGCAGGTGCAACATCGTAAATTATTACTACTGCAGGTACACTGCAGCAGGCTGCTTCAGCGCGATGAAAATTTACTACCTGCGTATAGTATATAGGGTTCCGGTGCAGGTTCAGGTCCGTTCGAAGATTTTCTGCGGACGAGATAAATAATATGACGAGAAATATGTTATTTCATAGAGAGTGAGAAAATGGAAGGAAATAAGCGATTATCATCAACCGATCGCAGTCGCTGTTCTTCTCATGGTAGCGCTGCGCGAATAGAAAGTATAATTCAGATCATACCACCGTGCATATTATTCGGAGCGGATAGACGGGCGAAACGTATTATTTGTTACGAGGTCACTTCTGTACCATTGTTGTGATATGTAAAAGGTAAACTCGATCACCGATCCGCGATAAACAATGGAGTCATCTAAATAATCATAGAAGTAAAAAAAATATAAAATAAACAAATAAACCGTTGTAACGCAACTTTGTTGTCTGTCGCGTATAAAATTGCAGATCGGTAATTATAATATTCAAAACATACCGCAGTTGCGCAAGATTTTTTCAACCGCATTTTAATAGAGGGCAGGTTAAATAAGCGGCATAAAAATGCTCCCAGGGGACTGGCGAGTATAAGTGAGTTGATTATACAGACGCACGTTTCCTTGGAATGAAAAAGTAGGGGAATGCTGGATGAATTAAGAAGGGATAGGTGAAGGAAAGGAGAGTGGAGTTTTATACCTTAGAACAGAGTGAGTGGGGTTCCTCAACTCTCGAGCTCTGCTGCAGAGGCGGACGTTCTCGACCGGCATCGAAGTCTCCCTTTCTGTGCGTACTTCTCTCAGTCAGTTCTTTTTCTTCCCACTCCAACTATACGTCCATCTTTCTCTTTTGGCCCTCGATTGCCCCGCTTCCGCGACGCCCGCAAACTCCGCGCTAACGTACGTACGTACTATAGGTATATACGTAACACATGCACGAAGATCGGGACCCATTTTATATCTCTGTAGTATACGACGAGTGTAATATGGGCCCGACTTACCCACGCCACGGTGATCATCGTCAAAGCGAGGTACAGAATGTATGGCTTATATACATAAACGTAAGCTGGTATACTATAAGAACTTACAACACGCACAACAACTTCGTACGCACCGCTCTCAAAACGGAACAACGGTATTTGTGAAAGGTCAACGCGTGTACATGTGCGACTTATACTCTCCGCAGTACTCGATTTTGCTGTTCTTGCGTGTATACGTATTACAACGTTTTGTATTTCAATTATTAACCTTATTCTTTATAAATAATATCGTTAACTATATACCGATAGATATATACGGTCGAGTTGCATTACACCACTGAGTTTTATGGATATTCGATCATTTTTATTTATTTATTTATTTAATTTTTAATTATTTTTTCTTTACGTATAAAATCGTAAATATACTTAAAGAGATATCTTTAGGATCTGAGAACAATTTATAACCTGCGACTGCGGTTATAACACATCCGCCGTAGTCTGAATTCGACATTATTGTTATGAATCCGTATTTTACATAAGTAAAAATTTTTTTTTAATAAAAGGCGTTCTAAATTTGTTCGGCTCATTCAATTGTCACATGGAACATTACGATTATCACTATCGAATCACACGTAGACAAGCTTATAGTTAGTTCGAAATAGAGTTACGAATGACGTCTGACAAAAGGTCGCAATCGTATTGAAGCAAAATTGTTCAGTGATAGTAAACGAGTATTCTAAGGCAGTTTGTCACGTCGATTTGTTACTCTCTTTCTTTTTTTTTTAATTATAATAATTTAAGTTCGACGAAAATATCTTTTGTATAATTATTCGGCTATTACTATATAGATCATAATTAACATATATTTATAAGAAATTTACAATAGAAGAAGTACGTACGACTACGCCGCCAACGTAACACCGTACATTGAGATCAGCACTGTAGTTCTTATGCAATTTCTGTAAGGATTCTCCACGCCCCTATTTTCATAATTCTCTTCGTCTCTGTTGGATGTAGAGTAAAAAAGGAAGGAAAGGAGGAGATTGTGGGCCGATCGAGTGGAGGCAATTCAACGTTACAACAATTCCTCTTTCAGACCGCGCCGTATTCCTCGCTTGAGGGTGAATCGTTTCTGGGCGGAGGTCGAGGCGCCCTGTGGTGGTGAGTGACGGGGGGTGGCCTCCTGGGGTGAGGCGGTGGATGACTACCGTAGGAAGTATCGTCTCCCTCTTCGCTACTCGGGGAAGGAGAAGGCGCCCGGTCGTCCTGCTCCTGAAGGAGCTGTCGGAACTCTTGGATCGACTCGTTCAGCGACCATAACTGCGATAGCAACGAGAGATCCAACTGACGTAGGCCAAACTGTAATGTTTACAATTATTCATCACAATAGTTGAACGTAACGAACGAAAAAGAAATTTTGGTTAGTGGAGAAGCCGTGCCGAAGTTAATATCGTGATATGGATTCGAAAAAAAGCGTCTCTTGGACGACCGCAAGCCCTAAAAACCCCCGTAACAATACGTTGTCGTACAATTCTGCTATGGGTGACAGTTTTACTGATTGCTATATCAAGTGACACAGAAATGAATACCTTTGATCTAATAAAATTGCAGCCCTCCTTCTGCAGAGTACCGCGCGGGTTTCATATGAAACTGAATTATTCCAGGAAATCTATCAAACGTTTTTTTATATAGAGACACTCCCGTACGATTTGTACAATTTTAATCCAGTCTCGTTAATTTTTTGTTCAATTTTTTTCTTATTACTCGCACTCGAATAAAATCGTGCAGATTCTAGGCAGAAAACCAGTTTACGCGATATAAGATGAAATTTAAATTTAAGACCCACGCGCTTATCGGAAGATTTATGTTCATAAGATCGATTTCTAATCGGCAATATATCTGTTTTATACATCTTTTGCATTTGTCGTTGAGATTAGTTTATACTCATATCGTGGGAATAAGTTGCCTCCGTAGCTATATATGTATATGTTCGGGATCGTATTGCTTACCAGGAGAAATGAAAGGGATAAAATACGAGGTATATTACAACGAAGAAGGAATAAGCCTGAAGATCAGATGATGGAATAGACGCAAGTGAAGTACAGAGGCGCAGCAGCAACAGCAAACGTTCAGCACCGCAGCTAGGAGAGAAGTATATAAAGTTTAAAAAGAAAAAAAAAGGCGAGGGAGGGTCATGCCTGAGGGAATGCGACGCCGTGGGAGTGGCAGCAGTCTGGGTAAATTTTCTGCTGTTGCTGCGTGTCTGGATTCTCTATCATTTTGACCGTCTCATCGCGTTTCGCTTCGAGGCCACCCGAATAACGCTGCACGTCTCTACGCGACGTAGCAAATGTCGCGAATGAAAATCTCAGGAGGAAAAAAAACAAGCTCCATCACCATCACCAAAGACGACAGTTTTTATTCGGAAATATATTTTTACCATCTCCCTTCTAAGGGTTGCGAGCTGCCCGTCAAGGGTGGTAAGTTGGCGTCCCTGAGCCGATGGTCTTCCACCCCCTGGAGCTCCTCTGGCGCCTCTTTGCGGTTTACTGGACGACCTTGCGGGTGGTGGTGGAGGTTCGTTTCCGTCGCGATTTGTGTTTAGATTAAATCCACTCAAACTTCTTGGTAGGGGTGGGAGTCCCTGCAGACTTGACATGGCTATTTTTTCCTTGATACTGGAATACATAAGAAAAAAAACAACGAAATAGTATTACATACATAAATAATAATAGATAAGTATACCATGATGATAATAATAAAGATGAATTGGATATACGGAGAAAATCAACGACGTGGGTAGTTCATAAAAGATCTGTAATAAAAAGATGTTTGCGTGAAACAATGCGTGGTGTGCGAAAAAATTTGCATTGAATTTTTGAAACGCGTGAAACGATTAAACGCCTACGGCCGTTGGTGATGTTGGGGGTTCGGTCGGATGAATAAATTAGAAAAAAAAGGACTATGAAAAATGAATTCCGAAGGTGTTTTTGCAGAGCAGATATACATATACGTAAACAGTGTGAGGGAATCGTGAGCGCGTGAATTTAACTGTACAGCATACGACAATTTACTTCCCCGTCCACGTACGGAGCGATTTGCGGTCTGTCATCGAGTAATTTGTATTCCCTGTTCTCTGCGTTAACGTCATTATAGCTGGTATATATCGTTATTACATAGTCAGCTGCTGTTGCTGCTCAATCTTAGATGCTTCTACTTCTACTTATACATGTACTTCTACTTCTGCCGCTGAGGAACGGGATCTCGGTTACTCCGCAGAAATGAGAATAAAAGACACAGGTATAAAACGAAGAAAAAAAATGGAATAAGAAGAAGCAGAAGTATAGAAGCTGGACACACCGCGACCACGTAATCAGCTGCAAAGCGATGACTCAGGCCCCTAACAACGCAAATATATCCTATCTCCGTCGAAAAGATCAAAGCCGATTTGCGAACTGCGTGTAGTATGGAGCTGCATTATACTTAATGTATACCTAGCAAAGTCGAAGGCGGTAAATTCTTCTTGGTAGTCTTCGAATCCGCTGAATTGTTCTTCGGCAGAACTACAGCTGGAATCGTGAGCTTCATCTGTTACCTCGTCACCGGAAAGGGTGATTTTTGTAGAGGAGTAACGGACACCAGCTTCTAACCAATCTTCGTGCTGAATATTTACACTGTCTTCAAAAGCAACCTTGCGTTCGGGTCCAGGTTCAGGTTCATGTTCAGGCTCAGGTTCGTCGACGACAACGACCGTCGCACAATCGTCGTGCAAAATTGTACCTGGGGGTGTTTTAGGCTTGAGATCATCTTCCTCTTTAGATTCCTTAACGCGATTTTCTTTTTCTTTTTTCTCCATTTTTTTCGAAGACTCGACATTTTTTTGAGAGTCTAGGTCCTTGATTCTCTCGGGTTTGAGTCCTGTATTTCCAGATATTTTTTTTTCAAATTCTATCGCAGGGAGGATATCCGGTTTTTGGGGATCCTGTGGAAAAGTATTAACCTCCTCTTCCTGCTTGCGGGGTACTTTAACCTGAGGATTATGCGCTTCGAATACCACTGCGCCATTGACGACCTGAATATGCCTCTGATTGGTGAACTTTGGTTGCTTGTTCACATTTTGTTCTGCGTTTTTTGGTGGCTCTGGGAGTTCCCTCGGGGCGTTGATTAGTCTAAGTTGATGTACCCTCAAGTTATTGTGGGAAACTTGAAGCTGATGCCTTTCAACCGGCGTGGGACGTTGCCTCTGACCATGTTGCATCTGCATCTGCAGGTTTGAGGCGTTCCTCTCGTTCCTTTCACTCAGAATTCTTACGCCAAGTTGCTGCTGTTGTTGACGTTGTAAATTTTCCAGATCACGAGCGCTCACTCCTCCGCCTCCGATTTGCGGTTGATCAACTAAACCTGACGTTAAATTCTTATCTTTTAACTTTTCATCCGTCGCGAATCCAGCTAAAACGTTCTTATCCGTACTTCCAGGAACAACAATTTCACCCACTTCTTTCGACTCACCGTTTACCCCTTTCAAAGCAGATTCGTAAACTATCGTTCTTCCGGCTCCTGCTGGTGGGCCGGCAGTTTTGGGAACGTTTTCCTGCTCCTGAGCTCTCCATGGTTTTGTATCTGGGGGAGGAGGGGCTTGTCTAGTTGGACAAGGAGGTCTGGGTGACCTTTTCAAAGCCTCAGCAACCACCTGTCTGCTTGGTCTAGGTGGCACAGGGGGTGGATGTGGCCTGGGGGTGGCAGCGAGTTGCATTTTGGTTCAGTTTATCTCTCTTGAGATTTTTCAACAATCGTGATACGAATTTTCCACTTCTTTACATCAAAGACTTACGTGAGCACTTTTTGATCCTGCCCCACATTAGCAAGTATAATCCTGAGTCGGTGAATAAGAATTTCATGTTCGTGAGGATATTCATTACAGTAAGATCAACACGAACGACGACTACATGGTTATTCTTTATACAAATAGCAAAGAGTTGCAATTAAAGCGTAACAATTTTCTTTTCTTCAGACACTCTTACTGACAAGAGATATAATTAAGAGCTGTTCGACAATTAGTTGAGTTCTTCGGCCTGTTTAAGGTCAGAATTACGCTCCTTTCAAGAAAATTTTTCCTGGGAATTTTTCTTCAACGATATAAAAACAGTCGGATTGTGTTCTTCTCGTTGGATTAAAACTGCACATTATAATTTTCCAATGAGATATGCACTTTCGGATTTCAATGACCTGGACTCTATAGGTGCACAATAATGTCTCGTGTATTTTATAGATTTTATAGATCAAACTAACGAGAGCTTTGATGCGAGAACTACGAGGAGTACTTTCAAGTTTCCATTCGGCTGGATACGAAATGAAAAATAAACGAGACAACAGAGTAACCAAAGAAACGGTGCGCACCAATTCTCCCGCCGCTCTTTACACAGCAACGACTACAAAATAATTTGAGATAACGGGGACGCGGGCAGGTGCTTCAAGTACATCCAAATCTCCATGGAGTTCCGTCCAAAAACACGCCTCTTTTTTTTCCACTCTTATAAATCAACCACTATATTTTTTCAAATCCGATGAACGTAGTTTTCCCTTCCACCTCACTTTATGTCTCTTATGTGCAATAATAATTGATCACTACAAGAATAATTCTTCACTAGCGATAGACGATCTTACGTTGCAGGATAACTAGGCAAGTGACGATGCAGAGGCGAAGGAAAGACAAAAAACAATACTGGACAACAAGTAGCCGGCGTGCCGCGTTTATTTTCTCGCGGATCGGAGTAAAAGGCGCGTTCGGTACGAGTGAGGGACCGCGACTGAGGGATCCAACAAACATCCTCAGAGGTTCCAGGGGGAAGAGGGGGGAATACCACGTGACTGGAGCTAGCCCCGCGTTGTCGGACATCAGGTAGCTCTGTGCCGGTCGTGCGAGACTTTTAGATGTGTAGGTGATTATTTTCTCGTATATCAACGTGAAACTCCGTCGCCTCGATAAAACGTACGTCTGTGTGTATAAATGGACAACGCGTGAGTGAGTGGTATCCATATTCTTCAAGTAAGAGGAAGAGGGAAAGAGGGGTAAGGGAAGGAAAAGGGGGGAGGGACTCGTTTCTGCTACCTTCATACCTATTTGCTATATAATTATTGAAACTCCCGCGATTCAAATTCACGTACTTATAGGCATAGTGTAGTTTTACAGGTTCTTCGGATATATTATCTAAGCGTCTTTTATACCTGTTCGAAAGAAAAGTGTGCATTAGTGTGCGGGAAGGGTAGATGAGTCCGTCGTTTTAAATGTGTTAAAGACATATAAAAGTTGCGGCTTAGTAAAACAGGACTGTGAGCAGCAGCAGCAGCAGCAGCATTGAGGAGACAGGGTCTCTGAATAGTAATTGTTACGTAAACGCGCTGCGCTGATCATAACAATAGAATATGATTCGATGTTCGTAATATCGTATATAGTTATTTTGTTAACCGCGGGATACTAATTGAATAAATTTTTCTGGGTACATTGATACTGCATTGTTCTACTTTTCAAATCATATATTTTAATTGAAAGAAAAACTACGTCTTATATTTCTCATGTGCCTCATGATTTTACATTGTGCTTACGATTATTTAATTTCTATGGATAGGGTATACGTATAACATAGGTAATTCGATGTGTAAGAATTTTGCGCAATAATATGAATATAAATAATTCATCACATTGCAGTTTTCGCATACGCGTTCGTGATCGTCTACGTGAAATTCTGATGAGCTTGTGTGCACATATTTAATGCATATGTAGGTATTAGTATTGTGATACTACATGCATTTTGGACCGATGCAGTTGTGCATCAATGTCATAGCTGTTGTGTGCGGATGATAATTCACGCGGTCTGAGCTCAGCTGCGCGATGCTGCGAGTCAAATCGATCCTATATACACGCGTTATGTACGTATATATTCAACTGTTTATATTGCTACTGTAACTTCGCTGATTAACGGCTTCCGGTCAAACTTACATTATTATAAAGTGACACGGTTATAAACCATTTCATCGAAATTATCATATTTACTTAACTCGAAATCAGATACAGCGAATTGGCAAATCACGCTTTAACAATTTTTTCATATCGTACATTTAATCGTTTTTTTCCTTCAAGTCAACTGTTTTCGGGAAACGTTCTTATCTCTTGCAGCATACGCACTATTTTAGGAATTATTCTTTCGTCACCGTCTGACGGATGCGCTTTCAAAGGAAGGAAGTGCGGTTCTCACATATTTACGTTACTCTGAAATTCTTTTTTTTTCTTTTCCGGAGAGAAAAAACTGGAGACGTTACATTTTAAATTGCATCTCTTGCGCTACGGTGTCGGCTAAGATTATAGTTGAGTGTGTCTTTATCTGAGACCATTAGAGCCGTAAACTCGATTTCTTATCAGAAAGAATTTTTTTTATTCTATATTGATATTTCATTGATAACAAACTAGTATTCCAACTAACTATACAAAATATGACTCAGAATCCTCCTATCCTTCTCACGAATTTAAAATTGGAGGTAAATAACAGTAAATTATTCGATATAGGTATTTGACTCACATCGATCAAGATATATATCTGAAACGAGTATGACGTTGAAATATTTTTAAATTCTTTGATTCGTCAGGATTTATTTGTCAGTAAAGTTTTTGAGTAACTTAATTGTAAAAAACACAGGAAGATACAGATAAAACAAAAAAACATATCAGTAAGTTGAGAAGATCAAAGTGTGATTCGTGCTTCTGAGCATTAGGTTGAACAACGACGAAAGGAAATATTGCGAAACAGAGAAAAGAGAATTATTTGCGGCCGAGGTAAAAGAATATATATGTGTGCATACAAGACAAGCGAAGAACTCGCCGAGTAATAAACTCCTCAAGTTGAGAATAAGTGTTATAATTTCAAACTGATTACATTCCAGGATTCAAATATAGCTCTGTGATTCTTATCTCATATACAACGGTCGTCAAAGTACGGTGTCATGAGCACAAAGAATATGTATAATAATAATAATAACAAAATAATTTTAAATTACGTACACTATTCTCTGGTAAAAGAAAAGATGAAAATCTATCTCAATGTCCCATATAGGCAAGCTCCATGGTATGGGATAAGCGCAATTATTTATGTTACTTTTAATTACTTGTAACTGTAATTAGTAATTTTACAGAATACACACACTAGCCCATTAAATATGTGTGCACGTTTATAGGCTGACAATAAATCGACGCCGATGATGATGGATGGTTTAATATCGACGATGGAACCAGTCTGCAGTTAATTAACGACTGCGTTCTATGTCGTATGTAACTATTAATACAACCTAACAACCAGGTGTAATAATTACCACGTACGTCAAATTCGCTTAGCTCGTAATTTATTATCCGTATTGGACGACGTTACTCGGGAGGTCGAAAGTCCTCTGGTAGTTTTGTGAAATTAAAGATTCTCTTTGTTTTTTTTTTGTTTTCCAACTATAGTTTTAATAGAAAATATTTTTTGGATCTACGAACCATGCACAGAGATAAGGCGTGCGATTAGATACAAAAATTCTTTAACATAATGAAACACCATAATTGGAACCAAGTTAAGGTTTTTGAAGCGCCGAATTGGAACACGTGCGTCAATTTTCGGGAGCTATGGAACAGTGGTGGGAGAAATGAGAAATGATTCATCGAACGCTCTGATGATATGCATTCGCTTTCTTTCTCACCTTTGACTCGATTTACTCCTTGAACTTCCACTCCTGACGGCACATCGGACATAGATGACTAGTTTGCTGCGAATGCAGCCACTTCATTATGCAATGAATGTGAAAACAATGCGAACACTGGCCCCACACTTGAAAAAATATAGTACAAAATAATTCATGAATTAACAATGAAATTAATTAGAATCTTATTTCGCTGGGAATATCATATAGGCCGCGCGTTTCAGCTAACGTTGCAAAATGTTTTAATTCACATTCGTTTATGTGAAACTAGTGAAACTGGGAGGACAGTGTCAAGTGAACTCGCTCGTTTAGAGAATGTTGGAAATAAGCTACGAACGTTGTAGCCGTGCACGCTGTATAACTGGAACGAATTTACCGATCGATATTTAACGCGGTAACGCGCAGATGCGAGCCTGAAGTTACGAACCTATGACAATACCAATTCGGTTGTTTACAGCTAGAAAGAATTATCGTGGGCGGAATAAGAATTTTGAAAAATTATTGATCGATGATCATAATAAAAAGAACGATTGTAGGTCTGCTTCTAATTTAATTCGAAAAATATCATTTCGGCCTGGATCTATGGATCTAATAATATCACGCATTCGTCGCTATTATTGGGTAGCAGCCGGCACAAAATTAATTATAGATACATCGATTATCAGGGTCGTTGAGAAAACGGAAAAGAAAAAGAATGAGAAAATTTAAAAATTCTCAGCTGCTTTTCAAAAAATTGAAATTGAAATCTACTTATTCGAAAGTACGATGATAGATCAAAATTTGAATTCAGTTTGAGTGTAACTTGAAATTTACGCGCAGAAAGTTTGTAACATGAAAAAAGATGAATGATTTGTAAAGATGATATAATGTTGATATTATTTTTTATACCTAAGGGGCAATCGTCACCGGGGATCTTGCAGTCTGGGCAGCTAGCATCGAACGGCATTCGGCAGATGCCGCAATTGTCGTCGTTTGCTATCCAACGCCAAGTAGCTACACCTGTCCAACCTGAAACGCAGAAATCAACAAATACAGATATAAGACGTTAGATGAGATGGCAGGAATAGAAATGTACAGGACAAAATCACAAGTTCAATATAAATAGACTATGCCCCATGTATACCCCATATTTTCTCCGTATTCTTTCCATCCGAAGGGTAGTTAAGTTGGCAGAGGTTATGTAAAGTCATGATGTGAATATTGGAGCATGAAATAAAATTTATATATTTACGTACTTTTTATGGTAACTCTCATGTTTCACATCACATTCATGGATGAGGTCGGAGCTTGATACTGCTTCTGCGAGTCTGATAGCGTCTGTTTACAAAAACTAGCAAAAAATATATCTTTAACAGATCAACTGACGTTTCTTCGTTTGCCTCTACTCGGCACTGACCGACCACGCTGACTGCTGTCATCTGAGCTGACTGTTGGGAGTGTGCTGCCATCTGCATGCTACGAACATCGATCGAAGACCGTCGAATCTAATCATCCATCCATTTGAAAACGAATCTTGAAAATGATCTATAACTTATTGTCGTTAAAAATTATTGATGTTGGAAAAATTTATGCTCACCCATTATTTAGATGACATTCAACCATTCTCATAAAAAATATTACAACATAGAACTTCATTTTCAGGAATATTTACAATCTAGCTGTAGTCGAGAATGTGATTAATTGTATCGCTAAACTTATAACGAATTGATGCATTTTTTTGAGTATAAATGCGTCAGTAGAATTTTCAATTCCAGTTCTCCGTTGTCGCTGGAATTGTGAACCAGTTATTTAATCTGAGCTGTTCCGCGTCTCATTAATAAAAATTTTTTTTTTTTTTGCACGTAAACTTATACAGTTATCTACCTTTTTTCAGTCTTTGATTAGTCGTTCCATAACATAAAAAACAATTGCATGTATGCGGTACATGTAAGATAATAAAAGCTCGGCAAATCACCCATTGCAGAATTCTAAAGTCCAAAACACATCTAAGTCATTATAGGAGCAATCAGAATAATCATGAAAAATTGCAAAACCAAAATGAGATAAGTCCGAGGACCAGTCTGAAAATTATTCTCGTCCAAGATCCTCAACTTCTTCGCGATGCTCCGAAGCTTGGTCATCCTGTTTGTTCCGGGTATAAAAAAAGAGTCCATCTCCTAAGTTTGAAACATATAAGAAATTCGGAATTATTGAATTACAGTGACAATCCACGGCGCCGCTGTTCCTGTGGAATCGGAGATTTGGTTTCCAGATAATCTTCGGCTGATATATCCTTTAGAAAGACCTTTCCTTTTTGATAGAAACCTCGATTATGACGTGGACGTTGAAACTGACGTCAGTTTCCATCTTTTCACCAACGAAAATAAGGAGACAGCGCAACTTCTGAGAATCGGTGACATGAAAATTCTTGCTGAGACATTTTTTGACCCTGAAATGTCAACGAAAGTTCTCGTCCACGGGTGGACCGCCAACGTTGATAATCGCTGGTACAAAACAATTCGGAATGAATACTTTAAGACTGGCAATTACAACGTAATCTTTATCGACTGGTCTTCAGTTGCTGGAAGAGAGTATTTCGTGTCTGCGAAATTGACCCATCCCGTGAGTGTAAAGATCGCTATAATATTCGTTCAAAAATATTTCATTGCGTCTTCCATGTTATCGTAGGTGGGTGAGCAAGTGGGAAAGTTTTTGTCCTTTTTGGAGACGGACGGAAATACGTCCTTGTCAAATGTCCACATTTTAGGGCACAGTTTAGGTGCTCAAGTCGCGGGGTTTGCCGGTTCTACTGTATCGGGTCGCATAGGACGGATCACTGGGTTGGATCCAGCGGCGCCTGGATTCGAGGCTCCTTTTCTGGTGGATCCAAAGAATCGCCTTGACCCGACGGACGCTGAATTCGTTGACGTTATTCACACCTGCTCTGGAACTGTAGGATTTACATCGCCCATTGGTCATGCGGATTTTTATCCTAATGGCGGAACCTTTACACAGCCAGGATGCCCTTTGATAATGTCACGTGAGTTACACTAAATTATATGGCGTTTTGAAATCGTTGGTAAATACTAATTTTTTTACAGTTTATTGCAGCCACGCCAGGTCCCATCAATTTTTTGCAGAGTCTATAACCCGACCCAATGGATTTTTATCCTTGCGATGTAACGGATGGAAGGAATTCGTCGCAGGACATTGCAGCTCGGAAAATGATCCAGTTTTCATGGGAGAAGCGATTAGTCAGGAGGCTAGAGGAACGTTTTATCTAAGGACCAACTCCAAGCAACCTTTTGGACAAAACAATTGAATCTAATTATCTTTTGTGTATTTGTCATGATTTTTAATTCGGTAAAAATATTTTTCGCATCCTCACACGTGTATTACATCGGTTATTGTTATACAAGCTGTTCTTATAAATATGTTGTAGTAAAATATCTGAGATTAAAGCCATTCAGTTTTTTGGTTCGGTAGTGATAGGATTTTTTTTTGCTTTCATTATCTTTCACTATAGTAACTTCAATCGTCGTCCACCTCGTCCATTTCTTCACTAGACGGTTTTTCGATTTCACCGCCGAATAGAACACGGTATTTACGACGGACTACGTCCCAGTCAACGATGTTATGAATTTTTGTCGCCTCTTCGTACGAAAATTGGCTTCCTCCGTCATCATGATGCATTCTGTTCACGTCAACGCTATTCTTGTGAAAAGGAACCACTCTGGAATCCTGGAAAATGCAAAAAATTGTAGCCATGATCAGTTTTGGGGCGTTAGAAATTTTTCTCAAATGATTATTCCGTTGACACTTGACAATTGTACCTGATAAGACGAAACCCATTGATTGAAATGTTTGCCCAAGAATTTCGGCGCGTATCTCCTCTTCGCACTTCTATCCTTGTCCATTCGTTTCTTGCAAATTTGGACAAGATATAACGACCAGGCGCTAATTAAATTCCAAGGTGAAGGAGCAGTTCTTGTCCTGTGAAGCAAAGACGCTGTTGTATTTTTATTTTTTATTTTATTTTTCATCGTTGGAATATGTTAGGGTCTGATAAAACTACTTACTTTTGCATATTTCTAATCAGTTTACTCAGCCCATATTTCCATTGCAGGTCACTTTGTGATGTTATACTTTGGTAGGTATCGCTCATCATGGCAATCAGCAGGTTAATCAGGACGATTATAGTAACCAACATGTAGAGTGAGAATGAAACCTGCAAAAAAAAACGGATACAAATTTTCAAGGATATAAGTATCAGAAGCGAGGGGTAACCACGCGATATACAGGTGTCCCAACCATTTCACATTTCACAACTATTTCACATCATTTGACGAGCATAGAATTACATATCATTTCAAAATTGACTGTCCTGAGGTTAAAATGAGTTAAAAAAGTGTCCTGCAATCGATTTTAAAAATACTTCATTTTTGACGCCAAAATTCACTAGTATTTCATATCATTTCAAAATTGACTGTCCCAAGTATTTCACAAGCGGTTACCTCCTCGATCAGAAGCTTCTGGAATTCAGTAGAGATTGGTAATCCTTATTTGAATAACATTGATATTACCTTGAAGAGATAAAGAGTCCACGGAGGTTGCGTCCTTTTTCGAAGTGAAATGGTGAAGTCATCGGCGTATTTTTGTCCAAAGATAGCGAAAAAAAGATTCTCTATCATGTCGATTGGGCTGACGACAACTGTAAAATAAAAATCACGTTTTACTCTCAATCGAGGCAGGAAGGAAGCTAATTATAAACAGGCTAATTCATTCAATAACTCCAATGTGATGTGAGAAAACAAGACAATTCTGTACAGAAACCATCACGTACAAAAATAATAAGTAAAAAATTCAACAAAAAGAAAAATATTACTCGTGGGAGTGCCGCCAAATTATTGTATTAATATTCGTCTACAACGAATCATTCAGCTGGATATCTAAAAATAGTGGTTTCGAATTTGCGAGCTAATTCAATTATCATCGGCATATTTTCGCTACATAGAAATTAGGGTTTCGTGCAGATCAACTCGTGACTTGCAACTATTGGGAGGTTCACTTGCAATTGTGTTTTTCTATAAATGTACCTACTGAACACATCGGGATGCACATTATACATTCAATTATACGCATACAATTTGGTGTTTCGGTTCAAAATCGTTTTTTTTTTTTGGGGGGGTTTTTTCGGTCATGCTGGGTGATCATGTACTTTTAAAGCGTCTCACATTCAATCTAATATCTTTCATCCAAAACCAAAAGGTATATTTACAAAACTCGACTAAACATCACAGGGAAACACATATTTTTTACATCGATTGAACGCTATTTCGTTCATCGATAAGTCTAGATGAAAAATGGTCAAACAAGGAAATGCGGGTTGATTTTCGAAGGTTTCTACTGCTCAGATGATGTGCCTTCGTGAACTATACTGCACACAACGATTACACTATACATACATGCTTGATCTAAGATCAATTTCATCGACAAACATATTTTGTGAGTCGTTATCTATATAATGATTGGATACAGGGATTTTTGGGTCCTTAAGTTTCTCTTTGTCGTTTTCGGCCTGCACACTTTCGATTTCCACCGCTAAAATTTCCATCACACAAATCATTTTTGGCGGCGGAAAAGCGAATAAAGCGTTGGTAATCAAACGCCGAAGAAAAACTGTCTAAATTGTTTTTACTATGTCAGGAGTGAATTATATATACACAACGTTCATTTGTAACGTGCACACTACCAGTTTCTCTACGAATGCTTGAGATAAAAGGTAGTAACTAACCGTTCGATGTAGTTAGACGTCGACTGATGTCTAAAGTTCAATAATTAGAGAGAAAGAAAACGAAAAATGAACAGAAGAATTTACCCCCCTGCCCTGCACCCCTTGCGCTGGTTTATCATAAATCAGCTACATTCGTTTATTCAACAAACTTATGCTCGTATTATACGTTTCTAAATATTGTACAATTATATTCATATAGTTACATCGTATTATTAATTATATGGCTACCAATAGAAATCGGCGAGTACAAACGTTATATTAAATATGTTTTAAGTATTATGGCGTTATTATCTGTATCATGCATAGTACGCGATGATTTATCTCAAGTTTTTTAAGTCAACAAATTTGACGCAGGGGGTTGACCTGCGGCGGTCGTTGAAGACCCCGTGAGAGCAGCGAGAGGGTCGCTTTCTATGCTTTCTTTTATTTCTTCCGAAGGTTTTTCAGATTCTTCGCCAACAAGTTCACGGTATTTTCTTCTCACAGCGTCCCAGTCAACGACATTGTCAATTCTTGGAGCATTACTGAATGATAATTGACTTCCAAGTGGGCTGAGATGCACCACGGAAAGAGCTACGCTATCTTTGTGGGCAACCTGCCCTTTTTTTACCTTCGAAAGCCATTTTGCTCCCATTTTTGATCGGGCTGACATTCGCCCGGTACGCTGGAAGCCCATCATGTGGACTACCGAGGGACGTTTTCGTTTCGCAGCACGATTTTTGCAGATTTTGTAAAGATAAGATATCCATGAGGTAAGTAAATTTAGGGGGGATGGTGCTGTCGTTGTTCTGAAACATTGAAAATTTTTAATTAGAAGGAAAAAAGTAATCGCACATTTATTGATAAAATTTTGAAAAGACTTTCAGGGAGAGGAAAATTTTGTTTTGAGAATATAATGATTAAGATGTATAAAGTCGAGAACCAGAATTAGCGAACTTGGGTGTACGTATAGAAGATAGTTACGCAGAGTAGATTGAGGTGCTTTTTAGTCAATAGATCAAGGAGAATTTTGAAAAATTTAATAGATAGTAGATAAAAAAAGTAGAGCGTAATATAGAGATTTGTAAATAGTGAATGAAAATTCATAGCTTATCATGTAAAGCACCAGAAATTTATAGCCAAAATTTGATGTTATAATTTTTTTTTTTCAAGGTATAAAAAAAATGACGTATATCGTCTAATTGATTTAACGGATAATTACGCTGCTCTGTTGCGGTCAATTCAGGCCCATCGTAACGTCGCTTCCTTTAACCTTACCTATGCATATTTCTGATGAGTTTGCTCAGTCCGTATTTCCATTCAATGTCAGACTGAGCCTGAATGCGTTGATAGGTGTCACTCATCATGGCAATAAGAAGATTAATCAGCACAACCACTGAAACCAGCATATAAATTCCGAAGGCCAACTTGAAGAGGACCGTTGTCCATTCTGGTTGCATCTTTTCAACCTTGAAGTGTTCGTGAGTGGTCTGTCCAAAGATGGCGAAGAATAGAAGCTCAACTGCCAGTATGGGGTTCATCCTAACTGCAAATATCGGTCAAAACTTTTGTTCAGAAAAAAAATTTGAAGAATTCTAAACGTGAACGTGCTCATGCACTGCTCTAATTTTATATAGGGCACATTTCTACGCTATGCGTCTTCACTAACTTTGTTTCATTTTTGTCTTTTTTTTTGCTTCAGTCTTTCATTTTCAGATCATAAAAGGGATGAAAAAAATCATCTCTTTCAGCTAAGATAGGGCAAGGAATTCCGGTCTCGCTATGGGATATTTGCATACGGGGGGCATTCCAAAATCGCACATAACTTAAACGCAATCATAATGATATACCACAACAGCATAATTCACGGTTTAGGGTTAGTATAATATGCATACATTATTTCTTATACATAAAATGCGCATACAATCTCATGAATCATGATGATAGGACGTTCGCATGCGGAATTAGGTAGATATATGTAAAGGTATCTAGGTATAATGGTCAACTAAAAGTAGCTGTTCGTTATTTTTCAAGGACGCAATTGCGAAATCTCAATTATAATAATTTCCTTTTACGTGTCATGCGTGACGGATGGGTATCTAAAATACTTAGTAATAAGGAGACGATTTTCTATCCTACATATAGGTATATAACAGCGCCCGGCGATATGGCTGCCGAAGCGTAATATAAGGAAAATAAATGAATAAACGTATTTAAAACGAATAAAATATACGTGTGAAAGAAAAAAAAGAACAATGGAGGAGGAACGCAAAATTCACGATGCAATGAAATCTAAAACACATGCTCGAAGCACTCGGATTTTGTGAATTTATTTCTGATTTTAAAAAATACATGTAAATATTATCGGTATAGACGTCTTGCGGGGTGGATGACGAAATATTTATGAGACACGAGTTGGGAGCTGATTTCATGCATCACGTACGTACGAAACCCTGAAGTAAAAAAAGATCGAGTACGTATTATCTGAAGTTGCCTGAATCGAATACGTACTTCTTTAGAATGTTTTGACGTTTAGATGCAGATGAAACGCGGCAACATCGCGTAGAGCAGGTATAGGTCTTCGTGGATATTGTTCCGTTTTTATAGATTTTTTCGTTTTTTTTCTTCTTTTCTTTTTTACATAACGCATGAAAATAGTAATGCGCTCTTTGTATACATCAGCAGCACGCGAATGTTGATTTTCCAAGATGATAGATCAGCTGAGAAGGTTACACGTGCGGAATCCTTCCTCACCAATTTTTCGCAAATGGTTAGTAGAAAAATATTCGTTTCTTTTTACATTCCAATAAAATCAACCTGACTATATCGGCGGAGTCGAAGCCGTAGCCGGAACAGTCGAGGCATTTGAAGCAGTCGGACCCGCATTTTCATCCTCGTTTTCATCCTCGTCGTCCTTGTCTTCCTTTTCAGCCTCTTTTTCCGGCTCATTTCCGGTCAGTGCCAAGTATTTCTTTCTTATCGAGTCCCAGTCCACGACATTTTCAATTCTCGTTGCGTTATTGAAGGATAACTGGCTTCCCAGAGGACTAAGATGTACGACGGATAAAGTTACGCTGTCCTTCGGTCGTACCTGACCCTTTTTTACCTTCGCTAACCATTTCGCGCCCATTTTTGAACGCGGTGACATTCGCGCACCCCTACCTAGTCCCATCATGTGAACGAGGGAAGGTCGTTTTCGTTTAGCCGCTCTTTGACGGCACAATTTTATGAAGTACACTATCCAGGTTGTCAGCAAATTCAGAGGCGACGGTGCCGTCGTTGTTCTGGAACAATAACATTTTTTTTTCTTTTTTTTTTTTCTCTTTGTACTTGATCCGTATAACGTGAAGAAGATGAAGAAATAGAAGAAGAAGAAGAAGAATGAAAGGAAGCGAGAGAACATCCGCGGAAACGCAGAGACGAGAAGAAGAAGAAGACCGATTGAATATTTGGTTGTTCGTTCCAAGATAAAAAGATAATAAAAAAAGGGAATATGAGGTAGGGTTTAATTCGTACTTAATCCATATAGCCGTGGTGACGGTGGAGGAGATGCCGGCTTACCTGTGCATGTTTCTTATCAGCTTGCTAAGTCCGTATTTCCACTCAATGTCGGACTGGGCCTGAATGCGTTGATAGGTGTCACTCATCATGGCGATAAGTAGATTAATCAACACCACTACCGAGACCAACATGTAAACCCCGAAGGCAAGCTTGAAGAGGACCGAAGTCCACTCGGGCTGATTTGTTTCTACCTTCAGTTCGCTGTGGGTGGTCTGACCAAAGACCGCGAAGAAGAGATACTCGAAGGCTAGCACCGGATTCATCTTTACTGGAATCCGAGGCAACGTTGCTTTTGGTTATGGGGTTAAAAAAGGGTGCGCTACGCAACGTGGTCATGCTCATGCTACGTTTATTTGCCATGCTTAAATTCTTGGCAGACGTCGTGCGCTGAGCAGCCATTGTCATATTCAACACCTTTTTTGCTTTCCAATCTTTTTTTTTTTTTTTTTTTCCCAAAGTATACAAAAACACAAATCAGCACACATTTGCGGAGTTGCAGTTTACCGTTCTTTGGCTTTTTGTTGCCCGTTATCAGTTCGTATAATTGTAGAGAACAAAAAATATATGCCACACGCACAAACGTACCTTGCACATTTTCAATGCTGCAAGTGTTTTTTTTTTTCTTATAGTTTTTTTTTTTCTTTGGTTTTGCCCTTGAAATTATTATGATATAACAATACATACTAGGTAAGGCGACACGAGGCGATGCGTTTTTTAAAACGCAACTGCAGGATGCAACATCGTGACAATTCAATCCAAATCACACGCAACACGCGAACGACACAAAAATATATAGACACACGAATCAATGCATGTGGAGTGTGTAGATGATGCGCTCCGCCATTGGATGCATCGATCATGATTTCAGATTTTTCACAAACCCTAATGGCGGTGGATCCAAGTATTTAAGGCATTGGGAATGGGAAATTGTAGGTATATGCAGAAATTATTTTGAAGATGGTATTGTAACGTCCAGGCCATCATGCCGTGATTTTTGATGTTGAAATTCGAAATTTTTTTTTCACAAAATTTTATCCATAGTTTGCAGAACTTTGGCAACATGCTTGGATCAGGGGTATTTTATCGATGATTCTGATTTGAATTTGGATATTTGATGATTCATTAGGTACGCTCTGCTTTGTCAATTAAAAAAGAGGTCATAAAAACTGACGGATCAATTTTAGAGACATCATGCAGTGATAACCACAGGCTTCGATAAAACTTGATGATGAAAATATAGCTTGAATAATAGCTTCTCATGGTCGCACAAATTGCAGCAGCAGAAAGAACACGCATCAGCAGGAGCAATGGCCTGAAAAATCAAACGATGGAATACGCGCAGTGCCTGATATGCCATTATAATTGATATACATATACGTATAGAACAACAAACACGATCCCTGCTAACAAAAAAGTGTAAAATAAAATATATATATATATAATATATATTGTGAAAGAAAAACCAAAGACATACCGAGGACACAAAACAGTATAAGTCCACACAAAATGCATGTACATAAAAAATGTTCTTTCAACACGAAATTCACAAAAATTGTCATACCCTGAAGAGGATCACGAGTTTGGAAGTCCTTGAATTATAGAAGGTACCAAATCGCGAAGATTCTCTTTTCGGGTGAAAAAAATTCTGGGTAATGACGCAGGCAGCAGTCCAACGGACAATTCAGGCAACGAACATCACGCACACGCATAAAAATGCAACGGAGCAGACGAGACGACATCGAAGAACGATTTCGCATTCACGAATTCATTGGAATATTGGAATCAATTGGAATTTTTTTTTTTTTTGTTTGTCAATATTTGAAAAGAATTCGGCATCGTGCGTCGTCGGTCCACCAAAACTTACAATCTTTACTGCTATCGTCACAACATTCATTTTTTTTCTTGTATCGCCCGTAGCGTCGGGGTTGCGTAGAGACTGGCGTTTCCGGGATCCACTCTGTATAATTGGCCAACAAACCTATCAGAATTAAGTTTGTTACAACGCCAATATCCCAGGAATATTCTCGTACCAGCCTTTAATTAAAACTATGGGAAAACAAAAAAATGTGCAAGCTTCTAGCTAACTCTACCCAGCGTTATTTTTTATCATTACTATATCAGGCCACGTACTGTACACGCACAATACCATTATTATTTTCACAGAACGATCGCCTAGGTCCCTTTCCATGAAGAGAAATTCTGATCCTACAGACTTCCGATATGATACATATTTACACGATTACCTATATTAATCGCTACTAATTAATTGGCAACGATCATTATTATTACAATATTCATATATGGATACTTACAGGGCTGTCTTATATCGTGGGAACGAATTAATGAATTAAGTTATGATAAATATTATCCAAGTACTAGTTACAAGGTTATCTACTCATTGTCTACGTGCCAAATGTATACTTTTACTACGAGTCTTATTGGAAATTATTCCCAATTTATTCAAAGGATTGAAGGATTCAAATTTTCGACGAGTGCACTCTATGCGTACAGATCATACGCTGGCCCAGCTCATCGAAATAAATTGAATTTCATGACTTTTTTGAAAAGCGATAAGTGGGAACTTTCAGATTCGAGAAAAACACGTTCGATTTATAGGGGCAAACAAAACTGGGCCACTTAGGTTTTGAAAGTATCGAGTTTGGATACATTTCCTGGTTATCTATTCTGAAAAGGTTGGTTAGTTTCAGTGCTTGAAGGAATTACTGATTTTCACTTACCATCTGAAAACGCTTCCTTCTTAGTTCTGTCGTAAATAGCTGCTTCCTTGGCGGATTGGTTTCTGAAGGCTTGATTGAGAGCGACGAAATGCATCGAGAATCCGAAGACAAAGATCGCCAAAACGGCCAAGAACCTGGCAAGATCCTTCATCAGATTTCCGATGATGATAGCCCATGGTCCAAAGAGGTAGTGGAACGACAGAAAATCGAGGATTTGCACACAGGCGAGTAAAAAACTGATCGCAAAAAGCTGATTCCGTAGATAAAGCAAAGTTGGCCACTGGGGTCTTTCCACTGCCACAAATCCGAGGAGATGAAAAGCAACTCCAAAAACTCCGAACAAAAGAACTGCCAGTTTTATCCAGCCCAAACCACTTTTATCACTTGGGTTCGTTAGCTCGAATAACAAAAGTCCGGATAACATTATCAGCAAACACCACTCGTACCAGTACGGAATTAAATTTGATCTCACAACAGGGTAAATAGGGGTGATACCGACTAGCAGTAGAAACACCATGAGGTAGATATGGGAAGTCAGATATGACATGAATTTTATGATCGGAACATTGCTGTACTTGTGACCGAGGGGGAGTGCAAACACGACCCAAACCGGTGGGCAGATTAGGAACGCGATGAACAGGAGCATCGTCCTAAAGGCGTTCCATTTCAGACTTCCCTGCCAAAGTTCCTGAAGATATCGCTGGACGACGGTGTGCGCGATTACTTCTTTCTGTTCATTTTCTATTAGGACATCTAAAAACTCGATGTTCCTTCTGTCCATAGAAGTTAAAATCCTTCCTGCCGAATCGGCACCTGCTGCTAAGGCTAGTAATTCGGTCGCCATTGTCTCGCACTGTTTTCCAGCTGCGATTAAATCTTTTGCTCTTTCTTTTTCTTTTTCCGAAAGCTTTACGTAGATGTTTGACAGTTTTGCTGCAGTGTCCACAGGAGCTGGAGATACCAAAACAAATTCTTCGATCGGTTTGTTATTGTTGTTTTTACTGCAGACCATCATGTTGTAGACGAACTGTGGCAAAGAAGAAGAACAAAATCGATTTCAATTTTTTTTTTCAAATCGGGATAACTTTTTCGATCGTCATTTGACGGTAAGGCTTCTATACAATGGGTGCGGACATTGATGAGGCATTAAGTTAAGTGGTATCGACGATCGGTGATCAGGCAGATAGTGGATGGCGAGCATAATCGTTTGCCGTTTGTCAGAGGTGCGCTATGCCAACCATGAGACATGATTTTTATTTCGGATGGATGATTCGTTAAGAAGATCGCGTGACGTTGGAACGTTTCGGTGCAAATTTATTTCTTACGGTATATCGACTTCTTCGACAGGGAAGTTTAAGATAGCGCACGCGTGATGTACCGCAATCCTTAGTGATCGTAGTTTGGCTTATCCTTATGCAAGGAAGGGTCTGTAAAACTCGGTTTTATTCCATTTCAGAATTATTGACTTTAGAAGTAGACTGTATAGATATGACTCGAAACACATTCGACGCACGAAATCGAAAATATTCATTTCAACGAGATGCAGTTTACAATTTGTGATAAAATGACTCATCTTCAGAAATGATAAACCAGAAAAAACGACTCTGTAATAATCCAAATCAGACGCGTGAGATTGATCGCGAATATCAACATCTAATTTGCATCATCCATTGAGACGCAATGTGGATAAATATATAGTACGAAATCCTTGCGTGCCATCTTATCTCGATTTGCGCTGAGCAAAAGAAATAAGAAAAATACTCGTGTCTAGTTTTAAAGTATCACGAGTTTTGTAGCGAACGGTTGCGATAAAGGAAAAATCGTGATCTGATATAATTCATGCAGTTTTTTTTCCTCCAAATACATTTCCTCACCCTTCTGTCCTCCATCAGTGCATAGGTATCGTGTTCCTTTTCCATTAGGTACTTGAGTACGTCGTTGTGACCTTCGGAAGCGGCGAACCAAATTGGAGCGCTTCCCAAATTCGTTTCGCTCTTCGGCGACGCACCGCTTTCGACTAGGAGCTTCACTACGTCCAGGTATCCCGCCCTGGCAGCGCAATGAAGAGGTGTCCATCCATTTTTGTCTGTTGCGTTTATTTCCGCTCCTTGACCCAGCAGAACTTCCACCATTTGATAATGTCCATGCGTCGCCGCTATGTGTAATCCTGTTTTTCCGTGCCTGTCAGCACTGTGCAAAAGCTCCGCTGATCTGCTGAGCAGAAGTCCAACGACCGTGATGTGACCTCCGAAACAGGCGAGGTGGAGAGGATTGAAGCCGTTCTCTGTTGTGGCTGCTTCGACCTGGAATTGGAAATGAGATTGTTAGGAACGACAGTGTTGATCTTGAAAATAAAAAGGATAATGAGATATTATCGTACCTGGACACCGGCGGAGTTCAAAAGAAGTCTCACGACATTTTCGTTGCCAGAATAAGCGGCCAAGTGCAATGGAGTCATTCCAGATTCGGCGCCCAACTCACCAACCAGAGAACCTCCGGTCGGTGGGTCGGATTTCACCGTTCCAGGGACATGTGTGAGAAGCTCCCTGACCGTGTCTTTGGAAAAAATGTTGAAAAAGTCGTTTTTAGGCGCCCGTAGAGTGAATTTAGGATGTGTATTTTTGTTTTCACAGGGACAAATTAGCACCTCGTAGACATTTACTCAGGCAGCGAACCACGGTGGCAATTTTTGAAGATCCTGAGGTGATAACTACTTTACGAGAGTGTTAATCAGATTAATCAACGACGTAGCAGTGGAAGAGCAATTGACCCAGAAATCAACTAACTGAATTCTGTTGTGTTTCCAAGATAAAGAAGCCCCGCGAGCAATTCAAACTGAATTAATTGGGTCGTAATATTTGATCCAACAGTAAAGGCATAATTTTTTAAAAACGAATTTATGTTTTCAGAAATTTGTTCAATTTTTTAGAATTAATAATCTTTCGTCGCATGACGTGAAAAATTCGAATTATTGATTCGAGCAGTTTATCATGAGTAAAATGGAATGTTTTCGGAACCCAGACCTCCTAAAAGTTGGCGGAGTTTTTTCCAGGGTTGTAATTGTCCATTAAATCGGAGTTTACAAGGTCTAACTAATTCACTAAAACCTCAATCAGACGAATATATTTATTCGAAAGCTACGCCCTGAGTCAGAGGGTGTATAGGGCCGAGTCGTTTATTGTTGCGTGCAATTTGTCGGTGTCGTGAGATCATCTATGGTCGTAACAAATCGTTTATTTTAGTGATTAGGTATAAAGTTGTAAAATCCGTTATTTATAATCTTAGATCGGTAAATTTCGGTGGCTCATCCGAGAAGTATGGGTTCTGTCAAATTCTAAAAATTATTACCCAGTATTTTCATATTAATTCTATTCGAACGCGCAAAGTTCTGCACACCATTCAAGACGTAAGTACCGAAATCAAAGCTAGCTTTACCTTGCGAACTATCGTCCCCATGAACGTATATTGTCCATGTAAACGTGAAATGTGTCCATAAGGTAAATAAGCAAGGAAAATATTCTGTTAATTCGTCACCGTCTCAAACGGCGTCACGCCAACCGGGAAACCACCAGCGCACCTACTTCCGGTAAATCATACTATTCACCCCTTAACAAAAGCTCCCCCCCCCCCCCCTTCGTAATTCCGTCAGTCGCGAAATACGTAGATTGCGTGCGAGGTGGCCTTGACCAGCGCTTGCCTTGTGGTGGAACGAACGTCGAAATGGCTGTTTGTGTCACGCGAAATCTAGGGAGCAATCTGTAGTGCAGTAATCGTGGGGCCCATTCTCGCCTGACGAAATAAACAAGATGAGCAGCCACCGTTGACCGCAACCCCTCTGCAGACTTGAATCTAGCCCGGACTATAATCGGCGAAATATTTGCATGAGCTATTCTCGTATATTGGTTAATAGGTCAGTAAACCACTTGCTTTTCTCCGCAGCCCAAGCACTCGCTATCTTCTAAACCAGATCTTTATAAACTAGCCTTGAACGCGTGGCGTGACAATTCGCGAAAGGGTCGCAAGGAAAAGTCAATTTTTCGAGAAGCGACTGTTTTAGTATTATTTGTTATTTCTTTTTCACTCACCGGCTTGTCCGAAGTAGGCGGCTACATGGAGTGCCGTAACGCCAAGTTTCTTGCTGGAGATCCTGAGAGACTGTGACGATCTCATGACCTCCAGGACCTGCCCGTGACCATGTTGAGCAGCCAAATGAACGGCGGTAAATCCAGCCCTGTTTTCATCCGCGCAAGAAGCTCCGGCCCTAACCAAAGCTCTTACAACTTCTGCGTGCCCACCTTCAGCGGCAAGTTGCAGCGGAGTTGCTTCGGTGAGCTTATTTCTCGCCGATATAACGCCTTGACGATCAAATTTCATCAGCTCTTCTATCACCCTTACACTGCCCTGCATTGCTGCTATATGTGCGCAGGTATTTCCGTCTTTTGTACATGCCATCACAAGGCTGGGGTGTCTTTGGAGGAAAAGTTGTGCAACTTCAGAATAATTGTTCATAGCTGCAGCGTGGATAGGTTTTTGTCCTTGATCATCAGTCGCGTCTATACTAGCACCAAGTTCCAAAAGAAGCTTACAAACTTCGAGCTGACCTGCACCAGCAGCGAGATGTAGAGGCGTTTGTTTTCTCAAGGTCAGTACATCGATCGCCGCACTGTAATCCTGCACCAAGAACCTGACTAAATGAGTGTATCCGTTCATGGCTGCGAGGTGAAGTGCCGTCCTTCCAACCCTCGATTTTGAATTTATGAAGGCCTTATTCGCCAATAGTGCATCGCAGACTTGAAGATAGCCGTGTTCAGCTGCCAGATGAAGAGCCGAACGACCTTCATGATCGAACACGTCCACTCTGGCGTGATTTGCAAGGAGGTTTGTGACCAGTTCCATATGCCCACGATGTGCAGCTATCAACAGGGGCGTCCAACCCACCGAACTTTGACGATTCAAGGCCTTCTGAACATCGGTTGTTGACATGTGCGCTATCATCTCAGAAAGGACCTCGTTATTTCCGGCCAAAGCACAGTAGTGAAACGCCGACTCTTGAGCTTGTTTTGTCTGGAGTGAAACGTCTGCTCCTCCTTCTAGAAGCGCTCTCACCACCGCACGGTCATCTCCTATCGTCGCCACTTCGGTAGGTTCGATTTGAGCTGCGTAATGCAATCCGCTAGCACCTTCATGCGTCACGCTGTTCACGTAAGCCGTTGCCATTTCCGGACCCTTTCGATCCTTTACAAACTCGATCAGGTGGCGCACGACGTCTGCTCGACAACCACGGCATGCCAGGTGCAGTGGAGTTTCACCGGTCTAGCAGAAAATAAAATAAAGCTTCATAGAAGTACTGGCAAAGTTTCTCTGGAAGATAGCGGCAGGTAAAAAAAAAGTAAAACCTGTAAAAATTATTCAGCAAACGAGGGAATAGATTATTTACCGCATCAGAAAGTGCTTGTGCTCGAAAAAATGCATAATAAATGGTGCAGTTGAGTGTCAAAGTGATTCGTTTCCGATTCTAGTACTTTTGACTTGAACATCGGATCCCCTCCGTCTTCCAGCAGTAGCAACATCGTCGCGAGATTTCCTTGGCTGGCGGCGACGTGGACGGGAGTTTGGCCATCATCAGTTGTGAGGTTTGGTCCAGCTCCGGATTTCAGAAGCATGAGGGCACACCTGTCTCCGTCTGGAACTCTTGCTGCAATGTGTAACGGAGTTTCTCGCATTTTTCCACCCCTCACGTGGACTTCAGCCCCGTATCCTAAAAGCGTTTCTACTACAGCAGGCTTGGCACTTTCCACCGCGATGTGAAGGGCGGTATAGTTGTCGTTCGTTGTTGCGTCAACCTGCAGGAGTGAATCAAAGGCGGTGACCTTTACACATGATTCTTGATATCATCGGTCGATATTTCTAAGAAATGTCCAGCATTGTGACCTTCAAGTCGGCTATAGGAAAATTATTCGAATCGAATTACGTTGAAAAGAATTTGTCACGAATGTGGTAAAGCTATGAGTCAGTAGACATCGTACGAATTCTACGAACAAAACTAGAAGCGGAACGTTAATTTCCTGTTGAGTTTCTCAAGCTTGCTTATAAAATGCTAGTCAAAACAGGTTTTGAATATGAGGGAGGTTATTGAGTTCGCGATTGTCATCTAACCGATGGATACCTGCTTTTACGGTGTTCTGGTCTCTTGCACGGTGGCTATGACTTGCGGGTAAAAACTTTACCAAAGCTTCTGTAATTCCTCGTGAACACGAACATTAATTTCAACACCGCGCGTCAGGATTGCTCGATGAAAACCAGTTCCGTTAATTATCCTTACGGTCTTTAACTATACCCTAATTGCTCTGAATCCTTTCGACGTTATTCACCAAAGCGAACATGAAAATTTACCTTTTCTCCTCGCTGAAGAAGCGTGCTGATTATCCCCACGTGGCCATATCTCGCCGCCGTGTGGATCGACCTGGCTCCTCTTTTATTAGGCATGTGGAGGTAGACGCCTTTCTTAAAAAGCATGGTAGCACATTCCGAATGTCCGTTCAACGACGCTATGTGCATCAACGTCGAACCGTCCTTTGTCCTTTCGAATATACTGGCCTTGAATTTATCCGCCAGAAGTTCGATCACAGAAGCATGACCGTTTTCCGCGGCCAGGTGCATCGGCGTCCTATCTTGATGGTCAGCAATCGACGCCGAAGCTCGTACCCCATAAAAGTACTTGACTAGCGTCTCATCACCTTCCGCGCTCGCTATGTGCAGCGCCGTTTGACCTTCACCCTAAATAAAAGAGTCACGCAAAATCACTCACGATTCGAAGTTAAACAGATGTTCGATTTTTGGAAGATCCTAGAGTTATGGGAGTGAATGACCAAACTAGAGACGTTCTTCTGGTCAGTAAGACGAAGTTTCTGGTCGACTGACCATTGCGTTATGGCTTTTTCAGACTTCTTCGCCTCGACGCATTGCGACAATCACCCTAGCTCATATATTAAGCATACAGTTTTTCTCCGACAAATCCCTCCCACCATATGTGGTCTTGCTAATTTTATTCAATGACGCACTTGGTGGACCTTAATGTGCTGCAGGTGTCGTTAAATTTCAAATGTGTTAATGTTGTGCCAGCACGGTCAAGCTGCTCCGAATTACATATCCTTACATTGCTGACCACCCGCTAAGTCACGGTGCTTAGTCAACGTCCTACTCAAGATATGCTCGCTTTTTGCGATGCTATCCGTCACTAGTAAACCGGATGTTTTCATCACTCAAACTCTTCCGATACAACAATACGGAGTTATAGCCTTCTCGGGCTACAAGATTAAGAAGTATCACAAAGTACATGCAAATTTTCTGCCACATTGCCGAAATGAGTTTTATACTGATCAGTCTTTGTTCAGCGTTAATTATAAAAAGACCACATTTCTGGAACGTCATTCCCATTGCCTGGTAATAAATTATATCTTAATTAGGAATGACTAATTAATTATCTTTAGATCAATAGGACCGTTCTCAGAGATGTGGAAGTCATCGCTTCTTCGCATGGCGCTAGTGATAAAGAGTAAACAACAAGAAATTATCATAATGAAAATTTTTACTCACGTTCTGCGTGTCTACGGAGGTTCCATAATCTACCAGTATGCGAACCATATCTACGTCTCTTCTCCTGGCTGCCAAATGAAGAGCAGAATCTCCAGCTGGCGTTGTGGCTCGTAATTGATCCGTCGCTTGCTGAGCCAAGAGTTCGCGACACATGGATTGATTTCCGGCTTCAACCGCCAAAAGAAGAGGAATTTTTCCCCTCTGAAAAATTAAAAATGTCACCCAGGTATCTCGAGAAGAGTTGTAAATATAAACGTAGGGGATTCGTGTACCCCGGTGCACTATGGGATTTTTTTTCTCGCATGAGATAATGACCTCGTCAGGGCACACGATATTTTCGATGGTAATTTTCCCAGAATTTTTCCAATTCTTTGCAACGCCAGCCTGAAGCCGATTTTTGTGTACAAAGTCCGTCGTCTGGATGGCTTCAGATTTTTCCGATAATCGATCACCATCTTCGGATGTCTTCGAGGACATGACCTCATAATGGTGAATGTACTAATAGCGTTGTTTTCAGAAGTTGTGGATAATTATTACGGATCTTGTTTTGTCGCCCATATCGCACGATTTCGAGACAAATTCAAGAAGTTTAATCGTTTTTTGGAAAGAGAAGAAAAAAAACTCGAGTAGGTACTATGAGAAAATAGAAATTGGGACGTCACGGAAAGACGAGAGTTTGGATGACGATCGAATGAAGACTAACTCGAGCTTGTCGTTTCCGCAAAGGGAGAAATTCGATCGCACGAATAAGCGACGAAAACACGACGAGAATGCGACATAAACGGCGTCTACATAGCACATTTCGCTCCTCCTTGCCTTTCCGTTTGCTATGCATCGGTTATAATGGTATATGTCTGCAGTAAGTACAAGTTATATACTTGCGGATTGTCCTCTTACGATTAGTTCGTTATCGTGACAGAGAATCGATATACATTGAATCTACGATTGGTTGGGTAAATTCCGAGCATCAACCTCCGTAAAAACTGAGTAAAACTAAAAGAAGAATTATGGAACCTCCCGGGCCAGGACTCGGTGGGCGTCGGTGCCAGGCTGTGATACCTCAGGGTGGCCCCGTAGGTCACGCGAGGTGCACCGTCGGGGATGGCAGTCCCGCGATCCGAACGCTGACGTCTATCTATCACCGCAGGACTTTACCGGGGCAGCAGATCGAACCGCGGACAAAGAAATGCATTAAACTATTTCCAACGAGTTACCAAATACTTTACAAAACTTTACAGGCTACAAAACCCGGAAGTTTCTCCACAACGATCATCGCTGCTTAACTTTTTATCTCGGTCAATTGTCTTTATTCTTTTTTTTTTCTTTTGAGGGATGATTTCTCAATCCTGCAGCTGCTTGGGTCGCCGAGCTATTAACGCCGACGTGGTAACGTGACACGACATGACGGCGTAATAATTATGACAGAAGGGTTGAGTACAATGGAGAATGAAACTCACGCCATCGACTTTGAGTCTAATGTCTCTTCCCGCGGCTGCAAGAAGCGCCCGAAGAATCGACGTTGCGGTTCCAGTCTGCCTAGAAGCCACCAGATGGACGGCTGTTTGTTGCCTGGACTGCAAAATCAAAGGGAAAAAAATGTCAGATTTGTGGAATTTGTCTAATTTACTTTTCTACAAAAACTTACTTTACGAAAATTAATAATGTTTATACTTGATAAAATGGTAATATAATTGATTCTTTATTTTAATTTGCCAAGATTATTTAACTGTTTAATTTTGAGTAAATCTCGCTCTTGTCGAATACGAGAATTTTTTCTTTAACGCTTAATTGTATTTTAATTGCACTGCTCATTGTCAGTTGCACAGATTAATTTGAACTTTGAACCGATCAAACTTCAACCATCCGCAGTGGCAAAATAATCTTTTCTTTGTAAAGAATGATAACTGTTAATCAACATTCGTTACTTGGAATGTAGAGAAAAATAAAAATAAATAAAATAAATCAGAATCTTTGAGTCTGTCGGATCATTCAGCAATTCTCGCGTCCTTGCAAATATGTTTGTTAGCCTTGATGCTGCGCTAACGAAATCAGCATTTATTTGAGTCATCATCTCTCAAATTTATGGCTTTATTTATTTGATTTCATTCATGATTCTTACCCCGCCAGTCGCGTAGGGATCGACTCCTTTTTTGGATAGGAGTAACTTCACGACATCCTCCCTGGAGAACATCGCTGCGATATGGAGAACATTGTAGTTGTCCTGAAGTAATGATAAATAAAAATCCATTGTAATTAGTGTAACTTACAATCAGCGATTTAGTGAGACACGTATTGTAATTGTATAATCTAAAATGACATGTAGGGGTGAATGGAATTTTATCTAGATAATAATTAGGAAACAAGTATCAACTAAGGTGAACATCGGTAGGAATCTGAGAAAGTTAGGTACCGCAACACGTTTCGTAGGCAATTAGTTGCACGCGTTTACACGACTAGGTGTTTACGTAGTTCTGTTTTAGTTCACTAAAAACATAGTTTTTCTGTAAAATGTAAATACCTATGATTGTGATTAATAATTCTCTGATTTAAATCATAAATAAAAACCAAAATTTCTCTACTTTCAATCAAATGATTCGACCGGTATGGCTGCTATCATAATTTGTGGTAGCTCATCCCTATACGAGGTCATAAGCCGATATAGGGGCGTAAATTGCATTTCGCCGCGCCCAACATATTAGCTGAAAGTAGAAACGAGCCGCCATTCCAATCACTGCTTATTAGCATGCAATTTGAAAATTATATCGGGCACGAGGGAAGACGCCGATCGATATAAACAAACCCCAAGCTATTGCTCCATAACAGTTCTCTAGACATGCCCTAGAAATACACCATAATATTGCCCATCGTCATTCCGATCTTCCCTTCGTTTCTTTTTATTCGCTTTCCTTTCCGTGTTCCCCATTTTCTGTGTCCTTGCAACAGAATTCGAAAGGGTTGGTGGCTCAGTCGTGCTCATATGTACATCACAAAAGTGGGAGGGAAATTCAATCTGAGGCCGAATTCAACATTAGGATGAAATAATAACCTCGCTACTTCTCTTCTTTCAAACACATACTTACAATAATATCTTTCCAACGATTCTCGCAACCCTGCGCTATCGACTTTCTCATAGCATAAAGCAAACAATCGCTATAGATGTACCACCTAACACGCACCCTCCTCATATTCAATTTCTCCAAGCGTTTAAGGTTCGAGAATTTGAGAAAATCTTACGTACTTTTGCTTTCAACTCGTCCTCGTTTGAAAAAATGAAAAGGAAACAGTTTCGTTGATTCTTTTTTTTTTAATCTTTTTTTGTCTCATTATGGAAAACGAATACACGAAACGATTTGTACAGGGGCGGTTGGGTATATGTTTCTTGTGATATTTTATATGTGTAATATAAGTTGGCATCAAAAAATTGAGCACAGAATTAGCAACCCTTGGCTCGTGTTTGATGGAGATCTGTTAGCCGACCAACTGCGAGCACGCCAAGTTTAGATCGTCGTTTTCAAGGCCCCCGAAGTGAGTAAGTGCCTTAACACTGTATAGAGTGAGTACTAGTGACTCAAACTTCGGGAAAGATTCAACAGAAATCTAAATACGTCACGCTCAATTAGTTGAGGTTTTGTTTATTTTTTCTTACGTTTTTGCCATTTGATTCTCAATTGTTCATCATCCGGAGACGCTACGTTCCATATTTACTTCAAGTTTCTCAGGGTGTATTTTGAAAGGCGGTTGGTCGTAGCTTCGATTAATCTAAGGGTACTGCAGTGGGCAAAAAATTCATATTTCTTTCCGACTTCACATTCTTTTGATTACCATATTTTCTTTGTCAACCATTCCACATTGTGGCAGCGGAAATAAATGATAATCAGATTCACGCTAAGAAACGAGTTTGAAATTTCTGGAGAATTTTAGAAGATAAAATTATTAAGAAAACGTTTTAGGGTTTTGAATTCCTCGAATATAATTGTGTGTCTTCGAACCGAACGGTTTTTGTCTAGCCCCGTATCTATGATAATGTTAGACAGGCTATTTATTGTATCGTTAATGATAATAGTGTGATCCGTGTTAAGTCGAGGTTTAAAGTTAGGGGTTGTATATAAGATTGCGTGAAGCGGAGCCAAGGCCAACAAGAGGGCCGGTTTAAGTAGGCCGGTCAGTCAGTGGGTCAAAAAAAGTGGTGCGATTCCGAAAGCCGATAGAGAAATAAACCAACTGAGGGGCGTCGATCTCTGCACGGGTGTATATTGCGAATCTTTTGAGGTCGCATATTTTTATCCCTCGGATTCGACCTTCACGGTGAAAGAAAATTATTCGCCATTCTTGTAATTGGGGTCTATTATGAATTCAGGACGGATATGACGCACCGCAAATACGTCCCCCGAAGAATGGTGTCTGACGTAAAAAGAAGTTTCATAAAATACGTCGAGTCACTCTAGACCTCAAAAGCTTTTGAAATTAAAAAAAAACGAAGTTGTTGTCCACGAATTTTATGGGTCTCTGTAATCGTTCGTAAATCAAACCCTGCTAAAGTTATTCAATGAAATGATATTCAAACAACGTGCCTTTTTCAGCTGCACTTTGTACTCGTATACTATAATCTAGGTGTATGCTAAAAATCGTTAAAACTCAACCTCAGCTATAGCCCATGGCATATGGCGTACGTTAATTATCATTCCATTTCCCACGTGACTATAAAGTACGTAACAAAGTATCAACCGCCTTGCCTCATACGTATATTTCATGTCATCATCCCGTTGATTCGAAATTCAAAAGTTTTTCTACTCACGTTGTTTCGACATCCGACGTCGGCGCCCAGATCTATCATCCGGTCTAAAAAACCAGTTCGATTATCCTTCACGGCGTACATCAGCGGCGTCATTCCTGTCACCTGAAACCAACCCCATCAATGAAGATTTTCAAATAAATTTCTTACAGATGAGATTGCATTGGGATTCGATGAAAAACTTTGGGGAAACTCACCGGATCCATTACACCGGCCAACGGTGATGGATTTCCCTCTTCGCCTGCTCCTTGCGCCGCCTTTTCCAAAGATTTGAGAAGCTGGTCAACCGGAGCCCATTCTCCGCGGGCCGCAAGGCCCAGGAGTCTTTGGGCACCTTCCCTGGAAGTGGCACCAGCAGATCCTGGTTTACTTCCCGGTTGTGGTGGTTCGACAATACTCGTTCCATTGCTACCTGCTGCGCTAGAATTGGCGTCATCTTTTCCACCCGCAGGACTATCTTCCTTGCTAGAAGGATTCTTCTTGTCGTCCTTACTGCCCGAAGGCTTTTTGTTGCTGCTACTCATAGCTTATTTATGTTTAGCCGTGGAGGGAGGATCATGTTACAGGAGTGTTTGACCCGAAGCGAAAATTAGAGGGTATAATCATTTCCCGGCCATGAGAATAATTAATGATTCGACGCAGTGATTAGAATAAATTTTCACTTTGATTCTCATATTTTTAATTCCTTATTCCGAGTTTACATTTTTAACACTCACACATTTTAATCTGTAGATTGTCGAATCGCTTATTATTGAATGATTAGCTTTTAATTAATTACGAGCATCATCACATCCAATAAACTTACATTCTCATTATTCAGACACGTGTAACCTTATCAAAGTCATTGAATATTGAATATTACGCTATCAATTCGCTCGGCGGGACTTCACTACAGTGAAGTCCATATAACATAAACCACCGCCTTTTTAATCAAACCACTTCTAATCATTTTCAGAGGGAGAAAAATAAATCACGAACACTTTCCGAATTACGTTCAGTAGAGCACTGTGGTAAAGAGTACCGATGTCTCATATAGTTAAGAAATGAAACAGGTCGCGGTGAAAAATTACTTCAAAAAACCATGATTCGTTCCCGAAGGACAAAACAATTGAAGGTAACAAAAAGCTCTGGGGAACGATGTTCGCGTCGCGGGCTCCCTCGCCTTTCTGAAGACGCTTACAAGCACCAGAAGAGGGTAGGTTTAAGCTCGTCATGGCGCCGATCAACCAATCGCAGTGCTACCATTGGGGTTGTGAGCACCCTGCGTACAGAGCAAATTTCACTATACACAATAAACGTCCGTCTAACACAAGCTTAAGCCACACGCAAGACTCTAAGCTGAGATTCTTGGCGTGGGCGTAGGAGTCGTAAGGAGACGACGGTGGTAAGGGAGGACGGTAAGGGCGCCGTGAACACGCGACTTCCGGCGCAGAACTCCCAGACCTGATGCAAAGCACGCCACACAGGACACGACGTCACCCTCCGTCTTCGTCTAGAGTGTGATTTGTTCAGATTTCGCATGTTTACTTACGGACTTTTTTTTTTTTTTTTTCTTCACGAAGAGTCAAGTTCATTCTGCAAATTTTTTGCACTCTTTGAATCGGCAGTTATTTTTTCTCCTTCTCCGTCGTTTCGTATTCGGATGTTGGACACTGACCTTTGTGATAATCAGTTTACCGATACTAGAAAAAGGAAAAACAATTGCGCAGCGAGAGGTCGAAGTGATAGAAATCATGCAGTGGCGATAACAATTAGGTCTTCGAAGTTTGTTTCTGATAACAAACAAACTACTGCGTGTGACGTTATAATCAACCCTTTCTGTAATTTTTTACTTCTTTGCACTCTAATTGCTGTTGAAAGTAGTGCGTTGCTGCAGTCGTTATTAACTGCCAGGTGTCTCTACGACTCTATTGGTAGTTTTAACGGGTATTCCGCATTGCGGCTAACCGGACAATGTCCAGTACTTACAGTTTGTATAATAGGACATGCATAGGATTCATGTGGGTTAAGAGGGTGTCTTCTACCCTCCAGAACTCTCGTGACAAATGTCCACGATGGTTTTATTTAGTGAGCAGTTTATTTGCTATCTCTTTCCACGGAGCGAATGACTGTCTCGGTTACATTGAGGCGTGGCTCCGCTAATTATTTATCATGTTCTCCATATATCACACGATGCCGACAAACCGAGGCGACATTGAATGTTTGGGGAAGCCAACCCAAAACATTCCGCTGAAATCGACCTGATTAGTTGTTTAGTTCTTGCTTCTTTGTGGGATAAATAATAACGATTGTTATTCAATTACGAATATCACCAATCGAACCCATCCGACCTTAGACCTATAATCGACACCAATCGCTCAAAGCTGAACAAATGCATTTGAATCCTCAAACGGTACTTCTTAGTTTACCTTGTGCAACCGAAGAGTCATGATACGTCTCACCGACAATATCCCGAGGGTCCTCCGTCCCGGAAGATGTGATATTGGAAAAAGTTTCAACAAAGAAATCCCAGCTGCTTCATGTCGTGAGTAAAAATATTTTCAACACCTGCGAATTTCAGTTGACTTTTTTATTTTTTTATACTCGTTTTTCTTAAGTGGAACTTTCGAAGAGTCTGGCCTGCAGGGCTGATGCCCCTCAAAAAAGATGGCGTTCAACATTGGCCGAAAATGGACCTTCGTACCTTTCTCATCACGGTTCCGAGCCACTGCTGGACATGACGCTTGGTCAACTACTAGATCAGGCAGCAGACCGATACCCGAACAGGATTGGCCTAGTATCGATGAATCAAAATGTCAGATTGACTTTCAGTGAGATTCTACAAAGGGCTGACAAATTGGCAGCCGGTCTAAAGCGATTAGGGCTTCAAAAAGGAGACAGAGTTGGTATCTGGGGACCGAATACAGTCGAATGGTATTTAAGCTTCATGGCGATAGCTAGAGCCGGATTTAAAATGGTCGGAATGAACCCGGCCGATCAGTCTACGGAACTGGAATATGGGATACAGAAAGTCGGGATCAAGGCAGTGGTGGCTCCAGATATTTTCAAGACGCAAAAATTTCCGGAAATGCTCCTGAGCGCTAAGGAAAACTGTCCGACTCTTGAGCATATCGTAATTGCTGGCGATCATCCCATAATGTACGTTATTTCATTCGATCAATTTTATCAGTTACATTTGAGTAATTAATCGCATACAATTTGCGAGCATATTTTGAAAACATTATAATTGGTGCAGTAAATTGATTTCCGGTAAGGTTATCGTTGTACGTACTGATACTTGTAACCAACAAGCTTTGATCCGAATAATTTGCGCCTGATTTTTTTCCGGTTCGAAGAATACGGTTCAATTCTCGACTGATTATATGAAGTCGTTAAAAGACATTGATAATAATTGATAGGCGCCTCCGAATAGCAGTCGTAAAATAATTACCGCGAACTTGGAGACTATTTACCCTAAAAGATATTCTGCAATCTAATCCTCTTATCCAATGTTGACTCAAGTCCCATTCTTACACATGCCTGGCAAATATCGATATAGTTCGGGCACTCCACAAACTAACCCCTTACGTCTGCGTTACGTCTGTAGAAATAGGTCAAGTCTACACAGCTTTCAGAGATTGTTTTAATTCCGTCATTTTCAAACACGCCTAGCGTGAAATTATTATTTATTTTTTATAGACGTCTCAAAGGCGCCTGACGTGATCAGTCAACATCAGTTTGAACTAGATATACTTAGATACGATAGAATTAGAAAAAAAAAGAAGAAATTAGTCCGAAAATTCAGGGGAGAGCAATTTTTTTTTACTACCGATTCGTCTTTCGTTTGCGTTTTTTTTTCTCTACCTTCCGTTCGGCTGACAATCAGTCGATGCATTTACACGGGTATGTTGGTAGCGAGTAAGCCTTGAACGGTATCCGGTTCCCGTCCACCTCCTGCTTCGCGATTAGAAAAGTCTGGTTCGTTAAAACGGCGGCTCTAATTTCCGGTTATTTTTCAATGCAGTATATTCTGCCGAGTCTTCCCTGCGCGATTCATCACCCGTTCGCTTTCTAACTAAACGATGTTGTTAGGTATTACGCTACGTGAACTCGCAGCTGGAGGTCAAACGTCGCGTCGCCCTGCTCGCTACGATCTCTTGATTTTGCTGCCCGGCCCTGATAATCAGGTGATGGAATCGATCCATTATTAAAACACCGGAAAGTAAAAGGATCATCATACATCAAAATGAGACAACGGTAGACCTCGTCGTAACCGATGACCTTATTTCTTCCGCAGAAATTTCAATAGTTTATTATTGTTATCATGTTATTTTATTTTTTTTTCTCATTTTGAAAAATTCGTCTGTTCGGCAGGTTCAGAGAAATCGACCGCGGAGCAATTATACCTATATAGAATTTTATACGTACTCAGATTTGCGCAATTATAAAAAACACGTATAATAGCATGTTAGAATTCGCGATGTCATGCGAACATTTAGTTTTCTCTATATATGGTACAAGTATGTAGTTGCTAACGATGTCATTATCTGCACTCATGTGTAATTTAATTACCGTAATGGAGATCGCGAAACAGGCGGTAAACTGATTAGCTGTAATCCTTGTCGCTGATATATTGTTCTTTCAGTACATTACCGTAACGAGGTAACGAAATTAGACTAAGGATTTTTGACCCTTTCACCTTTTGAAATTTTTTATTTTCCCAAAATAGAGGTACCCGGAGATTCGTCGACGTCGAATCTCTGGCTAGTCGAGTACAAGTGGAAGCTATCGGTGCCGAACAGAGCGAAATTTCACCCAACGACGGAGCCTGCATTCAATTCACTTCTGGAACAACCGGAAGACCAAAAGCTCCTGAAGTTTCTCATAGGTCATACGTGAACAATGCAAGACAGGTGAGAATATGTTGTTGACAATCAAGCACGCCTGAACTGCACGGAAATTAGATGGGAAACAATTGCAGGGTGTTCCAAAGCACGAAATATCTGAAAGCTACATTTTGTTTCCTACGCGTTACGAGTGACTCTGATTACGGTCAAGATAACTTACAAACATCGTTGACGAGCGAACAAAAGCACTCCGAAAACTTTTGATTACATCAACGAAAAATCAGAGGTAGCGATGACCTCTGCCGACATTGATCGCGACGGGATATTAAGGCTCGTTATTTTCCGCGCTCTTATAACACGATTTCTCAAAGAATATTTTAGCTACGAAGAACAGAGACAAAATTGTTTGAAAACTTGATAAATCATTTTTATAACTTGAGAAAGAATTTTTTTTCTTCTTTTACTGAATATTCATGGTGCGAGTGAGCTGAACGAAGAAAAACTGACAGATCAGATTAAACTTTTCGGCATAAAACTGTGTATTAAAAGTGCATCTGCACACGGAATCGAAACTTGCAGCTCATAAGGGACTCATAATGCCAAGTCCCTTACGGCGGGTTCGATAACACAAAACTTTATTGGACGAAAACTGTACTTGGGAGTTTTTATCAGTGCGGTAATAATTCCGTGCGAGCTGATAATAAAACAACGAAAACTTAGAATTTCGTTCTTGTAACTACCTCATGAACTCTAAAATAAAACCAATTCTTCATACTTTTTATCAGATACACTCCTCGTTTTTTTTGTTTCTTCACTTTTCAGGGGATGAAAAGAGCAGAGCTTGACGTTGGTCATCACACTATCTGTTTGAATGTGCCGTTTTTCCACGCATTTGGAATCCTGATGGGACAGTCTGCCACTCTCCACGCTGGAGCGACAATGGTATTATCTGGGCCTTCGTTTAATCCAAAACAAACAATTGATGCGGTTGTCAAGGAAAAATGTTCCATGATGTACGGGACCCCGACGATGTGGGTAAGACTATTAGAAACTGTAATTTTTTCATACGAATTGTTAAGGTTCGTTTTTCTTGTCATCCCTAACACTTTGGCTGCTGAAATTTTACAGGTCGATCTGGTAAACGCCCAGCAAGAGATGAAAGCACCAATTGAAAAGCTCGCGAACGGAGTGACTTGCGGATCTCTAGCGTCACCGGAACTTTTCAAAAGAGTCAGAGAAACCTTTGGATTCGATAGTATGAAGGTACGATCAAAAATTCCGATGTGTTTTTAGCGAGCGGTGAAAGATCGGTTCTCAAATTATACCTTGGTTGTAAAAAATCGGCTCCCTTGACGGATGAAAGAGTAGCTAATTACCCACTTGGACTGCAAGTACACGTGGGTTATCGGCGTCCCGTACTTGGACGCAGTTAAAGAAAAAGCTATTCCGTGGTTAGTTCGTATTGAGAGCGAAGTCCGTATAGTGAAGTAGGGAGGCCAATGACTCGGTCATTCATCGCTATCTATGCGGAGATCTTTCGCGGGAAGCGGGATGCATCGAGTAAAGCCGCGAGTCTAGAGAACCAGTTGAAATCCTGGGAGTGCAGGAACATAGTGGACATCGCGAGTGTGGGCGCGAATATCAATGCTGCGGAACTAAACGATCGATAAATTGATTCTAGGATGCAAATTTAGAGCGAAGGCGTTTGTTTCTGGGTGAGAGATGGCCGATGGTCGTTGCAGTTGAAATTTCGACTGCGGATGATATGGGAAGATCAAATTAACCGGATAACTTTTGTCAATCAAAGAAACACCGCAAGGATCAGCTGCGACAGATAAAAAAAATCAAATTATGACTCAAGGACTTAAAAAGCAATTTCAGGCTCCTTAGCCAGTTGAGACCAGACGGACATAGACTCACCGATTTTATTCGCTCGCGAATGTTCGTAGACTGTAGTAGTGCAGGTATTTAGTGGCCAATTATAAATCAAAGATAAAGTCGGCTTTGACTGTTTGCATCTGTTAGCTGAAGAGTTTGCTGCTGGCCAACAGAATGACACTGACCATGTACGCGTTAAAATTAACACGAGACTCTTCGAGTCCCATTGAAGTGTGCCAAAGCTTGAAGAGATGAGAGTAAGACAAAAGATACAAAAAAAAAAAACTTGGTCGTCTTCCAAGTCTCACAATATAATTTTGAACTTCGCGATACCCTCGACTCGATTACTCAAAACGTATGTCCCACCAATCGAGTCCGTGCTGCTTTTGTTCGAATGATTTCCGTATACAGATCACTAATTTTTACTTTTTTCTTTATAGTCATTGTACGGACAATCGGAGACGGTGATATGTTTCCAAACCTTACCAGGTACTCCAGTGGAGATTGCGGAGACGACGGTTGGACACATCTCCGATCACATCGAGGCCCAGGTAATCGAACATCGGAAAATTCTGTCGAATGAATTGTAATTTCCCAACAATATTCTCACGATAAAATCACTAAAGTTCATTAATTGATCATCCGCACTCGGGATGTGTGAAAGCAAGAAATTAACCCATTCGGATAAAGTACCAAGTAACCGGTTGACTCAAGAAGCATTCACCTGAGTCGCATTACGTTGGAAATCCAGGTGTAATTAGGAAACAAGTAATGGTATGGTGTCTCTCGTTCCGCAGGTGGTAGACGAGAATGGAATTCCTGTTCCCTTCGGTACGCCTGGGGAACTCTGGGTTCGCGGTTACCACACGATGATCGGCTACTGGGGTGATGAAGAAAGCACAAATAAAACGATAACCAAAGATGGCTGGCTCAAAACTGGAGATCAGTTTATCCTGAATCCCGATGGTCATGGTAAAATTCTCGGCAGACTTACGGACATGCTTATCAGGGGTGGTGAAAACATTTATCCAAAGGTATGTAATTACTCTCGACACCTTTCAAATGAATGGCAACTTTTTTCGAGAATCAAATGATCTTATACAATTTGACTCATTCCAAATGTTATTGATAATGAAATCTCACAGGAGATACAAGATAACCTGGAAACTCATCCTGCGGTGATGGAAGCCCACGTTTTTGGGGTCTACGACGAGCGCATGGGCGAGGAGGTTTGTGCTTGCATCAGACTGAGAAATGGCGCTGAGTTGACCGCTGCGGATATCAAGTCTTATGGCAAGGGGAGAATATCACATTATAAAATTCCTAGGTACGTCTTCTTCACGCAAAATTTTCCAAAAACAACAAACGGAAAGATCAAGACTAACGTACTACGAGAGAGTCTTGAAGCAAGAGGCGTCGTACCTTCGAGACCAAAATCAAGTTAAGGACCTCAATATTCTCAGCTGATTGTATAATACTTTGAATGATTTCATGAATGAATCGTTGAGTACGAAATGGAGACATTATGTATATTCATGGAACATGAGCTACTTTAAAGTATTGCAGGCTTTTTTTTTAATCCCCTTTGATCTTATTGTTAGATTCCAAATAAATGAACTTACGACTTTTATGCAATATTAAAATATATTATCAATATTGCGTGAAAAAGTTACCACATCAACTTTTCCGATTATACATAATTCAGAATAGGGTATTCGACACAATCTCCTTGTATTGGTGACAAGTTAATCACCTGCGATAATGTTTGCGATCATCGAATGTTTATCCAGTGAACACTATGTATGAATGCTATTTAAAAGTAGTAATTTTTTTTTCGTAAATTGCATCCGTACACGAATTAGCGATAACAGGCATGCGATAGCCCGCCAATAAAGTAATGTAAATGGAAAAAAAATTAATAAAAGATAAGAAATATTTAAAAACGCAATTCATTGCCAGCCGCGATATCCCTCCTCCTCTTCAATAATTATGACATTATGAATACAGACTTGCTGCAGCTATAATCAGTTGTTTCCTTTCTCGTGTGACGAGCTTCGAAAGGTCTACTCACAATCAGCCTTATCATAATTTTTCAGTACAACGTGTGTCTTCGAAAAGTGATGATTCGACTACAAAACACGATTTCTCGGAGCTTCAGGAGTGCGGTCTTTTTTGACGGTGCGGCCCTGAATTTCAATGTGGGGAAATCATCAGCGATTATTTTTGGTAAGCAGAATTGAAGTGTATAGATTTACATTTCTACTCGATCACCTGTACGTGACTGAGAAAGAAAAGTAATAATAATAATAATAATCGCAATGTGTGACGTATTTTAACTTCAGTTTCGGATCCATTAAAAGTGTGTGGGAAATCGCCAAAGGATCATCAATACTCCCAAAGAAGATGGCATTCGATGTCCACAGAAAATGGACCCTCTTATATTTTTCATCGTGGTTCAGTCCCCCTGGTTGACATGACACTTGGACAGCTAATTGAACAAAGTGCGAATCGATATCCGAATAGGGACTGCATCGTTTCCGTTCACCAGAATGTCCGGCTTACTTTTGCGGAGGTTCTTCAAAGGGCAGACAAATTAGCGGCTGGTTTAAAAAAATTGGGACTTAAAAAAGGAGACAGAGTTGGTATTTGGGGACCTAATACGGTCGAATGGTATCTAACCTTCATAGCGATAGCTAGAGCAGGTTTTAGAATAGTCGGGATGAATCCGGCTGATCAACAAGGAGAACTGGAATACATGATTCAAAAAGTTGAAGTTAGAGCGGTTGTGGCTTGGAATATTTTCAAGACACAAAATTATCCAGAAATGCTGCTCATCGCTAAAGCAAAGTGTCCGACATTGGAGCACATAATCATTGCAAGCGATCACGCTGTGTCGTGAGTTGAATTTTTTTTTTATTTTCATTATTCTTCGTATCTACATTGAGCAATACTTAATACGTATCGTTAAACAGCCAAATTGTTCAATGGTAAGCCTTCTGGGGAAAATTTAATCCTGCTGTACTCGATGTTGATGCAAAATTTCGCATCTTGTAGCCAGCAGTTACCGATGGTGTTGGGATTACTAGAAAAATACTAAAAACATTATCCCTATCTTATCATCCGCTTATCAAGTCGAAGAGACAATTTATAACTGCTTCGTCTGTAATCATGGAATGTATCCTAAGGTTTTTGTCATATCTATGTGGGTTCATAAATAGATTTCAGTCGTATAATATTATGAAAGAATTTTTATAGTCAGTAATATTGCTTAATAAAGACTAGAATTTCGTTCCAGAAATTGTAGCTTCTCTTGAACTTTCATTCCATTGTTTTTACCAGCAGTAATTAGTTGACATAGACGGAATTCGAATATACATAGGTCTTCGACGATCAGCCTTGAGCGACGTCCGGTCACCCTCTGTGACTTTTGCTTCACGCTTCGGTAAGACTATTCGGGTCAAACTGCGCTGACTTTAATTTCCTGTGATTTACGAACAGGGTGTATAATTCATAAATTGTTACGTTGTTATTCAAAGACCTGTGGTAATTACCATTTTTTGTTTTTCTAATATACCGCATAGTGGTACTCGAAGATTTGTTGACGTGGAATCATTGGCTAGTCGAATCGAAGTGGAAGCCGTAGGTGCAGAACAGAACGAAATTTCACCAAATGATGGTGCCACCATTCAGTTCACTTCCGGAACAACTGGAAGACCCAAGGCCCCTGAAGTGTCGCATGGGTCATACGTGAACAATGCAAGACAGGTGAGAATTCAATCGGGAAAATTGAACCGATGGAACGTAAGTAAGCTCCTTGAATGTGAGGCATTAACTTTTCGAAAGATATACCTACTTTTCGTTTTTAACGCGCTAAAAATTGTGACGCTAGTTCCGGTTACATCTACAGATTTTTCTAACAGCATTCCGAGAACTCACAATTTGATGAATAAAAAACCAGACGCTAGCTTGGCAAATTTTTCTACGATTTTAGTTAAAATATTGTGTATAAAAGTATAAAGACAGATCATGTGTCCGCATTTGTATATTCACTTCACGCTGCAGGTGAGTTGAAGAAAGAAATGAGGAAAGATCAGAGATAAAACTTTGCTCCAAAAGTGCATCCGCACACGAAATCACAACTTGCTTATAAATTACCTGTGATATGCTAATTGTAAGTCGTTCGCGGCGGATATGATAGCACCAAACTTTGTTCGAGGTTGAATTAAACTTGCAGAGTTTCTTTTATCTGGAATATTGCACCAATCATTTCAGTTGAATTGCCGAAAAATGTCTCCAATTGTTTGTTTGCGGAGAACAACATAAATATCGCTTATGGTTCTCACCCCTAGGGCATGCAAAGGCTGGAGCTCGATAAGGGTCATCACAGTGTTTGTGTAAACGTGCCATTGTTCCATGCTTTTGGTCTAGTGATGGGTCAGGTGGCGAGCTTATACTCCGGAACGACCATAGTATTGCCTGCACCTTCGTTCAATCCCAAGGAAGCGTTAAATGCAATATCAAAGGAAAAATGTACCGTGATTTATGGTACGCCTACAATGTGGGTAAGACTGTTTTTATCGACATCCGTCGTCTCTTAGGACTGGTCTTCTGCATCCTTTCATTTTTTAGGTGGATATGGTGAGCGCTCAACAAGAGATGAAGGCGCCGGTTGGAAAAATTTTTAACGGTTTAATAGGCGGAGCTCCCGCATCTGTAGAACTCTTTAAAAGAGTCAGAGAAACATTTGGCTTGGACAGTCTGAAGGTATGAAAATGCGTTACTTGCGCCATCGGTACACGTGACTGCTCGGCGTCCACTTTGATGCGGTTACAGTAAGAGCGACGCCGAGGTTCCTTATTGGAGGCGACGTGAAGTCTATAGGGAGGCCAATGACTTGGTCATTCATCGCTATCCATCCGGAGATCTTTCGCGGGAAACGGGATGCATTAAGTAAAGCTGCGAGTAGAGAACTAGCTGAACTCCCCCGAGTAAAGAAACAACGTGAACATGTGGGCCAGAATATCCAAGCTTCGAAAATAAGCGATCAATGAATTGATTTTAGAATGCAAATTTAGAGCGGATACTTGACGGTTTTTGCAAACAGAATATCTCGAACGCGGATGTTGCCGGAAGACCGAATTAATCGGCTAACTTTTTTATTAGCGTCACATCGACACCGACTGGAGAACTTCAAAACGCGATTTTCAAGTACTCATTAGCCAGTCAACCGGGGATTTTGTTTTCCGCTAACAGTTGAATGGAATTAACATTGTTAATTACATACAATAAGATGCGGGTCAAGACGAAGTAGTCAAGAGTACAAAACCGTTGGCAAACATTCGCGCAGCAGCGTTTGGTGGCCAATTATGAATTGAAGATAGCACTGTTTTGCTCGGTCCAGATCTAAGTTCAAGAGCTTGATGCAGACCAGCAGAATGACACTGACCATAGGTACGAGGTAAAATTAGACCGAGCGATTTTGAATTGCGCCGAAGCGTGCCAATTTCTTCTACATAGAAGACCGGAAGCATTTCTAATAATGTATGAATCGAGAAAAAGCACTCCGTATTTCGAACCTTGGAAGATTATTTTAAACTCTACCCAGACTGTAGTCAAATGAATCCACTATAAATCCCCATCGAAGACTAATTACCTTATGTATTTTGTTTACAGTCGATATATGGCCTTTCGGAAACTACAGCAATTTGCTTCCAAACTTTGCCAGACACTCAGAAATCAATTGTGGAGACAACGGTCGGGCATATTTCGGATCACGTTGAGGCGCAGGTAATTAAATCGCTATTAAAACGCAGCTCGAACCCGTAATATACATTTTCTGAGAAAGTTCTCAAAGTCGGTTGCTTCAGGGTCGAGCTCAGTTTTACGATCGTATCTTCGAATTGCTTCACTTGTCGTGGAACACCTTTGCGCTTATTAATCACCTCGAATCTTGACAGTAATTAGTCTTGATATACAATTGTTACAGTGTTTATGGTTTTTCTATATAGTAATTAGCGTTAGTAGGTTTAAGGTCGAGTTTTCTAATTAATTATTATTTAATTAATTGTTACATCCGACACTCATTTCTAATCTTTCTTTTCCTGATGTGAAACTAAATCGGTAAATACTTTTCATGTACGGGTGAACCGCAACGATATTTAACCTGCGAAAAATATTCACTTAGAAAGTACAACGTCGTAACAAACCGCTTGCCATAACGGATAACTTATACATATCTGCGGTTCACGTCTAAACTCGATTCTGAATGTGGGCATTCATCAGATTTTTTTGTTTCTTTTGCTTTGTAAATTTTTTTTTTTCATTTTCGTTCAGCAAATTTACCAACGATATGATCAGAGGCACCGCGCATTTTTCTTTTCAAATTAAAATCAGCAATATTTATAGAATAATCGGGATGTATGAAAGTGAGAAATTAAAGCATTTGGTTCGAATAAAATGTTGAGCGACCGGTTGACCGAGGAGCACTCACCTCAGCATTCAGCTGCATTACGGGAAAAATCCAGGTGTAATTAGGAAAGAAGTAATGGCAGTAATGGTGTCTCTTACGTTCCGCAGGTGGTCGACCAGAATGGAATTCCTGTTCCCTTCGGTACGCCTGGAGAACTCTGGGTTCGCGGTTACCACACGATGATCGGTTACTGGGGGGACGAAGAAAACACGAAAAAAACCATAACCAAGGATGGCTGGCTCAAAACTGGAGATCAGTTCATCCTGGGTTCCGATGGTTACGGCAAGATCGTCGGTAGGCTGAAGGACATGCTTATCAGGGGCGGTGAAAATATTTTTCCAAAGGTACGGAGATCGACGGATTCTAATCATACATTCAAATGCCAATCACGCGTACGATTATCGATGATAAAATTCTTTCAGGAGATAGAGGAATTTCTTGAGACTCATCCTGCGGTGATGGAAGCCCACGTCTTTGGAGTCCACGACGATCGACTCGGAGAGGAAATCTGCGCCTGTATCCGGCTTCGAAAAGGTGCCGACATGACGGCACACGACATGAAGGTCTACGGCGCAGGAAAAATCGCACATTTCAAAATACCTCGGTATATCCAATTCATCCAAGATCTTCCGAAGACGACCAGTGGGAAGATTAAAAAACACGTACTCAGAGAGTTTCTAGAAGCAGAAGGCCTGATTCCAGCGAAGCCTAAATTCAGTTAAAAATAAATGAAGATAATTCGAAAGACTGAAAGAATAAAAGCAAAAAAAAAATAATAGGCTGCACAATGAACCAAAAAGAACGAAATTCCATGGTTCTTCTGACTTTGATCATCTTTTGCGACGGTCGTAAATGCTATAAAAAAATTCTGCGCATATGCGCATATTATTATGATACGTCCATGGATATTATACGTACAAGTTTGTATCTCGTATGCTATGAGTGCACTCGTTGGTACCTTTGGCACATGAATCCAAAGTGCAATGAAGTACGTGGGAAGCCTGATGAAAATGGAGAATGAAAGCCCAACTCACGTTTTGATTTTTTGATGTCTGAAGTTGAATTCTCTAATTGTAAGTCGAATATTTCACACGTGTATTTATGACATTAATTCAGCAGAGATCGGGAAGCCTGAGGAAAAATTGAACAAAAAACACATGAGCATTTCGAATTTGTAGCATCGTGTATTGAACTTGTGGTAGGGTAAAGTTTATTTGGTAAATATAGAATAGAATAAATCTCGTCCAACATGCGAATGAGATATTAATCGTGATGTTTCTCATTTTGTTTTCTCTTCACTATTTTTAATCCTCATTTTTATCTTATCCATCCTTATCTTCGTCCTTCTCATTTCGGCGCTTGAAAATTTCATTTTATCATGAATGGAGTCTCACGCCTAATAGTTTCATCAACACTACAAATTTTCCGCTAGCTCTTCGTCATACAAAGTTTTAGGCTAGGCCCTATACGCTACATCATTTTATATTTATCTCGTAACCTTCCACTTAATTGCTAAAACATTCTCTTAGACAATTAATATCCATGGCTTTATACAAAAGATACAAATAATTAACTTAGAGTCAACTGTAACCTTTTTTTCCTTTATCTTTTTCATTTATCCCACTTTCAAACAATAAACAACCTCTGTAACATTTTTGTAATGCAAAAAAAAAACAAAAAACAAAAATCGATCTTATTCAAAATTGAAATTACAAAAACGTTCGATAAACGGAACAGTTTTTTTTTTCTTCATTATTATCCAGCCACATGTTTTAATTAAACAAATAAACGGAATTGACGCAATCCGATCAGCGGTAGCTATACGACTCTATCTATAGATGTAACGTTTTTCACACACTAACGTTTGCGAAAACTAATTCGGATCGTCGGCCAGTTTTTAAGTTACGTAAATCGCTCTGGATGGCGCCCAAAATTTTCTAAGTCGAATATTTATACCGAGATTTATACCCACATACTCCATCTGTAAAGTCAAGGTTCTCAAGTCAGATATCCAAGATGAATAGATAAAATAGAGGCGTCAAGGTTTTTTGGGATGATTTTCAAACGATTGAAGATCTCCGCAGGGTTTGTATATCCCGGTTTCCAAAACCCGTCGACATCACGTACGCGGCAGTTAATTATTAGTTTAAGTAAAAATAAATAAAAGTAAAAATTCTTGGCTCAGAAGTCGAGACCTCGATACTTTCGATCAAGTAAACTGCGGTAAAAGCTCCTCGCAAATCGGCATTGTATAAAGCTTCTCGTATCCCAATTCTGGGTGAGAATCAAGCGGCGAAACGTTTATTTTTGGTCCAAGTTATCCCATACGCGCGTCACTTAGGTCGCCAGCTCCATATATCATCACATCAACAATTACGACTTTGAACGTAAAACAATAGTTACAATATTATAATTATAATTACTTGTTTTTTTTTTGTTTTTTTTTTTTACTTTTGTTTTTTGCGTGTAATCGTATAATCAGTAATAATTAATAATATAATAATTAATAATAATTATCTGTAAATAGACAACAATGTAATACTGGATTCCCGACTCGTAGAAAGTTTATCATCATTAGTTACGAGACGCTCTCATCATCTATGCATCATCATGAAACCTCATTAATCTTGCACCAATCATAATTCTTTGTTTTTCTGTTTTCAGTGCCTGGAAGCGAACCGAAAATACTCCCTCAACTCTTTTATGATTCTCAAAGTCAGAGGCTTTTGGTCCTCTGCCCCTTAGGGGCGAGACGTCAACCCTCCGATTCGCTCCACGAAAGTTCCATGGCTAATCGTGGTATATCGCTGTTAGCTGACGACTCATCTTCGCTACTAGAAGAAGCTGAAGTTTCCTCCGAAATCATTGCCTCTCCTCCGGCTTCCTGTGGCCTCAATCCAGGGTTAGATTCTTGGACTGCAACGACTGGGTTAGCAGCTGGATCACTTCTAGGTCTTCTTCTGACAGCGGATTGTGTTGACGTAAATCCTGGTGGTGGCCAAGATGACTCCTGTGGAATGGCATCGGCGACAGAAACGCTCTTAGATCTTGCCCTGAGGACTACAGCTCTCTGGGGTGTAGAAGTGCGAAGTGAACTCTGCCTCGAGACTGACGTAGTTGTAACTGGTGAAGAGGAGGATGGGGGTCGTGGTCTTTTGGGTCTTGAATCACTTGGGCTAATGCCTCTGCTTGATCCCGATCTCCTCAGTAATCTGGATGCCATTGCTTCGGGTGATTCCTCAATTTCCAATGTCCAGGAAACCGAGTCGCTCTTTTCCACCATTGATTTGACCATCGGTGACGCGGGTGGAGAATCATCTGGCGATTGAGAATGTCCTGTAAGTTCGGGTCCCATTGACCTCGACAATCTTTGAGGTGGCGTCGCCAGTTGATTTGCTAAGACGGTAACAACTTCGTTATTTTGACGCAGCCTCCATTGAAGCTCTTCGTTGTGCTGAGAGAGCCTCTTGTTTTGTTTTGATTCCTGATGGAAGGATTCGAGCAGAACTTTGTTTTCATGAGAAAGTTGACGCTCGAAAGTTTCCTTCCGTTGTAGCTGTGCCTTTAGATCTTCGCTTCTAGCTTCTAACGCAATGACCTTTGCCTCCAAAGCATCCTTTATTTCTACCTCACGCCGCAAGTTGTCATTTTCTGCTCTAAGGGCTGCGATCTCCTGGCTTCTGAGTTCCAAAACAGTCCTCAATGACTCAGCTTCTGCTCTTAGCGCTGCTCCCTGGTCATGAACCACAGACCGCCTGTCGGTCTCCGCTTCTTTGCGTATTATGTCCGCTTCATGTTCGGTACGAAGCCTTGCGATTGTAACCTGAAGTTCCTTGTCGCTGTTGTTCAGGCTGTCTTGAAGTCTGGCTTCGCATTTTTGTCGTTCTTCTTGGAGGGTAGTTTCCAACTCGGAGAGGCGACTAGCGTGCCGGGATTCCACTGAGACATGAAAAAAAAATTAAAATTCAAGGGTTTGTCGAGATCGATGATTTTGGTTTTTTGAATGAAACTTTGCGGACACCGAACGGAGGTCGTTGACTTTCGAACAATAAGACATAATTAACTATGAACGCAAAGGGATTGCGTTTTTTTTTCTCTTTACGTTCGTAAGCTCATAGTATACGCTATAGTAACTCGAGACGTGCTTGACCCGATAATATATTCCACGGGCCGTCGTCATAAAGCGCAATGCATTTAAGTAGTTACCTACAAAGTATAACCAATTGATCTACTTGACCCCCAGCTTTCTATTCACACTAGCTTTACGATAATTAGGCTTCGTTAGAACGAATGGTAAAATACGCACGGTATTTTAGCTGGTTTATTATATCTAAGATAAGAATTAACCACGTTTCTGGACCAGGTATTACCGGACCACAGGACACACGTGCACGTAGCACCTATACGTATGATATAATTCGTGTTCATGCAGAAATGCGATTTACGCGATTTATAGCCCTCTATGAAAGTAACCGGCGTAATATAAACCTGGCCAATAATCACGGTAAGGCTATAAAACATTCCCGGTGAGTTATCAATTATTATACTTGTTTACCAATAATGGCGAACGCAGGAAATGACGTATGAATTATAAGGCACGCCTCACTTCCATAGAACGAGACACGCTTCGTAGCGGTAAAATAAAATACATACTCGACGAATGTCAGTAAAATTACGTATTCAAAAAGCGACAACAGACGCGAGATATTTTCACTGATATAATCTGCACAAAATCAATACCGGTGGTGTCCGTGGAATTTAAAGTAATCAAGGATGATCAGGGAGTAAATATTTGCAGGAACTTTATCTGAAAAATATTTGCTTTTTCACGTGCGCAGTATTTTCGACGCTTGAAATCGTCCCGAATGATAATCTTTTTTTTTCAGCCATATGATACATGTGAACGAATTTTTATTTTTCCCCACTTACGTTCAGCTCGAAGTTGATCCAAGGCACGTTGTCTTTCATCGTGTTGCTCGGTCAGCTGTTGTTCAACTCGTCGATATCCGGCTCTCAATTCTTCCGCTTCCAGTCGTGTTTCAAGCCACTCAGTCTTCATCCTCTCGCAGTCTTTCTTCAGTCTCGGTGCTGAGAAGCCATCGAGCTAAAAATTCGAAAGAAAAAACAAAAAGAAATGAAAAATGGTTAACATCTTGTTCAAGATGACCTTGGCTTGTCGTATGGAACATCATCATCGGCGCTTTAATTAATTTCTAACTACTTCCATTCGCCCTGGTGTTGTTCTTCGCTAGACATACCGTGCATTATAAAAGATAATGTGTACATAAATATAGAATACATAATATAAAACTAAACCGATTTCGTAAGTGACTCGTAGTTAACGACCACCGTCTGGTCGTAAACCTAATAGCCATATAATAAAAACTAGACAAATAATATCTATACGCGACGTTAAGTTTTCAATGCAGTTTTCTGCTGCGGGTGAATTATTTTAAAAAATACATAAATATCCGAAGAAGTATAGAGAAAAAAAAATTTGCTGCAGTTTCTCGAGCTTTTATGTATATGCTAGAATCATAGCGATTAAACTACTTCATTATTTTATCGTATAACAAAGTGATCTTTTCACCATCTGTCTGGCCGTGAAAAAAATGAAGCGAAATTGACTCGGTTAACAGCTGTTTAGGATTCAGTAAATCATTCAAAGCTGACAAAAAAAAGAAGTGGTTCTTTTACGTAATGTACGACGAGAAAATTACACACCAATCATTTTCCATCATGTGCTTGGATATCGTTTACATTTTTCCGCAACTTTTATTTATTACGTTATCAACACATAATATACATACATACATACGCCATTCGTGTAAGCTATAATCGTGATTTTTACTCATGGTGGCGCAATACTGCAAATGAAGGTTCTATAGCCCTTTTATAATAAACTCCATAACGCGTCACATGCACAAGAGCTACGCCCGTCACGCGATCCGCAAACCCCTCGGTGCTTATTAAGTTTACCGCTAAAAATTACACTCCAATCATTACATTATCGCAGTGTACAACAGCGAGCGACTACATGTACCGCGTAACGATTCCATTTTTTTTTCATTTTTCATTTTTCATTTTTCTTTTTTTATTCTATTTTTTCTTTTTATTTTCAACAGCGTCGATCGCATGCTGCACCGCAGCTCGTAAAATATAGACTTTATATTTGCAAGGGTTTAAATTGCATTCAAAATTTTTTCATTTTCTTTTCTCGTTACTACGAAAAATAAAATTGATCGTCACCGTGCGTTTTTATCGACCTCATGTGAGAGAGAAAAAAAAAAAGCAAAAAAACTTTGCCCGAGTCATCTTTGCTGGCCGCAAACAGAGACCATGATCTCAAGACCACCGCATCATTGATGCGATGATATTTAAATCGAATGTAGTGGCCGAGAATTTTCTTTGGGCTTTGAAGATTTGTTAGACAAAAAAAGAAATAGAAATAATATAAGTTGATGAGACTCACCTGGTGCGCGAGGTACTGCACGATGACGGATAAGGCTTGAACTGAAACCTCGGCTTGTTTAAGGTGAATTTCCTCGTGCGTTGGATCCGTTTGATGGGCTTGTTCTCGTGTTTCTATGGGCCCCCTTATTGCAGGGGTAGTTTCCTTGGCCCCACGATCTGCAACGAATGTCACCGGGCCCATCACCATCTGTGCTTTGTCTGATAGATTTTTTATATACATCTAGGTATTATGTGGTTGATAATGTCATTCACTGATTCCTATAGTCTCTTCACATAATTCTTTTCGAGTGTGAATCTTCCGCAGACTCGTTTTCACTCATCACGTTCGGTTTTTAAATTCGCAATATCATTCGGTCTCTACGCTATTTTTAGTTAATATCGTGATCATTTGGCTCCATCGTCTTTGGGGTTTAGTATAGAAACATGAATACATATATTTGACGTTTTTAATGGTAACTATACTGGCATACAACCATATACCGATTACGTCAGACCGGACGAGACGCAGAAACGTTCATCAATGTACTTGGATTTATTTTAGGAAATTTCTATGATCCAAAAACAAACTTATCCGAACATCCTTTTCAATAAACGCGCCGAAACAAACTCACACACAAATCTTTTTCATTTTTTTTTTTTTTTGATTTCACATCGTGAAACTTTCTTTATTTCTCGATGCCTGCAATCACCACATATGACACCCTGGATATTTTCTGTACACACTAGTTGTTCTTTTCATTTCATAATCCAATTTTCACCCCCGGATCCCACCATTAAATAATTTGAAATTGCTATTCTTTTTGGGCGGGAAAACTCGCATTCAAATTTTTTCCCGTGCCGATAAAACTCCGACTCAGTGGAATTAATGAAAGAAAATCTTAAGGCCTTTCGTTTTTTGAGTACGTTGAAAATATGGTTTGTTAATCGGTCAACGACGAGAATTGATGACAAAATAACCAGCAGCGGCGACAGCAGCTAGCTGGGAAGTCCCCGATTATAACGTACGACATCATCGCGGACACTAAGCGCACAAGTCAGCACGACGACGACTGAATTAGCGCGAGCCAAGTAGCGTCGGGGTCGGCGTCGGTCGCTCTTTCCTCGGCCCCCGCCTCAACAACCTCTAAAGTCTTCGAAGAGGGCGAAAGTGGGCAAAAGACGTTTGCCAGGACGGACAACGGTCGAATAGAATGGTAAGAGAAGATCTGCTACAGGCTTTTGTTTTACTCATATTGATAACGATCACGTTGACTGACAGATGGCGGAGACCAACCAGCCCGGGGCAAAAGTTTCTCGCTAAAAGGTGCGTTCCGCGTCATATACAATATCGACTACGTTCTAGTCGATCCAGATCAAAATTTTTTAGTTCCTAATAGGGAACAAAATCTAATTTCAGCGTTTGTTAGTTAAAACTCATCGTTAAACCGAGTTAATTTTATTTGAGGTAAGTTTTTTTTTTACCACGATTATAAAATTCGTCATATTTATTTACAATAAAGTGTTTATGACTTTTTCAGACCAACATAACGCGATCGCCATCACGGATAAAAATAACCGCCGATCGAGAAGCGATTCGAATTCGATCGTTAGGTAAAACGCGCGACAAAAATGAGAAGTAAATCAAGTGGCATCTGGTGCGTTTCTTTTCCGATCAAGGAATGAAAACAATCGAGTGGAAGGGGCGAATTATGTCGCGTACCATAACTTATGAAAAAAATTATAGAGGCATATGGCGTTTCTTCAACTGATTCGTATAACTCCGCTATTTATTAGAAATTCTTTCGAGTGAATTCTTTCGTCCCTAATTTACGTCCGACTTATTCCTGACCGTTTTGTTCCGGAAATTGATTTAAAAATACGAGTAGAGTTAATATTCCATAATTTCAATTTTATTTTTTGATGATTCGATTGCGTGGGAAGAGAAGCCGAGAGATCCGGGGGCAGAAAAATTAAGGATATTGAATTGAATGCCTGTTGAATAAAATTGGACCAGAGAGAGCGTGTAGTGCGAAGTAGAATTTCATTGTTCGCAATGTTTTATTATTCTCTCCTGCAATTAATCAGTTAGGACACGATAATAAGAAGCGCGTGTAACCAACGGACTACGAATAAGTACACAATTACTAATTTATCACAACACTTAATTAGGCGAGCCATGATTAAAGTCATAGTTACCGCCGAATTAAGACCGAAATTTAACGAGCGTGATATTCACATCCTTTTCTATACGAGCCGCAAAAACCTGCGGTGCAACAAACAACTGTATTCCATCAATTATAAAATTGGGTCGAATATGATTTTTCTGTTTGTTTTTTGTTCTTTCTTTTCGATTTGATTTAAATTTCGAATGTTTCGTTCGGTCAGAAAGTGGTCTTCAACTGCGGGATCCATTTGAATAAATCTTGATAAATTGCCAAATGACAAGTGCGCAGCGGTGATAAAATCTGTTAAAAGCCTTCAAGAAACGAAGCCATCGCACGAGTCTTTTTTTCTTTTTATTTCTAATTTGAAAACAAACTTGACTATGTATCGAATGAAATTATTCAAACGATAATAATATTCCAGAATATAATAATTAGGGGCTTCATTTTTTCGCGATGGCCTATCACATTTACAAACCCCTCGGGCTGGACCGCATCTGAAATCGATTTCGCGAAAGTGTATACCTAGATGGTGAAAGAAAGCAGTATAGATGATATATTTGTAAAATGGAAGGAAAAAAAAAAAAAAAAATCATAAAACTGCAAAAAAACAATCATCATTTGCACCGATTTAAATTCGCATCTGACAAGTGATTGATCGATTCGCGTTATCGTCATTATTATTATAATACAAGTTGCCACTTCCCAGTGTTAAAAAAAAATTGATGAATTACATGAGAAAGAAATTCTTCAACATATATACTCTACAGCGGTACCCGCAGATTTTTCTAAAACTAATTCCTCTACGCACCCGTACGTATGTAAACTCGATGAAATGCGTTCTCTGTGCAAACCGCGGGGTTCAACTTTATACACGCGTAAACGAATACGAACCGTATGGTGAAAGCCCCGACTTTCTTTCCGTCGTTATTTCTCTCCGTATAGTAAACGCAATGTATAACTGTAGATAGAAAAAATATAAACTAAGGCTCTCTGGATCCGCACTTGCCTAAGGGGATTGCCGCAGAAACGGGAAATACCCCGCGGGATCCAGGAGAACCGCTACGGGAATTCTAGTACTTCAGATTGCAAAAATTAGAAATATAATCGCACCCCACCTGCAACGCCGCGCGGACGGTAATTATTTAATTGTTAATTGTGGTCGCACAGATGCAGTTGAGTATCAAAGAAGTAGTTCGGTACAATCATTTCAATCGCAAGAATCGTTCCACTTTTAATTGTCCCCGCAATTCAATTATTATATTTTTTTCTAAGAGAGTTGTTCATTAGTTTTAGTCCGCGTGTAATAATATTGAAGAAACGTAGATATAGGTATATCTATATACGTGATAATAATGATGACGATGATGATGATGCATAGGGCCTCAAATAGAAAATTGCAGAGCTGCAGCAGCAGAAGCGGCATAAACTCGTTGACTAAAGACATGTGTGTAACCTACTTAGAGGTAAATGCTGCACCTGTAGCAGTCATTGGGAATACGACACACACGACGCGTCGTCGAGTCGGCATGAAGAATTTAGAGATATGTTTAGTTTCCTAAGAATTAGTAGGTATTTATACGTATGTATACAACTATAATAAAAGAGAATCGCATTCCCGATCCTAAATTCACTAGGATACCGAACAGAACGTAGTGGTTATCCGGTTAGCTTCGTTAATTATTACACCAGCTATCGAAGATACTGCAGAAGAACGTGGGTGTCGAGTAACTTTTCCGAGTGAAAAATGATCTGAGAGCAGCGGTATAGTAGCAGTGTTAATTATACCTATGTGGTGTATTTGTAGAAACGAACTATACACTATACAACGAACGACCGCGACTACCGGAGGATCATCAATTTGAAGAATTAGAAATATAAATTAATGAAGAAGACTTGGAAAAGTGATAAGATTTGACAAGAACAGTAGTCGCTGTCACGATATTATACGGAGCTCAGAAGCAACAGAAATTTTGGCCCAAAAACTCTAATAATCTAAGGGCTTTGACTTTGATTTTTTTTCGATTTTGGGGTCAAAAATCAACAATTTCTTTTTCGTCGTATTTTCACGTACTCCTATGTATTTTGAGCTCAGGAATCCGAATCTGCAAGTTAAATTGATCCATCGATCGAAATGATCAAGTTAGCGTCAATTACCTTCGTGTTTCTGAGGTCAAAATTTTTGGCTCCGCAAATTGCAAAAGTATCTAGTAATTGTGAGACTACAGCTCTTCAGTAAAAGATCGTCTCATTCATTCTCTGATACCGCGTCAAAATGGCGCGAGATTATAATTGAAATCGGTAATTGTGTCACCCAATTTTTTTCGGCATCGCGAAATTCCAGCTACGAATACAAAGCACTGCATATGTATATAATTTCTTACATACCAAATTACAAAGAGACATATTCAATGTGAGATGAAAAACGCGTAGAGTATATATATATATGTATGTATATATATCCTTCGATAACAAAGGCGCCTCGATGGATTATTAGTCGGTTGTTTGTCAATTGTCCCATAGATAATTCTATATCAGAATGTACACGGTGTTAAATAAATAATTAACCTTTTGATGGTGATGAACAGGCGAGTGTAAGCGAGGAGAGAATTCAACTCCTTTAATAAAGCCATCCGGCACACACACAAAAAAAAAAAAGAAAGAAAGAAAATTATTGTTGAAACAAAAAAATTAATAGACACATAACAAAGAAACAATTGTTACGACCGCACGTATACCTTATATGGTGGTACATATAATTAAGAAGTAATAAAAAAGGGTCTCGTTTCGCGCGATTTATACTCGAATATATAATATGGATATAACTTTCACGTTGTATGTGCTGATGTATTATATTCAAATTGTTATTAATTTTTAGGTGTAATATAAAATTCTTTCAATTTCCATCGCACGACGTGTGAATTAACTAACGGCTGTACCTGTAGACGGGATTTAGAAAATAATTTATTAAATTCTCGCGTCAATAAAAAATGGGTACTTTATTTCTTTGTCCCCTTTGTTTTCGCATTTAATAAACGGTGAACAAAAAACCTCATTTTATTTCTCGCTCGCATTTATGCCGGCGAAATAATTAAACGAATTGTCGCTCGCGACTCGGATGTTCCTATTATACTTATAAAAAATATTATTATACGATAGCCATAAACGGTGTACAGCAAATTGTAAGAGAAACCGGAAGGGAGTGCCGATTTGTTGGAACGGAGTTCGCGTATCTCACCCGATCAAGACGCGTCTGTCTAAAGACGACCTAACATAACCTATGAGTTATTCAAAATAATTTTAAATTCATTTTTTTCAATCGAAGTTTAAAAAAAAAGTCTTCTACTATACTCAAACGCCTGCACCCTTCTTTATTATAAAGAAAAAGAAGAAAGAAAAAAAAAAAGAGGAAATGGTTATTCCGCAGCGGTGCAGTTTTAAACGGCACCGGAAATGCATCGGTTCAGAAGTTCTGGCGTCAAGTTAGAGTTGAAAAATGTTTTTTATTATTGTTTAAACTTTCAAGCCAAGCCACTTAGCTGCCACCAACGTACGATATATACATATAGATATATACCTATATACGTATAATATAATAATATTACGGAACAATTTGCGCGTTCGTTGACTCCGAGAAATGTGTACATATGCTATGTATATAATATATACGTATATACATATATTTAGCTATAGTTGCGAGAGTAAAACGTTATTAGCAAAGTTTACAATAAATGGGACGGAAATAATTCAATTTTCATTTTATTTTTCTCTTTTTTTTTCTCGCACCAAGAATAATAACACCGGTGGCCGGATGGTGTTGCAACTGCACACACTGCAGTATCAATTCAACTCGAAACAATAATCCCGACGCCTTCAGCAGCGTAACTAACGTGAGAAAATTCGCGTCTCATCTCGTCGTTCGATTTATTGCACCGTTCGATATGTGCACCCTAAATAGAAGCACGTGTTCAACACCTATGTACACATAAGCCGCGAGTGTATTGAGATTACGTATATACGTGTACGTATCATATATGGAGGTTCCAGGAAACGATCAATGATCGCATACTGCACATATAATTTAAAAGGAAAGTAAGAAGACTTTACATCATCTATATACCTACTTTGTTTTCATAGATCGGTGAACAGACTATACGTGTACATAAAGCTCTCGGATACGGGGATGTTTTCGTGCCAAGAGAAACATTTTAGCCCTTCCCGTTATATCCATCCACCTAATTCTTCTACTACGCTATAGGCATACACTGTGACTGACGTAGAACTATAGCTGCACATATTTTCCGAGATCGATGGATCTCGTCTACGATATAGGTACGTTGCGGTGCGGAAGATACGGGCGAAAATCAAAAGAACGTAACCCACGAAATGAGTAAATAAAATTTAGAAATTTGAAATCCTTTCGGTTTCGACGTACGGACCGCTGAAATTTTAGAACAATTAATAAGATAATTCAATTTCAAATCGATCACATTATTGAAAAGGTAATGTAATTCATGAATTTTCATATTTTTTTGTAGTAATTATTTTTTCAGACTTACAGGGAATTTCGATCGACGCCTTTTAGTTAACCAATTTTATGACGTTGCAGGAACGATTGTTTTTTTTTTCTCTCAACCACGAAGCGGAATATTAAAATGGTAGAGATACGTTTGGGATATAGATTATAAGAGTTACGTTTTGTTTTCTGGCTTGCGCGTGTGAAAAATACGAACGTGACCGAATATTAATTTGTATTAATGTGTTATGTTGAAACGAAACTAACGACATTTTTTTTTCGTTCCCCTCACACGCTGCATTGATATTTAAAATATCAAAAGCTGTGGCTGCAGCTATTTAAGAGCTGCAGCGTTTTTATTCTCATATCGCATAATCGGAGACTGCTGCCCTACTGCAGCTGTTCTTTACGGTTTTCAGATGACTCCGGTGTATCCGCTTCATCAATTTCAATCCCTGCAGAAGCCAATTTTTAGATTTGAAATCTTAAGATTTTAGAAGCACGAATATCTGCCGCCCGCATCATCGAACAAGAATTTCAAACCGATACACTTCACTGCCCGGAAGAGCCATAATTATTACGTATAGGTATTAACGTCGCAACTTTTTTCTTACAAAACGCATCGAAAGTGAATGAGAATATCTGAACGAGTGAATGAATAAAGCATCTCATAGCCAGTGATTTAAACACGACTTATCATCGATCATAGATATAAATTCAAACCTGTATTCTGCACCTATGGGTGTGCTGGATAATAAGAAGATTTCACTCACCCTTGGGCGGAGAGACGTTCTGCAAGGTCTTCGGCGCAACGTTCGACGAAGATCTCCGAGGTACCGCGGGCTTTCTTGCCGCCGATGGGCTCTTCTCTGTAAAAAAGAATGTGCGGAGTGAATGACGGCGCGTTACAAACTGAAACTCACTAGTCTCTTTACCTTATACTTCACTCTACTTTGCCTGCTAGACATCTTATCCCGCAACGCTCAGCGCGACATTTCAATTTTTTTATTCTCCTTCTTCTATCTCTCTCATAGATATATGAATAAATAAACCACGCACGCTGTACGGAAGTAGGGGATACACATTTAATCGTACAGACGATAAAAGAGTTACGAATTACGAACTAAGAATTACGAACACCTGATAATCTTCGACTACAGGTAGAAGAATACGTATTATACGTGTACGCGCATCAAAATACACGAGGAAGTTACAAGACGGTAAATAATTTTCGATTACAATGCTCGACGTGCGAGTACCTGAACTGACTATACATTCGATTCACGTAGTTGTGAGGTAATTGCCGAATGAATATTAAAAAAAAAAACAGCCAAAATTATCGAGACGAGAGGAATTTCGATCTGATGTAGATATATTTTTATTTTGAATATATTGCGCATCTGATCCTGAAATTATTTTTCATTCGTGTCTCTTGAGAAATATATTTTACTTCTTCTTGACGTGAAAAAAAAGTTCCGTGGGAAAATTTGAGGAAAAAAAAAAAAAATTAATGTCACGTGGGGGTTAATCTTCCTCTACTGCGACATGATTCTCAGCTAGATTTGAAGTCGCAGAAATTTCTTTGTTTATTACATCTACTTCGCAATGTGTAACTTGTAATTAGATTCTTGGAGTGCTTGACCTGAAAACCTTATTCATATATAGGTATACACGCATTTATTTCACACTAGATTTTATAAATGTATTTTACAGTAAAAACATAGAAAAAAGAAAACACACCACACATATGTGACGTGTAAAACAATTGAATTTTCAAAAGTAACAAAAAAAAAAGGCATTTTTTTTACCTACTTCCCGCATGTAATCGAAAAATTAAAACTTGTGGATAGGTGAGTATTACTTCCGGTGCCCATATAGATATAATTTTGTTGAAAAGGTAGGCGAATATAAAAACTTCCAGCACTTTCTTTTTCTCTCATCAATATAATAAACTTTTGGTGTTGGCACTCCATAGGTGCGGGTATATAAATGTAGGTATAATATACATGCGTAATTATGCCAGTTCTTCGCGTCTCTTTGGCCACTAGAGAAGGTAGGTATATATAAGGCACGTACGAGTTAATTATTTATGGGTTTGATCTTTTCACCTCGTTAAAAATGCAGTAGGTAGATTTTTTTTTTTTTCAACTATTACTATTTCGACTTTGGGCTATCGAAAAATCTCTCCCCGTGATCAGTGGGCGAGATGAACGTACACAGTTACATATATATGTTCTATGTTAACGATAACTTTTACAAATCGTTTATCCAAATCACGTAAATTAAGTTTTTTTTTTTCATGAAAATTTATGTAATAAATATAAAAAAAGTTTTATGCGCGTGAGATTCTAAATCCGAGAGTTAAAATCAAGTGAATATTTCCTATACGAATTCACGGTAATCTTTTTTTTTCGATTCTCTCTCTTCCTACCCGCGCAATTTTAACGGTTCGTTATTCTATTATACCGATATTGGAGGATGATTAACGAATAATTGATTGTGATTTGAAAATGTTACGATGTCTAATTAGCTATCACTTTCGAAATTATCCATAGACATAATTATCTTACACGTACTATAAATGTGAGTAATAAAACAAATTGGTTGAAAGTAATCGCGAATTACTGGTACATATATATCGTACGTCACGATCATTTCAGAACTTAATAATTGAATAAAACAATCTTCGAATAAATATAAAGGCGCCGTGAGTAAGAAGAAAAAAGAAAAAAGAAAATGGCTACTCAATTACCAGAACGCGACTGCTATTAATTCCTGTGCAAAGTTTTATTTTCTATACTTCCCGATGGCAATTTGTATTCTTCACGGTGATAGCGAACTTGAATGAAAAACGAGATCGCGGAATACATGTATAAATAATTATACTATATACATCTGTCGAGTTTTTCACGGCCAAACCGCACCGACCGATAAATTAATTGACGTAACGAATTAAATTCTAATTAGGAATATATCTCCAGGTACATACTGAGGACGACGGAACTGTATAGATTGTCAGGAAAAAATGTAAAAAAAAATTGAAATTCGTCTTGTACAGAACGTGCGATCGAGTTCGATCGAGTAAATTATTCGAAGGGTAGAAAAACTAGAGAAAAAAAAAGATTGCATAGCGGAAGAAGGTTGTTGTATATATATGTATGGCAACCCGTACCCGATCGCAATCATTCAATGTCGATCAATCTCAATTTATTCTTGCAATTAAATTATATACTCAATACGTATTGGTTTCTGACCTAGACGTCCCGTAGGTGTGGAAGTCCAGGAATATGCTGTGCGAAGATACATCCCGCGATCTGTGGTCATCGGTTATAAGAGAAAAAAGAGAACCAAAAACACGAACAGAGGGATGAAGATTCTTTATTTTATTATTATTATTACTCTTGCAACCCCCGACACTGCACAAACCGCAAAACTTTCCGCGTACTTCCGGAATTTTCTTTCTACTTTATTCTTGTATTATATTTTGTATAAAAATTCACTTTATCGTATTATAAACTTTTTATTAAATGCACAAGAGAATAACACTCTATACCGTCTATCCGGCCTCGCGCGGTTTTATGGAGTCCGCAGACTCGAAAGAATTCTCAAAGAAGAAGAACTCGAGACCAAGCCATGCACTGTCTTTCTGTATGTCTGTCTAGGCTATACCCGCAAAGTCAGCTTCGACCGGAACCACGCAGCGGTGCCCCGGAACCCCACTCTTCCCAACGACGCGCCAATACGAAACTCAGATTTTCACGGCCCTCTAAGACCTTCTCAACCCACCGGAGAATTCCATGGAATCCCTTTCGCCCATGTATCTCTACGTAATTTTGTGAGAGACAAAGAGAAAACATGTGCAGTATAACTTTAAATAGAAAAGAAAATGGTTTTTCAAGATTTTACTTCTTAACCTGGTAACCGAACAGAAAAAGGGTTTGAGATTTTGTTGTATTCATTGATTATTAGGGTGGATTATTTCACAGACGATGACCTACGTTTTTATTATAGCATGGGCTGTGAGGCGTGATTCTTTTTTTTTTCTTCGAAAGAATCGAGTTATGTTATAGAGCTGAGAACGGAACAACTGAAATAGCGGTGCAAGGTATAAAGAAGGTCCGGAAACGGTTGGAAGAAACACAGAGCGCAAAGATTTAATCTGGACTATGATCAAGACGCGAGAAGTGCAGATGGGTAAGAGCTGGTAATTAATTTAATTTGTGAACTTTCTTTTAACACGTTAGAAACAAAATACATGAATGAATTAAAACAAACCGAGACGAAAAAATGTCTGATAATTTGAAAAATATTGTAACCTATGCGATATCGAATAATATCGTGCGATTCGATAATTTGCAATTCCATCGCTGTGTGCGTATAAAATTATTTAAAGAAATTGTTATAATAATCTAATGATTCAAAAATTTTCTAAATCCTTTTCACGAGCACCTGCAGCAATACGTACGGTTAAGAAGGAGTTGCAATATTAGGAAATTACCGAGATTACCACACGATTCTTAATGTTCGCGGTTTAAAATTTCCAACCCATTGTTCTATAAAAGTACATTACATACCTGTACCAAGAATTTATTTTCCACATTCTATAAAGCGACCAATAAATTTTGCGAAAGGGAATTTTACAGCCCGAATGATTTTTAAAACCCTATGAAAGTCCAACAATCAAATCGGTCAATGCTACTTTTACCTGTACAGATAGAAAAAGGAAACGGAAGATGAAAAAAAAAAAATGAACGACGCACGAAATATTTTCAATAATTTGTTCGGAGACTTCAGATGCGAAATAAATTTCGAATATATCCGATACACTTGAACTATCGCGATAACTGAACATTCATTTACGCGACCACACGAAGGTAAAATTTTTATTTTCCATCTACGCGAACGACGTTATTTATTCACCGCACACTTTATACGGTACATTATACTTGAATTAGTTGATCTGGCAGGGAATTGGCATTCGACGTGCGTAATTCCTTGACATAGATTTCGAATTAAAAGATTAAAAAAAGATAAAAGAGATGGAAAAAAAAAGGTTGAAAAAAGAGAAAAAGAAACACGTTTCAAGCTGCGTACGGAAAAGATCTCTTTATAGCTATTCCGGAAGTTCATTCACAGACGAGTGTTGGTCCCTGACAATCAGCAATCGAATTCACCCTGCAGCTCTGCAAGCTATTGCGGGATGATCTTACTTCAGATCTTTTTACGACCGATTTCGAATCAAGAAAAAAGAAGATCTATACTACACTTTGTTCGTGTGTTTATGAACGGATATTTGCATTTTATTGGCCGACACTTTGAGCAGGTTATATGGAAGTCGACAAGAAAAGTCAAACAAAAAGAAATATAACGTCTCTTTCTTTTTTATTTATACGTTAGTTCCTATAATATAAGTGAGACGAGAAAAAAAGAACGAAAAGAAACAGATCCAGCTTCCACGCCGATAATTTTATTACCTCGCAAATCTGTGACACATGTTTTTCTTTTCATTTTTTTTTTTTTTCTACAACCCGCATTTCCGGTCCCCTCCGATATCGTTTACAGTTACGTTTATGTGAGCGTAATGCGGAGAAAAGAAGAAATTTTAATTTCCATAAACGTTGAAACGTAGATTAATTATATTCTTGGTTTCTTCTTTCATTTTTTTTTCTAACCCCCATGTAATAATGTAGCTATGTCGTGCTTTTACGGTATGTGGGTGTACATACCCCACACGGCCACGCGTCGTTGCTTTTAAGTTGCAGTACATTTTATGTAGATAGATTGTATACGTATACCTATGTAAAAGCTGCAGCTGTTAGCAATTTGTTCTAAGATTAAGCGACAACGTGTGCAACTTTAGGGTTGGGCAGTTACTATGTACACATAACTAAAGAGAGTCTCCATACGTGAATAGGTATAATACGTGATTTATGAATGTGTGGTGTGTATAAGTAATTTACCGTATGTATAATACATTGATATACAAAGATCTGGATTACATCCGGACGTTAATCGAAACGATGATGATCGCGAGGCGCCGCGTAACCACGAATGGCGCGATTTGAACGGCGCTCCTATATACATATGTATATAACCGTGAAGAAGGTGCAATAATTCAGGGACTATCGTATTCATTCACGCACGTGACACTCACCTAGATTAACTCGGGATATATCCAGAGAATTTTTCTTTGCTTCAGAATTACTGATTCGCGATTGTTGGATGATGGTTCTTCCGTTTACCGGTCTGCGAGGAGGTGTTCCTGCGGTCGGTGACCTCTCTGCAAAAACAAAAAATGAGTAAATAAAAAATGAGCGATAAACATACATTGGGATTGGTAAAATGATGAAAGCATATTTTGATATAGATGTGATTGTCGGAGAAGGTATGCTTCTTTCTTTTTTTTTTTGTAGGAGTTAAGGTGTCAGATGGAAAAAGCACCGCCGGACTGCATAGAAATTCCTGAATTCGACTACGAGCTTCTATTCGTATTACCAAAGTCTCGATTTTCAAAGGTGAAATTAGAATACCGGACGAATTTTAGGCCGTCTAAAACTAACTTATCTTTTTTTTTTGCTGAATCTTTCTTTGCGTTAGAAAAAGCTAATCTATTTCTTCAGATCTATTCAGATCGTTGTTCTATACATCCGATTGAACCAAAAATAATAACGATGATAAAAAACAAAATCGATGACAAGAATAGCGAAATTTCTCATTAGCGGTAAAAATCGAAAGGAAATAATCTATTAGAACTCTTATATAAAAAGTACCTATCTAACGGTATACATGGATAGAAAAAAAAAAATAATTATACGTTGCCGCTGGTCTCACGTCCCACGAGATTATAGCAACAGCTATCTTGAGGAGCTTAACAGTTTAGAGCTGTCAAAGCGTAATGTGTTTCAGTTAAACTGTACGGAAGTTTTCATACTTCGAGGTTTACATTATAGTTTGATTTTTGTACAACGTGTCTCGATGAGCCAGATTTCTTAAACTCCTCTCACATAGCGAGGCTTTTTTAATTTCAGAATATTTTTTCATTACTTTTTTTAGTCTTTTTTCTCTCAGTCATTTAACGTAATGAGATTCAATTGAAACCAAAGAATTAACTTGACAGAGGCCGCCTGCTATCGAGTCTTCTGATTTCACTTGATATTGAGGTATTGAATTCCAACTTCTTTTCATTTTTTTTCATTGCATAGAGAAGCTTGTTACTTATATTTACTTATATTTGCGAAAAAAGACGTTAAATAGTCAATTATAATATATTACATACGGATATAAAAATTTTACAGTGTTCAAATACCATAAATTTTATAGTTTATACCGTCAGTTGGAGAATTAATTTTGCGATAGAATATATTAGAACTGTATTTAAAACAGGTGAGAGAAACGTTAGAATATACTCGTGAAACCGTTCGCTAATTATAAGAGTGAATCTCATCAGATTCGCGAAGCAAATTAACTGTCACATTATTTCAACATCGGCGAAATAAATGTCTCTCAAATTTCATATTAACTAAACGTCAAAAAATTAAGATTCTTAATATTAAATCTCAACTTAGAAAAAAAAAATTTCTCAACATTCGAACGAACTCTCCATGATGGAATTTTCAACATATGCTGGCCATCTGCGGCCAACCGACATTTCTACACGCATAATATCGCGGGCTGCACGTGCAGTATAATAATTATGCATGTGTTTCGCAAATGAATACTATCGATATCTACATCCTACGGACTTACAACGTAACGCACGCGATGCCGTAACAGTCTAATAATAATAATAATGATAATAACTGTAACAATTATGATAATAATAACAACGGTGATAATCATCTGCCAAGAGCGAAAATCTTCGGGAGATGAGGAGGGGATGAGGTGAGATGGAGTTGGGTAAGGTTCGAGGTCCATGAGACTGACGATGAGAGGAGATAGAATGTGGGTCAGGTAACTGGGCATGCTTACGGGAATGCGATGGTATCGGTCTGCAGGCAGAATTTTGTTGTATATTGTTGCCATTGTTGTTATGATTATTGTTGTGATTGTTGATGTTGTTAGTTCCATTTCCGACAACGACGGTATTGTTGTTATTCGTATTCCCACCGCCGGGAATAACGTTGTTAACAATCGTCAATGATGAGGGAGGCTGCTGTTGACGGGGCGACGAAACCCTCGGTGTCGATTGAGCCGATCCCTCGCTGCCCCCTGGACTGCCGAGTCTTTTTTTTGCAGATCCTGAAAATATCACACATCAAAATTAATTCTCTTTCAACTATGAAATATTCAAATTATGTATATATTTTTTTTCGTTTCTTATTCTAGCACACGCGCATTCCATCAACATATGTACAGTAGTACATTATGTGCACATGCATAATACAAGTGGAGAAAATTAATAACTGGTTCTGAAACAACGAGTTCAAATGCTGCTGCTGCTGCTGCTGCTGTTGCAACGACAGTCGTACATATTTTTGGCCACGGTGGTTATCGTTTTCTACGATCTTTTTAAGGTCTCTAATGCAACCTACGACCGAGGCTCCCATATGTACGTTGTGTGTTACGTGACAATAGGAACCAGATATTGTATCAAGTGACTCCGAAACGGTTAAAGTTACCCACGCATAATTATTCGTATTATTTTTGAAATTATTATTATCATCATTATTCGTAGCGTAGTAACTGAAAACACGCTGGAAGTAAACTTTGTCGCATCGGAGACGAGCCGACTAAAAAAAAAGTGAAATAAAAAAGAGGAAATTAAATATAACACGCTGCAGACATGATTAATAATGCTATACATTCGCCAAAAATGGACTCCTTTTTTTGTCTTCGTGTACATGTAATCAAATTAGGCATCTTTTGTAGCGTGGTTTCTATCAACGAACAATCGAAAGTCGACCAGACTCCGAACTTTATGAGGGCCCAATCGTTTCCCATGTGCAATATGTATGTTGTATAGGTATGTACAGTTCACATTGAACAAAGGCCTTAAGGCTCAAATTGCGTATCAGAACGCGACCCACATTTCCGGCGAGCGGTATTCAACCTGTTGTAGACCCTCCGCCCCTTCATGTCTGTCTGTCTGTGTACTGTCCGTTGTAACGTGCGTAGTCGGTACCCTTCTCTCTGCAATATGAACGGGAGAAACAAGCTCCGCTAAAAAGAAAAAAGGAAAGAACACCCGAACGATTCGAAAGCAATATCGGCGAGCTGTTAACCGAGCAAAATCTTTTCCCTCGACTGCTTAAAATAATTCTTGCAAATTACACATTTTTATCTTCTTCGTGGAGGTTTTATGAGATTTTCTGACCCTTTTCTTTTTGTTCGGTAATTGGAACGCCTAAATTCAGCGATATCGGGATCAGGAACGGAGTGAAGAGTCCCAATTTTGCCACACGCATCATCATCGGACGCCAGACGCACCCGGCTAATTTGGTAAGAAGAAATATGGGTCATGAAAAGCACAGATGATGCACCAGTCAGTCGACGGGCTGGCAATAGCTACTTCTTTGCCTGACACTAAAGCTATTTTTAGATTCACGTTCACCGTTCAGGTCTGTAAGGTTCTAACTTATTAGTTAGCTGCATATACTCAAGTCAAACGGTATGTGTGTAACGTATGGTATACTTGTTGCTACCTTGCGGGATCGCAGCGCTACCTCCGAAGAATCGACAAATTTTAATCCATTCCGAAATTGAGCGCCCATTATTTAGGGTGCTAGATCCGGATCTTTGATCACACGATCAGCGAAGATGAATATACATGTATAATACCTAACGCAGAGTTTTATGGCTCCAGGTTCTGGACCCGCAATATTGTTATGGTTATTCTCGACGCTTATGGTTCTGACTCACGTGTTATCCCGGTTTTTTTTAGATGGTGTCTTAAAAGGGTCAGCAGGATCGCGTCTTCGCTGAGAAAATATAATGGGAGAGCTGATTCATTAGATTTTTAGTTTTTGTTTTCTTTGAATTTTTGCAGCTTTTGTTTTTGCAGTTAGCGTGTGAAATCTCATGCCTTGGAGAATGAATAAAAAAAAAATAATTTATTTCCGTGGGAAATTTATACCGGTCACGAGCGGATGACGACAGAGAATATGGTAGATGAAGACAATGTAAATTCTTTAGGAGGTGAAATGGAAAATGAAGAAGACGAAGAAGATTTGATCTTACCCGGTCGTCAAAACGTCCAGTGAAACAAAGCTAACTTCGAATGCTCCGTAAATCTGTTGGTATAGATAAACTCACAGCTGCTGTTACTCACGACTCACGTGAGAAGAGAAATAGATAAGAAACAAAGAAAGGAAACATCGAAAAACCTGCTTATATTGTTACGTTGCCTGCAGACAACAAGAAATATCTCTCTCATATGTATCTCATCTTACCTTCGCTTATATAACGATCATTTTCGATATTCTATACTCGCCGAAATTTATTCTTACGTTCGATACAGTACTGCAATCGATCAATTTCATCCGTAATGTCAAAAAAAATTAGAATCAAAAACTGAAACGTTATATGATCGTTACTTTTTTATTTCTTCTCTTCATACCTTCTCCCAATTAACACCTTGCCGGAAGCTTTAGCGCCAAATTTGGTATCATTTGTATCGTTATAACGACCGGTCTAATTTCCTTTCGAAGCACAAGTGGCCGCCCATTAACCGATCATGTATCACGTTAAAAATACGACACGTGTTTGTGTCGATAACGAGCTTCACAGATTACTACAAATAATATGCGGTCATTACGCGTGTATCGTTAGTTTATAGTTTATACAGTATCGACCAATGTATACCTCTTTTAAAACTTCCGAGTCGCATCTTTGCGGAATCCCTTACGAAGTCTGCCCTCGGAATGGACTTGTCCTTTGATCCTTGTTGTCCCATTTTATCTGGTTTTTAGGATTTGCAGTCGAAATTGAACGTCAGCCGAAATCCATTGCGAGGCGTACAGATACGAGGTATTTCAAAAAACTTGGAAATCTCCTGTATATTCTCGGGATCGTTTCTCACGGTCGAGAGATTGGCGTGAAGTAAGCGGAGATGAATATCATCATCTTGTCCTTCTTGTTTTGCAATTTTTCAGAATATCCTCCGCAAGGCACCTGCCGCGCGGTACTGACCATATGGAACTTCAAGAACCCTTTTCTCTGAGTTTTTTTATAGAAAATAAAAAAAAAAAGGTGCAACAATCCTTAGAAAAGGAAGAAGTTGAAAAAACAAAACAGAAACACTATAAAGTTGATCAGATTTACGTCGTGGTCAGTTCCAAGGAACTAAATCTCCACAAATTTAGGAATATACTATATGAGGTATTATTTTATCAGGTGTTTCCTCGCGATTTTGGAGGCTTCTAATCGAAGGCACTTTCAGGAATTCCCATTCTTCTTTCTTTTTTCCCCGAAAAAAAAAGAATAAATAAAAAAATGTATCACCACAGCGTATAAGCTTACACAGCTTATACTATTTCATTATTTACACGAGTATTAAAGCCGTACTACGAAAATTTTCTCAAACGTCTTCATCCTATTGGTAGTGCATGACCATTGCTTCGATCACATCCCGACGAAATGTTTTTTGAGTTCCTCTAACCGCACGCGGTAGGAAATTTAATCAGGTAAAAGGTCCGTCCTCAGGTAACTCTCCTCCGACCCTTTCCGCGACCTTCGTCCCTTTCCCAGAGTCGAATCGCAGGATGGAAGAGAAAAAAGATATACGAAAAAAAAGTGTGTTCGACTCGACTCGAGAGATGAAAAAAACACCCTCGGACGAAGGACTCCTTCTTGTTTGGGGGGTCGAAAAATTTCCGAGGCACTGTACGGATCCGCACTTCTATAGGAGTGTAGTTAAATTACGTAAAGCCGGCGAGTGACTGCGCGGGGCCCCGATGGTCGATGGCCTTGGAAGGCCCACGTGGTTTACCCGGTGCACCTGTTTCCGCAGGAGAAGGGGGAACGCGTCGAAGCCGGAAATAAACTTGGACGTGGCGTTGACCCCCCTGTGTTTAAGACGAACCAAAGAATGGACGAACGGATGGAAGACAGCCAGCTGACCGAATGTGATTGACCAGTAAAGTGTTCTTCCGGATGTTGACGACGATAACGAGTTAAGCTACGACAACGGGCGCCGGTAACGTCCGGACGACCCGGTCGACGTCTAAATATTCACGTCACTTTTTTGGCACATTCTTTATTACAACAACGCCGGGGCGCCTCAGTGGTGCGAAATTTTGTACGAAAACTATCCTCAGTCTCTTTGTACCTTCTGGTACTCTCTGTTCGCCACGATATCTCCACTCTCTACTGAGAGCGGGACTGAACTGCACTCTCTTCACTCTTCAGTGGCTCTCCGATCTCGGTATTATTTCCACTCGCCGTCGACGCCGTCGTCGTCGTCGTCGTCGTCGTCGTCGTTGTCGTTCTCGTCCTGATGTTCGACGCCCGCGACGCTCGCGACGTTCGCCGGCGACGGCAATGCCGCGAGAGAATTAAACGAACGGAGAACCGGCGCGGCGCTCCCCTGCAGCTCACTGGCGTCGAACAAGGAGAATGGAAACAACCAGCTCCTATATATTCGACGCAATTTTCAACCGGTTGAGACGCTTCCCCGTCAGATCGATACCATAGTTCCTCGTTCTAGCTACTCGATGAGTCACCCTTATGTCATGACCCACCCCAACCCGGATTCCGTTACAAGAACATCACCGGCGCAATGCGGCGCAGACACACCCCTCCGAATTTTTCAACATTATACTCGGTAATGGGCCATCCCGAAGTTAAAAGAAAAAATGGCCGAAAAGATTACCTGGAAAAAAGGTGAGCGAATATCTAAGAATCTTACGTTACTGGCGCATCAATAACGATCAAGAAAACAGAATAAATCATGACCCAAGAAATTTATAGTGCTGAGTTTCAAAACTTTTGTATTCGGAACGGGTCCTGCGCGGCACATTTCGTTCGTCCTTTTTTATGGGGAAACTTTTCGTGGAGGGTGGTAATAGCACGTATTCTTCCTCACGGTCTTACGCGGTATTGATCAGAAAAGAGCTGTAGCTCTTCCACTTTCGTCTCCTCATCCATTTCTGTTGAATTGATAAATATTTCGGACAATTCGGAAACCCGAAAACCCTAGTGTATAATTCCGACCCGTCAGCTGTTTCTTGACTTGTAAATGCAATCGACTATCAAGAGCGCAAATACCTGGCAGCGACTCTAAGCGACCACTCAATGACCCGAAAGATCTTGACCTTCGATTTCTACCTCCCATTGTAATCCACAGTACGAACTCTCCTCATCTCTAGATAACTGCATCTTCTTCCTTGACGTGACCTTCCTCGTTGCATGACCCCAAAAAATTTGGCATCGCCTTCTGCATTTATACGAACCTAAAGGTAACAATCGTACCACACGTACACGTTATACACGTGTATTACCATCTGAAGAACTTGGCTCGGTGGTCAGAAACTGCCAGAGTTAAGTCGTGTGAAGAAAATCTACAATTCATTTCCCACGACAAAAGTCCTAGAATTTAATATCCGAGTTTTCCGCACGGTTAAATTCAGAAGTTTTTGCAATTCTTGCAAAACTTTATATCGGAATCGCAGCTGAGATCTAACTACGAAGAGCTCGCCGTTTAAATTCAACGTTGCTCTTCGTCGTTCAGAGAATTGAAACGACGGTGCAGATAGCTCGGAGCTAATGCAAAACGAGACGTAACTATAGACCTTAGTAACAGACTGTAACGGTTAAAATGCACTTCCAAGACATGCGCCTTAGAGGCGGAAAAGGCGGAGCGTCTAACTTATGAGATTTGTCCTTGCATCTGACGTTTCTATTCTGAAATCTTGATAAGAGTAAAAATGAGAAGGAAAATTTATTTTTCGCTGATATAAAATTGATAACCAGCTGTTAAATAAATAATCGTGTATCGGGAAGACCTCTATTTCTGTCTTTATAAAGACGTGTAGAACGTATGATGAGATTTTCGAATCTCCTCACGTACTGACCGCTACTGAAGCGGTCAATTAATTCTTATTAATTCATCTCTTCACGGAGTAGTACGTACATCTTGGTCACAGTTTTATCCCAGGGCGTCACCAAGACTGAATTTATAAACTGTTTCGATTTAAATTTTAAAACAGACGGATGGACTTCTCCATCAGGAGCACATCCCGACGTCCTAACGATTTTACGGTTCATCTAACAAACTACCATACATATTAATATCCAACCTACTCTCCGCCGACTCTACCCATATAACACGTACCTTTCTTTGTTTCAATCCGAAAAGAAAAATGAAGTTGTCTTGAAACGTTCGCTGCCATTTTCTCTAACGTGAATATACAGATACCACTGGTACGTCAAGAAAATGATTAAAATGAAAGAAACCAAGTTTGAATATCACTCGTTGCAGTCTGACAACGAAGTAGTGAAACAGTCGAGAGCTCTGAATACTGATTATGTGACTAATTTCAGTTAATGAATGGATATGAGTGAATGAATGGATAAAATTGTTCTAAAAGCGTAGGCGTTACGGTGTATAATTTACAACCGCATCTTATCTTCAAAGCACTTTCGGCGTTGAAAATATTAGTGAAATGATCGACGAACAAAAAAAAAAAAAAAAGGAGACCAGAAAAACAGGAAGCGATCCTTTGGTGTCTTTGTGGCCCGACCTGGTCATGTGGTATACATATTGTATAGTCCATTGCGCATATGTATAATATAATCTGTGTAGCCGATGATGCGCGTCGAGCTTTGCCATACCTCGGTACGCTATGGTGCGTTGCACCCATAGTTTATAGATTGCAGTACAAGCAAATCTCCCCCACTTTTCAGCCCCTTCCGGTCTCGCAAAACTATAACGGTCGATACACGAAAGGCCTAAACAAACGGAGCGAACATTGCTCACCCTTCTCTACCTAACTCTTATATATTTCATACTTTGTCCTCCTACAGCTGCAGCAGTTTCGCAATCTGCAAGGAATAATCTTCGAGAAACAAGAAAAAAAACGAGAATTTGATCATGTAAATTTTATTCCGGATCATATGTTGTTCTATGAAAAAAGAGATGGTGGTACCAAATATGTATGTAGAAACAAATTCCGTGAAATTCTTACGCAGAATTATATTGAATCCATCGGTCAAAACGGGCTTGCGCAATGAACTTACATTATACGACCTCCGTCTCTTGAATTCGAATATAATTTGAATTGATGTCATCGTTTATCAAGCATTTGACGAAAGGCCAACGTTTTAAAAATCAAGGTTACATTTCAATCCGTATGGACCGCTTTGCTCCTGCAACGTATTAAGCACGCGACGTACCAACGTTGAATAATGCATGAGTTAGTTTTTTCTTTTGTTCTGTATTCGTTTATTGAAAAAAAAAAAGAAACAGAGAGAAGGTGATCTGGTTCATCGGTATACCTATTATAGAGGGAATAATTTTGGATCAAATATCGCAGAATATGTCGTAGTATAGTTAATCGTGCGAATACAAATAGATGAAATAAAACTGCGTTTGAAGATAATTTGAGAACGGAATGCGTCCACGGCAGAAGCAAGATCGTTTCACGGTATAAGTATCGGGTATTTTCGAACTATGAATGCACGGACGCCTAAATACCTTATAGCTGCACTGTACGATCGTTTGCGACACGCAAAATGTAGGTAGGATGTGGTAGCTATTTATAAAAGCTTTGCGATATTATTTTCGGGTGATGGAAAAAACAAAGAATAGAAATAAATAAGATAACCTGCGATAGAAATCCCTACAAGTTGTACTAACAATCCAATCATATTATCGTACAAGCTAACGCTAAATTAATAAATATTATGTGGCTAGCGATACCCTGATTGATGGAAAAATCGATCTAGATATTACCAGGTAGATAAAAAACAAAATTGGGGTATATGAAAATTTACGACCTTTCCGCCACGCTATACTAAATTAATTAATTACGAAAAAGAAACTCAGAGTCGATGACATAGACTCTGCATTTGGTCCCGACGATTTTTTCGGGGATTTATTCGCGTTTCGGAAGAGTAGAAAAAAAGTTTCGTCGTGGTTAAATATAGGGAGAACCGACGAACCCCGAGACTTGGAGTTTAAAAACAGTTGAGGTTAAGAATGAGAGTTCTACATACTCAAAGGGCGAAAATCGAAAGTACTTAATCGAGATTCAGAGGGCTCCTGTTCATGTAGAGTGTTGAAAATGAACACCTGACACCTTTGGCTACTTTTAATTTACTGAAGCAAAGCGCCTATATACGCGCATGCATGGGATTCGTGATGAACTTTCCCTTGCACGACCGTAGATAAAAGGCTTTAAAAAGAATTTTAAACCGGAACGAATTTGGTCCATGATTTACGAGCGGAGGAATTCCGTTTATTTTTTATTACTTTTTTCTCGTTAAAGTCTTTCAATACTTGACGAGACGTAAATTTCTTGTACAGTTTCTTTTTCTATTTTGTCACACGCAGGTGTAAGTAAAAAGATATTTTAAGCGACGTTATATTTGTGGCGAGGAAAGTGCGTTTTTAGTATATATAATTATTTGGTTAGTAAAAATAGAGTGAATAATTTTGAAGACGGTTGTTATGAAAAAAAATATTTATATTCTCAAAATAGTTAAGAAAATACTTATAAAACATGCGTATGTATGTGTCTGTGTTTAATCACACTAATTTTAGCAAGCGGACGAATTCATGAATAAGTAATGGAAAACATATAAGTTAATTAAAATAGACAAATGAATAAACGATTAGAGGATAAAATTAATTAAGAGGTACTAATTCACGGCAGTGCGAAGCGTTTGTAGATGAAATAAACTTGCTGGCTACGAATTCAATTATTTAGGACGTTGAGTCCGAGTAAAACCAATAGCGAAAAAAGTTATAAATTCACCGGCGAATTTTTTTATCTTTAAACGCTAAAAAAAAGCTAACGAGTAAATTCAAATGACTCACTGGGGGCACTGCTGATGTCGCTCATCGAACTGTGCACCGAACTTTGCGCGGTCTCCTGCGTAGGCGATGTGACGTCCTGACGACCTCTGGTTCTCCTGTAAAATTCAGAGGGCGAAAATGCCGTTTAATTTCCTGAACTTTCCTCCTACTAAAAGTTTAAATACGCACCTCTTGCTTTTTGCAGAATCTCCAGGCGATCGTCGATTACTTGTTGAAGCAGGTGGTCCTAAGCTTTGCAGCACCCTGGATTTGACTTCCTTCCGGGCAGGTCGTGATCTCTGTTCATTTTTACCAGCTTCAATCTTGCTCATAACTGCATCCCATCTACCCCCTTTCCTCGGAGTTCTTTGAGGGCGACGTGTCTCTTTTTCAGATTCATCTTTTGGCCCGGATTCGATCATTGCTTTTATTTTAGAAACTACGTTACGCTTCGGCATCTTGTATTTTTTAAGGGGGACCGGGTCAGATTTATTCAACGCCTTAGGAGGGGGCGCCTGGCACTCAACTTCAATCACAGTGGCTTCTAGGGTACCGACGGACTCGTTGGAGTCCGCGGATATGTCCAAGATGCTTGGTGGTACCTTAAAAATGAGAAAAACAAATCATTACGTCCACTTAAAACTGTTATCCGCGATATCCGGGAAAACTTAAATTTTTTACTCACCATAAGACAATCCATAATCACCGGCTGCTGTTGTTGTTGAAGTTGTAGGTGCTGCTGCATTTGATGACCATCCATTTGATGTGGTGATGGTTGACTTTTTTGAGACTCGGTATCGGCGGTATCAGGAGTTTGTCCTTCGCTTTGCGCCTCTTCATGCGTTGGCTCATCCTGTCTTCTATCAAGGTCTGAGTAAATACCACTAGAGTCCATTTCCTCGCCTGTGAAACTTGGGCACCTTCGTCCTCCAGGTGCGCAAAAAAGTGTACCATCGATAACCTGTGCCCTTCGATCTCCGCGTACAATTTCCTCATGAGCATCAGCATCGCTTTCGGTAAAGAAATCGGAGTCAGTCATGGGGTCAGTTCTTGGTGCTGGTAGATTGGGTGGAGGTGCAACAGGCGCTGGATCAGCTCCTCGGCTGGCCGGTCTAGAATTTTCTCCGTCTCCTTGGTAACCAGCTTCCAAACTTGTGATACTAGTAACGGAAGTAATAAAGCTAACCGGAACTGTTCGCGTTGGTTCCGCAGGTTTTGGATCCAGTGGAAGATCTTCAGGGGACGGTGTCCGTTCGCTAGAACCTTCCGTACGTTCACCGTCGACGGAAGTAGGTAAATCCGACGGCCTAGAAGCAGATGCTCTGGTCATAGCGATTCTTGAACCTCCGGAACCAGTTAAATTTTCGCATGAGGGTGTCCTCGAGCACTCTAAAGCCATGCTAAATTCTGCCATTTGATCGGGCGTCAGAATTCCAAGGCTTTCATCGTGCTCGAAAGAATTTTGCTTATTTAACATCAAGTAATGCGGTGCTGGAGTAGCTTTCGAAGGTGGTGGTGCTGCAGGTGGTGTCAATTCGTCTTCTTCGTCAGCGCCGTTCAAAGCGAGGAGACTGTACGGTCCGGATGTTGCGTCCATTGCGAGGGTAGTATTTGCAGCTCCAATTTTTGTTGTCTTGGAGTTCTGTCGACCTTCAATCTTAACAGGTTGATTCATAAGGTCTTCGAATCCTGAACTAGATTCATCTGGTCCGATGGTAGTGCGTAATGTAGTATCGATGAGGCAGCTATCACCCTCATCGTCTATGAAGTTAGTTTTTGAGTTCTGGAAAGCGCAGGTATCGAATTGCCCGATTGATGATCTTATGGTGGTTTCCATAGGATCATCAAACATCCACGTATCATCTGAACCCCCAATATTTGTAGTTGTAGAATCGATGAGGCAACTGTCTCCGACGGAGCGTATTTGGCTTAGTTTAGAATCGTGAAAAATGTTTGGAAGGCCGACGGGTTCCTTTGTAAACGTCGATTCGAGGGAGGGATCCATAATTTTTGAACATCCGCTTATGATAACCGACTGTCTATTGCCCGATTTGACTAGGAAAGTATCGCTGAATGGATCACCGCCATTTGTATTATTATTGTCATTACTCCGCGTCATTGAGAACGTAGCATCTGAGGATTTCTCGCCGATTTGTTGATTTTTGTGTTTTTTTGAAAATACAAATGTCCCGTCGAACGCATCTTGAGTGTCACTCTTGAAGTCTATCAAGGAAAATGTCTCATCGTTTTTCCTTTCCCTGGTAAACTCGGTGCGGCCAGGACTGACCCTTCCCTCGAGCAGAAAAGTGTCTTCCACGGCCATTTTGGACGGGAATCCACGTTCCAATTTCGCACTGTTCGAGTGAGGATTTAATACCGCGCCGGGTTTATCGAAGGTAGAATTAATGATGGCTTCTTTTCCGGGTGAAATGTTCGATCCACAGAGGTAAGTTCGCCTTTCGGTGAATGGGATTTCAACGACTGGGGCCTTGTCCCCATAAAAAATTGGGTTCGAATTCTGTGTAGCATTTCCGTTCAATGATTTTTCGTTCATGAACGTTTCGTTGAGTGTGAATATGGCTCCGGTTGGTTTCGGAACTGGTGAAATAGTGACGGTCGAATTACCAGTGTGATTTTTAATCAGATTGACCGTCAAATCGTTGACTTTTGTTTCGGCCTCATTCGAGGAAGTTTTTTCTGACTTATTACGATGCGGACTTGAATCCATTCCGCTTTTCGAATTGCCGTTTATAATCGCTGCTTTTCCGGACTCTATCAGTTTCGTCGTATTCTTCTTGGTCTCGCCATTCGTAGGGGAGGTTCCGACCTTCTTCGTGATAATTTTGCTAGTCTCATGTTCGTTCAAAGTTCCCTTAGATTTACCGTTCGGCGTTTTCGAGAACGTTAAATTTGTAGTTTGCGGAGATTTGCCGAATATCGTCGGTGATACCAGCCTACTACCAGAAATATTTTTGGCTTTCGATGTCGGCGATGGTGTTTTAGATCTATCGGCCCCCAGGTCGGCATTCAAAGACGAGTTTCTCTCATTCTTTTTCTCATCCAGGTTCCGCGTTTCGTTCGTTAATTCTTTTTCGTTCGTCTCATCTGGACGTTTACCATTGTTAACGGGGGAGGTGCCCGGAATACTTTTCAAACAGAATTTCCAATCTCCTGCTTTGTCGAAAGTCGCGTCCGGTGCGGAGTTCCAGTCAGGTAAAAAAGTGCTATTCGCAGCTGGATTACCGGACGATATTTTTTCTGAAATTCCAAACATCTGAAGTCCTCCATCCCCGCTTGGACGGTGACCAGTTATGAATGTGCTATCGGGCGTGTTTGTTTTGTCGTTTACTCGAAGGTCCATCGTTTCCTGGAGTGCAGGTATCTTAAAAACATTTTGGTGTGGCATTGGCGGTCCGCTGTTGAATCATAAGAATAAAATTATTTCTAGAACATTTCACTTCAATATTCTAATCAAACCCATGTCCACTTTGCTTCGACTCACCAGGCAATTCGGCGTACTTTTGTTGCTGGCGCCATTACACCGTGATTTTCCGGACACGAAAAGTACCTCAAGCCACGAACAGTACCGTCGTTAAGGCCGTCCGGTTCCGGTAACTCTATACCACACCAGGCTCCGATCTCACCTTCTAACGCACCGTAGTAACGAAGGATACCGATTTTTTCTGATCCCACACAAACTTTTTTTCCAACGTCCTCGCAGGTCACGCAATCCACGGGTGAAAGCGGAAAATCCCTGTGACTTCTACCCTCTAGAATAAGTTATGAAAATTACAAAACTGACAGAAACAACAACTTTGAAGGGAATACTGAATAAGTTCTTACCAAGATAAGGCGTCGAGGTGATCGGATTGCGACATTTATCAGCAATGTTTAGGTTTTCTACAGTAGATTTTACTGTCACTCCACTATGACCTGCGTTTTGCGGTATCCCGTCGAGTACCCCAGTTTTTTGTTGGGTCACAATCCTAGGTTTCGGAAGAAACGACGTCCGGATTGTACCCGGTAACGGTATTCTGCTTTCTCCAACGTTCTGCAAAAAATACAAGCAAAAAAAAACAAAATGTCAAAAATTTTAGAAGAAAAGTACACACGAAAACTTGTCTCATATATATGGCATAATATATGGTGCGATGTAAATATATTCCAAGAAAAAACGATAATTCATTCGAAAAAAGCTAAACGACCGCCGGGGAGTGCGCGAGTCACGTAAGTCGTTATACGCCATGATTCAATCAGCGGTTTTCTGGGGGTTATAAGGAAACCAGGAGAAACCCCAAAGGATGCCGTGAGTGCGTTGCCCTTGGCCCATCTCCAAATAATACCGAGCGTAGCTTAGGGTCTCCCCTCGGGGCAGATATAACGTGCAACATCCGTGAATCACAAGTGCCGGGGTTTTTCTTCTCCCACAATATACACTACAGATCTACTACTTCATCTATACTACCACTATACAACTACCACTTTCGCGACACTCGTCGCTAATCTAATCTTAGCCGTAGGCACGAGACGTACCCGGCGTCACGTGCCGTCGCGTCACTTCTTCGGCAAAAAGAGGACGGGGTAGTGGAGGGATGGAATACATACAATAATACAGCGGAAACTGAGATGAAAACGATGCAGAGGAGAGACCGCTAGAAAGATAAGTCCGCAAAAAATGGCTTGCCGATAGAGGCCGATAATAAGCCGCGTGAGATATAGAAAATAGGAATTCCGCGTATACGATTCGGGGCCAATAAACTAGTGATAAAGAAATAAGGACGAAATACCTTACATCAGGAGTAGCAGCATACGTTTTGCGGAAATTCAATTTGGCTCACGTTCAGAGAACTTTGGCCAAGATTCTTAAAGACTTCGAGCCACAATTACCCGTATTCAAATTAGGTCAAATTGAAAAATGTGTAAATATAGTTAACTATTATTATACATCACTTAGATTCCATCAAGAATTCCAGCCGCTCACTTTCATCTTTCGTTATACAATATGCGTAATAGAAGAATTTTTTTATTTTCTCGCAGGTAACATGATAAAGAATGAGCAAATGAAAGAGAATAAAATATCAGTTGTATATGTTACAAAAGAGGGTGAAAGAAAAAATCTGCTTCTGACAGCAACCGTCGTCGTATAAAATTTCTTTCTCCATATATATTTCATTATGATCGTATGGCGGAAGAAAAGCTCAAGCTCGCTATGCGCGCAATATAGCATAAGTAGAATGGCGACGGACACGTAGCGACATTTATCGATTCGCGTTATTTTCCAGGTAGTGCGGCAATGAGTATATATATACTATACTACATAAAAAGGTGGTCAACTGTACTATATAAAAGGAGTTAGTTGTTTAAGTTTAGGATTACAGATATTATGTCGAAAGGGATTGCCAGTATTGCGTGAATCCCATCAAAATTAAAGGCGTTGTCCTCAAGTTCACAGTGTCCTGAATATGCAAATTAGTATATGTATATGTGAATATACTAAAGGTACGCAGTTCTTGGGATTATTATAACGCGCAGCTGGATGCCCTTCGTGTTTCACGAAGCGGAATATCTTTGTTTTATCTGTCTACACGTATTTATACATTTTTCCGTCGTAGCTTTTATAATTTTAATAATGACAAGAAAAAAAACAATGGAGTCGCTCTACGCCTGTTGGACAAATAAATAATTTCAACTATATTACAACTAAAACTATTACAACACAAAACCCTGTAGATTTTGAGCAAAGTCTCTACGCAAGGTATACGGTGTGCCAAAAGAAGCAAAAAAGAACGAATGAAAAAAGACGACGGAAAAATGGCGGTGAAGAAGCTTTGCGCGAGCCGAACATCCTGCCAAATTTCCCTATATATTATATGATAATCGAGATTTATGTATGAATACGTCAATCCGTGCAGGGCGTACCTACTATATATGGTCTAGGTTATAATACAAGAGGAATATATATCCGAGCCGATATTGGGAATCGATAATTCAGCCACGGTATACGTAAAAAGTACATTGAAACGTACAGCTGGCGCGCGGTACAAGGAAGAAAAAAATTTTATTGTGAGAATCAACAAAAGATTAGATACTACTGCCTATACTATATTAATGACACGAAGAGTGTGCGACTATTTCGCGTTAACAGAAAAGGAAGAAGAAAAAAAAAAAATTACGAAGAAAGAAAAATAAAGAGCAAATAAAATAAACTTCATTTTTACTCCCGCAAAAAGCATAATATATTATTATACGTATTATACGTAGTCCATATAAAATATAAATCGTAGAACATTTGCAGCTTTTAAATGGGACAGACGTTATGAAAATTTCTATACATTCAATGACTATATACGTAGTAAATATTTTATAATGAATGGGTTGTATAGAGTATAGGAGTGTTTTTGCGAGAACAGGTTAATACGTAGGAGCATATATTCGTCGTACGTTACAATATTGCAGATGATGAACTCAGTGTTGTGACAAACGCGAAATATTAGACCAGACGACATAATTCCGTATCTAGATAACCGCTTCAGATATATCCACAGACGCAAGAATAAGCGTGGGTTAAGTATGCGCGTAGTATTTTCATTGATCACTAATTTTTTCAAGTACGTACTTTGACCTCAATATTCATAGTCTTCATTTGCTATCTTTTATTCTCGTTTTTTGTCCGCCTTTCTCTCTCTCTCACCTTCCCATTTTGGAGTCGTGAGTGATTTATCCATATGGAATCAAGTTCGATTAACTGACCACCGCGAGAATTTCTATTATTTATATCGCATACGTAGTAAAATATAAACTTGACTTTGAAAAGAATTAAGATATTTTCTCGGTATAATCTCTACGACTTATGATACATGATCCGAATTTTAAAACGCAAACAGCTGAGATCATGGCCTGCGTATGTCCAGCGATGACGATTACGTTCTTTCTCTCTATCTAACATATGAAATACAATAGAAAAGAAACATGTCCGTGCAGTATTTTATATCATTAGACCTTAATTTGAACTAATTTATCCCGCCCACCTGAACCACCATAAGTTAGTCACTCTTGTTCTGTCAGACATAACGTAGTACAGCTATAAGGAGATATAATATCTCACGCCTCGAGTAACCCTATAACAATTCCCTGTCCCGAGAAAAAGACTGCAATTTTCTACAAATGTGTTCCCATTAATTAAATCTTCCAATTCGTCTTCGAATTCATCGATCATATATAATATTATACGTTGATTTTCTATGTTCTGCAAAAACGCCCTGTCGAGCAGTTTTTTCATAAAATTCGGAATTTTTCCTTTTTCTTTTTTTTTTTGGGACACGTGACCTTATGCCATTAAACACGCGATATTGTTATGTATATAGCTATACCAGGGCGCGTCACGTGAACAATAATTTCTCTAAAAATGTGTAACCTCGGTTATGGTACGTCGCCCATCAGCCTTTCACTCTACAACTCTCATCATGCGAAGGGCAAAAACAGTGAATAAAAAAGAGGAGGGAAAAAGAAAGAGAAGAAAAAAAAAACGTTATTCTCATTTTCCAGCAGCTCTGCATCCGGTGACCTTGTCGTTAATTGTACCGAAAGCGACGTCGTCGTCGCTGTGTTTCGAGTACATACACGTATGTGTACACAGATGTGTACGGAATAGTACTTTGGATAAATATCCCGCGCTCGCTAAAAGCATGGAGATCCCTAAGTGCATCATTGCAGCATCGCATGGACTAGGAAAAGGCACGAAAAAATTTTACGGGTCACGTGTGCAGCGGTATATATATAAAAATATATGTTATTTTATTCTTTTTTTCATTTTTAACTCGTTCAGGAAACGACGTACTCCCATACATAATTACGCGTTAATTTTCAGTTTTCCACGAGATACACTGTACATATGGGACATTTCGCGTCCAATCGATCAACGATTTTTTCCTCCCTTTTTCTAATTGGATTCCTAATTTTTCTTTCTTCGAACCGTCTTTCGACAGATTAGTTATTTATATAAATTTGGGAATATTTTTTCTATTCATAAAAATTCTGTTTCTCATATAATATCATAACGATATACCCATACCTGTAATTGTTATGTAACATCGCGTTTGCATTTTACACTTTTGCTTCTCGTCGATAATTCTCTCTGACATACTTCGCTCTTACTTTTCTTACAACGAAACCAAGCGTGAACGTAAAACAAACACGTGAACGTTTGAACAGATAAGAGTATAATCTACGTGGTACTCGATCTTGAAGCGTTATATATACTGAAGAAAAAAATAGTAAAAAAAAAAACTAGACAAATTAAAAAAAAAAAAACGAAGTCTTAAAAATTAAGGAACTTTGAAAAAATTATGAGAAAATGTACCCGAACGGTCAAGAATCTCAGGAATTTTGTTGTCAGTTTTTTGTTAGCTTAAATTCGATTTTACAGAGGCTTGAAAAGCGTTGAGATGTGAATTGTTCGAGGAGAATTACGTGGCTTGGTCACCTCTACAGTTTATCGGAAAAACATTCATCCCTCTTGAATGGGAATATACATAGCTATACCTAACCAACGCGTATTTCAATTAACGTGACTTCCTCTCGTTACTTGTAGGATTAAACGGATGCTGCGTCTCCGGTAGACGCATCGCAATTATCGCAAGGGAGGCGCATTCGTTTACATCTATCGACATGGACTTTGCGAATAAATTCCTCATTACGATTAGGTGGTTATAAAATGTCAAAAAAAAACAAAGATTTACGTTCAATTAATTATAATATGAAATGTAATTGAGGCGGAAAAAATTTTTGGTTCAATTATTTTCTACAATACTTATCGTGTTTCAAATAATACACGCGTGTAACAAAGCTTGTAGTCGTGACCTTTAATGCGGAACTTTGCACCTGCGGACGTCATCGTCCCTAGAGACGCGATATATAAGCTGGTCTCAGTGTTCCGAGTCTTCGAACATGTAGTTTTATAGGTATATAGGGCGTTCCATGCCAAATCACGTATTCTGTGACCCTGACCATTGTCTGGTCTTTTTTTGTCACTCTCTATTGTGTGCACATTTTTTGCTGATTCTCTTTTTTTGAAACTATACAAACAACGTCAGCCCTTCCAAAACCGTCTTTTTTATCGCCTTTAATAAGCCATAAAGAAAAGGAGAGAAGAAAAATCGTAATTTTTTTACTGATTGCGGCGCTATCGCGTGCGTAAAAAAAACCAAAGGATTCGAGCGGAGTTATATCGGCCATGAGGTGATTCGACATGGAATGCCCCATATAAATACAACAAGGAAGGTATCAGGGGTATACTAGAATAGGAGAAACGAACCAGCAAGGATTTACGGCTGGGTGATCACCCGAGCACCCATGTTCCAGGAAGGACGGAAATTCCAAAAATTACGGATAATTAATCAAGAAATTTATAGCCGCATAATAATACGCTGCCCTTTGTCTCTGTTCCTGAAGACAAAGTCAAAAATTAACAATCCATATCACGTCCGCGTGTGTAATGTGCGAAGGGTTTAATATCATATCCCTCGGGTTAGCAATTAATGTCAAAGTTCAAGGATACCTCATAGATGCCCTTATAATTTTAGAAATTCAGAAAATAGAAAATCAAATGAATGAATTATCTCTAATTTCGTTTTAAATTCATGCATTCGAACGAACAGCTACACACGAGGAGAGAGAGAGAGAATAATTAGGTCCGAACGAAACGAGCCGTGATTTGGGAACATCGTATACCTACAGGGTGTGTTCTTAGTCGCGTCGCATCGGGAGCGAACGGAACGGTCGGAATATACGAGCACGTAGCGTATCTGGAACGGTTCATTGTTGATGGCGGGGGCGTATCATCGATCCACCTATTCCGAGGACGGGTCTAAAACGCCTCATGTGTTTCTGGAAACTACGTAGAAAACGACCCCTAATCGACGTTCGTGCAAAATTCTAACGAAGCTCAAAAATCTCTACAATCACGATATGATAAATTCGTACTTACACTCCCACGTGCGTCAACCAACTAATGAAGAAAAAAAAAGAACCAATGAAAATAAATCAGCAGATTTATTTTCACGCGACTCAACCACCTGCGGTGTGTGATCTACGCCGCGGTTTTATTCAACGGTGAAATTTCCGCGGTGAAAAAAAACCAACTGTAATCGAAATTAGAGCGTCCGTAATTCTCGCGATTCTCAGGACAAAAAAATAGAAAAAATCTCTCGCTACACATTCGGTTAGCTAGTACTCGCCATGTCCCGTGGGTGTAATAATATAATGCAGGTGCATGCGGTGTCGTTGCACCGCGAGAATATATAAAATGCATCGGGATTGGCTGCACGAACTAGGAAGCCTTTGTTCTAATCTAATAAACCGCGCAAATCGTATATACCCTACCTATAAACACTCTTCGAGTGGATGTCTGAAGTTAACGTCTGACAAGTCTGCAGGGTGAGAAGTTTAATTATATTGTATGCGCTCTCAAACGCGTTCCTCAGCGATTTTCAATTTCGGCGTAATATAAGTACGTGAAATTTTCAATACGTCTCGAAGTAAAAAAAAACAAAAGTGAGGCAGAGAGAAATAAAAATATTACCTTTTTGAAATTTGCTGGATAATCCTTTTTTTTCTTTAATTTTTCTTCAACGACTAGAATTTTTCTTCACTCCAGAGTATTTGGGCCCGTAATTGTTAATCGCGGCGATTGAAAATTTATTCAAAGACTTTCGTAATTCACAATAAATTATTAGAATTTCATTACGAGTATCTGGGTATAAAACGTTCGTTTTTGCGAACGTGCAGACCGCAACTTATTAGACTACGGAATAGATCTCCGTAGATCAACTGCAGACGTATAATGCGCCGATACGAACAATCGGTTAACAGAGAATATAATTTCGGTACTGTAGATACGAGTATATTAAATCTGTAGATATGTAGATATAATTTTATGTTACGGTTCAAAAATTCATGAAAGAATTAACGAACCGGTAAAGAAAAATGGCATTGCCAGCTCTTACGTTATAATAATCACGTCTCGGTTCGCATGCAGTAGTATAAAGTTTATAAGAAAATATATTATGCACACGAATCATAATTCAATATAATATCATCGGTATAATGAAAATTTGAAGAAAAAAAATTGAGGAATTGGAGGAAAAAAAAGGTCGAAATTTGAATCGATCGACCTTCGAATAAACGCAGTGTTCGCTGTGATAGTAATCCGAAAGGATGATCGTCAGAAAATGGTATTGCAACACAATATGATCGATAGATCGTGCAACTAGGGATCTCCGAAGATCGGTGAATCAGTTTTATAATAACAAATGAACATACGCTTGTTGCGGACGCGGAAATTTATCAATCGGCGATCTGCTGTAGCAACAACAATTACGGTCGTTGTGTAGTTATAAAGATGATCAAATGCGAAGTTGGAGCTTTGATCCACACCAACGATCACTGCATTACGTCATTATATGATTCAAGCGTCGCGAATAATAATCGACCAAATTACGCGACGGGTCATAATTGTTGTACATAATATCACCTGTGAACATATGCATCGGAAATTTTTGGAGGACCACAGAAAAACAAAAAGCCGCACGAAGTAAAAACAGCTGGAAGAACTCGGAGAAAAAAGCTCCCATTTTCTTAAAATTCTTGTACAGCTAGTTGGAAATTACCACATTTAATGAGAACCCCTGATACGGGGGATGCAAAGGTACGTAAGCTTTTGTTGAACTTTCGGCCTTATTATTCGCTGAAGCTCAGCTGGAGAGCAAAATTCCAGACGAAAGAATATTCGAATCGGTGTGTATCGCGACTGGACGGTTTATAGGTATGCCCTATATGCGAAACATCACCAATAATCGAATACCTTTTTCCTATAGGTATCAAAATACACATATAGTACGTAGCCTGCAGATATGAATCAAACTGCGTCGAAGGGTGTGCGGATCTATACTTAAAGCATAATGTCTGTGGTCTGGCGGTTGTGCAGGTGCGTATCGATCAGATGGGTTGTAACATGCATTACGTAGCTGTCACATACTTCCCGGAGTGGGAGGGAAGGTACATGGGTACACCTATGTACATACGAACATATACCTATAGGCTCGACCTGGTGCAGAATGCATTGAATTCTAAACCCGGGTATAGTAGATTATACATATGTGTACCGAAAGAGCCGTGGTTCTGCCGCACAATTCATGCACCTGCACGACCACCGATCAACGTGGATTTAATTCCCGCTTCGCTTTGTGATGCTAATTATATTTCGGAGTAATTAACCGATGCGCATACATTTCGGCCATATATTGTATTTACATAATAAGTTCTGGCATTTAATAATTGGTATGATTTATAAGCGAATATATTACGAATGGAATCAAATTCTGAGTAAAAAACTATAAAAAGTCAAATTTTCGACTCACAATCAGTGTAAATTAATATTCGCGTTTATGCGTATCTATAATTAATATGGAATCGATCAGCTTTTGCGCGTAGCTGTAGGAGCATACATAATTGGAAAGCAGTTTATCAATTTGTATAATAAATTGTGGTTGAGAAGTTTTCGAACGCGTTTTTTGTTAACCTTCGTTGAATCGTCGTTACACGCTATGTACGCTTCTTGAATAATCCTGGCGATGCAATTATGTATATAGGTTACTTGTTACCGTTTTAACAGTATTTCAATTTTCAAATAAAATCAATTCACGAAACGCTGCAGCAGTATTAATTATTTCAGCGCTTCGCTGCAGCGACTATACATTATACACGCATATGCAGCTATTCACAGAAAATATCTTATACGTTATCAGGGCAATTTAAAAATATTATTCCTGATACGAGCGTGCATTGATAAATGATTATATTCATCAAAAGACATATCATGCACATATTGTAAAGTTCAATATAATCATTATTTCACATATCAGAAAAATTTCTATAAAATTATAGCCGCAGAAAAAAGGAACTTCGATTTATTTCCCCTATATAACAAATACCGTTAAGATTAAATAATCGAATACTGCAGAGAATTCTGAAGGCGCACTGCACGATGAATATATTACACAAACTGCATCGTATTTATTCTATTTAAAATATAAATATTAATGCAAAACTCTTCTCGTTAACAGTTATACTTTTGCATTATTTATACATCGCGTATTATGTACGTAAATGTTATACAAGATGATTCTGGATCTCGGAAACAAGAAGGAAAAAGAAAAATCAAACTGAATCAAAAAAACAATTTATCGAAGTATGCAGATGGTCGTTAAATATGAAAGAGTGAAATATGTATCAAAAATAATAATCATTATAATAATACCCAGTTGAGCTTTTAAAATTCTGAAATCCGCGCTGCCATTGCGCGTTGCACATCGAAATAATTATCAAGACCGGACGCGTTTTTCATCAGCAATTATTTACGTATTGCAGAAAAATCATAACAGTCCATTTGAACGGTCAGCTAGTTAGGCGAATTCTTGCAACCCTGCAAATTCAGTCTAATAGTGCGCGTTGAAAAAGAGAGAAGTAAAAATTTTACATGACGATTGGCACTTACAACTAGCACTTATTTGTATGCAAATTGAATATTTTATTTACTGCCTTCGATAGAGAAATTTTTCTCCCTCATTTATTTTTTTTTTTTTTTTACAATTTCCTAATCTCGCTTCTTAATATTCATTTCGAAGGTAAAATTATTTATGGGATGGAGTTAACCGAGAGAATTTTATATCTACAGAAATATTGACTTTATTTATTACTCATACATATACATAATATATAATCTATTTCTCCGCGTGAGATTTGATCACCATATGTGTTTAATAAAACATATCCATAACTTTCACTTAAATCTATAATACCTATCTATATACTGCGAAGCTATTACCTACGACTGAATTGCCTGCAGGTGATTGTTACGGTTTCTATGTAAATTCGGGCGCACATATACATAAAATGAATTAGGCGACAAATTTTGTCGATTAGAAATCAAAAATAAAAAGAAAAAAAAACTCGCTTGCCTTATAGTATATCGCAACGGTGATTCATGCGATTTACATCTGCACAGTTCCGCGCAGGTAATATACTTTGAAAGTTTATATAGGCACAATTGGTGGAAACTAGCCACTCCATATACGCCTGACTAGCGGCAACTTAACGTGTATGTTCACCAATCACGAAATTTTCATGTGCGTGAACCTCCGCCGATATTAGCGATCACGGATTTTTGAAAGTTAAGTCGGAAACTGACGCCGGCGGAGGTTCACGCACATGAAAATTTCGTGATTGGTGAGCACACGTTAGGTTGCCGCTAGTCAGGCGTATATGGAGTGGCTAGTTTCCACCAATTGTCCCTGTATACAGTTCATTTCTAATCTACATGGTTCGGGTTTATAATTTTGACGTTCTGCAGAGATTGGAAAAAGATAAATGCGCTTGCATTTTGAAAAAATATGTGGAGAACGGACTTCAGAAATTTTTGCAGAACTATACGTGAGATGATATGTGAAATAATAATTACCTCACGAGTACCTATGGGTATACCTATATTACATGGATGTACGAAAGTGATTAATTATACCGCGATCGCCTTCAAGATTGTACTACGCGCAATTTTCTATACGCGCGACTATACGCGCTGCTTGTTCTGCAGCCCAAGAATTGAACACCTGCGTTTATTTAACCGCGGTCTACACTGGGTTAATAATCGGACAGGCGGCTAACAATAAGTTAAAGCAGCAGCTATAAGACGACGTTCCTCCGAATGTGTGTCGCACATTCGCGGGAGGAGGTTTTAGATAGCCCTGCCTAACCTAACTCGAGCTATAACTTGACCTAAGTTAAAGTTCTCAAATATACCTAAATGCATATGTATGCGAATGTGACATGCGTAGGTTTACGTATATCCACACATATCTACTTCTAAAAATCAACACCACACACCCGTGCGCGTGCTGCGTTACATAACTCTAGAATAGAATAATATAAAGAACAGAAGAAAAGTTGAAACAGAGAACAACGAGCGCAAAATGCGTATACTTCAGATATAACAACGTGCAGTATACAACAGTTACGATTAAATTACAAAACGTGATCTGCCGCGTATTTAGTGACGAGTAAAAAGTCAAATTGCAAATGATCTATAAGAATTCGTTTGTTGAATAGAAAAAGAAATGCTCCAAAATTTTTTGTAACAATTTCCATACAACTCACACTTTTCTTTTACCATACACATAATTTCAACGAATTCGAAAAAGTAGAAAATTTTTGTTGAGAAGAAAAAAAAAAATGAACAAATAATGTAATGAACGTATATCTGAATATGACATTTATCGTTTACATGAATTTGCGCTAAAATTTTTATCACGAACATTTTATACAACGGTCAACGGCCGAGTGGTGCAGGTGGTATGGTCAGTCGATGCGTGATCGCTGCCTTAATTCTTCTTAGAATTGTAAAACTAAGGTTGACCTCCTTGCCGTGAGTTGTCGCACACCGAGATTTTCGTTATGCGATAAAAGAAAAAGAAAAAAGGAAAGAGAAAAGTATAGCAGCTCGTATAGGTATATCGGTATGCGTATTAGAATAAATACCGCAAGCATTCGTCGTCACATTCATACTTGATGCCCTCGGGCACGTGACCCTCCCGGCGAAGAAGAAACTTTTTACTTATAACACATGATAGTTATGAGGTAATTCCAGGTAATGCGTGTAACATTGGTATACTGACATAATTTTGACTGTATGAAGAGTTTTCAGAATTCGAGTGAAATTTGAGAAAAAAAAAATAAAAACGCGAACGGCCGCGGCCGCGAGCTATTGCAAACTACCCGGTTGACCCTCTCGGTAATTGTGGCAACGCATTTATGGAACAGTTGAACTGCAGTATTATATTAACTATATATAAAAAAAGAAATGAAAAAAACATGTGTCACGAAGCGTCGATCACGTTCGCGTTATTTTCCTAGTTTCTTATCGGCGATCGCAGGTCATTAATATAACGTTCTATGCACATAACATGTTAGTGTGTAACAAGTGAACGACTACGTCGTGCTGTGTGGAAGAATCACTGAATTTTAGATGTTCGAAATAGCAAAGTTATGGTTCGAAAATTTCTTCACTTTACACGCACGATTTTTGATAAATTGAATTTCATGAACATGTAACTGCACGTCTTGGTTTGTTAAAAACTCTATGGTCCGTCTCACGAAGAAGATAAAAAAAAACTATTGCAATCGTTGGATGGATTATAATTAGGGGTCGATTTTCGTTATTATATGTGGTACTAATTTCCGGCGCCTGTTTTCGACCGCTTTATAAAGAGTTTAATTAAATATAAACCATGCACATGGTTTACAAGTAGTATATTTGAGACCATTGGTACGCACGCATATGAAGTGTACGAGTTAAAGTGTATAGTGGCCTAAAATTAAATCTACGAGTAGTGCATCAAGTGGGTATTTAAATTAATCATGTAACCGAATGAAAGTTGTAGCTTACAGCGAAGTAGGTACCTAAACAGAGGTATAACTAGGCCTCTATGCCTCGTAGTTCCAAGAGTTCGACTTTTAAATTTTTTAAAACGGTCGTCAGTTGTTATTATTAAAATCCCGCCATCAGAAGCACACGGGTATGTGCAGTGAACAATTTGTTTGAAAACGAAAAGAGAAGAACAAAGTATATTAAAAACTGCTATACCCCGGTCACGCCGGTTATTAATTCAAAATAGCTCGCTAAATTCATCAACCCGATACCGGCAAATTGCTTCCGTTTATTCCTTCACCTAACCCAACCAAGGTAATTTCCTCCTCGGCCATTAGGTGTAATCCAATTAAATGAGGACAAAAATTATAAGCACGCCTACCCTCATTATATTATCCTACCTTCCGCTGGAGAGGGATGAAAAAAATTTGTCTCGACTTTTACAGCGCCCCGAGGATCGAGAGGAGTTTTCCGCGGGCTACTATAATTCCGAATATAACAAAAATTGAAAAACTTATAGGGCACCCGCAGAATTCTCGACAATTCGTAAAAAAAAAATATCAAAATATTTGAAAATCTGAGAAAATTCATCGCGAGTTGTGACCAGATTTATTGAAAAAGAAAAACGATAGGTAATAAATATTTTTCTTGAATAAAACATAGTTTTTCGTTTCAATTCCGAAATGTAGCAAGCAAAGCCAATTTTGTTCAGAACATTTGAAATGAGGAACAAAAAAAAAGCAAATGGCACCACGCACCCACCCTTAAAAACATTCACAGAGTTTTCCATTCATTCAAGACAGCAAGGCTTGCTTCGAATCATTCATTCAACTATACACATACATACACTTTGCATCCACATATTCCAACCGTGCAATTTTCAGCCTCGAAAAAAAATGAAAGAGAAAGAAAATTGATGGTAAATTATTCATGCGAAAAAGATGAGTTCCTGATTAATTACAGGCAAGTAAGATAATGGCAAGAATTTTCTCACCTTAGACATCCTCAGGGCGGTCACTCTCCGTGGACGTAAGTTTTGATCTCCCCCTGACAATTCTTCATTTGTTCCATCCCCTTCTTTCTCGCGCACTCTCTTTGCGGGTCGTATATTCGTAGGAGGTGCAAATTTATTCTGTACCCGGCAACCGGCTGCACTTCGTAAATAAGAAGAAGGCTCGGTGGCGTTTTCCTTATCCTGATCTTGGTCCTTACGGTTTACCGAGAGTGTTTTTTTCCCAGGGAGCAGTTTTGAAAATCGCGACAAACTCTTACCGGATGTTAAACCAAAATTATTGACACTAGCTACCGCCCGGCTGCGTATCGAAGAACCCCTTGACGACGATGTCGGTTGTTTTCCGATTGTCGTCGTCGACGACGTCTTGCCGTCCTGCGCCGATATCCGTTCTCGTTCTCGTTCTCGTTCACGTTCTCGTTCTCGTTGCCCCGTCCCCGGCAAGGTCCGACCTCGTACTGCCGCCATGGCGCCGACCCCCCTTACGACGCCCCCGCTTTTGCTGCTGCTGCCTTCGACGACGCCACCACCACCATCGCTACCGGCGTTGATCAATACTCCGCAACCAACGACGGCGACGCCAGCACCGGGGACGCTGCGCGAGCTCATCTGCAAATACGTTAAGTGACACTGTAATAGCGTAAGGTTTATCAGAAATTCTGAATCCTGCTATTTTATATCGATACCCAAATCTGCAGGGTAATGTTCATAGAAATTTGGTTTTCCGTTCCCACGTGAGCTGGTATCACATTTTCAAAAAAAATCAAGATCTCGGTGTGCGCCAGGACCTTCGAAACAATTCACTCCTTCTTTACGGGATTTTATTTTACGGGGCAAATTTTCAGTCCCGTGGAAAGTCCTTCCTTTACTCACAATCGGAACTATTTTGGAAAATGAAAATGGCGTCCGGCTCGCAAGTGGATATAAAACCAAACGAAGACCGGCGTATTGCAAATGTCTACATTCTATTACGTATCATTATTCCTTTCCGTGCCCAGATTTTTCTAATAAACCATTTTCAATAACTATTGTTACTCTTCATTTGTCGGTCGACGAAAAAAACATGTTTAAAATTTTACAGAGCGGTAGATATCGGACCATATACCGTGTGTCCCAGCGTTTACACCGCAGTATGTCTGGTTGCCTGCCGCCACGTTCATTCGCGGAGCGTGGAACCCCTATACTGCCCTATCGGGTAAATCTGTAACTGACGGCAGGCAACCAGACATACTGCGGTGTCAACGCTGGGACACACGGTAGACCTATAAAAAAAAATCCAAATTCGATTTGAAAGACAAAAAAAAAAAAGCCGTTTCTGGTTCTGTCAGAAATATTTTTGTAGAGTGACATCGTGAAGCGTCTCTCATGTTTTCCAATAAATAATAAATAACCGGGGGATTTACAGTTGCCTCCCGCACGATTCATAAATATTTGTACGATTTTTTCTTTTTTTTCCTTTGGTTTTTTTTTTTTTCACGCTTGTATATTTTTCACGATGCGAATCTAGAGAAACGCGTTGAAAGAACCGACGACCCTGCAGTGCAATGCGGTAGCAGCGCGTTATTTCACCCTCGAAATGAGAGGGACAATAATTTGTAAAAGTTGAGTACCTCGTTATACACCGCTCGCAGAACCCCTCGAGTTTTTCCTGTTATATAATATTATATCATGTATACCTTACGCTATACTGCACACACAGATGTCAATCTTCTTTTCTCTTTTTTTTTATATCTTCCGATACATATCATATATGTGAAATGAAAGGATGACAGTTAATCATTTTTTCAAGTTATACTTTGGAAGGTAATACATTTTTTGTCGAATTATTAACACCAAATAATTTTTTTTGTTATGAGTCCAAACAAAAGTTTCGTTGTTTAACTGGGCGGTAAAAATATATTTGTTGTTATACATCACCGAAATTTTTGGTGTTAGCAATGAAAAAAATGTCCCTTAGTAATTATACCTCGCCCATTGTTCTTTAGCTTTTTTTTTTTCTAATGTACATGAACGTAATCCTCTAAACGACATGGCCTAGCTGCCGCGCGATCATCTGCAGCATTTCGTCGTTTCCAGTGAGTTATTCGGACCGCGAAACAGATGTAGGAAACGTAATGTGGACGATAAATACCAAAATCCGGAATTTCTTTTTCTACCCCGAAACGTCTGATACACATTCCCGTAATTCTTGTGAAGGTATGTAGGTGACGTTCACAGTTCGATGATTTCTTGAAATATCATATGAAATATTGAAGATGAAAATCTTCGTTTTTTTTTTTTGCCTTTTTTCATCCACATTCTAGTCTTTTCATATTTGTCAAATACGCCCTTGACGATAAAGCTCTACCTGCTCTTTTACTCGGTGTACATATGATAACTATATGCGCATCGCGCACGTAGAATATCACGGCCAGGAAACTAACCCACATTCTTTTGAGGTGTAGGTTAAATTATGTACTTATACGAAGGTGTTCGAGGATTATATGGAGTATAATGTAGGTTATGTACAGGTGTACGGATGTATATGAGATAAATATATTCCACATATCCAGCGATGATTCCAGCGTCAGCAGGTTGTTGGAAAAGGGCGAAGTATAAGCAGCAGCGGTGGAAGAGAGAGTCACGGAAGGATGATATCATATTTCGCGGTAAAAACGGGGACTCAGAAACAGTTTTTAGTCTTTCATAGAGGTTTTAGAAAGCCGAACTGGAAGATAGACAAATATATAAGATACGCGTGTATTGCACTTCTAAGATCTGCGCAATTATAAACGGTGCGCAGTTTTCCCGTCCCTTGAAAAAAATTCTTAAAACAGACAATAAAAGAGAAAGAAGACCAAAATCATGGTCTGACTAATAATCACGTTCAAAAATAGCAACACACATCATCTACCTATTTTAGAGTGGCTTCGTATTTTTAGCTCTATTTTGTTATTTCGAAACCAACATAACAGAAATTAATCAATGCTTATCGATTACGATACAAAAAAAATAATAATCAGAGTATACAGGTCTAGCCAGACAAAAAAAAAGTATCCAAGAAGTCATTCAAGTTTTTCCGAATTTCTTTTCTTTTTTTTTCTCAAGCTAAAAGGCCCAGTGAAAAAAGCGACGAAATTTTGAGAATATTGTTTCTCGTCGTATACGCAGATATTGATTTTTTTTGTTTTTTTTTTCAAATGAAGCCGCGGGAAATAAAAAAAAGTTTGTCGATCACTTTTTTTTATCACTACGCTGACCTATATAATATATTAATTCTAGGAAGATTTGTAATTCCTTTTTTTTTTTATTATTATTTAAATTTTGCTCGAGATCAATTTTCGATTAATATGATTGTGCGGCAGATATATATAGGTTTGACAGACATCAAGGGCCGCGCAAACTATACACTTTAGGTGGTTCGCTTATCGCCTGCACCCTCTCTAGTAATTCGTTTTCAGTTAATTTCCGCCAATTTCCCTAGTCTGAGCAATTTCAATCGACCCCAAAACTCAACTATCAGCGTAGAATCGATCGATCTGAGCTGTCTCTATAAACTTGCATGTAATTCTATAAAAACCGCAGCGGCCAGCTCGATTGAAATTATATTATTTTTATATATAGGAGAGAATTTCTGCACAGACGCAAAAACCGACGAGACATAGAAGAAAAAGAAAAAAAAATAATAAAAAATGTGATTCGTAAAGAGGGAATCACGTCAGAAGATTGAATAATCGTGGAAATGAAGATCAAATTACCTTGCGGGCTCCAATGGATCGATTCGTAATTACCATCTTGAAAAATCTACAATAGTGCACGTATAATATGATCTACTGGTTGATTGCACACAAATTTAACTGCATGTCGCCATATTAACGATTTTATCTCGACGTTAAACGTTACAGACGAGTCGTTGCATTGTGATCGATTTGACGTATCATTCTTTCGGAAATTAACATATCGTGCATTATATGCGGAAAATTAATAACGAATCGCCCCAGTAAATATTATCAGGTGTTTGTTCAGGTGGTGCGGCAATATCGATCGCGGCAGAGGTTAAATTCCATACGTTCTTCGATTCCTGAAGATAATAATTCATTCAACGTACTGTACATATCTTGATTCATTATTTTACACGTTCAGATAATACGAGCGAATTTTAATTAGGTTCAAGCTTTTGTTTCTCTTGCGAAGGGGCCACGTTGACAGGCGTTAAGTTAGGTAATAAGAAGTTATAGTTTTACAATACACGCCGATTAAGTCTGAACGACACGTTCACATCTTACGTTACGTTGTAGTATACGTTACGGTTAAGGCCATAGACACGATCTAGTCATATTGAACCACTGGCACAACGTGACTATTCAAATATGATAACAATGAAGAAACTTTGCCGCATCAAAGTTGAACGTGTGTAGGTAGAGAAGCCGGAAGGTTTTTAATTGTTGCGTCATTATAATTGGCTGTTAAACTTGATCATGAGATGAGCCGAATAAATCAGTTGTCGATTTACATATTACAGTATTGGTGATTAAACACGTTTGTGATTTAACGTAAATATGATAATTTATATTTATTGTACGTATATGTATTGTAAAACTTGTCATGCAGCGCGGTCGATTCGATATATTTATAATATACGCATCGCGATAGAGTTTGATACGACGTCATCGATTGATGTCTGTATATGTTTGTCACGACTCATGTTATACACAAGGTCGTTATTCCATCGATTCGGTTTGTGGCCAGTAGGTTGTTATAAAGTTGGCTAAATTTTAACATACAGCAAATTTTGAACTGCAACAGGATCTCCGTGACAAAACGATCGATCGAATTTCTTTGAATTCTTCTCCAACACTTCCGGTTTTGTATATCATTTTAGTTTCTGTATCCGATGGCGATTTTCAGATAACGAACCGGCTTATCAGCAGCGCAATACAAAGGTTCTCAACCCTTTCAAATGAAGTTCCAGTACACTGCATTTGATAATTATTGGCGTCGCTGCGGACGATCTTCCGGATAATGTGCGAGGAATCTCGCGTCGCTGTTCATCTTCTTCTGGTTCTACTCTTGGAGATAGACATGGTGATCTTTGCGCGGGTTTCCCCGACGCGGCGTTCTAATTCCAAAATGTTGCACTGAGACCTTTCGTAGTATATACCGCATGTATAGATATATAAATTCACATATAAATGCGTCTCGGATACCGGCGGCAGCAGCAGCGGTCGTAACTCGCGCTCAGCTGAGTCACGTTGAGAATTGAGCTAATTTAGATCGTACTTAGCGACGAAATTATCTTTATACATGTATACCTATACGAGATACACCACACTTGACGAAAATATAACGCGGGAACCGCGCGACTATACGTGTAGATATATCAAAATTACCAGCATATATTGAAACCATACATAATAATTCTCGCGAACTTGATCGTTTCCTCTGAATTATTAATTGCACGAGAGAAAATAGGTTGAATTATTTATGGTTTATATAGATATGTATTTATAAAAATCGATACGAAATCCAATAATTATATATCGCAGTACGCCCCGAGTGAATTTGCATATATTATTATGTATAATGAATGGCAATCGAGAGAGTGAAAAGAAGACGAAAAAAAAGGTAAGAAAATCGCAGATATGTCGTCGGTTCGATATACATTATAATAACGTCAAGGTGGAGGCTCGAAACTCTTGAAAAAAGGAAATGAGAGAAAAAAAAAACAATTAATTATGTCGATGTAGGTATGATACGACGACGAGATAATTTCGTGGCTAACCAAACACCCGCGTTCGTCGAGGTTTAGGACGCCCGACAGCGACCGACAAACTGCGGGGTTTCATGTCGCGGAGTATTCGTATATACCTAATAAGCGCAAATGCTCGAGTTTTATCTTTTTCGAATCTTTCAATTCCGCGATGTCGGTTTTTATTGGTTATCTGATGAATTAATTCAACCGGCGCCTCGTAGATAATGAAAATAAACCTGGAGGTAGATAACACTTTTTTTCAATTCACAATTCACAATTTCCGATAAACGATCATCGTATGAGTACCTATACCATCGTGTTGCATAGAACATTAGTATATATTTTTAGGATTTTCGGAGCTGAAAGTTGAATATTTGTTTTAATCGTTTGACTGACTGCTTCTTAATGTATTATAATTTCAGGAATACGAATCCGTCGAGTAAATTAGGCGCGACTTACAAACCAATCGTATAACTATGATAAATCATGATGTGCAGTGCGAAACATACTTTGACGTATTGCATCCGTACATCTATAAATTTTATTTTCTACGCGATCAATAATCTGCAATATATCCACACTTTCCTGCACTTGAGACTGTAATCTCCTAGCATGCTGCAGATATAGCGCATAAAATGCAAACAGCTACACGGCCCTTTAGATATCTGCACGTCGAACGACCGGAAAAAAGAACTATGTATTACAACCACCTTGTACTTTTCTTTATATTACAGGAATTTTTAAGAGGATTGATAAAATCCTTATACTTGAGATGAATGGATAAAATTCCAATCCGATACATTCACGTTCGCTAGTCAGCTGTTGATTAATTTTTTTTTTTCCCACATTGCGTAACGCGCGAATAGAAATATCTCATAATCGGTGCGAGATCGTTGTGCTGCAGGCTCGTTTATCTGGACATTATACATGAACTTATAACCTGCAAGTTATTACTCTCCCGGCATCATTTGCGGATTGCCAAACCTCAAAAGATATCATATATACATTATTCAATTTATATGTAGATAGGCATCTATTCATTGCGAAATTTGAACTATGTATATGTATATTATGATTTTTAATTGATATTTTAGTTCAGATACGAGAGACTACGTTAAAATCGTTGCTGCTGCTGCTGCTGCCCGTAGTGGAATAATAAATATATCGCAAGGCTGCCGCGTGCTCGCGGATTTATCAATTGCGTAAGATCGCAGTTGTATTCTAAGTGCCGCACGCGAGATGCGATCCGATACATTCACGATCGTTAATAATCGATATCGATCACCCGCGGGCAAATTTTTTTTATCATAGATAAGAAATATCTAGAATAATAGAATTGAAAATTAGGTCAAGAAAATGATACGATTATGAAAATCGTCCATGTGCAAAAATACCGATCATTTGCGTCAGGTATGAAATGATAACTGTCGATGTGAGCTTGAAATCCTAGAAAGATTCTAGAGAATTATAAAATTGTTGAAAAGTAATAATCAATGTCAGCGGAAATAAATCCACCAATTTTCCCATACATGCAATAAAATTCTGAAAACGCGCCTCATGGGCATACAGAAAAGTCGTTTAAAAGTTCAAATTACCTACGTATAGGTATATGGATATAAATTTCAAAGGTGACAAAACTAACGATGAACTGTAGTACCTCGAAAGTTAGGAATAATATATTTAAACTGGAAAGGTCAACGAGAATTAGCTGTGTTTACAGCTTTCTATTATAGTATGCGGGCCCTACAGACGAACACCTGGAATTTTAAACCACTGACTTTATAACAGCTGATGAAATTAACGAAGCGCAAAATTAGCACGAGCTTCGGTGCACAATTAATGCACTCCGCACACAGTTATATGTGAGCATTGAAGTAATATGATTCTGAAAATTCTGCGAAAATCCTGGAACTGCACTTAACAAATCCGTGCTTTATTGTGTGTAATTATAAACGTTTAAATAATTATGTTTTAACGGTGCGATTTGCCGATTTTCGAGAGTTACGTTCACTTTCGTATGACGATCTGATCGGTTGACGCGCATTCTGATAATTCAGAAAACAATTAATCTGTTCTTTGCATAAGATTTATCGATTGTCACATCCCATCATCGTAACAGCCGATTGATTCGGCACACGAAGTTGAAGTCGAGGAAAATAGTAAATTAAATTTCAAAATTCTTACCAGTTTGATTTTTTTCCGGTAATTCTCCATGGAGTCAGCGCGAGGGGTTGCAGCAGCAGCAGCAAACTACACACACGCCACTGCGCCGTCCCCGATTTTTTTTTCAAAATGATAATATAATTAATTAACACGCTAAGTTTGATTAGCGAAAATTATGCATAAACATGGTACTTGATATAGACGACGTACGAAAACGCGACGCACCTGTTTCGTCGTCGGTGGCTAAACTAAAACTGAGTACATAAACTCCTGAGTAAGAGAGAACCAGAAGTAGCAGCAGAAGCAGAGCTCGCAATAGCTTGATATAAAGTTGTATCCGTAATGTACGTGAATACGTGAGTATGTACGTGAAATGTGATGAATACATATGTATAATATACTTATATATATACGCGAGAACCAAGAAATCGCGTGGAGCAAAACAAACTTATAAACGCGGCAACCGAATGCGAAGAGCTAGGAGAATTGCTAAGAAACGGAGAGCACGATAATACCCGCGCGTTTAAAGGTCATCATCATCATCATCGTTTTCGTTTTCCTAGTGGTCGTTTTGTCTGGTCATAACGATCATCGCGAGCCGTGATTTACCTGCTCGATAAGTAAACAATTGACTCTGGTAAAATTCCAAAATTTATTTGAATTTCAACGAAACAAAAAATTGACATTAATTAATGATAACAATTAATCTAATTATCTCAAATCCTGTCGTGAGTTTTGGAAAATCAGGTGGATTCCGATAAAGGTTGACACCGTTACTTTCCAAATTAAATTTCGAAAGAGAGCCGCTGAAACTAGGTGCGGAAGTTTAAAAACCAAGGTGATAACCAGCATGTATCGATCATTCGATAATATTATAGTTACAAATGCCGGTATTTGTACGAACTAATAATAACGATTACTGAAGCCATATCATCGTATCTGATCAAGTGATCAGTTTCATTGTTGGTATATACCTAGTGTACATAACAAGCAAGCCACAGATTTATCCTTTTTTTTATATTACTTCTTATCTAGAATGTCAAATAGATTATTTCTACTTCTCATTCCGATCGAGACTGTGCTGCATTACAAGAAACAACGAAACAAAAAATCAATAAATCAATAAAAATAAAAGCAAAATATTTTTACAGTTTATTATTTTCCGCATCGATATCAAAAATATTTTATCAATGCCAATAACAATACCAATCGATTTGCAAAACTGCAATAAAGAAAATGAAAAATAAAAGAGCACGTATATATAAATATTTTCGTTCATAATTCTTAGTTATTAGTAGAACTGCAAATATTTGGACAAAAATATCTATATTAACTTTTGAAATAGTTAGCAAGTTTAATTTGCATCACCTTGTCAGCAAAACCTTGCGGTTTGTCTGTAATTCCTGCAACTGAAAGTGTAAACTACTACAGTAAATGTATAATAATAATAATAACAATAATTGACAAAAAAAAATTCAATCTCATTTTTGCAGCACTTATTTTTCATTATTTCAAAAGTAAAACAACAATAAAATTATAATAATAATAAAATTAATGATAATGGTAAAACTAACAATTATAACATTAAGAGTAATAGCATTTTTCATCGCACGTCTTCTTGATTAGGTTATATGTATTTTATATTATTTACACTTAAGTGGTATATTTAAGCAATTATAGGTATATAATTACGATGTGCAATTCTTTTGTGAACGTAAAATAGTATTTTTATTTACAGCGGCAATGTAAATTTAGATAGGAAGAACGTATATATATAAAAATCCGATACTGATTGGAATTTTTGCAAAAAATATATACGTGTAATCCGTCGTTCGTTTTATTGCGGAAAGTAAGTACTTTATATAGTACATAGATAAAACCTATAATAATTGCATCGAACTTTATATGTCTTCTATATCTCTCTCACTCTTCATGAAAGGGGAAAAATAATTTTATTTTCATTCGTTTTAAGTATGTATATGATTACACAAAAAACTTCGTAGTAACGGAACGTGGTGTGAATACAGTAGTATAATTTCATTAATATTCATTAATACACATTTTTTCATGCCTTTAGAATTTTTTTTTTTTCAATTTAATTTTATTTTCTTTCCTTTCTCTCGAATTTATACATAATATAATATATATTGGATTTATATATACACATATGTATGTTGTAAATACCTCGAATTTATACATATATATAACATGTATATATATATATATATATATTATTTATAATTTGTAATTATAATATATTTGACTAATTGTAATATAATATATTCATATATATTTTCTTGTTTTTTTTTTCTACCTTATCATGCACACGACTTTTGTTCTTTTTTTTTTTTTTTTGTTTCAAACAGAGAAGTACGTTTTGGCATTTTATTTTCTCTCGCATTCTCTTATCATATTCAATTTTCGATTTAATAATTTCACTGCTCTGTTATTTAATTTAATTTAATTTGATTTCGGAAAATTGGGGAGCACGTTTTAACGCCGACGGATTATTATTGTAACAATTTCAAGGCCTGTAGGTTTATATGTATATATATACCTATATACAATTAATTGCAATACCGTCAAACCGCCTGCACTCCACACAATAAAAAACGTAGGAATTTCCTTAGCTCTATATAACGAATCTACAAATCTATACGATTCCAAAATTCACAGTCATAAATTTTTTTTTTTTTTCTCTCAATTTCAAATTCATTAATTTCATTAGCAAAAAGATCACAGCTAGGCACTTCGGCAGCAGAACATCATGGTATTATCTGTGTCACGTTGTCATTGAGGTGTGTAATTGTTCGTGTATGTTTTTCACGTTTTTTTTTTTTGTTTCTTCGCAATATTGTGTGTTCGTGTGACAAAAGTAGTGTGGCACTTGTCATCGGTATTACAATATTAAGTGTATAATGTTATATAATATTGTCATCATGCAGCAAAAAAGTTAACAATTGGAAAAAAAATAATTTCATTTCAGCAGATTGAATTCAAAGAGGAGTATGTTCGTGTTTTTTTTTTTTTTTAAGTTTTTTTAGTCCTTTCAAATATAATAGATAGTAAACTGTACTTGTAGAATGTAGAATGTGAACTGTAATGTAATTAATTGTGAAAGTACGATGCACTATGTGATATTGCAAAAATTGCACGGATTATTATAGGTATGACGTATAATATATAAATGTTAAATTTAAAAAGCTGTATATCCATTACAAACACGCGCGTCAAACTCTTAAATAGATTTCATTCATATTGGTACAATTATAATCAATTATAATAAGCTAGAATCCTATTTAAACGAAACGGCATTTTACTTTCATTACCTGTTTTTCATGAATATAAAAACGAAACAAAATTGTGCGGTAGGTTACTGTATACATTATATATTATACAGTTAATCAGGCGCAGTTGACACCCTAAATTATTTACTTCTTTAATGGTCAACATGAGATCGGCGCCTAATTTTTTGCATTGAAATTCTGACCAAAAATTAGTCGTGTCAGGGGCGAACTAAAAATTAATTTTTCTTTTCAGTTTCTTATATCTAAACTAGATAAAGGCTTTTAACCCAACGGACAATACCAACTTTGAAGCTTCGAAACGTCTAGAAGACTTCACGCTGTATTTTATTTTACGTCTTTCTTTTTTCCATTATGAAAATTTAAAAACACGAATCTTTTCTTCAATGTTTTCAAATTTTCAAGGCTTCTTATGCACTTCGAATCTTCGTATCTGCCACTTCATAGTTTTGTAATCTTGAATTATTAGTTGAAATTATCACGTTTTTTTTTTTAAACAAAAAATATCGAACAGAAAAATCTTTGAAAAATACAGACTTTATTAAACATCGTTCATTATTAAGTATATCAATTGATGATGTTCTTTGTCTGAAACGCTGCGTGTCACAGCCTTTCAAGGGTTAGTTCCCTCAATTTTTTTACAATTCCACCACGTTTTTTAAACGCTTATTACATAGTCATTATTATTACACTCTTGCCGCAAATAAAATAAAATAAAATAGAAAAAAAACCATGGTAAAGAAAAAACGGGTTCTTCCAGACGGTTCTAAAACTCTTATAAGTATTTTCTGTATAGTAATTTCTCCGTACAGAGATAGTTTACAACATTTAATTATCTAGTCAAGTTTTCTAAAGCGAACGTTTTGTCCTGCCTATATCATTTATTAATTATGTACTGGTTCATTTTTGTGTTAATTAAATTCGGAACTTTTTATCCACGATTCAATTTGCTTCCCGTTCACACAACAAATAGACAAACGAACAAACAAACACACAAGCAAGCAAACGTAGAAACACAAACACACGTTATACTTATACAGCACAAACCGATGCGCATTGAAAAATTCTTTGTTCCGTTCCCATTTTTTTTTTTCTTTGTTTTCCCTCCATACTGTCAAAATTAGTGACACGATTTTTTTTTCTATATTCCTTTTCTATCTCATAACAGTTTCTCGCCTTCTTTCTATCCCATCTTTTGAGTGCCGTTTTTTTCATCATTTCGAACACCTATACATTCCCACACACAAAAATGCACAATACTTAAATTCCACACACATACATTGATTTAAACACACCCTACGAGTGTATTAAAGTTTTTAGAAGATCGAAGAAAAATCGAGCTTTTTTATTATTGAAACGTTATTTTTTCCAATCCAAATCAATCCGTCACTTCTACGCTTTTTCTTCAACGTCAAACGAGAACTGTTGAATGTATATTAAAATACGAGATCGAGAGCCGTAAAATCCTGGTTTGAGAACATGGTCATTAAAAATAAGATATTCGATTAGAAATAAAAAGGCCCGAATAAATTTCCAAAAAAATTGTGTCAAGCATTTCCATACCATGAGGATGACGATGGTACGATTTATTTCGTGAAATTCCCGTAGCACACATTTTCAGAACTAGGAAACTATTCTTGATGTGAAGAAACATTGTATATATTTTTATATTTACACATGTCGATTTTTCCTCGATTAACCTGGTATCTCTATACATACCACTATGTATATAAATATATGTATAATATTGTATATTTACGTGTATATGTATGCATAGAATAAAAATATCATGATTCGTAAGACACAAATATGTTCATTTAAAAAATATGATTCCTCAATATATGCGTAAGGTACTGTACCGTGGTGTACTACGATTATTCATAATAGTAAATAACAAGAAAAATTGCACTAACAATTATAGTAATAATGATAATCATAATAATAATAATAATAATAATAATAATAATAATAAGTATTTTCTCAAATTCTGTACACACTTTACTGTACATACATGATCGCGACAATAAAAGTAATAGTAAAATAATAATAGTAATAATAATAATAATCATCATAATAATGATAATAATAATAATAATAATGATCATATTCTTGATAAAAATGATGATAATAATAATATTAATAATATCTTCTTAACGTTCCATACAATGATGACATTAATTAATTAATCAATTATCATTAGTAACAAAAATGAAAATGATGGGCAATAATAATTTTAAGTCGGTACTTTCATTCGTTTTTTTTAAATTGGACGATTTGAGTTTTGTTATATTTTCATTTTTCTAATTCTTCCCGCTCATATAATTTCATCTATTTTTTTCTTACGACTACAATTCGCAGATAGGTATTAAATAGCCGTAAATTTGTGAAACGTTACAACTTGACGAGATATGTAAACCTCTCGACGTTTCAGAACATAACGACCGTTACGAATATACCTGTTCATAGAAACGTGTATAACGCGTTCATTGATAACGCCGATTCTTCCATGACAATGCCTGCAGGTTACTTCAATGAAGATTTTGTGGAAACCACAAAGGAACGTAGGGCGATAAGGATTTTTATCCTGGATTCTATTTCCCTAGCTTAGGATACAGAACTAATTGCGTTGTGCGGCGAACCCATCTGGGTCAAAACTTTATCCAACCACTGCAGCGGACCGTGTAAGTGTGCTTCGATCCAACATGGCGTCGACGTTACATCCTGACGGTGGTATTCCGCGCCCCAACCCTTCACAAAGGACATTCTGTAAACGGTTTCAATTTACAATTATAACTGGCTCAAGTTAAAATGTATGAATGTAGAGTGCATCGGAAATTTTTCGCTCACCGGATAGTACACATTTTTGTGAGTTCGTAGACAGCCTCGAATCCGTGATTGACGCTCTGCGATAGGAGCTGTGCAAACTCCTGGTTGTTGAATATTTTCAATGAGCATCCCGGAGGTATCTTGCATACGGTGCTGGGGTGGAATCCGTGATGGTGGTTACAATTTCTCGACTGCACAAATATCGCTGAATCTGATAAACACTCCGCATAAACTTCACCACCGACGTAGTAAAGGTGTACTCCTTTTCCTATGTGTCGCCTGGTGTTTTCTATCGTTGAATTTCTATTAACATTGGATAACTGGCCGAGACAAAATCTGTCCGAATTGTTACTAGGATTAGTGAAACCATCAACAATAACTGAGTGTGATTGGCAATGGAAGACCTCTCCGACCCTGCAATTCAGCTCGTAGTAAGCAATCGAGGCCCAATAAGGTGGTTCTTGGTAAGAAACTGGCGCCACTTCCGCATTTCCGGTTGTATCCATTGCTGATGGATCAGGTGGCGGTGATTGACCGTGTTGGGAACCATCTTCTGGCGGAGAGTAAGCCGGTGGTGGTGTTTCGGGAAGACCATTGCTCCCATAGGGACTTTGAGGGTTCGGAGAAGTCGTGCTACCTGGACTTGGGACAGAACCGACAGAGGAAAGTGGGGATGTTGGATTAACCCCGACACCAGTTCCGGCGTTGAAACCACTCGAGGAATAAGAAACGTTGTGTGGCATGGTTGGCTCGGGAAGTTGCTGAAAAGGTAGGAGCGAATGACCCGGAGCAAATTCTGAATGCCTCGGGACCAAAACTGGAGGAAGAACCGGACTTTCGACGCGTTTATAGTGATAAGGATTTATACAGACTTCTTTCTGCTTGGCAGAAAATGGATATTGGCATAATTCAAGGGGTTTAAGTTCGTGGTGAGATTGTAGGTCTGGCCATCGCCATACTCGACAGTATATCACGTGGGGAAGACCCTTACGATGTGAGACTTGTAACCGTCCATCAAGACTTCTAGGGATCGTGACACACTTGCTTGGTGTTCCTGGGCAGCTCAAAGCGCGTTCAAGTTCCTCGATTGCTCCTTTTCGTTTCTTTAACTTTTTTACCAACGAATCAACCGCCTTTTCAGCCCACTTCTCTTCTTCGTCACCCTGTTTCCAACCGAGGAGTTTTTTTACCGCAGGACTTGTGAATGAAAAGAGACTATTTAAGGATGACATTGGACCCGAACTCGATGAGCCCTCTTCGTCGTCCATTGTGGTTTTATCAAATCAAAACGATCAGAAAACCTGCAAGATTGTTGGAATTGATTCGTCCCCGCCTCCTCGCCGAGTGTTGCCTATAAAAAAAAATACAAACAGCAAAGTTATTTGGCGGGAAAACGATCCTGCACTAAAAATTAAAGAGCGTTAAATATATTTTAGAAATTTTACGTCACTCGCATAACTGATATGTTCCAGCAGATACTGTTGTAGAGTTGTATATAGTTGTCAATAAATACGTCATACCATGCTTCCAAGTAATCATCGTCATCGTATTTCAAACAGTCAATCGATGATTTTTTAGAAACGGAGATGTGGTACCGGTTGAACCGCCGCAAATACCACGATTACATTACACACGAGTCAAAATTAATCGTGATCAATTCATTGAAATCCTATACACGCGCGAAATTAAACTATTCTAACATTGCAGTTAACAGAAGAAAAGAAAAAGCAGAAGCACGAGGACATATTCTGACCCTACGAGTCCTCGAAAATTCCTTCACAGGTAAAATCGTTTACCTGTGATTTGGTCCGCCATGCGGTACCAAAAAAGGGATCCAAGGAATGGATTTGTAACGATAGAAAATATCGACTAGGTTCGCGTCGAGTCACCGGCATTGATCATCACTAGTTCGAAAATAATTCGGGATCAGTGATGTGTAAACAGGAAGTTATATTACGTAGTTCTTTGGTCACCAAAAAATAAAAAAATTCTCCGAAATTTAAGCGTCATCGTTTGTTGTGGCACAGCCTTATCAAAGAGGGGGAAGATTACGCGAATTATTCACTAGATAGTAACACATGGATAAAAACGGCGCGAACGAATTAACGTATGAGGGAAAATTTCTAACAGCAACGTTCGCAGCTGCAAAGCACAGAAAGTTTGAAATAACTGTAATATAAGCTTTATAAGAGTACATCAGTTTTCAGTAGCTCGGCGGTAGTACCAAGTGGTGTGAATAAAAGAGTAAATAAGTAAGTAAGGAGCAAGTAAGTCGTTGCGGGCAACGTGCTAGCGCACCCTTCCTATCGGTTAGCGTTTTTCCGCTTATGGTGAGTCATTGCACTTAGCGCAGGCGATTCGACGAAATCAAATGACGATAATAAAGTAAGAGAGAAACGAATAAAAGAAGTAGGAGAAAAAAAAAATAAGAAAAACGCAACGCCGTTCCGCAGCCGGAGGCTCCATTCATGCTGCGCGTAACTACAAATATATATAATATGTGTATATATTTTACATTTGTACAACCATGTGTGTACGTCACGAACACGATTACTTTACCCATACGAAGAACGCCTATGGCTTACGCAAATATGTGTACAATAATAAAGTATGAAATATATATGTCGTATGTATGTATACGTATACACATCATATAATAATCTACGTAATTCATTTCCTAAAAACTCAAACTTGAAACGCGTGACTCATCCCCTCCCCTACGCGCTCGCCGGTGTTTCAACTACAATTGATACTGGGAAAAGTCAATTACCTGAACCGGCCGATTATTATTCACCTGATTTGCGAATTAGACCAATAATTTTACCTGGAGTTTCTGTTTAGCTCGCCGATTTCGGAAAGGTCAAGCCAGGATTTCTAAGGATGCGAATTTCATACCTGAGAATTCGCGCGAGGGTATAAGGTACGTCTCTGGTCGTTAAACTATGTGAGGAAAAAGAATTGTATTTCATACGATTTTCGATGTATACGATACTGCATAACGTGGTGTGGAGTAATGTACTTTAAATTATTGAGAATTCCCGCTGGTGTTTTCGGAGCAAAACACGTGTTCGAGTATATCTGTTTCTCTCTTACTGCAGATCAGCGGGACGAGGACGAAGAGAAGAACGACGACAAGGCGGCGACGGCAAGTGCCTGGGGATCTGAGAATTTTTATTCCAATTGAATTTCTTTATTTATTCTATTATTAAATGTCTACAGATGACTTCGAGTTTACCGCGATCTCAATCTCGATCATCGTGACTCTGATCTGGTCGCTTTATAACGCGATTATATTTATTTTACTCCTGTTGCTCAGAGTTTAACGATAATGAGAATAATTGTATTCTTTACGAACGTTCAATTACATCGATATTCATACAAAGAGTGGTAGAATTTTAGCGAGATAAAACAGAAATTATTATCGACGCTAATAGGTTATTAATTGTTATAATCTCACGCCTCGGACTTTGAGGACACCATGAATCAGGCTGAGACAGATTCTTGAAAAAGTAAAATCTAAAAACTTTCAACCACTGTACGAATAATAATTCATTTTACAAAGCAACTTCATTATTTATTTACCCTACGTTTTTTCTATTCTGCGATACTTATAATAAAAATTAGTGGAATACAGAGAAAACATAACCTCTGATAATACCGAAAATATTTATGTAAACATTATCCCCCTATAAAACATCGATATGTTACTCACTTATTTTTTAGCGCGGTCAAATTTTCTTCTCCCTTGCTAACGGGGGGCGCCTCCAAAAGATTGGGGGTGTAGATACGTCACTGTAAAACTTCACTTGTTCGTTATTGAGAGTTTATCTTTGTTTTTATTATTGAAAACAACGGGTATTTGAGTCAGGAATATTAACAGGTTATAGGTTGAAGAAGTCACTCGTATTTTGAATGTAATAATCGGCTTTAGTCTGGATGTGTGGTAGCGTCGTCGGCCATCTTGACTAACTGACTATCTCGGGTTATGCCCGTCGCTCACTTATTACCAACCCGCGTTTTCATGCCGCTAGCAGATTTAAGTCAAGTTTACAAGGCACAATTCGTCTTACCAAATACTGAGCGTCAGATAATAAGATATAATCAAAATGGCCGACAACGCCACCAGATTTTACGAATTGAGCCGAACGTTCTTTTCAAATTATGACCGATTAAAAAAATTTTAAACGAGTTTTTTATTCGCCACTGATGTTCACGCACCACATTCCATGACTTCGCACAGCTCAATATGCTCTTTTTAAACCTGATCTAGTTGCTAAGTTTGGAGCTGGCGGGTTCCGGGCCTTCTTGTCGACCAATCGTTGAATTTGTACCACCTCCTAGGCGGGCGTTGGCCAATCTGACCTCAAAGTTTCGATGAGCTTTCTACGCCCTCTGTGAATTTGCTGTAGATGGATCCCAATGGTCGAAGTCCCATTCCCACCACGATCCCAAGGGTTGTGCAAATTTTGGGCAACGCTGGTTCACAATTCACATCTGTAGTAGGGTCGTCTGGCTGACGACACATTTTCTTCTATCCTACGCTTTCTTCTCAGGGAGTCTTTTGTTTGGAAATCTTTTTACCAGCCGTTTTCCTATTTTCTTCCCCACATGTTTTTCAGGTACTTTCAGCAGTAACATCGTCGTTAGGATTAGACAATTCATGTTGAACTGGAAATTTGAAGCTCTGCTTTCCATTTGTTAAAAGTTCCTCTTCGGGTAACCAGCACAGAAGTTGTCTGAGAACTGGCGAAAACCTAACTTGATTAAATGTTCAATTCGACCATCGCGCGGATTTTCATTCATTTTTGAGAAGTTTGTTCAGTGGCGCTGTAGAATAGCAAGCGATGGCGGCCCAAGGCGGGAGAATTTGCTGATACTATTGTATAGCGATACCTGCATGCATCGGAATATTTGTTGCACCGCTGACTGAAGATTGGTATTCAGTCAACGGTTGCACGTACCATCGATTAAATTTCTTAAGCCAAAATCAGTCAGTATTTCACTCGAAATAATTTTTAATTTCAAAATCATTTTTATTTATTTTTTCACTTTTACACCAAAATTCAACGACAGAAAGCGTTGACTGAAGATTTTGTATCTTCAGTCTACGCAGAAGGCTGTGAATCTGCACCGTATAAAATTCATTCGGTTGTCTATTGCTCTTTCATTGTTGCGAAATCAATGTCGAATGAAGAAAAATACGGAGCACGACAAAATATTTTTATTCTTGCTTCCAACTTGATATTTTCAAGCCAAGTTGGTATACCTATTTCAAATTAGGAGATGCTTACATTTAGATGGAGATATAATTTGAAATAATCATATACCCAGCGCTGCATATATACCTGTATGTAGTGTATAGTATATAAACGAATTCATTCTAACGAATAATATCATAATTATAATGGATTCATCACGATACCGTTATATAAATATATCAATTGCCGACAGAAATGAATTACATATAAAATAACAAAACGATCATCGAACGCCCAAGTAGCATTCTTTTTCGCCCATGCATTATGCAATGCGGTATACAACATTATGTATAATATATATGTGTTATTATTATTCATGTGTAAATGTAGTGCACCAATGTCTACATATTTCATCTTGTATTAATTACATTTTCGATGCGCTATATGATTGACTAATCGAAGAGCGAGTGTCATAGCTGTAGTAAATGTTTGAAAAAAAAATGTTCCAACTTATTCCGGGTGTTTGTCTTGTACTGCATTCTCAGTATATGTAATAAATAATGTACAATATGCTGAATGAATTTCAAGTCCCGAAATTTATTGTTGTACATAGGTACATGTAAGCACTGAACTCGCGCTTGGATTACACATGTGTTGCCATCGCATGTATATAATGTATATTTGTATATGTATGTGTTATACATCTATGGTACAGTTTGATTTATAAATAGCAATGCAAATAGATCATGCCGGCTAAGTATAGCTCAAATTATTTTTTTAAATTTATCATTATTGTAAACAGAATTTGGCTAATTCTGTTTATAGATAACTACTATTTCGTTGGGGTCATTCATCATCTTTCATTATTACCATATCCTCATTCACAAACAGATTAAAAAATGTATCGCATCAACTTACTCATAATATATACGGCCGCCATTATATTTCAATTCTACATATAAGGAATAATTGTTATTGTTACCAAATCTAAGTAAACCATCAACGGTATTTTCATGTACTTATGGTCACCCTTTTTAATTTTTCTATTTTCAGAAATCTGCATGCATCGACGTACAAAGAAATTAAAAAATGTAGACAAAAACTGAGACATAATAATAATCTAATTATATGAGAGATAGGTTTGCGCTAGTTTAATGAGGACCTGGGGAAGTTGGATAAAATTTTCTTCAGCGACATAAACCTAATCGTAGTAAAGTACAATAAAATTTATGGCAATTATGTTAGCAGAATATTATGAAAAAGAATCTACAATTCGGCCAGATTTCAGAATAATTATATTCAAATCTTCAATGGAATATCAAAAAAAGGAAACTTATAATCAGAGCAATATAACATCGCAGTTAACCATGTATGATTTTTTTTTTGCTTTGATTAAGATAAAATGGGTAAGCACTCGCTAGAGTTGAGAACTTCTTTCATCCAATAATTAATTAATTGTACATCGAATACAATAAAAATTATAAAATTAACGTATTATTATATTAACTAAAGTTAAAGCTGTCCTCGTGGAAAAGGGACACAGCGACGACAAATTATTGTTTTACGTTCTAAGGCGCGTACAGCTGGTAAATTTTTATTTATGTACTGTTATATTTTCAATTATCCCTCAGTGAATTGCTACCAGTCCTGATTCCAGAAGCTTCTGTATTTTTGCAGCAATGTCCGGATTCTTGAGGTGGCTGTAAAATCAGATCAAACATTGGAATAAGAACATATAGGTACTTGCAAAATTATGACTAATTGGAGTAACAGCAGCAAAGTGCTACTCCAAAACCTGCCCTTAATCAAGTGAGTACTTTAATTATTAATTAATGAAAAAGAAGCTTACTCTTGCAATGCCTTTGGATCACTCTGCATTTGTTCAAGAATTAATCGCATCGCTGGGTCTCTGAGAATACTCTGGACCTCTGGATCAGCCATTGCTCTCTTTCTGACTTCTTCCGGATTTGAACTAACAGCAACAGTACAGGAGCGGTATCCTTCAATTGCCTCACTGTTTGTTGGGTCCAGTTCTAAGGCCTTTTGATAGGCGGACAAGGCTTTACCTTGCTGCTGCATACCTTGCAGAATCTTTCCCTTTCTTATCCATCCTTTGATGAATTTCGGGTCTATTTCCACACACTTTTCACAGTCTTTAAGTCCCAAATCAAAGGCTGCTAGCTTCGTATAGCAAGCTGCTCTGTTACTGTAGTATTTCGGCTCGTCTGGGTTCCTGAGAACGGCTTCTGTGTAGTGTTTTACTGCAGCAGCATAATCACCATCTTTAAACTTCTCGTTTCCTAGCTCTTTCTCTTCCTCAGCCTTAACAGGGTCGATGTAAGCTTTTCTCTCTTGCTCTTTGATTTTTTTATCAATTTGAGAAAGTAGAGTTTTTATCTCTGGTGTTCTGTGTTCAGACATCGATTTCTCATAGTAGACTTTAGCCTGTTTCCAATTTTCTAATTTCTTGTACGCATTTCCAATGCGAGTAAAGGCCTTTGCTATTAGTTTAAAATCAGCTCGATTCTCCCGGCCCACTATGATGGCTTCTTCACATTGTTCGATACACTTTTTGTATTCATTTTGTTCGAAGTAAACGGCAGCGATATTATTGCGATATGTGATATCTGTTGGATCGAGCTCGACAGCTTTGTTATAATGTTCTAAGGCAGCAGCAAAGTTCTTTTTCTTGTATGCCTCGTTACCAAGGTCCTTTTCCTTTTTGGCAGCTCTTTTTTCTTCTGGAAGATTGTCATCCTCTTTTTTCTCTTGCTTTGGTTCTGGCTTTGGCTGTGGCCGTTCTGCTGGTTTCGGGGGATCCACATCCATCGGTTCATCCATATCACCAGGGTTTAATCCCAGAAGTACGCTCAACGTTGTAAGTACTCGGTTGTCCTGCAACTTGGCACCCAGAAGTCTAGGGTTGCTTCTGAGTCCCTGAATGAGTTTAACGTACTCGGGATCATCGAGGTAAGCTTTAGTTCTAGGATCATTACGGAGTTTGATGAAAACGTCGGAAGCGTTGAAAGGATTTGCATCACTTCGCTGGGCCTGGACCTCAGACAGACCTTCTTTTAGTTGCTGGTTATCAGGATCAAGGTTCAGACCTTCTTGATAAGCCTTGATGGACTCGTCAAGCTTTCCTAGGTAAGCCAAGGCGCTGCCTTTTCGCGAGTAACCTTTTACCCAGTCAGGCTTTATCTGTACAGTTTTTTCTGCATCTTCAAGAGCTTGTTCATACTTCTCAGCTTTTGCGTAAGCAGCGGATCTGTTGCTGTACAAAACGTGGTTATTTCCATCCAAAGCAATCGCTTCTGTGTAGAATTTTACCGCTTCATCGAACTTGCCCTCTTGGAGCGCGGCGTTACCCTTGTCTTTCAGTGCTGACACCTGAAAAATTAGTAAATAAGCAGGGTTAGATTTCATGATGATTTCAACACCAAGGTAAAACAAATCCCAAGAGATCTTTCTTTTACCCCTGTAATGGTCATTTCGTTGGTTTATCCTCCTTTCTTTCTCTCACAAAGATCTGTGAGCGGTAAATGGCTTATTCTATCCTAACCGTTCAAATAACTATCTCCAAGTAATGTATCTTCGACTAATTTACAACGATTTAGAAATGAGAATGTGACGCACGATAAAACTAAAACAAAAGGTCACAATATAATGATCAACCGATAACGAAAACAGAAGAATCTAGACGGGCACATGTAGCCCTCAAGCACCACTGCACGCACCCAGTACCGTCTTTGAAATTCAGTGTTTGATCGAAGTTTTATTCGAAAAACAATTCGCAATTATTCTCCCGAATGTGCGGTACTCGGCCTGATGCAGACAATAGTATACGCGTATTTAACGTTGGTCGACTACTTTACCTTTTCCATTACACCGGTGACGTGCGTGCGGCTTCTTCGCTCACGTTGAAAAAATTCTCTCTACTACACTTGATGCTGCCGAATTTGCCGAATACTTCGATGACTTAGGTAGAAAGCTCTGGAAACCTATGTATGTATGCATTTAATGACTACCAGCGCCCCGTACATATATTTCAAGAAGAAACTTCTCGAGGATCGTAAGAATTTTGTGGATGTTACAAGCAGCAGGCGCGATCTGTCGAAATTGTGCAAAAGTTACGCTGCTGCCGATGGAGTATCCGCTGAAAATCATTTGACGGCATTTTCTACCTTACCTCTAGAACATCCCTTCAAAAACCCCTGAGTTTAAATCTCGATGGCGGGAAGATCAGAGTCAGAAGGATTATTTAAGCTAGGGATGGCCGTATATCCTTCTTTGAAAAGAACTTCCGTACCGCGATTCTCATCCTTGACCATTACTATTTTTTTACAATAAGTACACCACGAAATTATTATACTGAAATGATTAAATGCACTGGATAGTTGATAATCCATTTTTCTCTCGTTAATGTATACGTGCGATCAGTTGAGAGGAAAAAACGCAAAAAATAAACATGTATGTATCAGAATTTGCATATTGGATACTGATATAGAAAGTACTGTTAGTATTAAACCGCATATATGAATTAAACTCTTCACCATATCTGCATCATCCGTTATACGTGCATAAAAATGTGCAGTTCGTTACAAACAAATAGAATAAAAAGGGAATTTCTACTGGCATAATAATGTATGTACATGTTTTAATTAACCGGATGTTATTCTGCGGCTAGAGAAAGAGCGAGAGGGATGGAGAGAAAATAAAGAGAGAGTTGTTCGTTCGTGTGAGTTGTTCCTCAACACTAAAACTCATTAAACGGAAATGTTTACACCGTATGCTATTCGCGGTTTTCTGGCGCCCATATATACCTCGTGCATTTACGTCTTTGTGACGCTCATCCTGGAGCAAAAATGAAAATTTTGTTGAACTAAATTCCCGTACGGTAAGTTGTACCGAGTAGATCATTTTCGGATGCAGGATGGACTATTCCCGGAAAAATATCTGAAGTATTTCGTCATCCAAAACTCCGGGGTGTTTGCGGTTTTTCCAGCTGCTAATATGTATGTACATGCATGCAGCAGCAGCACCAGCGGTAAAACGTATTTTACGTTTATAACGTTTTACAGAAGAAATGGTGCCGCTATTTTAGGAAATGATAAAATCCCGGGTCCGTTTTTGCGTATTCTATACATAGTCGCGCGAATTATGAACTATTCAATTTTTCCCCCGGTGTATGTAAGCACATACGGCACCTGGAAATTACGGACGCGGTTAAGAGGAGAATTACAACACGTGTGATCGCTTAGCTAAATCTTAATTCAGAAATTCTTAAATATTTGATTATATCATTTTCACGAGTTTTAGGCACGTCAACTCAGTTCCCCACTGACCTGCGGATTCTCGTATACCAACCGCAACGCGATTTCCACGAATTGCTTAAAAGATACGGAAGTTGAGTCGATATTAATTGATTCCGCGCTACTCAGAAAAATCTTTTGTTAAAACGACCGAAATATCTGCTGACGAAGAAAAAAAATCATTAGGAGAATTTTCGTCGAATCTCATTAATTTTAAAACAAGACTCAGTTGCATACGTGAATTTTCTTTCATCCGACAAGGTGATTGCAAAAAAATGAGACGGTTCTCATCACGGAAATAAATTTCTCACTATAACAAAAAATTAAAAATTTTCTATACGATTTTTTCGAGTCGCGATCAGTACGAACAGTTCAATTTCTTTTACACTGATCGCGGTATCAATAGTAGCGGTAAATTAATTATTATAACGATATAGTTAATTCTAAGATATGATAAGCATTCGATTTCTCCTTTTACGGTCAGTAAAATTTTTACTAGTGCGATATCCATGGCACTAAAATAATAGACAAGTATATCTGCAAAACTGGTTTCGCACGTTTTCAACGAGTGCTGTCTACCATAAAGCGAGTTCGGGATCGGTACCACTTTCCACACGCCTGCGTCGGTATTCCCAGAGCCAGGCTGGGGAATCCCAGTCCATCCAAACCGGGTCTCGAATCACACAACTATACACTTTAGCTGCGTATGTGTGTGTGGCCCTAGAGTCTCTTCACTCTAAGAAAACGTTGCCCATCGAAAGCCACATGTGTCTCCGAGAAGCAAAGAAATAAATAAAATAAAAGAAAGGCAATTCAATAATGCACGTATATACCTATGTTCCAGTTTCTTCTGACTCTCAACCGTCCGTAACGTGAGTTTCAATTGTATAGGCTTCGTACTCCATACTCCTCATATTCGTGTAGTTCTATAAAATGAAAGGAAAGTAAAAAAATAGAATAATAATTCGCTTGCAGCTGGCTCTGCAAATATAGTTGCGAGGCCCGATACTTCTGCTGATCGACGCAATCTGATTAGGAGAAAGTTTTATTTTACCGCGTCGTTAAATTCTAAACATAACGATTCGTGCTGCAGAAGGAATGAACGATTAATTAATTTCGCTTATTCATCGCTGTATATCAGGCACGGTAGTTATGACGATTATGTTCACTCAATATAATTATAGATACGTATTTATAATGAGCGAACACGTAGGTATTTAACAAAAAAAGGGAACAAAAAAAAAATGTACCGCGTCACTTAATTAATTGATGGCAAATTACAAATGTATGATTTGCATATTCCAGATTACCGAGAACGATATAAATTCGATAACCTATTCCCGCAGAATTTCAATGCCGCGGAACTCGTGTCCTAGATTCAAAAATTCACAAGAATTATACACGTATGTTATGATAAACAAAAAATGATAGATAATTCGGATCGAATTATATTTAACTCTCAGTTCCCACCATATCGTCAACATCTTCCGCACAGTCACCAAATCCTATATATGTTAGATATATTTTCGTCCGGTGCCCGGGAGTCATTCGGTTGTAGTCATACGCTGATGCATACGTGCATACCCTTACGCACTGTTGGACTTTAGCTCACGATCAGTAGAGATATTCGGAATGAAACTTGCGTATAAATATAGACGGCGAGGCGACGCGTGCGCGTATTTTATACCTATAGGTATACCTATACCTAGATACGAATATAAACTACGGGATAAACTGATCTCTATACGTTACAAAATGTACATACGTATACATGTACGTATGCGACATACAGAATCCCTGGTCACCACCAGCAGATGCCTTCGGTCTCCATATATACTTATTAAATGTGTGTAAAAACGTGCAGCTTCCCAGACGGCGAGCTCCACACGCATCGCATCGGCCCGAAGGCACGCATTACATGGACTCCGGCCAAATAATGGTCTGTAGGTTTGAAGATATATTTACACGCTATACGTGTATTATAGTATCACGCACGCGTTGAAAACCATCGTGAGTAACGAGGTGTAGGTACCAGAAGCGGACGAGACTCTAAGCCGGTTGCCGCCGCCGCGACGCTGCATCATATGAGAATGAAGAGTAGACCAAACTTCCCCAAAAAGGAACAAATGAGTATCTATAAAACAACTGGGGCGTCTGCAACGTGTCTCTAGAAATACCGAGTCGGTAATTTAATGTACGTATATATAGGTTCAATGTATACTTATACAAACGTATGGGACATCCCGTATCAACTCGACCACCCCGATACAATTTTTATTCCTATATCGATCCAAGTACCTGAACATCTAGTAATGATTATATTTCTATAAAAATCAAAATCGAACGCAGAATTTTCTCGCATTCTTTCACCTTCATATAAAGTTGTCACGGAATGCCCTATACGTACATAGCTGTAGTATACGTACCTATTTCATGCGGATAATCGTGCAGCTAACCGCAAATCTGCTCCTTGATCTAAATTCTTATGGGCATTGTGGCTGCGTAAGAATGTTCCCATATGAAATTCAAATGAAATGAAAAATGCATTGGAACGGTTGATGGGGAAAAGCAGAAAGTATATAGATCGTTAATATTTAATTCTTCGTATGATTAGTTATATTTATGTATATATATATTTATATATTTGGTGTGATCGCTTTAGAATATAATCGCGTTAATAGTATATATCACAATAACGAATATACGACGTTATAATCCTGTCATATAATTGCACTTTTCATTATAAATATATTTATTTTTAATCCACCGATCGTGAATTGCAGTTTATTTTAAACAGGAATTAATAATAGATACACTATATTTACATATACACGGGCGGTGTGAATCGTCAGGAAATTTGACTGATCCGGAAGCAACTCTTTTGTTTATCAGACACTAAACGAATTTTCTCTAATATATGATTGAATAAAAGTAAATACTGTTTCTACCTCGTGACCAACGAAATTCCAACATGTATAATAATAATTCTATCAAACCAATATATCGTTAGTCTCGTGCAGCGTGAACTGTCAAAACTCTCTGACAAATTTCTCTCATTCCACGAAACTAAAGACCCGGAAGTACCGAAATGACGATTAAAAGATTCTCCGTCACCTACATCATCACATCATCTTTTTGCCGTGTCATCATATATTCGCACAGTTATAACGTGTCATCGATTTATTCCTCGATCATAAGCTGCAGATCAAGATGCGGTACGCTGATCCTTCATCCTTTATTCTACTTCTCCAGAGTACATTCGTAAGATTTGAAACCCCATTAAAGTTAAACCCGGAGTCCAATGCCCTGCCAATGCGGTTGGGGAATGTTGTTAACAGATTCTTCTGATCCGTTGCTAGAAAGTTGGGATTTCAAAGGCGCACTCGCTCCGAGTTTTAGGAGCTCCTTGGCCAGCTGTGAATCTGAACAGGATGCAATTTCGTAGGCAGTAATTCCACCGTAAGTGAGAGCGTCCAGATGAGGATTACATTCTTTGAGAAGTAAACTCGTGACCGCCGATCGTCGACATTCGATCGAAAGATGGAGAGCCGTACGACCTCCTAGTCGTTCCTTGGCCTCAAGATCTGCACCAACGCAAATTAGCAATCTCACTATATCCGTATTTCCTGCTACAACTGCAGCGTGGAGGCACGTTTCCCCTGAAAAGAGAAAACAAAAGAAAAATAAAACATTTGCTTAGGTACTTCGTCAATAGTAAATAAAAGGAATAAAACATTTTAAAGATTGTGTCACTCAAAGAGCCCGGGATTTTCCTGTCTTCACAGCGGCGTACAGTTTAGTTAAATATGTGCATCGTGCAAAATTACAATGACTCTTGTAGGTACAGTCAAAGCGAGACATTCGAGCAAAGCTGAATATTTGCGCAAGTATTTATGCACGGTATAGTACATGTATTCGCTGTATAATAAATCCTCTACTGTGAACTTGGCTATACAATGGTTATATACCATCATGGTTTAGTAATTAGCGAGCGAGAAGCCATTAAGACCGCTTTGGTATTTCCCTGAGCATTAGGAATTGTAAATACTCTCATCATATAGTTGCGCTAAATCAACATAATTGCAATTTGTAATAACGAATAACCGGCCAATGCGTTTCCTGTGTCCCGGTTGTAAAATTTGGCGGAAAAGTGAACGACCGCTGAGGTCGGAAACAAAATAATCCGGCCTAGGAATTCCAAAAGCGTTTCTAAAAAAATTAATTAACGAATATTTTCTCGCACTGACGTCTCGACAATCGTATAGAATTTTTTCAACCTACAACCTTCTGGCAAGTGACTCATGTGAATTTTTTTTTGTAATCTTATCGTGGCGGGTTCTCCAACCGCGGTGGTTCGCAAATATAAGGTCTCATTACGCTGGTATCGTTATCAAAGAACTAGGATACGGCGTGCAGATAATCTGCACCGCGCCTGAAAGAAATTAACGAGGAAAAATTGTTACAATCGCATTTCTACAACAACTGCAAGGTCAGTGACTCGTCATACGCCTGTACCTCCGCGTGTACGTAATATCGGGTGGGTCACGATTTTCTAAGAAAATTAGTAAATCGTTATAATCCATCACGCAACATTTGTCCTCACTTTTCAGAGTCGGTATAGACCATCGAATCAGTGATGTATGACGTTTTTTGTTTTTTCCTTCGTTTTCGTCCTGGAAGACTGATCAGTCAGTCTTACCGTCATCGTAATATAGTTATGGTCTTCTATAATTAGACGAACAGTTGAAAAATGGGAAACTATTTGGTTTTGTCAAAAACGAAACAGATTTACGTATTACGAGATTGAGTCTTTTACGCTAATACTCAGGAATTGGCAGAGTCGTGCCTACCCTGAGCTATTGTTGGATGAATCTTGAAAAACAATGTCAGTCGAAGGACGCATTTCAACGCGAGCCATGCAGGCTCTGCATGTGGTATAGCTGAGTAGAAAATAAAAAATTAGAAAATGAACTCATCACCCTACATAATTAATCCGTAGATGGTCCTTGATCAATTCGGTACATCGACCTAGGCCAGTCATTATTTACGCCGACTATGTGCTCTAGAAAATTTTTGGCAATACCTTGAATTGGCGATTGAGAGAATAAATAGAAGAAAAAAAAAAAGAAAAAAAAAAGAAAGGGAAAACGAACGTGCGGAACACGCGTTGCAGGTTGACGTTATAAATATACACGGGCCATGAAGATAAACGTTTAAATCTAGGGGAACTGTACAAAAGTGACTGAAGGAATTGAGAGGTGGCCAAGTCACATGCCTGAGCAGGATATAGATAGAAGTAGGAAGCCGCGAGTGACTCAGCGGCGCGGAAAGGTACCGTGCGGGGAGCCGCTGAAGAACTATCCTCGTCCTGCAGATCAAAACTATTGAGGTTAAAATTAACCGCGGTGAATTGCTCACCGCAACGGCGTAGCTCCGAACATTTTCATCCCCAAATAACCCGAAGACGTCGGATCAAATGGGATTACCCTAGCGCGATTAATTTTCGGAATTTTTTTTTTCCCCATTTGCACGGTCGTGACGCCGAATACGATGAAATCGGACAATTTGAATCATAGCTGATTGTGTGAAGCGCAAAAATTATTTGAGGGAATTAGGAGGTCGAGAGGGTGTATTTTTCGAACGACCCCGGGAATCCTCCGGTATCTTCGCCACTGTGGGGGTTTCCCAAGACGAGAACGTCGTCGCGGTGCGCAATAATAGTACCGCTGGTGATATTTTTAAATGTAAAAAACATCTGCTTCAACTTTAGCTTTGAAAGCGCGTGATGTAACTACACGGGCGCCGACGGGGTGGTTAAATTCCTCTGGTAGTTTGTCGGTGCCAGAAATTAAAACAGCCGTTTTTCCGATACGTATAATCCAAGCTTTCCCTCCTTATTTTCTCCCTTTATCCATATTCGATTGCGCTCCGACGTCACGTATACCTTATCACTGAATAATATAAATAATTATGTGTAAAATTATCTTCCACACGTCATCGTTATCAAACTAAACCCGTATTGATCGCACGCGAGCTACAATTATCGTTCAATCAGTCACCTACGTATCAAGAATCGATTGTTCGGTTTTTTCCCATCAGCTGCAATAAATTCGGTGTGGGAAAACCAGCTCGCGTTATTCATTCCCTTCCATTATTTAACCCTCATTACAATACTGACCTTCGTGATTTCGTTGTTCAAGGTCTTGAGGGATTCTTGGTGTTTGTCCTCCTTGAACTAGATACTTCCTCTCGGAGAGTAGAACCGGATCGGTTAACGCTTTTGCGCATGATAAATCTCCCGATGCTGCGGCCAAATGAAGAGCGGTGTTACCGTCCGAATTTCTGATCGTCGGATCCGCTCCCGCCAGAATTAGTCTCCTTGCTATGCTCGATTGATGAGTAAGAACCGCCAGGTGTAACGGCGACTGACGTTTTTGGTTCAAACAATCAAAGAAAGAGGGGTGTGGCACCATCCTGATCAGGCTCATTGCCACTTCGTGAAACCCCTGCACGATTGCGATGTGCAGCTGCCTGATGAAAGTGAAAAAAAAAATAAAAAATTCTCATCATTCGTTTCTTGGTAGAATTTTTCCTTTTATCAACTCTTCTTAACCTCTGGTAATCTTCAAGTCGACCCACTTAATTCTTTGCAAATAAAAAAATTCAACTATCAAAGATCTGGAGTACAATGAATTTCGAACTGGAATTAACGATGAGGAAAAATTTGAATCACTCAATTCAGATGAGAAATGTGAAGGAAAAAAATTATATCATATCGACTCTTTTTCATATAAATATATTATGAATTGATAAAAAAGAAATTAATTTAGAAAACAAAATACGTACGTGTCGCCGTCCTCGTCCTGCGAATAATAAAGTTGCCATGGAACGTTGGTTAGTTGATTATCCGAACCATGAACCGTCTTCGATTCTTCCTCATCGTTCGTCGAATTATGACGACGTCGATCTACGGGAGATAATTCGACGGTCGGTTCCGATTGCACTTTTCCTCTTAAACAATTTACGGTGACCGGTTTCAAGGCAAGTTGGTTCAAAGTTTTGGTCAAGCCCACTTCAACTGTTTCGCTGTTGGCCCTCATCTGCACTTGATCACTGAACTCGTGAGAGTTCTTTCCCGCCAAATTTCTCTCAAGTTTATCAGAACCCTCAGGCTCTGCACGGATTAACGAGGTCTTGAGACCTCCGGTAAATTCTCCAAATTCCTCAATTGGGCCACAAATATTTGCAGCCGAAAAAAAACCCGAATCAATTCTGCCGGGGCTACAACTAATCTCCTGCAATTTCGGATCGCTCTTGACCCCATCTGCAAAAATGTTCCCAGATTTTTCTTCTTTTTCGGATTTTGATTGCCACATTGTGATTCGATACTTCACTATAGCGCTTGAAAATTACGGTGGGATAAGCCGATTTTCAAGGTGATCGATGTCAAATTGTTGTTTTTTTCTTTTTTTATTCTAATTTTAGATTTTCAAAAATCGATCGATCTGCATCTTCGATAAGTCCTAACAGATGCGATTGCGATCGTCGGTATAAGTATTTTATTCCATGTCACACTGCCTGCGGATTATTTTCACTCAAAAATTAGGCCTTTGTACTTTTATGATGATCAATTACGCTCTGAGCCACCCGACAAATACATTAACTGATTAGAGAATAGAACGTTATCTGGAATTTCCAGAGTATACTCGGCGCCGTTGTGCAATCGTTAAACTATCCATGTCACAACTATATACTGTCTTCTTTATCACACGGCTTAATAATTTTATTATATTGTATTCTTATTATTATTATAATTTCTTGAATAATCAGTTACTTTTTCGCATCACATTCTGCACGTTCGATTAGTACGGATGATTAGAATTTTCATGGACGATGCGTTTGATGTTTATTAATTAAAATCAAATAAAATAAATCGCGATGTAAATTTATCGAAAATTCCTTGGTGATTTACAGAAATTTTAAGATCAGTTGAAAAAAAAAATCGTTCGAGCTTCTATATTAAATTTGTGGGCTGAGCAACTGACGTTTCGAAACTGACTGACTCTAAAGTTGTAAACACTCGCGCCACACGACTAGCTAAGCGCACGTCCGATCCCCGCTCTCCAATGGTTATAAGTATGGAAAAACCGTTTCTGCCTTATGCCAACTGTTGTATGTACCCTCGACATTCAAGGCTTCGATACTACAATTACCAATATATTTATACCTTCCTACCCCATATTACCTCACAATAATTATGCTTGCTTACCTATACTGTGCTTAGGATTAAACGGGGATTAAATTTTAAGCTCGTCATTCCCACTTTCCAGTTTTTCTTCTTATACATACGTTATACCAGTTATGGAATATTGAAATTTACGTGATGGTATTGTTAACGGATTTTGAAAAAATTCCAATTTTCGAATCTTCTCAAGTCATTGAAATTGCACTGGCGAGACGTCTGGAGAATCGATAAAATAAAATAAAGAAAAACAAGAAAACAAAAGAAGATAACGAGTAACTGATGTGTAAGAAATGTGTTGTACGTTAGTGTACATTGAATAATAAATATCTGTGTCAGACCTTCGAACGCCTAAATGGAAGGAATATATGTAGCCGAAGAGATGTTAATTCTTCGTATTATAGGGGTATTCATGAGCAAAAAATTACGCGACGGAAACGTCGTCAATTTGGCAATTTGGAAATTTCGCGAACTTTGTCATAGCGCGATTTATTTTACAGGAGGTCATCATGCGTTGTAATATGTATAATGTACTTACATTACGGTACGTGACCAAAGTGTGTAAATAATTATCTCCCTCGCTCTTTTTGTCTTACGGTACCGACACCTACTCTCATTAGTACTTGTATTCAATCTATCGTGAAAATACCCAGTTATTGTTTCCGCCCAGATTATATTATAACTTGCGTCGCATAATTAAGACATAAGTTTGTACTTACATTATAATACGCGGATTTGAAACCGTACGCACATTGATGTATTTCATTCTCTCATTCTTTCATCTTCGAATACTTTTTACTGACGTCTGGGGTACCGCGGTGACACCGTTTCTGAATAATGTCATTTTACAGACCGAAAATTCTGCATCTTATAATGATAACTTTGTTTAGCCTCATGCGATAAGCCCAATGACTTATGCCGCACAAAGTTATCTTTGGAAATACCGGGGTAATTTACGGGAAAATAATCACCGATTCCTATCTTTGTCATTGAATTGACAAAAAAAAAAAGAAAGAATATCTATATCGGAAAGGTGATCAACAAACTACACCATTTTCACACAACTTCGATGCGAAATGGGCCAAGGATATATACCCTGATACCTCAATTTATGTCTCTGAAGTTGCATACGAGTGCGTTTATTTTTTTATTTTTTTCATTTACACAAAGCAAGAGATGCAACAGGCAAAAAAACGATTTTGTCAATCGACCAAACATTTTTATATTCTCAAAATATAACGAAAGAGGAAAAATTATTAATACCGAATTGAAAACGTGCGTTCAATTTTTTATCTCTGATTTTATTTATTTGTTGATACAAGCAGCTGTGTGACGGATATTAACTTTTCTTTGAAATAAACACCGAGCCATTATATACCACTGCCAAACTAAAACCAGCTATAAGTATAACTAATATCTAAAGTGAATTTTTGGCAGCCTTACAAAAACACTCGTTTCGTACAACATAATCGTTGTTAGGTATACTCGTTATAGTTATATTATTTTTCCCTCAGGCTTTCGATATAGCGCCTGCAGTGCGGTTACACCCCCGATTATCATTTCTACCGGCATATATTATAATACAACCTTCTCAAACGAGGTTATATAGTTAATTTCTATGAGGTCATAAGAATCTGATTTTTATTATATTATACTCCGCGATTGCTCATCTAACAGTAACCAGTATAACTGCAGATATTATTTATGACACTCTGAAAGGTCGTAAGTTCAAGATCGAACGGAAGCCAAAATGGACCCTGAACCTCGCGCGGCAACGCCTCCATCATTAAAAAAAAAATCAAAGAAAAAAAAAAGGAACGTCATAGAAATTATAAAGCTACCTGACGTAAGATTCGTATACGAACACGTAGGAAGAACGCTCTGCAGATGCAAAATGATGCTATTTAATAAAAAAAATAGAACAAAAAGACAGAAAAGTCTTGAAATAATTCGAACTCGTTAATTAAAATCATTAGTCACTATATATCCTGTAACATCAACTTCATTTAATGTATATTAATAACAATTCTATACCAGCATATATTTTTCTTAATTGTATAAAATTAATTTCAACGTATTATTCGTTAGAATATTTTTACACAGTTAACCGGATTTTATCATTTATATTATATTGGTAAAGGAATTCGATGCCTGGAGTGCATAGTCAAACCTACATTATTTCGGAGACCTGATGTGAATATCTGATAGTTTTTTTTTTTTAGTTACGTCGAATAATTCGCGGTAATAAATAACCGTGGGCTGTAATAATTATAAATCGTGTGGTTTTTATTTTATCACATCTGTATAATTACACCTTCTGAGATGGTGATTTTTCATTTCGCATCGTTTTTTTTTCTACAATCATTGTAGGTAGTACGCCGATTCATCGGGCAAGCCATCTGCGTTTATATACATATGATTGATAATCATTTCATGCTTGTTGAAAGTAAATGATCTATAACTACGGAATATTATATGCCTTTATAGTTACGCTAATGCAAATTCGAGAAAAAAAAAAAATAAATAGATTGTGTATATTATCTGTGAGGATTATGGTATATATAGATCTTGGATCGTCTTATCTGTATCGTCAGATCGATAAGTTGATTAAGGATAAGAAAAACAAAATTCTTGAAACACGAGAAATAGAAAATTGCATATCTGCTGCAGTGATATCCCCCCTCTTTCGGAGAGATATGTATACTTAAATATAATCCTTGCCGATCATGAGTTTCGGATTTTTATTCGAGTCATGATGGATGTTATCATTACTTTCAAAAATGTCCGGGTGCGTTTTGTTCCCGGACGGCAAGCTTTCTTTCGAATATTTTGCGATCAGGTGAGTTTCGGAAGATATATAATGTAGATATCGTACAAATGTGTTAATTCGAAATTAAAAATTACTTATACCTACATCACGTAACGGCTGGATATTTCTTTCTCCTTGATATCTCGTATCTGCATTTCGCATATCTATATAATATAGCGTGTATTTTAACAAAGCTGCAGGCGCTGAGCGAGAAGTCGAGGCCGATGGGGAATTCCGACTTCTTTGTATACCTAGACAGATGTATACGTGCCTTATGGACAAAAACTCGTTGAAAATGTTTAACTAGTCCCAATACTCGGCAGAATTACGTAGGGTAGAATTAATCTATCGATGAACAACCTGAACCGCAGCCGCGCTAATTCATATGCGCCAAAAGTCAGCATAGGTCATTGAATTAGAAAAGCTGATTTTGCGATCGCGCTTTTTAGCTCTTCATTCTTGGACACGTGTCATTTGATTTCATGAGTTTTATGTATTGAGAGTATCTAGTTACCTCATCAGTCCAAATTACATACAAGCAATCGCAAAACATGTGTCTCTATCTTTTTTTTTCCTGTTTTTTTTTTCAATAATATTGATCATTCTTCCACAGCAATGCTTTAATAAGTGCCACGTGTCTGCGGTTGAATAAAATGTGAACATAGTTAACAACGCATTAATATACAATGCGGGAGTTTAACCGGAAAATCGAGTTCTACATTTCATGAATGTAGGTGTGAAACGTACTTTATATCGTATCGTACGATCATTTTTTTCGAAGGCGTTAACGATGAATCGCATTTTTTGAATGAACATACACATATAGGAGGAGCTAAACAGTCAAAATGGAGGACGAATATAAGTAACTCAGAAGATTTTGTCATACATATAGGTAAAAAATAAAATTTCTTCCGAAGACTAGCGATGGTAATCACGTCAGTTCATTATCGAAATACTGAATCGTAATATCCATATTACAAATATATACATGAGGTAAATAAATATACACGGAATTTTTGTCCGGCCACGAGGAACGATAAGAATGTTGATAATGACGGAAAAAATGAATAAATATAAATAACAGAACAACAAGAATATGAGAAGAAAAAAATTCTCCGTAATAATTATACATCTGCGACGCAGAGCGACAGGTTTTATGGTCTATGATGTGCAATTGTACCGCTGATTTTATTATTTATGTACCTTCACTAGGCTCATTACAACTAGATTAATGCGCATCCAATGAGCTATAAATCAGAATCCAATGGGAACTGAAATGCACGATGTGCTGAATTCCAGCTGCGGTAATCATATGCTTCAGGATTCATCGATCGCTACGCTATAGCAAAACGATAAAGGATCGGTTGCAAGATGGGGACTTTTTTTTACGGGCAAGCCGAGAAAATTTTTATCACTCATAATTTCCATGTGTTTCCCATGTGTGAGGATCTTTTCCATTGTGCAACGAACCGCTTTGGATATTAAATTATACGGATTGCAAAGAATTTACGATTTTATTATTCGTTCTATATACGATTTTAAATGACAATTACTAACGGTATAATCCATGGGAAAAGCCGTCGGAAAATCTTCGCAGTTGGAAATGTTATATTATGAGTAGAAGCCATTAACTCGAGAATTGTTTTTTTTTTTTCTGCGGATGGGCAAGGATAAGAAATTACTTAACAACCGGAAGTTCGTCCTTACGGAGGCTCGTGGGATTTCCCAACGATAGACTGTAAAGTCTGGTTAACAGCTTTGGGTACTTCCGTAAATAAATCATGATAATTATAGGTATATATATTTCATATTAGGAGGTACATTTATGAGTTCTCTGAAGGGTGCAAAAGCCCAAACGCGCCCAAACATGTGCACCCTAAAACTCCAGATCACCCGCATATGGACGTACGTTTCGATAACCACCGCGATGCAATTATTATTAGTGGAAAAACCGGAGGGACTCGAAAATCCCTCGTAATTTTTTTGTTCAAGGACATACTAGACAGAGTGAGGATCTATATAATGTACAAACTTTCTCTCCAGTTCGAATTTTATTTGTTTTGAAAGTTCGATCTGCAGACGCACGTCAGATAGCATGACTCTTGACGAACAAAAAAACTAGATCACAAAAACAAAAAATATTCTTCATATATATCTGAGGATTTTTGTAAATTTCAATTACCCAAATCTGCAAGCTATAAATTGATTCGTCTATAGGAATAATCGAGTTATTGCCAATATTGTTCGCTTTCATTCTATGCCCAAAGAAGTTGAAATTGTTCATCGATTCATATTAGATGTTGCGATGCATACCTCATATACCATATGCAGTATATACTCTAGCACTCGAAATAAACTAGTCTTATTTATACAACCTGCAGTAGTCTAACGCATCAAAGATACATTATATATATACCGAGTTTGTCTCGGTGCAAGCCAGACGGAAGGGACATACTAAACTTTTTCATGGCTAAATATATATTCACATGTGTGTCAGTTTCATGTGACTACAACCATCGCACTATGATGATGAGGAAAGGAATGTGAGTGACTGTACCACCCTTGTGACTACATCTATGAGGTTGCAATTCAGCGTGAAAAGTGCACAGCTCGCACTTTAATTGATGGAGATGAGCATGTGTATGATGGGGCCATTGGCCAGACGTGAAATTACCCAAATAAGACGAATAAGAAGAAGAAGAAGAACCGGAATGTGCTGTGGGAGAACCAGACAGTTCTGATTTGTTCCACATTTCTAGACTGTTACCAAGCTGCTGCGTTATATCCACGATCTAAGACGAAGAGAAGAAAAAAAAAAAAAAGAGAACAACCAACAAACAAACAAATTGAATAATATCAATTTCCTTCGGTAATTTTATTCGACCGTCCACATATCGATGTATTGCGACATGATATATAATTATTATTTTATGTGTACATCATAGTTCTGTGTGATGAACATTATCGTGACTAATAACTTGAAAGTACAGTAATATGCTACGTAAAGTATAATACCTTATCCCACACATGAGAGCATCGATATGAATATATTACACGAAAAAAAAAAAGTATACGTATGGATAACCTGGGACCATTTTATAAATTTTAGAATGTACCTCCCAGCGAACGTGAATGTGCGTATGTAATTTTTGTATCTATATAGTATATCGATCATAAAATCGACAAACAGTGGTCAAATAAATATTACACTCTATGTAATTCCATTCACGCCTTGTGAAAATATTTCACCAACATATTTGCATCATTCTCTATTAACAACAATTGGATACTTGCGTATACGGAATCTTCTATTGACGTCATGAAACTTCTCACTCATCTATATATTGGTAAACCTATCAAATTGACTACACCAAAGAAATGCACGGGAGAAAAAAAAAGTTTACGACTTTTTAAGCGAATACCGTCATAAATACGATATCTAGTCTTTCTTCCTTTCGTTCTTTTTTTTCTTTCTTTCTTCAAAGACAGCAAAAATAACTTGAAAACACTGGAACTGCAGAAGATGAAAAAAAATGAACGTCGTCATTTTTTATCGCGAAAGAAATTAATAATAACAATAATACGCAATAATTCTCACGAGATCAAAGGATAATAAAAGTAAAAAGGCTACAGATTTTGTATTGATTCTTTTTTTATGAATGTTTTATTACTAAAATATAATCGTGATAATCATAGTAATAATATTAATAATAATAATAATAATAATAAGAATAATAATAATAATATATGTAAAACACGAATAATAGCATATTTAAAAATTTGATAACTAATTTCCTAATGTATAGGGGATGGCTATGTACAAAAAGGCGAGAAGGGTTCGATTTTTTTTTTCTTTCTAATTTCCCGAGCGTAGATATGACAATATATGCACAATAATGTTTGGGTGGGGAGGATTTTGAGATCCCTCAGGACAGTCATTTTTTGTTTCTAATTTATTGAATTGTATTATTTTCGTTACGGTAGCAAACTACAGGGTTTTCGACTCTATGCGCGAACGAGTGTTTTTTTTTTTTTTTTTTTACGTACGTTTATAATATTTACCTACACATATTATTTTCGATGATTTGTAGGTTTTATTTTTTTTTCAACTTTAATTCTTCTAATTTAAATATTATAGTCGCCCTAGTCTCTCTCTCTGAATATTATTATTCGCTGAAAATTATTATTATTATAATACCTAACATACCTATACAATATACATACATTTACATACAATTCAATATAAATAAATTTTATCAATTCGTCTATCTTAAATAACATTTTTTTTTTCTCTTTCGTTCTTTCAACGTTGATAATTTGTTCAATCATACAATTATTCACTTAATTATCTAAATTCATTTATTAATTTATTTATTTGTTTTTAAATCGTAATAGCTACACCATCAGTTAACAGACGGATGGGGGCACAGAACGGTTTTTTTTTTTCTTGCTTTTTCTCTTAGCCAATAGATTTTCATGTATTTTGACCTCATTCGGTCCTCTCATTTTTTTTCTACTGTATTTTTTTTATTTTTAGCTAAAAATAAAAGAATAGAAGAAAAAAAAAGCAAATTTCCAAATTCATTATTTGCAGTCACACGTAGCCTCGACCCACAATTTTTCTCGTAATTTTCCTACACCGAGAATCCATTGCGGGCTAAATATTCAGGATATGTTTAAATCGTTTTCTCCATTTTCAGCTGCGTATTATACATGAAACAATTTCTATTCGTTTAGTTTCGTACCGCTCCCGTAGTCCAGTCAGATCTCAATCTCTTCGAACTTAGGAAATTCTATAAAGAAGGTTTACGATATGCGTTTCCATATCACACGTTCACGTGCGTTTCTTATCGTCAGGAACTTTGACGATGAGAATAATAGTTAACAAAAAAAATTACGAGGAAGAACAATTCCTAAATTGTATTTATCTAAGCCCTCAATCCCACGCTATGCCAAAGTTGTGACATTTGGACATGATACGTTGAATTTCCACCCTCTTCTCCTTCGTTTTCCGAATCTTCGCTCATTTCTGAATCGCTGTTACCATCTTCGGAATCAGACTCTGGAGGTGGTTGTGGTTTCGCTCCAAGTTTAACGAGTTCTCTCGCTAGTCCCAAATCTCTGCACGCTGCTATTTGATAGGCGGTTATACCTGCGTACGTTGGCGCGTCTAAACGGGGCGCACATTCTTGTAGAAGGAACGTTGTTACCGAGGTACGATGTTCTTCTATCGCAAGGTGAAGTGCTGTTCTTCCGGCGAGCCATTCGCCGGCTTCCAAATCCGCACCGTGACGTAAAAGCAATCTGACCATCTCAACGTTTCCCGCTAACACAGCCGTATGAAGACATGATTGTCCTGAAACAAAAATTAACAAAAAAATTGGTTAGAAATTTTGTTTTTTCTATTGTCTGTTCATTTTTTTTCTTTCTCGAGAAGCGTGCGGCGGTGCACGTAGTCGAGTATAAATTACGACTTGACCTAGTATACGGTTTTGCAAGGGTGGAAAATTTCATGGAAAGATAAATATACAACCGTATAATATATTTCGGGGTGTTTTTATTATAGGTGGGCGTCCGTCGAGTTGACGAGACTTCGAGGAGGCGTATGGAAACAAAATAAATCTAGTCGTCAAAAGCGGAAAGACGAGGGAACGAGAAAGAAAAAAGATTGAGGATAGAAAATACGTCAGTCACATGCCTAAGAATTGTACATACATACGTTACACGTGTGTATAGATAGAACAAGGAAGAAGTTTGTAGAAGGTAGAAGGTATAAACGAAGTAAGAAACGGCGGCAAAAGGCGAATGAGTCACCGTCGGAGATCTTTGGCTGTGAGCCTGCGGTCCAAACTAGGCTCGCCCCGCGATCAAAGCGCCTCTAATTTTACCCACCCTGAGTTACCACCGTCAAAAATTGCAGCGGCGTATCAACCAGAATAAATTAACATTCTCATTGTCAAAACTTGAAAGAGTTAATCATTTTTTACAATATATAGGGCACGCTAAAAACGACCGTGCAAATAGACCTATACCAATTTACCCTGCCGCTGTTATTTACCATATACGCGACCTTGTTATCGCAGCTAATAAATAAGAGTATATATAACACATATATGCACGTATACGTACATGTATGTGACACATGTACATATAAGTATATATTAAACATCAAGTGCGCAACGTCGCGTTGGCGAGCGCCGTGATATAAGAGTTTGGGAAAATCCAGACTGCTGCACAGGCGTCGTCGTCGACGACGTCGTCATATCTATAGTCGCGAATACAATTCGCGATCATACGATATTAGCTTAGATGTATTTTACGTAGGCGAATGATTTTTTTTCCTATCTTTCTTTCTTCGTTACTTTTATTCGCAGGATTTACGCACATGGATATTTATAAAATTTCGATTTTTTACAAAATAACCCATGTACAACGGAAAACAAAAGAAATGAAATTAAATTCTTGGATTGTATACCGAGAAAATATTAACGAACGAAAAATATTTTTCGATATCGCGTTGTGCTTATATTACATTGTTCTCGTTATCATTATCATTATTTTCATATAATTATTATTACAAACACATGTGGAATATTATATAGCTCATGATCATAATTCAGGTCACCGTGTAACGATGTTCGTACGTATATATTCCATATATATATTTTCTCTCGATTCCGGAATCTAAATCACAATTTTTGTTTTTACAGTTTTATGAGTGCACCATTGTGTATAGGAAAATCCGGGAGTGTTCCACGAATCGCATAAAACTGAGGAGAAAATAAATTAGGATAAGAAAAAGAGAAAAAAAAAAAATAAGACAAAAAGAAACTGCACAAACAAACGAATACAATTTAGCGAATAATAATTGTCATTCGAACCCAATTCTTTTCGGTGAAAAAAAAGATTATAATCACAAATTTCCTTATATTTGTATGAATTTATTTACTTGATTTTCTTTTAATTTTTTTAGTGTTATTTTCATTGAATCGCAAATGTATCGCCATTTTGGGGCGTCCCGAGCAATAGCGTCGATTTGTTTAAAGTAACGCGAAAGGCAAAGATGATTCCTCGATATCTACGCCAATGTGGGGTTTCCCGAGAATGCCGCGGCGCGCAAATAGCCGAATACACGTATTTTTAAATGTCAAAAACATCTGCTACGACGGCTTTTGCTCTGGAATATGGTGTGCGTGAAGGTATGTGCATGTATATACGGGCGCCCAGCATGATTCGTGATGTAACGGAATCTGGTGCGGCAATGTGTATATAGGTAGTACATTTTGTTTGGTACATAAGAAAATTATATAAACATACATGGAAATATACGCCATGTGCCGTCCAGGTTGTTACACATATATTTCCATACCTCTGCAAGGAATAAAATATATGCGTGAATCTTAGGAAATTCATTAAAAGTTATTGGTAATGATAAATAAGGAACAAAAATTGACCGGAAGACGGAAGACTCGGTCGCGGGGAGTGCCTCGTCCTTGAAATGGCCTTCCGCTCACCGTAAATAGGAATTCGCAGGGAATTTAAATTCCGCAATTAGCTAGCAGATAAATAAAATCGCACTGCGGTTCTAGTAGTAATACGTCGCATGTGTATCCTATGTATATGTATTATTATACAAATTGCGTAACATTACGCGATGCGTTTGTTTGTCACATGTTTAAAGTTGTGATGAATATTACGAACATCATATTATACAACGTAAGTATAGGCTTTTATGCCGTTCGTGTACTAACTAAGTGTTGTGCCAAATATGGCGCGTGAATCGAGATGCAAATAAGAAAATTTACACGTTTCAAATTTTTAAAAAGACATTTAACGTCACGTGATTTTCGACTCGGCGACAATTCACCCCGTGAAAATATATATCTGTACATATTTATGATATATAATGCAGAGAAATTAATAGATGACGACGATGCAGATGATGTTGCGATATTTTTGAGGTGAAAAACAATGTATTAATTTCATGAAGCGTGATTAATAATTTCTGCATTAATTATCAAAATCCCCACGCAATTCTCGAAACGGAGAATAAAAAATCAAGATCTGTATGCAAGTTTGGAATCACGTTTTTTGCAGTACATAAAATCCGGCTCGATCCGGAATAGAAGTTTTGATTAAAGCACCTAAGTATTTTTTTAATAGTTTTTCAGCACGCGAATTAGAAATTCTTGCGGTCAGATATATATGTATAATAGTTTTTCTAGCGTTTCCAACAAATCCTGTTTATATCGATATTTTGATGTTTTACGTGAAAAACATATACCTTATATACATAGTATACATGGACGTTTCATGGAACTCTACTGGTACGAAAAAAGCAAAAAATAAGAAAAATGGAAAAAAAACCAAAGAACATTCAAGGCAACGAATTTGTATTGATCAGCCATGGACATTATACCGTCAAGAGATAAGAAAAAAAATTGACATTGAGAAACGCCCCGCTATTATAATAATGTTCGATTATAGTACTTTCACCTTGCAGCGCGACTGATTACCGTCAGAATTATGCGGCAGAGATTATTAAATTAAAAATGACGTTCATCATTCATCACGCTTTTTTTTTTTTTTTGTTAGTCACGGAATTTTCCGCTCTACGATTATAATTTTCGTTTTTTTATTTTTCTTTATTTAGTGTCTCTTGTTCTTTCTGGAAATCAAAGATCAACGACCTAAATTTCGTAAATTATTATTATTCCATGAGGTCCAATGTTATCATCTGCTCGATGAGGCTCTTAATCAATTTTCGCATTCCATATTAGTGTAGCATCATTTATCATGTATTAAGATAATCGGAATGCGCAGAGTTTAAATGTTAAAAAAAATTTCCATCTACGTCAAACTCGTATCTGCTGTTATCTTCGGATTGGAGAAAGACAACAACAACAAATTATCATAGGGAATAATATTATAACCTAATACGATGCAATACATGCGACCTAAAAAATGTCACGTCATGTGCCATTTCTATGATTGGGAAATGGGAGAACGAAAACTGTTCGAATACCTAATAATATACAAAACTCGTCGCAGGCCTCGGTGCAAAGAATGAGGGAACGCTCTGAAGAGTTTAAAATCTCGGGGATTTCAGCCCCCAAATTTTTCTATTGAAATGTAAATCACCGAAAAACCGTTAAGTTTCGCATTATTCCTGTGGTCTGTGTAGGTATTTCATAGAAAATTAGCAATGGTCTTTGAACTTTCGCCTGTAAAATTCCCAATTGAAATCTCCGTTTGTCTTGGCAAGAGAGAAAGTTGAAAGAAAAATTTTTCAGTCATAAAATAGTTTGAGAAATAACCCAGGTTCTCCGAACAGGCACAGCTGGACCAGGTGTTGCTACGTTCCTTATCTCAAGAATATGCTTATGAAGTAAATGTAAATTCTACATGTTAATAAAGTAAACTTTAAATTCTATCATCTATACCATATAGGCTGCGGTTTTGCGGTGTTCGAAATAAAATATTTCTCAGGTCACTGTCTTCGCGTATAAGTGGCAGTTTAACAAACGTCGTCTGCAGCTTCCGAGGAGATGATGATCAACTTCCGGGAATGAGTGTAACACGCGCTGTGCTAACGTGATGCTGTTAATTCTGTGTAATATATACATAATCGGAAACTTTTTGCGGTCACATGGTTTACGCGCTCTCAAGTTGTATAACCTATCCGTATGTTATACTATTATATTGTTTATGTACGAGGCTGCTTTCCCCGTGGCCACCCATCCATCGATTTCATCCATGATCTCTCCCAACATTTTAAATAGTGAAATAAAAAAAAATCCTAACCATCACCGATATTTGATGGCTGGAATTCTCACGTGTGCGTTTCCGCCTGAGATTTCTACTCGCTAATTGCTGACCACGAGGTACCGTTAAACCATTGCTTTCATTATGCCTCGCCACTTTTTAGTTACCACCGCATAATGGTATAGTTCCTGAACTACTAATCTTTTTTTTTCTTGTTAACACTTCCTGTTGTAGTCGCCACGCCGTATCAAATGCGATGACCTAATTAGAAAAATTTATTTTTCGTTTTAAAAATTCATAACACTGAGATTAAAGTTATTTATTTTCTCTCTAAGAAATGTTGGGAAGATGTGCCGTATGATATATTGAACCGCACGGAGGTGTTGCGACATTTTGGATTTATTATTTTCTTCACTTGTTTTTACAAACCTTTCGCGCTATCTTTACTTTGGTTAAAGCTTTTATTTTTCTACAGTACGAATGTTCATTTTAATCTAAAAATAAAAGCACAACCGATTATTTTACTAAGCTCACCACCACGGTGGTTTAGATAAAATTTTACTTCCCGTACATAGAAATACCCGACCGCAAAAAAAAAGAGACGTAAAATGAAAATGAGTCTTGGAGGGTGCATTTTTTCCATCCTCTGTTATTATTTGTTTTCTCAAATTCGATCAGAGAAAAGTTATTCAATTATCGATAGCCGTGAGATACGATTTTCTTTTCACGACACTTATTTCTGATCTCAGTGCCAGATTGACCTCGGTGAACCTATCGAATCCGAGCATCAAACATGATTGCCGGTATTTCCGAGGAGGCAAATCGTCAATTAGAAGATGCGCCTGGGGCCGAAGTAAGAAAAATAAGGATAACTTGTCTCACAATTTCAGAGCCATGCATGAGTTGAATGATGTCATAAATGACCAATAGTCTGAAAGCAATGATTTCTAGGTACGTATGCACATACAGTATATAATATAAAATTGCAAAGTATGTACGCACGAGGTATACCTATATCTATTATTTTTTGGAGCCTTCGCCCGAGAGAGTTCCGCACCTTTTGAACGACAGGTGTTTTCTGAAGGCCCCGAAATTTGCCTTTAAATTTTTGATCGTCCTCAACGCGTCCTTTCTACCTGAAGCATGAGCGGCAGAACGTAGAATTTTAGTTTCGAAATGAGGGCGATGAAATTTCAAAAGAATTTTTAATCGATGATGCGATGAGAAATGGGCGAAGACGATAGAAAAAAACGTTTGGCAGAGGTAAATTGAGAAAAATTCTGTTTTTTTTTCTTTAGGAATTTCAAAAATGTCTCGTTAATATAAAACTACACAATGCCAATGATCACTCTACGCGACAGCGACGATTTTGGGAATAACCAGTGACTAAATCCCAAATGAATTCCAGTTAACGACCGATGTATCAGGAAAGTTGTATTACAACGTTTAGATATGTACAAATTAAAGTTAAAAATTTGACTACTTCGAAAATTCCCATCGCGCCATATTATACGGTCGCAAAAAAAAAAAAAAAATAAATAAATATAACCATAGGAATTTGTTAATCTACGCATTCCTGAAGCAGCTGATCAGGCATTAGCTTACATACCTCCAATAAAAATTCTCTGGGGAATTCTAACATGTTTTTAACAGAAATTAGAAACATAAATTATTGCAAATACGAAGGAGCCTCCACATACAGCGCAGAAAATTATATCAACAATATGTTCATGTTTCGTAGAATCTAATAAAAATTGCCTCTTGATTAGACGAAATTAGAAGATTCAACATATAAATGTCGTTGATCGCATTCTTCGAACTCCAATAAGATAATAATTGACTACAAATTCTTTCCTTTTTTCTTTTGCGGTTTTAAAGTAACGATCAATATATTCTGAATATCGATAAAATAAATGAGAATTCTGAGCACGTATACATTAAAAAAAAAAAGGTACGAATTTTTTTTACAATCGGTAAAAATTAAAATGCGAATGTCCCCGTCGTGGAATTACGCGTCTCCGTCGTTATCATCAGATATATGGAATTAAGACGCGCCTCTTAACTGACATTGGAATGGGGATTTCCTTGATACTAGAGTCACGCAAATAAATGACCAATAATAAGATAGTAATAAAAGTATTAATCCCTGTGATAAACTCAAGCACAATCTTTAATCGTACCGTATTATCTGAACTGATAATTTTTATAACAATGCAGTATTAGAAACAGCATCGCGAGAAATGGAGTGTTAGTGGAAGATGAGAAATCGTTGTAAATCGTTTAATTGCATCAGCATACCAGGTGCTATAAAATCTATGCTGTAAGTCTATCGGTAGACAAGAAGGATAAGTAAGCCAATACAAAATAATGACAACCTCAGTAATGAATGACTGTCCGTCGAATTAAATTAGCAAAACGATAAATTCTTTAGGAATGAGAATCGCAGCCTGCAACAGCAGCAGCAGCACCCAGAGCACTTACAAATTGTAAATATATTCATGTGTGTAGGAGCAGTACGGCAATTTTAATTATATCGTATACGTGATTCGCGATCAGATTACCATGACTGTACGAGTTTTCTCTCTATACATGCATATGTATGTAAGGCAGCGAAGTGCGGGCCTCGTTGTATTGTATAAATATATACAATCGTAACTGCTTCTGCTCAATCCATACACGTGTATATTTTAACAAACACATACTGTGTAAAACTAAAAAAGAAAAAAGCATCGTATAGAATAAAACAGCCGGCATTTCATCACGGCTGGGGAATCCCCACGCGAGGAGAGAACCGAGGACTCTGGGAGTCGACACGGCAATAACCATCGCTTATTAAAAGGTCTGATTTCATCCGTAAAACTTCCCATCATCGGCATCGATATGTACCTGCGAAAGTTGATTTTAAAACCGTTCAACTTACGATGTATCTCTAAACATTGTTTTTGAAGCTACTCTTTATCTTTATCTCGCGCGGTAAAGACGAAAGGAAGGAGTCCAATGATGACTACGCAATACACCGTACACTGTCACTGATAAGCGATCGTTGCAGCAGTGGCTGCGTTTTGATATGTCATTGCGGTAAATCCGCGTGGCACATAAATATGCTGTACGTGTTAGAAGAGAAATACATAGACACCACTAGACGAGATACTAGTTCTGTACTATAAAACACTGAGCGAATAGACGTGACGACCACGTCACAATTGAAAAGCAGTATTACTAATACCTATGACAAAGCTTGGTAGAAACCGAAATGAATGACGCCGACTTTTCTTGGATTAATTACGTCACTCTTGACTGGAATGGAAGATAAGAGGAGATCTGTGGATAAGTCTTTCCCGCGGTTCATAGGATTCCCTGTCCTGCAGATGAATCAACGAGTCTGATGCTGCAGACTTTTCTGAAAAATTCTCCATCCGCAGTTTTTATAACTTCCTTTCCAGATAACAGCTTGACCTTATGTGGTCATCAACCAGAGAACGCAAGCTCCCAATCCTCAGATATTCATATATTGGAAGCACACCTATTCTTTCATAGAATAAACACGTGCAAATTCAAGATGTGCCAGAAGCTTACCTTCATAGTTTCGTTGTTCCAAGTCCTGTGGAAGTGCGGGGGTAGGTCTTCCTGGAGATGTGAATCTTTTTTCAGATGAAGACAGAGGATCTGTGAGCGCTCTTGCACTGGCCATATCACCGGATGCGCATGCCAGATGAAGAGCTGTGTTTCCATTGCCATCCCTGAGTCCAGGATTTGCTCCAGCGAGAACTAAACTTCTGACAATTCTTGCTTGGTGTGTGATGACTGCCAGATGTAGAGGAGAGAGTCGTTCGTCGTTTAGAATATCCAGAAGACAAGGATGAGGAGCCATTTTGATCAGGCTGAACGCAACCTCCAGGAAACCTTGCGCTATCGCATTGTGTAAATGTCTGTAAGAAAATAATAGTAGATTATAAGAAACTGTCTGGTAATGTTCTGCATCCGTTCAGAAAATATTCACAAGTGATGGAAATTCAAAGATAATTAAAAGAATTTCTTACGTGTCTCCATCATCATCCTGCATGTAGTACAAGGGCCAATCATGCCTCTGCTGTTGTTGTTGTTGTTGTTGCATTTGCACATGATGTTGGTGATGTTGTACATTAATATTTGGTTGAACTGATTCTCGTTGTTGTGGATGACATTGCGATTGCGATAGCTGTGTTGTGACAGGAGTCAATTCAATAGTAGGTTCCGACTGAACTTTTCCACTGAGAGGATTTAATGTAACAGGTTTGAGGGTCAACTGGCTCAAGTTATCGCTGAGTCCCACATCGACTCCGCTGTCAGCCCTCATTGGTTCGACAGCAATGGAAGGTTCGGGAACAACAGGACCCGACTTACAGGCCTGGTGGTCAAACTCGAGGCCTTCTTCTGTCGAGACAAGGTTCCCGCCAGACAAAAAACCAGAATCAACGTGCCCAGAGTCAAAGTGCTGGTACTTGTCCCCTTCTGCAACATTCTTGCCCTTTTGCTCTTTCCATGATTGCCACATTTTTAGTTTGTTTGAGTCTTTACTTTTCCGGTTACCTCGTTTTCAAAAAACAAGTATCAGGCTCTTAAATTCTTTATTTTAAGTTTTATATAGAAACGAATAACATCTGTGTGTATGTATGCTGATAATAATAATAACAATAGTAACAATTATGGTATCATTAGAGATGTTAATCACTCTGTAGACACAGGCACGCACTTCGGTACACTATTTTTCATTTATCTGTACGCCGATAAATCGTTTCTTTGGTCCCACGTTTTTTCTTTTAATTTTATAGAACGACAGCTCTTACGGTAATTATATAAGAAAGTTTTATAGTCACAAGCACAACCTGTAATCTGTCGTTGCTAAAACTACTTCAGTGTGAAGTAAGCCAACGACCTTACGCACTTTTAAAATCTATCTGATATTACAGTAAAACTCTGCGGGGAATATTCACCATCTGACCTTTCAATATTGTAAATAGGCACTCGGAATTTTTCATAATAAATTTGAAGTATAATTAAAATAAAAGATCGTTTTTCTCGTCGTCGTTTTCGTTACATTAACAAAATACCTAGGTTATGATGCACGTGATTGACAATCCCACTGTTCGATTAATTTTGTTTTTTGTTTTATACTATGTTTCAACTTGTTCTTACAATAGTTGCCACTCTTTACGCGCGCACTAAACTTGTATCATTTCGTGGTGTAGTCTCAACTTACATATGAGCTCGTTTTTTTCGAAATAAAATTAAATATTTCCTCGGTTTCGTAAGTGACTATCAACTCCAGTCTCACAACTATCGAGTTTAGAAGTAAAGGGCGTTTGATTGATGGTTACTTTATACTCTGCACACCTAGCAGTTATGGAATCTAGCGTCGTCGTGATTTTCTTTTTTTTGTGAGTGTTGAAAGATCTTCAATCACGTATCCGTTGTCGATGATTTTTTCTTTTTTGTTTTTTAACAGGCACAAATAGTAAGTCACTGATTTACGGAATATGTAATTGCCAACGAGCGTTTAGTCTAAAATATTCTGACTTTCTAGTCCTTAGATTTTTATTTCTTTCACTCAAGTTTGCGTATCGTTTAATATCGTCGTCGTCGTCGTCGTTACAGTCGTCACTCTTTCTCAGCGCGTACCGACTCGCCTAGCTATTCGGAACGGACTGAGCAATGGCTGCTTAAGCAACGCTAGCGCCTCTTTCGGAGTCCCGGGTTTTGTGGTGGGAGGGGAAAATCCCTATATTATACATACCGAGGCACAGCTGGCCGAATGTTCGCAACTAAAAGGGGGACTTCTCTTCCTCTGAAGGATTAAACTGATAGAACAACATTTCGATAATGGTTTTTTTTTTAAAGTTGAACAAATTATAGAATTTTTAGATCCTTCGAATGTCGACACTAGCTTGCCTTTTTTTTTCTAACATAAAGTAACTGTATGTGTTTGTCGCAATGACCAAAATATCGTTGTCACGATGTGAAAAATATTGTCGCCGGTGGAACAACCGAATCGTTTATGTTAATCGGAAAAACAAAAAATTGAATTCTCGAATCGTACACTTGACCTCGATTATTTTTTTGGATTGATGTGGAGAATCACGATTTCGAAAATAGTTGAAACAGTTCAACGACGTGTTGCGTTTCTTTTCTCTCATTTAAATCTGCAGTGACATAACTGCCTTTCGATTTTTATTATTCTTTTTCTGTTCCTGGCTTTAAGCTAGACGCATTTTATCCTTGAACCCAATTCCGTAAGCGCGGTCGTACGTTTTCGACGACCTAGGTTCTACCGAATGCTATCACTTTAATTCTGCAAATCATCAATCCATTAAATCTATTGATAACGATTATCCACGCGAAAAAATTTACAATCTATATTTATAATTGGTTCAATTAAACATTTGAAGACGATTAAAAATCAATCATACACGAATATGTGATAATACATAAGACCATCTATGTATATAGAATGGACTTCCTTTCTATTTTTCACCCATAAATTCTGAATTGAATGAAACAAGAATCCTTGATTTTCCAAACCGACATCAGTGTGCATCAAATCGTTAATTATGGTCGTAGTTATTTTGGCACCATACTGCAAACATATGTAATTTTATATTTCGTATGGCGAAATTTCTGTTACGCGATTGGTATAATTATAGTGTAAACAGAATGTCCACTTTTTTCCAGCCTTGGAAATTACGATTAATTAAGCGTTACGAAAATGGTGCCAGTGCTTATGCACTTATATACCTATTCATATACTACAAACTCATATAGTACACATAGCATATAATATTGTGATTCCCCCTCCGGAGAGAATCGTGAGCGCCATTTTTCAAATTACGTTCCTTTGAAATCTACGCAACAAAACACATTAAGTGACATGAATTGTAATATATCTATACAAAATTCACGCTCAGTCCGGTGACCCTGTTCATACGTATTGTAAGATACATAGCGCTGTTTTTCTAATGTACATACGACGTATATACGTACGAACATCTTTTATATACATAGTATACATGATGAGTTTTATGATCGATTCAGCCTAAAAAATTTCAGTCTTTAATTGATGATGTACTACGGTGAGATGCTCAGTATATGACAGAAGAGATGAATAACTGATAATACTTATGGGTCTGTGCGTACATGGAAATAGTTTCGCAAATAATAAAAGACGCTGATGAGCATATATGTTGTACATATTTTACACAAACATATTTTAATATCAGTGTCCGTGGTAATCAGTAGATGGATCATGGATCATGGATCGTAGAGATCGTGATTACGTGATTTTTTGATTTTTATGATATGAGTATATACCGAGGAATTTATTTCACGGCAGAATGTATATGATGTATATTGCAACGTGATTTATATGAAGCCACAGGGATCACCCATCGATCATCAGTTTCATATTTCGTGGCGTATATCCGAATGTGTGTACATTCATCTCATTGTTATAAGTATTATTATCAACGTCATTATTATTATAGTCCCTCACTGCGGTTTGAACACAAAACGAGAAGAACAGGAGAGGAATTATAGAGCCTGTGTCATAGATCTTCCTTGAGAAACGTAATGCGGCTGAAATTGATAATTAGTCTCTGCAGCCGCGGTTATACATGGTAAATTTCTCGATGGTCAGATAGTTGATCGTTATCGTCATCGTATGTTATCGGTATTATTTCAATATTTACACGTGCTCTTGTCGGCTGCTTTCTTTCTCTTTTACTTTTTCAATATTTTTTGATGCGATGCAGTCGGTGCGGTTATGAAGTTATACACTACCTATGCAGTATACGTTATTATTTTTTGTTATTCACTCCGATTGGAGCGATTACGCACGTTTATCATGTTCATCAGCAAGTACAACGCTTATCACATAATTAGTCAGTGTAATAGTGCACGACAAATGGTGAGAGGAAAAATATCATTTATTCTTTTCAGTTTATTCGCGCATGTATTATTCGACTACTTTTGTTATGGATCTTTTTTACACACTGCAATACCAGAATATGTTGAATTCAAGATATTATATACTTATTATCGCTTATATGTTTATATATTGTTACAACCGTTTGCCGCATCGATTGTGTAGAGTTGGGATTTTTGCGGTTTTTAGTTGGAATTTACAGAAATGACCTACGGACGAGCATTTCCGATAAAATAATTACGATAATTGTATCATGTATCACGTTAACATGGTTTATGACCTAACATACGACTAAGTATTTTTATACGTTATACAGGGTGGGGCAATAACTATTACCACCTCAAATATCTTTGAAACTAAAAGTTATTGCGAAAAATTCTTTCAATAAAAGTTATTCAGTATTGAGGGGGACGTTGTATAGAGACACCGATTTTTTTGTAAGTGGAGGCGCTCAGGAGATATCAAGGTCATCTCAATTTTTTCAAATGGACTCATATGTTTTTGGGCCCATAGCGTGATAGCGGCTTTTGAGACGAATTCAACGACCTATAACACGAGATCGTTTAAAGTTGTACAAGATCGTTAGTTCATCATTCATACCTTACAAGATATGCTCAAAATGATGGCCATTAGCGTCGATGCAATATTGTAGCCTTCTAATTGCTGACTCGGTCGCACTTCTTATAATGTCAGCATTTATTGCGGCACATGCTGCAATAATTTGTTGTTCCATATTTTGACGCGTAGTTGGTACTTCTTTATAAACAATATTTTTGAAGTATCCCCACAAGAAAAAGTCTAGAGATGTCAAATCTGCCAAGTATCTACACATTATTTGTTTTATTTCTAGGGTGAGAATGATGAATGGACGATCTCGTACGACCTTAAACGACCTCGTGTTATAGGTCGTTGAATTCGTCTCAAAACCCGCTATCACGCTATGGGCCCAAAAACATATGAGTCCATTTGAAAAAATTGAGATGACCTTGATATCTCCTGAGCGCCTCCACTTACAAAAAAATCGGTGTCTCTATACAACGTCCCCCTCAATACTGAATAACTTTTATTGAAAGAATTTTTCGCAATAACTTTTAGTTTCAAAGATATTTGAGGTGGTAATAGTTATTGCCCCACCCTGTATATGCATGTACGATGTGTAATAATATTATTTACGCTGCATAGATACAAAAATAAATCGAATATACACGCATGCACATCATTTATTACTCACCTCCAATAATATGGGAATAAAAGGAAATTTCGCCTCAACATTATTATTGTATCACTATATACCCTATGCACTGTATGCAACTAATTGTCAAAGGAATTTTTTGGAACAATTTGTTGAAAATTTTTGTTAATCTTCCAGTAATAAATAGTTGAGTCCTTCGGACTCCTGTTCAAATTTTTATAACATGGCAAATCGATAAAAAAAGGGAAGGATTTTTTTAATCACAGAAATTTTTTCCCTTCGGGTCCGATGCGCTACAGATCATGCTCTCTCACGTTTTCGTTTGCTTCTCTTAATATGATAATTTACGAACGGATAACTATCAAAAATCGCTGGAATTTTCAGGTGTAAATCATGGATGTGTATAACGCTGCACCTGCATAGCAGTGCAATTAGGAACGGTTTGGCCATTATACTCGTTTACCTTTGTCATGCAAAACGCGTCGGAGACCTGCTGCTGCGGCTGCCTCAATATTGCAGAATAAGAAGGGCTGATTTCATAGTATTTCAAAGGCAGAATGATGGTTTTCAATGTTATACTGTCGAACGATAATATACGTGTGCAGCGTTAAACTTTATCCTATCTGGGAAAAACCTGAGTATAAAGATATCATTATACACATATGTACAAAATCTGCTATCTCGGGTTTCTACAAAAAAAAATTTGAATGGCGGAGGAACGAGCAATCGACGGCGAGCAGAAAGATAGATGGATGGCGGGTTTCAAGGCTCGACGCGCGAACAGGAATCCGAGTAAATCTTCGACAATAATCAACCTACTAAAATTGCCCATATTATTCAAACAAGGCTAAACATTACTAATGGCTCCTGCTTCATCTGATTCGACCTCGTTTAGTCGATTCCCGACTCAACCGCGTTCAAGGTTTTAAAATTCATAAACCCAAATTGCAACTTGACAAACAAAAAAGGTCTTGAGTGATTATCAACTATTTCAGTGAATTTTTGAATTTCTTCCTTTTAGGAGCTAAAATGGATTTGTTCTCAGAATAGCAAGAAATTATGTGCGTTCGTCTGAATGTACCAGGAAATTATTTGAGGGCATGATAACCAGTTTCCGTAAGATCGATATACTGATTGATTAAACTTCCGTCAAGCGTCGACGCTTGTCGGGCTATTGACGTCAATTAAGCGGATCGTCGGTCGTAATAATAAAATCGCATACATGTTATATCTTCCCTTCCCCATTTCCTTGAACTTCGAAGAACCAGCGTGAATCCCGCTGGATCTATTCAATATTCAATTCCGGTTCACCGTGCTTGATTATTGTCCATCACATGCGAGAAATGCGATATAGAGAAAAGGTCAAGCAAATATAGCCGTGCGTTTTCATAATAAAACCTCGAGGATGATATTTGTGAGTCGATTACCTCGAGACCTTATTATTCAGTGTATTACTGACTGCAATTTTCGTTTGCGCGCAATTATTATTATTTTTTTTCATCAGACGAAGGAGGAATTTTTTCAAATTTAAAAGATGTAAGCTTATCTATTGCTTCGAGAAAGCAATTGCATAATTATGTGCATGTAAGTGGCAAGGATATTATTCTTACATCAATGCGACCGCGCAATTTTTAATTCTTTCCCCGATGCAAATGTTGTAAATTTACTTCTCTGTTCTTTTTGTTATTTTTTCTGCCTACTTTCATTACCACGCAGCACTATTTTATGGTCAGTTATTTATAATGTTCAAGTTTAGATTATACCCGCACGCGTCATCGCATTTATTCATGTATGATCGAATAGATAAACCCGGCCAGTTCACCGAGTGAAATTTACAACATGAATTACTCTTTTTTTTCAATCTGCAACATTTGAAATCTCAATACAAACGATAACGTGAATATGTAACTCAATCGCTTGAAGACGAACTGGCATCGGGGTTAGCCTAGTTTTTGCATTTTCCTTTCTTTTAATGAAATTAAAATGCAGGATACAAAACTTGAAAGACAAAAAATAAAATATGTGATAAATACCCTTAAATGTTATTATCTCACCTGTTGAAAGGCCTTCAGTAAAATCACCTCTTCTTTTAGGGATGAATTATTTTTCTTTCTTCATTCGAATGTATCTGGAGTTTGAGCGAAAGCCCTTCTTCAAATAGCGAGGACTACAAAAAGTGACAGCTCTCAAGCGTTCTATACGCGTTGGGTAGACACCCCACATGTCGGATTGTCATCTTAGATGAAATTTGGCTTGCAATTTCACGATCTAGAAATCTTTTAATCTAGCTGCAGGATATCTGCAGACACGATGAGGAAAAAGCACCCGGGATCACTGCAGGCCAACGAATGCCTCCACGAACTGAACCCAGAATCTTCCTCATGTTATTTAACTCGCGCCTTTTTTGGTTGCCGTTTCTTTGTCGAGTATGGTCGAGTTATACCAGTGGCAACAGCCACCAGTCCGGCATGCAACCCGCAAAACGAGGACGTGGCCCGTAAAATGATTATACCAGAAGAGCGTGCGTCGAAGCGGCGGGATAGCAACGGTTCAGCAGGCAGGAAATTCCTCAGTCTTGCCTGTGCGGATAGCTGCGGCTTTAGTTATTCGGGAAATACCAAGACCGTTAAATTCAGGTTGGAGATATCTTGGGGTCGATAATTTTTCGACGAGAGACTAATCAACCTCGATTTCCGAGGCATCCGCCTATTCGCGACGTTTTCAAAAGGGCCTTCATTATATGCCAGGTATAGTAGAATGCCTGAGAACCAACCGTGGGCTTGATCCGGGGGCGGCAAAATTCGCTCTTCCTTTCTGCGTGGTCATGGCTCCCGGCCGTCGAGTATTTCACCTGTCCACCCACCTTTTTTTTCCTCCTTTCATCGTTGCAGCTATATACACATATCGTTAGTGGTTGCACAAAGGACGCTACGAAATCTATTCGTCAACCTGAGAGTTGAAGAATATGGTGGTTAGCGGAGATAGTATATTTTTCCTTATACCTCGTAAATTGCGTATAGCTAGACAGAATCAGAATTTTTTGATTAATATGCAAGGAATAGATTTTACTCCTTCATATCCTGAACTTGCGTATACATCGGTTCAATCGTGTTTGCGTATTCCATACACGTGCAGCGTATGAGATGTGCTATGCTGAAAGTCTTGCAAATATTGTCAAGTTGAAATTTATGAGTATTACAATCAGAAGTGTTAACGTAACCATTTATTATGAGTTTATCGCGTTTTCAATCTGTAGATCAATGTATTTTATGTTTGGGTGTTCAGAAATTCAAGGTCGACCATTTGTTACGGAGAGCTGCTTAGAATAATTTCAGTGCGTGTATCGCGACCTCATGAACATATATTTTTTGCACATTTGCGTGTCCTTCTTTTTGCAATTATGTTGTAGCTGCTTCCGAAAGGCACGGAGTAATGACTGTATGACTGTATTTTATGCGTGTGCGTAATTGAAGATTAATTGAACGCGACTCAGGGCTCGCTTTATCTTCTAGGTCCGTGTGATATTTTTGAGTAACTTTCAAAAATGAAAATCAGACTTTATTACCGTTGATGATTAATCTCAGCTATATGTACATTTCATCTGTTTTGATATAAACTTTAGATTATCCAAGGACAATAGCTAAGTATTGGTAATTACATTAATATGATATCAAGAACAGGATACATTTCATATGGAGAATGACAATTATTTGAATTTGTACATGGTCTCGGATATTCTATGTAAACCTCCTCTGACGAAAGTTTTGGAAGTTCTAATTTTTTCCTCATGAAGTGAACGGTGAAATAAGGCGGAAAGGCATTTGGATGATCTAAGGAAATAATCTAAGATGTTATATGCTGCAAAATGCCCTGCCTCACCAAATCCTCACATTCAGCACGGGGCAGCAAATATTGGCTATTTTTCCTTAAGAATAGTAACTCCCCATCTTCTAGCTCAAATTTCCCATAATCAACCAAACAACGAACCTGTAAATGAAGAATATTCATCATCATAAGACCCCATAATCAATTCACGTTTCACTTGGCATGGAACACGAGCTGATTTTTTTTTTAGAACAGTAACTATAAATTATTACCTCTATATAGAGTGATTTTGGAGGTGTGATATCTGTGGTTAAATTAAGTCCATGATTATCTCCAATGGATCTCATGTAGGTTGCTAACGATTTGTTGTAAGAATTGAACCACTGGACCTCTGGTTCTGCAAAGAGTGACTTAATTTCTGGTGGTAAGATGCTCCCAAATTCCCAACGTGTTTGGCGTATTTTTTGGAGTCTATTGTATACATAAGCCAACACGCAACGCTTATTTCTCTTCAAAGCTTCATGACGCAGCTGAATAGAATGGGAGTACTGAATATTATCCTCCACTGCATTTCTGAGCAAGCAAAACAGAAACAGCATACAAATTTTTTCAAAAGTTGGGCATGATTTCTACGGTACAGCTATTGTGTAAACAGGAATTTATGATACTAACACGTTGGCTATAATAGCTTCATGGAGAACTTGCATTTCTTCCAGGACCTGCCGAACTCCTTCATCCTAAATTGAACAATAGTTTAACTTTGTTAGTTCGAACTTATTGTTGAATTTTGTGTCCGGTTGTAGTTGAAAGAAATGTGATGGGATACAATTAACAAAAAATTGCTAAATCCTCGATTTTCTGAGATGAATTTAGTTTTTGTAAAACGCGTGAAATAGCATACGTAACGTACGTACGTCAATTCTCTAACCTAAGATTTATTTCGAATTTTGTACTTACGTTGAACTGTGGTAGGCCGTCCGTTGATCGTTCTAGCTCTTTTATGAGCTCCAATGCCTTATCTCCAAACATAGTACGTGATAAATACTACTCAATTCTTTCTCGACAAACAGTTACTAAAAATTACTGTTTTTCAAATTGATTGTTTACAATTTTTACCGAACACGCGGGCTGTATTGTGGACTCCGGCGCACTGCCCAGCAGCTGATGGTCATGCGCAGGGCTTAGATTGTTGGATTAAAATGATTTGAGGTTACGTTGGTTATTCGGAATAATTTCCAGCTGCGGCTAGTGGGTAGACATCTGAATTTTTTATTCAGAAATGTCATTTTTACTTCGAAACGTGCTGTCCAGACTGGAAAGCTGTTCTGGACGAATTGCAAGATTTAGTTCCGGAGCAGTGAATGCTGAACAAGGGCCTAATTCTGAACCAGCGAGTGTTGAACAAGTAGATGTAGGCCCCATTATTTCAACGACAAAAGCTATCGAGGAGACACGGTCTTACGAAAAACCGAAGGAAGTATGGCTCGAGAATTTGGACACCATAGAAGAGAAGAAATTGGGTTTATTGAAACTGCACCCTGACATTTTTGGTGCTCAACCGCGCATTGACATCTTACACCAAAATATCAGATGGCAACAAATGTACAAGTTTGTTGTGAGTACCTCTTGACAATCGCTTGATTGAGACTGCTATTTACTTTTAGTGACATTTCAGAGTTTTGCTTAAAAAACCCACTTCCTATTTTCAGTCCTATGCTCACACAAAAACGCGTGCTGAAGTAAGGGGAGGTGGAAGGAAACCATGGCCACAAAAAGGTCTTGGTAAGGCACGGCATGGCAGTATTCGTTCTCCATTATGGCGCGGTGGTGGCGTAATACATGGGCCACGTTCTCCAACAACATACTTTTACATGCTACCATTTTACACAAGAGTTTTGGGTCTCACTTCTGCTTTAACTGTAAAGTTTGCCCAGGATGATCTTCACATCGTAAAGGATTTGCATATCCCATCGAATGAACCTGATTACATCCAGGATCTTGTTGAAGAGAGAAATTGGGGACCCTCTGTTCTGTTTGTAGATGTAGACGACATTATGCCCACTAATATCACATTGGCAACCGATAACATCAAGCACATGAACCTTATGCCCGTTTATGGTGAGAATGACTTAAATTGGGTTGGAAAAATTCTTGCAGATTATTCACTTAAATTGGAATTCTTTTTCAGGAGTAAACGTTCACAGCATATTGAAGCATGATACACTGGTGTTGACACAAGATGCTGCAAGAGAAATTGAGGACAAGTTACTCTACCAGTTCACCAGAGCAAATGCACAAGAAGTGAATGCCAAGTTCAAACTTAGCCAAAAGTCGTAGTTCTGTACAAAATCAGTTTTTTTTTTTTAGCGTAATAAAGAGAGAAGAAAATCATTATTTAAAATAATCGCATTTTTATTTTATTTACACTGATATAATTCAAAATACATAGGTACACTTTTTTAGTTTCTCTAAATCATGTTCATACCATTATTCAATGTGTTTCTCATTTTATTGGGTAACTATCACATTCGTAAACACATGAACGCATTTGTAAATCGATTAAAACATTTATAAGGAATGATGACACAAAGATTCCCCTGGTAAAGGGTTCGTTCTTTCTGACGGGTATCACATATTCGATATTTGAGTAAAATGGCAAGGTGCCCGATAATTATTCAGTATATTCAATATCGTCGAATTATCTTAACGAACTACTGTGTGTTTTTATCCATCTGTGTATTTATATTAATGATGATTGTTAACTCTGAGGTAATTATAGTAGGAATTGCGTTAATTCAAAATTTATTGATTCAAATCATCTTTTTTTTATTGCCGAAGTACTCGAAGACTTCCTCAATATCGGCTGGAAAAAAAAATTTGAGAACTATGATTAAACGATCACTCAAAAAGATAAATATTTTATTATACAAATCCAAGGTATACTCAGTACAAATCAGCCATAGAAAATCATATAAGTTCTTTTTGCAATGTGCAACAGCATTCATTCATAAATTTATAGCTCTCACAATCAGTATACGATTTTAAATCTTTTCCTAAAAGGTTTCCGACGAGTCTTCTAAGAGTTTGTTTCGCGCTTGTACTTTCAAAAGTGCCTCGGAATATCATAGATTCAGTCTTGCAACCCTGTTCGATTTTCATACTCTGGACTTCGTGTTTAACGAACATAGGATGAGTCAGACGAGTTTTTGCGCAGTCAGGCAATTTGATATTCGTTGATTGAGCCAAAAGTGATTCAGAAATACTTTTAAAATAACGACACTCTCTCATGCGAACTGCACAAGCGGTTTTGGATGTGTGATCAATTAAATTACGATTCGAAAACTGATTCCTAATATTTCTTGATTTCTTTCTATGCATTTTGTATTTCCTACAACCCAGAGTATTTTGAGGGCTGCACAAATTTCCAGTATGATCTACATTTTCATCGCACATCATGTTATCCTGGTGAAAGTGGGATGGTCAAAATCTGAAAGTGTTTTATTAACTGAAATGGTCACTCACCCGTGGGTTCGGGTCATTCCCAAGCATCTTTTCCCTTACTGCCCACCTGATGCCTGCGTGGTTTTCCTCTCCAGGTAGAGCAAGCTGCTTCCACTCATCTCTATATTTTTGATACAGAGCAACTGGATCTGACTTTGTATTAGTTAAAGATCTCTTTGCTTCTGGTTGGAGCCTCCAAGGTCTAATAACTATGTCAGAAAAATAATTGTTAATTGAGAGGTTCTGAAAACACAAACTTGGCTAGATACTTATTCAAGTGTTTTTTACATGATTTCGGTCTGGATTGAACCGAACTTCTCGAAGGTGGTGGATTACTTGGGATATCACCCGGTTGGTCAGAAGCCAGCTGTGAATGTTTGAAAGTCTCTGTACTTTCAATGGTATATCGAGAGCTTGTAGGTTTGGATTTTATGGGTGATTTAGGCGGTGCGAGATTTGTCTGTTTCAAATTTGGCTCAGATTTAGTAACCCTGCCTCTCGGTTTCTCCAAAGATATATATTTTGTACTATCTGTCGATGCACCAGCACTATGATTCTGGCTGTGGTTATAAGTGACCTCATATCTCCTGTGCGATGTTTCGTTGATCAAACTTGAGTTGCTGTGATTGTCGTATTGTAAGCTATTTTGCCGGAACTCTTTAGCCCACGAACTGTGCGTGTTTGAGAAGCTAGTTTTCTTTCTTCTACTGCTGTCATTTTCATTTTCTACTTCGTTTTCTTTATTCTCTTTAGGAAAACATCGGACTTTGACTGTTACTACTTTATAAGAAGAGTCATCCTGGAAAGTTGAAGACTCTGAGGAAATGGTGCTCTCAGTTATGTTGTTGGAGCCTACTGCCTCAAGCTTCTGCTCCCGTAAGACTTCCCTATACAGTTGTTGTTGACGTAGCAAAATTTTTTTCTTCGTTTCGTCTTTCCACTGTTGTCGTTCCCTTTCCTTAATTTTCCTATGCATTTTTAAATCTGAAAAACGTTGATGAAACAAAGGTATTTTTTTTGCCAACTCCTAGGCTTTGTTATAAGGTCTAACAACTATCTATTGCCTGATACCACGGGAATGATTTTCGAAAAATATTAAATCCGAGTAAGCCGGTTTGGGGATTGAAAAATAACTTTTTGTGGAATGTATACTTTACGTGGTGACGTCGAAAAACGGTTAAAAATTCGTTAGCGTACCTTTCATGAAGGCTTTCAGTTGTTGTGCGGTTATCCCAACGAATCCGAGTGAATTTAACAGCGACAAAACTTCGCGAGGGTCGTCTTTTTTGTCTGCCATTATTAATTTCACCAAATAACTCGTTAATTATTAAGAAAAATATAAAATTTACACGAAGCACATATCTTTCAAAGATCGTTGGCACGCTGTGCTGCCTTCGGGCGAAGTTCGAAGCAACGCATCAAATGAAAATCATGGCTTCGGATTGGCCCGATGGAAACGCATGCGTTGGCTGCTCAGATCACATGCGCTTTGTGAATTGAATTTTAAATGATGAAAACATCAGACATCGGTACTTATGGAAAATGATAAACATAAACTTTGGTATTTCGATAGGGATTCAGTTTACCATTCCAGAATGAAGTACAAATCTGTATGATTTTTTCGTTCCAAGTAATCTGTTTATGTGTCTTTGGCTCTTCGGATATACGAATTTCGATTTCGCAGAAGATAATTGCGGTGAGGGTAAAATATGAGCGTTAAAATTGATCATTCAAAAATTTAGTTTGATTGTTACTACCGAAAAAATGAGATATTTCATTCAGTTGTACAGTACATTTCGTACGAGAAATTGCGCGTGATCTATTTAAAAGTTACTAGGTTGAAATACGTCATCAGGGCTCATTCCTATTGGTCCTACAATGATCGGCGCAATTGTTAATCGGGGCCTGTCAATGCAATAATAATGCAGGCAAGAATTGGAGATGATGATTGAAGGATCGGAGGGACAGTAATAAATTAATAATTGACAGATTGTTCGAGGGTGCGCAGAATCTCTTTCCCGTTGAGCCAACGCGAAGCAAATATGATATACATTGCAGCTAACGTATACATTTATTCTCGACGACCCACTAAAGTCCACAGATCAGTCAGCGCGCTTATCTCTACGAGGGATGTCGTCGTTACCAGCCCTCCTAGTTGCCCTCGTTGCTTCCATCTCAGGTTTGCTATTTCAAGCCGAGAACTATGATAAAAAGTTGTCAAAAACCAAAATTTAATTTTAGAAATTTCAAAGTATATAAACCGAGAGCCAATTGTTACGGCAGCGGTTCTTTTGAAATCATTTTAACTAATCAAGCGCAATTAAATTCTAGGAATATACTGATCAAGTTTTATGGTTACCCTGTAAAATACTTTAGAAATATGATAAACATATCTGTATGGCCTCATTTCGCGATGGCAAAAACAACATACTGCCAATATATTGCATCTTTATCAACACTCATCCACAAATACATAATTTTACTAATTAATCCATACAATATAATCAATTAGCGGGCATTTTTCTGACAATGCTAAAAAATTTACTTGTGCAATTTTAGCATCAGGTATTAATGATATTAATTAGTGCTTCATAAGAGCCGAGAAACTTGTGTGATTTTCGATCATTGCTAAATATGCGTTTGTAATTACGAAATATAAGTTTGATTATCTATAAGTTTTAATTTTATTATCTGTAAGTTTTTTCAAACATTCGAGATGAACTCTTCACACGACTTAATCGCGATGTATATATAGTCATGTATAATTAGCAAGTGAAGACCGTCCACGCATTCGAAGAAAAAGGATTTGATCTGATTAACAAAATGTTTTTTTTTAAGCTATTTGTGGGTTTTTGCTTAATGGAAATAAAAAGCAATTATTTGGTTATGCAATCGATAATTTGGATATTGCGTGTATCGCTGCACTACAATTTGAACTAATCAACAATAATGGTTTCTGTTTTTCAATTCATTGATACAAAACAAAAGAGTAACAAATTTTTTTCCGTTTTTACTTGATAATAAAAAAATTTTTTCCATGACACAAGCAGTGAGCGATGCTACGAAATACTCCGTCAATCAAGCATAATCGGATTACATTGCAAGAAGCTTTTAGCGTCTTGTAACTTAACCGACCATCGATCAGCTGTAGGAAACACCTAATTGATCAATGTAACTCAGATTACAAGTTTCATTATCATTATTTTTTCGTTTTTAGGAATCATCAACGCGGCGGAAATCACTCTACTGGACGTACCCGATGTGATCCGAAACGGAACAGGACCTGTCACCTTAACTTGCGCTTACGACCTTAGAGCTAGCGATAACGGACTGGTTATCAAATGGTATCACGACGAAGCAGAACTCATTTATCAATGGATACCTCCAAGTGAGTGCATAAAATGGTCACATTGACCTTGCAGCACAATAAACGGCGGTCGGAGGATTCCCAGTGACCATATTTGTAGCGTAATTCTGATTTATTTGACGCTCCGAGCAAGATTGTCGCAAACAAAAATTAATGAATCATTACGAGATTTCACACGATGTTTTAAAAATTCGTATCCTGACCATAGGATATTGTTATAATGAGGGGAAAATACGCGGTTATAAAAAATGAGTCGGTCGTTTATTACGGTGTCATTTCGGACCTCCACTGCAGCACCTATGATTAATATTTTGAATGTCGAGTTCTTTGTTCGACGATTCATCAATTCATCAGCTGACGATTTTATTATTTCCGGCAGTGCCTCCCCAGGATATTGGAGTGATTAAGGGGCTCGCCGAATACCCCGAGGACGCTCTAAGTCAGCCAAAATCACGCTCGATTATTAGACTGAAAGAAGTTACTCTTGCAATGAGTGGGAATTACACATGCAGCGTGAGCACATTCGAGGAAGAAGACATCCAGACGAAGAGAATGATCGTCTATGGTATAAAACCCACGTTACATTAATTAACCTTGTATAATATGCTCTTCGGACAAAGACTAAATCCTTTCGCGGATTTTAGCTCCGGAGAGTAACGTGACCGTTTTCGTGACTCCTCCGACCTCGAAGGACGGTCCGATCACCTTAGTTTGTGCGGTTCATGGCGCCTGGCCGCTTCCTGGCCTTACAATTTTGGTAGACGAACTCCCGATCGAGGGACAGTTTACGGTTCACCCGGCGAATTTAGAGGAATACCAGAAGCAAGGATCTTGGGTGCGTTACGAGGCGACGATCCAGGAACCCGTGACACCTGTCAGGGTACATTGCGAGATCAACATCCCCTTGACGAATTATCGTCGGCAGGAAGGCATCGTTTACTACCCCAGTTCGCATCGTTCCACAGCCCCAGTAGACACTGAAAACGGTTCCCCAACCCGTTGCGAATCCAAATCTTTTGAACCAATCATTTCTCGTGCTGCTGAAACTGTGACGACAAATCCGGAAAATAAGGTTTCAGAATCCCAATCAACCTCTTCTTCCGTTTTGCCTGATTCATCTTCTCACTCGACGTCTGCAGGAAACGCCACAGGACATCTCGCACATACCATTATAACTCAATCCACAGATTCTCCGCGGTCATCCCGACCTACTGAACCAGTTCCTACTCAGATTATTGCCGGCTGACCCTTTTGACCTTGTCCTAGTTTTGGTTCGTCCCGTATCTTCGTTATCCTCGTTGCTTGTACCACCCCGTGTCGATAGGTAACCAAGTTTTTATTTTATTTATCTCCAAACAATTTTTTTTTCTATATACATGCTCTAATATTTTTTCATTCGTAATTCTCATCGGAATTGCCTGATTTGTACATTTTTCAGGTGAGTTTCTGCACGAAGTTTACTCCTTCCAAAAGAACGATTCAGCCGATTTCGATTGCAGCGTCGCTGCAGCTACGCTACTAGCGTTACTTCTAGTCGTCACGTGATTGTGGGTGTATAAATAGAAATATGTATAGTAATTAATTTAAAAAAAAAAATTAATGCAAACCCAAGCGCACAAGATTATTACATGTATACTAAAAAGCTCATGGAACGTTATAATATGTACGATATAGAAACGAACCAGAAATAGTACATGCTCTATTGTAAAAAAAATAGAAAAAAAAGACACCAAATGAACCAACTGTAGTATCCATTGTTCAATTTTTTTGTGCTACATCTACGTCGATATAGCTGAGACAAAGGGTGAATGATGAAAAGAGAAGTGCATTTTAACTTGTTCATAATAGCGGAGCTCTAGGTTGAGAACGAATTCCTTTATCGGCTTTCCGGGCTCATTTGAGTGTGAATAGCGCACTCGTTTCAGTGAGCATCGTCCACAAGGGTATGTCACCGAGGTGCTCAGGGATCCGGGTATGCCCGGTTGATTTATTTATTCACTTCTTTTTTTTTAATGTTCACACATTGACCTAGCTTTCTGTCTCAACTTGACGTGTTACTATAGGTATGTGTGCCGCTTCGTAGCCCAATCGTATAATGCAAATACTGGGTAAAACCTTTGACGTATTTTATACTAACTCACCTTGCCAAAATGACGCAGGAAGATCGGGATGATGAAACTATAATTGCTAGACAAAAGTGGTGTAACTTCTGACTGATATTTAACCAGGCGAAATGAAAGTATGAAATAATTTTACTTTTTTTATATAATTCGAGTAAAAGTATATGATGTTTTATCAAATATTATACATCATTCCTGTGGGTTAAAATTCCCAGAAATGACAAATTGAAGATAACACGATCTATACTTTACTCGTCAGATAACCACGATCAGTTTTACCAGGGCGGGAGATTCCCTGAATTTGTAATACTCCCTTCATTTTTGTCCTGTTATGTGGTTATCCTTTAAACAGCTGGGATATTCCGCAACGACAAATTACCGACTTTCTTTTTTTAACACGCCGGCGGATGTGAACCGATAGAGAACCGGATGTTGGTAAAACCGTTATTTGAACAATTTTTTAGTTATATACTTTCGGGAATATAAATGGGAGGATATATGCATAGTTTTCTACGTAATCGAACGGACTTTCACGTTTTTGGGAGAATCCACTTCGAAATTTTGTTCCAAGATTTATCTCCGTCCATGTAACGATTGGTTTATAATTTTATGAATTTACGACGATCATGATGATTACATATTTACACGACAAACGAGATTAGCAAGTTTGCAGTTTATGGTTTTTATCTACATCAATATAGTGAAGTTACATTAGTTTCTGATTCAAACGTCATTTATGACGCCGCTTTGATTTATCTACACCTGTCCGATATTTGGATTTCGAATTTCCTCCAGCAAAACTATAATTTATTAATCCAGAGCTAGACTATATAAACTCATGAGTCAGGTATTTTATTTTTAGAATACACTTGAAAACAGACAAAAAAAGAATCATGATCTGCAATTTTCGAAAACCACAACTAATGCTGCAGACATTTATTTTGAAAAAGAATCAACAAATTCTCAGAACTATTAAAATAGGAAAACATATCGTCGTGGTCATGGTAATTTCGCGTGGTGATTTCTACTAAGTTCCGCGAATTAATTTCGCAGAAATTAATACTATTCGTTGCGTTATATACCTGTACAGTTTATCCATGACAATCAGGTTTATCCATCTTAAAATTCTAGTTCAAAATGTGTAATCCCAGATCTTACATTGGTAATTCCTAATCATACTAGAATATCGCCTCGTATACATTACCTATACATCAAACTAGGGATTGCAAAAATTCCGAAATTATGAATTTCCTACGAATTTTTCGACGCCTGGATTTCACGTAGAATTTTTGGAACAACATTCGTTCCAAATTTTTCCGCAATGATATGAGCTTTAATGATATACTCATCCCCAATAAATTAATAATCTCTTGGCAGGCAGCTTGCATCGGGTTTACGGTCGTGCATGTTAATCGTAGTAAAATTGTAAATATATATTTGAAAATTAAAAGACGGGTACACAGGGGGATATCAAGGGTGGTTTTTGATCGTGGGTGGTTATGGGGTGTGAGTCAGGGTTGCCGCCGGGATGTTGGTGGGGGTGTTACCTGAAAGAAGAGCAACAGGCGATAAGCAACCCCGTGGATTGTCATTCGCACCCGAGAACCCGTAGGACACAACGCAGGTATGTGCTCGTAATCATTTTTCAAAAATACCGCACCCCTTTTTTTCGAAACAAAAATCATCGGCGAACCTGAGAGAAACGCGTCCACTTATTTCACCAACTTTTCTTGTAATTTTGTAAATAAATACATCGATCTCAGCAAATATTTCTCTTTTTTAAACCTAAATTCTTCAAAATTTTGGCTATATTTTTGCATTTCGTGCATGTATACCAAGCTGGATATCATCTGCAGATTTTCAGTGTTGTATTTTCTCGTTTGACAATTGTTTTTTTTTTTTCCGCTTCTAAAGTGGCCCACCTCAGGCTATAGGATAACAGAAAATAGAATCTGCGTGCACTTAAGATTATTCTTACGACGTCGTAAATATTGAGTAATGTTTTCCTGTGCGTCAGTGCAAGGATATTAGAACATACAGTTTGATGTCATAACTGCATGAAATTTTTATTCATTTGTTTTTCTATTTTCCTTGTAATATTTTCATTTTTTTTTCTGTACACTTGGCGCGTTACGTAACGTCGCATCAAAATTAATTGACACGATGTATAGAAAACGTGATGCGTGAGCTGGATTTCAAACATCTGATCAAAGAGTTCGAAAGCGTTGATATAATTGGATGAAACAAAAAACATGTGAGAACAAACATCGGCATAGATTATCCTCTCCGCCCAAATAAAGAGTTCGGGACGTTCATTAAAACAAAAAAATAATAATAATTATATGGATGTAATTCTTTTCCACGCATTTATGCGTATTCGTGGAGATATAAATATAACCAACTCTCGTTGTCTTTGACTCTTCGTTTGCATCTTTCTAATTAACAAAAGCATTCCTTATTCTGAATTTTCGGAATTCTTTTGCGACAATATAATAATTTAAATGTAGCGACTTAATTAACGAGCAATTAAAATTTACTACAACGAGTTAGCAGAGATTTTATTTTTAGATGATATCCATACTCGCGCTTGATTGTTTATATTTTTAATTTTCAGTGTCTACGTTTGATTACGTTTGATCTCCAGTGAATTTGAGGGGGGAAAAAAAAAAGAAAAAAGCTACATCAGAAGATGGGCCGGAATACGTACGTGATCGTTCTTATTGCCGGTAAGACGAATGATAATTATAAATATAATGATACCATTTCATTATCATAAATTACAGCGAATCATGTTACCATTAAACGGATAATTACTAATAATTTGTAGAATATCTAATAATCGAGAGTTTTTCAATGACGATTAGTCGGAATTCCCGATTATAATCCTACATAAGTTGATTATTCAGTTTCTACAAGACCTTGCGCCACTTTTAAGCTGCAAATCGATCTCGAGGTGCACTAAAGATGCGAATTAGGTGAACCCCCGTGGCAATTACGCATTAAACCAAAAAAAAAAAAAAATCATATAACCGGATTGATCACGGTCAATCAAGTCGGTTAAAAGTTACTTTTTCGCATAATGTATATAACTAATATACGTATAGCGAGCGGGTGTTTGTACAGCCGGCTATAATAATTTCATCATCTTATTTCTGCACTGCACAAAAAATGGTAGGTATTGCAAGAATGCCGACTAAACGTCAAGTCCATAATTTTTAAGCAAATTATTCTTACCCATACACCGTAGGTCTTTATACATACAATATAGTGAATTATATATGAGAATTATTCTGAGACGTCTATGTAATTCGTTTTATCCTGCGGTCCATACAATTCTCACCAACCTTTAACTTCGCAATATACTTTTGAGGGATAATTTCACCGCTTGATATACTTTACTTACAGATGAAAAAAAAAATCCGATCGTCTAGCGTGTTATAATATAATAATAAGCAAATCATGTTAGAAAAAGTCGTTTGCCAATGCACCGCGTTGAATAAATTTTGCGTATTATATTTTCTTATTTTTTTTTTCTCTCCTTATGGTTTGTATTTATGAACACAGTTATAATAACGATGAAATAAAACTTTACCAAATTCATTCGCGATTGATCGATTGAGCGTGAAGAAATTTTTTTTTAACGGTTAATTATTCAAAGAATTGTTGTTTCTGTATAATGCATAATTATATGCACAACAATATGAGATAACGAGGATGAATTGATATATATTCTATTTTCATTTACTAAACCTTGTTTCGGCTGTAATTATATACCTACCTTGTACCGCGGTAAAATATATTTATAAAATATTCCGGCGGAAAGTGATCAGCTACGATAATTATTATTCATCGAGATGTTCTTAAAATTATATATATATGCGCCGTTATAAGTTATAGCTATGTAATAAAATGTTCATATATAGATGAGGAAACGGCATCTCGCGGTCCGATGATATCATAAAAATTTAACAATTATATCGAACTATGTACACCGCAGATAATAACGTAATTTAAAAAGGAGAGATAATTTTTTTTGTAAAATCATGAAATACGTGGCATCCGTGATTAACTTGGAAGATTTTTTTTTTTACTGGAAATGGCGATCGCTGCCCTACAGCTGATCGCTTTTCTATAACTTTTTTTATAGAAATTGTGAGATAAAATTATGCATTGGCCAGAGAAGAGTTGTAAGACAAACTGGAAAGTTGTGATTACTTGATTGACATTCATTAACAACGTCAAAGCAAGTTTGCTCCATACATAAATGCAACGCAACACCTGTTGCCAAGAAAGCCGTGTTGAAAAACTTATCAAGTTTTTCACTTCTTTTAAGATCTAGCAATAAGTTATAGAATGAGGTTGGATAACTTCGGTCGTTTCTCCTCACAATTATTCAGAGTCCTGAGATATGTAGATTACATTCTTCTACATTCTTTTAGATAAAACCTGAGAAAATTGTTTACCGATTACATGAATTTTCATTTTTTTACCTAGTTTGCGCTCTATGGACATTTGGCGAGACGCTTTCCTGCGACCAATGTGGCCGGGAGTGCGTCAACAGTTGCGGAACGCGACAGTTCAGGGCTTGCTGCTTCAATAATCTGAAGAAAAGGGTGCCGGATGTTGGATTGAAGCTCTGGGTAGGCCCGCCCAGACACACGAGTCATCTACATCTTGTTTATGACGCTTAAATGAGAGCTTTTTTATTTATGCTCTGCCCTGGAATATTTCTGGGTCAAGTCGTCACAACGAAAGCACGACCTAAAGTTATGATTTTTCGATTATTAGTTTCATGCGATTTGTCAATTTTGTGTTTAGTAAATGTTCGACGTAACAATGCTCCGACTAATAATTAAGGCATTCACAATTCCGTATATTCAAACGCCTGCATTGATTCGCATAAACCAGCCACGAACGAGAAAAATTCAACTGTACGGAAGGCAAAATAAAAAAAAATGTAGCGATCAAATATTGGCCTTTTAATCTTGGGGCGATTACTGAGGAATTCTGTAATGGAAATTATGTTGCTAATGGCCAAGCGGCGTACACATCATTTGCTAGAATCTCTTGATCATCGATAAGGATGCAATGAAGTTAACGATGATGCAAATTCATGCGGCTCAAAGATTTTTTTTTTTGTTGAAAAAAGGCAAACGACTGTTACCGGTTTCTCTTGATTGTGGTTCAAGTTGCGGAATTTCTCGGTATTCGAATTACTTATAGATATTGACGAATTTCCAAATGATCGACAAAACTGGAATTATATTCTGCATTTGTTATAATACGCAACGTAAAAACGTGGCTGGTACCATGATGATTTCGATCGAATTATTCAAAATATTTGTCTATTTCTTTCTGGAAACAAAAAAGTAAAAAATCGACTGCGGGCTGTGTTGGCTGGCAGCCTTCAGTACGATCCGAAAATGTAAATCTGGGCAGCATTAATGAGTGAGTGTGATATTCTTATTTGAAAAAAATATAAATTATATTTATTGTTTACAATAAACATCTAACAAGTCAATTTGTCAAAAATGTATCAATTACTGTATTGATCGCCTGGCAATAATTCAATTGCTATCATACCCAATTCTGAATTTCCATTTGGGCTTTCTTTAATAAAGTTTTTTTCATCTTTTCGTCGCGAGGGCCACATTTCTCCAATTTTCTGACAAATTTTCTGAGTGTTTTTTTTAGCGTTTCCCACGGTAATTTATCCAATCCTGGACACGAATTTCTATTCGCAATCGTCGCCAGCTCATCAGGAGTATCAAATCTCAGATAGTCAATTAGTTTCGTCTTCTTCTTGTTTTTCTTTGCAGTAGCGCTTTGTACTTCATCCACATTGGTCGCACATTTCTCAGAGTTTGACTCAAAATGTTTTCTCTTGTTCCCCACAACCTGCAATGGGACCTCTTGAGCCTCTGGTACCTTCGATCTTTCCATTTTATTTTGGGGGGATTTTGGTACTTTTTTTATACGAGGCCGTTTCCCACGATTTTGAGATGTAGTTGTAAGGGTGGACGGGTTTTTATTCTTGTGCCTCAAGTTTTCTTCAGCCTCTGATTTGCGAGCTACTTCTCCACAGAGAAAAGCTTCACGGTCTATCGATGCTGTAAAATATGGCTGTATCAAATAAGATCCTAAACGTTTGATGGTAAGAGAAATTTGCCTAGGGAATAAGACGTACTTCCAAAATCGTCTATAAAAGTTGGGCCTTCATATTGACTGGTCGTTAATTTGTCTGTGGCGTTCCCAAACTCCGTAATGGAATTTTTGTTGAGGTTGGAAAAGGGTGCCATATTGTTCTGATCAACATATAATTCGGACGTATCATCCATTTCAGCTTTTATCAGGCCAAATATTGTTTCCTTCCCATCATCTTTTAATGGTACGCTGTAAGTGAACACTCATTTAATTAAATTATAAAATAAATTATATTACCAATGTACGTAACCGACACCTGAGCTCCTACCTCTCTACCACCTGCTCAATCCATGGTAAGTCAAGCCAGCTTTTTAAATTTGTCGGGAGATTATAGCTCCATGGGAGCCATCGTGGACCAATGTGTTTAAATTTACCAACGTAGTTGGATATGCTGTTGTACCATGAACAACATTTCTTTAGTAAATATCTAGCCAAAAACCTGGAAGATTGATAGTTATGTCTCTCTTGTCAGCTGTCTTCAATTTGAATCTAGCAAAAAGTGATGAAATGTGGAACCTCACCATATTCTGCTTATAACAGCATATGCGATTACGGCGATAGTCCAAGAATGACCCATAGCCATTCTTGCCTTGAAGAACTCTGCCGCACACTTGGCAACCTCCTCAATTCTGCACATGAGTTTGGCAAAGCCTTGTGTTCTAACCAGAACATATTCAATCATTTGTTTTGTTGGAAGGTTTATCGTCAGACCTTCAGGCTCTACATAATTTCTCAAGTCTTTGTACTCCTTGAGTAGATTCAGTTCTAGATAGTTGAGAAGAGCTCTATTCACTTTTTCCATATTTTTTAGACCCTTGTCATGCCTGAATTTACTTTTCATACGATATATCAAACGGCTCAGAATCGCTGCTTCTATGTGTAGAACATCTTGCGACTCCAAATCTTTGATTATAGATTCTAACGTAGATACGAAAGCCTCTATGTCTGGAAAAGTCCATGAGCGATATATATGATTTAGGTAAAAGAATTCTAAGACGTGCTGATAAATGTATAGATAGGTTAGGATAGGTTGAAATTGTAGAATCCTACCAATTGCATTTCTGCTAGCAACCCATATATTGTTCGCCGGTCGTTCTAATGTTTTCTTATTCCATAATGCGTTCATTTTTTGATAGTATAATTTCTGAACAACAATTTATGTACTCCACAGCTTCTTTCGATTCTGTTTTGCGCCTTTGTTTTCTTTCCTTCACTCCATCTTCACTCTAACCTTGGGGCGCGCCATGCTTGTTTCATCTAGAGACCCTTTACTGGGGTCTCTAGTTTCATCCAATTACAGCGCCGGAAATCGAAGATTTTGATTCAAATCAAATTGGTATATATTTTTGTTGTTATTTTTATTTTTTATAAAACGCAATTATATTTAAATCTTTATCTCGTGCAACTCTCATTCAATAAATATATGTTTACAATGTGTATGTACAATTAACATCACCACTTTCTAACAATTACAATTATGAAACTTACGCGTATGTACATTGTCAATAATTTACTTTTTACAATTTTTTATCAATAGTTTGCGGCGACTCTATCAGTAGCAGTTCTCGATTACCCTTTTATAAGGTTTAATCAATGTATTTGTTCTTGTTATTAGCAATTATAGTTTTCGGTAAGACGGAGTCACTTACCTTATATTTTGTTTTTTCGTTCACACGATAATAAAATTTATATAGTTCCTAAAGTTTCATGCAATTATGAATAATTCCTTGTGTGCTTATAACGCAGCTATTATTTTCTATCTCTTTCCCGTAAGTTTTTGAATCCGTGCTTTCAGCCCAGTTTCTTCTTTTTTCACCTTTTCCACTTGCCGCTTGTTCTCTAACTTCTTTCTCGCTTCCTGTCGCCGCTCCTTCGTCAACCTCTGCTGTTCTTTCTTCCATATGTCCTGTGATTCATTGCATATTTAAAACGATGATAGTGGTGAATGAAAATCACTTGTCATTAACTCTTTCATGTCTTCGCATACCTTAAAGTCTTTACAAAAAGTGAGCCAGAGTATGAAGAAGTCGTGAGGATCGGCCGTGTCCAACGTTGCGCCCTTTGGGACGTATTGATAAAATTGCATTACGATTTTAAACTTAGCCCTTGCCTCCTGCAAGCTTTCTTTTTCATTTGCAAGATCTACTCCCGCTCTTCCTAAAAACGCCTCCATCTTCTCCTTAAACGGTCCCGCGTCTTTCGTATTCGATTCCGCTACCATTTTGTATTTTGCGTTGCACGCTAAAATTAAACAAATTGATAACCGAATGAACAAAATCTTCAACAAATGCAGTATTGTCTTCAACTTACCCTCCAATTCAGTTCCAAGTCTATCCAACTCTTTGGTTAATTCTTCGAAGCTGATTGTCGAAGCGGCCTCGACATCTGCCGGTTCCGGAACGGGCAAAGACAAAGGTTCGTCAGGGTTATAGTTTTCTTCTTGAGCAAGTCTGGTCCTTGCCACATAATGGAGTAAAGTCACACCAGGAACTTTTGACTTAACGTCTTTTAATTTACCAAGGATTTCTAATCCAAAACCGTCAGCTTGTCCTCGCATCCGGTTACCTCCATTCATATAGTTCCCAAGGGTCAAAATTAGCGCAATTACTTTTTTCAGGGAGTTAGAATTCCGAAGGTACTCGCAGATTGACCGTAGGTTCGTCAGTTTTGACGAGACACTGGAAATTGCGTCCTGGAATTCAGATTGGAACATTAGGCACGCTACTCTCTGCGCAAAGTGTGGAATTCCTGAGAGTTGTTTCAGAAATTTTTCCGGTCTGTCCAGAGGGATTTCTGGATGGGATGCTTCGTGGGCAGAAATTTCTTCGAGCTCTGTTGATGTGGCTCTCTGAAAAAAACAATTCGGTTGAAGTTATTTTAGGTAAAAATTGTAAACAGAGAGATTAATTGCATGTTGCCACTTACAACTTCGTAGATTTGCTTCAGAGCTTCTAAATTTACTACGCTAGTATCGAGGGTGTAAACGGCATTTTCTACTTCGGAGAAATCAACATGAAGACTTTTTTCAAGGATCCCGACCATTTTGGATCTTTTACTGTCGAGTATTTTTGCTGGTTGAATTTTCGACGGTTTGTCAGTCTCATCCTTTTTTTTCGTGGGTTTTCTCTCGATAACTTGGCGGGAAAATAGATCGGCGAATTCCGTTATGTTGATAGACTTTTCTTCTTCAATTTCCAACCACAAAGGAAGCTGCAAAATATTTAATTTTTTCAAAGGTGGCAATAACAGGAATACAGCGGATGGAAACCCAAGTAATCGAAGTTCATGTTCATGTCACACGTAGACATAGTGTAAAATTACCTGTGGTGGAGAATCGGGACTCCCGGCAGGAATCGGAGTTGGAACTGCTGGGACAAGTATTCGGGTCCAATATAGCGGTTTCATCGGTACCACAGGGTTCAGGGGTTGTTTCCTGATTGCTGCGAAGGTAATAATTCAATTCGTTTGAGACTTTGAATCCCACACTTGTGGTGATCAGAAGTAACAATCATTCAAAAGTTCAAATAGTGCCAATATAATTGATAATTTACTTTAAATTGAACTTTTGAATTTTCCTCTTCTATTTTTTCAATTTAAAAAATACATCTAACTGAACTTTCGAATAAATGTCTCTGATTACTTTGATCACAACTCCCTCACAACTTACTCGCTCTTCCTGGAGGATTCCATCCACCAGGCGGAGGTGCAGGAAACGGCTTCGGAGAGCTTCCTCCTGGTGGTTCAGGTGGTAACATTAATCCTCCAAGAGGAGGTGGTGGGGGAGGTCCTGTCATTCCCAGCATCGGAGGAGGTGGTGGTGGAGGACCTGCCATTCCTGGCATCGGGGGTGGTGGTGGAGGTCCTGCCATACCCGGCATCGGAGGTGGTGGTGGAGGTCCTTCCACTCCCGGCATCGGAGGTGGTGGTGGAGGTCCTTCCACTCCCGGCATCGGAGGTGGTGGTGGAGGTCCTTCCACTCCCGGCATCGGAGGTGGTGGTGGAGGTCCTGCTATATCCGGCATCGGTGGCGGTGGTGGAGGAGGCGGAAAACCCATACCCGCTGGTGGCACGTTCGCTACTTCTACCTCTTCAATGGTCAAAGGTGGAGGCGGCGGGGGAGGAGGTGCTGGCACTGTTACCGTTTGTTTTTGCATACAATCAGTTACTGGAGGAGGTGGTGAAAATTCATCCATATCAGGCATGGGAGGTGGAGGTGGAGGTGGATGAGGAACGGACTGTGTTTTTTGACCCTGCGGGCTTTTTGCTCTTTCTATCGGATGCGGCGACTTGGCTTCCAGTGTCTTTAGAAGAAGGTTATCAGGCCTCTTATTGCTTGAAGATAACGGTGGTCCAGTGACCATAACGTTTACGGTGTCTACAATGGTGGGTTCTTTTATAGTACCATCATCAGCTACCTTGATAACGGGCAGTTCCGTTGGGTCAGCGGTTTCGTCGCGGACATCCAGATTGTTTACTTTTTCGGTTAGCCGAGACAGATCTTCACTTATCTTAGTCAGAGAGTCAGTTCGGGGTTGTTTCAAATCGGGACTATTGTCCGTTATCATGAGAGCGTCGAATTTCATAGCTAGTAGAGACAAGTCGCTAATGCCCCTTCCGTTCTCCGGGGTCCCATTGACACCGGAAGTTGTCGTCCCTTCCTCTTTCGGCGATGATGTGCCCACCGGCCCTCCATTTTCTTTAAAGTGATCGATGGACGCCTCAACTTCCGAAATAGGTGACAATGTCGTGATTGGTGGTAGCGTGTCGTTCTTAGACTCGTCAAACCTCAGGGATGAAGACTTTTCCAAGGAACTATGAAGCGTCGTTGACTCCGCTAGCGGACTAGCTGTGTATCTACCGCTCTCCACGAAACTCTTCGTCGGCGATAAACGATCCGGTGAAGTCTGAGTCGACTGAACTTGAGACCGCTTTTCATCTTCATTCATCAGTGACCGGAGTCTGCCCACCTCGCAACGAAGAGCTATCAGCTCCTCTTGAAGACGCCGCATGTTCTCGGGAGACCAACTCTCCCGTCGTAGTTTACCGGGGCTTGTTATAACTGGAAGTGGAGACTCTAGGTGAGACCACTCGTACATGAGATCTGGCTGGAATAAATCATTGACGAAATTTTCAGCGATGTTCGATGTAGAGAACGATATTAAATTTGATTATAATTCCTCACCGTAAAGTTCGCGTCCTTGGCTGTGTCGTCTGATAAAGGTTTCAAAACTCCAGCAGCTACCAAGTGCGCACAGATCGTCGAACTCAATTTCTTCTGGTCACCTTCCGTCAGTTGTTTTCTCAGGTGATCGGGTAGCCCGGAGACTAGCCAGTTCATCAAGTGTTGTCCTGTGTACAGGATACCACCGTTTGTTAAAAACTCTCAAGGAAATATCAGAGTTCATTTCAACGCGTGTTAACTCCGAAGGACTTTAACGAGCTGTGTTTGTTTTGTACGTTTAGTTTTAGACTTTCCGCCTCCACCTTTTAGCAGATTAGATCGATTTCTCTAGTTCTATACCAACGTGTGATGTCTACGCCTATAATATCACGGATGGATTACAATTCAACATATGTCTGTGAGTCAGAGGTGAGCGTGCCTCTTCCAGATATTTGACGTTTGGAACGCAATAAATCTTCTAGGACAACGCGGAGGAATCGATTTAGTTCTATAACTCTTGAATGGAATCCTCAAGGATTTAGAACCACACCTAGACAGGCTCGCCCCCAGACGCGACGGGTGGAATTTCTCAACTTCCGGTATCGCGTATACATATATCACGACATTGCCACTTTATTGGATTATAACAGCGAAAAATCAAACTGGATCAGCGCTTTTCACTTTAGGAGCAAAGTGTTTTTGAAACACATGATTCCGCCTCGTCATCGTGATGTCAGGAGGTGGCGTGAAAGTCTTGAGTAGCGTTTATCAAAAGAATCGAAATGAAACCGAAATCGGATGGATTTTATAACTACAAACACGTCCCGGGAAACTTGTGAGTTCGAACGGACTTTGGCAGCAATAGCATTCATTTCATAGTCATTTAGGACGTCTGCAAAGGAGATCTGGGACAGTTGGACCACGTGACATATTCGACTGTTTCATGTTAACGTCACGTGCCCTTGTCATATGTATACCTATACATTTTCTCGAACATAATATATTATTCTATATCCTATTACAATGCCAGACGTACTTTTACTTGTGTGCGTTTCGAGTCTATTTACATTTTACATACTCGTATATCACCTAATGTTTTACACTCTCAGGTACATGTGTGGGTATGTAAATCCATATAAGTGGACAGAGAGTCCCACGGACGCAGAGACGCATTGAAGCGTTTTAGTCACCGTCGGTTTATCGGCTCGTACACGGCAGGTGGGCATATTCTGTTTGGGTCCGCATTTCGCTATCTCATTTTACATTCGGTAATTTGATTTTGTGAATCAAAACTTCAGCTTTCATTGTAGCATTTTTACTCCCGGCCAAAAGTACAAATAAAAAATTAAAATTTAAGTAAGGACCTTCCTTGCTTTTCATCCCTCGCAGCAGTACGTCCTCGGCGATATTAACGGTGGTTAGAAGCAAAGCGATATTTTTAGTGCCAATGTCTTCGACGATCTTGTAGAGCCTAAGTTCAGGTCTTCTTCCGTCTAAGATCACCTGCGTTTCCCCGAGTTCTTCCTCCGCACCCGCGATTTTCTCAAAATTTTCAATCGCAAAATTTGTGTACTCATGGGGCGTTTTTTCTCCTAAAATTCCGAGGTTCCAGTTCTGCAGAAATCCTGCACGACGCCTCCGTATCTGGTCTCGACTTACTCGGACACGATCCTGGAGCAACGGCGTCAAGATTGTCGCCTCTGGCACCGACATCATGCACATTTTTGTCAGCCCTTGTACCTTCATGGGTAAAATCTTGATCATCTCGTGTTCGCCGATAGTGGAGGATTATCGTCCTGCTGTTGCACGTCCATCGCGATTTTTATCAGATCGGAGGGCCACTGGTTTCAAAATCCAAGATTGTCTTCCTCATTTTGATTATTCGATTCGTACAGTCGGTGTGTATATCAAATGTGAACAAATAGTTATTTCCGATTATCGTTGCGAAATAAATTTGATTGATTTAGATTTATATATTTTGCGTATCTACACCACTTTCCGTTTTTTACTCCGTGGACAGTTAGCAGGCGTTTCAACCAGATGATGACGAACGACTGTCTGTATAAGCGCATTGAATTAGGGAATCGGATCAATCGAGTATCGTAGGGAAGCGAAAAGCCAGAATCCGCACAAGTTCATTGCTCCAAGAGAAGAATAGTAGATCGTGGTACACGGTCTATGATATTTTTCAAGGTTAGTCAGTTGATTAAACGTTTATCGATAATTGATATTTCGCGTTATCACTGACGTGAGCCAAAGTAATATTATCAAATGCATTATAATTCGAAACGCAGCCTGCTATGATTCAAATTCCGATGCATCGAATTCCTTTGCTCTGCAACACTACATTTCGAATCACTTCACATAATTTTTAACACTTCCCAATCCCAATTATTTCATTTTGCCTTATCAGTAATTTTCCTGGACTGTGTACCGTACACGGCAGTTATTTGAAAAATTATTTATTTAATTCAACACTTATCACTCGAGTATTTATTTGCTTATTACTTTTAATTGCACTCGAGGCAAACGAACAGCGTATATCTATTCTCCAATATACGATATATATTTTTCTTTTATCGCACTCCGATTTATGTATCAAGTCGTGATTTTATAGAACGGCTTATTAAGGCCGCAAAAATCATGGGCGCGAGTCGCCCGACGTGAGAAATTTTCAGATGGATTTATTAGGCCGTTGATTGACTTTGAGCAGAAAATGATTAACCACGACGACATGTGGTTCGGTACTAAGACACACCCGCTGCTCGGATATAAAAGCTTATCAAGTTGTTACCGTTATCAGACTGTTGAGATGTTTTTATTAATCTAGGTAACGTGCTTATAGGACGCCTCAGACCTGCACGGGTTTCGGAACGAAATCAACCGAAAAACTCAACTAATAACTTGCATGTAATTAATACAGATTAATTTATCGTAAAACGAAACAGCACAGTACGTTCAACGAAATTAATGCCCAACTTCCTTCTCCGCATGACCGTCTTTCGTTTTCTCTCACATTTTCAAAGCTTACCTTCAAATTTTTCGTACAACCGGAAGTCCAGCTTCTCCGGTACAAATCTTCGTTTATTGTTGGCTCGTCCTTCGACGGTGGCTTTGTCCAGGGTGAGACTGGCCACCCGTCGTAGGACATTACTTTCAGCAGATGGTTGTTCATTAGCACTGTGTCTCCGAATCGTTGGCGTCGATTCGCAAGTTGTCGTAGAATTTTGTGGAGTCGATCCTGAAACTGGAACAATCCTCATTGGATTCACCCTCATTTTCCGCCTGTACCAAACCATGGCTACTGATAAGATCGGTATAAATCGTGTGAAATATTTTCCCGAAGTGATTGAAAGACGATGTTAAAACACCTTAGATAGGATAAGAAACCATCGAAGTAAAGTTCATTCTGATCTTTGAGGGATAAAAAAACGGACAGAAGTCAACCGCATGGCGACGACAGTTTTAGAGTAATGAACTCTTCTAGTTTACGATTGGTATTATAACACTGTATGACTATTATAGTTTAGATCTCCTGCTGCAATACGCGCGGTCGTTAATCACTAGACGACAAGATACTGAAAGTGAGATTATTTGAGCCACGCGTTGTATGGCGATAAAACTGAACTATAAACCTCCAACGACCGACTGATGTGAGACTCTTTCTATTTGAACATCCACGTAACTCAAGGCGACAAAATATTCGGTATAAGGGATTAGGCGACTAGTTCTACTGAAAATCATAACGGAATTTCGGTCAAACTGAACGTAAATATGAACCAATGTACGCTTCGTCAAATCGTACATGGAAACCTAGTTCAAAAATAAACACCAGAATTATTTACATATGTATATCATTCCAAGTTTTTTGTCTTTTTTCTAATCTGTGGAAAAGTCGATACGCGTTTAGAATTTGCCCTGTATTATATTTTATATCACGGGTCAAAGTTCACGAGAGCAACAAGTGCGCTATGTTTATAAATGACGAATATTTATCGGTCGCGATTGAAATTCCCGAGCTGATTGTGAACAGGAAAATGATATTCATAGGTACACGGTTACTCAATATTCATCGACTATCGACCTGCTACACGGCAAATTAACTAAAAAAGCATTTAATTCTAGAATAATTAATTCATGGTTATGTATATTATTCGGAGAATTTCGAACGAAAACTATCAACGGTGTGAAGATTGAAGCGATAAATAAATAAATAAATATATGGTCGAAGATACATGATCGGGTAATTATTATATTCCGTGGAAGTGTTTAATGATGTGTGCCCAAATTTGGTTGATGATATTAATTCTGAAGCGAGAATCATAAGCAATTAGCAATATCGCAGGCATAAAAGTGCGCTGATGTTAATTAGTTGTGGCATACGTGTAATGGAAAAAAAGCCGTTGATTCCTAACGGGCCTTGATAATGTAAGTATATTCCCATAATACATCGTTAAAATTTAAGGCCCTCTTTCGAAATCCCGGAACGCCAAACTTAAAATTTCCCAATAATTAAACCGCCATTCGGTAGGATGAGAAGCTAAGCTTGAAGATATACCTATAATAATGAGAATCAATAAGTGAAAAATTATTGGCGAACACCGATGCAATTTTATCTAGAGGAGATGAATCCTGTAGAGGAAATATTATGCCCACAACGGGCATTGAATCGTTAGAGTTTAGAGTTTTAGACCGTTATGACCGCGGCCACTCGCCTCGGTAGAGCCTACGGGCTCGTTCCAACCTGACCATCACGATTATGGTACGTAGAACGGTCCCCGTTCAGCGTGGGCCCGTAATCGGCAACCTTTTCTTTTTTATTCCGTAATATATTTTTTAGTATCTTATTTTGGTATTTAAAAGGTGAAATAAAAATTTTGTGCAGAAGCTGAAACGTGACCGTTGACAGGATCGTTAAAAATTAATCGAAAAACTATTTAATAAAATATACGCGCGAAACTTAATATTATAATTATGTGCTTCAGGATAATATAGCTAATTTATACGTTTTTTTGACACCCGCGACTGATCTTTACGTACATTACGGTGTGTGAGAAATAATTCATCTTAAGATTCGTCCGATTTATCTGTATACTTTGATTTTTCAAACGTATCATTGTACAGAAAATGTATAAACGTACCTCCGATCCGCGTTGATGCAGGAGTGAGTTCGATTTTTTTGTGCCTCGTTACGGTGAACTGCGTCCTACGATCGTCTTTTAGATCTTCGGAAGCGATCGGATGCGCGTCCCTGACGGGGGGCAGAGATCCGGATTCAGCGACCATGCCGCCAGGATCTGTGAAGACGCTGTCGCTCGAGGATTCCTGACTCGGCGGTGTCGGAGCATCGGGGGTAACCAGGTTCTTGTTGGCTCGATGCCATGAGTCCGTGACCAGAAGAGGGGGCCCCTCATCCGTAAGAGACGTGGGTGGGGGAATCACCGGTGTGATGTTCGATGGTCCCAAAGGGTCCGGAAGGAGAGCGGGGGCCGGGGATTCCCGTGGTGCAGGTGGGGGACCAGGATCGGATCCCGTTTGGGCCTGGACCTCAGGGTGCACAATTTCCCTCTTTTTTTCACCAACAACTGCATTCGTCTTCGGGCTGCAGTCATGGAACTCGGGCTTCTCCGGTGAAGCCTGAAGAAGAACAACAATGGGAATGAGAAAAAGTTGGGGGTGGAGAACGTATGCGGACCGTGAAAATCAGATGATGAATGACGGGACCATCCTCTTTTTTGGGACTTGGGACGAGCATCTGGCTAACAGAGAAGCTCGTAAATTAAGTCGGCTCACAGACGTTCACGTGTGAGGAGAGCGAAGGTAATGCCGTGCATGTCTAGCGATGAAAGAAATCTGGTCTTAAATACTATAATACCATGCGAGAGCGTAGGATTTTTTTTTTTTTCGCGCTGTTGTAAATTGGCCAATAACACGAACAGGGAGAACACGCGAAAAGGAGAATCTGGCAGGTGGTGGTTAGCGGAAGTTATCGACGTTCGATTGTTTGTTTTCATACGCTCCTGGGAAAGGCGTCACAACAATTTGATTCTAGTGATACATTTCGGATTCCAGGGTACTTTTTTTTTCTTCTCGAACGAGGAGGAATGAAGAGGAATGTGAGGAACAATTCTAAAATCTTTGAACATTATGCGGATGTACGAGAGAAAAAAATCCTTCGGGAACAGGCAGCAGAAAAATCGAAGAAACGGGATTAAAAACAGGACTTACTTTAGGCGCGGCGTGCTTCTTGGCAGGAGTTTGAACTTTTTCGAAAGCGACCTTACAGACGGGAGGGCGGTCCAGTTCATCGAGACTCTTAGATAATTTAGAGGTGGCGGTATTAGATTTGTGATGATCAGCGTCAATTTCGGAGTCGATGGACCGATTTTTTTTGTTCTTCCGTTTCCCATCGCTCTGTAGATTCCCCATTTCGGGGGTTGAGGCTATGCCTACGCCCCGATCACCCGCGGCAGCATCCCCAGCATAGATAACAGCTCTGATAGAGTTTATCCAAAGCCTTGCAATTTCTCTCAACTTCGGTCTAGGAGGGCGCGACTCTTCGGCAGCGTTTGCGCATTGCTGTTGCTTTTGCTGCTCCGATTCTGCACCGACGCCGTTCGGCTTCGACGTCCCTTCCTTGTACATGACGGTGATCGATAACAGAAACTCGTATAAACCACCCGCCGTACAAATGCATTTGCGTATATAACTATATTGTTTTCACATCACGCACACATAAGCATTTCAGTCACCGACGACGCCTGGCGTCGGCGTAGTCCTGCATCCCGCAGCTGTTTTCGACAGTTTAGTTTATTTCTTGCCGTACCCGCGTTCAACGGTCACTAATACGAATATTTTTTTCCATCACCGGCTCCTTCGCGTTTTATACCAACACTTTTTATTCTCCGTGATACAATTACACTTCGGATACACGCTGTCTCGTAGTTCGTCGTCTTATATTTATACAGCACATGCTCTCGAGATCGAGCGTCATTGATTAATTTTCTAATTACAATATAACATAAAACGAATGATGCAACGTGATTGTCCAATTATAATTATGTGCTTGTAGCCGCGAAGTTATGGCGATGGACTCATTTTGTGTAATTTATTTAAGTAACGTTGTTTCGAATATAGATTTTGATTCATCCGACTGCTTCTGTCACTATTAAACACAAAACTGTCGCCTATTTCTGTGTAATATTTTTGATTCGATCCACAGACAGTAGTTACAAACGACCTAAATAAACTAGAATAATTACAAGACTTAAGCCGGATACAATCGACGACGAAAGTACGATGAAAAACAATGGATTAGGCTTTACACAGCTAATGGCCGGGTGTTTACTATAACGACGAGAGATAGAAACTGACGATATAAGCCACAGCCGATGAACTCGTCGGGGTTATAAAACTGGACGAAGATAAACCTTGACGATATATTTCCTTGAAAGTACGGAATATTACGTAAACTTTCTCTATCGCGATTTGAATTATCCCACGCTTCGCGAGATAACCCCTGGCTGCAGCACGCTACACAAATGTAGAAACTGAAGTCATGCGCACGGGTCTTTTTCAAAATTTGAATTCGCGCGCTATAGATACGTTTAAAACAAAATACGAGAGTCGGTGTTTGCGCGATGCGATCGTTTTGTTTTTTTTCCAAAATTCAAAAGGAAAACGTTTTGCGGTTCGCCGAGCCCCGGCCCTGGTTGACTTTCTCGCTACGATGCGTCCCACCAGTGACCGCTGCTGGAGGTCCGTTGACCCAGGTATAAGGTTATATATACCTATATACCGTGTATTATATCCTATATTCTATATACCAGCCGGATCCAACCGCACTGCGCGGCTACCCTACCAACGAAGGGTCGAAAAGCCTCTTGCAATCGTTTCCTTTCAATACAATAACGGATGCAATTTTACAAATTTGATATTCCCAAAAAAGCCGCAACGGGAGCATGGCATGGCGGACATGCGTTTGATTATGAACAAAAAATTGATAATCATGTAAGAAATAAAAAATAAATTCATATACTGGCTGATATTGTAAGAACTTGCACTATATGTTCGTATACAGTCTACGATATAATCAGCGCGCTTGTTCGAACGGAACTGCGAAATGAGTTGCAGCTTGGCTAGTGATCGAGCTGCAGCTCATAGTGGGGAAAACTATATGTGTAGTAATAGAAATATAGGTGGGTATATAAGTTATAAACCGTTTTATAACCGAAGAACCGACGCCGGCGTCGGGGCGCAGGTATAGCTTATAGGTATGCGGTAGATCCATAGGTGTGTACAACAAAGTCCATCGTTTTTATGAACAAAAGTTTTCCCTGTACCGCGCATGCCCAAGCATATTGGGCGGGTTTTAATTAAATTGTGGGAATCTCGTGCTCCATTATTTTCATTGTATATACTGAAAATCAGACTCGCGTGTTTCCGGAATTAACATTAGAAAGGCACAATATTGTGTTACGGGTTGTTATAAGGTATGTAAGGCAACAAATCTCAATAATCAGCTTTACTCTATATTTAAACTCATGTAATATATGAGAATAAATACCGCACCATGTATGGTGAATTCGTCCATTATGCTTTTAACACACATCAATTTTTTGTTCACCTTACATACATGTACTGAAATTATACATACCTGGTGTGAAACTATTGAAAAAAGGCCATTGGAGCTCTGCCTTGTACACCAGCATCGTGCGCGCCCGCTGCACACTTCATTGTTCATTTTCGACTCGAATTTCAATTGAACACCTATTTTTTTTTAGTGTGAAATGAAAGCCCCGTGATTGGACGAACGTTTAGAATAGATGCATAATTTCATTTCACTTGCTAATTCATCAGAAAATTTTTCCATCTGATTTGAAACATTAAAAAAAGCGTGTCGGATATGTAATGTAACAAAATATCATAACGTAACAAGAATTTTCATTTTATCATTTATTTTATATTGCAACATAAAATTTGTACAAATAATAATTGATAATAATGTCATAATAATAATAATAATAATAATAATGATAATAATGATAATATTAATAGACAATAATTAATATATAATTTGATGTGTATATATACAAATTATAATCAATAGTAGTAATCATGATAATAATAATATTAATAATCAAAATAATAATAATCTAGACGGTTGATGATCGCGGATGTTCAAATATTGAACAAAAATATAAAGTCGAACAGAATCATGAATAATTCAACTTATAGTATCATTCGAGATGTAGTCGCGTATTAATAATGTCTATATCGATTAGTTTTCATGTCCATTCAATATTTTCATACATATTTTCTTTATTTCTTTCTTTAAGTTTCACGAGAGTTAAGGTTCGTCACTATAGAAGCTGTTCGATATCAAGGATTGAAGATTTCTGAAATTTATTTTACAAATTATTCGAATGACACCATTTTGGTTGTTCGTTTTCCGTTTCAATTCAATATTACCATAATATAATAATGATGTATAATAGCATGACGCGGATCGTTGATAATTTTTTTAATTTATAAATATACTTTTTTGTTTGTTGTTATGTATTGATGATATTTTTGTCGTTTCGTTTTAATATATAATTGTTTCTTATCATTTTCTTTTTATTTTTATTCATTTATATATCATTAGGTATAGTATTTACATATCTCTCTGTGTGTATGCAGTGTGTCTTAAATTTTTTTGTTTCTTTCTTTTTATACAATTATTATATAGATTATTAAGGGGCTGCGATATCGACCAACGTATGTCTTTCAGCGTAGGTGAAAAAAAAAAATTACAAAAAAAAAAACAAAAACAAACGGTATTCACCTCATCGTCATCTTATAATAGTCTATATATTTTTATATGCATATTTATATACTCTCTATTTATGTATTTATATATATGGTTGTTTTAAATTCATTTTCTTCCCCTTTGTTGTTGTTCATTATGCAAAAATATTTTAGCTATATGGAATCTTTCGCACACTTGGGCTGGTGCACATCAAAAATAAAAATATCAACGATCGCCATATAATTGTTGGGATAATTTTATCTATGTGACATTTAGAAATATAATTTTGTCAGTGTGAGTTGTCGTATTTTTTTTTTTTTTTTACAACTGTATATAGCCCGAATAATAATTATTTTTCTTTCATACAATTGAATCCATCGTATTATTTTTAATATACCTATAAATAAATAATATACATACTTCGAGTAAATAAGTTTTTACACGAGAGATTGTTGTTGGCTAATTATAAAATTAGATGTACACCATATTTAAATCGTCGCATCCAGTCATTCGATTTACAGTATAATTAATTCATTCGTTCACTCTCAACATTCACACGGTATGCACACAATTTACTTACACCTTAATTCTTTCCTTTTTTTTTTTTTGTTTTAAGGTCAATTATATCTATTATAATACAAGTTCTTTATTTCGTTTTCATAATAATTGATAAAATTATATTTATATATATATATATATATATATCTTTAATTTTAATTAGACCGGATGACTTACGCCGGCAATAAATTCAGCCCCTCATTTGTAGTGTTGTGTACAATTATATGATAGTAGATAAAATATGCGTATATACGTAGGTAAATTTGAAAATCTCTATTACGATCATCTTATGCACGGGGAGATTCGTTTATTTATTTATTTATTTTTTTTGTTTTATATTTTTCTCTTGGTGGGAATTATTGGATTTTGGATCTGGTCTTGGGTCGGATGGGGTATCGACTTATTGGGATATATCTACGATAATAGTAGGTACAAGAGTGTTTCAAATAGACATAATACAGAACGTGAAAAATTCGAAATATACGGCTACTACGATGCATGTGCGTGAATTAATATTGTATAGGTAGTTTTTCTCTTTTTTTTTGCCTATATAATTCTTTTCTACGTTCCCTTTTTTTGTTTTTTTTTTTTAAGTATTTTAAGCCAATATTGTTTTCTAGTAATGGTTTGAAAAAATAATAATAATAATAATAATCTCTACCGCACGATATATCTATACGGGTGTGTGAGTATATATATATATAATTTATACATATATGTATAGTCAGTTTGCGATGTACAAGATCAATCTCCGTGCGTCATTATATAAAAAATTTGACTCTCGCAAATAAGCGAGAATTAGGGTAATTATCATTTTATATTATATATGAGATCATCACGAGCTCGAAAAAGTTACCTTTCTTATTCCGAGTTTCCCTATATTTGTTCCTTACATCGTCTTAATATAAATAACGGCGGTAATTTATACCCCCATTCAATATTTATAACGAGATTTGTTCGATAAAACGGAGGGATCGACGAGAGAAAAAAATTACGATATCGTATTTTTAGAGGATGAAAGCTAGTTCAAAATATTTAAATTACTAAATTTCACATGCAAATAAATAACAAAATCATCTGCAAATTCTTGCAATATTCATGGAAAAACGGGTCACATTCCGAAAAAAAAAAGAATGAAAAAAAAAACACACGAGAACAGAACTCGGATATGAGATTCATGAATAAATTTTGAAAAATTTGCCACGCGTTAATCTCGGAACCGGAGCGACGCGTATATCAGGCACACGGACAGACAAAAGATAGATATTTTTACTCGTAATAATTTTTTTTTTTTTTTTACACGACAGACAGACACAATTGGACAATGGCAAAAACGATCATCATCTATTAGATTAAGTATACATTTTAAGAACACATTGAGCCTTAACTATTAAGTACCTTAAACCTTATTTTTTTTCCGAATTTTTTTTTTTCTTTTTAAATCAGTTATTTACGAACTATTATTTACATTGAATACTTTGAGAGATAATTAATAATTAGTCAATCTTAAATGCATTCGGAGTCATTTTTGGCTCGGAAAATGTTTCTTAAGTGCAGAGGTCAAGGGTCGAAAAGAGGGTCTGTCGCTTCGGCTCTGAATTATTACGGCCTTCCTTTGTTTTCTTTCAATATTGATAATAATCGTGATGATCTGTGTCTCGTGTAGTTAGTATTTATGCATATTTCCTCTTCGCTTTATTTAATGATCTGCAGACTAAGAGAATTGATATCGCAATATAATCATCTTTCCTCTTGATTATAAGCGGCAGTCATTCGTAACATTTCGTTCATCTTCGTAAAATTTAATCGTATAGACAATAATCGTAAAGTTATTATTTATAGGTATGCGTATTTATATGTATCATCAGTATTTATATACTATATAATAATATATGATATAAACATTATATTGCTTAGAGTCACATCGTAATCACGTACTTCACATTGATAAATAGAATTTTTTTTTTGTCTTCAATCATGCACATCTTCTTTCATTCGTTCTTTACCTTTCTCTCTCTCTATATATATAATATGTATATTATACGGGATCACGACAATCATTCGTTTTCGATAACCTCGCGATCAGAGTCTCACAGCTTCTTCGCTCACGATATAAAAGTATAAAATACACTAGATTCTCGGGTCGTTGCGGCTGCTGAATTCCAAATAAAATCTCTCCGACCACTCGTTCACACTGCTTCCGGAAGTCGGACAAAAAAAATAAGAAAAACGATGAATTTTCAACGAACTAGAAACTAGAATTTCGGGTGGAGTCGAAGAACCTCGTCTACTCCAACCAAAATTCAACTTGACTTTATGTTCCGCTCATTATTATCGTCGTAATTAAATTGTTCGGGAAAACTGTCAGTGTTGTCAACAAAAGTTTTGTACTCTAAAACCAACGCGATTGTTACGTTTGGTGTAGAAAGTCGAAGGAACGTCCCGCGGTCACGCGCCTGCCCTACAGAATCCGCATCATAATGTAGTTGGAACTCTGCGTGGGAACTAGAACTTGAGATCAGACAGGATGGAAAACTAGGAAGAGAAATTTTCTTGAGGAAAATCGCGATAAGAAATTATTTTACGTGTGAGCAAAACTTAATTGCTACTTTACGACGGTTGAAACGACGTTTTGGTCCGTTTAGTCCGCGACTAGCCTGAAATTCAGACTTGGTACAAAGTACATGTTGCATCGCTACGCAGTCGTGGATTAAAGACGTGTCTTTTTTCACCTCGTTAAACGAATTTGATTTTTATATTAGGTTATTCAAGGGAGGCAGCATGAAAGATCGTCGGATCAGAAGTCAGCACCGCAACAAAATACCGGTCATCCATATTATTTGTTTCAATAATAAAAAACAAAAAACAAAAAAAAAAAAAAGCTAAAAATTAAAATGCGAATTTGTAAAATACGTCGAAACGTAACGTGTCGTCTCTGCTTTGGCAGTCTTTCGCGTAAATTCTATATAGATATTGTAGATAATCGTTCAAATGTTTAACCGATCATCTCAATCTACGTCACTGTGCTGCACCACATTCAGTCGCCTAGTATATTTCAACCAACTCCACCAGCTTCATTTTTTGTCCCAAAGTTCAATATCACATTCCCGAATTTCGCAGATTAGTTCGTCAATTATTTTGTATATTTATTATTATTATTATTATTTTCATATTTTTTTTCAGGTAAACTTTCACTTCATCATTCGCGCGTTATATCCCTTGCGCATTCTGTTACTTAAAAGTTTATTTGTTTATTTTTTTGAACTAGAATCGAAGTTCGTCGGATCACAACTGCTCTGACAATATAATAACTCTTAATGTTTGGATATTATCATTGTGCACCATTTTTTTTGGCGTCTTAAACGACACCCTCGCTTCTTCTAGGCTCTCGATAGCTGTGTGTTCGCACCCTTCAGCCTCCGCTCTTTCTCCTTCAGGCACTGGATCATCTATTCCTGAAGAGGTCCTCGCGTTGTTCGTCGAGGGGGGTTCATGAGCCTCGATAACATCCGGTATCGAAAGAGCTGCGGGTGACGAAACTCTGTCGTTTCTCGGTCTCGGACTGAGTCTTCCCGCGAGTCCATCGGGTTTTGTCTTAAGTCGATCTCCGCATCCGTTGATCCCGCCTTCCGTCGGTGTAGGCGTTCTATTAGGACTAAACCTTGCCACCATTTGTTCAACGTGGTGCAAACCAGCGCCGTTACTAAAATCAGCGCAAGTTTTCGGTCTGGTTCTTGTAACCCCGCTGCTGCTGTTATCCCCAACTCCCTGATTCTGGGTCCCCTGTTTGACTCGGGATAAAGTTCCGAAACACCCTGCGCCCGATTGAGTTTGATGATCTTTTGACTTCTCCGCAGCTACACCATCCTGATGTGTTTGAGATGGAGGGTCGTAGCTCCCCCTCCGAAAGTAACGGACGGGTTGGGAGTCTGTGTTTTGAATACTACGAGGCGTGTGACGACCGCAAGAAGAAGCTGTTGTGACGTCAGATGAGGTTAAAGACGAGGGACCGTCGGATGATTGGACAATTTCAGCTCCCGTTAGGTGCCGTTCTCCATTTACAATCGGTTTTACATCTAGAAGTCTCGATTTCGCGTAGGCTATGTGATCTGGTACCTCGGAAACAGGTTCTAGAAGACCCGAGCGATCGATACGTCGAAGTGTACCGAGACTCGAATTTTGAACAACGTCTTCCGCGTTACAACCGTTTGTTGTAAGCTGCCGTTGATTTGGTGACGGCATCGCCAACAGCCCTGAACGATCAACGCGCCGCACTGGTGTTGAGTCGACGGTCATCTCAGACCCGGATAGCTGCAGCCTTTGGTTTGCCAAACTAGCAAAATATTCCGCTGAAGGAATCCCACGCGGGTTACGGGGTACCCCATGGTCAGATGGATTTTCTATAACTATTTCCATCTGGTGGTGATTCGGGGGCGGCTGCTGCTGGGGGTGGAGGTGGAGCTGATGGGGATGCGGGGCCCGCTGCTATAGCCAGGTGGTCCGCGGCTTACGCGGGCCGGTAGGTTGTCCTCAGACGATTATTTCCCTGATCACTCTACGACCACGGCTGTTGGGGGTCGAGTAACCGGACTCTAGGCTCTCGTCATATGAGAGAGATACGTGCTGAGGCGGCTTCGTGTCTTCGTCAAGACCCTCAAGGTACGGGTCTGGCAGACCAGACACATCGTGGTAAGGAGAGTCTGTAAAAAAAAAGAAAAAACATATCTACGTTAATAAAAATATTCAAGAACGACTTTTCGAAATCGAATCAAGTCTTACCCCAAAATTTTAACGATAACTAAATTTATCCACATTATGAATTCATCAGGAATCATGGATCTCGGAATTTTTACGTGACTCAAAAATTTTAGAGTGAGACCGAAATCTGAGACTCAGGGGTTAAGAAGCTTATGGGAAATGCGACGTCTACAGCTTACCCATATGTTTCTTGGACTTAACAACAGCAGCGTATGGATCGGGGCAGAATTCCTGGCGGCTGGGGTTATAGCTTTCCCTGTAATCTTCGTGTTGCGTTAAGTGAGGGTAAGTAGCGTAGTCCGGATCTGCCGGTCCATATCCTCCGTGTTGCATTGGGTCATAGGGCGGATTGCCACCATTAGCAGCAGCGAGTTTCATCTGCCAGAGGGAGTCTTGGGAATTGACTGATCCTCCATTATTCGAATTAGAGTAGCTGTTGTCCATGTAGCCCATGTTAACACCTGAGGATTGATAAATATTCCATTATTACCACCAGCGTTTCATGACCTCGGTGCATCTCTAGTTAGCAGGAATTATTAGGATTATTGGGAACTGTTCGAACTAGAATGCTATATTTTGACCTCCTTCGAAACTAATCTGGAACTTATATTTTATCAGAAATTTTCTTTTACGATTGTTTTCGTTATTGTTACATCAGTAAATACATTTCAATCAGTCGACACTATAAAACATTTCAAGCGTTCACGTATAAGACTTATCAGCTATGAAAAGCGTTAAACTTTTCTTTACCATAAATTTTTGATCACGTCCTCGTGTACGAACCCAATACGGTCTTTTCGAGGGGTGAATTATTGGTTGACGCGACCAACTGCGAGTAATGTTGACCGCACAGCTCTACTTTTTTTTTCTTTCTTTGTCTCTTTTTGTTACTCTAGGGAAATCGATAGCCGTTAGCTCGCGATTAGAGCTAATACTTTTAACGGGAACGCGTGTCGTCAGGTTCATATCCAACCGATGTCACCAAATTTCCATCGTTATACCCGAAAACATATAAATTTGGCTCGCGGTGGAATCGAAGGTATAAGTTCACGCGACAAGGTTCAGAAATTGGGCGGATAGTATATGGTGGGCTGGGATAATTAGCGTAGTAATGTTAGTTTCGTAACGATATTTACCATTCTCACCGTTAATGTTGTGGTTTGGTTGGTGGTACCCGTAGCCTGGTTGGGCGTAGGCGGGACTTTTTGGGTCTTCAAGAGCCAAGGCGAGGTCCAGACTGTGTTCGAGAGCTTTATTTTCAGCGTAATACGGGGGCGGAGCTTGCGTTTGCTGACCATTTCCAGCGACAAGGCTGGGCCTTACCCTGAAATGATAAGAAGCATAGGTTCGTGAAGCTCAAAGTACCAATTCAGTTGATTAAAGGGAATTATTTGTTCACGTGTGGCGTGAATCTGATAAGAACATTGGGAGGCTCTTTGTAATTTGATTATTCCATCGAGTCCACCTGATGTATGGGTACATAAATTTATACACCTACAGTACGTACGTATGATGTATACCTGAGAGAGTCGAAAGTTAAACCGCGCAAGTTGGTATAGCCGTACTAAAACGGACTCGTAAACTTTAGCCTTATATAGGTATTCGTCCAACTTGGAAAAAACCTTCCGAGTTTAGTTTACGTTTTGCTCTTTCCTTGGCCGAGTTTACATCTTTATTTACGTTAAGTAGCTACTCTAGGATTGGCGTTTACACACGTCTATCACAAATATATATATTTTTCCAGACGTAGGTAACATTCCTAATACCCGTGTTCAACCGTAAAACATTTGCGCGGGCTAAAACGATTGGTCAGTAAGTTATACGATCGTCGAATTTTTCCTAACTCGTGCAGGGTTCGCGTTCGTGCGAATAGGTTTATTTTGTATCCTATACATGTAGCACGTGTGTTACTGAAAGAGAAACCGGAAGAACCCAATCTCCTTTATTCATGACAAAATAGCCGTCTATAGTTTACTGCACGGAGTATGTATATGCTGCCGGCAGCTGCCGCCTGGACGCCTCACTGATTAAACGATCCACCTAGCCTTCGCTAACCAAAGCCGCGACTGGTTTGTGCAGGTAAAACAAACTAGGGCGTCGCGACGTTGTACATGTATGGGTATAACAAGATGACTATACACGACGCATGTTACTACACCGCCCATCTAATATCGATACAAAATGATGAACAAGAAGAGCGACGGCGTAGCTGACCCGTGAAATCGATGTCGCCGCCCTTTAATGGATAACTAGGATATCGCGCTACTCTTCGCATAGCCATACTTAGATTCTATAGCCTATAGTGCTATGAAATGCACATGCACTCTAATACAGCTTTACTATACGTTTACCGCAGCGATCTATCGATGTGTTTCGAATTTAAGGAGAGCGCATAGTTCGCTCGATTGCACTGCAGTCAGAAACGGGCGCGTTTCACTCGTCGGTGGTTGCGTTGATTGCTGCACCAAAAGCGTCGGTGGTGAGATTTGAATTTAAATCCGGATTCGAAGAAATCTATCCATCGGAGCTACTCAGAGAGGAGAAACCAGTCATGGAAGGGGTTTGGCGCAGAGGGGAGAACGGGGAGATGACAAATGAAACTAGTCCCATTTTAGCGAACGATTTTTCCTCTATTCTTTATACGAAAGACAGAGTTAGATCGGATGCATTTTTTACTCGCTCTCTTTTTCCTTTTCTTTTATTCTTCTGGGTTCTGAATTCGAATCTACAGGGTTCTTTCAGCACGGTAATTTCTCAGGGAAATGGCAACTTCCCGTACCGCGAGAAGATAAGTTACCACTTTCCGTCGAATCGGCAGATTGTTGATAAATTAATCATCATGAAGTAGGAAGGTACCTACACGATTTGTTATCCTTCAATTTCAAGGAACAAAAAATAAAATGAAGGATATCAAAAATTTAACGAAAGAGAAAACTCAGAGGCAATCGCGTTCGCAGTTATAGGTTTATATCTTCGCAGTGAAGGCAGGTAGATATAAAGTATACACATATATTTCACGGACGTACGACTGAGCGAGTGAACACGGGGTCTATGGACTAAATTATTCACCTAAATTTGGGCGGTAATCAACCGAGATTACAAAATTCAATTTTCGCTTTGTAGCTGACTTCGCACGCGCAATTGAGCAAATTTTTCACCTTGTTCGATGTTGCCTCTCTTGCAGATATTTATACGAACAACATGAATGATTTTCAGATAGGAATATACAAAAGAAAAGGGAACTCACGCGTTGGAGTCCATCTCGTAATCCTTAGCCTTTGCAGCGTGCTTTCTTCGACATCTACAGAACAGCAATAGAAGAGCTGCGAATAACAGAAAAACGGCACCGCTGACGACGAGAGCAATTAAAGTCGGTGTTGCCAGAGCACCGGACTGAGCAATGTAGGACGGACCAACTGAAAGTCGAAATTTTTGTTAGGAATCGATGCGGAAATGAACATTGTGAACGGCCTCTCAAAAAACTACTTACTTTCTGCGTCGGTGTACTCTCCGCATTTTTGGTGATCAGCCTTGAGGCACAATCTGACTCTGATGCGAGGTTCTGGATTGCTAGTCTCCAGTTCTAAGCTGCCCTCTCTTTGTGTCGCAACACTTCCGAGTACCTCAAGTTGCCAGACGTCAACAAGTCTCCAAGTGTTATCCGATCCCTCAGATTTCTCAACTGCAGCAACAAGCGCTAGACAAGTTGGTCCGACATTGATAGCCAGAGATCCAGCTTCGGGATCATAACTGACCCTTTGGGGTGCAGGAATTTTCGCTACCGCCGTGGTAGCGCTGACATCATCTGAGTAGTCGCTATGTCCTTTGGTGTTGTAGGCTTTGACCTTGAATGAGTAGGTTTGGTGTTGATCGAGACTAGTAACATTGCAAGGATTTGAACTACGGCAGTCAAATTCTAGCCATTGTCCAGCTGGTCCTCTTGGCGCGGCGCAGTCAGGTGCGACAACTTCATCACCGCCAGCTGCTCTGCGGTAGGAAACAAAGTACTTGGTGTCTGGTAATCCACCATCGAAGCCCGGATCCCAAAGGAGAGCGACGTGGGAGGGCCCCATATCGATGGCTTTTATATTTGTTGGTTTTTCAGGAGCTCCTTTAGGCTGAAGACGAATAGTAGATGTAATAGTTCCCAATCCATTAGCAACGCGACAGCTGTATTCGCCGTAGTCACGCTCTCTGATGTCTGGCATTTTTAGGATAGATGTGTAAACGTCGTAGTTATCGGATGTTGTCGAAATGTCGTAGTGACCGTCACTTGACATCTGTAGGGGGGCGGTGTTCGTTCCAAAACTCCATTGGAATTCTGGTTTTGGCCAGGCTTGGACTTTACATGCTATTTCAGCAGTCTGTTTCAGGTTGCACGCAACCTTTCCGTGCTGATGAACGGCGATAGGAGCGTGTTCAACCTTCAGCATCATCGTAGATTCTACTTTCTTAACATCGTTCTCAAAAACGCAAGTGTACTTGCCGCGGTCACCGGGTATTATTTCGTCGCTTTGGGGACGGGAACGACCAACGAAACCCAAAGTTGATTGAACCGACGTCACGTTACTCCTAATTTCCGTCGACTCTGTACTAACTTCGTAAAGTCCAGCGCCCGCGGTCAGTTCTTCGTCGTCTTTTAACCAACGGACTATTGGTTTCGGTTTACCTTGCGCTGTGCACGTCGCTTTAAACGATGATTCTCCCACTCTGTAATGAAAGTAAAGAGTTAGAATTGCTACTAAAAGTTCACCTGGGTGGAAGAAATTTCCATTTTTTTTTTTTACTTACTTCCTCGTCACGTGGGGCTGCAGCTTAATCGTGAATTTCGGTGGTTGATGTACGGTGAGTTTTACAGAAGCAGGTTCTCCGTTTCCAATCTCGTTCATAGCGAGACACTTGTAAGTCCCCTCACTGCCAAGGTGTACGGAATCGATAACGTACTTGGATCCGAAATATTCTCCGGAAACACCACGCGTATTCTCCCCCTCTTTCCACCATTTATACGTCGATTCTGGCCACCCGGCGGGTATGGCCATGCAAGTGAGAATTACTCTAGAGCCTTCAGCTGCGACTGGTGAGTCAGGAGTGACTCTCGCCGGACCTGGCATATGTCGGACTCGAATTATAACGGATGCAGACGCAAAATGCTCCCTAGAATCTCCACCCGTAGGATGAATGGTGTTGACAGCTCTGCAGGTGTAATTTCCCGCATGGTCAGCGGTGACTCTAGAAAGTCTGAGTATATTTCCCGACTGGCGAAATTCCGGACGACCTTCCCTCGACCATTCGATGCTAGATGGTGGTGGATTTGCGGTTACATTACAGTGTACAGTAAGGGTATCTTCAACTTGTGCTTCACGAATAGAAGATCCTTCGATCGTAACTGTTGGCGGGTACAGAACGTCAAGAGTCAAAGATCTCTCGCCTTTTCGTTCTAGCCCATTGTCAGCGTGGCACGTGTAGGTTCCAGCATCCTGAAGAGTCACCTTGGGGATGGCATGTCGGAACGCGGTAGCGATAAAACTTCCATCTCGCATCCATCTGACGGAACCAACACTGGGTTTTGAGTCCACGGTACAAACAAGAGTCGCGGTGACATTCGCCTCAACCTTCAGTGGATTTTCGGGTCCCACCGTTACTCTGGGATAGTAATTCACGTTCAGGGTTACAGTAGCATCCAAAGTTTGTCCCTTCGGCATTGCTCTGTTCCAAACAACGCAGCGATAGTTTGCGCGGTCATCTTCCTTCGATGGCGTCACTGCAAATGTACGACCCTCGTGAAGTGGCGTTGAGCTTCCACCACGGTACCATGTTACTTGTGGTTCAGGACTGCCGCCTTTTGTGTTGCACTGAAGTTCCAGACGTTTTCCTTCAGTTGCTGGCGCTGAGGTTGGAGAAATCGTTGGAGGTCCAGGCGCCCTGAGAACCGTTAAAGTTGTGATCTCGTAGTGCAGGTCGGTACCGGAACCTCCGAGTTTTACTCGACACTCAAACTTTCCGTTATCACGTTCGTAGGAAACGTTTGTTATCTTAAGGTCGTATTTGCCCTCTTCGGGCTTGTCGAAGAGTTCATAATCGGTCGCTAACGAATTTTCGCCGACCGCCACGTTGTCGTGCTGATCGTGCGCGTGCCGGAGCCAAAAGTACGTCGCTTTTTGACTCGGAGGGGGAAAACGACACTGTAAATATACCGTCGCTCCTTCCTGAGTGTCCAGTTGATTCTCGTCCGCTGCCAAAGCGTGCGTCAGTACTGTAACATAAGGTAACATTGTAGGTTTAATACAGGTCATGGATATATGTACGTAAAATTATTTAAACAGGGGGTATCGTAACATGGAAACAACTTTTCGAATTTGATATATGTATATAGTTTTCCGAGAATTAGTCTACGCTATGAAGACGGCAAACAACATTGTTCGGGACACTAAACTGGCACTAAACAATCCGTCGACGTCGTCGTCGTCGTCGTGTCTTCATGCAGTTAGAGAACTCCTAATTTAGTTTGGTGTGTTTTCAATTAATCTAGGGGTCTGTTAATTCGGTCAAAACTTAATACTACTCGACAAATGTTTCACGCAATTTGCCTAGGGCAGTAAAATATTGATGTGATTCATTACGGGATTTAGTATCATTAAAATAATTTGCCTATACCAAGACTCATCGCTAAACGTAAGGTTAAATCTGGAAGGTTTAACTTGGACGAGTTTCTGATGTCCCGTTCATCGACTATGATTTCAAATTGCCCTCAGGCTTTTGAGGTGCAGAGTTGCAGGATTCTTATACACGTATAAGTGTAAACTCTGACGTACGTGTCGCATCCGCAGAATGTGGGTCGGCCATCGGGTCATTTAACAGTAAATGTTGGATGCCTTTCTCAGTTTTCGGAGAGAGAGAGAAAGAGAGAGAAGGAGGGGAGGCCATTGACTGTTTCCTACGTTATTATACAAAGAGTGCGTATTCTCTCATACTACACACTACATTCTCTCCCTTGCACACTAGTTTCTCGTTTATTACATACGGTAAAATCGGCATCGTCGTAATTTACGATCGCTGTGGGATTCCCCCTTCTGGTTCTCAAGCCAGAATCGTTCGCCGGAAGCCGGTCGTCACCCGACTGTGAGAACTCCTTTTCTTAATGATACGCTCCGCTGCAGAGCTCAGGACTGGTCACAGGTGGCTTGACCGAGGATTCGATTTTCACCATTATAATCGCCATTCATATCTCCTAGTTTTAACACAACTCATCGTCGGTCGATCCAGACCCATCGAAAAAAAGCATCAAAAATAATGACGACCAAAGCATTATTCCATCGATGATTACCAGCTTCTCATAGACAGTACGTTCATTAATGCACAATAATCAGTGAACATGATATTTTCATCACGCAGGTGTATAAAGTTAAGCAGGAGAAAGATTGTTGGATTGCGAGCTATATAATTCTGCCGTCGTAGTAGCCGTCTAGACCACGGCATGGCGAAACCTTTCGAACTCTGAATAAGATACGCGTCTAATAATTCAAAGCGTTAGTCTGAAATGGTCGAGACAGTCCGACTGAATTTAGCGGATACTAAAGTGAAACTCTATCCATCAAGTGCCGGATTTCCCCAGAGCTTTACAATTATATGTATTTCAAAAACACTCCGCAGTATATATGTCAGTCTCAGTCAGTCTGTTATATTCTTTGAAGTGTGGCTGCAGTTGTCGGTCTGAAATATCACCATCGTATCTAAATAAGAAAAAAGTATCTTCTTAATCGCTCGAGGGTATCAAAAGCATAAATTTCATAGCTGAACCGTGGTGACTTTATTTGTATGATAAAATATTGACTCTTTTTTTTTCTTTCCTTTCTTTATGTAGATACACACAATACCTTATACAACGTCGCTGAGATGACGGTTCTATAAATAAAGACAGGGTATCGATTAAACTGTAACACATTTCTTATTTCCCATGTATATATGCCTATATATACATCGCGACGATAAATATGTTTATGTATACGTGAGTCGTATAGCCAGCGGGTTTAGAACCTGAGGTATACTGTTTCTAAGAGGCGAGTGTTGCGGCTGTGGACTTGTAAGCCCGAAGCTGACGAGGATTGCTTCCGGTGCAAGATGGGCGTTGGGGAGTACGACGTCTTTTGTGCGTCCTTCTGTATATACCGCATATATAGTGCCAGGGGTGCGAAATCTCTCGGGGGCGTCTCACGCCGTATAATCTATTCTACGTCCTTCTTCGTCCCTTTAAGAAGCTCCGAAACTATTCCAACTTCTCTTGATAGGTTCCCAGCTCGAGTTTGAGTCTCTAGACCGCGACGTGCAGCAACGAGGGCAGCTTTCCGACACCCGTGAGAATCCAGGCGTCTGGTGATCATGTTATATTCAAGTACGAGGCAAAAGGTGCCTGCTAATACCGACGTGAAGTTTATACCGCAGGATTTTCATTTCACGGATTTTTACTTTGTTTAAATTTCAACTAATCGTTTCGTCTTTGCTTTAACTAACAAATAAATGAAGAGTCATTATTCAATCCGTCCATCCATCCATCACAGATCGCGATGAGTCTCCGAGACGACTAATTGATCGGAACCTTCGATTTGATTGGCTCTTAAGATTCCTCATCGGATACACAGTTATCATCTGAGTTTATATTAAACAATGGCTCGTTGTGAAGGTGGAGACTATTCACCGATAATGATTTATGGTGGTAGAAGAAAGAGTAAAAATTCTTTTCAGCTGATGTCACGACCGTCGTTCATCGGTGTGGCAACTTCTATACTCTTCACGAATAATTACCGACTCGTCATACTCACGAGTCGAGTATATTATATGATGTATAATATCCGAGAATCATGATTCCTGTTAAAACTCAAGGTGAAATCTTTACTGCGTGTACGATATGATGAAGCGAAGAAATTAGCTAGTGGTATAGATGCTAGTTCTAAACACGTGTGGTTACTATTTCTAATCAGTGAAAACTCACGATTTTTCACTTTTTTAACGGTCTCTCACCATTAGTTTCTAAAACGGATGCAGGATGCTGAATAGATAAAAAATAGCGAGGCTGACCGTGGGCTGTGAAATGTGATTAAATTATTTTTTTCTCCTCCTCCCCTTTCCTACATCGCGAATAATTTAGTGAACTATATACCGCGAACGCTGGTAATAGTGAGAGGATTATAAAAGCGCAATAGCTGTGCGCAAGTAACACAAGGCCGACAACAGCTGAACACAACTCCTTAGAACGGGTATATGTTGTCTAAAATATAATAAAGAAAAAAAAAAGAAGTACTTTGCATCGATGCCTGAATGACGTCGAACGTTACGATATACTTGCAGCAATATATATATACGTGCGGCATATAAATTCCAGAAAAATATCGACTGAATTGACAGCGTCGGAAATAACATAACTAATTCACGGGTCGACGTATATCGATGGCAGACCGTATACTACATCAGCAATAACATTGGTTTCAACTTCTGCTATATGTTGATTACGGTACATACGTATACCTATATATACCAATACATTATGTGGTAATACACGTAACTGTATTGTATAATACATCTAAGTTAGCTGGTGTTTTTATATGCGGCTGTCCGCGAGCGTTCAATCCTCGAGAATACGCGAATTTATATTCGCGCGTCTAGACAACACAAGGGTGGATTATCCTGAGGGATGAAAACGCTGAGTTGGTTCAAATTCGACCCGTCAGATGGCGCGACGCGTCGCTTTTACTCCCGCGGATCTTGGTCCGGAAGTATCTTTTTATTCATTACTTTCAACCAACAAATTGTCACGTGGTTTACGAAAAAATAAATTCACGCGCTGGGTTATTTATCCGAGAGTTGTATGATGTTTTCGAAACTCTTCATAATCTCCAACGCATATGAAGTTATATGGTGGTATTAAAATAAAATCGAGAGAATTTACGAAATAAAATTCTTTGAGCTGGATTTATTAATACAACTACTCGCTCATTAGCAAACGTCCTCGAAATTTTGTTATTCGTGGGACTCGATCGTTACCACACCTACATCTCTTATGCGATCGACCTCTTTCACTTGTTTTTACGCTATCTATTAGCTTTCAACGGATTATTTTTGGAATACAACGTAGCTTTTACGCCATCTAATTCTGTCATAATACGAACCAGCTAATGATTTTCAAACTATGAGCGCTGCTCCTCAGCTATTCCAGTGAAAGCAATTTTACTACGATGAACCTCGTCGTATTCCACGTTACACGGCAGCAACTCCGTGTGTACGATAAACTCTGTTAGAATTTATTTGGCACGACGTGTTCAATCTAGCGGTAAATCTTTGAGTGGATATTATAACCGTATACAGTACCTAATTCGCGGTATATGTGTATATAATAGTAACACTTGAAATTAGTTTGCGGTGATGGTACCGAAAGAAAAGATGAAAATGTTAGGGGGAAGAATGAGGAAAAAAGATGATTACAACCAGCCCGGTGGGCAGATTACAACATCTACGCATTAAACTCTGATCTTTCACGTAGGATATAGAGTTATGACAGTTTATGCGAGAATTCCGGTTTTAATTCGTGATTTTGTAAAAAGGTAAGAACTTTAACGCGTTAGCAGAAGTGCAGCCGGCAGTCCAGGAATCTAACCGAAGTAGGTTGTTAGCAATAATTTGCCGTGATATTTTTCCGTTCAATTTGGTTATATTCGAGTCGTTGGTTTGTATCGGATTTCGCTTTCCTGGCTCCGGTTCTAGCTGCTGACTGCCATGCGCTATATGTATAGTAGAACTCGGAACTCGAGCGAACGTTGTTCTCTATGCAGATTTGGCTCGTTTGACGCCAGATTGCAATTCCAGAGGCGATTAGGAGCTGAGTGCAGTGCAGTGTAGGAAGAGAAATCGTAAAATTGACGGTATAGGTACCTCCCAGCGTTCTTACAACCAGAAAATCTGCCGGGACAGTACCTAGCGTGAAATTAGATTCTTAGGTTGCAAATACACGTACTATGTATATAACTATATGTTCACATCTACATAACTACATTATACATACATATATATTTACGCATAACATACGCGCGTATTACGGAAACTTATACGTTGCACGTAAGCAGGAAACGATCCTCGTTCGTTAATTCCAGCTCCACCTGTTATGCTTTTCAGCAAACGTACGAAAAAAAAAGATAGAAAGAAAAATTCAACAACGCAAAGGAGGAAATAGTGCGCGGTGGCGGATTCGCTTCAACCGCGTGGGAGTGCAGCTGTAGATCTCTGATTCAAAAAAAAAAAAATGAGAGAAGTGAATTCTGAATACCAGGTAGAAATTCGAGAGCTATATTATAAAGTTCTTGCGGTATCGGTATCCTGGGTGCGAGCAACTCTGAGTCATATGCCTCTGCGAGTTGGTAACGCAGAATGGCGGAGGTGTGTGCGGATAGAGAGAGAAAGAAAAAGAAGTAGCGGTACGAATTATGCGACTAGGATAGGAGAGACGAAATAAATTTTGCAGCGCCGAGTTTTGACGATATAAATATAACACGCTCAGTCTGAATTTAACGAATGAACCTCGCGCGAAGAATAAAAATTCAAAGAATCAGTGATATACTGGTGCGCCCATTTCACTGTACAATACATTCCTCGCATTAATAATACAATTGAAAAGAATTAGCTGAGCGTATATTTAACAGAAGAAAAGGACGAGTTCAGAGGAAAAAGGAAACAGGAGGCTAGGCTACTTCCCCCTATAAATCGGTCCCACCCACCGACCTACCCTGTTATATTCTACGGGGCTTTTGTACCTGTACGAGGAAAATTATTTTCAAAACTCGAGACGAATGTAAAAGAATCCGGGGGAACATCTTCGGAGCAGCTGGCGGCGCGAGGCTCAAGTGCACGCATTATTTTTTTTCTCTCTATTCTTTTTTTTCTTTTTCTTCTACAATCTGCTTTCTGTGAAAATCGGCTGAAACTACCGATCCGTGGAAATGAAACCGACCGGAACGATAGGCAGTTCGATTAATCGGGAGAAAACAATCGCTGGTTCATATGTTTTCTTATTACAGAGTTTCTTTGATAGAAAGCTAGAATATCAGAATATGACGACGGCTTTCCAGTTTTATCTGATCGCCAATTATTTTTGAGATCATTAATTGACGACTTCGAAGTGTATGACGCCACCGCATAATATGGGATACAAAAAAAAAAAACTAACAGATTTACGTAAGTCGATTGAAAAACGTAAGAATTACAATTCGATCGCAAACGAATTTTCACTTTATTAGGGGGTTTACTGCAACTGATTTATTACGCGGTATGGGCGTGGATTTCTTGTGTAGGGAGAATTTGAAAGTTAGCGAAACGTTTTGAGGGTCATGCGGAGTTTTGCACCCTTGGGACATGAAGAACGATCTGAGCAGCAGGCTCTGCAGAAGGGACATCTGCCCAGTTTGTTGGATACATTAGGTATAGGTATAGTCGCTGACCACAGTCATCCCCGCCATTGCTCACGAAGTGGTAACAAAGCCCGTCATAATGGCACAGGATACTGACGAAAATTAACAACCCATATAGGAACTTAATCCGTCGAATTAACGGCTGCAGCGAATCGTCGATACGATATTAGCGCCCTTACTTATAAATCGGTATAATCCCCCAGATCATCAGCTACTCCGAAATCTGCGCGGGCGATATGATTGATCGATTCTTATTGAAGAAGAAACAGAATTATATTTTAAATTGCAACACAAACTTTTCGTATTAAAGCGCTGCGATGATAAACCGCAAAGAATTATAGAAAGTTCTGCGTCTATATGGCAATTAAATCGAAGCTGCGCGACCATAAGAATTTATTCTCGCTACTGCTCGACTGTTGTAACATAGGAATGGCTTCCATTTTATCTCATTTTTTACGCATAAAAAATAAGACTTTTATAAAGTTGGCGATTCGCTCGGAAAGTAATTTTTCAAATTTCGCGCCAAGCGACGACTCACCTGACAGGACGAGAAATACCGTGAAGACGGTTTTCCTTCGTTGGAAACTGCTAATCCCATCCATAACGAAGCGATTTTTCATAATTAACAAAAGGAATTGTTTCCTCTATTTGTTTAAACGATTTAAAAACTTGACGAAGATTTATGATCGTTGCTCTAAAATTCTGATAGTTTTAGAAATCCAAGTCCTCGAATGAAATTTTCTCACTCAGATCATCACCTTAAGTTTATCATTTTCACTTTTACACAAGAACAACAGAAATTATAAAAAACCAGTTGATGATATTTTCCACGCATTAAGAACCACCTGCACTTTCAACGAATCATTCGAACGAAAAAAACTCTCGTTGCACATCTACATATGACAGGGCATAAACCATATCATTCACAATTTTTCACCATTTACTTTATCGAAGCATTTCAAATCGTGTATTAAAACCCCCAGAATTTTTCACCTCTCCAATAAAACACGTAATCTGTCCTTCCGTACGGCGCCCACGCTGCAGTTGCAACGGCTGCACCGATATTCCAAAGAATTAAAAAAAATGTTTCAAGGATCAGATCGTAACGGGATGATTCAGAAAACGAGTTGTTTCGTTTTTTTTGATTTATTTTCCGCCCAAATAAATTAACCACACTTTCGCACAAAGGTGTCGTCGTATTATACGTAATCCCAGGGTATTATTTTAAAATCGGTTCACCTTTGTTTTTTTTTTTCAACAGCCGCAAATCTGGGTCTGCGGATCACATCCGGTCACCGGATTGTACAGAGGACAACAAACAAACTGACAAAAACTGTCAAAAACTAAATGTAAAAAAAAAGACACAAAAATTTTGTAGCAAAGTTCGGTGAAATAAATAATTGAATAATTAAATAATTGATTAGTTATTTGTTGTACACTCTTCGCACAGCCTTTGCTCTCTCCTTGTCAAGAACGAGCGAGCAATAACCTCCACTTTGTTTTTTCTTTTTTTCAACTCGATTAATGATAATTAATCCTTTTTTAAATACACACGTGAACAATTGTTTTGTTTATTCGTCGATTCTTCCCTCCTTTTCACCGTTATACTATGAAAAGTACATCAACGTGATATAATCCAACTTATGAAGTGAGGAAGAAAGTTTTTTCACCACCACACAAAAGTTGCGAGCGGACTTTTCAACGGTCGCTCGCTAACTGAACAGAGAGACGCGTAAGCCAGCCCATCTACCCCCACTACAGAGTTCACAAACCCCCTACTCCGCCCCCAACAACCCCCTCCTTCATCCTCGATCCCCACCGGATAGAAAAGCAACCGCCACCGATCTTTCCCCTTGCTCTTCCCAACCCCGACGTTTCCCCTCTTCCCTTTCACGACGCCAGAAACGCTTCTTTTTTCACCTAGCGTGCAGCCATCGGGCAAACACGTGTGGAAATGTACCTATATAGATGGATAATGTGTGTGCATGGTTTTCTGTACGTATTACTATACTGTAGTAGAAAATTTATGTGTATAGGTTGGCTGGCAGGCAGGCGGTGGTCGTCCCCTCAAAAATCCCTCCCCACTACGGCCCTTCAGAACCCTACGAAGGTGGCAGGTGGTTCACTTTTCGGCCAGGGGCCAACTGTTTTGTCTGCTGCTGCTGCTGTTGCTGCTGTTGCTTTTGCTTTTGCTTTTGCTGTGTTGCAGCTCGACGGAGACTCTTAGGCTTCCATTTTCCAAACCTGAAATTATTTCGCCGCTTACCGTGCATCGCATCGTGCAAGAATTTTTTTTTTATTCCTAATTCCTTTTTCTCTCCAACCGGCATCTGGACCAGAGATGCGGTCCAACTTGTGGTTCTTCACGTACATTATTTTTTGTTAAACTGCCAGTTAAAACTTCTGCAAATCAGCGTCGTCACTATATCACATCAACCTCAGGGTCGTTAAGATCGGGAGGTGGAGATCGAAGGAGTACGATTTTTGGAATTCATTACACGATTAATTGTCAATTAGAAAGTCAAGTATGAATAGTTCGGGATCGAGGACTTCTCGGTACGACTGCGTTGATTTTATTTCGCGGAGGAATGAGTCTTCGCGGATTGAAAATTGTCACGATGTGATATAACGGTGAATATTTAAACGGGCTGTGACGGGACAAAAAAGACAATTTAAGAAATTCAATTTCTGCAATCCTTCCAATCGCTATTGCGTGAATTATAGCCCCGATGGTTCCATACTGCAGACCGATCTACAGACGTCCCAAAAAAAAAAAAAAACTTTAATGAGAATGGGATTCTATATACGGTAGCCATAAAAATTCGTAAATTGTAATCCTACTTTAGCGTAGGTCGTTGCAACGGCGGAGGATCAGGTTCTGAGAAAGAACGGTGAAAAATATAGCTCATATAATATCCTATTCCCAAAATCGACATATGGCTAGCATCGACCTTTGCACGATGTTTGGACCCAACCCAACCCTCAAAGGTCCGTACCTAGCTATCTTTTAATAAATTTTTTCATCAGGTATTCGTTTGGATGCCAGTCTAAGATAATAGGGCATAGGGTTACAACGGTCATCGGCGCTCTAATCGAAGGCTGATGAAGTGCCGGGCGAAGAAGAGCGGGGGAAAGGGAGCTACGAAGAGCCTTTGAAAAAGTTGTGGAAAAAATAAAACGAATGGAGAAAGAAGGAGTGAAAAAAAAGGAAAAAAGAAAAAAAGAAAAACACCTTTCCACTTCGGTGCTTCGTTCGGCTGCAGGTGTCCGATGATCCTCGTTTCGGTCTCTTCGTGTTCCCCACCACCTTGCCGTCATCTTGCTTCTCCTTCGCCAGGTACGAGGTACGTACTCCGGGCACGTCTCGCTTCGTTTGTTTGCCTCGTTTTCCAGAATCCGTTGAAAGATTACCCACAGTATAGCTATGTATACGCTTGTGTATGTGTACGGACAGAGGAGCGTACGTCGGTGCTTTTCAGTGACCGCGTCGCGATGCAGCTGAGCCATCAAGCGACACCTTCTTCCTCTGCACCGTACTGTCCACATTGTCGAGATAACCCTTTGGAAGATCCTAGTTCTGTAGTAAAACTTTATTAAATTCCATCCGGGTCGAAGAGGGCGAGAGACCCCTCGATCTCTGGGGTATTTTGCTCCTATTGCAGGGTTGCCGGTGAGCCTCGCGGTAGGTATTAAGGGGCGACCAAGCAATAGGGGTAAGAGAGTTTATTAAAATCTCACCATGTTTAAGAACCCGAGAATCGTTCGATGCGAACTTACCCTAGTGGGAGCTTTTTTAATACCTTATATACACGCGTTTATATCCTGTCTTCGTACTCGTAAATCATTTACTGCAGATTATATCTCGGTTATGATCATTTTTTTTTTTTCTCTCCGTGCAGTATGAAATAAATAAATAAATAAATAAATTAAAACAAAAGGAAAAATGAAAACGAATGTTTGGAAACGAGGTTTTCATATTCACGTTTCCGATTCATGTACTACACAGCTGTACTACAGGTATACCCATATAGCTAGCTGGTATAATATGTATCTGGTGAGTGACGTAGCGTAAAACTGAATTTCAAAAGAGCGAAAAAAACAATTTTTTTTTTATATTCGTTCAGCTATATATTGCGTATGGTCTCGTTAGAGTCATCACACATCTATATTCCCGTTTTTTACGCTAGTGTGTTTAACAGAAAAACCAAAAAAAAAAAATGAAAAATGAAAAGTGAAAAGTTATAAAAGATTGAGAGAAAATGACACGTACTCTCCGAAGGGCAAGAGCTGTGGAGGTTCAGGCCCTTGGAATAATGAGATTAATTAAATGCACTCAGCGGCCGAATTAAACGATAGAACATTTAAAGTTATTTTGAGCCTCGAGTCATGGAATGGGATACGCGGGGTGAAAAGGCGAAACGGACAAGCGACCTGATGAATGAACGAGTCGCGGGCGAATACGCGTTTCCTAATTAAGGCCGCGCGTATATACCGAACGCAAACGAATTCAGCGGCAGCAGCAGCAGCAACGTCCTCTGCCGCTATAGGTACGAGTGGGAATATAAGGAAAGGAAAGGGAAACCGGCGTCGTAAACGACCTTTTAACTATCCCTCGGTCTCCTAATTAAAATGTTAACGAACGCAAATTAAACCAAACACTTGACTCTGCAATCTTTCAACAAGTTTACTTTTGTCTTCGGACCTGCCAACCGTGGTGCTCGCCACGCCGTAACAAAGACGTTGGAAGATTCTGTGGAACGTTTGCCAAAGGTGTAGGGTTGGTACACTCGCCAAATTTTCACAAAACTCCTTCCTCCCACCCCCGCCCCCGACGTTTTACAGACCTCTCCCTTAATGCCGCTCAAAAAAAAAGTTTCCGCTAACCGGCCCCGTATGCGGAATTATTTAAAATAAAAGAAAAACTTTTTTTATTATGAACGTAATCGCGCGTGGTTATTTATGCGTCAAATGGTTAAAATATTTTACGGGGATTTATAACACGTTTCTGAAATTTACGAAAAAAAACAACGACGTTTATGTAATCTAAACTTTGGGGATTCGTCGGACTTTTATTTCACCGACACTTCCGGATTGAGGTTTGTAATATATGGTTTCCAAATGTTATACAGAATTTCAAGTGCTCTCAGGATAACAAGAACATTTCTTGATTCATCGAAAAAACAGAAAGAAAAAAAAATTCAAACTCTTGAGGGTTATTTTAATTTTGTTACAACCAATGAACACACCGGAAAGAAACGTATTTTTTTTAAGACTTGCAACCTTTTATAGGTTATAGTAAAAGAATTCTCTCATAAAATTGTTTTTGCATAACATGCTATTCCAAATTTTTGACGGGCGACGTGTCATAAAATTCTAATAAATGTTTTCGAATCAGTTCATCAAAAAGTTGAACATTCGTCGAAGCGTGTACGGGACGTTTGAGTAAGCAAAAGAATTTTAAGTCGATCCCCGGAGGGTGGCTTTTGAAAGCTTGACGACATACATGAACTACGTAGTTCTCTCAGTGACCTGGGGCGATTCCCATCAGGTCATCACGGCAGTGAAGTTAACCATAGAAAGATGAGGGGTAGAGATAGGGTGGGCGAGTGGGAGGTTAGTGTGGGTTGTTATATAGCATGGTGGTTGGTAATCGTCTGCATGGTTTGTTAATGCTAATTCGCGGCTAAACAGTTTAGCGGCGGATTCGAAATGCTCCCATTTCTGCTTTGCCGCGGGTTTGGTTTAGTACAGTGGTGGGTAGGTTCGGTAGGCCGAATCCGTAGGCAGCAGCAGCAGCAGCAGCAGCAGCAGCACTTCTGGGCTACTCCGATGCTTTCTGCAGGAAGGTGTGGTGCCGGTATTATATGCATATATCTGGTGTATACGGCGCTGGAGGCACATCTCTCTTTGGTTGGGTGGATCCTTTGCCGGATGAAACCGCTCTGAATCATTAATGACTCTGCAGCAGCAGCGGCAGCAGCGGCAGCGGCAACGACGATATCGTCCACGAGGTTGTCGTTGCTACACTACGTACGGATGTGCGTGTACTCGGGTTTAATTACGTGCCGACAGTTCACAATAATTACCAGTTAGTGATGCTACTGCGAGCATTCTGCTCAGATCGTCGTTTTGCCATTCCTCATTTATACACCTGTACGCATACACGTGTATTCGTATTCGTAGATGAGACATTCCTAATACAGTATTAGTTTATTTCACTCGCGAATCACCGACACACCTGAGTCCAAAATACCGCGATGATAATTGCCTGGAGCGTCGATATGTTCGTGGTATCCGGGCGAAATTTGTGTTCCGTGGGTACCGTAGGCGGCAAAATTTACCGTTTGAGGGTGCAAATGTTGAGCGTGAAGTTACCCCTTTGATCTGAGCCGCTAAAGAGAAGGATGAGGAATCCGTATACATACCTAGGTATATTAACTCGACTCATCGAGCCGCCAGGTTCTGTTTCGGAGTAACGACGACGTGAAAACGAACCAGAGACGCTCACGACTCTGGTCATTTGGCACGCGACCACGCCAAGATAAATAAATTCCTACCACCCTTCCTCCGGATGTTTCTCCAGCACCCTTGGGAGAACACCTAGTAGGTATTTCGTTACCCCCGCGATATGCAGCAACACTTCACGTTCACGATTTTTTCCTTAAAAGTTCGGAGGCGAAAATTGCCGATAACTCGATGATCTCGATAGATAATGGATCCAAAAATAGATGATCAATAAAATCGAAACAACATCGCCAGACTACGTGAACAGCTCGGCAAAAAGAGAAAGAGTTACGTTAACATTTTTTTTTCACATGTAATGTTAATCTAGCACCTCATTTTTCATGATTCATGACATAATCACCCCATGTGCGGTTTGACCATCCGCGAATGTAGCGTATAATAATTTTTTTTTTTCTTTTTATTTTTTTGTTCATCAAGTGAATGAGATTATAGAAAGAAATAAATTAGCGGGCTCGACGCGAGTGTAAAAAGAATTTGGAAAGAGTTTTTGACGTGAGCAGCTCGCGCCCCTTGAATCGGGGGGCGGAGAATTGGATGGTTGGGGATTGTGAACCCTCGATTGGTTTTCCGCAGGGTCTTCGAATTATGAAACTTTTCTAACGACCGTCACAATTTGGAGCTCGTCAATCTTCGATAATCTTGCAGGTTCCGCTACGGAGGGTCGTGGCGGGGTCGACCCTGTTCTAACCCTCCTTTTAGCCTCGGTACATACGGTATATGGCGGATCTGCTTGCTTTACCACATCCAAGAATTTCGCTTAGCATTACAATATCCAAGCAAATTGGGCCGCTCAATTTGAGCGAATTGCGTTGGTTGCTGCTGCAATCAACGAAAGCGTGGTGTATACCCCATACATCTATCGGGTACACATATTACACACTAGCTATATACACATGTATAAAGCCTGACAAGTTAATATCTCGTTGAGATATATATAAATATGGAAATTCTGAGCTCGCTCACGTCGTTGCGTCGTGTCTGGCAGATTGTCAGTTGTCACGTCGCTTTACATCGAGGAAATCCCTGAGCTGTGTACTGCAGGGCGAAAAGGGTCGAAATTCAATGCCCGACATGTTACCAGCTTTCCTCGCTTACCCCTACCCATCGCCGCAACGTTTTCTTTCCGAAATTTCGCTGCTCGTATTATCGCGGTCATTTCGGGCGCATATTCACATCCGCCAAATGTTTAAACTGTACGTTCGTATGTATATCTGCGGTAAATACCTGTTTATGTATACTGTACAAGATGTGCATAAATAAAGCGTATTCAGAACTGTGTGCAACCGACCCTCGAGGGTTCTCTTATAATACATAACCATCGGAACGTATATCATAGCTATGTAACTAACTGGTATATGTACACAACGCAAGTTATACCTGCGTTCATTTTGTTTCCGGTTCCGTTTCCTTCTCTCTATTTATATACCTAATATTACACTATACGATGTAGGACGACGAGAAAGGCGCATGTTTAGTTATTATACAGACTATTTTTTAATGAATTAGTTAAACGCTGCGTAATGCGAATCCACGAAGTATACACGTATTCATATAGGTATACATGATTAATTGATACATGTGTGTTACACATTTTTGCATAAATTAACGTCAGCACGAACTTCGGGTCAGTGGCTAAATAACGCGTGCAGTTAATTCGTTCGGATGTTCGGTAATACTGTGATATTAATAACAATAGCAAGAACCGATAAGTGAAGTTAGTCGGAGATATTAATTCATTAATTGATCGGGAGATGAGTAGAATTTTATTACCTTTGAGAGACCGCGAATAATATAGTAGCGTACATGATAGTAGGTAGCGTATATAATACATATGGTATAATTGTTTAAGTTTCGGAGTGCATGTCCACTTTCTGTATATATACGTGGTATGAGGTATGTATACATGAAACTATATGCCATAGAAAGTTGTACAGGTTAGAGGGTGAAGGTAAGGTCAAACGAAGCAACTAATTGGCAATTAGTTTTGACCTCGTTGCTTGGAAAACGAGTCTAAGCCTCGCTTATCGTGTAGCTCCCTATTTTTTTCTATTTAGTTTTTAGACGTACGTACGTATTATTTATATACATATATATATAAACCTACCCGTATTATATCCACGTCTACGACTATACACCTTTATATTATGGACTAAGAGCAATGCAACCTCCTTCACTGCAGCAAAGTTTCAGAGAATATTTGCTAGGCTGTTTTCCACACGTCCTATAATATAAAAGACCTTTGCCAACGTCCTAATGTCGACTTTCTTTCATACTTTTTCAATTTTTTTTTTTTTTTTTCATTGTTCATCTTTCATTTTTCAAATCCGAGCCCAACCGAGCTGTGGATGTATACGAACATTTTTTTTTCAACAGGGCGAGAAGCTTTCCCTTTTTAAAAATTCAAATTCATAAATGACTATCCTGTTCCCTCCGTGACTACTTCCGGTCTTTTGAGGTACCTGTACATTACAGGTTAGTCAGTCGGACGTATAGTTCATAGAAAAATACAATAAAACTCGTACTATATTTTAGAGGTGGGACTAGGTATGTGTATAAAAAGAAAAAAAAAAAAAAAAAAAAGGAACAAAAAGAAATGGAAACAGGTACCACTTATTGTGAAGGTATATAGCGGAGGATTTTTGCCCCCCGTGGCAAACTATGGAGGACGAAGGAGAGGGAGAAAAGGAAAAGGAAGAGGAAGAAGGCGACTATAATAAGACGATGGGAACACATTATTTTTCCACGCCAACTTCCTTGCTAGAAGTAAGAAGAACACGTTGCTTCTCCGCACTGTATGTACAGGTATTACATAGATATATCTCGGAAATCTTTTCTCCCTAAGATTTTTCTACCATAGCAAACCCATTGCAAAATTACATACAATGACGTATAGAGAATACTATTTGAAATTGTATAACACGGTACTAAATTTCTCTCGATGTAATTAATGGAATGAGGTATTATAAATGGAGTGTAACTATAGCGTAATATACCGTAGGTTGGTCATGAAATTTTCGAAATTAAAATACGACTCTAAAATGTTGTTGTTGTACGAATTTGAGAAAAAAAGGATCGGTTGTCCTTTTTTATTTTTAAGACATCTGTAAAAAGAATAAAACAAAGAGAGGTACGTACGCGAGGGTGAAAATCCTCCGGGGGAGGAGTGGGAGGAAGGTGCGACACGTCGGTGATTTACATTTACGAAACAATTCCCGAGGGTTGTAAAAATGAGGTGCCACTCGAACGCGTTGAATCAGGAAGAAAAGAATGGCGAGGGAGGGAGGTGAACGACAGTGTCGTCCATCAGTAGAAAAACAAATTGACAATTTTCAGATTTAACCGTCGCCAGTTTCCAGCCCTTCCGATTAAATATAGAGGATATAAGCAGCGTTGCACAGGGAATAACGTGAGCGTACGTTTGTCCCCGCAATCTCGACCTCCTCCCATCCCCAATTTTCGTTCGCTCATCTCCGCTCCTGCGAAACCATCCCTTCGCATTTCCACCACCCGCCACCAATTCCACGGCTAACCGCGTCTGCAGGTAACGGATAAATCCATTATCGGGGATTCCCTCCTCTTTTCTTCTATCGAAAACCGCGCGTGCCAGACTCGTGACAGTTACACGGCTGTACCATTAAATCCGTCGTTTTCAAACCCACGCCCGCGCCGCCGATCAGATTTTATTAAATCGATTGCTTGCTTAGCTGATGATATACACGCCTTTTATCACATTTTATTGTATCACTTTATATCGTATCACTTGTACAATGGTATAAGGTCGCTGCAGACGCCCCCAATATTACGACCTTTTACCCCGCAAAAATGCAAATTAAACGAGGTGTACAAGTTTTTTTTTTTTTTTTTTTCATCGCAATTGTCTCTTTCGGTGTGGAATTCGCTGCAGATATTAAATTAATGAGATTTTTCAATTTTTCATATTTTTTGCCTTATGATGCAAGGATGAAAATAAAAATTATAGGCCCTTTTGATAACGTTCAAATCGCCATTTTGGAACATACGACTTTATAACGTTGGACGGTGATATTATATTTGAACGAGATTCGGTCGGCTTTTCATTTCAACAAAAATCTCGCGGAATTACGAGCGTCGGTAATAGGATTTTTTATTTTTATCATTTTTTATATTTGTACTTTTTGTCTTTCTCTCTTTTCACTAGCTAATATATTTTATTAGAGCTATCTCCTTACACCGCGTTGCCAAATGTCGCGAAAATTCCAGAAGGAAACATATACCGTATGTTGAGGACGAATGACGCAATATTCCTGACATATATCCGCCATTCTCATGCTAACGCGCCGCGCACGACCTTAACAAAAGAAAAAAACGAAAAAAAAACGAAGAACAAATAAAGTAAAACAAAGAGAAACAAAAAAGAAGCTAATAAAGACATTCCACGGTGTTTGCGTTAAAAACAAGAATGAAAATGAGCCGGACATCAAAGATAAAAAAAGACAAAAAAGTAAATAAAAAAATTAACACGACGGAAAGAAAGTAAGGAAAAATACCCAAAAAATAAAGATGACGAAAAAGTCTAACAAAAAATTGTAAAAGTAAGATAGAACAACAGAAGCAATTGCGCCAGACCTGTTATTACTACCCATTGTCGCGGATTCCGCAACTTCCATACCCCCCTTCACCCTTCTCACCTTCATCCCCGTCGACATTCTCAACAAATATTTTCCGTGCGGTGAATATAACCGAAACAGATGTATTTTTCGTATATCATATTTCCAATCAGAATATTTTTCACCTTTCTTCCTTTTTTTTTTTTGGCCTTTTGATATTTGTATTTAAAATTTTTGAGATGGAAAAATTTCATGTTCCATATGAAAAGTACGCCTGGCGAGGTTGATTCTGACTCATGAAGTCCTTCTGTTTTGTGTAGAATAAAATGAGTCAGAATCAATCTCACCGGGTGTACGTCTATCCGAATATATGGGTGTAATATTTATGTGTCTATCGAGTATCTATAGACCCGTATGGTAATGAACTCTTGTATCTTGGTGCACGTTGGTTGTGTCGGGTACCGCAGTTTGTACGGCCGTTTATACTTCACTTCATTTCCCTTTTAGATTATAATAATAAGCATCGCGTACGGGTTTCTTCGCGATGAGATGGTCGCGCCCACGCAGGTAACATATTAGGTGTATATCTGTACATGTAGGCCTAAGAAATACGGAGAAAATCTACGAGGGGGTCAAAGTGGAGGTAGAAAATATATGTATACTTATGTACGGGGCGTTTCACACGTCAACTTGATCAGGTTCTGGACCCTCACTAAATTCTTTTTTACTCATCAGAAAAGCTTTTTAAAAAGCAATGTAGTATCGTCTAGAAAAATGTTCGTTCTCTTTTTTTTTCTCAAATTTTCAAAGAGTGGCAAATCTTGCATCGAGAATAGATAACATTTTTCGGAGTCTTTCTTACGTGCTTCTGAAAAAAAAGAAAAAGAATTTCGCGGTACCAAGGGTCAGAATATGGACAAGTTGATACTATGGGTCGTATGTGAATTTTCTATATTATATGTATACTTTGATCACGTGTTTATGGTCTGTATACGAACGTAACATACATAATATAGATACTACCGGTAGGTCACTCGAATACGCGGACAGATCGAGAATTCCTGATGGTTTCTGCACACGTGCGGGGAGGTATGTATAGGGAGGTACAAACATCGCGGACGTATAATATAGGAGATGTGCTGCAGTTTTACTCTACGACAATTGCCGGGGCACGATTTACGCGCTATATTTCTATAACGTAGATGTGTAGCCACTTCACCTAAAGGGTGTCCCGTACGAACGAGTCTATGTTAAATTATTTCTGATTTTACAAAAAAAAAATTTTCTATCAAGTATAAAGGGGAATATACAGGGTGAGTTTTCTCCGGGGTCCTGAGAGGGTGTGGCTTAAATCGGCTGAGACTCCGCCTTCTATTATTCCTACCTAGCAACCTATTATTCTGACCAAGCTAGCTCAAGTCAACCAGCAGTCTAGTCTGTCCTGACAATAACAAGTATGAATGAAAGAAGGCGGAGTATCGGCCGATTTAAGCCGCACCCTCTCAGGACCCCGGAGAAAACTCACCCTGTATAGCCTTCGATTGGTAATCGAAATTTTGGAAAATTTCACGCTTGTGTACAAATTTGTTAAATTTCCTGAAACGAAACGGAAGATCCGGCCAGCCCTTAAGCCAGTCGGTTTTACTTCACGTTGTTTTTTTTTTGCTTTTTTTTTTTTGATGTTTCACGGCCACCCTGTAGATACTATACGTGTACGTATTAGCTATCAGGTAAATGGCACCGAGACACACATTATAGTTGTTACGTGTGCAACGCCGCACCAAGAATCGCAGAATGAGCTCAGGTATGGTTATATTATATATCTATATATTCGTGTAGCAGGCAATACTGCATTTATGTGGGTCATACCATGCAGGAAATGTTAGAGAGTTCACATGTATGCACGCATAGGATATACATGTACACTGTAGAATGTATTTTATATATACCTTTTTAGCACAACGTACTTTTCTATTTTAAACGCGCCAGAACTACTTATTCTTAATTTTATTATTGTAAACTAAAGGAAAAAAAGAGGAATCGAAATTGAATTCAATCGATACGTCGATTGCGGATTGAAAGGGGGGAAAAAGATCTTTCATTCGATTGATTTGTAAAATTCTTAATTCACTGATATCTGTAATATACATATGACCGATAATTTAGATATTAATAATCCTCCAGAAATAATATTTCGCTATTGCGGATTGGAGGGTATAACGATCAACGGCAATGGAGGGTATGACGGGGTCAGTAAGTGGAACTATTAGGTGCACGTAGACGTCAGTTACGGTGAGAGACCCGCGGTCAGTGGACTATGATTCCTGAAGTGATCGATAGTTAAAATCAGATGGGATTTTGGTGGAGGTAAAATCTGTGTGATTCTCTCTTCGTAGTCGGTTACCGCCGCCGCAGATGTTCGTATTCGTATGTGTACGGTGTTTCTGCTACGGTATAATAACGTCGGTGATTGTAATGGTTGTATTATATAATTGATGCGCAGCCCATGACTGGTTAAATAATTGGAGTTGGACCGCGAGTTTAAATTACTGTAACGAGCTAGTTATCGAATTCTCTATATTGTCATGCAAATTTAACAGCAATCTACCGACCCATGAGGTACGTATATATACGTCTCCGCAGCTACGTACGTACGCTGCTCCAGGTTCGTGACAATTATGCGTTTGTACTACTCGAGTAGAAAATTTTCAAGATCTGTCAAACTTTATTCCATTCCGGTTAGTAGAATAATTATATATCTGGATATAATCTGGACGCTGTATAAGAACGCATCGCACAAAAAAGGTTGACCCAAAAATGGAACGAACAGTCCCGAACTCCGAGAAACTTGATACGGACCGAAAGACAAAAAATGACAAAATAAAGAATCGAACTAGACGGAGGCGTGGGCGTCGACTTTCTTTTTTTTTCTCATTATTTCCTCTCGGCTCGTTCAAATTTCTTCGTATCTGTGGCGTAACGCGGAGTCGAACTGGGTTCAACTATTTCAGCTGGGGGTTACGGAGGCGCTGACCTTCTCACTCCCCCTCCACCTCTTTCCTAAGGCCCCAGGGGACACGACGACTTGGTGCCCCTGCACGTAGCCCGAGGGCTACGACGACGACGACGAGGACGCGGAGGGAAAGGCGTGGAGACAAGGCGTTCTGTTGGGTCCGCACTCTGCAGCAGCAGCAGCAGCAGCAACGGCGACCGGCCGACAACTGCAGCAGCGCGGGTACGAGGTCGAGAGGCCTACCGGGGTAATGAACTGCCAGCGTGATAATGAGCTAAAAGCTTTGAAGCTTTATATATTATACACCATACTTGTAATACAATATACCGCACTGTACATACACAGACGTGAGTCGGAGCCAAGATTTATATTTAAGGTAAACTACTGGCGGACGGAATTTCAATAGACGTCAGTCATCGCTTTATCGCATCTTTTTGTGAACATGCACATACACACAACATGTCGAATGCACACGAGACGATGCGCAGCGGAACCGTTATGAAATAAAGCTCATGTACTTAAATGTGTATCAAAGCTCTTCAGTTCAAGATATATTGCAGCGTTTCAAATTATAACAACTTCAAGAACTTTAAACGCGTGACTTCAATCAATTTGTACCAAGAAAATCGTGATATACTTTTCTTCATCTCGCTTTAACCTCAAAGTATATTTAATACAAATATAAACCAGTCGTATTTCTTTTTTTTTTTTTTCTCATCATTTGGAATAAAATTATCGGAAGAGAGTAGCTGGTTTGGTATGTCTAGTTGCAAGAAAGTAGAATCGGATTTTTCCAATCGTTTTGAACGTTTTAAAGGGTGTAGTTAAGCGGAGGTCTTTCTTTTTTCTTTTTCATTTTTTTATCTCTCATTCTTTTCCTCTTTCACGTTTCAACTTTGAGGTCGAGTCTCCAGCATTCTAGACTATACGTGGAGTTTGAAATCCCGCGTCGTGGTAGAATCTCGTTCGCTATCTCGTTGCAATCACTTTTGGAATAGTTCCAAACGTCTATGTATATAGATATATAACCCGGTGCCTATATATACGTGCGTTATTGGCGAAATGGGCGAGCCGAGTTTCTCTCTTTTTTTTGTTTTTTTCTTTCTTCTCAACTTTTTTTTCCTATTCTATTCTCAAATTTTTGATCGCTGAAGTTCCTCCAACCGTGTGCACTGCTCGTGTGCAATTCATCTTTGTCCGGATTCACGACGATGTAGAAACTAGGGTGAAGTGAAAAAATTGAAGTTCAATTCTCTTCGGGGTTTTTTATCTTATCTTTTTTTCATTCGCCATCCGAACTGCATCGTTATTTGAAAATCCGTCAACTTTTCATTTTTACTATTTGTCAGGGTCCAGATATTGAAAATTGAAGATACGGATCGCAGTTTTTCCTTTTTTTTTTTTTTTTTTTTTTTCCATTTTCCAATCGCGATCGGATATCATCGGAAGTATAGATTTGTTGGTTGAACAGTATGTGGGAAAGCAAGTCGCGGATAAGCTCCGCAGGGCAGAGAAAATGAAGTTACCAGTTTTCCTATAACAGCTGCAGGATTCTATACGTATTAAACTCCTAGTTTCTAGCCACTAGTTACTACTTTTCATTACCGAGGTATAAAGTTCTAGTGACAGCGCGGTGCACGGTGCTGCTACCGCGGGTGCTCTTCCGCTAATTGGAAACTCTTGTTGTGATAAATTCGGAAAAGATTGGTTAGCTAGCTCGGGTATAATCGAAAGAAAGTTTTGCTCCTGATTTAAAAGAAACTGGAATTGTCAGCCGCCAAGAATTACCTCGATCAACGAATACACCGAAACTACTACTACTACTTTCGCTAGTAACTCGCGGATCTGTACAGTATTTAAGAAATTTCTATATAATAATTATATCTAGACCATGAGATATTCCGTATACCTTAGTATCAATTTTCAACGTCATTTAGAGTTCTGTACCTTCTTCCGACCCTTCCGAGGATAGTTAATGATCCGCTCAAATTACGCTCGGGTTAATACCGTCAACAGGGGGTATTGATCAACAGGAAGTTGCGGCGAGGGCGCAAGAAAAGGTGGCAACTCAAACTGATTGTTGAAAATCTTGAACGACCTTATATACCCAGTGACTTTGGATCACCTATACAGTTGCGCAGTATTTGCGTTCGCCAAAATCCCCAACCTCCGGATTCGGTGACAGACAAAAACCGGAGGCTGTTTAACCTGACGTAATAGGGTAATTTATACTTTGGTGAATTAATTCCCGAATTCAACGAACTTCTACGAAGGGTTCGGTTAATTTACAGCAATTACCGGGAGCTAAGTGACTCGCGAGGTTTACGAAAGAAATTGAAATTAAAATTACGTCCATTCCCAGAAACGTTCCTCTGCACGGAATATGAACGTTTTCCCTTTTGCTGAATTCGAAACCTTTATCCACCTATAGAAAGCACATGAATAATGTACGTTGAAAACTAGGCACAAAGAGAATCGTGTTTAAAACAATAAATAGGCATTGGAATTACGCTGTACCTGGAGGTTACATGGGCATGTAGAAATACTATATACTTACGTATTTACATGCGTGGGTGGGCAGCGCTGCATAGGTTGGTACACGAAGAAAAAGGAAGAGAAAAAAGAATAATGGATAAATAAAAGATTAAAAATTATTCAAACGGTTGCGAGGCCGACACACTTTGTTCCGTGCTGTAGTATGTGCTACATACACATATGTGCAGGTATATATATATTTATACATTTGTTAATTAATTGTACATACATACGTTGGTATCGGAGAACCGGTCGTCCTGTTATTTGTAACATGACAAAGAGCAGGAGTGGATTAGAGGGTAGGGGAGAGAAAAAGAACAAAAAAAACGGAGATTTGAGCGGTTGATTCTACCTTCTCCAATCACCGCGCTAAGCCTGAGTTGTGAATTTTTGACGTAGCTGTATACCTTTTGTACAGAATAAAGTACGTACGTACGTTACACCTATATTCGCTATGTAGACGACAGCGAAAGATCAGGTCACGTGCCTGCCATTTCCGTAGCGTGCAGATTTTGAATTTCCTACTCTGCAAAAAGAGAGAGAGAGAGATGTCCTGTGATGTATAGACGTGGAAATATCGTGGTCGGGTTTCCATCGCGGTACGTTTCAATTTTCGTAGATATAGGGATTTGACTTTTGCAGTAATTCAAGGGATCAGCATGTAACGAGCCGACGCCGACGCCGGCACTCCTTATACTGCTATACATCCCGCTTCTATATCTGTAACTATATACAAACTACCAATCATAGTTATCACCTCTGTGACTATTAACATCGAAGATCTATCGCATGATAATTGTCGCTCCGATCGATCCTCGATCATTTGCGCGACACGTTTTATAACCCCTCGCTCGCATTCCATACAAGTCGACGGATATTATTTGAGAATTGCTTTATACAGACTTTCAATTGTTGTCTTGAATTATTTTTTCATCATCTTTTTTACTTTTCTCGTTTAGTTTCACCAAGGAGTTTGTGAAAACGTCGGAAGGAAAATAAGGGGAGTTCATTTTCTGGAATTTGCAAAAGATTTATTATTCATCTCTTCATTTGTTTATTCATGTTGCTGGATGTCTGGTTGTTCCTTTAAATCCTAAGATTCGTAATTATGGCGTTAAAAATATTTTTAAAAAAAGAATAAAAAATTACGCGTCGAATAGCGCGAGATGACGCGCTGGCGCAGAAGTTTTTCATACGATTATTCATCGATCTACTCGAATCCTAAGAGAGAAAAAATTCTTGGCCATTGTTTATTTTGGTTTTGATGAAAGGAAAAATGAAAGCGACGTAATAATAAGAACGCTTGCTGTATGTGGTGTAAAAACACAAAGAAGAGACCTCCGGCGAAGTTTGTTGCAACTGTAAGTTTAATTAACAACAATTCCGAATGAACCCCAGCCGAGGGTGGTAATAACGTAATTAAAATACCAACAGCTAGACCAACGGAGAGTTTAAAATTCCGGAAAATTGTTAGAATTGTAAGTACTAGATCACGGAGCGGACATTTAAATTAATTCCACGATATACCGCCACCCCCTACTTGCTCTTTCCACTTCTTTTGTTTCATACGAATGTTAGACTGATATATTGAATTTTTAATTTCAGATTCGATGCTCTATGAATGTTCATTTTCCTTGTTTTTTTTTCTAAACTTTGACGACCAGCCTAATGGTTATCAGGTGGTGAAGAAGAAAAGGGGGAGAGAAGAGTACCTACTTATAATTTTTGGCAACCCACGCGCGCGCCGTGGTTCTTCAGATGGCTGAAAATTGATCAATTTAGAAAACAAATGCCTGCTACCTCGCACTACGGAGGTGGTGGGCCCCATTATTTTCGAAGGCGCCAGCCGTCTGCCGAAGGGCTTAAGGAACCATAATCTTCTAAGGCCTAAATTACGCTTAAAATGGCGTCCAACTTGGTTTCAACGGACCTGCACAGCTACGGAACGGACCTCGGATTCCCGCGTCCTCCAGAAAAAGTCAAAACTCGTTTTTGTATTCCTATATATATATGCTATATGTTTAGAAATATAAATATGTATACATACATTTACTCGTACATATATATATTATAATACGACAGCGGGCCGTTTCAGTTTCTTATTCTTCCATGTTGTTTTCCCCTACTTCTTCACTACTTCATCTCCTTTTCCAATTCTCTTTCAACTCGTATCGCACCCATTAGCACGAGATCTACGTCTCGCTTTGTGGAGAAGAAATATCTCTTCGTTTACATCCAGCTGCACAGCCTCATCTCATGGTCTCATACATAAGGACGATCCCAGGTATCCTAGAAAATCACGACGAGCTCACGCGTGCGCTTATTATATGTTTATCATTATATGACGTAAGTTCGAGGATAAAAATTATTATACACACTTATAGCGAATGAATAGATAATCTGCATAATTAACCGTATAAAAAATTGCTCGCGTATTATATGGCCTCTATTTGCCAGGGACCATTTTGGTCTTCTTCTCTGAATTTCTTAGGAACTCTAGAGAGAACACACGTGTCGACTGTCAATGGGCCGTCAACATCCGCTGCGTGGTTGGAAGAGACGGAATTTTTATTTTATTATACATTTTCTTTTTTTTTATTCGATTTCCTCGAGGGGAGCCCGCAACTTAGACGTATTCTCAGTGTCCGTCCCTTCCTCCCTTTTGTCGCTTCCTGCACAACCACCAGCACCAGCCGCAGAAGCGGTAGGAGTTTCGTGTCCCGTCTTTTCCGTCAATTTTTCTCCCCTATTCAGGTATTCAGATGCCCATTTTTTCTCTTGAAAAAATTTCTCATCCCTCGATCTTCTCTTTATCCATTTATTCCGACCGACGATCAGACTTAGAGAATAAGACAACGACCAATTTCATCCAGGAACCATTTCTTCGAGTCACGCGATGCTCCGAAACGATTGCAACGCGCATCAAGTTTGGGCCCCTCGGGCCAGCAGATGTTCGCTGAAGGATCGTTCTCGATCGGTCCGCAGCCCAGGCTCCGCAGCAGACGATCTTATAATACCTACTTCGAGTTTTTTAAATACGGCAACGTCGGAGAAACGCGTTCGGTTAACTTACTCGGCATACCTGAACTCGCACCGCGATCTTCCGAGCTTGCTTCGCTCAGGCAACTTGAACCGGCTACCTGAGGCTCACGGTGATCCGGCAACACTGTATTTGGGCTCCAGGCGGCTGCCTGCGTGTCAAGAACCGGCCCCGACGCTGCCATTGTCTGGGGCCTTAAGAGCAGGACCCTATACCGTGTTCGACGTTACTGTTAAGGTACACTACGTTCAGGTTCAGTTGATTCCCTTTCAACTATCTTTGATTCGATTTCCGATTTTCAAGTGCGCATTATACTCTTTTCTCTTTTGAGTAGCGGAAAATGGGGAAATGATGAACCGGAAGTGGAGGTCGAGAAATTTCGATGAGTGGAGAAGTTAATTTTTTAAGATTTTTAGACTAAGACAAGTTCGCATTATGCGAATAATCATTTTTGGTTTCCAAAAAATCTAAAACCAAAAAAAAATTAAATTCATGTAATTTATTGAAACCCGTTCTGTAACGGACAAAATAAACGAGCAATATAATCACTTAACGTATTTTCTGTTCGATCGTTGCCGTTTTATGGGCAGATGAATAAAATTAAAATTAAATTTTATTACGAGTGGGTGTGTTATATGTACAACTGAAGATTTCTTCTTTTATTCCTCTAAAAAGATTCTGACGCGCTACTGTCGCTTATCATCTCCGATCACTCAAGACCAAGTCGAGAAGCAAAAAACCAAAAAAAACTAAGTGGATTCCAAACCTTTAAAAATCGGATTTAGAAAACTGAGCCCTCTAATATATAGGGAGGTAAAAATTTGAATAAGTCATACCGAGCGTAGAGGAATGGGAGTTCTGTCTAGACACGCATCGATGTCTCTCAAAATTCGTATAAAAAGAGAAGAAGAGATAACAATGAAAATACCTAATCAACTTGATCAAAATTTTTTTTCACACGTTCACGCGATATAACGTAGGTATAGTACGAGCGGAATGAACCGTCGGATAGACGAATGAAAGAGACAAAAAAAAGAAAAAATGGGTTTGATAAGGGAGACCAGGATAGTATAGGTACAGGACCCGAATTGTCATGCAAGAACCGCGTTTCCTGTCTGACAATTTCCATGGGTATGATTTACGAGAATACGAGTCTGATGCAGAGTTGCATCAGGAGTTTCAGAAGATATTCGTATATATTAGTATATATATGTAGCCACCTCATTATACTCTCTATGGTTTGTGAATTTGATGCATCTTCATGTAGCGACGTAGCATGTGAACTGAATCTGATAAATGGAACGGATAACTTTAGCTTGAACTATAAGACGTATGGAAACGATGCCAAAATTATCTTTCGACTCGTCGTGTTGCAAAAAGAAAAGAAAAGAAAACATTTTTGACCCTTTTATTATGTTTTTGTTTTTTTAAATAATTTATTTGCAATTCCAACTCTGCACATGCGAGGCTGCGACAGCTACTGCAATTTTGTTGGGGTCTTTGTACCTCGGCAGATAAACGCACGCCGTCGTTTCCCTCTCTCTCTCTGTTTCTCCTCTTATTCTTCTCTCTGTTTCTCGAGAGAGGAATCCGTCTCGGCGACCGACCGTCGCCTCGGCTCTAAAACGTACACCATAAAGAAGACGTCGTATATCTAAAGACATCCGCGGATCCTGCAGCATAGCGAAAGATACCGAAGACCGCTTCTGCCGTGCAGTATCGCTACGAAAACTGCGTGCCAAGAACGAAAGAGGTAAGCGAAGATCTTAGATAATATCATATATAATATGATAATTTTGTTTTCATTTCGGAGTTGTAGGCGTCGAATGTTATCGCGCTAACGGGCATCCATTGTAGACAAGCATATATAGGGTACGGTAGAAACAGAGGAGAAGAAAACGACGACCAAGACGATGGCGACGACGACCAACGCGGATACGGTAGCAAACAAGGGTGCCTATAATATCTGACAGGTAATTAAAGATGCCATGGAGCCAACGGTGCGCGCTGTTGTTATGATACGCTATAGGTATACACATAGCAATATAACTATCTAGTTAGTAACTCTGATGGCCGGATTGTCTCCGTAACCAGAGGTAAAGGTATGTCTATTTCTATCTATTCATGATACGTAACAGAATTTCAAATCTCAAGACTTCGCGAGACTTCTGAAAGTGCGATTCATCGGATGGCTTAAAAAAAAAAGAAAAAAGAAAAAAACTATGGCGCTCGAGTTCTCTAACAGTTTTCAAAATTTTCAACAAGAATGCAGGTTAAAAATAGATGGAACAAAGCAAAGTAAAAAGAAATTTCGCTGCACTTTTGGAATACCATGTTCTGTACTACACACGACTTTAACTTCACCCAAGCGTCTTTCTCCGGTTACATCAAATTGTTTGGTCGTGATTTACGTTTGGCGATAGCGCGAGGAGTTGAATGTTGAGGTACATAGGAGAATCTTCTACCGGCACACGTACCACCTACACCTGGAATACATCGGTAGATAGATAGCGAAGTACAACACATGAACATCGAACGGATAAATATAGTATAAGCCAGATGTCTACACGTAGTACTGCAACCGCCAGTTTGAAAGTGGAACGTTCACTACGTGGCCACTACGAACCTTGTGCACATACATATGTATATGTATATAAACGTTATGCATGTACACATGAAATATATAAATGTATGTAGGTGTAGGAGAGACATAACCCGGTCTCTAGTTCAGCTACTACTAGGAGAGGTGCAACTACACTACAACTATACTACTACCTACTATACTTTTACTACTACTACCACCACCACCACCACCGCCAACATCGCCGTTGGAGTACAAGCTCTGAAACCGTCTGGCACGGAGTCAAAACATTCCGAAGGTGCTCACGGTCGGCAGCACGCTGCAGCTTTTACGTACACTATATTACTATACACGTTACACACCTCGCCTTCGGGCAGTACCTAAATTTAGGCCCTCGGGCCCAGAAACCGTTGAACTCGACGTCGAACGGTCGACTCGCTGACGTTCGACCGCACCGGCGGCTCTCAACAGAAATTATACATTCGTGTACAATATTACCTGTGCATTGACTTAGAAATATGCCCACAATTATACAACTTGAGTTAAAAAAAACAAGCGAAGAGGATAGAAATTGAAGTACTTCTGACCACGTATCCTACGGGTACCGATAATTTCTGGTCGAATTCCTGAAACTCGTATGATTACACCAGCGCGTTGCATGGTTGTAGTTATAATGATTATATTTCATGGATAATGGTTTACGGATTATCGTGTTTTCTGAGCTTAACTCGGAACGGAGATGCAGATGCTGCCGCGTGCAACGAGCACGGAAGCTCATATACTATATTACTACTGGCGTACTGCAGCTTGGATGTATTAAAATTTTTATTGCTTCAATGTGCTGATGAGAGATTTTATGGGGGAGATTTTTATTTAGCTACTGCAGCGTACTACGGATTCAACTTACGTAGCCGGGGCAACGGGCGCTGCAGGTTAAACGTCAGATGAAAGAGTTGGTTCTTCGTGGCCGTATAAGTCGGATTAGGATTATGAAAAGGACTGGATACGATTATGAGGACAGCCTGTTCATACATCTTAAAAAAAAAAAATACACATTTTGTTCTCCTCACCAGTGTACATAAAACGCATGGATCTCAGTCCCCATGTGTGTAACCACCGGACCACCATCTTTCGCAGTTGATTTAGGCCGTAATTCGATCGAAAAAGTAAAAACGAAAACCAAAATTTTGGGTTTCAATCACGAGCGATGTTTGAGAGCGACCTTTACAGTTGTGGTTATAATGTCGTAACTTTCATTACGTAGGAAAATTATAGACTGTGAAATCGATTGGAGTTATTCTAGCTAATATTATATACCTTATTATACAGCACATGCTGCTGCTGTCGCTGCATATCTCAAAACCGAACATATGAGCATCGAAATCCGATATCGAATGAGAGTTTTACCAGCCTCTAGGCAAGCGTGATATAAATTCCATGTAGTATTCCGAGTAAATTTTTCTTCTCGTTCACAGATTTTCAGCAGAACAATGCGAAGAAATTTTTTTGAAAGTTTGCTGTTCCGGTAGATTACCAAGAAAAATATTCACTTCCAATTCGTCTCTACTTCATCTGAACGGATCGATTTTGCCTTGAACAATCCTTTGCCATTTTAGCCGAAGAATAAATTCCCGCGAAATATGATCCATGCGGCGTTTAGTCTTATTGGAAAGCGGAGATTTTGTGGGGTGGTTTGGGACGAGAGACGAATTCGGAGTCATCTCCTCTAGTGCTGCGATTAAAAAATAGCAGCAGTGCGATGTAGTACGGAATAATACCTACCATTCTCGTATCAAACCGAAGTCCTCAACGTTCTCCTCGTGCATTCTACGCCAGCTTTCACATATTCGATCTGGATCACACACACGTACGCGAATGTGTATAAGATCGAAGTCGTAGGACAGACTTGCACATGCATTTTGACGTGGATATCCCTCGAAAGGTATGAAGAGAAGTTGTTCTGGCGTAGCAAGCGAGTGACCAGTGAAGAGTTTGATTTCAATTTTCCTTTATTCTATTTTATATGTTGGTCTGCAGGTTCGTCGAAATTTCTCTTCGACCACAATGTCGTCTTCGGTTACCGACTCGCCTTTAAGATATTGACAAGGCAAAATGCTGCTGTGATGAGATGAGTAAAATACCATCGACAACATGTTCGTCAGCTCGAACAAAATCCACGCAGACTTATTTGCTCGTGTTTTTCTTATTCGTTAATTGTTTCCTTTTTTTGTTTTGTTTTATTTGACGTAGGTGCGTACGTCGTTTCGAGGCAGTAAGATATTTTTTTTTACATGGGCCTGCCTTTTATACAGAAGAAATTAGTTCGAGACGATGCTTAAACGTTTGGTACGCACGAACGAATACGGCCACGCGACCGGCATAGAAAATTGCTGGTGGGTTGGGCAGCGGAAAGGTATAGAAGTAAAACGTACTGAGGAATGGTAACCGTTGTGAGTTTTGTGACGGTGTTGCAGGTCGCCCTCGAAAAGAACTATCGCGCTTGTTGGGTACCAGACGGCAGCCATTTTGGAAACCATCGTCTCCACACTACTTCGACAAAGTGCAGTCGAGTGTGCGACGAGTAGGTAGGTAGGTAGGTAGGTAGGTAGGTATATGGAGGAGTGAGGTGAGCACCGAAGAGTTGAAAACGTGTAGTATAAAACGTTCGGAGAGAAACCTAGAGGAGCGAAGAGAAGAAGAGATGAAAAATAGGAATATAAAGATGAGGGGGAGGAGGAAGTGATTGGAGACACGGGGATACGAAAGAGTCCGCTAGGAACGTCGGGGTCAACGTGTGACGATATAGTGTATGACCGTGAAAGGGCAAGCTGACGAAGCAGATGTGGAGAGTATAGATACTGTTGGAGATTTGCATTTGTAATCGTATGTAGCTTGTACTTTTAACGCTCTGTGCTTTGGATAATTTAATCCTTGATGTACTGTGGTCGTTGTGAAGCAGGCTTTTGACCTTCTTCCGCAATGCTTCATCTCCATCTTTATCTTCTGTCATTTTATCCTTATATTTATGTATTTTTCTTCCTGACCCCCTGGAGCAGAAAAAGCCCGCAGAGATTTGAGGTCAGGGTTCGTTCGGTCTGGCTTATCTTGCATCTTCCTAATTGGATTTCGCATTGTCGCAACTTCAGATCGTTACCTAGAAGAGGATTATTATTCTAATTGGGAAAGCCGGAATTATACCGACGACTGAAGTCTGCTTCCGCGAATAATTAAGACGACGCTTTTAACCATTGTACATACAAAACTAGCTATATATACATAGATATGTACAATATCTATCCGCCAACCAACTGTCCAGGATGCTGTACACTTTGTAAATTTGCTCCCAATTAAACAAATTTAAAAAAAAAGAGGTAGACGCTAAAAATTAAAGAACGAAATTAAAATAATGAACAAGATAATCAGAATGCCATTTGACTATTCGCATATAACGTGCGATTCCTTTTAACCATTTCGATTCTTCATGCTTTTCCACAATGCCAAGATGAAAAAAAAAAATCAGAATAAAATAAGTTGTGCAGGTGTGGAAATGCATGAATCATTATATCTTTGTGCGAATTTCGCTCAGAAAATTATAGCATGAGGACGCGGTGACCTCGAGGGTATTTGTGCGTCCCTTACGGACGTGTGCGAGGAGCAGGTTTTGAAGTCGTCCATCTATCAACGTCCTGGAAATTTAGTGTCACGTGTCACCAAGGGCTGGGACCATCGCGAGAGTGAAAAGTGAGAGGGAATCGTGATCCATCCAATTGCCGCCAAATTTTGGCACTCGAAGACGTGCCACCTCAGGCGAAAAGAAGAGGAAGAAGACGAAGTCATTTTCCTCTATATAGAAATTTTTATCTTCTTTGTCAAAATATCGTGGATATAAGTTGGCACCCGCAACCGCTCGACACCCACGTTTCGGGGGTAGTAGATGTGGTTAGTTTTGGGTCGAGGAGTGCATGAAAAGGAGCCAAAGAAATAAGAAAAAAAAGATAAAAAGGTTGGATAGAAAAGAATGGTACATGAGAGTGCACGGGAAGGGGTCGCTGAAGAACAAACTTGGCGATCAAAAATACTCGGGAACTACTTAGCAGGAAAAGTTGAGAGAGGACAGTAGCTGAAGATGGAAAAAAAAGCAATAGGAAATAGGAAAATGAAAAGAATAGAAAAAAATATGGGTAAAAAGATGGCAAAAAAAGAATAGAGGTCGAGTATGTTTGCGAAACGTAACGGCCATTTGATGTAATGGTGACCAGTGTAGGTATAAGTTAGTAGCGAAAGAGGGTGAGTTATACTTTGTGCAGTAGCTTCCCTCCTCTACTTATATTTTTTTTCTCGTTATATTTCTCCTCTCCGCACACGTAGCCACCTATATTCTTCAGGACTAAGGTAAACTCGTCTCACCATGAAAACTGCAGTACATAGAGAGGTGTCGTGATGTGAGATTTTTCCAAGTTAATGGAACTATTACCCGCCACGTGCCCGTGAAAATAAGATTCGCACCGTAGCCCAACGACGACAATGACGAGGAGCATGAGAAGAAAGGCCGAAGGAGAAAGAACACCGAAGAAGACCTGCCCGGATGATACATGCGCGTTGTCACCTCATAAGAAAATACAGAGCGAACCAAGGGGACTTCACTTCGCGTGAGTATACTAGAAAATATATAACCGAGCTCCGCACATAGCGCTTATACGTATAGATAACATAAACCTATATTCACATACGTGTCGTTGTACATGGAACAATTTGTCAAGAGTAGTCATGAACTTTTAGAAAAATTACGTCGCGTTACGTACACGTGAGAATAAAAAGAAAAAACAAATCTGATGTAATGTAAAAATTATTTCAGATATATGTGGAATAAAACAGCAATCTGCAGCCACCGCGTCATAACTCGGTATGCATTGAATCGATAAATTGGTATATAACAATTCGGTATCGGTTAGCACTCTGCAATTTATAGATTTAAATCATATATAACACGCATGCCTGACCATATGCGAGGGTACTGAAACTAATCAAATTGGACAGAAAGGTCGAAGTCACTACGCAGCGAATTTGCATTGCACGGCGAATACTCTGTCCGTTCACCCCATATGTCGATATGTATATGCGCATAAATTATATGTACATATATATATGTGCGCGCTACAATTTCCACGAAATCATATCTGCGTTTTGGATCGACCTATAGGTAACCGTATTGGTGGACAAACATTAACTAGAAATCAAATTACCATTTCGTCTACATCTGTATATGCGCTGATGTGTACACTCGCTCTGGTCGTATTTGTTTCATTAAACTTGTTACAACAAACGCGTCACTAACCGGTACTTGAGATAAAATAGCCGATGATATTTTACGTATAGAAATATGAAATTGCAGCTCCAGATTTTCTGCGCAATATTATCCGTACCTTTACCTACTACTTTGTAACGGTTTTAGATTCTAACGCCATTCCAACGGAAACTCTGGTCCAATTGAACAGCTTGTGCTCAAATTATCGTTTCATTTTATCCGATTTCTGTTTGCTGCCCAACGTGTTTCGATAGAGTTTTACACTTTTACGATATCAACTATTTTTCTAGACTGCCCAACGATTTTCTCATCTGACTTATTCGACTGCGGGTTATTCAAACGGGAAAATTGAACTAACCGGATCGCGCCGTAAAAAAAAAAATATAATTCTGCAGTCCCGGGTAAATATGAACTCAAAATTAAACTCTGTTATATTTTTCCAGATTATCCAGTGACTTTCTTATAAGACGTGTACAACTGTCCACATCCACTATTTATTGTTTGCGTTAATATATCCTGATCTTGGCCGGAAATTTGTCGCAATCTTTTCACTTCTTGTGAAAATCTGTTTCTCGATTTCTAAACTTTCCCACCGCTCTGCAGGCCAGAGGTAAAAGATAAAAAAAATTTATTCCAAGGCCAAAAAAACAAAAACAAAAACTAAGTTGAAACTTCACTTTTGCAGACGTTTTAAGAAAGTATGTAGGATTCCCTCGATGATGGACATCGTATGTATAACTCGTGTGTGATTTCTCGCTCGGAAAACGGGTCGGACGAGTTACATACTTTTTCTGTCTACCTATAGCCGGCACGACGTGTAATTGGCCAGTTTTATGTATAATTTTTTCAGGAGATGCTAAGCGAGCTTGGTTATGGTTGCGGAGCATCGTCACGTAATTCACCTTCTGCACTGTACGTATAGAAAGGAAAAGCAAATTATAAATTAATAAAGTAAAAAGGGAAAATAAAAAAAAGGTAAGCCGGAATATTCGATGACAAAGTATTTGAAAAAAGTAAAAAAAAATACCGTCGGAATGATCTGTCATTTCAGATCTTCCGGACTCGCCATAGATCACGGAATGCCCATGTGTCTTGCATAAAGATTTTCACGAGCAGTTCGCCATTATGAGAATAGATCCCTCACCGACTGTTTTGAGGTAGCGATTACGTGTTTATAGGAAGGACTTTAGCTGCTCAGGGGGATTAATAGATGAGACGAAGGGTAGGTAAAGAGGTTGCAGGAAATCCGTGCAACAGGTGGTGTTGCCTGTATAGAGAGGGCTGCTAGGCTAGCGGCGCGCGGCGCGCGGCGCGCGGCGTCGCGACGCGGCAGCTTCGTTCGTTTCACCACGAACTTCATCCACTTCAGGATGCGACCGATGCAGCGCAGATAACGCGCCAACTTGGCGCGGGCGTCGTGGCGGATGAGGAAATAAAAAAGAAGAAAAACAGAAAAAAAAGAACAAAAAATTTTACCCACTGGCGGGGGGTGGATGTTCCGTCGCTCGACGATCCCGGATGGTGGAAAGAGAGTCACCGCTAATTAAGACCTCTTTGGTAATAATTAAAAACCACGACACATACGCGGAAAAAAAAAAAAAAATTGGATGGTTGCCATAACATCTCTCCACCGTACATGTATAATGTATATCAATCAGAAAATGGATAAAAGTTTCACTGCGTTTCAGATAACCTGGTATAAAAAGCCTTCGAAAAACGGGCTGATTATCGGCGACCTGTTCTCTTTAAATATTGTAATTTTTTTTTTCTTTATACTTTTTTCTCTGCGAATCGTTCAACCGTGATCTTTGTTATTTACATTATACTTATAATGGTGTATTTCTGGGCGTGATTTACATGAATCTTTTACGAAGAATGAGACGAAGTCTTTCGTTACAGCGAACGTAAAATTTTTTTTGTTCCCCCCCCCCCCCCCCCCCTCCCCCCCTTTTGGCTCGATCATTTTTATGGGTATATAGATATGATGTCGGTGGTAGATTGATCGGAGGGAACGATCCTCAGACCGCAATCCCGCGGGCCCGTTGACTCTGCAGTATTTGTTACCTTTTCTCGCGAGTCATTGTCTCTCTTTCTTATTCTTATTCTTGTTTTTTTTTTTTTTCTTTCTTTTTCGTGTATTTGCTCTCTTTCTCGAAACGCGAGGCGATAGTCGTTCAAGTTTTTTTCTCTCGTCACTCTGGCGACGTGACTCATTTTGAAATCACTTGGATTTATTGAAAAACCATTCTTTGCTCTAATGGGAGGAACACGCGGAAGAAGGAGACGCTCGTTATCTTCACGTTATGCCTCATGTACATCGCATATAGGTATATACTATGTATAATGCGTTACGATGGAAGTATACACGAGTCATTATTTTGGAAAAATGCACCCGGCTAAAAATACCCCATCGATTATCTCCAGAGACGATGGAACGTGGGCCATCGGTATTCCCATTAAACTAACAATTTTCTCAAAATGAGGAGAATTTTTTTTTTTTACATTTCAGATTTCAGATTTCAAATTCCACTCTGTTTTTCTTTTACGGCCGCCCTTCTCTAGTTTCTTCACCTGTGCTCTGAAAAAGTGTACCTATTTTTTGTTTTTTTTTCGATGAAAAGGTTTCTCCGTTCGATTCATTCTCGCGGGCCATTGTCTTTGATGGTAATTCAACGGGAGCTGGTTTTGTCCACAGGATTGTATGGTCTTACATGACAGTATAGACGCATCACATAAACCGCGATTGTTATTACCTTCCTTTGTTCATTTTTTGAAAAAATTTAATGCGCGTCAACCTGTAGCCGGTTAGCGTCTAACTTCTCAATATGAAGCACACGATGTACCGTTTGGACATACCTGAAACAAAAAAAAAAGAAAATTACTGTCGATAGAGTAAAGAATGGAAATTCGTGAAATCTATTGTTTAAAAAGTATTTTATATTCCGCGAATAACGTCGCTCCTTTTTTCTCTCTTCCATCCGACATACCCACGCATAATTCTCCTAATTTTATTTCACTCTCCTCTCGTTTTCGTCGATTTAGATAATTAGATATACACGAAATGGATTCAATCTAATCATCCCACACCGCGATTAATTTCAACCAACCGTATGGTACACTAATGTCCCGTCTCTCTAATTCTTTCGGGTATATTTATATTTATAATACCTCTTAAAAAAGCGATAACCATCACATTCACTTTTTTCACACGGGGTTTCTTGAAGCAGAAAAAACGAGAGAAGTAAAAAAGAAAGAAAGAACGAGTGAAAAAAAAAACGAATCACGGAGAAAGCGTCAATTGAAAGAAGTGGCCCCGTATTGTCGAGGCCCTGCAATGTACGAACCACTTCAGTGAGCGGTATTTAATTAAATTTTACGACGAATCACGGGGCAATCAACGTGAGGAACGCCGTTCCATGAGATGACGAAGCATGTGAAAGACCCGCTATAATAAAGTATAGCAGTCTTGAACAATCAACAGCAGAGAAGCAGGAGCAGCAGCTCTGATTTTCTCTTCATGCTATTACGGAAGGTCTAAACCTAATCCCCTAGCCTAAACGTCAGAATTTTATACAAAATTTGTGCCAAGGGTTGCCAGTTAAGTGCCAAGCGTTATTATTAGGGTGCAAAATTATAGTTTCCCATAGTAACACTATACCGCCAACGCTGCAGCAAATTCAACATGGCCCATGGAAATTGTTTCGCATAAATTAAACCTTATTACCGCAAAACAATTACCTATAGATAACTACCCGGGTTCGGTAGGTGTCGGCGAGTCGAGACAACAAGTCCTTAGGGATGAAAATCTCTTTTTTTTTAACCCGTTTACGTCGCTCGTCTCTTTAGAAAAAAAGAAAAAAAAAAAACTCCTTCATCCCTCGGATCGGAGAAGGAGAGAAAAAACGCTGAATAAAATAGGAGTGAAAAGGAAGGATGGGGAGAAAAAAAAAGAAGATAAAAAATACTGGCCAAAGGTTAACCCCGTGTCCATTTCTGCACCTGTGGGACACTCATTACCCAACTTTCACCGTAGCGTCGACGTAGACATGAATTCATGAATTTATATCTAGTCTTTTTTTTTGTTAGCGTTATTTTTTGTCGTTGTTATCATTATTGTTGTTATTATGTGGGTTTTTTTTTCTTTCAAAAACGTCTTCACATGGTAGATCCGAGTTGAATAAAAGAGAACTTTTGACAGATATCCCCGCATTATATTCTCTCTATACAGTATTATGTAAACCAGCTTAACCCCAGAAATGAGAATTCCTCAAGGGATTTGGTACGTATTATATACCTAATCGGAAAAGTTAATTTTTTTTTTCCTCTTCCGCATGGTAAAATTTAATCAAAGGGGTAGCCTAATTTTAATTGAATTCTTTGAGTATGGAACTGAAATCTTTCAAACGTTTAACGAAAAGAAAGAGAAAGAAATAAACGCACGAATCGTTGGTCATATTAAATGTATAACGAAATTGGACGAAAAAAAAAAGGGAGAGAAAAAAGGGACTTTGTGTCGCGAACGGAGCTCGGTTGACTTCGGTGGGAATAAAAGTTGGTAGATCACGTCTCAGCCAACGTTGGACGATAATGCAACGGTGGATATTCGCGCAACGGGGACAGAAACCGATAATCGAATCGCAGGGCGTCGAAAACGCAATTATACGAGGTCGACGGGTTATGCGAAGGCTCGGCTGGTTTGACAGTGAGTGAAAATTAAAAATCTAGCCTCGTCCTCGTGGCTTAATGCATTTTTAATCATCGGCTGGAAAAGGCGCTAATTTCAGCCCGCCTGAAGAGGATTCGAGTAGACTGAAGAAAAAGAAAAAAAGAGTGAATAGACGATCAAAAATAAAAAAAAATTAACGAAATGTGTCCACAGCAGTCTGAACAGTCTTCAAAATTTGTCCCTCTCTTGATCCTCATCTCAAGTTTCAACTGTTCCATCTCCTTCCTCTCCCCCCCGCCACTCCCTCTCGGGAGATATCCAACTCCAGAGTTTATCTCTCGCGACTGACTCCTCTGCTCCTGTGCAGTTCGTACCGCGCGATTAAACCGTCGGATTTATCGCGTCTGGAAACGTAGAATCTCAGGACCCTTTGTGTCCCGAAGGGGATCACGACGCTCGATAGACAAAAGGGTTATTAACGGTGACGCGTCTCGGAAAATGATTCAATTGCAGATGTAAAAACTTGGAAAAAAAACTCTACTTACGGTCAAACGATACGAAGTTGACCGAAGTAGTGCTTATATTTTATATCATACATTTATAGTACGGGAGCTGGCGTCAAATTTTTATGGGTGATTTGATCATGATCACTTTTTGTTTTAGTAGGTAGTTGTCGCTACACAAACATCTATAGCAGGTGTCAGCTGACACGACCGTGGTACGTACAGGCGTGGGAGGTTACGGAAGTCGTAAAAAAAAAGGCATCGTCGTACTATTTGATCAAAGCTACAAATTTGCTAATTGTTTTATAATAATATTTTAAGTAAGAAAAAAAATGTCAGCTGCATGCAGCAGGTGGATAACTTTGTTAGCTGACCGTATATAGATGTACGAAAAAAAAAGAAAATCGGACCACTTGATTATGGTTCAAATTTTGATATACCTTAATTTGTTATTTGAATTTTGGTAAAATTCATGTCAGCTGGCGTTACAACGTGACTAAATATGTTAGCTGGGCTTTTAAAGTGTACCGTCGCGCTCAAGCGCGCGCGCCTTGGCTATTGTAGGATTAAGTTTTAACAATCTCCTATTGTCAATTGGCAATATATTATTTATTTGCATAGTTTGCAAATAAATAGAAGAAATAAATCATTTCAAAATAATGTTCATCCATCTGATCATCATAATCGAATTCGTTAGAAATAAGAATTCTCGCTGGTACCGGTAATCATCGCAGATATGTTGACATCAACAAAATTTACGATAAACTCGGTGAAAAATTATGTTTGGCACTACCAGCTTTCCATGCGCTGACAGGGTGTGACTACAATCCAGCGTTTTTCAGAAAAGGGAAGAAAAAACCACTTACGATTCTACGTAAATTCCCTAAATATGTTGAAGCTTTCAGTAGGATTTCGAGCCTGTCTGTTGATAACTTGGAAGAAGAAAATTTCGTTATTCTAGAAGAATTTGTTTGTCGTGTGTATGGACATAACAAAATAAACGACATCAATTTGGTACGAGTGGCTACTTTTCTGAAGGCTTACAAAGTTACTGAGAAAGAGGAAATACTGAAAATTAATCAGAATCTAGAAGGTTCGATGTTACCTCCATGTAAGTCTGAACTGAGACAGCATTTCTTGCGTACTTCATATATAGCCCAATGGTGGAGTAATGCCTATCTTACTACTCCAACTATATCGAAACCAACCGATTTTGGATGGGACGAAGTTGATGGAAGATATACTTTCAAGTGGTTTGAAGGAGAGCAGTTACCAAAACTGGATAGCATCACCAATGATAATGATAGCGAAGAAATTACAGGTATTCTATTCTTATATCGTTTAACAATGAGTTGAAATCTGATTCATCAACTCTTATTATCTTAATTCTTACAGGTATTTTTGAGCATATGCGAGAAAATGATGAGCGAGAAGTTGAAAAAGAACCAAATATTGATGACGATTCCGCCAGCAGCTCTGATGATGATTATGAAAGCTCGTCTGAAAGTGACGAGGACTAACAGTAATTTAATATTTTTCCGAGCAATAAAATATATTTTTTATCTAATTGATAATTTATTTTTATAATCGTACCTGATTCATGTAATCGAATATATATTAGAAAATGGATATTTCATTGTCAACTGCCCAGAAAACGTGGAAAATACGTTATATTACCTGAGTCACCGTCGCAGCGCGCGCCTGAGCGCTACGGTACACTTCAAAAGCTCAGCTAACATATTTAGTCACGTTGTAACGCCAGCTGACATGAATTTTTCCAAAATTCTAATAACAGAGTAAGGTATATCAAAATTTAAACCATAATCAAGTGGTCCGATTTTCTTTTTTTTTCGTACATCTATATACGGTCAGCTAACAAAGTTATCCACCAACTGCATGCAGCTGACATTTTTTTTCTTACTTAAAATATTATTATAAAACAATTAGCAAATTTGTAGCTTTGATCAAATAGTACGACGATGCCTTTTTTTTAACGACTTCCGTAACCTCCCACGCCTGAACGCCCCGCCACTGGACCAGCTGACACTCATTTTGTTGTAGTTTAATAAACTTACTAATCATATACGAAAAATCAGCTTTGATCAAATTCTCCGGTAAAATTTGACGCCAGCTCCCGTACTATTACCGAAGTAAGCATGAAACCGTAAGCTCGAGTCGTTTTGTCGAAGATATGACGAGATTATATAGAGAAATGACGATGACTTATGTAGTATGTATATTGTATGAGGACTCTATACGAAGTTTCGTTGTTTCAAAGTTGTTTAGTTTAGTTTCTTACTACAGATTAACCGAAATGAACTTTCTAAGAGGTGAAATAATTCGCTGGCTTCTGTCTACGATATGATCCAACCAACTTTTGAAATTACTCAGTCTGGACATAGCTCAGCTGCAAATCCTGATATTAAAAACGTACTTAAGACTGACTGGATTCAGTAGAATGGCGAGAGTTATCATCTTTGTTTTCAAATTCTATATCAACTTCATCTTCTAGCATACGAATTATTTTCTCATACATAATTACGTAGTAAAATTCATCGGTCGTAGGAGGTAATCTCCTGGTGACCGAAACTCGAAAGACAAAAGAAGTAAAAGGGACGAGAACGGATCATGAGGGTAGAAATAAGAATAATAAAAATGAAAAAACCACCGAAATCCCATCGGCGGGGTACCCCGAGAATTGGAAAGTTGTTCGGGATTTGTTCGGTCGGCTACCTCAGGAACTTTGAAGACCAAATAACGTCCAAGAAGCAATCACCTCTTCGACCACATGTTGTCGAGGACGACGCCAACCATCGGGGCCTCGCATCTGCAGACCCGTCACACCGGTCCCAGTTTTTACATTGGCGTAGGAAGGCGCAGATCTTTTCCTCTGCATCGCGCACGATATACGTCAAAAGTTTCTCGGATCGTTGGAGGCCTTCCTTATCTGGATCTGCAGCTCAACAGAACTAAGATGACGGGTTTCAACTCCTACGATTTCAAAGTCAGTCGGAGCAGATTTCTATATCGATCCATTAATGTTCGACCCACCATTCTTTTATTTTTTATTCTCGTCTTAGTTGTCTTGTATTTTTAGGCGGATATTCAAGAGGCCTTTGCTGAGAGGCGAGTTCGAGGAAGAAGTTTTGGTTTCCGACTGGATTTGAATTCTCGGGAACTGACGTTATGCTTAAAAAATGGCGAACTTCAACACACACATTTTTTTTTCTCTAAGGCGATAATCCTCTCAGGATTTTATAGAGCACGGAATGGTCACGGCCGTTGAATTCTGAGGGTAGCATGGGGTATGCGATTGAGTTTGAAAATCTGCTTTTTATTCAATTCTTTCACCGAATTTTCAGAAAATTTCAATAAATAACTGACCTTGTAGAGTTTGGGAATCCACAGGGGGATATTATTTCATCGTTTCTGACTCCGATAACTTATTTCAACACTTTGATGCATCCGATGCGAATGTATCTGCGATTTCATTCACCCGAAAATACCCAGGAGATCCGGTAGGAAAAAAAGGTTTTGTTTTTTAAAATCAATTTCCGAGATTCACAGCCCGAAGGAAACCAAATAACTACGTGTATACGAGGTGCGATTGTTTCGAGGAAAACCAGCACCTGGGTTTTGATTGCCTAATCGGCGTGACCTCCTCCTACTCCTTCTTCTCTTGCAAGGAAAGATCAGCAATACAAGGATAGGAAGAGTTCACGGGTCTGATGAATTTCCGTGCTCTTCGAATATCCCCGGAATCTTGGTCCCCTCTTTTATCCTGGATCTTCCGCACGTATCCATAGAACCATCGCGTGCGATCCCGAGGGCAATTGTAGCTCCTAACCAATTTTGACCCTTATATATTACCGGGACACAAATAAGTTTAACCCCCTCCTCTTCTTTTCTCTTCGCTTCTTGTGCCCGCGCCATTTTCGCAGTCGATTCTCAACCCCCAAGTTTATATCCAGCTGTTTCCTCATTTTGCGCGTTTTCAACGTAAAGCTCGCTCAGCTCTATACGCCCGATCTTTTATACGTTGCACGACGACGCCGACGCCGCTGGTTTTCTTCAAGCCGGTTTATACCGCCGCTCCTACGAAGCCGTTACCTTACCTCTTCGCACACAAACATTCTCCCCGCCTCACCCACACCGTTAATACCCATGTAAACGTATTCACGGTATACTATATTGTTCGAAAAAGACGCGCGCGGTTCGTTTAAAGCCAAGTTCACACCGTTCGAGTTCGCGCGCCGTGTAATTTCGGGACGATTTTCATCGACGGGCGGGTGAATTTTCAGGGTAAAAATTTACCGTAATTCGAAGGACCTGAGATTCGCCCCCTGACGATGACGCGTGAATTCCGACCCTGCAAGGATAATACGGCGAACGCGTGAGCTGCGGGAGAACTTTAAATTAGGAGACGTCCGACCGACGACAGAGCTTTAAATCAAGTTGGTTAAGTCCTTCGGAAGGTTGTCCGCAAGGTTTTCTCTGTGTGAGACAAGCTTTATTACTACAATTACTCAGAGAAAACCCAAGAAACCCGCGAGAGACTCGTAGCACGCACTCGCTCGAGCTGTTTTGCCGTAGTAGTAGGTATATACGAAACGAGAAACGACGAGAGTCGTCAATGTTGCTGTTGATGTTTCTGCTCCTGGCGCTCGGTGTACAAGTAGGTATACCAGCTCCGCTTCGAACGTTGAAACTCGTGTACCATCGCAACTAGAGCATGCAGATATTTGAATAAGAACGTGTACGTGTATCGTCGCGATCTATTCACGCGCGTTGTGGGTTTTACGAGTCAACCTTTTCCAGCAAACGACGGAATCAATGGCGGCGGCTGACAATTTAATTCGAGGTCAAGACGGCCTCGTTCTTGGCAGAGCGCGTGCAACTAACAGATATTCCATTAAACAACTCTGGCAAAAAATCAAATTTCCAATTACACCGACGTCAGACTTTGATATTCAATTTTTATTTTTTTGCTACAAATTCCTTTACGCGACAATTATCCTCATTATATATATATTCAAGAAATTATCCTTCGCGTTTCAAGAAAATATTCACCCTATTACGAACACCGTTTATCGCGTCGAAGAAATTGCGTTTCGGTATAAAAAAAAAAAAAAAAAATGGACATGGATTTCATACACATATATCTTTTTTCTTCCGAATTGCAATCTCGATTACTTTATCGGGTGAATTTTACCCTCTGAGTAATTCCGTGTGGGAAGAATCTAGTTTCTCACCACAAATTTTCCCAGCTAAAAAAAAGATCTTTTCATGTACCAAAAGAAAAAGGCAAAATCACATAAAACTGTCGTGTAACTACACAACTTATGGGGTATAATAACAGAAGAGCAAAAAAAAAAAAAATAAATAAAAAAAGACGTCTATTACCTGTTAATTTCCAAGAATACCATATAAGAGAGGTAGAAGGGAGATGTGCACGGTGGTATAGAGCATCATTTGACGGTGGCGGCGAGTTGTTTGCGGACGGAAAAGTTCTTTCATTCGCAGTAAAGAAAATCCTGGAATCCGAGGGGTTGCTGCAGAAACTGACCGCTTTGACGTTGGCGCGAGAAGACGCGGGTGCCGCTATGAAACGCTCGAGTAATTTTGAAGAAAAAGAGAAAGAAAAAGAAGAAGAAGAAGAAAAAGAAGAAAAAGAAAATAATACAAATACATACACCCCGAAGGACCTCCCCCTGTATCTCAACTCCAGTTGAATAGTCCCCAGTGGTTTAAAATTTTGCAAAGAGTCCTACTTTTCTTCTTCATTCTACAGGACTCGAAACTCCCACGCCTCATCCCTGTACCGCCGCTCCTCAAAGAGAGAAAGAAAAATAAAAAGTAAGAAGGCGAATCTTTTACCCGCACCTATTCACCCGGAGGAATAACCAAAGGAGGATTCTGGCTTATCGAAGAAGGTTCCACAGGAATTCCCAAAACCACACCTACTTTTTTCATCCCCTTTCTCCTCTGCACCTCATTCCCGGAGCTCCTTAGCGGCGTTTAAACACCGTGTTTATTGCACACGATATATACCTGCACGTACTTTCCACCGCATATATTTTCTCATTCCCGTGCCCCAAAGTTGAGAGCAAAGGACACTACGACTGGTAGCTAGGTTCACACCTTTTGTGACCACACGCGCCTCCCGGGTCCCGCAGGTGCGCAGGTGAGGCAATAGGAGTAAACAGGTTTACGTGTATCACGCTTCAGGGGAGTAAAATACGGAGGAATATAAGTAGTGTTTCGAAAGAACGAAAAAAAAAAGGATGGAAAATAGTGAAAATAAAATACAAAACTGGATCATTTCAAGTGATGATCATTTTACATACTCGTTACGAGTACATCGCTCTCGCGTATATACCGGCATTATAAGTCCGATATGTGGTTTCATTTTGAAGAGAATGCAGTGCGCCATGTATACAGCGTCGCGATACCTGTGCACGCATCACACGCACCTTCATTTCAACCCCTCGCTCCCCTCATCCTCGCACATAATTACACCTCTCCATTTATAAGTACCCACCATGATTACGGCGGAATTATATTATACATGTACATACATACGTATACGAAAGGAGACGTTCAAGTTTTCTGCGCTACCATGCGATCAAAGGGTTTCATTTTTCCCTCCCTCCCTTGTATTACACCACCATAAAACACCCTTGATGCGAGTTACACCGTGAAGTAACACGCACGCTATTCATCGGACAAAAGATCAGGGTCTGGCTATGCGCGGACATTTAATACGGACTTCCTCATACACCTGTTACCAAATATGCGGGTCTGCGGGTGGATCGAATCCTCTGAATATATTTGATCTTTATTATCCTTTTTTCTATCCTTTTTTTTCCGCACTCTTTCGCCCTTGCCTCCGCGGTCATTCTCGTTCGAACGCTTAATCCATTGTAAACTGTTGTAATTATTTTATTAGATTTTTATGTTGAATTTCTGTCTTTCTCTAATTTTTCCGTTCTTCCGTTTGTCTGTCTGAGCTTTTCCCTCGGGGCACGGGATCCTTGGAACATTAATGAATGCTTCGCAGCTTTTCGCTTTGTGAGATATTAAAGGACATAAAACTATTTAAATAGACGCGGGTTACCACGTGGGCTAAGAGTCAAATAATCACACATAACTTAAGTCTATTGACTCTAGCCGTTGAGTAATTCTTGACCGAATCCGGTCAAGGATTGATCTCTCTCTGGGGAAGACAGTCGACAATAAAGGACGTAACTGGGATTCGACTTATCTTTATTAAAATCTGATATAACACGTGTTGAAAAATGAATCCAGTGTGATCCGTAATTTGTGATAAAAAAAAGGCTGATAAACGTACCTGAACTATTTTAAAAAATATCAAATTTAATAAATTTAATAAGATTTTTAACTTTATACACCTAAATAACTTACAAAGAAAACCAAATCACATTATTCGCCGTTCACCATCGAAAGCATCGACGTTTCTGGATGAATCTCTGATCCAATGGAATATCTGAAATAAAGAACAACTATCACCAATAACTGACGACGAGGAGATCCAGGGAAATAGACGATATATCGTAGAAGGACGTCGCTTGCTTATCATCCATGTGTGGATCATCTCTGCAAACTAAAAATATAAAATGATCCATTAAGATAAGTGAACGTGAGGTTATTAAATTTGATAAAAGATAATTATATCTATATAAATTCTAGTCACTGTTATACAAAAATCCCAGAACTATTTTATCAGACTATTTATTATATACTTTTCGTCTTCTTTTTCTGTTTGTCCTTATACAATTTTAAATATTACGTACCTGTTATGTCTGTGTGAATGATGGATGTATAAATGTTGATCGCGATATTTAGGGGCAATTTAAATGTTATAAAACAACAGAATTATATTAAAATATAATCATTATTATACCCATCACATTACCTGCTATATATATTTCTTTTAAAAGTAACACCTATTTCGTTACAATTTGGCGCCCGAACAAAAGGACATAAATTCTGGATGAATGGTTGTTTGATATGAATAATTTGTGTTTAATTAAGTTTTTTCGTTTTGTCCGTTACTTTCAAATAAATGACCACTAATAGAACGCCTGTTACCACTAGGTCAAAGTCTAACGTCCAGTCGGTAAAGTCATTAACGGCTAGTGGAAAATTGAAACTGAAAGAAAAGAGGAACGTAGCAACAAAGATGGAGGAGGAATTACAGAGCTTAAAAGATGAAATGATGAACATGAGGGAAATGAAAAGGCAAATGGAGGAAATGCAGGCCTCATTACGACAAGAACAAGATTTAAGGGAAGAGGTACATAGATTAAGAGTTATAACTGAACAGCAAGCTGAGCATATAAACCGTTTGGAAAGGAACGATCACATAAATGATAATAATGTAGGTAGTAATAATATTTTGATTGAAGGGTTAGTGAGTCATTTGCAGCAAAATCAAATACAGATTAAGCCACCTGAATTTAATGACGAAGAATCTAAAAATCCAAAAGAGTTTATAGAAGAGTTAGATAGATATTTCAATTTAAAAAATATTAATGATCAAAATAAATTAGCAGTTGCTAGAATTGCTTTAAAAGCTAAAGCTAAATTATGGATTGATACGTGCATTGGACAGTTACAAACTTACGATGATTTCAAACAATTATTTTTCAAAGAATTCAATTCGGTACCGAAACAGGTTAGAGCAAAAGCTAGATGGAGTGCTCGAAAGTATAAATCACAAGATGGAACTATGCATATGTATTATTTGAAACAGTTTAAGGAAGCGAATTATTTTACGCCTAAATTAGAAATTTATGAGATCAATTATACAATAGTCCAGCAATTACCATATAGAGCTAGAGATGCTTTAGTATCAATAGATTTTTCCGATACTAAAAGAATTGAACATACATTATCGCATTTAGATATAGTTTACGACGAAAAAGAAAAAGAAAGGAAAAGATATCAAAGCAATAGTGAACATCAAATAAACAGTATTAGAGCCGGTTACCAAAACAATAATAGAAGGTATCAAAGTCAGCCTAATCATCTCAACAATTATTCAAAATACAATCGAAACGGTCACACGTTTGTTTTGCCTGATATAAGAATGCCACCACCGAATGTTCAATATCAAAATAACGAAGGAAATAACAATAATACATCTCAGTCTTTAAACTAGCGACCGATGCGAATGAAGTAGGTCGATCGTCGCATCGTAATTTTTATGATTTTGTTGATGACCTAAAAAATGATATTATAGTGGAATCTGTAGATGAAGTAGATCAGGAGAATGGTAATTTTGATAAAAGTCCGTGTTTGACGATTAATTTGTGTGGGAAACCGATAATTGGATTAATAGATACAGGTAGTGAAGTAACTTGCATTGCGGAAGATTTGTATAAAAATTTGTTTGGTATGCATTCAGTTGAAGAATTGCCTGTTAGTAATTTACATGTTTTGGGGGCTATTGGAAAAAAAACTACACTTGTACGCCGTCAAATTCTCGTTGATATTGAGATGGATAATCGCGTAATACCAACTGCTTTTCTTGTAATCCCTAATTTAACGAGTAACGTAATATTTGGAAATGATTGGCTTTTATATAATAAAGTAATAATTGATTATAGTACTAGAACACTCACTATTAATAGCGTTGTAGATGCTCGACCCATAGTATTGTACGAAGGAACTCCCGTAGAGAAATTGCGTTTCATCTCCAAGAAAAATATATCGTATCTTCAAATAATTAAATTTAATCAAATAAATATATGTGATAATGATAATTTTGCAAAAGCACCTCAAGAATCTCATGGAAAAGATAATTTGACAATTGAAAATATTGATTTGACAATCACTGATAATATTGATAATATGTGCACTGTAGTAATGACTACTGGAGAAGATGATATAAATGTTGATGATTATGTAGATGTAAATGTTAATGAAAATTTCAATATAGAAAATCTATTTGGGGTTGATACGAATAATCACGATGACAATCATGTATCGACAAATAGGGTCGAAGACGAATCATTTGTTAATGATGAATGCGACGAGGTTATGTTAAATCATATAAATATTAGTGACAGCGATTCAACTGAATTTGACAATATCCCGATAAAAAAATCGATTTCTACACTTGAACAGGGGGAAGATCATAATTTCTTTAAAGAGGTTCAATCGATCGCGGCTAGCCTTACAGTGCTTAATGTGGAGCAGAAAAGCGCTTTAGTAGATTTGATAAATAGACATAAACAATTATTTTCCAATCATGCTGGCTGTACAAATATTTACGAACACGAGATAAAATTGATTCAAGATAAAGCATTTGTTAGGAGATCATATCCCATACCAATTAAACTTCGAGAAGCTGTTGATATTGAGATTCAGGAAATGTTACGGAATGGTATTATTGAAAGATCTGTTAGTCAGTATTGCAACCCATTGAGAATTGTGCAAAAGAAGGATGGAAGAATTCGAATTTGTATAGACGCACGACATTTAAACCAAGTCATAGAATCAGACAATGAGTCACCACCGCCTATAAATGAATTATTGCAAAAGTATAATGGAATCAGATATATGACAACTACTGATTTGACACAGGGTTATTGGCAGATACCTTTAAAAGCATCTTCTAGGCAATATACTGCATTTTTACATGGACAAACCTTATATCATTTCTGTAGGGTACCATTCGGTCTGAAAACAGCAGGCAGTGGATTTATTCGAGCATTAGGGATGGCGTTTGGAAATGAATTTAACTCCTTTTTAACGTGTTATGTAGATGACCTATTAATTGCATCTCAGACATTTGAAGCACATATAGAACACCTTGATTTAACCTTTGAACGCTTGGCAAAATTTAATTTCAAATTACGTTTAGATAAATCACTTTTTTGCAGACAAGAATTACCATTCTTAGGGTTTATTTTATCTATCGATGGAGTTAGGCCAAATCCAGACAAATTAGAAGTAATAAACAAATTCCCTGAACCTATTAACAAAAAGCAATTGCAAAGCTTTTTAGGACTATGTAACTACTATCGAGCCTTTAGTGCCAAACATTCAAATTATATAGAACCGTTTAGAGAACTATTGAGGGCTAATTCAATATGGATGTGGGAGAACAAGCACCGTATTGCGTTTCAACAATTAAAAAATAATTTGATAAATAGCATTAGTTTAAATCATGTATTACCTGGCGCAAAATTTAAAGTTCAGACAGACGCTAGTGATTTCGGGATCAGCGGAATACTTTATCAAATTGACTCCAATGATCATCATAAAGTAATTTCACTAGTTAGCCGTTGTTTAAGCAAAACCGAAATAAATTACACAACCACTGAAAAGGAACTTCTAGCCATCGTTTATTCGGTAACAAAATTTAGAATCTATTTATTTGGGAATTACTTTGAAATTATAACTGATCACAAGGCACTAACATTTTTGAACAATACCATGTATCATAACTCCCGTCTTATGCGATGGAGTTTATTATTACAACAATACAATTTTGAAATTAAATATTGTAAAGGGTCTGATAACATAGTGGCTGATATATTGAGCAGGAATATTGATGGCAAGACAAACAACACTCAACCAAGTCAAGTAATGATAGCGGCACTAATTGATCATGCTTTTTCACAAACACAAGTTCGGAATATCAATAATATCGAGTCAAAAATATTAATGGATAAAGAACTAGCTAACGAATTAAAAAATCTAAAGGAATGGCAACAACAGGAACCTAGAATTCAAACCTATATTAATCAATGTAACACTGAAACTAACAACTCAAAATACGTAATATATCAAGGTATTTTATTTTCAAGAAATACAACAAAACATAATTGGAAAATAGAAATCCCTGGAAAGTTAATACAGTTATTAATAAAAACGACTCATGAAAATTTAGGTCATATGGGATCGTATAAAACGTATCATTATTTAAATACATATTACAATTGGCCAAAAATGAGGCAAAGTGTAAAAAAATATATTAAATCTTGTGATTTGTGTCAACGCGTAAAGCCATTATCGTATAGCATGCAAGGTCCATTTTGCATGGTTTCGGCGAAGAAGCCTAATGAATTATTAACAATAGATTTTTATGGCCCTTTGCCAAGGTCGATTGGTGGGGTCCAATATATTTTAGTAACTATCGATACATTCTCAAAATATGTTTCTCTGTATGTTTTAAAAAAGGCGACAACTGAAGCCACGCTAAATAAATTAATAAATTATCAATTCCGTAATGTTGGGAAGCCAAACAAAATATTGTCCGATCACGGAACTCAATTCACCTCTCACAAGTGGAGAACTAGATTAGAACAAGAAGGGGTTAAGGTTTTATTCTCATCAATTAGGCATCCACAATCAAATCCAACCGAGAGAGTGATGAGAGAATTAGGTCGATTATTCCGAACATTTTGTTCCGAAAGGCATACTAAATGGGCAAAGTATATAAACGATATCCAACAGCTTTTAAACGTAACTACCCATCATTCGACGGGATTTACCCCTTATGAACTTCATTTTAATAAAAATCCAAGAGACAAAATTAAAGAATTAATATCATTTCCTGAAAATATAAATACTAGTCACGAGTACAAAATAATCAAAGCAAATGAAGTCTTACAGAAAAATTTCAACATAAGAAGTAAACAGCAGAAAACAAAATCAAACATAAAATTAATAGAAAATGATTTAGTTTTACTACGTGTACCGTATCAATCCAGTGCTCTAAACAAAGAAACACATAAGTTTTTTCATTTATACAAAGGGCCATATCGCATTAAAAGGCTCATTGGTACAAACTCTTTTGAATTAACAGATCCGAACAAAAATGACGAAGTTCTTGGAACGTATAATAGGACAAATTTGCGCAAATATCACTCACCCATATAATATATAAAAAATAATAACGTGCACCTACCAAACTCTCATTTCGGCCTGTGATTCCTCAATCATCAAAAAACTGTTGCAGAAATAATTATTGTTAATATGAATAGCGTTAAGGACAGTGCAATTTGTAAACTAGATTATAAAAGCATAGGAAACGACAAAATCTGTAAATTAGATGACACATAGATTAAGGGAATGAATGATTTTGAATGATTGTGTTGAAACATATATCAAAATCAAGGGGGAAAAATGTGAGATATTAAAGGACATAAAACTATTTAAATAGACGCGGGTTACCACGTGGGCTAAGAGTCAAATAATCACACATAACTTAAGTCTATTGACTCTAGCCGTTGAGTAATTCTTGACCGAATCCGGTCAAGGATTGATCTCTCTCTGGGGAAGACAGTCGACAATAAAGGACGTAACTGGGATTCGACTTATCTTTATTAAAATCTGATATAACACGTGTTGAAAAATGAATCCAGTGTGATCCGTAATTTGTGATAAAAAAAAGGCTGATAAACGTACCTGAACTATTTTAAAAAATATCAAATTTAATAAATTTAATAAGATTTTTAACTTTATACACCTAAATAACTTACAAAGAAAACCAAATCACATTATTCGCCGTTCACCATCGAAAGCATCGACGTTTCTGGATGAATCTCTGATCCAATGGAATATCTGAAATAAAGAACAACTATCACCAATAACTGACGACGAGGAGATCCAGGGAAATAGACGATATATCGTAGAAGGACGTCGCTTGCTTATCATCCATGTGTGGATCATCTCTGCAAACTAAAAATATAAAATGATCCATTAAGATAAGTGAACGTGAGGTTATTAAATTTGATAAAAGATAATTATATCTATATAAATTCTAGTCACTGTTATACAAAAATCCCAGAACTATTTTATCAGACTATTTATTATATACTTTTCGTCTTCTTTTTCTGTTTGTCCTTATACAATTTTAAATATTACGTACCTGTTATGTCTGTGTGAATGATGGATGTATAAATGTTGATCGCGATATTTAGGGGCAATTTAAATGTTATAAAACAACAGAATTATATTAAAATATAATCATTATTATACCCATCACATTACCTGCTATATATATTTCTTTTAAAAGTAACACCTATTTCGTTACAGCTTCTTCACTCCCCGCGTTCCCCAAAGATCACAGTTCGTGAAGTTATATTTCTGTATACATGTATATCTATAACAGTGACGCTGTTGACTGTTAACAGACAAAAGCTAGTTGCCGTTAACAACATGGGAGACAACAAAACACGACTACGTAGACGTCGCCATCGTCACAACTACACAGATATTGGCTTCCTAGACTTCACGGACTTGCAGAGCTGCGAGCAACGGTTAGTTAAGTTCGTTAAACAAAGCGTTAATGAGAACATGCTTGACTCTCTCTCCCCTCTAGATATATAGAATCCGGTACCCTGCATTATGACGCGAACCAGCTCAGCAGCCACTTTTACAAAACTCCATAGCTCAACCTCCCGGAAAAACTAACTGCAGATACGTGAGTAAAAATTAACGAAATAAGCGACTCCTGGATAAAAAGCCAAAGTTTTCGGGTTATGTTTTTCCGAACAAAAACAAGGCCCGAAAATTATTATAATGTTTAAACAATTACAATTCTAACAAAGCGTACGCAAGGTATGCGACGTAGAGAATTATAACCTATCGGCATCTGGGCAGTGATTTCGAAAGTGAACCAGTTTGTTTAGAACAGTTAACAAAAGAAAGGTAAGCGCGAGCGCGCGTTTCCTGAATGACTAATACACCCATTTAAGCGCATATAAAACTTTTTACCGGTTCAAGGCGCTGAATGCGGTTAAAACAATTATTCCGCACAGCGTAACGATAAAGACAAAGTTAAATTGTTATATTTAAAAGTAATTTATATAAACAAAAAGAACAATTCCTGGAAAGATTATTTTAGTAAGAAGAACGAAAAGGCTAGAGAACTGAATAAATGTTGAAAATTTTATTCGGGTTAATAGCGATCGGGGAAAAGAGGTCTACTGAATTTTACTTTTCGATGCAGAGAGCATGAAAGTGTAAGGTAAAAGAATTCGATATAAGCCGACGACGAGGTGGTACGAAAAAGAAAACGCTGCAAACTCGGTTTCTATACCTATAGAAAAATCAACTGGGTGTTAGTAAAGTATAAGGGCGCGAGGTCATGCGAGTCGGAGAATAGTATAGGTAAAGGTATAAGGTATAAGGTATAGTAGTGAATCTGCGCCAAGAGGATTGAAACAAGAGCAGCAAACGACACCGTGTGGTCCATAAATTCCCGGAAGTGACATGGCGTATAGCACTACGGTATACGCGGAGATGCGGAAGTATGTATAGAGCGTAGCCGATACGAATAAGTTGCCTCCGGTAGTAAAATGATCTGCGAAAAGGAACGAATGTCCGGGGGCTCTACAGTGCGACGCGTAAGCTACAGGAGGAATGAATTACCGCGCTTAAAGTACCTCAGGGTGCTCCGGCGTATAAGACCGAAGGTAAAAAACGAAGAGGAAAAAAATAAAAGGAAAAAGGTTGACCATAACACAAGAGGGAAAAGAAGGAGAAAAACAAAAGGGGAATCTAAGAAAAAGAAGGCGAGGAACGAAACGGTGCTGGGAGCGCGATAAAGAGAAAAAATGTTTGACGGGAGTCGGGGAGGAAAAGAGAGCGAAGAAAAAAAGAGAAAAAAATAAATAAAAATAAGGAAAGGAGAAAGGGGGAAAAACGATCCAACCTCTGCCCATCGTCTCGCGGTCCTCCGCCACTTTCCGAGAAACGAAACAGGACCGCCATTGTAGTCAAGAACTTTGGCATAAGGAGGTAATTGAAGCGTAGGCTGTTGGGTTTCCAACCCACCGCAGAGCGCAGTGTGAGGAGTACATAGAAGCTTGCAATTCTTAAGCAGATATAGCACATGTATACATACCAAACGTACATGGCTTTGGAGACGTCTTTCGAAAAATTGGTAGGACGACGCGTTGTTTTTTTAAATGGTAAAAGTATATAAGGTTTTCCTAATCGCTATACGTATTCAGGCTACGTGTTACGGTACAACTCGAAAGCACCGTAGTTGCACTCAAGAAAATCACTGCCTGTTACTTTAATTTTCCGATTATCTCATATTACCTCGTTAGACGATATTGCTACGAATCGAGTTAGCTTCTCTTACCGCCCGCAGTTTTTCTTTATTTCATACGTACGGCTGAACCTTTTTTTTTCTCACCGCCTCCCGCAAGCTCGCTCCTATTAAATTTATATCATTTTATCTATGGTTAGTACGTTTGAAAGAAAGTGCTGGAATTTCGGATTTCATCGATCGTTAAGAGATTCTGCTTCTCGATTGTTACGGAAAGAAGTCTAATTTTACCGACTATCTACATCCATTTTCGTGAACCTCCGCGAACTTCCGCGACGATCTAATTTTTTTTCATTACACAAAAAAATCAGAAGTCAACCGTGAATGGAAGCCATTTAATTTTCGACGATCTGCATCAACGTCTATGATTCCATTTTTTTCCTCTTTTTTCACGAATCCCCGCACTTTACTTGTTTTACAACCTCCATCGCTACCAAACAATTACCTGAAGCCACGTAATGTGCACTAAACTCAATACTATCTGAAAACAAAAACTACTGTACGGTATATCCCATGTAGCTACACCCAAATGCAGGGGATAATTTCCCGCTCCAGCGTAATTCTAGTCCATTTACTTTTCAAATTAATTATGCTCACCATTAAAAAGTAAAATAGAATGGGAAAAAAAAAAAGAAAATTGAACACGAACGAGGAAATTGAGAATGAAAGAAAAAAATAAATGAAAAATACAAATTGTATTTATACGCAACACGGGTTTATATTTTTACGGCATGTGAGAGAGAAAAAGAAAAATCTCATTTTCTTCCTTCTCGAGATACCAGAATTGCAGATTTTTTTTACATACTCGGTCATATTTTTCAATAGTTGTGTAAATATCTGAACCATCGGACGATTAATTGGTGGTTTGAATATTTTTACGTACTATCCTTTTTCTTTATACATTTTATACGTTTTTTCCGCGTCATCGTCTGCAGAGAAGGTTTGAGCGAATGGACCGAATATTGCTACGCTATAATGTACGATATATACCTGAAGAGGAAGTAGATATATATAGAGTAAATGTGATGTATGAGAGCATCTTTTGTACACATATCTTATAAACTCTTACATCCTGCACCGAGTAAAATAGGCTTTTGGCTTCTCCGATCACGTAAACGATAAATATTTCACTTGGCTCATGCGATACCAGGCATTTCGCAGGCACGAGGTTCTGATAAAATATATATAAAAAATATTTTGACGGCGAGTGTTCGCATTGTGGCAGCCAACAGCGCACGCAGATCCGCTGTGTGCACGTATAGGTATATGTGAAACATCCACATCGTGTGGCAAAAAGGAGAAAAAAAAATTAAATAAAGTAAACGGAAGACAAGAAAAAGAAAAAAAGAACCGGAATCGAATAATGAACGCATAAACACCTCGATGTATACCCGATGCTATAAATAAATGGCGCCGCTTTTGCTCTTCTGGGTTTGCACCTCGAGAATAAAGTCTGGCAGGACGCGAATGTAACGGAATGCAATAAAAGAAATTTGACCGAAAAAAAATAATGAATGAACGAATAAAATCTCGAGTCCTTTAAAATCTTTTTTTTCATATACATACGATTCAAGTCTTTATACGGATAGTGGAACCCACCTCACCTGTGCGTAAAAAAGGAGGTTGGAAATTTATCGGGTCAAGAGGTCAAACGAGGCTGTAAGTTTATTTCTTCGATATAGGTACGTATACAGTTTACGTACGTGGATAAATTCGAGGAAGCAAATAATTTGCGGTCAGGTTTTAAGTGAGTCGATGACGACTCGATCTTCGCAGGGTGCGTCGTGTGGTGTAGATTATAGCATATTAATGTTGAAATCGGCAATGCTAGACGGCAGCGACGCGACGCTGAATCGAACCGACGCCGACGCGACGCCTCTCTATCGGGTTGACGTCGCGTTCCGTTTCGTGCGGTGCAACGATGCTTTCCTATGGCTTCTGCGTGTACATCGTACGGCCTCAGCTGGATTACTTATTTTATAGCTTTACCGTACCCACCTCGTTTGGAAGGAGAAAGAGAGACTGCTGCAGACCGATGTGACATTTTTTTCTTTTTCTATTATTTTTGTTGTGGGTTTTATTTAAAACCACCTCTGCGCTACTCGCAACGCACGTCGGTTCACCGGAAAATATTATAAGAACCGATCGGAGCGAACGAAATTTTGACCCCCGTGAAGTACGATTTTTTTTTAAAAATGTGATGATAAAAATGATACTCGAATCATCTTGATATTCTTACGGATTTTTGACGTGGTCTTATTTTCCGTTTACTTTTCACCCCATCCAGGGTTTGGATCAGAGGTACTTTCTGTCGGTTCGACAAGCCCGGAATACCGATCTTTATAATCCGGGCATTGTGTCCGGTAATCTGTTAATACGAGAGAAAGTATTGTGAGGCATTTTTCCCCCTGGGGTATCCATGTAGCGACATAACGTACACTTATAAATCTAGGACTTATAAGCGTCGCGACGAGACGGCGTAAGAGGAGCTCAAACGCACGGAGTGCAGAGAAGGGGGATGCTGGAATCACCTACGTCTCGGTGGTAGTATAGATACTTGACAATGGGGTTTGTGGTCTTCGGGATACCATGGTATTCCAAGAATCTCAGTCACGTTCACGTCAGAGGAATGATTGCGGAAGGAGTTTTGCGCCAAAAGGAGACCAGGTCGTACGCGTCCCTACCGCCAATCGACCCGAAACCTCCTTTGTCGCGATTACCGGAAAGCCGAGCTTACGATCCTCGGCGCCGAAAACCGACCGATTTCGATTCCGACCTCCTTCCCCTCGCATTATACCTATATAGGTATATCATTCCCCTATACCTATTCCACGAACTCTGAGGCAGCTACTCTGATATTTCAATTCCCGGTGTCGATCTGTATATAGAAAATCCCCCGCCAGTTTCATTTCGCGAAGATGCTTTATCGCTCGAACATCATATCCGTCAAACGTCTATGCGATGCGACGTCTATGGATGGTATTATATTATATTTTCGTAAATTCATAAAGACAATTTCTATCTGCCGACGATCGAGTAATGCGCTTTTTTCGGGGAGTTCATTAGAACATCGTTTTTTTGCGATAAATACACCCGTGCTTACAGAGTCACGGAAACCTCCGAGCAGTTTTCTCCTTGGCCATAGAAAATTATGGAGACGTTTAAAATGGAACTTCTGTTACCACAAGATCCGGGTTTTATTATTCTTCTATTTTCTCCGTGTATAGTAGATATAATATATGTGGACGTGTCGTACTATACATCGTGCTGCAATAGCTGCACGCCGTAGCGGCACGCCGGGAAATGACAGAAAGACAAATGCGCCTCTAAATCTTTTACACGTTACTCTGTTTGTACAGGAAACTTGTGACGTCTTATTTTCAACTATTTCCAAAAAAGAAACAACGCTAGAGAAATTTTCTTGTTACCATTTTTTTTTTTAATCAACGGCGTTTAATTTCATCAGCGCAAGAAAATCGGTCTTCTTTTAAGTATAGCTCAATTTGCATGGCCAATGTGAACGTGAACAAGCGTACAAATTTTGCCCATATATTAGTTGAGGCTTGCACTTTGCTGAAATACAATAGATAGATACCTATATATCACGGTAACCTATTATACGATCAAACCTCGACCGACGACGTGACGTGACTTTTAAATATAGAACTCGGATGACATTTACAATTTTAACCGGACGCCCAGCCAATTCGGTCAGCAAGGAATTTCACCTGCACCGAACGCCTCTTATGTGAAATTTTTAAGCACCCAGGTGAACGAACTTGTCAATATTTTTTTACACTCATTCTAAATTCTTGATTGAAACGATGATGAGATTAAATTTCAGGTTTCTTTGTTTCACCCGGGTTAGTAATTTTTCGAGTAAGATTCGAAAATCGAGGGCAAAACTCAAAATACTTCGACCCATCTATAAAATGAGATGTAAAAGCGTGTGTCATGTGTGAGAAATCTCACGATAAGTGTTTTTTCACGGTACAAAGTGTGGTTTTTGTTTCCCATGGATTGACGAGAGTGCAAACTGCGATGCAGTGGTCGAAAGGATCGAGATGCGGAAGGTGCACGATCGTCGTACGAAGAAATCGGAGCCCACGTGCAAGCATGCGTGCAGCGAGGACTCCCAAAGGCCGTTTTAGTTGTACACCAATCTGCGCTCTCAAGATATCGATACCCATAAACCACGTCTGTCTTGCCATCTCTTACGGACTCCTTATAGACTGACACAATATAATCATCTGAGTTTCGTAATATTATATATGCCCAGAAATAGACTTTCTCTTTAGTCCGTGGATTCGACTCTTCGTATCGCGATTTTCTTCTTTTTGTTCTATTTTTTACGATGTCATTTCCATTTTTCCTCTGTACATAAATTCGCTGCATGTATTTGATAAAAAGAAAGGATGGAGAAATCGTAGCTGGGTTATCGAATACGTCAGTTAGGTATTCAATACTGATTGAATTAGTATTGAAAACTACTCATCAGGAATATACCGAGAGTAATGAAATTATTGGCAATCAATGTGAGTACAACACGTCAACCGTTTCGACTTTCCAGAGTATGTAGATTTGCAATAAACGATGAGCCTGTTTCAAAAGAAGGGACGAAAATAAAAAGTAAAACACGAACGAATCGAAAAAAAGAAGAATCTAATTTGTCAAAGCCACACGCGTTGTCAGGGAACGCCAGCTCCTACAGTCGCAGTACACGTACAATGACGTATACTCGATTTCATTCTATTTTTCCTCTCAAATTGGGGATATCAAAAAAAAGAAAAAATCACAGTCGATAGAGAAAATTGGGAACAATTCATTCGCTTCTATTCACCGAAGATTTTTTCCAATTTTTTTTATTGATCTGTATAGATTCATTAAATTGATTCGATAAAATACTCGAATTCTAGAACCTCTATAATTGTTATGGGGGAAAAAATTCAAGATTAATTCAAAAAGAGAATCAAAAATTCGGAAACTTTTTTGAAACGGTCGAAGAAAAATGAGAGAAAAAAAAAAATAGAATTGTATTCTGATGTTTGTTCGACAAGTCTATAAAAATTCCATGGTCTGTTTATAATATTATTATTGAAACATTTATGACGGCGAGCCGGGCACTTGACTCTGCAATCGTGTTAGTCTAAACATTGGAACTGCATCTTATTATACGTTCTCCAAGAAGACTGACACCTCAGAGCCGAGCACTAAACAATAAATCTTTAGTCGGGCGAGCCTAATGCTCGTTCCCCAAAGTACTTCGGCTTCGTCAGTTTTATATATACAAAGATAAGTTAAGTACGTATAGATATGTTTGTACATGGGTTGTATATACGTACGACGCACATATGGTTTGTTATAGGAATAGGGCAAATATCTGCACAGCTCGGGGTGTGGTATTTTAGCTAGAAGTGGGATACGTACGAAAGAAGAAGAGAAAGAGAAAAAAAAAGTGGAAGGAAAATACTACGGACAAATAAGAAGAGGAAGTAATGTTACCACCCGTTGTCAGATTTATTACTTACTCCCGCAAAACAAGACGCATATTACTTCGTGGGGAGAAAAAATATGTTCCTTAGAGCTGCTTTTACTGTGAGTTTCTGTTGCTTCTGGTGTATATCTTCTTTTTTTTCTTTCTCTCTACAGTAGCCATATTACCTGAACTATGCGCGCGCGCTTAAATCTTAACCTAGACAGCCATCCTCTGGTCTCGTCTAACGACTTAATTTCGACCACTGCCAGCTCGAGTAAACGTCAAGACCACCGTCTAATTTTGACGATATAAAATTCCCTTAATTTTTAATTTCTCAGACTATTTATTGCGGTTATGAGAAAATTTAAACGAGCTTCAATCTCGCCCACGTAATTTGAAAAAAAGACTCCCCACCTGAAAATTGCAGTCGTCTATTTTTTTTTTGTTTCTTTTTTCGCAATAAAGAATTTGATGCTCAAGTATTTGAAAATATGGTTCTTCAAAAATAGTGTTAGAAATTTCGAGAAATATTTCTGTTTTTTTACCATCACGGTTAGCACTTCGCGGTATTTTCATCCTTGAATGTGCATTTATGAGGAAGAAATCTAGAGTACGATCAGAGAAGGCGGATGACGGTTGTCCTGGAATTTCCTGTTCGCATCACTTGAGAAAAAAAAAAAAAAAAAGAAGAAATACATAGACGTATATACTAGAATATGATGGCTCAGCGCGCGGGGCTCCAGGGCAGATCTTCTTCTGGGAACGCGTTTCTCGATGGCAAACAACCGCGATACTGTTGGACCTTACAGTAGAGAACTTGAAACACATGGCCCCAGAGCCCCGGCGCCCCGCATTTTATGAACGAAGGTTTTTACAGTGCAGCGAATATATTCCAATTACGTCATCATCGGATCGCATGAAAGCATCTCATCTGCACAGACCACGTCCGGGACCTCCCTGCAGTATTCGTCCGACTCTTTCTTAAGTTTCATTTTTTAGTAGACAAAAAACTAAAATTAAGACCCCGTCGATTACATCTCGTGAAAAAATTCATTCCGAAACGAATATTGAAAATAAATATCATAATTTCCCAGACGATTTTATTCGATAACTGAAAAACTTTTTTCAAAAATAATTAATAACGATGTACAGACGTTGATCGAGTCACCTTTTCAAAAATGGAATGTATAGTCATTTAAGCTTTGCATTCAGAACATTCTTGAAATTCATTTTCGAACAACGTGTATTAATAATCGTCTTCTCACACATACGCTGTGAATATAGTAAAATTGGTGAAGAATCGATCTCGTCTATTTTTATAAAATATTCCCTCCTTATATTCATAGACTGCATCAACGAACCCTATCCCCAGCGTTTACCTTCGACAAAGTCTTGGCAGAGATGCACAAAGGTACGTAAATATCTTATTCTTTATTCTAAGAACGGAAGAAAGGATCAGGGGTAGGTAAGGTATATGCAGCCATGGTATACGAAGGATCCGCTTGTGCCGAATTCTCTCGTGATTTCATACGTTACTGCAGGGGCGGTCGCACGCGGTTTGCAAGGCGCGCACCTGAATATTTCATTTCCTTACGTTTACCTCTATAAAAGAGAAAAAGTATGCTGTGCAAAAAGAATGAGAAAAAAAAAAGTAGATGCAGGGTATAAGAGGAAGAGATGCGGGTACTTCGGTTAAAGGGACGCGTACATTATAAACTCTCATATTATACTTAATATATGGTGGATATAATCGAAATCTACTTTAGTTTCTATTTCATCATCGCGCTTTGTACGAAAATCGTCAATTTAGTTTCACGATCGAAGTCCATTTGTGACTTGAGAAGTATTTTTAAAAGTGCCAATCAGAAATGGACAGCGAACGAACGTCGGTATAATAGAGTGGCCAATCAGATCGGAACTTTGTATACAATATAGCTATGACGGGTGGATTGGAATTGATTTCTTGTCACACCTGCACAGCTAAATTTCAGTTTTTTTTTTCTCTTGCTTTGTGTTGTATTTTTTTTCTTTTCATTTTGAAAAACTGATAGGTGCGCACAGAACTATTGGGATTCGTATTGTATTCGTTGCTGCGTGATAATAAAAAAAAAAAAAAAGAAACTAGAAAAAAGCTCACATATTAATAAATGGAATAAAGGAAATCTGCTGAATAAAAGAGGGCGAAAAATAACGCATTTTTGATGCGATTGGGTTAGAATAAAATATACGTACTATATGCAAAGGTACTTTAAATAATAAAAAAGAGGAAGAACACGACAGTTTTATGTACATGATACGGATAACTCCTATGGACCACGGCCATCTTGAAAATTTTTACGGTTTAGCTCCGGGCAAATCGCACAGTTTTTACCTATTCTTCATTCTTTTACTTGAGATTCCTATTTTTATTCTCACATATTCTCTGCATTCTCATCGTAATCTTGACCACGTTTAAATCCTCGTTGCTGCAAAGTTACCCGAGTGTGCTGGCGAGGTTATTCCTTTTCGGACCTAGATATAGTATTTTTCTCGCCATTCCAACTGAACACGTTCAAAATAAAGCGAAAAGATTGAGAACAAAAGGGAAGTAAAACTAGAGACAAGAAAAAAAAAACTAGATAAAGTGCGATTGTAATCTTCTGACTATTTATCGTATACCTTTTTTTTTTCTCCTCCTCCTGGCGCATGCACTTTTCCAAAAGTACTTTGAACCGTGTTTCATTTTTTGCTTACTTTTGTCTTCTTACTATGCATTGGAAAATCTGTTAGCAGCTGGGGGACACGGCGATGGGCGGCGTGAGGTGAAATATAAGCACATAAAGTAAAAAGCTGGCTAGTTGAGCAAAAAACCGGTTAAAATGACACAGAATGGAAAGACAAACCCCACAAGAGCTGGAGACTTTGAGTATCTACCCTTAGGTAGAAGATTCGTACCTACTTGCCGCTATCGGAAAGCTTTGCCTCTCGTTATAGCGAAATAGAACGCACATACGCGGTTGAGTCCTCCGGGGCTTTGAAAGCGGGCTTCCAAGTGGGTAACGAGTATCTCCGACGTACAATCTTTCTTTGCTATCCGCCCCGGATTGTAGAAAAGTAGAGAAAAACGAAAAACTTAATAAAAACGATAGAAAAGAGAGAGATGCGAAAAAACCCCCACAGTTCATCCGATTCAATTACTTGCCTTTAAGGCTCATTTGGTTCAGAAGTTATCAGGGAATTTCTTTATCGGTTTTTTAAGGTTTCGAATATAGAGAAACTAATTCGTTTAAGAAAATTATTGCCGATCATAGGTATATTGATTCAAGAAAAATCTTGAAAAGAAAATTCTCCGACGTTTAGTAGCTGTACCAAGCTATGTGTCTGGGTACCTATGTAACCATAGATACCGTATATAACGAAAGTATGAAGCGATAAAATTTTCATCAAGTCTGCATGATACTGCGACGGGTGGTTTGGCGCGTAAATGAATGAAAAATATTGTCTCGGCGAAGACCTGCAGTACGAACTTGGCGTACGCTTGGTGGTTTTGGTTCGGAGGCGCGGCGAGTCGGAGTGGTTGAAAAATGAAGTGATGTTCGTGGTTTTCATGCCCCCTGAATACTCCCGCGGCTATATATATAAGTAGGCAAGTTATAAGGAGAATTACGAGATTGCCGCGAGGATTACGAAGACGGCCCTCGAGAGGTCCAATCTCAAGGATAAACACTTCAGAGTGTTCTTAGAATCACCCTCTCCCACAGGGTAGTTGTATCCTCCGTCCCGCCCCCCTCTTTTCTCTTTATAAAGAGAAGAGCCTCCTCCTCTCTTTCCTTCGCCCTGAGAAATCTTCTTTTGTTTCTTGCGGGACGGACGTGAAAACTACTCGCGAAAACTCATCTCGTCGACTGTGCGCGCTGCTTCTGCTATGCTGCTGCTGCTGCTGCTGATGCTGTTATACCTTTTACTATAGGTAAAGGTATAAGATATGAGGGATGAACGGTGTGGGGATATTAAAAATTTAATTATAAAAATACGAGCATCTATAGCAAGTATTATAATAACCAAACTCAAAGTTATTACGATATGCTGTGCGGTGCAGTGAGATTCGAATAGATCTGCAGGATTCTTATATGATATTATGCTCTTTTCATTATTTTTGAAACACCAAACTTCTGCTTTTTCATAAAGACATCCAACGTATCCTCAATTTCAGCACTACAATGATTAAAAGGCAGAGTTGAGAATTCGAAATGACATTTTACCAAAATTAATAAAAATTTGAATCTATTCAAACTTTTTTTGTCATCACATATTATTTCCGTCTCCAAGAAGACTGAAGAATTTTTTTGGATGATCCGTTTTCCAAATTTGAAGATTTTTAATGCATCCAAGTTTTTTATTCCGAACAGTATTCCGTGTCAACTGTATATTATATCACATAATCCTTGCAGAGAGAAAAAGTAAAAAAAGACTGACGAAGAAAAATAAATCAATAAAAAGTATTATAAAAAAAAGGGGATGCCGGACGGGAAAAGTTGCGATTTCACGAGAGTATAAAACAGGCGTCCACGGATATCCTGTGCACAGGCAACAGCAGTGGTAGCATATAAACATACATAGGTATATATATTTCGACATAACGGCAGATCAGACGTACCATATAGAGGATTTGGAAACTCCGGGAAACACCGGGGAATGTCTTTCTCGTTTGAAACGATCCATCGCGCGTGGATACATGTGTGTTACACGCACGTGTGTATGTTTGCGAGAGGGATGTAAAGAAAGATATAAATAAAAAAAGGTCAACTTTTCGAAGAGAAATTTTGCAGCTATAGGCGTTTATATACCTATACAAAAACAAAAAATAAAATAAATAATATAAAGCGAAAAAGTAAAACCTTGCCAGGGGTTGGTCGTTGCCACTGTTACCACTTGGTCAGGTTGAGCCTCTATCTCTTCGACCTGATCCCGTGTCAACCTAGAAAATATATCCGGATCGCGTCGCCGACGTCAAGAGTCCTTATTGTTTTTGACGGCTTTCTGACGCCTAGCTTCGTTCACTGTCTACTTCATCCCTCTCAAATAAATATATAGCTCTACGTACGGTATAACGTATTTTCCGTGTACCAGAAAATCGAGACAAATGACGCGACGAGGCTGCCTTGACGATTTGTCATTTTCTTCTCAGTATATTTTTCCATTCATTTTTTTTGTCATTGACAAATATCTTCACCAACTTTCGTAACGATTGAAGTGTTGGGGAACGAAAAATTAATAACAAAACAACCAAATCTTGATCCTGATACCACAAGTTAAAAAAAAAGAATTCAATTGGTTCTTCATTTTTCTTTTAACTTTTCAAACGGACAATAGGTCGATAAATCCTGGCTTGGAGAGAGATTAAATTTTGCGTGCCATCCGATGGAAATATATAACCTGACCTCAACGGGCACCAATACCATTCGTCGTTTGGACGACGGCTGATGAAACTTACAACCTGCAACCCCCGTATGTAATAGCGTACAGAGATCGCGTGGTCCTTTTCTCATTCGCTTCGCAACGCTTTATAGTCCTGCACTTTACTTTCTTCTTTTCCTTTCTCTTCTCCTCTGTATTTTTTTTTTTTTTCTTTGGTTTTGTTTCTTTTTTTTTCTGTCGTCCCGGAGAGGAAAAAGAGATAGAAAGTTCCTCTTCGTACGTACGATTTTTACCAGACACAAAGGAGGAAATAAAAGATTGGCTCACCAAAAGAGCCGGGATAAGAATGAAAAAAAACAGAAAAGATAAATGATGAAAAAAATCAAATAAAATGAAATTACTACGCTTTGCTTGATCAATTTTGATCGAGTTAAGAAGACGCTCGTGTAATTCCATATCTAAACTATATATCTATACTCGAAAATTACATTACGCGACTCAGAGAAACTTTTAGTTTTCATATAATAATGTAATGAAATTCTAGTTGCTTGAAATGCGAGCGACCAACTTAGGTATTACCCACATAACGAACGTGCATCATCCCCTCGTAAACCAGGAAACTCTGCAGGAAGTTTCATACGTTGGTATATAAACCTACTTGGAATAGTCGAGTCATTGTCGGGGACGAACCTCATACGGCGAAACTGCACGGGAGTAGCGAATAATGTGAATTTTCGTCTCAATCTAGAAACAGAAATCAGTGTGGAGCGAGTTGTTATAATATCGTCGTCCCCGAGGTCGTCCCCGTCCCTCGTAGGTACACATGTAGGAAAAGGACCTTCCTAGACGTAATACGGAAGGTATAATGATCGCTCTTCTCGTCACGGTGGTAGACGACGCGATCGGCCGAACTAACGTCGGCGACAATGGTGCCGTTTGAACGGTGAAGCAAAAGAGGCATTTCAAGAGCTGCCTGGAGCTCGTAAAAACGACGTTTGATGAGCACTTACGAGGACGTAAAAAGCACATAAGACGAGAAAAAAAAAGAAAAAAAAAAGAAAATTATCTTTCGAATATACCATCCACATGTATACGTACAGGATGTATTAGAGAAACGAAAAAAAAAAACGTCAGAACAGATGATTTACGTCTGCGGTGCATTTTTTTTCAATCCTTTATTATCACATCACCCGTTATAACAATGCGTCTCGTTCATTTCTCCTGCACGACGTTTTTATGCGAAAAAGTATAACTTTTTTACGCATCAAATGTGTTTCATTTTTTTTTTTTTTTAATTTCCTCTTCAAGGTTGAATATTCCGGAGCAGAAAATTTTTTCTCATCGAGTCAGCTATCCTGCGGAAAAAACGATTTGATAAACATATTACGCGTTGCATGGGATATTTTAAAATAGCTTTAATTGCAGAAATAAATTTAAGGAATTTTTAGCACTTAAAATGTTCATTTAAAATTAGTTTTCCGACGGTTTACGACGCGTTGAGAGAGGGGTGGATTTAATCTCTTTTAACTCCCCCGCATCGTAGTTTCTTTCTAAGGATTTTACTTCCTCCGTTGCCGTTGCCGCTGCTGTTGCAGTTTAATGCGATTTGCGACGCGATTGCACTGATTTTGTATTTTTTCCTTTCTCCTTTTTCTGCCCTCAAGCGTAGCACAAGATTCGACTCCTCGAATAACCTTCTTTCGATTTGAAAAATTTTTTTTCATAAAAATTAAAGAAAGAAAATATATCTTTTATTTTTGTATATTTCTTATTTTTTCACTGCCAATCTCTCGTAACTTTTTTAATTTTATTTGTTTAATTTTCTTCATAAAGACCCAAGCAGACTACAGGATCAAAGCTTGTAGGGATATAGAGGAAAAAAGTTTATTTGGACAGACCGCCCATAGCTCTCCTCTCCTCTCCTCTCTCTCTCTCTCTGCAGTACATCGCACAGGGGGTGCCGGTTCTTTTGATTTTTTTTTGATTATCTTTTTCCGAGTCGTCTGAGCGACTAGCGCAAAGTTTGTGGTAATTTTGACTAGTCCTCCATATTATGTGGGCTCTAGATTTTACGGAGTTTCCTAAATCCGATAAATGAACTTTGTTATACGTTGACTCGTTAGTCGTGTCTTATCGACCTGAGCCAAGGTATGTAATTTACTTTAAAATTATATACGTATAGTACAAGGTAAACAAGGAGGTCTTTAATGCTCGTATATAAGTTGATTAGTTAATAATTAAGATAATCCTTAACATGCAAGGTGGTATACAGCTGAACCCTACCTTTTTCTAACCAAACAGGATGATTAACGAAAAACAAAAAAATAAATTATTTGTGCTCAATTTTTTTTCTTCCTCAGGCGTCTTACGATCAGTCGTGAACGTATAATGTATCACGTACTCTGCAATGTTGAACGCCACCCTTTAACGCAGGAAACGAAAAAAAAATTTGTATTTTCTTACAAAAACCAATCCCACTTATGCGATAATATCTTGTTCGACTGCATTTCCTAATACGTTTTATTGTTGCGCTACGCCGTGCATGGGAAAATGGAAACGGAAATTATGGGCAGTAAAATTAGAAATTTTTATAGTTTAACGTTTACGACACGTTGTTGAAAATAATTTTCAACCCCAGTGCAGTACGATAAAAAATCGGAATAATAATGTGTGCGGTTCAATTTACATCAATTTCATACGGATTTTTTATACGTCAGAGAATTTAGGCTTCGAATATGTTCTTCCCCCGTTCGATTTTTCTTTTCTTCTCCTCTCGTATATTCGCAATTTACTTCCTATATACGAGAGTTCCGGGCGTAACGGTTGAAAAAAAAAAGAAGAAAATAAAAAATATAGTAAAAGAGGGAAAAATGATGCATGAATATAAATTCAAATCTAATGTTTAAATCAGAATATTTCTTAGGACGAGTTATAATGTAGGTTGAACAACGCTCTCTTGAGGTAACATCCGTAACTTTGGTCCAGAAGACATTTTGCTCGGTTATACTGAAGATTCAAGCCGAACTGGTTATACAAACGTCATATAGTTCGCTGTGTGTGTAGAACACACCTAGTTAACTATGGAGACCGACGTATATTATAAGCTGAGAATAAACGGAGCATAAACTGAAGGTATATTATGTATACCATGTAAAGATGATAAATATAATATTCTATTTATAAAGTCGAGGCTGAGGTAGTTCGATGCCCTGAATTTTTCAAACGGATTCGTCGGATTATAGCAATAAAATTCAAAGGAAACCGAAAATAATAAAACACTCATAATAATAATATCAGTAAAATTTACCCCATAAAAATACGAGTCACGGAAATTACTCAATGCATCTTCGATCCAGTTCTCATATAGTTGCGTATCGCGAAGCTGATATGGATTTATTTATTTACTTATTTTTTTTTTAAATACGTGCGAAGCAAATAAAATCGAAATTCAGTCTTCGGATGCATCAACGCTAGATCTTCTCTGCCTTTTTGCTCCTTTAACATCACGCGGTGCGAGGTTGCAGTGTTCGTATAGATCAAACGGGGCCGAGTAGATCTGTTTAACGCTCTCTGGTGTCTGGAATTAGTTGGCGTTTATTTGCCTCGTTATACCCAGCTCACGTTCGTTCGTGATCCTAAACTGCCTCCGTCGTTCGTTTAAGGGTCTCTGATGTGTATCGGCTTTCCTTTTACCCTCTCCCCCCTTCTTATTCCTACTCCTAGTCGCCTGTACCCATCATAAATTTAATAACCATATACATACACACGCGAAACGGTATACCAAGTGCGAGAGAAAAGCTTGTCTTTAACATACACATCCAAAATCAGCACGTTCTGAAACGGAACACAGAGCTGGTAGAAAAAAAAAAAAACAAAAGAAAAATGAATCTCTCGTTAGTTTTTTATCAATTTAAGAAAATCTACATCTGTGGAAAAAAGCTGGTTATGTGCTAGCAGTTTTCCTTCAAGAAAGCCCCCATTAGCGTAACTATTCCGTAATTTCCGTAACTACCACAGTACGCGAACTGACCAAAATGCAAGAGTGGCTACCATCTGCTCGGACTTCCTCTAGCTGCGCCCTCCCGCATCTATTTGGCTAGGCAACTATACTCAGTCATAGCATAGAGTTGCCGTTCGAATTCCATTAACAAAGAAATGACGTGTATGTACAGTACGTAGTTGGAAAATTTGCAATCCCTTGCACGTCTCATAACTCGGTATGATGTATTACGAATGAATAAGTACGTCTCATGTACAGGGTGATTTTTACAAAGCTCACAAACTGGGAGGAGCCTAATTTGGACGATGCGAGTCTTCCTTCTAGTCATTCAGCACACTATATTTTTCACTCTGTTTTCTCCATTTTTTTTAAAACTTTTTCCGACCCTAGCGCGTTCGGTAGACATAAGAAGTTCGAATCAGATAGGATTCTCCAATTTTCGGAGTTTGAAGCGACTCACCCTTTATAATACGTATAATATTCATATAAATAAATGTATACCTATATACACCCTTAGACTGAATGCGCACACACAGAAAACGCGAATATATTCGGCTTAGTCGTCGACGTTGGTCACATAAGTCAAAAGCTGCGCTGCCGCTACCGGTGGTGGTAGGTATTATAATATTTGCGGTAAAATAGTCTCATATACCGTTTTATACACCCACATATATATACATATGTGTAATGGGTTTTACATGCGTGTATCGAAGTTTTAATACACCGTTCCCGCATCACGCTGGAAACTAATTACAAAAAGCTTTTAAATCCGCTGATGATGACAGCCGCGAACGTGTGTATAACACGTGTATCGCAGTACATATATGTGTACATTTAATTTATATATATGTTTGAATTTCAGTTACGATTCGCATCGTCGAAGTGCAGCTCGTCACCTTTGAGCATCGTATTTACTCGAGCTCTTCGCTCCAGTCTCTGACCTCATGCACGAGAAAATACATATCTAGATAAATTGAAAGGTGTTCGAATGAATGATGCTAAAAGAAAGAATAGTATGTAATAACTTTTACTCTTTTTTGTTTTTCATTTTTCATTTTTCATTTTTATCAACGAATAATGATCGATTTTATTTACCTATATTATCGAAGCGCGTTGTGTCTTAAAACTGGAATACTTGTTGAGCTTTACCTATAGGTACGCGCTGGGTTTGTAATATTTATGAGGTGATATTCTATTCGCGAAGTTTACGGTTCGGCATGGGTTCTTCTACATAGCTATAGAAGCGGTTTGGCGATGATTTGGAATTCGATCCGATCGGCGAAGGGCTTTCGAAGGTAAAGTTTTCCGTATTCGGACACTTGTTTACATGCGTTTATCAAACTTTCGCGGTTCATCATATACGAGAAATTTCTTGTGTTAAAAAACTTGCGGATAGAACGGAAACCCCTTCGAGTATTTTAGTTCCGAGTTAACAATCCGCCCTACCAGTGTATAGCGCAGAGTAGCCAGCTGAGCTCGGTGAGTTTTAGAACTCGTCGGGTTTCCCCGATAAAGTTTAATGTTTTTCTTTTTTTAATTTTGTTGTCTCTCTTTTTTTTTCGGTTTGAATTTATTGTTCACCTCACGTGCTCTTCTTTCCCCGGAATTTCGGTAAGGTAGAAAATCACTATGGCACATATTAATCCGAGGTGAAATTTTCCAGTTGTGTGTGGGATAATTGTAATGTGGAATTATATGTGTTTTATGGTTTCACGATTTATCCTCGCTATAGGTATGTTATTATAGGATTTAAATCCTGCAACCGCATTGTCCGAACGGTGGGAAGATAAGAGCTTCGTGCCGCGTTTGAATATACGTCAAGCTTCCGCATTACGCTAGATATGGTGTGTGTGTATATACATATATATATAAATAAATATATTTATAGTATATACTATATTATTGTAACGACGTCACGTTCTCGCGGACGCGTAAAACTGTCGAGGGGGGGTTACAATTCAGTTGCTTGCTAAACCGCAGATATTTATTATTCTTAACGTAATAGTTCACCGCGAGTGCAGTAATAGTTCAGCTGTTCTCAATCTCTTTCTCTTTCTCCCTCTTACTCACTGCTTTAATGGACGGTCAGCAATCGTCCCGCAACGATAAATCGAGACTTACTTGCGATTCTTCCCCCAGCTTATACTTTTCTCGCGGTACAGTAGCCGTTGCACTTCCATTTCATTAAAAAATAACAAAACTAAATCATTCCGGTGCTGGTATAGGTATACCTATGGAGGTTACTTGAAATAGGATGCCACAATTCAGGTGAACTCTGTGGTGTTCCAAAAAAAGGTTGATTCTTTGTTTTTTCTAATTTTCGAAGATTTTTTTTACATGTAGTACGTCGAAATTTCTCGTAACTTGTATCGATGATGGAGATTTTACCGGAACAAAATTTTTTTTATCTTCGGGCAGTAAATTATAAATTTCGGATAAAACAGAAAAGAAAAGATTCAAGTAATTTGAGTGAAAAAAATCGATCGAAAATGAACAAGCTTGAAAATTTGAGATGGAAATTTTGGGTAATCGCAACGCGGCTTCGACCGATACGAAGAAAATCGAGGAGAGGGAAAGCGTGGCTTTCGAAGACTAGGTAATACGTAAATAAGATGCGCTGCAAGTTCATTCTAAGAGTCCGACTGGCTACTCGTGCTGCAGAGTCGTTGTGTCCTGGGAGCGATGACCCGCGATGCCCTAGGCACTTCTCTACTGCACACCGGGAGACGACCCGTAGTAAGAGCAGAAGAGGAGAAAGAAGAAGAAGAAGAAGAAGAAGAAGAAGAAGAAGAAGAAGAAGAAGAAGAGGAAGAAGAAGCAGAAGAAGAAAGAGGAGAAGGAGTAGGAGGGAATAAGAGGAGGAAGAGAAGTGGAGAAGCTCGCCGTAAATGGCTTCGAAGTGCACCACACACAGTTCCTTATAAGATCGACAATCAACACCGCACGCTTTAGCGGTTTTGATCCGATCGCGTAGATCTAGAGAAGATCAGTGATCACCGCAGGCCAATAATAGCCGTTCCAACTACACTCGTAGGTAATTCGTGTAATACACGTGCGTATTAATGCGTCACGAATTGTCCAGGCGGTGTTTATATAAAGGAGAAAAACCCGTTCCAAGACTCTAAATCCTTCTCGCAAACCAGCGTCTTATGGTTTCTGAATGTTTCAACGTTTTCAGGCATAAATACTGTTTTAATGGGTAGTTATAATCGTCTAAATTCTGGAAACTCTTCCTTCACTATCCTCTCGACAAACGCTGCAGTCCGAGAAGATAAAATGAAACAAAATGAGCATCAAAATAAATGTCACGTTGATCGTGAGCTTCGACAAGACACACGAATAAATTTGCATCAGAGAGAGTTCTCTCGAGAATTTTTCTAAAATTATTGAGTGGACCAGACGACTTGAAGTTGGAAACGGGAAAAAGAAACAAAAGAATGAGACGAAGAAGAAGGAGAAAAAAAGAGCGTTGATGAGGAGAGGAGCATGGAGCTAGAGAATGTTTACCGAGTAAAAGTAGGAAAAATTAGATGAAATCGGAGAAGAATTGACTGTTTTCCGTTCGAACAAGTTTTAAGTGTTTTCAAGATGCAGTTACAGCTACGACTATCGATTCTCGATTCGTTCAGAACGTTACTTTCCACACGAAGCCGTGCACCGAGGTAACCCAACGTGCGAGTTTGTCCAAAAAAATCAAAAGAAAATGAACGTTTCTAAAATCTCAACGTAAATTTCTTTGCGCCTGGATTTAGATTTTTCCAAAACCGAAAAAATTTTTGTCTTAGGGTTTTAAAAAAATTACTTCCAATTCATATTAACGTCGGAGCGGCGCCTGGAGGTCGACCCTCTATTGTTCTACACTTAAACCTGAATTTGGGCTGCTGCCTAGAAAGAGTTTTAGTTTTAAGGCTGCTGCAGCGACAACAGACGGTCGTGACGTTGAGGAAATTAAAAGGCGTCCATTCGTTCGGACGTACTGCAGCTAAAGTAGTCGGAGAGAACGAAGGCGGACGAAATTACGAACTTGGTATACCTGACCATATCCGAAGGCCAAACTACAGGGCCATGTGTTGCCTCTATACTGTAACTGAAGCCAAAAATTTTTGTAATCTTAGAAAGGGATCGTCGTAGGGTGGGTTCTGCTTCCGGTGACGTTTTGGGGCCCGTTCGCGCCGCCACGAGGATAACAGATGTTGCGACGGTCGTACGGCGCGCGCCTTAGTCTGTTAATTTTTTTCTTTTCTTAATTCCTTTTTTTTTCTATCTATTCTCTACTATTTTCTTTTTTCTTCGTTTCAATTTCATTTTTTTTCTCAAAACGTCACCTACATTCGGTCTGTTCAATTTATTTTTCTTCTCCTTTTTATTTTCTCTCCTTTGTTTTTTTTTTTTCTCTTCACTCTCAGAGTCGCTTACACGTCAAGACGATAATTAAAACGTGCTTCGAAGTTAGCGAGTGACAATTAACAAGCTAGTCAGGGTGCTACGTATTAACGAGAACATCAAAAATATAATTGGGCTCTTGCTCCCGCCTTACGAAGGAATACTATTATAAATCACTCCGTATATACCCTTATAAAAACCGCACGAAAAATAATGCAAACGTCCAAGACTCAACAATTGTTTTTATCATTATTCTTTATCTTATTCATTTTTCGGTTATTCAAAGGAAAAATATAAAACGTCCAGCACGAAAGTAATGAATGGGTTAAATTTTCCGAGTATTTATAAACCTACTCGGAAACATTGTCATCCAATGAATCGGAAGATTGAGATAGAATGTTTTAAACATAAGATGGAATATCTTTCAAAAATTTTTTTTTTTTTTTTATCGGAGTTTATTTCATCCTAGCGACTTGATTATGACATTATCGGTATTTCACCCCCCCCCCCCCCCCGCCGGAGATCCGGAGCGTCGTGGAATTTCTTTATCTGATCTTCAGGAAACACGCGTGCAGGGTCAGTTTCATTTCCGGGTGTATAACGATTTCCAACGTTTTCGGACAGTAAAATCTACTAGGTAGATATTATAAATGTCTATAATATTTACGAGGCAGTTAGCACGTTTCTATAACTTTGTACGCAGTTCGAAATTACAGTTGGCACGTTATAGTTGCATCGATCCACAAATACACCTGGCCATTAGGGTCCTTCCGCTGTGCCACAATTATACCCCAAAGAGAAAAAATCAAAGTGGGCCAATGGGCCGAATCTTTTTTCACCTTTTGTTCTTTTGTTTTTTTCCCGTTCCTTCTGAAAGACGACGTACTCATTAAATATTTGAAATGATCTCTCCGGATAATTGCTTTCCGCGTGTATTGCTGCAAGGTGTTTTGTTCCCAACAGCTTTTTACGTTGTATATTCGAATTCGATGCTTTTATAAAATACCGCTATATAGTTGATCCATATTGCTCATGGAAACGGTGAAAAGACTAGGAATTTTTGTTTTTCTTTTTTTTTGCCTTTGCTTTTTTAATGGGTTCGTTACATCCGTATGGATCATATGCGAACGGCTATAATTCGCAGAAATTTTTCCGTATCGTGTTTTCTATCAGCAATTTTTAATCATCTCGCGATGCTCAATCGGTATTTTTATTCAGGAACAAACTAAAAAGTGCGGATCAATATCACCCTTCGACGTACCGATCGGGTTATCGAATCGCGTTACGTGTTATACAGGGTGTCCAGAAAGTCTGGACACGGCTTAATAACTCGAATACGGTGAAAAAAACTGAAAATTTGAATTCGGTTCCTTTAATGATTTTTCCCGAGGAATCGAATGGTCGAATCAGATTTTGGATCCTATGGCCCTAAAAGGGCCCCAGAGGGCCCAACTTTGAAATTTCAAATGGGAACCCTACTTTTTTATTCCATATTTGGATTCGGCGGAAAATTTTACGTACAGATACGTGCCCAAAACTTTCAAAATCGTGAGGCCCTTCGTAGGGCGCCTAAATAAGTTTACAGAGCCCAGAATGGCGCGAATCGAAATTTTGAGTGTATAGCTTGTTTTTATCTGCAATATTTGATCCATTGTGCGGAATTTCACATTTAAGCCCTTAATAGGGCCCTTAGGCCCTTTGTAGGGCCCCTAAAAATGTATAAAAGTCCCGTACAGTGAAACTTTGAATTTGAAGTAAGTAACTTATTTCGAGATTGAAAAATTACTCCACTGAAGAATTGTACATTTCAATCTTCTATTGGGCTCTAAAAAGGGATACAGGGATCATATCGGGCCTTATAAAGGTCTAAAATGTCAAATTCCTCACTAGATTGAAACTTAAAAATAAGAATAAGGTATCTAGTTCAAATTTCGATTTACGTCATTCTGGGCCCTGTAAACTTATTTAGGTGCCCTACGAAGGGCCTCACGATTTTGAAAGTTTTGGGCACGTATCTGTACGTAAAATTTTCCGCCGAATCCAAATATGGAATAAAAAAGTAGGGTTCCCATTTGAAATTTCAAAGTTGGGCCCTCTGGGGCCCTTTTAGGGCCATAAAATCCAAAATCTGATTCGACCATTCGATTCCTCGGGAAAAATCATTAAAGGAACCGAATTCAAATTTTCAGTTTTTTTCACCGTATTCGAGTTATTAAGCCGTGTCCAGACTTTCTGGACACCCTGTATACGTTGGTAAAAAAATTGCGCAAAATTACGCGAGTGTAAAGATTAAAAGTTTATCGTATATTCGGTCGAATCGTTCTTCAATCGGTTTCAGACAATGTCCATAGCGGAATTACGTTCGTAGGTTGTCACTTACAGACTTCAACCACAAAAGCAGTGAACGTTAGGTAATTCAAGCGTCCGCGAAAATAGAACATCATATTGTGCACGGTGGGTCGATCGGACGATCGACGAACGTTGGTATTTTTAATCATTCAGCGAGTACGTGAAGCAAATTTATCGGGACCGTGGGCGAGGCACGTGATTCTATTCTAATGTCGGATCGCACGGACCTGTAGCGGGATTCAATTTTCACTTGTCGCGGTATCTCTTGGGGATAACCCCTGCTGACGTACGCTTTCCATGTACGTAATCCGCGCAATTTCTGTCCGCATATATCCGCGAACTGATGAACATGTTTCTCCTATCGTCAAAGAGGCGGTAATACCGTTCGTAATATTGCAATCCTGATTACCAGGAGCCGCAGGTTTGGCCAACTCTGTATCCTGTATCACCAAAACCAAACCAACCCAAATCGGAAATCTATACGATCTGTACTTGCCTCCCCCTTTTAATCAGTCTAATTATTATCATCATTATTATCATTATTACTATTGCCACTATTAGGATTAGTCGCGGCGAAACTGATCAATGATGAAATCATTATCGAACGTTGCGTCGAAATGAAAACTAGAGAAAAAAAAAGAAGAATTGAAACTTGTTGTCTTTGAGACGAAATCGATTCTGTTTTATTTCGTTGTGCAGTTACCCAGAAATTGTTCGAGAAGGAAGAAAGGGGTTAGGTTCCGTTCCAGCAGACGTGTGGTGTTTGTTTCTCTTCGGCACCGGCTCGAAATAGAGTGAGCCGCGACGTAAACACTGGAAACACTGAAGCAGTAAAACATCAAGACCCCAGGCAGAGGGAACGTACGTTATTAACTTCGTGTGAAACGGCCCGCGTTCGCGGTGGTGTTCGCTCGGTACACATTATAGCGGCATAGTCCCGCTGCAGTATATCAAACCACCAAACGATCCTGTTCGTTCCGAAGATTATGATGACATGCGGATGAGAATGTAGCAAAGGTTATGGACTTCCATTATACTGCACTCGCTTTACGCGCGCGCTTATTGTAACAATTTATCCGTCAAACAAACACTGCTGTACCCCGTAGCCGAGTTCTACATATTTTAAAAGGATCTAAAATAACGATCGCACTTTTTCAAATGCAAATACCAACTGGAACACATTTTTTTCTCTTTCGCTCCGACAGGAACTGCAGGGTGAATAAAGTTTGGATCTTAATTCTTCCAAGTTCTGGATGTTACGGTGATTCGGACCAGCGAGCTTCTTACCTACAGGAACACATATGTTTTTTCCGGATCACTAAAGCAGCTCATGCTCGGTATGTACAGCGGCATAGGATTGTTCGTTGGTGTTGTCGCCACCAGCGTTCAATGTTTGCTTTGATTTGGTCGTTCCATTAAGCGTCCAGGAGGAAATCTTTCGTCCATGTTTGAATCGCCGGTTTGCTGCCGTTGCAGCAGCGACGTTCCATCGGACTTTTACTGTACCTATAGAAGCGTACAGGGTGTGTACGGCGGCGTAGGGTAGGTACATATGTAATATGTATACATGTACACTGTATATATATACGCGGAATGCGCGAAAGCCCGGAAATGCAATTTCAAAACCAATTTGCACCTATATAACCACCACCTTTTCCGATTAGAATTCCCTTGACCTGGATATAATATATACCTGCTCGGATTTTTGAAATCTCATTTTAACATTTTCCTTCTTCTTCTTCTTCTTCTTCTTCTTTTTCTTTTTTTTCTCTCTTTCCTTAATATAATTTTAAAGTCATTGGAGACCATTTCAAAGAAAGGAAGTAAAAGAAGAAAAAAAAGACACAGGTGAATAATATCATTCTCTCTTGAGGTTGCGGACGCGGTCTGTCGACTATGGGCGAAAATACGCGTCCGTTTTGCATTACATTTATACGTGTACTGGTATATAAATGACTTTGACAAATTGTCCGTTGTCGCGCAGGAGTCGGTTATTAATATTTTATTTTTTCACATTTCATTTTTCAATTTTTATAGGTGTTCCCGAAACGTGCACGGATTTTATGCACGTTCCGGACCCAAGTGAAGCTGACCTAGTTGGCTTTTACGCCATGATGAGCTGTGGGGGATGACGAAAAATGGACGTTAGAGGAGCTTCAAAAATTAAACAGCACGCTAGATGTACATGATTCGATTTTTTTCATAGAATATTTTTTATATCATATCGTAGACGCGTAATAATATGGAGAATTCAAGGGACTAACGGTATTCGGGTGCTGACGGAGGCCATTTTTCAACGTTAAACTATCCACCTCTACTGCGTATGTACTGTGCGCTAAAGCAGTGCACTTTTCCACATTTCTCATCACGCGTAGATATAACCTACGCCGTACATACTACATGCATAAATATAGGTATACCAGGTACGGCTATTTTCATGAAACAATATATTCTACGTGCCAGTTCGCATGCAGAACTACCAGCAGCTTCTCTTTACCATAAAGCCATACCTACTTACATGCAATATTATATTATATATTATATCTACGTGTACTTTACCTCGGCGAAATCGTTATTAAATTTTTCCCACCCCTAGCCGTGATCCTATTTATATGTAGTTCTAAATAGAAGCTAATGTATTTGGCGTTCTATTCCAGGAAAAGCAAACAATTTTCTTTTCTTTTTTTTTCGTCTAATATTTTATACACGTATTCGTTTCGATTTTCAGAATTAAAAATCAAAGGAAGGACGAGAAGAGAAGACAATCAAAAATCAGATTTTTTAAAAATAGGCGCAAAGATAATTTTCCACGACACTTTCACCCTTCGATGATGTATGTATGTATATAAAATACTTGAGAAGGAATAAGAGTAACAACTTCCTGCGCGGTGCGGTTTGAATATGATTTATAAAAGTGCAAAATTGATACCTGCAGTTAAATACTACCACGCATTTATCTTCGTAGCTTCCTAGATACACGTGATTATTAAATGCTCCAAGCGTATCTATCGCTGTATGACCATCGCCATCCGCTTTAAAATACTGCCTGTGGTATCCTTCCTAGTCCTTGAAAAACTGTCCCAATATAATAATTACAATAAAAATGATAGTGATAATAATAATACCAATAATAAACGTTGCTTGTACATAATTGGTTGCTGTATACATGCATGGTTATAGCTATTTGTATTTATGACGTAGTTGAACGTAAACAAAATCTGCACGTTCAATTAAGCTGAATACAAATTCAATTAATAAAACTATTATGACAATACCTCCGAACGCGTGCGATGCGAGGGCTTGTGGACCATTTTAATGTGTTTTAACTTCAAGAACACGATTCTGTCGAGTAAATCAAGCTAGGAATAAATCCCATCGAGATATCCTTATTTTTTCATTTTTTGGAGCGATAAGTTGACGATAACTCGATCAATTTAGCTCACAGATTCATGTTCCTGAGGTCAAAATACGTTAAAAAAGTGTCCTGCAATCGATTTTAAAAATACTTCTTTTTTGGCCCAAAAATTGAAAAAATTCAAATGGGTATACCTTAGATTTTTGGCGATTTTGGGGTCAAAAATCAACTTTTAATTTTGATAGGGTTCAATAGGAGCTTATACGAGGGGGTAACCGCTTGTGAAATACTTGGGACAGTCAATTTTGAAATGATATGGAATACTAGTGAAATGCTCATGAAATGGTAAGAAAGGATGTGAAATAGTGTGAAATAGTTGTGAAATGTTAAACGGTTGGGACACCTATATATCGAATGGTTACACCCTCAGTACGATGTGTAATGATATTTTTGTTCGTTCTCTTGTTTCACCATATTGAATAAGTAAGAGTAAAGAAAAAAAAAAGAAAAAAAATCTGTGTCATATAACTAAAATTGCAGCGTATAGTATATAATTTGTAGACGGTTCAATATATCCGTACCACCCATGTCAGACTCTCGTGTGTGTAAAGGGGGTGGAGGATTATTAATTAGGTAGTGAAACCCTAATTATAATTTTGTATCGCTTAATATGATTAAAGATCCCGGTTTTGTGCTGCAGGCGGAGATTTAAGGGCCCGAGACGTATAACTCTGCGCCCCTTGCAGGCACATTCAACCACCACAAACAGATTTAAGTAAGAGTACAGAATATTATATCCATATACGTGGGCGTAGTAGTTATAACGCTATATACGCGGGGAGCGTTTATCACCAGCGAATTAATTATTCTCTAGTAGGTGTTTCGTACGAAGTAAAATTTCCGCACTCGCGGTATAATTATTCGCGGTGGTGTAGGGCGACGCGCCGTATTATAGGTGTAGAAAATACGTGTATATCTTTACTCGTGCCTAATCTGAATTTTGGATTTTCACCACATCGACGAGGATCTTATCTTTGCGTATCTTCTCATAATCCCTGCGTTGCACGGTATATACTACGAAATAAACGCGAAGCGAAGCGTCGAAAGATTTCAATGGGGAAAATCGAAACCCGGAGCAATTGGAAAGCGCGGCATTACCTGCCGCAATATTCAGCCTTGGCTTTGATTGCCGGGTGGGGTGAGAAAAAGACGAAAGGCGAAGGGAAATGAGAAACGGAATAAGAGAAGTTAGTACAGATTTTATCTCTATACATACCTATTGATAGGTACGTAGCGTGAATAGCGAAAGGAAAACAAAACAGCAACGGCGGTTTTCGACACGAAGGTAAAAGCGCCCGTTTTAATCAGCCCTTCCTTCCTTTCCCTTACACCTAATACTACCATGTATACATGTATACAATTTACTTTCTCCCTTCAGCATCTGACGGTTTTCCTCAGCATTTGTAAAATAAAACGGATTTGGTATATGTGTGGAGCCATAAGATTTCAGGAACTACCCCATCAAAATTAGTCGATATGGAACTTGAGCAAAAAAATTTTATACTCCGTTTTCTTCCGTTATATTGATTTTGTTCTTCACGATATTTTCGACCGACACATTTCGACGATGAAAAAAAAAAAAGAAGCACGTGAGTTTATAATATGAAACGGTTATTGGGGCGCAGCTTGCAGCAGCTTTTGCACTATACTCTTGAAAATGTGCAAGCATAAAAATGCAGGTAAATGAAAATAAAAAAAATTTGCAAAATGTATGCGAATAAAAAACGTATGATAGAAGATAAAAAATTTGGCAACTAGGTACACCAAAGCAGTATACGGTTTACGAGGCATTTAGGCGAAATCGCTCGCTCTATTTACTGCCATAATATAATAATATATATGTATATATGTACACAGTATCTGTTGTATATGAAACGTGGTGGCTTCGGGATAATATAATCGTAGAAGACAGAGTTACGTCTAGGTTGATATGACCTAACGGCGCATCTTTGTCGTAAATTTGTGACCGAATTTCCGCATGCCTTTTTTCTTGTTGCGCACGTCCTGTATAAATAGTTTGATGCCTCTAGGGGAACGGCATTGCAAAATCGATTACGTCACGCACAAGGGACGTAGGATATATTATGCAGATATTTAGCACCCATTGGGACGAGTCCCGTAGTTTGACCAACGTGAGTTTAAAACTTTGACTACCACGAGACAATTTTACCTTAACGCCACAATATTATTGCTATCAGAGTTCGTTGAGGTATGGAGTACCTACAGCGTACTTTTTTTTTTACTTCCAAAATTTAAGGAACGAATTATGGACTGATTGTGAGAAGATAAATCTCAAAAAGATGGCATACTTTGTTTCTTTTTTTTTTTTGGTGCCCAGATTTTGGAAGAAGTTCAGAAATACTTTCACCGAGTTCAATAGATTCTCAACATTAGAATGGGAGAATCTTATAAAACTAGTCGATTCCGAAATTTGATATTCTCAAAAACTCGGATGTACTTTTGATTTCTTTTCTTCGTGAAGAAAAAAAAATTTTCACCCACTGCATACACCCGTGAATTATACCCCCGTTTGAGTCTTTTCGAAATTTTATTTTCTTCAGGAAGATTTAATTCTGAAAGAAGAAAAAAAAATACTTCCGTTGAAAGTCGGACCGCGGCTGTTTTTGCGCAGTCATCGGATACGGCGCACAACGCCCTGGTTCGTTAATTAAAGGGACGTCACATCACCCCCCGCGGATTATTATTAATTTTTCACATCACACAGCGGCCATCATCGTCGTCGTCGTCGCGTAAGAAGATATACAGAGAATTACGATGCTCGTTCGTTCGTTCGTTAAATTCATGTATTACATGTGTGTCGTACGAATCAGCGGCATTTTCATCTTTATTTATTTATTTGTTTAATTTTCTTTTTTTTTTGTTTTCATAAAATCCCTTTAAACAATTTCGTAAATGAATGGGTATTCCGATGCACGAGCTGAATCGATCCCTCTCGTTATTTTTTTTTTTTTTTTTTTTTCAGTCATCGAAGCGTTTGTACTGCCGACGGAAAACACTTTACCGAAAAACTGGGGTATGTAAATTTAAAGAGGTAACAAGACGCTCGTCACGTACGAGATTTCGAGATTTTCTAGGTAAACTGACCTCTGGGGTAAATAGATCCGGTGTAAAAGCGAAAGTCGTTTGAAAGTACGCGGTCGCGTAGTCGCGGTGTGGTATACCTATAGGTACCAGTGCTCGTAATAAATAAGTGACAGGAAGACAAAAACCTCAACCCGTTTCATTGTCAGCTGAGAAATCCTCGGAGGACTTTTGAATTTTATTCTGACAAGAAAACAAACGAGTTCTGTCCGGATGGAACCGTTACGCAATCGGTCATATCTGGACTGTCAATTATGACGGTTTATTCAGCTGCGAGTTGGTATAAGAAAAAAAAAAAAAAGAGAAAAAGAAAAAAAGAAAAATATATACGAACAGCAATAAAGAGTTAGATTTATTTTCGTATCCGCTCGCGTAGCCATTAAAAGGGTGAATTAAGGTAGAAACGGGCTATTATAATTTTTCTCCTATCAAGAATGATGAAGGGACGGAAGTTGCTGCAGGTTTTCGGGACAGCGGTTAGCATGTATAGTTAGGTCCACATTAAGGCTACGAAGATTTGAATTTCCTTGTACGACAGAATTGCCGTAACATCGTGCTGTAGTTAGTATAGTAAAATGTGTTAGAGGGTAAAAAATTAGACGTTATTGCCTTCGCTACCGCAATAACGGTAATATTATGTATTTCTTGAAATAACCCGGAACGACTAGACCGAATGCGACTGTTTGGTTTCGAGTAGTATGGAAACGCGAGAAGAAACTAGGAGGAGTAAAAGAAGATGAAGGGGCAGAGGGAGGAGCGGAAGTTTTACAGTAAAAGTTAAATGGTTGACGCATTAAAGTTTGTCTCGAAAGTAAAAATCGCGGGGAGTCGCATGGATCTAACAGAAAATAAAGGAAGAAATGATAAAAAAAAAACATTAAAAAAGTAAAGAAAAAATGGGGTGGGAGGAAGGAAATAACGGAAAAAATTACGGAAGAGTAAAAAGAAAATTAGGGCAACCACTTTCGGAATGGCGATCATACGTACCCCTTTTCTCCCTCCTTTTCTCTCGCCCTTTCGGAGCGAGAAAAGCGAGCGCAAACTGTTCTAATAAATTTGAAATATTACCGCGAGAAGTGTGAAGTTGGCGTATAACGTTCGGTCTGCAGTGCGACCAAATTTCCAATAAATTTAGAATTCCTTCTCTAGGATTTTACTTCGCCTAGGTATACGAAGTTTATCGTATAGTACGAGGGTGGCCGAGATCTTGAGTTTTAATTTTTAATTTCTAATATACAATTTGTTCTTCGCCTCGTGCTTTTCTATTTCTTAGAGCTTTTGGCTGACCTCTGAACACATTTTTTTTTGGCAGGCTCTAAAACTTTACGAACACCAGTTTTTTGTCAGCCATTGCAGCCGCGCGTTGATTTTCGAGGTGAGACTCGAAATTCGTAAATTTAGAGCTCAAGCTCGATTTAAATCGGCGCGAAAGTAGAGGATGGGCAAAAACAAAATTCCCTCTAGATCCATTTACATATATCTATGTACCCATGTGTATACCCAGGGTATATATGTACGTAAACGTGTCCCACCTTATATTCTGCACTTTCTTTGTCGCGTTTATATGCGCAGGTGTGTCCACAATGGACCAGCCAGACGGTATTCATCGGGGCTAACGATGGACAGAAAAGCATCGCGTATATACGAATACCTATATTTTGTTGAGATGAGGAGAAGAGAGAAGAGGGAATAACACAGCGGCAAAGTGGCGTGGGATGAGAGAAGTCCTTTCTCACTCAGGATACGCCAATACCTTGCGAAATACGAGAGGATAGGGTTGCCTGGATGCCGTTGGCTGTTCATGTTCACCCGCACCTTTTTTATTTCATTTTATTTTTTGTTTGTTTCTTCCTCTTTTTTTTCATCCCCCTCCTTTGCTCAAAGGAGAAAGGTCTTAGTATAAACTTTCGAAAAGACCACTACAAAAGTTTTCGAAAACTCTCTTGTTTGTATCGTATAGTCGAGTGTAGTGAAAAGAAAGAAAAAAAAAAAAGAACGGGCTAATTTATTCTGGTGGAAAATAATATAGGATGGGAAAAAAATTTGATCGATCGTTGTAGCCGCGAACTACGTACGGAGCAAAGGGTGGGGATTTTATTTTTGCGCTCGGAAAAAAAGAAATTGACAAATAATTTCGATACGATGATCGCATTATTTTCTATTGGAACGCACTCCCTTAAACGTCCATGTCTTTGACCATCTGGTAAAGTATAGGGTATATTTCCGTCCTAGATTATCGGACCCGGGGCGAAGTCGGAGGAGCAAAATGCGGGGCCCGTTGGGCAACCACTTATATTGCGCTCTTTGATCTCAAAAAAAAATTCAATTTGCCCCGAGATTGGCCCGGGCCAAGTCAACCGAGGAGTGACTCTGCACTATAAAGGGCTCTAGTAGGTATAGAGAGACTTCCATTCCTTTCGTTTCGTTTCGTTTCTGTACCCCGACCAAAAGCTGAACCGGGCCTAGACAGAATTGGGAAAAGTTTTGTTAGGATCGCCTTGTCTCTCGTGGGGCGTAGAGGCCTGTGACTTGAAGTGGGGGAGGACGAGGACGAGGAACAGAAAAGAGTAGAAAAAGGGGAGAGGAACCCCAGCTTTTAATTAAAACCCCGAAATTCAATTTCCTAGCTGAGCGAATCTCTTTTAAGAACCCCAAGCGCGCGTTCTTCGCTATTTAGTCGTTTGGTCGGATAATTTTTTTCTCTATGCTGTTTTTCGTCCACCACATTGATTGTAAATCGACGAAATTGTCTATAGAATCTGATATCTATGCGCATTGTAATTAGCTACCATTGAAATCCGTTTTCTTTTACTGTACGAAATTCCGATTCAATTTAACGTCGCATTAGATTTTAGATTGATATAATTTTAGTTACATTATCGCATTCGATTCATCTACCCACTCCGATCCATCAAGAGCTTGTCATTTATCGCCCTTCCAAAGCGAAGACAAAACTCCAACGAATGACTCTTTGAATCATTTCATCGAAAGGATCAATTATCCGAAGGACGACCATTAACCGGTAATTCCTTTTTTATTACAGACGGCGAACGTGCGCGTTTGATGGGGATGGGTGAACGGTACGAGTACGAATAGAGAAAGAAAAAAAACAACAGAAGGCGAATAGATAAATGAATAAATGAATATAATAACTAAAATATAGGTGAAGAGAAAGAGGTAGGTACGTCGATTATTCCACTGTCCTACAAGAAAGCTCACCTTTTCGTGAAATCGATAAAAACCTTAAAGAGAGAGCTGCAGCGAACGTTCCTCTTTAATAAGAGAAACGTCTGTCGCCCGGTTATTCCACTGCTGCAGGATTAAAGTGAAATCTTCATTTATAAAAGTTTAATTCCCATGACCATATTAACCCCCTCGGAGCGGTTAAATTGACGCGTCTCTGTATATTAAACCAGTTTAAAAAAAAAAAAAAGAAAAAGGGGGTCGAATTTAAAAATTTGTTGCTCCTCGAAATCTTAAAAGTTGCTCGTACCATAAAAAATTTGAAAAAAAAGTAATTATAGCTCTTGAGAAGCGTGACACATTTTGCTCCCGAACACCTGTAAGAGGTTGAATTTTTGAGGAGAAAAAATAACTACGTAATCCATTCGATTTAAAAATATAAATCAAATTCGAGTAATCCTGTCTTTTTTTTCTTCTAAGATACCACAAAATCCCGTTGACGTATCGAGCGGTGAAATTAATAATTTGAAGCTTTTTCGAACCGCTCTTAGATGTGCAATAAAACAAAAAATGTTGGAGAAAATAAAGAGCGTAGCTGCTGGTGTTTTCCTCTAGTATACCGACGGTGCGAGGCTTAAATAAGAAAAGCGAAGAATTAAGGTGGCTGGAAATGTGAAAAGGTGCCCGGAACCTGAGAAGGACTGGGTGAAATACCGCAAGGATCTGCAGCGTGGCGTCTATTACATTGCGATGATTGAATGCTCCTCCTAGGAGCGCGGAACCTGCCGCCTGCCGCAGTATAACCCTCGTGCATGCGGTGAGCCTGCTCTGCAAACGTGTAACATTTCTACTCGCAAAACCGAATATATATCTATAGTTATCATATACGTACGGCATATCCACATCCCGCATATTCTCGTCACTTCGAACAGGCACGTGTATTTGCAAGACCGCATAAACCGGGTGTCGCGAAAACACGTCCGGAATTTTTATGAAGATGATCTAGAAATGATAACGCAGCGCAGGCGAAGTATGACGTGAATTTGACGTCACACCTCCAACTTTTCAAAAGTCAAGAGAGTGTGGGAGATTTTTGGTACACCCTGTACGGGCGTTGCTTTTCGCTGGACGGTGGGATTTTATTTTAAATTCCGTGTGAATTAAATCTGATGTAGGCGGTGCACCAGATGCAACCGTATAGAAATAGCAGCAAAAGCAGATGCAAAAGCGGAGGCGTCAGCGGGTGCGGTACGTAGCTGAGGAGATCTCCGCGTATAACTCTTTAGAGAAATGTCGACGGGTATAAAGTTATTTTTTTTTATCTCGCAGCAGAATTAGCCGGGGGAATATAGACGACCCTTAATTAACCACCCGAGAAAGATCATATCGTATACTTTCCTAAACCAGAAATTGCAAATCGTAAAATGACGGATTTCAACCTTGACGAAATTAATTTTCGAGCGCTGTAAGAAATGCAGATTTGTGGAGTTGGACAGTGCAGGTAGGATTCACGGAGGAAAACTATTTCGATTTTTTTTTCGAATAAACGCCAACAAATTCGATAAAAATTTCATCAACCTCTTCGCGTTCCTTTTCATACCATGGCTGTAAATGTATTCGGGGTAAAGTGTATAATACGACGGTTAACTTTACCAGTTTGAATATTCTTTGGAATTTCTTAACTGGGAGGGCAGAAAAAAAAAAAAAGAAAGAACGCAAGCTTGGTATAACGTTAGTATAAGCAAGTAGGTTATATACGATATCCCTAAACCGTATGGATGCTCACGATGAACCGTTTAGGTTATATGTTGACACGGTTTCGTTCAGCTTTACAAACTTGCGGTCGTAGAATCTCACGAGGTAGTAATTCTGCGGAGGGTTTTTGGCGCGAGGAATGTCATTTTTTTTTTTCACCCACCTCCAAGGGGTGAAAATTCGATATCGAGTTATCCAAGCGTTCTTCGATGATCAGTTTCTGCTTCGTTTTGAAACCAAAAAAAAAGTTCGATTTTTGACGCGAGGCGTTTCATTCTTTTCTCCATTCAAGTAATTTCCTTTTCTTAAGAGAAAAAAAAAAACTTTCTTTACGAAGAGCGTTGTATCTTTCATCTTATCTTTCTTCGGTATTTTTTTCTCATTACAAGAAAATTCTGGTGTTACCCGAAGAATGAAAAAATGATTTATTTTACATTCGTCATTTGATCCAGTTGTGAAAAGTCCATTTCGAGTCATGGATGATAGCTCACATCCAGTAATTTTTCTTTCGCTTCAATGGCAAAGATTGAAAAAAAAAAAATTTTTTTGTATTTCATAACGCGACGGGTTGAGATCCCGCGCATGCATAATACCTAGGTGATAAAGTATAGGTATGGAAAAAAGTAACCGCTAGCTCATGTATATTTATTCATTATGAAGGTAAAACCGAAGCTGATCCTTCTGCAACAAGCACTGCCTAGCAAAACGTTCTCCCATTAGTCAACCTGCATCAGCCACTGGGACATGAAAATACTATGTGCCTATATACGTACATAGGTGTACATGCGTTGGCGCCATTTTTCAACTTTAAGATACGAGCATAATACCTCGTGCCGCTAACGTTTCGTTACATAACCTACTTTTTACCGAATTTGTCTATCCCAACGTCCATAGCTACTCGCTTTTATTTTATACATGGTTATTTATACATCACGTACACATGTGCCTGTCGTACAGATATAATCTTGCATAACAAATACCACGTATACATACGTATAAGACTGCGCAGGTATAATAGATAAAAAAAAAATGTACCTACAGCTAACATGCGTTTTTAATGTTTTGCACATATATAATTTGAAACGTTAACTTTACCTTGCAGAATAAGTATATATGCTCTAATACCTGACAATTTGACATATTTCGCCACGGTATTTATTCTCCACCGTATATTTGTACATGTGCGAACCTTCCCTGCCGCCGCCATTTTCATCTTCTAGGGGTAGGCAAAGTGTTCGCTACGGATCCACAGCGCGGTCTGATGTTTCCGGTCTTTCCGCCGTCCTTTTGAATATGCACCCGAATGCGAACACGAACGTCAGCGAAAGCTCTGCAGATACGTATGTACATGTCGTACATACCCACATACATTATATGTTACAACCATATATTTATTTATATATGCTACCTGCTGCGAAAGCCCGTGGCGTTCGTACCTACCACCGTGTTACTGGGGTGATACTGAATTTTTCAACAACTTTAAACAACCCCAAAAGTTATTTAAACCATCTGCTGACTGACACTGATTAGGGGTACGTTGTATTTTAGAGCTTTCGCAACCGCGGCTCGTATGATTTTTTAGCGACAAACTTTTTTCTTGTTTCCTTTTTTGTTTTCTATTTTCATCAACCTTCCGCACCCTCGACTCACACCACCGGAAGGGACGCGTTGCAGATTGTCGCGATGGTGTTTTTTTTTTTTTGCATCTGTTTTTCGGACTGATAGTTGCCAACAAAAAAAAAAGAAAAAATCACGTCTTTCAAGTTTGACTCATTTTTTTAATCGCTCATAGCAATTTTCGGTTCTTCGGTATCAACTCTACCGTAAAAAATGAGGGGGCTGCGCGGTGTGGAGATCGTTAAAAATATGAGGAAATTTATTGGACCCCCTTTAATAATCTTACCAACCGTACAACCCGGGGTGAATCCCCATCGCGAAGAATTTTCATTTGGATAAACAATTTTTAATCATTATGGGGGTTCTAGAAGCCGAATCTCTACTTTTCTCAACTTGTACTTCTTCTGTTCTATATTATACCTTTTTCCCCTTCGATGTTCGCCTTCGCAACTTGCGATGCGATCCATTCAAGCGCAACGATGTATCGCGTAGATGTAGATTACGAGTAAAATTTCATTTCGTTAAATTTCAATCTCTGTTATTCTATTTAACCGATAAACAAAGGATGCGTACATTTCGCATGGGGGTTCCTACGGGTAAATTCATCTTTTTCTTTCGCTTGACGGGGCGGGCGGCTGTACGGCGGTCTGTACATCACGATCCCGTTGGTTGAGTAGTATACATAGAAGGGTGATGAAATTAAATTATGGGGCGATTAAACGTCGGGAGTAATTCACGTTCAAAAAATATACGTTTATACTCTCGTGCCCCGCTACAGGTCGCTCCAACGATGATGATAATTCAAAATCCGATTTCGAGTCCCAGGACGTGTGTATGAACAGAAAAAAAAGAACACGAGGACGATCGCTTCGTTGCGCGTCGAGAACAAACCGGGTCGAAAGTTACGATACAACGACATAGGAGCTACGAGAGACAAAATCAAAAAAAAAAAGAATTAGGAATTTGGAAGGAAAAAAAATCTGCTGGCACGCAAACGGTTCTGCGCGCGTCGGAGGACCACCAGGTTTGGAAAGACACGAAGATAAGAAGCTGCTTTGGTTGGTCTTGTGCAGCAGCCCCCGCGGCGGGGTATGAGATGAGATAACAGTTACGTGGTATAGAGGGAAAGGAAAAATGAAAGTGTAGGCAAAGGGTGGTCGGGGAGAGAGGAGAGTCGAAGCGAATGGGAATGATAAAGATAAGGTATAAGCTGAGTGTGGTATAGGGTTAGGTTATCATCCTCTAAGCAGTTGCCAGTTGTACTTTTCTGGTCTCGTCGCGGCCCTCGTTCCCCCTTATTTAGTACGTACGTGTGCGCGCGTGTGTGTTCACGCATATGTGTGGGGAAAATGTAAACGATATAGGGTTACACGTTGTAGCGATATATCGGAAATAGAGGAGATAGGAAAAAGACAGAAATTGAAATTGATAGCTCGTCGACTTACGCGTGAGGCTTTCCAAATCGAGGATTTTCAAAACATCTCGTTTTCTCAACCACGACACCGTTCTATCGAAAGGGGGTTGTTTTTCCCTTATCGCACTTTTCTTATCTCATACGGCTCATCGTACGATCGAAAGTAAGTTCCTCGATTCACATCAAAATCGAAAGCTCTTTTCATCGCAAGCAAGTTACTTTTTTATTCTACTCTACTTCTTCGTGAATTAATTTATATATGTGGTTGTTATAATTCGCCATCGCTCTGTAATCAATTATTGCGGCCATTAAACCGTACGGAGTGAATTATTTCCTAAGAAACTGGACGCTTGATTTATATCCGAATAAAAACAAAAGTAGGATAATTAAAAACAGAGAGAAAGAAAAGAAATGAAATGAAAAAAAAAAGAAACTAAATGGAACTGGGTTATACCCTAATTTTTCGTTCACATATGTTTCCACCACACATGTACACGTGTGCGTGTAGCGTTAATTAATTATCCGTCGCCTGACGTTTTAAAACGTATTGTTCCAACAAAACTACATTAAAGTGAAAATATAAATAATAGTTATAGCAAAAAAGAGAAAAAAAAAAACAAAATGAATAAAAAAAAACCATTACAAAGAAGCTGAAGTGTAGTGTAGTTAAATTTAATACGTTTAAATGTGTTAAAAGAGTTTCCCGAGTTCACGATTCCCAACTTACTAAAAAAAAAAAGAAAAAAATAGAAAAAAAGGTGGGCGTGTGAAAGAACGAAAAAAAAAGATGAATAAAAATAACCGAAGAAAAAAAAAGAAAAAGTAAAATGAAATAAATAAATAAAGGAAAAAACCGAAAAAGTAATGTGACAAAAATTACTCGGCTAATGTTGGGGCCGAGCAATAAATTTTTAGAGATACCAGATAACGCGAGTTTTATGTACCACCGAGTACGCTATATACCCATGTGTAAAGGTACATGCGAAGGGTAAAGGGTGTACCAAGTAAACGAACACAACCCAACTCACGAGGCAAGAAAAAAAAAGGAGAAAGATAAAAAAAAAATAGAACGAAGGACAAGGAAAAAGAGGAAAAAACTGCGAACGTATCCTAATGCAGGGGCGGATATCCGTCTCCGCATTTAACTGACAGCGACGCGTAAAACTTATGTGGACTTTGGACACGTGACCCGTCAATCATTCCTTGATTATTTATAAGGAAGAAAAGCACTCCCGATGTATACGCATGTATCGGGTCGCATTGTGCAATTGGGTCGAGTCCGAGAATATAACAATTATCAATGTAGGTACGTTACGTATATGGGTAGGTATATGGGATTATTATTTACCGAAAGGGTAGGTTATATTTATGTAATATACATAACTCCGGTGCCTCGACCCTGCAAGTAACGGTTGACTGACGGAGGTTGAAAAGGTAGGTGTCTATAGGCATACACTATACGGCGTATAGGCAGGCTATAGTCCATGTCGAGGGAGGACTGACTGCTGCTGGTAAATATATGAGTTTAATTCGTCCGGTCGTGGGGCGTTATCGGGGGCATTTGATTTCCCTAACGGCTCACGTAACGCAACCCAACAACCAACGGCCAAACAGCCCGGCAAGAGCCAAAAGCCGAGAGCCGAGAGCATGGCACTGCGAACGAAGAGGGCAACCTACACTGCAACCACTCCGCAGTCACGACCCTGTAACTATTACCTCCTATAAAAGATTCTGATCTTCAAACACACACCGGGTGTGCGCGGTGTACGTATACTCGGGTACTTATATCCCTACCTTATACAAACCTGCAATACCACTGCCGCGCCGCACGCGCCTGTGTAGTGTACTAAAAAAATAAACTCCATCAACGAGGCCACCCTGACACGGATTTATGACGCGAGATTTGTTAAGCCAATTACCACGCCGCTTTATTTTTCACGATACACCCACCCCTCGCCAAGCCTGTGCATGTGTATCACGTTAATACGTGAATATAAGCATGTGGTCGTACGGAAATTCAGCGCCCCGATCGCGAGTCATGGTAGCCATGGTCGTGCGAATAACAAAAAAACGAAAAAGAAGAAACAAAAAATACCGAGCACCTTCGCGACGTTATTTTCGTATTTTTTAGTACACCCCCCATCTTACTGGTTAAAATATGAACCAACGCCGCACAATGCTGAGGAGATTTTCAAACGAGTAGGTTAGGTTTTATGAAAAAGGAGTCGTCGAGAAAATTTTTGGTCCTCGGGTTGTTCCTAAACTCTGACACCTGATAAATTATTGCAAGGGAGAGAAAGGCGCGGCAAAGGTTTGCATTTCCCCTTATTGTGTGGCAAATCGCGTCCTCTTATTTATTCTTATTTCATTTTGTTTCTTCCAATTTTTTGAACAGGCTCGGATTATTCTGAAAATATCGAGAATCTAAAAACAGGATATACGAGACGTACGTAACTCGTTTTTTTTTTCTTTTTCTTTACCCTAATCGAATCAGCTGTAACCTTGCTTAAACATTTGTAAAAATTCCTTTGCATACACGCAGATCATATCGAAGCGATTTACTTGGGAATTACTAATTTTTCATATCATTAAAAAAAATTCTTGATTGCTTGATGAGATAAATATTTCGGGTACAATTCTGGCTCAAGATTATTGTTATTCCTTCCAAGTTTTTTTCCTTTAATTTCTTCTCCCTTAATTATTCATGTTTTTAGAAGGATATACATAACGGTAAATTCGCGGAAAGAGAAAAACGAAAATTTTGTGTAAATGAGGTTGTTTCTAACGTCTAGACAAGTTTTAGCTTCGAAACTAACATGAGGAATTTGATTTTCGCGTCCCCTCAACGTTATACTTGTGGAAGAAACTTAAACGGTTCGTGAGTCTACAGTTATTTGCATGGCGAAATGAAATAACGTTACGAACAGAAACAAAAAAAATTGATGAAATACAGAAATCTTGATTACACTATGATTGTCGTTTAAATAATGCGGTTCGATTATATACCAAATGCTTTTCTTCTTCCAACCAGATTATTCGACGTATATATATAAAATGGGTCGAACGAGGCAGCCACCCAGGGAATGACGAGAGTCAGAAATATCGCCGTTTGTATACCAGGTATATAAATTCCTATTCACCTGTATAAATTGTGTACTTCCGTTCTTCCCAACTTATTGCCGCGGGATTGACGTTTGGAGTAAAAGTTTGACCGTCCCGCAAGTCTTCACTTTTAGACCCCGGCAGCAACCGTAGATTCCACTTTTTCAAGATAGATTCAATAAAGAAATAAAAAGAAACGGAAAAGTATATTTGAGCGAGGCAAAGTCCAACTCTGTATATTATCATAAATTGGATCAACAAAGCGACCATAACACGAAACTTTTACTACAATTTTTACTGCCCGGTTGGTTTTAGGGGAAGAAATTCAACAAAAATCTGGGCTTAGCTGTGTACAGTGACCGGAAGTCTTCTTCGTCGAAGAAAAAAACATAAATAAATAAAAGAAAATAATAAAGTAAACGGATGAAGGATAAAACAGGGAGAAAGCGTTTCACGACCGAATTCCGGCCTGAGTTACTCCGTTTTTCAAAACCCGCGAGATTAGAATTATTTTTTTTTGGATTGGTTATATGGATTGGCTGTGGAGACATACAGCCCTATTTGTATTCGAAACAGGAATCAGCTGAGACGAGACGCGAGATTCCAACGCGTAGAGTAATCCCGACGAGGACAAGTTGCGTGGAAATACGTTGGCATGTGGAGACGCATCCTCAATCAGTGCGTTGCCTTAGGGCACGAACAAAGTTTCCCGCGCGTTTGTCGTTTCGAAAACATTGATAGAAGGCGCTGTTACTTCCGGTTGTCTCTGTCGACGAACAAAAGACGACCATAAGCGTTACTGATTTGCGTTGGAAGAAGACAAAAGAAAAAGGCAAATGAAGAGATGAAAAAAGAACAGGAGTTGAATGAGCAAATTTCGCGGACATTATGTGTTGCGGAGTGAAATTGCGGTAAGCGTATATATATAGAGTTTCATAAAGTCGTTGTCGACGTCGAGTCGTGACGTCGCAGATGCAGCTGCGCTGGTTTGTGAATCGAATGAAGGAACTTTTGGTAAGAAACTGCTGGATGATAAATTTGCGGAAGACGTTGGCAGAAGCAACAGCAGCGTAAAGCGGCAGGAGTAGCAGTAAGAAGTAGACGGTAAATTTAGTTTAGTGTAAAACTATTACAAGTTACTTCCCTACAGAGAACAAGTTTGTCTCTTATAGAGAACTCGGAGTGACAGAATTTAACCGCGAGATGAACTACGGCGCGTTCAGATTTTGGCTAACGTGGAGGACGGTGAGATAATTTTTTATCTTATCGTCCGTCTCACCGCGTGGAGTCCGCGCCGCACCACACACGGAAATTCAGAAACTAAAAAATATCAAACTTCCGAAGAAAGAGAGAAAAAAAAAGGAGTCGGAAATCAAACTGCGATAATTCAGAAACCATGGAATATTGGATACACTTACGTGGCTCGCACGAGGATAATACTCGGAAACTGAAACTCATGTCGTAAATAATAAAAAATTCCGAAGAAAAATGAAAGGAGGTAAATAAGCCGGTTCGAAGGTGCTCTGTTTTATCGAAATATAATGATAAATGATACTAAGAAATGGATTGAAATGGCATACAGAAAAGATTAGTCAAAACAGACGGAATTCGCAGCAGGACGTAGACTGGTGGCAATCAGCTGCGCGTGCAATTAAAATATTTATAATTGCTATAACCGAAGTAGGTGAAATGAAAAATCAAAAAACCGAAAGCGATTTTCCCCGCAGTAGTCGCTGCCGACGCTGCCGCCGCTGCGGCCTCACCTCACCGGATGAGTTTATCGCTTTCTGGGGTGTAAAATATATTTTCGAGTAATATCGCGCGCTTTTCTCCCCAAGGATCATTCCGGGCTCACGTTACCCTACAAAACATTTAACCCGTAAAATTTCCAATTATCATGCGACGTACTCTTCGCCGTTGGTTCAGAATGCCATCATGCAGCGTGGGCAAAACCTCCCCACTAATGAAAAAAGCGTGCCCCACTTCGTTTTTGAACTGCTCTCCTCATTATTTCGAATATGTTTTATTAATATCTGATATACTAATCTACACTACCTACACACACCCGACGAATTATTAATATTCGACCAACTGTATGTAATCAAAAAAAAAAAAAGATCAGTGTTTCATTTTTTTTTACTATTTTTCGTCGTCAAATAATGAATATAATATCCTGCAGTTTATTGTCGTTATAATTAAAGTAGTGAGGCGCTATAGTGAACAAAGTTTAGCATTCGTTGAAGAATAATAATTATTCTCAATTTAAATGCTGAATTATTCTGAACTCGAGAATAATATACTGAATTCTCAAGAATACTTTCTTTTTTATTTTTCTCTTTTTTTTTATTCGCGTGTGTAAAAACAGCCTGGGAAAATATAATATATATAGGAAAGCGATATTGCTAATGGAAAATAAATTATTGTAATTAAGGAGTAGAACCTGTACTGCACCATAGTAGTAAGAGTTAGCATTATACCTAGCGACGATACTTACCAGTAATATACTTTTTGCGTTTAAACTGAGCCCGAGTCTCATGTGAGACTCACTCGATTGCCGCTTCGAGTAATTTCTTGCTACATAACCGTTCCGCAACATTGCTGTCTACGTGGCTATCACGAAACGATGCGAATACATGAGTGTTTCATATTATAAACTCACCAGAGGTACGTGGGACGCCGTTAACGAGTGAAAGAAAAAAGAAAGTATTAGTGAAAAATTATCCATCGCACCTCTTCCAAAGTTCGAAGGTGAATTTTGACGGTTCTCGTTTGTTTTATCTTGTCAGCTGATATAATAGAGGCAACGAAGAGACGTCCAGCAGATAACGGAACCTACGTAAAATTCATCCCCCCGAGTAGGAGGAAGGGGTGGGTCCAGGTTGTGTGCCTTCGTCGTTTCGGGTCTAAATCTAATCGGGAGCTTGACCCAAACCTTAGCGACCCGTATACCATGTATAGCGGACCGCGTAAATTTCTACTCAAGACTTCATCAACGGTTAAGAGTTAATTAAGTTTTAACTTGCCTTCAAGTTGTAGGATAGGTAGGTAAGTTATTTAGGTGTGTTACTCGGATTCTACTACGTAGAATAGTCGCGCAACCATCACCAACGATTTATCAACTATATGTAGTGTATATCCCGTTTACGACTACCCTGCAATGAATCCACCGATCCAACAGCATCAACGACAATCAGTCGCTGGGTTTTACGCTACCAGCATATACAATTCGCTCCGAAGTCTCCGAAGCGGACGTGTCGGTCACTCAAATCTCAGTGAAATTCATCCCCGTTAGCCTGGATTTCTTTCGTTTTATGGGAGAGTGTTCCGTTCGACTTACCTGAAATCAGAAAACATAAATTCATCAATTTTTGAAGGGACCATCATCCGCAATTCTTATTTGTTCATTCCCTTTTTTCATTCGTGACGAAATATTCGAATCATCTTTTCTTTTATTGCGATTAGTTCGGACGAGCGGAAACGTAAAAGTGGCCCAAATTCCGAACGAGGGTTTGTTGCGAATAATATATAAACGATAAAGTGAAAATACGTGACAGGTTGGTATAACTGTTCCATATACTTTGGGCGATAAATTACTTGACACGACGGTTCATTTCCGGACGACGATTTCGGCACGAAGTTTCTAGCTTAATTTGTGTATGTGTTTTACATATTTGTTGTACCCTGTACAACTCATACCAGATTCGCATTTACAGGGTGGCTTTGAAGAAAGAAAGAAATCGGCCAATTTCCAAACGTCAATAAAAGCTCAACGCGTCAATGAATTCTGGCAAAAGTCTCGTTCTGAGGACTAAAAAAGTGATGCTTCTACTTCCATTTGGACATTTCCATGACTGACCACTTTTAGCAAAATTTAAAAATTCATTCCGCAGTTGGTAGAATTGCACCTGTACCCCGCATGCGCGCCAATTCGCAACGAGATTCAAAATTCTTTGGAATGAAATTCTGCGCAACCGCGCGCCCAGTTTTCTTGGCTCACGTGATAAACGAAGAAGCACGAGAATATCTTTCCATTTCATACGTTACACCACCAACACCACGCTAAGAGGGGAATGTGCGCGCAGTTTGGCGGTATGAAGTACGAAAAAAAAAGAAACGAAAAAACTACACATATTTATGTAGAGACGAGAGTGAGGAGAATGAAGACGGACAATGCGACGCGAGTGCGGGATTCGAAGGGCCCGTAATATATCCCAGTGCAGAGTGGTTATCTCGTACACAGATATTTGCAGCAGCTGAAGCAGCAGGAGCTAAACTCTCCCCCGAGTAAATGCGGCGCGAGTGCGGTATATAGGGGAGGAATCTTTAATACCAAAGGCATGCAGAAGAAAGGTGGTTGGGTTTTGCATTTATGAATTATCGCATTTCAAACGGAATTCTTTCCATTGTTTTTTACCACAACCATCGCGCTCTTTTTTTTCCTACCCTTCGCAGCGTTTTTCCACTCCTCTTCTTCCGATAGATTCTTCTTTTTATACATTTTTTTACCAAGCTCATTTCGATTTGTAACGGGAAAAAAAATCTTGGGTACAAAAATTTTCAGACAAATTCAGGTATACAACGGTATAGTCTTCAAAAGCTCGGATCGGAGGCTAAAAGCAAAGTAGACTCTTACCGTAATCCAATTTTCGAAAAACAAAAAATACTCGTCATGACGTGTGTGGCGTACGTATGCGATTGCAAAATTCCGGAATAAAACTAAAAATAAAACTAGAATCGTATAACTCGTAGCATAACGCTGAAATGGATATATAACAAAGGTTCAAAGGGATGGTAGAATAACATAATAGATATAGATACGATATAATACAGAAGAACCGAGTCGGTAGTCGCGTCGGTAGCAGAGGTTTTAAAAATGTACCGAGGAAACAACGCGAATAGTAGATTCAAAGGCAGGTTTCCATTGTTGGCGGAGATTCAATTAGCTCCTTTCCTTTACATTCCAAAGTAAAGCACCAACGGCCCTCGCTTGCCACTTGACTCACCCTGTATAATATACGTGTAGGAATACATGATTTAAAAGTGCAGGGAATATACATATTATACACATACAATATTCCCCATATATTTCGCTTTACATTAGCCCGCGTTTGAATTGCGTATATACGGTTTATGTATCTACATATGCGAGGCTAGAAGAGGTTTTTGCTCTTTACTTTTTTACCTCTTCGTTAAAAAAAAAAAAAAATCTTGATACACGAAGGGTGCATGGCTGTAATAAGGTGTGGATGTAAAAGCGTGAAAAACTACTTGAAATCTAGAGAGAAGATAGAAGTAAAAGAGAAGGTTGTTACACGAGCTTTGTCCTAGATATATCTATACTTCGGCTGAGCTTTTCACTAGGAGTCTCGGTTGCGACTCTTTTACCTATTTAAACATGTCGTCGCGCCTCCTCTGACGCGACGCTATTTCGTGTTGCGCGAAAGATAAGAAGAAAGAAAAGAAAAAAAACGTTAGAAGCAGAGAAAAAAAGAGAAAACGGAAAGAAGGGAAATTTTCTTTTCGTACGTATAGTTTCGCTAAGCAAGAAAAGCTTGTAGATATACAAGAATGGAAAAGACGAACGAGGATCAGAATGAGTATAGGAAGCAGTGGCGGCGTTACTCGTTTTCCGATAGCAACGACGTAGAGTGGAAAAAGTGGAAGCAGAAAGGGAATAAGGAATAAGAGAAGAGATTTATATTCAGACGACGGTATAGGTAGTAGAGATGGCCCCACGATATGTTAACTTAGCTATAGACTTGCAGCACCCGGAACCCTGCAGCTTCAGATTTTTCCTTTACTTTCTTTCTTTCGTTTTCTTTCCTTTTTTTTTTCATCTCCACCGCTGTACTCTGACCTATCGATATTCCAACCTCAATTTTGTTCCGCTCGACGAACTGAGAAAATCTGTTTGTCCGGTAGGTATTATAGTTCGGTCTAATATGACCTACGAGAGAGGAGGTTGAATCCCGGCAGCCATGTTACTATTTTTGGATACTTCCCACTTCTAAAATCGCAAGGGATCTGAAAGAAAATTCGAAAAGATAAAAATAAAGAGGAAAAAAAAATGAACATAAAAATGTGCGGCAAAAAACAGAGCTTCCCACTATATGCCGCCGCTCGCGACCCTTATGATCGTATCATCGATCAAAGAAAGATCATCTTATTTTATCGCTCGGGGGAAAACATCAAAGAAGTACCCACGGCTTATTGATCAACGCGAGGATATTATATTGTGTGATATTGTTCATTATAGGGTAATCCTTATTTTTTGAAGGTCGATTTTTTTTTTAACTCTCTCACCCCCTGGATAATAATTATAATTTGAATTGGGGAAATTACGAGTTTTTGAGTTTTTACATCTTGTTACTATAGATAACTATAGGTGACGGATTATTGAGAGGGAAGCAATTATTTTTTCGTAAAAAAATTTCGATATTCACAAGAAGAGGAAGAAAAAAAAAGGACTAACTATAGCTAATGTGAATCGAATAAGGGCACGCGCGGTTACAAAGGTTGCGTTCGTACAGCGAAATTTCCGAAACCGAAGGTAATCATAAACTTTTTTTCTCATTACATTACGACAACGGGATATGCGGGTGTCGGATAAAAAAATTTGTTGGCAAACGCGCTTTAATCCAAATATCGTTGAATCAAAATTAATCTCGCGGTTCTCCGTGCATAGGGTGTCCATCCGCGGCTCTCCGCATTTATGAGAAGTTTCCAGACTAATGCGGATTCTGGATTGAATTGCATTTGCTTTTGCACATATACAGGGTGTCCAGAAAGTCTGGACACGGCTTAATAACTCGAATACGGTGAAAAAAGCTGAAAATTTGAATTCGGTTCCTTTAATGATTTTTCCCGAGGAATCGAATGGTCGAATCAGATTTTGGATCCTATGGCCCTAAAAGGGCCCCAGAGGGCCTAACTTTGAAATTTCAAATGGGAACCCTACTTTTTTATTCCATATTTGGATTCGGCGCAAAATTTTACGTACAGATACGTGCCAAAAACTTTCAAAATCGCGAGGCCCTTCGTAGTGTGCCTAAATAAGTTTACAGGGCCCAGAATGGCGTGAATCGAAATTTTGAGTGTATACCTTATTTTTATCTGCAATATTTGATCCATTGTGCGGAATGTCACATTTAAGCCGTGTGGCCCTTTGTAGGGCCCGTAAATGAGTTTATAGGGCCCATTATAGCGTGAATCGAAATTTGAACTAGATACCTTATTCTTATTTTTAAGTTTCAATCTAGTGAGGAATTTGACATTTCAGACCTTTAACGCCCTTTTTTAGGGCTCCGAAAAATGTCTAAAAGTCCCGTACAGTGAAACTTTGAATTTGAAGTAAGTAACTTGTTTCGAGATTGAAAAATTACTCTACTGAAGAATTGTACATTTTAATCTTCTATTGGGCTCTAAAAAGGGATACAGGGATCATATCGGGTCTTATAAAGGTCTAAAATGTCAAATTCCTCATTGGATTGAAACTTGAAAATAAGAATGAGGTATCTAGTTCAAATTTCGATTCACGCCATTCTGGCTCCTGTAAACTTATTTAGGCGCCCTACGAAGGGCCTCACGATTTTGAAAGTTTTGGGCACGTATCTGTACGTGAAATTTTCCGCCGAATCCAAATATGGAATAAAAAAGCAGGGTTCCCATTTGAAATTTCAAAGTTGGGCCCTCTGGGGCCCTTTTAGGGCCATAGGATCCAAAATCTGATTCAACCATTCGATTCCTCGGGAAAAATCATTGAAGGAACCGAATTCAAATTTTCAGTTTTTTTCACCGTATTCGAGTTATTAAGCCGTGTCCAGACATTCTGGACACCCTGTATGTATATATACGAATGTGTGCCCAGCTACCACATTGACAAATTCATTCATCAAGCGTACATCCTCGCTCTCTGGAGGTGGTGAAATCTAACCATGGATTATAATGTTTGGATGTGAATTTCCAGATTACATCACGCACGCGTATAATTCCTGGTTTTGTTTAATAGCTGGTTACTGTTAGTGTACATAATGCGCCTAAACGAGAATAATTCCTGGAGAGAAACTGCGCGAGGCATCGTATAAACCAAGTCGTTAAAACGTGCCACTAGTTAATTCAGGAAACTGCACAACGTGGCACACTGCGAAATAGTGCTTTGTTTACGTTATGTGCTACCGTATCCGTTCGGAGTCTGACTTCACTTCTTCCAACACTTACGCGATCGCCGATTTCCGGGTTTCTCCGAATGGAAGGAGAAAGAAAAAGGAATCCAAATCATACCCATATTTCATTGATCAAACTCCGGCATCGCAATACGTAGTTACGTCAATTTTGAGCAAACAGTTCGATGATGTAGAACGAATCGTGTGATCCTCGAGAGGGAATAAGGTACGTAGTACGTACGCGTTTGTCCTATTAAGAATGCCGGATGATGATGAACGTTGAAGAAGCTTGGGTACGATACACGGGGTGATTTTGCTGTTCAAATAAAGGGGATGATACAGCATCCCTTTCCCGATCAGCGGTGGAGATTTCCTCTTAATGTATACATACTATGTATATAGTTAAAGTGTACGTAATCCAGTAACAATGGGAGTTCGAGTGAATCTGTGGAGAGCTTTACGGATATATGAATTTGTTACCGATGAAGTTACGATCGTCGTAATTTTGCTGTATAAATTTTTACTCACTCCCTTCAGAATTCACTTTACTCCCGCGGTCCTCCTCGTACCGCGCGTTACCCCGATGACTCGACGAGTGTTACGAAGGGAGGAAAAATCGAAATAAAAACAGAAAAAAAAAGTGGGGAGCGAACGGAGATAGAAATATTCAAAGCTATGTATAGTACAATTATAGGGGAATAAGGCTCGTTCAAAACAGGAATAATAATAGATCGTTAGCTGCATGCCCGAATTCCTGGAATTTGATTATATTTCGTTTGTGTGTGAACCCCGCATAACTCCCATGTATACTCTTATGGCGCTAGGTATAAACTGAACTGTGTTTCAAACGCAGCGGAAACTAATGCGTCCAATGTACGAATACGAACGTTCGTATAGTTATATTCATTACATATACACAGGGTGTGTCTATATTATACGTACGGCTACGACCACGTCGGTGGACTGCTGTTGCTACTGCTGCGGCGCGGCGAGAAGTGAACGTTTATAGAATCCTGCGTTTGCACACATGAGTGGCAGTTTATTCAATCCATTAAACTCTGGCCGTACGCCACATGCTAAATTTATCCGTGAAATTGCGGATCCACGCGCCACCGACCAACCCCAACCCCCAATGACCAACACCCGCCGATGCACTGTGCCCATAGCCATCGAGCGATTCCGCTGGATATCTTCCATCTGAAACGCGTGCCGATCTTGCCAATTTGAAGGGCTGCGGGGCGGAGTCGAGGACTTGAAAAAAAAAAATATCTCATTCTAGAAAATCGACCGTAGTCGCATTTTCATTATTGGTATTTCGTGTGGGGTGATTTAAATGTCGATAGAGAAATAAGGGAATCATTTGTTTTTTGTGAAAAGAATGAGGATTCGTCGTTATATGAGAAGCTCTTGCGCAAATTGGAGTCCTGAAAACCCCTGGAATTGGCACAGCGGTTGATTTTATTATCTGCGAAAGGTCGGTTATTTGGTATTCAGATTTTTTATTTTTCGAAATTCGACATCGATATGTATATCGCACCCCATGTACTTTATATTCTCGCCCTGAAACTTTCGTCTTCAAATAATCCGGCCACTGAGTTTCTTTAATTCTCCATTCTGTAAATCCAATCGAAGAGTTTCTTTGAATTGGTTTGGATTTTGTTTGAATATATCCTACGTATACCTCAACCACCGGATTTGTGGTTTTCCCTAGACATGATTCTGCTACCGATAGTTCATAGCCCCGAGGCGGTAGTAATTTAACATTGTAGAACGAGAACGAAGGAGACGTAGATAGTGGAACGGGGGTCGTGATGGGGATAAAAAAAAACGTGATTAAAACCGATCGGATTTCTATATACCTGTACGTATATAATGCGCTTTAAAATAAAAGAAAACGTTCGAAATCGTTAAATGTCGCCCAGATATCTACTCGTTTCGAATTATTTATACATTTTCCGAGCATGTATAATAACGAGAACAATTACGAACGAAAGCCGAGATACCAAATCCGATTTACTATGCAGTGCCCCGGATCAATTACGCCTTCGACTCATGTAAGAAATAAAATAAAATATACTTCGGATGTTTATCGAAACGGAAACGAGTGCAATTCATTTCTTTTCCTCCTTTTTATTCTCCATTTTTATTCTTCACTCCGAATAAAACGACTTCCGTTTTTACCGGAATGAACTGTACGTCAAATCAGTGAATTCCATGTACTCTTATTCGCGACTATCTGAGCTCAGCTTTTATCGACGTCGAGGGTCTGCTTGTGTCGGTTTTCTCGCTAAGAGGACGTGTTTGTATCTTCGGAAGGATCCCGAACAAATAAACGTCGAGATGAAATGAAGCGTATTTTTTCAATATATGTTTATTTTCTGAAAAATTATATTTCTCGATCCAGTGAAACTTTTCGTGCAAAATTAAAAAAGACAGGCCGTGTTTTTTTTTTTTTTTTATCTTAGCGTTATGAAAAATTCAAAATTTTTATCAAACGTGTATAATAATTTTTTTTTTTTTTTGGATTCAGCGCGTCTTGCGAAGATGAATTTTGGCGGCGGCACCCGCGATACGGGGTACGAAGCTCATTGTTATTCGCTTCGTTCTCTAAAGCGGACGAAGATTATACGCTGAGGAAAATTACTGTAGGAGAACCGGAGATCGAGACTTAGAAGAAAAAAAAAAAAAGAGAGAGCGGCGGCGGAGTGGAGTTCTGAGCGAAAAGAAGATCTTGGGATCAGCGAAATGTATTCACGGAAACAAGTAGACTAGATATCAGCTCACTGCTGCGAGAAGTTAAAGTCAAAATCGCGAGATGAGTTCCTTTTGTACGATCATTTATTAACTTTCATTCCTCGCAGCTCATCTTCATCTTCCGCGACTTATATCCCGGATACTAGGTCGCCTAAGAATTATAAAGTCGGTTGTATGTTTTATCTACATCATTATACTCGTCGTGTTTCGTGGCATGGTCACACAGATAAATCCCATGATATTCAGGCAACCGAAATTTCAGGCGAACTTTTCGATCCCGCGGTATGGGGACCGCAATGTCACGCGGGTCAACGGATTTCTTTCTTTTTTTTCCTCTTCTTCGAACTGGATCTGTGCCGAGGATGTGATTCGGAGACCATTTCCTGCTGTTTCGAATCCCTGCGCCATACTTTAGGGTTACCAAATATTCCCGGTCCTTCACCCTATATATGATACACATACCCCTAGGAGCATATAGAAGATTCGAACTTGTCAGGTACCTCGTAACTCATACGGAATGAGTTTGCATGAGGTTGTAAATTTTACCACTTTTGGCAGTAGGTACGTTGAAAATTTTATTGCCAATGAGCTTCTTGATGCAGCGCACGGAGATATATATGCATGCACATAAATACACCGAAGTTTGAACGACGTATTATATTTCTTTAAAAAATTATGCGACAAATTTTTTTTTTCCACCTGTAGATCATAGATAGATACTAGCTAGTGCAGATATACTATACACTGCATGCGTGCAGCGTAAATCCTGCTGCATTTATTTCATTCATTCATATTCATTCATTTATTCATTCGTACAGCGATCCAACCTTCGCACGTCATTGGACGTGCAGATTATCTCTACGGAATTTTAATACCGCAGCTTGCTTGAGTGAAATTCTCTTCGGACAATGTATGGGTAATTCTTTGCCAAATCATCTGACCTATGATTTCCACCAATTCATTTCATACACATCTTCTTTTTTTTTTTGTATAATAGTGTCAATTCAGGGAATTAAAAAAAAAAATTCTTGATCGTTATTCAAGCAATTATTTTTTGGAAGAAAAAATTCCTCACAAGTTTCTCAATTTTTCAATTACACGTTACGGATTTTACCGGAATTAAAAGTAATCGCGTTTTTGGAGATGATTTTTTTACGGGAAAAATGGGGAGGAAAAATATTTTAATACCCTGCGGGGCAAGTGATTTTGCATGGAATGCCCTATATATGTATGTTAACAACTGTTACCGCGAATCGAACGCACGAACGATCAAGTGATTCTAAGAACACGACGTGCGGGTCGATTATGTTCTTCGCGTTCTCTCGACTCAGCATATCGCAATTATACCCGCGGGTTATTTGCTATCCGTTCACCGCGGTATAGATGCCGATCGTATCCGAGTGTTCTATTGTACGAGCGAATTAAATCTATACTATACGATGGGCCTTGAAGATTTGAAAGTTCTTGATGTCATTTCGCTGGATTTTCTTGCAGATTTTATGACAAAAGTTACCAACTCGATAAGATTCAAATTTTTGTTTTATACATAATCAATTGTCGAGTATTTCCTGGGGAGGCGAGAACATCTAAGCTACCTCGTCGACCGTCATTTGGTGTCACCAGTTACTTTCATGTCCTTTCCACTTGGCGTGACTCATTTCGATACACATAAATTGTAAAAATTTAATCGAAAGGTAATCGCCATTTTATACTTCGAGAACAAGGTAAGCCATACGTAATATATAACATAAGTACACAATCCGTACAGTATATCCACGGATACGTGGAGTTCGAGGTGCGTATATAGGACGTCATTCTAGCTAACCGTGAAGGTCTAGCCTCGTGGAGTCCTCGAGGTCGTTTCTGGGGTCAAACGTTTGCTTTCAGCTACTGAATATATCAACGGTTCGGGTCAACTCACAACCTCTATAGAGCTGCGACAAACCTAAACCACTTTACGGAGCTTGGTAGGATTCGTTGATTGCTGTTATCGCTTATCGCCTACTATACACACATAGGAAGTACCCGTAACATCTCATTACGTAACCACTTCACTCGTCTTTTCCACTCCTTTAGATTGGCCGTGGTATACTTATACTGTAAATGTTCAATCAATAATCAAGACACCGTCCGGCAGCTGCAGCGTAAAAAGATTCGCATGCTTTTAAACTGTTCGGAAAAATTCAGCGACTTAATGATTATAAATTGCAATGTACACATACGTGTCTAACACAAGTTGAACACCGTTGCCGCATCGTAGAGTAGAAGGACGGATTCAAGTCGAATGTGTGCTGCTCCGTTTCATTCAAAACATGAAAGAGGAGTCTTGAGCATCTTCGCGTACGTTCTCGCATTTGTTACTCGCGTGCAATACAGCTTCTGTAGTAGGTACTGCACATTAGGTGGACGTTTTTCTTCTTCCTTCTTTCCTTCTATACTTTTTCATCGCAACGACACTTCTCAGAAGAAGAACCATGTCGCTTCAAGTGGGTTTCGCTGTTATTCATTGGACAAACCTACTGCGGGCACTTGAAGGAAGCTTTGAAACGTCCTGATAATAGTTGAAAGTTCGCTATGTGCGTTCGGTTCTTTCACGAAAATGTGGCTACCAGCTACCTACTTAGAAAATCTTACAGATTCTGTAGGAGAAGTTCAAACAAGTATTCTTGCTTTAAGAGTTCTTAATTGGCGTGGAAATAAGAAGCACGTGCAACACAAGCTTCAAAGAGTCGTCGAACGGCTTTGTACGATGAGAGAAAAAAAAAAAAAAGAAGAAGAATAAAAAAAAGAAAGATGGATTAAAAACTGAAATGAGTTTGAAAAAAAGGAAATAGATAACTAAATTGTTTTAAAACTTTCACCGGGATAAACTGGCTTAAATATTCAGACCGAACTAACAATAAGTCGGCTTTGGGAGATTGCGAAATATATGTATGCAACCGCCGTCCTCCCTGCTCATATGGCATACGCCCAGGCGTCGGCGTCGCGACGCTCGATTCACCAGGTCGCTTGGGGATCGACGATATCATCGTCCTCGCCTGCAGGCGTCTCTCTGCAGAGCCCTCGTTCTACCGAGCCACCGACTCTATACATATATCTATTCCCTACCCTATTCCTAGTTTCTGGTGCACGACCCATTTTGCCGCACGAAACGTAACAGATCTCAAATTGCAACACGGTGCAGCTTATATACCGTCGCTGCAATAGACGTTGTAACAAACGTGTCAACCATTTCCAACACCGTGCATATCACATGAAATAGACGCCATCATATAAATTGCTGATTATATTTTACTTATCTGCTAGTTCATAGGCACAGACTGGATGATTAGTCCTCCAAGTTTCGTACGTTGAAAACAAAAGAAAATCGTCATCACGTGCACAAAAGAAAAAACGAACAATATGTCCTTATTTTCTTCCATTTTTGAAAAACGGTAGAATAAAGTTTCGAACTTGATTTCTTGTCGAAGTTGCGATGTTTCTAGCTCACCCTATACGTATACGCAGTAGAGAGAAGTTTGAACTTTTACATATAAGAAAAGCTCCGCGGGGTGCCGCATCGTTCAGTGAAGGAATGTAAGTGAATGAAAGAAGAGGAGGATAAAAAAGGAATAAAAAAAGAGAGAAGTCAAACAAACTCGCAGAATTCACACTCGTTGAATTTATAAGAAAAAGATAATGAAAAGGGCAAACTGCTGCAGGTGTATAATAGCTAACGGCGTGTTGTCGTGCCTACTTTAGGCTCTTTGCAGCGATGGTGCAGAAGAGCTTCGAGTGTTGGGTGGTTGAAACGTGACGTTTTTCATTTCATTCGAATTCTTTACTTTCTTGCGATTCTTCTGGCTTTGAGGTTCGTTCTTTAAAAAAATTTTATACTTTGACTTCTCGACCGCGAACTGTTGTTAATGTCCCGCCCGTAGCACCGTGCAAAAACTGCAGACGACGACGACAACGACAACGAAACGCTTGCGATTCTTCGTATACTTTCTCAAGTTGGTCGTACAAAACTCATTGAATTAATCGCGGCACGCTACCCAGACATCATCTAGTCGTTGGTTATATATGCCGTAATTTTACTCCACTTTAGCAGCGCAGGAATATTAACTTTCTTCAATTGTTACCGAACAAGATAAATACCCTCGCGGAAAGTAATACAGTTCAAAGTTTGCTCCGCGAACACATCGACCGGATTTTAACAACCCCGTGACATATATTATTTACACGATCCGTTTACAAAAATACATCTGTAGAGCGGGTTAACCGAAAAATCGATGTTCAATACCAGATTTAATATCCTCGGATTAATAATTGCGCAAATATATACATATATATATATATACCCATCGATATCCGTCCTTCCAACTTTTCCTCGAACCTGTTCGGTTACCGCACTGCAACCGGGCGTCGCGTTCGTTGGTTAGAGAAAATGGGAACGATGTTAAATTTCGCTCCATTACCCAGCGACTGGCTATCCCTCATTTTATCTTATATATTCCATGATTCTCAGCTAAATTAAACTCACCACCGCAGAATGAGTTACTTCCGAGAGAACGAACGAATGAATTTAAAAATTTCATTCTTTGTTTCATTTTATTTTTATTTTTTTTATTCTTCTTCTCTATCTCTCACGCTGCGCTTATACCGCGAATAAATCACCCATGGATTCTCTTTTCCACTTGGCAAAATTTTTCGCACACATATAATAATGATAATAATAATAATAATATAATTTATATATCACGTTACATCGGATGAAAAAACGATGAAAATCTAATCGGTGCAACGGCGATGAATAAACAATAAAAACAGATCGAATGAGAGAAAAAAAAGGCAGAGAAAAAAAATCATCGAATCACCGCGTCGCGGCTAACGGGGATGCGAAACGTTTGCGGGCGATGGTAAAACTTTGTCGTAATGGTTGAGCACAAGCGTATCCGCGTTACAAAGTTGACGGAGTCGACGGCAGGTAGGGGGTTGAGGTGGGGGAGTGGTTCACCGAGCCCAGGGGGCAGTCAGAGGGATGCCAGACACTTGAGAATCGAGTTACTGAGGGTTGTCGCGTGCGCCATTGCGCCCGTCATGCGTACTTGTTGCTTTTTTACACCCCGTTACAAACGAAGCTACCCGGAGATTCACGTTACCGTTTGTTATCGCTGCTGTTGCTGTTGCTGCTGCTGCCGTTAACGATCTCGGATGCAAGCGGAAGCGACCTGTAACTTTGCAGAGCGTCGCAAAGGAAAATGCAAAAATGGAAGCGAAGTCAAGATGATTGGTCACGTGTGTCGATAATTTGAAAAAATATCGTTTGAAAATGATTGGGTGATATATCCCGTGTCGGCAACAATTTCGGAAGCGGTTATAGAACATTCGAGACTACACAGCGGAAACAGGTAGGTGATGAAGTACGCGTATAAAGCTATGTTAACAGAATGAACTCGCCTCTACACGCTGAGGTATCTAACCGAGGCCAGTTGGCACGAGGTTCTCGAGCCAGCAACAGTTAGCGTTCGAAGTCTGCGCTGCGTTTAGTTGTGATAATGCGACAAGAAGACCCTCCCAATTTACCCCGTACTACTCACGGGTCTGGGCATGCCAAACTTTGTTTCAAAAGTTCAAAATCCCACGATACACTCGAGGAGAACAAGAGCACGACGCGCGCGTGCTCCCCGCTGTTGCTGACCAAAGTTAGAAGTCTTTATGCTTCAACTGGTTGTATACATACTCACCGTAGACTTAAACTTACCCGCAATGATGCCAACCGACGTCTGTTCTAAACTTCCTTCGGCGTATCCAACTCTCTTCCTTGTTTCAAATGTCAACACGGATTACCAGCTGCCTCTATAAGTAAATCGATTCGTTCGACGGGAATTTAGAGGAGAATTTACGACACATACCACAATTTCGCGACTTATGTTCATCCAATCAACGAAGTTACGATTTATTCATTTTTTCTTTTTTCTCATACTCGAAAAATCTTCGAACTTTTGAAAAGAACAAATAACAGATTTTCGAAAACGTCTCTGACTCCAATAATAATAAAAGTAGAAATTCGGCACGACCTGCCGAAGCAGGGTGAACGAGCGGAGGAGAAACGAAAAAAAAAACCAATCAGAAAACAAAATTAATTCGCTGTCCCATGCGGAGACAAAAGTTTCGAGCAATCAACAACTAGAAATTTGATACGGATGCACAGGTGGCAAGGGAGTTAACGCCACTAGTTACTGCACGTGAAAACGTTAAATCGTAACGAACCTGTTACGGGTTTGTGATCCGGTAATTTGTAGAGCTTAATACCTATGAACAAATGAACGAACAAAACGGACACACGCGGACGGAAATAATAATTCCTGTAACGAATAGCGCGGTGCTTTTATACTCCGGAGTTAATAATTCACGCCATGTATATATAGCTATACGTCATATACCGTTCATTAAAACACAAGCTGAACTTTTCGTCTCCCAATTTTCCTATTCTTTTTTTTTCTTCTAAATTCATTTAACTTTTTGTTTTCATAAAATCTCTCGAATATTATCTAGAAATGTTTGAGAATTCCTGTTTGATATTTGGTGGAAATGTAATATCACATGAGATAATCAAATCGCGTAATTAGGAGTAGATACCGAAGATTAGTATACATATAATGTATAAGACAGATGTTTAACGTATAATAGGACGTGGAAAACGTAGCTAACAAGTCAATTTATGCTCGTTATACAACTGGATAGGTGAGGAGATGAAAAATTCATTCCCCATCCATAAAACAAAGGGATTCTACGACTAGTCTCGTATCCCGATAATCTAATCCTGATGCAAAACCAGATTAGATGCCATACGGTTACTCGCGTTACTTTTAATGGATAAGTAGGGAACGCAAGGTGAGAGAATTTATTTCCGTTGATGGCGCGGTGTGCTACGAATGTATACATAATTGACGCTAAATAGTCGATGAGTAAATTTGATTAGTCTTTGAACACGTTATCCCAAATTAGCCTCACTTAAGAATTAATTTCGAAGTCGATGAACATTCTTGCTTTATAATTCTCGAACAGGGTTTTCAAGTTCCACTTCGCCGAGATTATATTGAGCGCGCGTAGTGCACATAGTGCATGTGACAATTGCAAAGTATATAGACGATGTAAAGTGTAAGAGCGTAATTTCACATGCCACATGAAATATCGTCGGTAATTAGAAGTTACCGGGTAGCTCTTCAAGGTATCGAGCGTTAGTCGGATGAAAACGTATGAATAATTTAGAAATTTTGCGATTTGAATATTATACCACCTTATTTAGCTCGCGATAGCAGTCTTGGTGGAGGAGAAAAAAAAAACGAGAGAGAAACAAAAAAACGAAAAAACTGTACGGGAGAAAAGGGATTGAAAAAAGATGCGACGAAGACTGGCGAATATTGAATTACCTCAGAATATATAAATACGATATTTTAACGAGGACCGCAGGCCGGATTATTGGCTCGAAGAGAGACGCCTGCATGTATATTAGTGAAAAGGAAAAGCTGAGAAGAAAACCAGGCAGAAAACGAAAGACAGAGTTTGAATGCAAATTGGGTGAATGAAGGAGAAGACCTCGCGCCGAGATGAATGAGACGAGGGAAATTTATGCCTAAAAAAAATCACTCCGATATTTTATTTATAAACAACCCACGTAAAATCATTAGCGAAATCTGGATAATTGTGGTTATAACCTCTGAAAATAGCGCGGAAAACTTAAGAAAATTCAGAAGCTTTCCACCGCGAGCAGATATACATATTCGTAAAGATCCGCGCGAATGTGCTTCGTAGTTCACGCCGCAAGATATTACGGTGTAAACTTCAATCTTGAGGGTGTAACGAAGTTGGGCATAAGCCCACCCTCTGTAATACTGTGTTTTGCATTTCTAGTGACGCTCTTTTTTCTCTTCCCTCTTTTTCTTTCGCTTCTTTTCTTCCTCCTGCTTTTTGGAGGGGTGTCAGGAAGTGGCGTGCGGGGGTTATCGCCGGGTAGATAAGAGCGAGGTTAAAGTAACACCTATTGGCTCGTCGTCCAATTTCCTTCAATGACAAAGACCTCTCTCCCTATAGCGAGCGCTAAGATCCTTCCTAACCGAATAAGGCGATAACACGGAATACTACGTTGCGTGTACGTACACCTATGTTGAAACTCCTCTTTCCGCAGTGCGTTCCGCTCGATGATGGCGGAATGTACGGAAAGAGATAAAAAAAAAAAAATAAAAAAAACTGCCGGCTCTCATTTGATGAATAACTCAATAACCTGGATGAATTTTAAAATATTATTCTGACAGTCGATAAATAAAAAGTAGGGGGAATTATCCGAAACATATCACATTCCAAAAGTTGTAACGTGTGCGGTATATCGCAAAATTGGGAACGATAAAATCTATTCGATGTTTAAAAACATAACATCTGATTCCGTTGGATGAAAAGTTAACATGAACCGCGGAACTGAACAGCCAGTTATTGAAGCGTTCGTAATTATATGAGCTGTATATTGTTAATTATTGACGTTATAGCTGACGAATTACCATATTTCGAAAATAATTGTTTACCGTTAATAATCACATGATTTCAAAACGCTTCGGGCTGATACCGCTGCTAATATTCTTGCTTCCACCGTGGCGTTACGATTATTGTATGTACAGTTACAAACGTCAGTTCCAACATCTATTTTGTTTACACAAGCTGCCGCGTGGCTTTGATTATTCGATTTGTACCTATGTGCACACCCTCGTTATTTTTATAAATTTTATATCCTCTACAAATAGGAGAATAAAATTATATATTTAAGCGTATACATAACGCGTAATTCGCGCAAACAAACGTGTAGTGCGAAGCGAATTTGTATATGAATTTGAATTATTTGACTGGAAATGGAAAACGTTTTCTCTATTCGACGTGTATTTTAATACTGCATTGTCTACAGGTTATACGTATGTGTCTGTACGTTACATATAATATAGATAGATAGACAGATAGAGAAGTAAATTGAAACGTCAGGAAATAAATTACGGCATCGTTTTTCCGCTTTCAAGGAATTTCATCTGCTAACGCGTACCGCCCTCCACCATACGAATCAATGAACGTGGAATACAATATTCCTTTACATACACTGTATGGTACATAAGAGTATATATTCACAGAATTGTATTTACATACGTCTCACTATTGTCGATTCTGCAGCTAGCCGCGTATAAGATGGGAATTTGGGGTTACTACAACAGAAATGTGAGGAAAATGAAACAGAAGAAAAAAATTGATAGTTCTTATGGTAGTTAGATATTCCAACGTCAGACGTCGCGGTACATAGCTAACGAACTATATTGTTCGTGGTACCAAGCATGATGCGTGGTGACCACAGACTCTGTGAAATTTCAAAAAAATCATGTAATGACGAGGCAGAAACGATACAACGCGCGAGAGCAGCGTATAGTTGACCCAAAAAGCTCCACTTTGTCGAACCTAATTGGGGGAAAAAGGGTTCCTATATACAACGGCTCTATGGCAAAACGCCGTGGATGTACAAAAAGGGGATATGATAATGTCAGCGATTGCTTGCTACCTTTTGTTCGCAGGTAACGAATCACATTGTAGGTACATGCAGAATCTATGAAAGCTCCTCTTTTTACAAACAATCGTACAGATATCCAAAAATCTAAAGAAAATAAAAAAACAAAACGAAGATTTTTGATAATTAATTTTCATGTAGCAGCGATGTCACTGCAGCGTAATTTTCACGTTGAAGAGCTTCCACACCATTCGATCGTGCGGGGTATAGAATTTAATTGAATAATTAAACGAACGTTGGAGGCTAGCCGTCAGTTCGATAATTACGATAAATGGCGTTATATATAGGATATAATATACTGGGGTTAGAGAAAACGTCCGGCCAGGCGATATACATACCTTGATTTGAAACAAATCGATTATAATCTCACCAAAAATTGCAACGAACTTTGGCTGCCAAACTCACATCATCTACATACCTATACAGCGACACTATAAACTATATTATGACGAAGACGGTGAACTTTTTACCGAGAGATGTAAAAAAAAAATTTTCAGTTCGTTGACAAGGGATCAAACCGATTGACGTATACTTGCCCAATAGTTGCGATTCGTTCCCTACTACGTCTGTTGGATCGATTCAACAATAAGTTTGCGGTTTGCGTCTGAAGCAAGAACAAAAGTTGGTCAGGTTAGCGGGGAATGGAAACGTGGAAAACAAAAGTTGGACGTGGAAAGCTACTACTGTATGTATAGGGTCGGTTTTGGTTTGATTTTGACACTTGAAAAGTAGAGAAAAGCTGAATGTTCAGAGGTATACGTATAGGTATATAGATACATACCTATACACGTTGGTAACAGGCAGAAGGGAAGATTGCGCAACTTTTCAAGTGATTCATTATCTAACCCGAACAAGAGTGACGGATACAGGAGAAAGCAATCAGCAAGGACGAGTTTAAAGTCACGAAAACAAACTATGTTTTCCCAGTTTATCTGTCAAGTTAAGGGAGTTCACGCCGCATAGAGATTTTCAGTTAAATTGCGCGTGTATTATTCGATCAATATACATACGTACCGACCTAGCGTAAAGCAGCTTTGAAAAAAAGTATATATGCATGTCAGGTGGTTTTACAAACTCCGATATATGTATACCTGATTTGGTTTTTCCCGATGAGGGATGAGGATAATATCCCCGTACACGCGGTGGGTTGAGCGTGTCATTTACTTAACGCCGTGATGATATGAGTAATTTAATGAAAATACCTTGAAAAAAAGAGGGTGCTTAGGGTGGCATGAATTTTTCGGAACAGTTTCACCGCGGTAGGTACAGTTTAAAAATCAAAATGGCGTCGTTTTTACGACTTATCCGCTACAGAGAAACAAGAGTGGGAAATAAAGAGTGTTAGAACTAAAAATTGAAATGTGATCGTTAACCACTCCGAGTCAGACTTTTTCTAGGTGAATTACTCGAGCCATCGAGTTTCGAGAAAAGCCACGTGCAGCGGGAAGTTTTGAGTCGGGATTTTGTCGGCTCGAGGAATTGTGGAATTTAAATATTGAGATGGAGCGTTAAATATTTCCGGACTATCGGAAATGGAAAGTCACGAAATTCTGCGTCGCACCCTTGCGATAAATAATTCATATTTCTCGTTTGCGGCTAATCGCTATATACCTTCTACTCTCCGAACTGACGTTTTCAACCATACCCACAGCGGCTGCCATACCCTATCCCAGCATCCCACATTTTAAAGAACACCTCTTCCCTCGTTTTACATACAACTTTTGCTAATGATGCAGAAAGATTAAAAAAAAAAAAAAAAACAGATGCACGTTGCACGCACCAGCATCAGATCATACACGACTTTGCATAATAATACACGTTCGTCGATAAATTTCAATAATGTGAATTCGAAAATTTTTTTTGTACCCATAGAAAATTATATGCGTTTCTTCGCGTTTCCTGCAGATTCGATTCAAAAAATGCTGGAGAAAAAAAAAAGAAAAATTCTGTATACGTAAATCTTGGGAGACCATTATAAAGCACACCAGAGGTGATTCAAAAACCAAGAAAAAAAAAAAAGAAAAGAGGAAAAAAAAGAAGGAATTCTTACAAGTCGTAAAGCGCAGATGGTTTAAAAATGAAGGATATATTTAAGGGAGACTGGGAGAAAAATAGGAGCGCCTAGCGGTATAGACTAGGGAAAGCTATAGGAAAGAAAGGGAAGAAGTGCAGGAAAGGCAGCTTGGTTATCGTACGGGATGATCTGGTCTCCGTGAGGCGAGGAACAAAGTGACAGACGCGTAAAAAATTTACGCCCTTTACGATGACACATGATAAGAAGTTACGTTTTTACGACGGGTTTAAAGGGTGAAGGGGCGCAGGGTTGGAGGGGGCGTTGAATCGAATAGGGCTATACGCGCAGCACGCTCCTGTGTAAGCGCAATCAACCGACGAATGGGTTTATTTTTAGAAAACGAATATTCCGAAAATAAAATAAAATAAAATAAAATAAAATCGTCTACTGCACCGTTCGCGATCACGACGACGAGTCGTGATCGTGTCGTATAAGGAAATCGATTTCTGAGCCCCGCAACAAAAAGCGCATTTCACGTTACGTACACGCGTATATTTATTGTAGCTTTCGGTTGAATAAGAAAAATCTTGCGGATCTAACGAGCATTGAAATTTATTTAAGTCGTGAAAAATTATTATTCGACGAATCAGATATTTTACGACGACGTTCGGAATAAAAATACGTAAAACCTACGGAGCGTGAGGTTACAACTTTATTTCTGAACTGATAATAAAGTCTTTAAATAATTACGAGCATCGCGTTGCGCGATAACCAATTATAGATATAGCTGAAAAAAGAAGGTCTTCAAAAGAAAAGAAAACTTCTTTTTAAACATTATATGTTTTGCCGGCTACATTTTTTACTCTATAGCGTATAAGTTTTGCTACAGGTTACATTTGCCAAATAATTTCACGTATCCTTTATGGGGCACTGACAAGTCCGGGATCCATCGGGTGACGTTCGACAAGAAGTTCCGGGTGCGCAAACCCATGTCGGGGGTACTCCTCGGTAAGCAACAGGACATGGCTGTCCTTTTGCTGGATATTCGGAAATAACGAATACGTATGGGTAAAATTATGTATGGAAATGTAAAGAGAAAAAGAAAAGAAAAACGTCTTGCGCTTTTTTGGGGTGACTTACGAATCACTGTTTTACATATCGGGCAACAGCCACAGTAACCGCCGTTGGGAACGTAGATTTGACCATTAGCTTTGCAATCTTCTTTAGTTACGTATAGACAGTCTACAAGCGCGCAAGCATCAGGAGGACAGACTGAAGCCTCTCGACCAGCCACGGCCAAAGTCAGAATAATTAGTGCGTACAGAAACTTCATGGTTGATCTGCAAAGTCTTGGAAAATGAAATCAAGAAATAAAACTGCACTGAAATATTAAATGATGCGATGCGGATAATTAGATTATAAGAAGTCCGTTGTACTCACATTTTGGCACGACGAGTTCAACGCAGCGTAAGGAGAAACGTTGCAGCAGTCAAAGTGGAAGAAACAAACTGGAGGGTTTCCACCGGTTTAAATACGATGATGATTTTTCGTCGTGCAGTATGTGTGCGAGATAGGAGAATAATTAAGATAAAAAAAAAACCGGTTTCCTGACGCGGAAATTATTCTTTGATTAAAATTCAGTTCATGGAATTCCTACTAATAAGTGATATGTTTCTGAAAATTGTAGATACTTATATACCGCGGAATGCTATTTCAAAAAATGTTGTCCATTTGGATTTTACACTTGTGCATATATTTATATTGTAATACGTATTAAGATTCACCTTTTGTCTCAATACGGATCAAAAAACAACTTGGTTCTTCTGAACAAACGTTCTACATACCATATGTGATGTCAATATATTCAACTATTACAAGGCCAAGAGCAAAAATTTAGAACGTCGATTCATAGATTCCAATTTTTGTAAAACACGGTTTGCTCGCAAATGTCAAACGTATGGCTGTAGAATTATATTTTCGGGGATTCCTTTCACTACTTACGAATGTCCTTGTTATGACGCCATTTCTAGCGAGAATTTGAATGAAAGAAAAAAAACGGAAACAAAATAATAAGATGGCGCAGAAAGTTCGTTTCTGCATTTTTAAAAAACTTGGGGAGAAAATGAATTGTGATAAGAGAACTTGAATTCACAGTTCTTTTTTTCCCCGGGGATTTTGACTCGGGAAATTGTGAATGATAAGAGTTCAATATCGAAAAAATTGAAAATGAGCGGAAGTGAGGCATCTGCATTCTACCAATATTTTTATATTTATTTCATGCTACAATTCAATCTACGGTATATTATAGTTAAAATTTTCTATTCGTCATCGTTATTGCCCGCGGTTCCATCTCGAAGTGAAGGACCGAATTCGTCCATGATCTGAGAATTTTTGTTTCACTGACAAGTCCAATTTCTGTTTCGTTGTGAAAATTCACAAGTGGTTCCAGTTTCGCAAATAGTTGTGGGCGGTGTTCCTGCGAGTACGAGGTAGTAGCAGATCTGTCCTCTTGCTTAATGATTGAAAATAACGAGCGTATACGTATGTAAAATGCATCAGTTAGTCGTTGATTGGAATTAAAAAAAGGAGTAAAAAAAAAGAATAAGTTTTGTGCTTTTTTGGGGCTACTCACCAGCAACTGTGACACACGCTGGGCAACAGCCACAGAAACCGCCGTTTGAAACATAAACTTGACCTTTATTTGTGCAGTCTTGTTCAGTCAACGGTACACAGGGGCTACACAAGTTCGGAGTACAGACTATGGCCTCTCGACCAGCTATGGCCAAAGTCAGAACGACTAATGCGAACAGAAATTTCATGGTTGATCTGCAAAGTTTTAGGCAATGATCAAACGAATTCAAATTCAAATTCAACAACATCGAGGAAAAATCTTGAATGTAGGAGGATGGAAAAAATTGTTCTTTACTAATTCCGGTGTAACGATATAATCAGGGTGAAAGAAAATTACCGGTTCTCTAACGCGCAAATTAATTTTTAGTTTTAATTCACTTCGTATAAAATTCATACGAAATACGGAATGATTTATTCACAAAACAATGGAGACACCTCTGTACAGTGGAGTGCTATTTTAAGTGTACTTTGTCCACTTTGATGTAGCACTTGCGCATACATTCATACTCGTACAATATTAAGGTTATTGATCTATTTTCAATATGGATCAAAAGACAACGGTCCTTCTACAAAAACGACGTACTATACTATTTGTAATATAAAAATAAAATATCGCAAGGCCGAGAGCGAAAATTTACGACGTTAATTTACAAAGTAAAAATATTCACTCATCGTGGAAGGTTCAATTAAATTATTAGTATACATTTCATCCATACTCACGTTAAATTGTAATTTTTTCAAAAAACCTTTTGCTCGAATGTCAAACGACTACGATATTCTTGGAAACGCTTTTATATAGACACAAACCCCGTTTTTATGAGGAGTTGAGAAAACATAAAGATCCGAATGTCCGAATTATCTTTACTGGTGATTATAAATCCACTTTGTTTCCGTATTTTGCACGTTTTGCCGTGCAGTTTCTATAACAGTACAGATAATAAGACTTTTAAATAATTTAGCGTCGTTCAATCGTTTGTAAAACACAAAGTGTAAAATAATCCTTGAATTTTTTTTTCGAATCCTTAGTACAAAGGTGAAATAATATATATGCTCGCATACACCGCAAAGCTTTTTTTTTTTTTCTTATTATCACAACTGAAAGAGCATAGTAAATAGATTGCTCACGTTATCCAACTATTTGCACTTGGTTTACTTCGGCGATGCAGAGTAATCGAGTCTTCGACGTCTTATAAATGGTCGTGCGAAGCAAAATCTCTCGTTTATTTTAATGATTTTTATAATAGTTTTTTTTTAACATTGGCAAGTCCAGCCTCCATGACAGTCTTTTTTACATTCAGTTCCCGGTTCGCATGCCGAAGTTGGCGTATCCGAGGACTTTATCAGTTCCGAACAATCCCCACCAGCCGCTTGAAACAAGTAAAAAAGGAAGGTAGAAAAAAAATTAACAGATAATTCTGCGACTGAAAAATCGTGAGAGGACTGAGTAAACTCTACTCACGGATTTTGTCTCTGCAAGCATCGCAGCATCCACACCACCCACCATTCGGAACGATAACCCCAACGGGACAAGTCTCGTTAGTCAAAGAAGCGCATTTAACAGTCCAACAAGCGTCCTCACGACAAGAATTCGGTTTGTTTCGCGCAATTGTTACCGCGAAAAACGTCAGAAGAACTGCCAAAGTGTACGCAAATTTCATGACTGTATCTTTAACCTATGTGAAAAGTCAATGATCTGTGATGGTCAAAAAAGTCGATTGAATTTCTGCAGGTGGAGGTTTTTCAAGCTTACCAAAATTATGATTTCCAGTCGATTACTGCGGGTGTTTTTCGAAAACGTTAGTTTAACTTTGATATGATTATACTGACTGCAGGTGCTTGGAGAGGCGTCTTTATATATCGGCCTCTGGAGTGTTTTATTTTTATATAAATATAAATATACACCTAGAGATAATACGCAAATAGGAATACATCATATCTATATTAACAACGGCTCTTATGCGTCGACATATAAAACCTGTTTTGTATTTGTCATTAAAACGTTAGCGCACGCGCGTAACGTACAACACAAAATGGACACTAACTTAAGTTCTTGCCACGTATCTCACCGCACATATATGTTAGTTATAACACAACAACAATTAACGCTGAAGTCTGCGAAGAAAGAAAAAATAACAAACCGAGCAAGCGGTTTAATTACTTATACAACATTATTCACTATACGAGCGTATTATGCATACAATTTGTCGAGTCTTCCCGATGGAACGCATTGCACATCCGGTGGATATGGTGAAATGAATTTTTTGTCATATTATTATGGGATCTGAACCCGTGCAGGATTATGATTATTATCTCACTGGATGTACGTGTGTCCACCACTGCAGCTGAAGATCGATCATCGCCTTCCAACGTTGGATGGTGAACATGATCCGGCAGAATATTGAAATTTCGGGCAAATGTATTTAAATTTTATGAAATTAAACGACAATACGTATTGTGTATTTGACGCTGCATAATATAATATCGAGCGAAGCCCACTCTCGTATATATAAATCAATGGTAAATTATTCTCTATACAAAACGAATAATTATTAACCCGTCTGCAATTTATACAAACATCGCATCATTCCGATTTATCGGATTCGGGCTCTAGCAGTTCGCCTATAAATATGATTATCTTGAATTTATTATCATGTAAATTATGCGCCGGAAATTCCGCCTAAAATTATATGTTTTTATTAAGTTTTCCCCACATATTTAGCGCGCAATTAGGCCGTGCCCAACCTATTGGTTTTTTTGATCTTTCTTTCGTTCGTCTTCCACATTTGTCTTATTCATTACACATTTGTTTGGTTTTAGTTTTTTTTTTGTTTTTTCTTTCCAATGTTCTCGTCTTTATATTAATTAACCGAAATCCCGATATTAGATACCGTTATGGTTTCCATGGCGATAAATTAGAAAACAGTTCTTCCCTGACTATACCTCGATTCGACGTAGGTATACATACGAAACCCTGCGTAGGAAAAAGTTTTTCAGTCGGCAGCTGCTCGTTTTAGTTTCACGAGAACACCCACGAAGAAGGTGCAGAGCTGTATAGGTGAGAGGTATAGGTATTACTTATTGGATAGGAAAAAAAAAGAAGAGATGCAAGAACACTGGAGGAAAATATAAAGGGAAGGGGGGGAAAAAAACGTAATTCAGAAGAGACCCAAGCGGCCGGGTACAGTGTATAAATACTCGGGAAGAAAACTACGAAGGCGAACGACACGCGAGAGAAAAAGAAAAAGAAAAAGAAAGCCTTGTCTAGGTTAAAAAAAAGGGGCAGTTTTTTTGCTTTGAAAAACGGTATACATGAGCGAGGGGATACGACTCAATAATACCCGCGTGGCGTGGAAAGACGTCTTGGAAAACGAGTGTAGAGGAAAATGTGAAAAACCGGAAGGACGTGCGCGGGAAATGATTGTGGGAGGAAGGAGCGAGGGTTGGGGTTTTCGACCCATGAGTGAAAAAGGAGGGACGGGGTAAAGGTGGAAAAAAAATTTCTTAAATGTCGCCGCAATGACTCGCACGACCAAATATCGTATAAGTCCGGGATATAGCTGAGTTCGAGGAAGGTTTATACCCACCATAGCCGCGAAGAGGGTGAAATTAATCGTTTCTACGACTGACCTCTGACCTCGGTCACGATCATCTATCGCCGTCTTTGCTCCGAAAGGCGTCCAAAGGCCATAACTTTCCATCGTTCTCCTCCTCCGCCGCGACTCTCCCTCCTGCTGCAACGGGAGCTGTAAACTCCTTTCAGGAAACCCAGACGCATGGGGAGGAATGAAGAGGCGAGAGAGAGAGAAATCGAAAGCTTAAGCCAACCGCTACGACTGCAAGGACGCGTAGAGGTTGTGCAGGAAGCGGCTGATATCGACGTGGATCAAGCTCAGATTAACCAAGGATTTATAATATTGTGATAAGGCCCGATGCCCCGCTACCCAGCTGGCCTGTTGGCCCCAATTACAAAGCGAATTTCAAATGGCTTGTTTCCATGATCCAAAGGGGGGCGACGGCGGCCCGTAAGAGATGCAGGGAGATATGGTCCGGGCGACACCCTCGCTACCCGCGGGAAACTATACATATATATCGGACTCGTTTTGGGCGATATCGACGTGGATATCTCACAGGATATCCGGGAATATCCGCGGCTAGGATCGCTCGCTCAGCTGATAGGTTTAATGGTCAATTTCCTACCGTTACGTCCAACTGTCCGAAACCGATCAATCTGGATCAGAGCACCCATGTATGATATGTATGTATTATATACCCATGCATATCCCATCACATATCTCCAATACTCCTATGCACATATTGATACGACACGGATACTCTATACTTCCGCGTGTTCGGATTTATGCCCATAATAGATAATATCATACCGATACCGATCTTTTCACATCTGATACACGTAATACTCTCTGACCTTTTTCATTCCGAGAATTACATTTTTTCTTTCAAATTTTTGTTTTTCTTCGAAAATGATTCAGAGAGATACAAATCTTTTGTCTGAAGGTCATTTCGTTAACCTACGTAAGATTTTGTATTCGGTGATTTGGTACGAGCAACGAAGAAGCTGTCTAACCCGAAATTCAAACGTGGAAATCAAATTCTTTCTTCAGATATTTTTTTTCCTTCTGACTTGAATTCGTGACAAACAATCGAAAGCCAAGGGTGCAGGTTAGGTAAGGTTCGGATGACTGGTATGAAATTCAAGACGTTGGATGGAACCTTTTCATTGGGTTTATGGGGTCAAACTTTGGATCGGAAGTTATCCTCGCTCTTTCTCCTCTTTTCCCTCGTGTCTTTCAGACAAACTGCGAGGTGGGGCGGAGAACAAACCGCGGATTTCAGGGATGGACGAACCCAGAGGAATCCGGTTAAACTCCTCCGTGAAAATGGGGAGTGGAATTCAACGTCATTTCTCCGAGTGAGACAGGATATTTATTTTCAGTCCCATTTCGTTTCAATTAACGTCGTATATTCCGGATGATTTTTATTATTATTATACATATATATATAAACGCATGTATCACGTATTCTTTCAGCTATTATATACGTAAAACAAAGAGGGGTGAAATAATAAAGAGCTCTTCACTCTAAATCTCGTTTTAAAAATATATGTGACTCGCATCAGTAAATTAATATTGTATATAATACGACAAACATTTTTATTCTCCCCCGTATCTGCACATTTGGACAAATCATATCGTTCGTCCGCGAATAATTTTTTTTTCACCAATTTTTCGTAATTTTTAACAATTTTTCACAATCACCCGTCACTCTCGCGAGATCAAATTGCGTTTACACCCACCTACTGCCTAATTCGTCGCAGTAAAACCAGGGGTGGGGTGGGGGAGGGGGGAGAGGACGATTTTGTACGGTTTTACCGTTGGCTGAACGAACGGTTGAAGGGTATAGAAAAGGAAATATTATGGATATAAGGTATAGAAGACCCCCGTAATCCAGCCACTGTACGCGGACTAATATTTCTGGCGAAACCCCATTTGCAATCCTTTCCGACGCTTCATCAATCTTTATTAATTCCGATCAAATCCTTCGTTATCTCCAACACCCCTCCCAGTTCTCTTTTCCTCAGTGCACCGCATCGTTTCGTTCGAACTTTCAGAGCGCGGCGGCGCGCGTTCATCTCGAAAAAGCTTGAAGAAGAGGAAAAAAAAAAAATGAAATACTAAAACCGAAAAAGGAAAGAAAAAAAAGTACAGGAAGAACGAAAACGAGTCCTGCTGGGGGTGGAAAAATAAAGCCACGGGAAAACCCAGCGGGTAATTTAGTCTTGAAGAGATATCGATTAAACTGGCTGACAATTTCTCTCTGCAAGGCCCCGTAGGCAACGCCAGACGCTAACGCCGACCTCGACGTTCGCGAGATATTTCCCGGCTCGCTGACCCGAAGGGTATTATTAGGTTGGCCTAGGTTAGGGTGAGGCGTAAGGGCGAGGCGCACATCCTAGCCACGGACATTGATAGGTATCCTCAATCAACCGTGTGAGACAACCTCCTGCGGCACAAACCTTGCGCAGCTCAACTGTTGGGACGAGCTAGAGGAACCTGGAATTTCTCAGCCGTTGACCTCTTCCGAACGCCAGAATTCCCGCGTACGTCATATCGTTGTAGACACTCCCATTATATGGAAGATAATTCAAGTTGCTGGACTTTGAACAGCTATTCGAAATTAGCTAACGACAAGCGTGAACTTTACTCATTACTGAAAGTGGGGGATTATATGAAAGTTTAAGTGAAAAACCTCGCCGAAATTTGTCCGAACCAACGTAATCGCTTTTCTAAACAAATATGAAATATCGAATCATAAAATCTATCGCACAATTTTTGTATTAGGTACTTTGATATGTGTCTGGAGAGAAGAAAAAATAAAACAAAAAAAAAAACTTCAATCTCCTCCGATGAAAACGCATGCACAGCGAAAGCTTTCTTCATGAAAGCTTTCCGAAGAACCTTCGCATAAAGTTCCTTCCGCATGTCGGTTTAAATATTTTTTCCAACAGACGCCAACTTATAATATGGTCTTGAATTTTGGAGAAAAAGAAAGTGATGGTTTTTGTCAAAATTTCAACAAGGAAACGAGCTGGATCGAAGGATATTCTAGTTTTTGTTCAATTAATTCGGTCCGTTGATGTGTAGGTTGGTTGAAAGTCGAAATAAAAAGGCGTTAATGACTAAGCATCGTTGACCGGATGTGACCGAAATTAAGAAGGTGTACACGATTACAATCTTTGGGTTATTTCCCTCGGGAACAATGTCCTGCTACATAAGGGGAGCAGCTTACGTTGGAGGCAAAAAGTGGGATGGCCTACCGGCAAAAAATGATCATTAGAAAAAACGGATGAAAAAAACATCCGAGGAAACCGGATCGATCGCGACTAAACCACAACCTGCCGGTGCAAATACGCCGGGAGCACTTCGAATCCTCCGTCTCTTTTCAAGGTAAAAGTCGCTAGACCAGAATTCCACCGGTCTCGGAGGTCTAATGAAAATTGTACAGGTAAAAAAAGACGATAAAAGCTGTCGGTAATAATTATAAGCCCACGGCGCGTACGAACGGGAGAGAAGGATTGACCGTCGACTGACATCACGCAGCGCACCGAAATCACCCTATTATAATCTGTAAATAAACAACAACGACAACATTCGACTGTTCGGAATGTGTTGGCCAAATGAAAGCGGAACGACAGTTTTATTACCTCGTTATTGTCGAAATTTTATTTTCAGAAATGACCCTCTCCATGAGCTGTACGAGAGCACAATGAGAGCGAGCGTTAATCCGAACAAATGGGTATGGTATGGTGGTGCTTTTGCTGCAGCACCGTTCGAATGTATAGTGAAAAACGAAGCCGAAGAAAAGCAAACCTGAAATTCATTGCAGGTCACGCGAACTCCGCCCCCGTCTACCTCGGATGAAAATAGTTTATCGCCTTTCTTCGAAACTCTGCAGTGAACCCCAAAAAATAGCTCGGTAATCCTTAAAGTGTTCCCTTCATCTTCAAACTCTCGATTCCCTAAACATTTTCACTTCCAAAATATAATTTTTCTCTGTATAATTCCAAATTCATTTCCGCAGGACATTTTCTCGGACGCGATGGAAAACCGCGGTCTTTCCAGCCTCGGGGTGTGGCTTGTTTCATGGACCGTAATCCGAGTGTAGAAAATATGATAACCGGGTAAAAGTAGGGTAACTGGGGTATGATGAAGGGGCGATGACGAGATGAAATGCATATTCCTACAGCTCGCGAGTAACACGATGTGGATTAAAAGTCTAAAATTCATTTCTCTTGGCATGGGACGTTTTTATTTATTTTTTTCCCCCTTCATCTCGAATTGGAGAAGGTTGTCATCGCGCGGATCCATTCATAAATCATACCGTTGATAAACGAGTTGGTAATTCTATAAGGTTTGATTTTCCCGAGAACACGATGCTGGGGTATTGGTGAAAAAAAACCTCTCATTCGATTCGTTATATTTCTTTGATTTCCGCAGCTATATCTAATATACACTTGTAAGAGTTTTCTTTCACAAGATCTTTTTCAACTTACGAAAGCCAATCGCGCGCGCGATCATTTTTCCCGAAATACACCCACCTGCGTTACTCACCTTTTTTTCTTCTCTCTTCTCTCTCCGCGGATCCAATTTTCTAATTCAATTCGAAAAGTGTCTCTACATTCCCTATGATTTTATACATCAGCCGAGCGATAAATGGCGGCAAGTAAACGAGCGGAAAATGAAAGAGTAATAAATGTGTGTGTACTGCACGTGTATTTCTTTTATTATCTGGAACGGACGTAAAATTCAGCCAATATTCGAGCACTCCGATCGATTCTCGATACAGTTAGTTATATATACGACGACATACCTCATCGTAGAGTAGCTACCTAGCTGCTGCAGCTTATATTATTCCTACAACTGCAATTGCTCCGGGAATATTAAGGCTCTCGAATCCCGTAGGATCCGCAAGACGAGCTGCTACGCTCTGATAACCAAATGAGCTGCTCGTTGCCGAATGATCTGGCATTACGCCTGGCAAATGTCCTCCTTCGAATGGATATCAACCGCGATTTGCTCCGACGATTCCATCGGCACGTGCCAATTCATTGAAATTATACCGCACGGTTTCGATTCCGTATTAAAACTATATACGAACTCATTACAGGAATACAAGATTAACGGTAAACGAAATTATAGTCCAAAATTCCGACGAATAACTTCGCAAATCTTTCTCGAAAACCACCACGCATCCAACTAGATTTATAGCAAAAAGAACCAATTTACTCCATTCAAAAGATATCTCCAGATCACGACTCGCGCTGATAATTATTTTCATTTTCTTGAAAATTACTTCGCGTTGAGGTTGACTGAATGCGAGGTTAGAAATTAATGAAAATTCTGACACGCCAGCGCTTTCACTTATGCTACATTTGGGTTACATGGGCTGTAGGTAAATCGTTCCACATTTAGGGGGCTGGGAATTTTCATGTAACACCACTTTTTTTAATGACACATTTTTGCGTTTCATGATTTGTACAAGGACGATGCGAAAGTTAAGCTTAGAATGTTGAGAGTGGTGTTTAAAATTCTGATGAGTGGATAGAGTAATTATTTTGGTACGTATGTAGTTACATGTCGTGTTGCTCGTTGTACTTTGACATTACCTACCTTATGTAAGGTGCACTCTGCCGTTTCAATTATAGCCTCGTATACGTACGTACCTGAAACAGAAAGAGGAACGTCTGTTTAAACTTTGTCTTGGTCCTTAATTACTGTGAGGTCGTAAATACAAAAGGTTTCGTATAACTTGTACAAGTTACTATGGCGGCCATGTTATTATACCCTACTTGCGTACAGGGGTCGCACGAGGCATTTCTTTGAAAGTTTTTAGCTACGCGAGTGCCCCTCTAGACTATGACAAAATGTATATTCGCAAATTATATTTAACCCAGTGAATTTTCACGGTTAAAATAAGAAAGAAGAAAAATTGGACGATAATTTTGCTCAGAGTTTACTTTAACTTCATTTATAAGGTGAAGATATATGCATGTTGGAAACATTACGATACGGGGGACTTGAAATACTGTAATAACACATTCCTGGAAATTGAAATCATAACTCGATACTCATTACCTCCAAAAAATATTCAACCATTTCGTGGAAGGAAATCAATTTAGCGTGATCGCTGATGATGGAAAATTTTAAAAAGAAAAATTGTACTTGAAACGCACCCGCAGGTTCCGACATTTATTGAATAAATTTTTGGAATCCTACTCCTTCGGGGCGAAAGAAGGGTTTCGAGTTAGAGGAAGAAAATCCATGCGAAGGTTTCGAGAATGGGAAACGTACGAGACAGAGTGGACGTGTCAAAGATTTTGGATTTGGTATAAAGAAAAATTGGAGAGCTCTTATTTCTCTTTTTTATAACCCAGTAAATTTCGGACCTCGACGCGCTCTTTGGGACAAATTTTTCAGGTCACGATTAGAATTGGGCAGGTCAAGCAGACGTGACCGTCGGATTTAAGAGCGTTGAAAAGTTTGAAAACTTCGTATGTATGTATAGTTATTTATCGAACCGGAGAACGTCTTGGAAAAAGTTGAGTTTGTCGACGCGGGTGCGTTTTTCTGTACATTATAATATAGGAGAGCACGCCACACATGTTTCGACTTACATAATATAGCCCACGCAAAAGTGAGATTAACGCGTTATTTCAACTCGACGAAGCTACGCGGTGACCCCGGAAAGTAGCAAAACCCGTCTTGTATTTTTGCCTCTCTCACTCTGTAGCGCAGAAAAAGGGAAAGGAAACAAAAAAAAAATTTACGGGAACGGAACGTTACTTATTCGGCTACTTTACCACCCCATTGCTGTTTCAACGGGGTTAATAGACCCGTAACACTGGAGAATAAAGAACCGCAAATCCGCCCTGAAGTAGATCCTGAAGCTCGAGTGGTATATTGGGTGCTCGAATTCGCGACTTTTCCACCAACTATAAGCTATCTCAAAGTAATCACGTTGTGGAAACTCAGAGCTAAAGGGTTGTAATAGACCAAATATCCAATCAAACTTTACCTTGACCAACCTCGTGACCAAACTTTAAGTGAAAAGTTGTTTTTGGGATCTTGGAATTAGGATGATATGCATTCAAAGAGAACACGTATCGTCGGGTTCTTACCATAGGGCGGGTAGCGGCGGATCGTTTTTTTTTTTCTTATTTTTTCTTTCCTCGACATTTTACTTCCGTGCAGATCCTCCAGTGAAAGGTGCTGAATCTGATAAAACTTAAGTTCCCTCAACAAACTTGCGATTGAATTTGATCTCCGGGATCCACCTCCACAAATTTCTTTTCGTTTTTACAACAGTTGTAAAACGTAGTTTTGTTGGTTTATTCATTTTTTTCTTGTCAATGACCCACTTTTGCGACCCTACAAAATTCATCTATAAAATATCGTGAAGTTCCCTTCTTCTTTATTTTTACTTTCGCCATATCTTTTGATTTTTAGGCTTTCACAAGATCCGTATATTAGTGGGTTAAGTCAAACGTCGCGATGTCTCGTAATAAATTTGGCAAGGCAGACTCAAAAGATAAAGTTCAACTTAAGTTTTACCAAATTTAGCGGAATTCGCGGCATAGCTCGAGTACAACAATTTCGAATTTCGGTCCACCCTATATTGTATATAATTCACATCATCCCACCGCGCAAAAGTAGTAGTCGAATTTCAAGTTTACCGACAAACAGAACCGACGATGTAAACTAGGTACACATATAGCTATAATACATACGAGTGTTTCAGTCTGATCGCTACAAACTTCTAAAACGTGATCACTCAAAAAGGGTGTCAAGTAGATACACGTGTGTACAGATCCACACATATCGAGAACACAACGCGAATCTGGAGCAAAATTGCCCACCCGCTAGATCCGTAGGCGCTGTTAATCCAAGCGTCATCATTCGCAGGGTGTAGTTTACATCACGTCTCGCGTGTGTTTTACACATACATCTAATAAAATATAAACATATGTACATCTGCATCTACATCTACATACGGTTACGTACACGTATGCATATGGTAAATAAGGACGTGTATGTATAGTATTTACATAGGTATGCAGTACATATGTATATACCTAGTTTTCGCGAATCGGGTAAGATGTTTGTGGGGATGAGTCGAGTTTGGTGGAAATTAGGGATGGGGTGTCGCGTAAAGTGGAGTGATTCGAAACTCGGTTGAGTACTTGGGGCCAAAGGATCAGAGCTGGATCTTGCGCGTACGTATAGATACATCGGTGCTAATAAGATTCTTCTAAAGGAGTGAGAAGTAACACTCCTGGGTACGTATTTAGTCGCACCTCAAAAGCTGCCTTGATTTAATGACTACTCGACTAAATACATATGACACCGATAAATAAGTTACACCACGTTTACGTAAATACATCCTAATCACAAGGACCAAATGAGAGAACTGATATATTCCAACGACAAATTGCGACCGGAAAAAGAAGAATAAATCCAAGTAGCGTAAAGATAAATTTCTTACTTTGAAAAAAAAAGTAAATAAAAAAACTGCAGTATTCGTAATAATACCTGCAGTAATTCTTGGCGATAATAAATGTCACTTCTTGAAAAATAGTATCTCAAATCTACAAGTACATAATTTGTTGAAAATAGATTTTTTTTCATCCCCTAGATTTTCTTTGTTTCTTTTTTTTTTTTTTGTTCTTTTGCCTGGCAGGTATATAATTCACGTACGTGCACAAGTGCAAAAAAAGAGGATCATTTTTCAAGATCCTTAATTATACGAATAAAATTGACGGGATCTAGAGTGCAGGATTGTTAAGGGTAAGTGGTTAGTTTTATTAATAGTAATTATAAAAGGTTGCACGAGTCGCAGTATAATAAGAGTTGGCCGGCGTATACGTATAACATCGCCACGCCTAGTTTAAGGCTGCTTGTCACGAACCCCGATCCTTTATATTCCTTCGGGAGTGTATGAAAAGCGAAAGAACTTACACATGCGGCATGCTGCAGTAAAGGGTAGTTTCGTCGACGAACGGCACGACACCGAACAAACCTTTCCGCCGCGCTTACCACCCTTAATCACAATACTTACGCCCGATTAAGATCTGGCAAATTGATAAACAGGCGCAAAATGTTTTCCCCCATTTTCTTCCGTTGATTTTATTTCCTTTCCTTCGTCCCCCCATCGCCATCGGCGTCGACTTTTCCTCCAGCCTCGACTGCACTCGCTGCAGAATCCGGAACGACACCGACGCACACCGATATTTTTTCCTCAAATTTCAAGATTGCTTCCAGAAAATCATCCATCAATTTTTTTGATACACTCGAATCAATCTCTGAGCAATTCTTTGAAATTTTTTCCTTCCCCCTTTCAGGATTCCGATAATATTCCAATGTGCCTTTATTTGATTTCGTTTTTTTTTTTTCTGTTTCTTATGATAGTAAAAACGTAATTCTGTTTCAATCTACCATACCGCATACGATGCATTTCTACGAACACCTCGATGCACCACCTAATTTTTTTTTTCCCCTCCATAACGGGCATAAAGGTGTTCCAACTTCCAACCACATATCAGTGGCTAGGAGGTTTACGTGAAATAATTTCACTTTGCAAGAACGATAAGAAAACGTAGCGCACGTTATATAGAGGACCTTTTATGATTGCTGAATCGCGTGATATAGAGTCGACTACTGCATGGGGTTCATTCCGGATCGCCACAACGTCCATTGGTCCGGCTCCTTAGCTGGTCGCGGAAAAACAAAAGACCAAAGAAAAAAAGAGAAAACGAAAAGGGGCAGAAAAAAATTTAAGCTCAGCAAGGGGCCTCGAGGAAGAAACTATGTATTAAATCTCGCTGCGATTATCTCGCGGAAATGTTTCGTCATGCGAAAAAAAACTGCAACTGTCATTGATCTCTCTCAGTTTCTCATGAAAAACAGGAGAAAAAAAATCCAAGTGAAAATTTCAGAATCATCCAGGGAAGAGTGCGAGTAGTACCTACACGTGTACATAAAAATCGGGTTGGAACATTCTGGGATTGTAAAGAATGCTTTTTTCTACTCTGCGGCGTTTAGTAAAACTGCAGAGCAGCTGCTCCGGATCGTTTGAGAATGAGAGGGAGAAATAAAGAGAGAGAGAGAAAGGGAGAGAAATGCGACGGTATTTTCGTGGATCTGCGGGTCCATATTCAAAATTAAAGTCGATAGTTTCGTAAGCCAGTATTACATAAAGCTCCGAAATTAAATGAAACTTTTTCGAGGGATTCTCCCGAGCGGGTTGACGCAGAGACCACGTTAGCCTCACTGATAAACTTTTCGAAACTAAATTCACCGATTATAGAAGACCCTTTGTCGCATCAAATAGTTCCAATTCATACGATTAATGTACGTATAACCGTATTATCTCCACCCTTTTACCTTTTAACGCACTAAAAGCACGAAATTTCACATCGTTTGTATAAAATTTACATTTTGTCCAATTGGTTCTAAATACTGTGAATAAAATAAAATTATTGAAAATATTGGGAAGATGTCTGCTTAACCACAGTTCTATAAACCGATAAAATTTAAACTCAAAAGATATAATATGCGGTTATGGTTTTGCGGAATTTCAAACTATTCATTACGTTATACGCGTTGATGTTTATTCAAACGAAAACCAGAAGAAAAAATAAGGAAAAAAAAAATTTATAAATTTTAAACAAACCGAGAAATGTCGTCGGTGAAAAAAAGCGTGTTTAAAAAAGAAAAAAAATAAGTTCACAAACAAGGGTGAAAAAAAATGGAGCGTACAAATATCTATAAATTTAGCTGGCAGTGTACCGTTGAGATTATGAGATGGATAATACGGCGGGTACATCCCTACGGGATTTGAGAGCGGGAAGGATCTTTCGGTCTTTGTACGAGTATAGCATCTGGTGATAGTAGTCGGTGGTGGTTGGATATAAGTTGGTCTTCCGTTGGACGTCCTTCGGATCCTTTTTGCGTCTACAGGGGATACCGCGAGCGAGCACGTGTGGCGCGCAAAGTCCGCAAAAGTTTAGAGATAAGTTCCTGTTTTACGTATCTCTGAGGTGAACCGAGTAGGGACGATGGAAAAGTAAGAAGACTCCCATATACCAGCTTTTCAGAGTCCCGCTCACTTCACCCCATTCACCAAGACCTCAATAATTTAGACTAACTGACGCGACGCGGCCCGTATTATACCGTACGGAAATACAGAAACTCGCGCCCGACATCGACGCGCGCCACGCAGTTTCCTAACGATAAATAACTGCTATAGCTACGCTGGTAGAAATACGTGTAGATACGCCAAGCAAAAAACGAACCTAAGCTATACCAACATAAGACGTGTGTGAATACCAAGCTCTTAAACTCGCTGTGGGTCACCCGAAACTTTGAAAAAACAAGTGATTTACGCTCTACAGGCTGCTTAGGCTGCATTATGTTCTCGACTAAAATCTATGTTCTAGCCGCGTCTTATTGTGCTTGTGCTTTTAGGCTTTCAAAGGCTGGTCGAAAAGGGTTTGAAAAGTCGAAAATCTCAAAGCCCCGTCTCAGAGTTTCTTTCATTCGGGGCAAGAAGAGGAGAGATTTTAAAATTTGGGAATTTTTTTTTGTTGCCAAATGAGTTCAACCAAAGGGATGAGATTCGGAATTATTTCATTTCATGCGATACTAAAGAGAATCCTATCGGACGTGAATAAAAGATGAAATAAAGAGAAGTAGTGATAATAATAATAACACGGTGTGTCACGTGGGCGTCGATGACAAAGGTGCGACGCTAAGAAATTCCGAGCTGTCACGTCGCCCCCAAAATTGATGTAGACGTACCGCCCCCGATATTCGTCGTTAGTTCTCTGGTTTTCTGGAAATTCACATTTAGTCGGATTTCCCCTAAATCTTTCCAGAACTAGATGCGGACGGTCATGGGACTCGTGGGTTATTTCCGAAATTTTCATCCTACCCGTAGACGACGCCTTTACAGCCATTAAATAGTCCCATAAATATAAAAATCTATTTACGTATATAAAATCACCGTGTATATATCTACACATGTTTGTATATATGAACTACTTTTTACGGTATGGAGATAATAAAATGAAATCCACATGGATTTTATTCAACGACTTTAAACGTGCGGATGGATGAATTAATTAAAAATGTTCAAGGAAATTACGCGGCTATACCGAGAAGTTTAATAATCTTTGAATATTATAAACTTTGTGTGTATCGCACGGAGAAGGTGTTGTAACGAAACGTACTCGTACATACCTGATACGTTCGTGTATCTATATTATTACCCAGGAGTCCAGTTTTTCCGTTCGAGAAAAAGAAGCGCGTTTCAACCATACGGCTGATGGGAGTAACCGGAGGATGGAAAAATATGAAACAACGCGATGGTGTTTCCGGGTATTTTTCTCCTCCGCAATATCCTCCGTAACAGCACCCAAAGCGACGCGCCGGGCTGCCCAGTTCACGTACATTTGCATATTCGGTAGACAGAACTTTTGCGCAAAGGTCCACCGGGCCAAAGTATATAAATATATACCTACAGTACGTATAGCATACGCGTTCAATATTTGCTGTAGAATCGCCATCGACTGTTACTGGCCGGAGGAAGAATATAACCAACTTTGCTGCACAAATGCAGGGGCTATTTACCCGTCGAAACGAGGAAATGTATTATAAATACACGTGTATCTACATCCGCTATGTATCCGAAGATGAGAAAACGTGAAAAGGAGAAAATGCGCGGGAAAATATGGCGCGAAACTTGGATAGTTTGTTACTAGACTAGACGTACACCGTAGTAAGGATATAAATGCATAAAAGAAGGCGAAGCTGGTTGAAAAGCTGCAGAAAAGCGAAGCCGCGCGATGCGCTATTTATTTATTGGCTTCGTAAGTCTTCTGTTTACACGTATACCCCCTGCAGATGTATCCACACGAAATGCACGTAAAACGAATACACAGAGAATGCGTATGCGGAATATGGTGCACGTGATATACACCTATATTTTACATCACATTAGTACAACCATTCTTTGCGATAAGAAAGATACTATCCTCCTCTATTCCCTCATCTTTCGCAGGATAAACTTAAAAGGATGTATCATGAATCCCTCAGCGTTAGAAAATCTTTTGCAGAAAATATTCTGTTATACATTTTCTGGAATTTATAATTTATATTAGATTTTTTTTCTTTTTCTTTCAACGTCTGCATTTTACTCCTTCAGTTTTACGCGTTGTCACCGTATGTAATACAAGGCGTGAAAACGCCGAGTTTCTGTTATTCGAGACAATTTTCTTTCCATATGCAAAAGTAGAAGCAGCGATTATTCCCATCTATGGAACTAGCTCACCGTTGATTACATGGAAATAGCCGAGCAGGCTAGAGAAATATTTTAACTATACGACGCGCTGTACTTTTATTGCACCAGCTCCAGTTCGCCTTCACACCTTTGTACTTATATCGTCGAACAAAGGCCGAAGTACCGCGCCTTGACGCCTCGGTACGAGTGCTTCATACGTATACAGGGTGGGCAGGAACGAAGAAAAAAAAATTATGGACTCGAAGTAGAAGATACGATCTTGCTTGCTTTTGGGATCGGTAAAAACTGGGGGAATTCAATTTTCATTTCAATTTTGAAAATCTGACAATTCCTCTTCTATTGCCGATAATAATTAGTCATTTTTCTTGGGCCACCCGTTATCGGTTACAAGCTTGGTGAGAGTATAGTTATGTTGCACGATGTAGACGTAAATACGAGTAGTTTTATGCACTCAAGCGTGGATGATCATATGTAATATTGTGTATATGCTTAGTGCAGCTAATGTAGATACCTGTATTTGTGTAATATACAAACGTGTATATCCATAGATAACAAACGATGCAGAGTGGGTAACCTGAGGTAATTTCTGCACAATTGCTGTCCAAAGGTGTAGGCTACGCGTGGTATAGCTATATAGTTGGAAAATGTATAGCGTGTATTACATATGGTATGATGATAATGATTATTATGGGGGTCTCGGCGAGTCGCACGTGATGCCTAACGATGCTTTTCATACACGCGTATTTACGACATACGTATATATGCAGGTTTACCTAGAGGAGTGCTGTTGCATTTGCGTTGTCGACTTAATACCGCAAAGTGCATAGAAAGCCCAGCCAGCTCACCTGTATGGCTTCGGAAAAAACGTCGTTATTTTACGACGTCAAGTCGACAGATAGATGGATAGATACGTCACTTATACCTCTTTCATTCTTTCAACTTTATCAAACAAGTACGAGGAAGCCAATAAATATAAGAGCAAAGAAAAAATTTTACCCTACGTTGATATGTTAATGAATTCTAATTGTCAGACCAATTTATACACTTCAACCTGATGATTGATAGTGATTTGATGAGAAAGAAAGTCCGCAAAAAATGCGCGTTGAAAATCGCGATCCAGATGTGAGGATAGAAATTTTTGCGTTTTCCGAGGCAGAAAATTAAATATTTCCCGAATCGTTCGAGCAGCTAATTCTTCCCTTCTTCCTCACCTTTGATACGTGCTACGTGTTTGCATCGGCAAAATGCAGGTCTTCGAGGAAGGAAGTGAGGAGGCTGAGGCTGGGCCCTTTTCATCTAATTTCTTCGGGAAATGAAAACCCTCGCTCTTTCTGCCTCGCAAATTTTTCGCTACTTTTAATCTTGAAATGCATCCTGCAGGTCGGCGTGTACGAATCTAGGTACCGTAGATACCATATAGAGTCCTGCAGGATCCGAGAGTAGACGAGGCGCAATATTTGCGCTTCTCCAATTTTCGAATGGCTCGGTAGCTGCAATTTTCTACCAGCAAAAGTTAATTAAAAAATGATGAAAAAAAAAAAAAAAAAACAGAATTAGCTGAAACGGTCCCATAAAAATAACCTCCGTTTCATACATCCGGTAGAAAATAGTTTAAAAAAATCAAACGAATCGGTGTTAATAATATGGTAAATATTTTATTTCGTACGTGATAAGGTGTACGAGTGATTGTAATAACAATTCCATCTGCGGTATACAACAGGGAAGGTATTTTTTTCCATAATATATTTTTGGATCAATTTTTTATCCTTTTTTCACAAGGTACAATAATCAGAGTTAGGTAGGATCTCTTATAGTTTCCAAATTCCGCGGGTATCTCTAGAACGCGCGGGTTATTCGTTTCATTCTTATTACAGGGCCGAGGATCCGCTTAACGGTTCAACTTTACCCGGACTCGGGATGGGCGGGAGGCAGAAACGGGAGACCTCGGACTACGACTTGGAAATTACTACTTTGGTTAACAACTCGGAGTCAAGTCGATTCCCCGTGCTTACCGGAACCCTTAGCTCCGACTCTGTGGGAGCAAAAGTAATCCAAGTACCCCGCGATCCGACGCCAACCGACTACCAATTCGATCCTGCGTTTCTATATCCCTCACTCTCGTTTTTTTTTTTTTTTTTTTTTTTTTTACTCTCCAAAAATAACAATCACTGCTTTCCTTTTTCCTTTCATCTTCGTTCTAATGAATAAATCACGATCAAAAGATTAACAGGACGATCGATCGATTTTCTTTTTTTTGGTTTTTCTCAAGAAGTTTTCTTGACACAGTTTATTTTTTTTCTTACAAATTCTGATTGGTCAAAAAATCCGTCAACTTTGTTTCATCTATCATCTATAAACGTACAACGATTCATCTGATAAAATTTCGTTCGGGTTCATTAATTGTTATATTGTTCGTTACGGTTCTATGAGAAATTGTGCAACGTACTATGGAATATGAACTTCAAAGAGATAAAAATCGCGGGCGCGCGACGTGTGAAATATTGCGGATGCGCGTGAATATATTTCGTGTACAACAGATCATATTTATACTTACGTATACATATCTGAAGAATCCTGGAAAACGTATAATATACAGGCGAGAAATGGGAAGAATCAATCGCGCGTTGTTTGTAGATATTTCCGCGCGGTACAACACAACCCTTATATTTATCTATCCGTTTTCTCCGACCGCGAGACCAAGAGTCCTTGTACAAATGCAAGTCTTGTTGAAGAGGTTTGTTCGGTCTGGGCGTATAAGCCGGGGTATAAAAACCAGCGGAAAATCTAAAATGGGCGGAGTCCAGATTCTATCAACATTTAGTTAACATCACTCTATAAAATTTATTCAATTCTATCGTCATTTACTCCCCTACTATACTGCGGCATGCAGAATACTCCGCGACGGACGGCTAACCATATACACTGCACTTCGGTAACGCTAAACTGGAGAGTGATTCAAATTTTATTTCGTCGAAACTTTTATCGTTTTCCGATCCGGGAAACAGCTCGCCGTACAAACAGAATCGAGAACGCGTACCAGAACTGTATGTATATATGTCGTTGCAAAATCGTGTTACACTATATATTTACTCTACACTATACACAGTATACATATCTATATAGGCGTATAATCTGGAAACATACATTTTCCTATACCTATATAATTGCTGTTACCGATTTTCGCCACTCGATTTCTTTTTCAAACAATTCAAACCAAAAAAAAGAACGTCGGGTTGTGGCTCATATAGTTGACCTATTAGCTGCAATTGGTGCATGGGTTGCTGACCTCGTATATAACTATAACTAATCTCGTTCTAATACGAGATGATCGTATTATTTCTGAATAAGCTGCGCATGTACGTGAAGCTATAAAAGTATGTAATAGATTTTTTTTTTCGGGGCTAGGGGGAGTGGTAGGAATATGTATTCGGTCATATATTTTCGTCCGCGTGGTACCCACTGAATGAAATTGCAATAAAAATATTCTATCGTAGATTTGGCAGACGTCCCGTTTCGCGGTAGGTTTCGGTATAATGTGTATCGTCATGTAGAGTCGGAAAATAGCGAGCCATAGTCATATAGGTATATCAGCAAAATATATATATTCACGAAAAAATGCGGGCAGAAGAATTTTTTGGTGAAAATGGAAAACGAGTTTAAAATATTTCTTCGTCCGGCTGAAAATTGCGCACTTGCTCGAATAAAAAGCTCCTGTTTTATTTCTTGCCCATTCGTGTTTGGAGAACGCCATTTGCATATATCCAACGCTATGTAAGCCATACTATAGGTATTCCACCCCCCACACTTCCCTTAATTCTCCCTATTCGCCTGCCGGAATTTAGCTTGGCGTATTGTACCTATATCTCATATATAATATATACCTAAACCCTCGGAGGATAAATTAGTTTACTTGCGGCCGTTTCTATTTGCCCGAAATACGACCTACGCCCTGTCATAACCTATGGGTCGTTCAGTTTCTTCTGCCCCTATTCCATTCCTCTGGGTTTTTTAACCGCTCCTACAGGATATGCAAGAAGCTGCCAACTACTCCCCCTAGCATCCGGTGCATAACTCGGGCAGCACAGAATAAGAAAATCTGCTCTTAAAAATTAAAGGGTTGAAAAATGTTCGGACATCAAACGTGATCCAGAAACTTCTTTTCGCTTCGTTAGTTTTTCTTGTCTGTCATTTTTGGCACAGAATGTAACGAGTGAATGTCGCGGAGGGGAATAATATTCTCCCGAATAAATGAGATGATTTTTTTTTCAAGAACTTGTTTATTTGCTCTATCTATTCCCTGTAATCGCAATGTACATTATTCGGAGGGGGGAGGTCAAGAGCGGGAGAAAGAAAAGTGGGAAAAGGGGAGGCTGAAGATACGCCTGATGTCACGAAACGCGCGTAGTTCTTGTCAACCAAGAGGGTGAGTGTCAAGCTCAAGTGAGCGGAGTTGACGGGAGAGCGAGCGCATCAACCGCCCCCGAAATTCTGCCACACGATGTATAACTATGGATATCTACGTGTTATATACCGTGAGAAGATCAGCCACGTTGTTGTTGCACCCATGCAGACAACCGAGGGAATGAGAGGAAATCTCACTCTCTGCAACACGACCCAAAACTCTCGAGCTTAGACTCGCATCAAGAAAAATGGCGAATGAGGGTGGCTGTACGAGACATACCGGGTGAATCGAAAAAAAAAATGCAGGATATTTTAATTGAACCGATTTCAAAGTATTTCTTTTTTTTGTTACAGCTTCTCATGTACGAGGGAAAAAGAGAAGTCGAAAAATGAAAAGCTCTGCCTGATTTTACGGATTTAGCAAAAAAATTCCAAAAAGATTTGGAAGCTTTGATTCTTCAGGAAAAACGAAGTTGGTTAGCTTATTTATTGAAATTTGAAAATGAATCATTTGGCCACTCGCCATCGCCTCGGTTGTCGCGGCAACGATAATATAATCGTAAAAATAATGGTGATAATGTTGATGATAACAGCAATAAGAATAATAATCGTGACAGTAATAGTAGTAAAATGGTGCGGAATAAGCTCATAAGGATTTTCTGATATTCTTATCTACGGAGAGCCAAGACATTGCGCACGACATCGCATGACATCATCCCCCATAGCGTTATAGCAGTAGGTATTGAAGCTGCGGAAGAGTAGTAGAATTCTAGCAGCGTGTTTTCAAATGGTCCGAAAGAGCTGGTTGCTCCTTCCCTCCTTCCCTCCCACTCTCCCCATCAAGCCATCTTCCATAGCCAGCGATGTAATCCATGGGGTGAAACATGCCCGAGTCGCGTTGCTAGACACATAAAATGTCCCTCCGCGGTGGCTAATCTCGCACTCTAGTAGACGGGCTTTCCCTGCCCAGTTTCCTCCTCCCTGAAAGAACCCCCGCAGAGGGAATCCCCATTCGCTATCTTTCCACTTTCCACTCACTTTTTCTCTCTCCTTTTCTCTCTTTCGTTATTTTTCTCTTTTCCATTCTCCCTACGGTCTCCCTCGTCTCGGTGATCGCAGTTTTGCAGAGCTCCTGCAGGGTAGAGATCAAGATTCAAACCGATCGGGACCTTCTCCTCCTCTTCGTCCGACTCTTCCTACTCACTGCAGTTCCTACAGGATTCTAATTTCGCTATGCCACGCAGGTGCAGAAGCGGCAGCTGCAGCTGGTTTAATGCAGCAAAGAATGGAGAACATCGTACGGAGTTTCGATTTTCCGTTTTTTTTCTTGTTTTTTTGTTTTTATTGTCTTTTTTTCCTCTCTCTCTCTTTTGTTGAAAAATGTTTTTGTAGCGGAAGCAGAACCCCGAGGTCGTAGCAAATTGCACCCTTGATCGGTCCAGGGATGCCAACGGCAGAAAATATATACATGTATATATAAACCACTCCGAACAACTACTCTGCGGAGTTGCGGACCTTGATGAAGTACAAGGTATACGCCGGGAAAGGGGGAAAAGTGGGTTGAGGGAAGAGGAAAAAAGGGAGACTAGGGGGTGTCTGCATAATGCATGAGTTTTGCCCGTATTTTCGCCAATCTGTGGGCATTAACTTTCGAATTTCTTTTGCTCTGCCTCCGCTCTCGATGCTCTTCTCAGCTGATGTAATATACATGTATACATGTATACCTTATACCGAAGAACAAGGGTATATAAGTATTACCCTGGTGTGCCGTTCGCCGCCCTCAGAACGACCCAATGTTCTCAAGAAATACATTTTTTAGCGAATCACCAGAATTATATAGGCTGCAACCCATACCACTTTCACCATCGAGCCAACATGTTTATTGCATCTTTTTTTTCCACGGATCCATTTTGTTTTTTTCACCCCGCTTTTAATTAAACCGGTGCGAAATTGCGGTAGAATTTTTGATTTTCTTCCTGATCATCTTGAACTTTGGTATTCATATCGTCTCGAAACAGGTAGTCCAACAGTTCTCGATCGCGATTCATTTCTTTCTTCATTTCTTATTCGAAACTTATCGAATCTGAAACATCGCCAAATTTTATTAAAATTCAAGCGGTTTTTGAGTCGTCCTTTGCTACGCTGTAACCGCAGCTCTCCATTTCTGATTTTGATTTATTCATTTTTTCTTCATAGAAAATTATTGTATTATTCTCTATGCATAGTCGAACCATAGTATCTAGACGTGAATATCTGGAGCACGGCTCGGCCGGAGCACAACTTATGGCTCCCTTTATACATAGTTCATAATTATCGTTTGACGTGGTTGTTCACCATTTTTCTTAACAAAGTATGATAAATGGCAAAGTAATGCGAGTGATGGGCGTCGCTGGACACGTGATTGTGATCCGCCTCCCCATCCCCTTTATTATCATACTATGTACCACGTGTATGTACATATACCATGCACTATATGTACATAACGTATATATATAGAAAATGTTTTGCATAAAACGATGGCGTGATGTTATTATAGATGTCGATCTATACCGATGCGATGGCGTATCAAACTGACATAATTAATAACCCATATACTAAAGGAATTTTTCGTCGGTGTCAACGATTCACGACATCACCAAAAAAACGACCGGTGCTTTGTGCACGGAAAATCGAACGTAAAAAAGAATAACTGAACAAATAGAGAGAGTAGAATATCTTCTGACGAAAAGGAAGTAATACTCATATCTTAGATGAAAAAATGTCGGAAAATAGAAATAACAAGAAAAGCTGTTGGCCAGACTCCTCGTCGCCTCTGGAAATTGCGGTATAGTTATGTGAATTAAGTTCTGCTTTTAGAATAATAGTTTTCCCAAAGCCAAGCCACGGTAACTCATAAAAAGAATTTAAGTATCCTATTTCATAAGTTGATTGTAAAAAGAAAGGAGAAAAAAAATACAAAAAAAATAGATTCGCGGATAATTTTCTCACGGTAGAAAATTTCCATCTTCCAAAATCTAGAGTTCGTGTAATAAATTTTGAAAATCTCTCGCGTGATTTATTTAATGTTCTCGTGATAATATATCCGTCGATGAAAAAAGCACGACAATTTCAGAGTTGAGTAGGTTATCCATATCGTGTACGCTTGTAATCCGAAGGTAGGTATTACCGGCACTAAAACCCTCGTGACGTTGGCGACGTTCACCCAGCTAATCTCACACATATATTAGTAGCGTTTTCAATTAATAGAACCCCTTCCGGATTCGTTACTCGTCGTCGTCGTCATCGTCTTCGCTTCGTGCCGAGCGTTGACTTACATATTATGTCATATACCGTACCATGTATACATGGAAGCCACGCAATCGTCGCTTATGGGTATCTGCATGTAATGTTTGACGTCTATTATGGAAAACCGCATGTATAATACGAGTGCGTAACCTATACATACGCATACAGATACAGGTGTATACGTACACGTGTCGGGTAGTACAGAAAATTATATGTTCAGCATACACCTGTGCTCTGAATATGTAATTTTGACGTATATAAACCGCGATTTGCTAACCATTTCGACAACGTGATAAACCGCCCGGTATAATATCTATAATTAAGGATAGTAAGTCAGGGATAATTGCGCGATATGCCGACGTGGATACCAATAAATATAATACAAAAGCGCGACAAGAAATCGTGGCAGTTTTTTTCATCAAACACTGTACACGTGATACATAATAAAAATAAAATTATAACAAATGCACAGACGATAAGAGAAAAATAATTAGAAATTGTCAACGCGACGTAATCTGAGTGAGAAAGAAAGAAGAAAGGACAAAAATCACAAGGGGTGAATTTTAAGGGTTATAATTCGGTGTTGCTCACCAGCGTCGAGGAAGTATAACGGTGACCTGCGTTGTAGAATTGTGTGGAAACTGACGTTGTAGGAGGTAAAGTAGTAAGGCGGTTTTCTTATCGCGTGCCACGTGGTTGTGCATTCAAAACGTGCTCAATGTTGTAATAAATATAGATATAGCGCAGATGCAAGTCGCCTAATTGCTACGGCTTTAGGAAGTTCCGTGTGCATATTAACCGCACAATAGAGAAGATTGTGATATATCGTATCTACACATTTTCGTATCGTATCGATCGCCCCATAGTGCATTTGCACACCTTTTATACCGGCTTGAAAATTATTTGCGAAACAAAATTTACCGCGCCCAACACTCTTCGTCGACCCTCCGTGTCCTGATTCTACACCTCGTGTGAATTAGGGCCCGCCCCGTTCGGCAGTCGGAGCTGAATCGTCCTGTACATCGCTGCCTTATTGTTGAAGACTTCGCTGCAAATAGCACGCAGAAAATATGCAAATTGTCGTTACAAGCGCAATCGTAGGTATACACAAAAGGCGCATAAAACGGAAATAGAATTTTTCCAGATACCTATTATGCGAACGTGCTGCACCCATCTGTACGGTCTCTGTGCACGTATACAAAAACTCCAATTAAAATAATTACTTGACCGTCTGGAAAAAATTACCTTTATTCTTTATTTTTTTTTTTTATTTCTTCAACTACATGCTCTCCGGGCTAAAGTTGTCCCTTGATAATCTTCCACCATTGCGAGAATATTATACGGTTGAAAAACGTTCTTATTTATTTTAACGTTTTAATTTGTTCTATATTAATATTAATTTTATTAATTTATTTTTTGTTTCCTATAACATTTATTGTGAAAAACTTTTCTCCGCGTAGGTCTGTAATCGCATGAGAGCGTACCTATTGTATGTGAGTGTGTTTAGATATAATAGTTTTAATTTAAATACTTTGCATATATACGTAAATAAAGTTTGAAAGTTTTATTAAAAAAGAAGAACAAAAAAAGAAATAATGAATTAAAATGAAAAAGTAACTTTCTTTTTTCTCTTCCAACTCTTGCACATCGTTTGAAACCCTGCAGGCTACATCTATGAAGCTTGATGCAATTTTTTAATATAAATACCTGCGTATGTATACATCATGTGGGATAATGGTGTTCCGCAATATAACGCCTGTACATGACTATTTGTGTATACATGGAAAAAGGATTTACTTGTATTTGTTTTAATGAAATAATTTTCCTTCGCATGAAACTGGCGCGTTAAGCGATAGTTTTGTTAAAAGTTATAGTACATAATAATCGAGGGAAGTTTTAGCGATGGAAGCTATACGTATAATGTAACATTTTATGTAGTATATAGAAATGGTTACATACATACGAGCGCGCCGCGACGCCTGGTGTGCAATAAATAACATTTGGTCCTGCAGCTGCAGCAGCCAGTCGTACGTACGTTGGTACAAACGTGTACGTACGGTATCTACACAGCCATCCACTGCCGAAAGTAGATTAATGAAAACGAATGACTTTTGGAAAATTGCCAATTTAATGCGGGCCAATTTCGAATCATAGACCCGTTTCGATTGTTCCATAACTAGATAGCTGAAATGCAAAAGAACAAAACAAAAGACGTAAAAATAATGCTCGATATTACGATTATCGTTCGTCCCTTCGCGGAATGCAAGTTCGACGAATACATGAGTGTATCTCTCGAGGTTGCAAGTTAATTATATATTCAAAGATTTCATAGAACGTTCAAAGATCTATGGTTTCGCATTCAACTCGTATTTATTATTCGGCGGAAGCGGCGAAGCCGGATCAATTGTAAAATCTGTAGCTAATTAATGTCGAGACGTTCATTGAACTGAGGATACTATGGATAAAAATTCATCTCTTAGGATTTCAACCTATGTATGAAAAGAATCAAATTAAAAATAATCTTTACATGTTTGAATAGAAGGTAAAAGATTTTGAATAATGTTGAGAAAATCACTGGGCCAAATTAAAAATCGTCAAGAACTAATCGATCTTTGCCACGGTATTTATAATTACGTGTACCTGCGATTAACTGAATTTAATTGCAAACTTGTTTTCGAACACGAAAACAGTTTTCATAATAATAATTGAGTCACGAAATTGTTAAGTATTATGAGCTGCTTTCATGAACTTTATACCATTACGTTTGTTTACAGTGCAAAAAACTTGCTCGCGTTTTATAGGTGGGTGTGTAACAATATGAGAGCGATTTTTATTCGATAATGCTCACGAACTATTTGTAAGTTATACTTTTACACGTGAGACTATAAAAGCGTATATACCTATAAGTATCGTCCTCATTTCACATCACATTATAATCATCTTTCTTTTTTCTTATCATTTTTTTATCCTTTTATTTTTCTTCTCTAGCATTTTCTCTACTCTTGGGATTGACAGGTATCCGATAACGAGCACCTCTTATATACTCCTCCTCCTTCTTTGCTTCTTCTTCTTCTTCTTCTTCTTCTTCTTCTTCGTCTTCTTCTTCTTTTTCGTCTTATTTTTCCTCTTCTCTTCTTATTGTTCGTTTCAGTTAGCGAGCTTTCGGAAAAGTTCCGTGGCACGAAGCTGCTTGTAGGTAAAAGCACAGCGCGTCTATAGTCCGAGAAGTATTTCGATACCGAAAAGAAAAATCTGACGGCTTGTTGCCTCGCCTTTTGCAAAAAGTGGCGAGACTACGAGCTCTCGACGTGATATTACTTTAACGAGAAGGTTTTCAAGTGGTTCAACTTTTTTCTAGTCTTCTTTTTTCTATGTTTTTTCTTGTTCGAGCAACAAAGATAGCCACATAGATAAGGGGTTAAGAATTATGGGAACTGGGGTATAATACAGGATATATTCTTATAACCTACCTACGAATTTCTCCTCGGATAAAAATCAACCTGCCATATATTTATCCATATTCCTTGACCTTTGGTTACGACGATGTCAGAAATAGTTAGATATTACTGTTACGCATGAATTAACTCCATGCGTTTCCAACTCTCCCTCACAAATCGACTCGAATTAAATATTCATTCGTGTAATTATGGAAAACTGGCTTATGTCTAATATCTCCAGTAGCTTGATTGTCATGTAAATTTCCGAGTTTTATTCTCGTTTTTTTTTTTCTTCTATTATTTGTCCTTATTTTATGAGCCTTTTTTCTTTCTACATTTTGCTGTTCTCTTTTTTCCGACCAGTCCGACTATGGATGATGTCTCATGTGATATTTAACACACTTTTACTAGTCTCAATATGCGAATTTTTTAATAATTCGATTACGTAAGAGAAAGAAAAAAAAACTTTGTTACATCATCATCTACATTTCTATAGGATAGCTTTTCAGATCCTGCTGCTCCTGCTGTTTCTAACAGACATTTATAAATTTTTAAAAACCCGCAACGTCGAGTTGCCATTCTGATGTTATTATTATTCACTGAAGTGACAAGTCTAAAATTAAAAATGTATGTAAAATTTCAAGGGATACTTTTTTTTCTCTCCTTTACGTTTTTTCTTTCTGTTGATCGCAATTTGACAGGCAATTTGTCGGATTTGAAACACTGTGGATTACACACGAATCGTTAGTCGTTTAGAATTAAAATTCATTGCCAGCGTGTATCGGATAATAAAAAATAAAAGGCTTCAGATATAATTTAAACGGAGCTATTCCTTCGATCGAGCCTTCAACCTAGAAGGTGGCGTCGTCTTCCACCATCGTCGATTCGCGACCTTTACGACCATTTCGTGTCTAATTTATAGATTTATGGAGACGAACTCCTGTGTAACTTCGTTCCACCGATGCCCGAAAACTCCTCCCTCTACGCCTATCGGTATTATACTTTTACGATACGGTTTCGTCTTTTCTTTTCTCCCTTTTCCTTGTTCGATCGTTTTTACGAGGCTCGTACCAATCGAGCAACAGATGTGACGTGAACAGATAGGCGCGATATATGAATTCACTGGCGATTTGACTTAAAAATTGAATGACAAAACTCATATTACCCTGCACCATTCCAGTTCACGGTTGATTCTCTTTACCCGGAAACTAGATGATCGAAGGGTAGGATGAAAAGTCACCGTCGGTCCGTCGATCGATCTTATACTTGAGCTCTTTATTTGGCGGTTCCGCGTATAAACCCACAGCGCGTGTCGTAAAGCTAATTATTTTCATCCTCCGGTTAATCACGATTTTTAACCACCAAATAATATCACCATCATCTCCACGATTTTACTTCACCTAAAATGCGACGTACATAAAATAATATCTTAACGAGGAATCGGACCAACCCACTGAACTGAACCGCAAAGCTTAAATAAAGAACCGCAAGCAGCTTCTTCGGACCACCTAAACGTACACAAAAACGATGCTCCTGTAGCGAGAGTAGATGGGATGACAAAGATCGCATCTTATCTCTACATCCGTTCTTTTATGGGAGTTTATTTCCTACAGTTTATAGCGAACGACGCATTTTACAAACACATATATGTAATTCGAGTGGTACGTACATAAAAAATATTCTTTCGATTCATCTCATCACTCGTATTTACAGGGTCCAAAATAAAAAGTGCGCGGCTCACAATTTTGGAATAAAAATAAAATTAAATAAATAAACTGTATTTTCTCCGAAATAAATTTTTGGATCAAACCCATCCGATGGATAAAATATCAAAATGTGTATTTTTTTCAGATTTTTTTTTGTATATTTTACTTTTTTTCATTCGATTTGATAAAGTGCTTTTTATGTGCTGAAAAAGCTTCGTTTTTTTTTTCTTCTTTTTTTTACATCGAATTCGAGAGAAAATTCACGTAGCTTCCAAACCAAATCCGGGACCATGTATACGGTATATAGGTAGTTAAATTCATATTATACCTTTTTCTGTGAGGCATAAAAAAAAAAAAAGGTTTCCGTAACGCGAAACAGTATATGATAGAAGCGTTATTATATCATCGAAGAATGTAATTCTACATCCCTGAAGCGAAAGCTTAAGTATATGCGGGATGAGAAACAGAATTGAACGATGACACTATACCGCCGGTATATTGATACCGATGACAAATTGGGTGGGAATCCAATATGTAATATCTATATCAGTGGAAATTCAAGTATTTTATTATTCCAGACAAAATTTTGGTACACCTACATAACCACATACGTACGCACGTGTACGGAGGTTGCGCTATGTAACGGGTGACGAAATATGTCTGGAAACATATTTCGGCAAACAAGTAGGTAAAGTTTACTTTCGAAATACCTTATAATACCTGTATAGAGCAAAAAATTACGAGAAGCTACTTATGTTGTGCAAATAAATATCTATATAGTGTATTCGTGAAAAATATAACATTCGTTTCGTCCACACAGCCGCGTTGAACAAATTTCTGTATACATGTGTATGGATAAGTATATGCAAATGAGTGTCAGGCTTACGAAAAGCTCGATATCTATGTATGTATAGATATAATACTCTTGTTAAATGTACCGTAAATTTAGCAAGGCAAGTTGATCTCTTGCTCGTTTCGTTTCTGTATAGGTATGTATACATATAGCAGGGGTGTAACGTATACAACGTAACGTATTTTCATGAGATACGCGAAAGCTCGTCCCCATTTCCGTACCCTACAAAAGTGCGAAGATGTTTCTTCGGTTTATATTAAATTTTCACGCTTCAAAGTACAGAGGAGTTGCACCACCATGGCGTACTATGATATACCTACGTCGGCGCACGCTTAGCTTGCGTCTCGCGTTTTCCATTTATATGCATATATATATGGTTAAATACATATGTACCTATTTACACCGCCTTATATACACCTCCGAAAAGTTGTATTTATAATTCGTTCAACTAGATATACGCGAGCCTGACGGAATGGAATTAATTTCTCGTCTTCTTGTGTCTCTCGAAGTTTCGCAACGCCCCGGTGAGCCAAGCGGTTTTCATATTCCGTGTCATTTGAGGAAAATTTTACAGTATAAGCGGTTCGTTACTCTTTGTAACTAAAATTAATGCCATTCGCTTCTAGAGTCATATTATATTCAATGTATACCGCTCGAGAAGATGAAGAAGAAAATTCGAAGGGACGAAAGGATGACTTAATGTCATCAACGTCACAACATTTCAGCAAATAACAAAAGAATGATAAAATAGGCTCAACTTGAAACGGAAAGTTGTAACTCACAAAAAATTTGAAGATCATAAAAATGGGGACGCAGATGTCGTTCGAAGGATAAAAAAAAAAATGTCCAATTTCACGTTGAAAACTTTCACGTTTCTTTTCCTTTTTTTTCTGTTTTTTGTAAAAAAAATTTAAGGGTAAGAATTTCCGGTTAGCAACCGAAATGTTGTACGGTATGATCATGCCCTTCCGGTTCTTGGCGGGCGTAATGTAAAACAATAACGCGCACAAAAAAAAAAAAAAAAAAAATGATGGAATAAAAACTTTATTTCCAAATATGCACGGGATGTTGTATGCGGTGCACGATTTTGACTCGATTTGGAAAAAAAATTTTATTACCGTACTTCGAAATACGTTGGTTGAAATAACAATAGATAGTTCAAAATCGCGTATACGCGGTACACATGGGCACGGTACTTTACTTTTACACGTTACATATAATAGGACATTCCATACCTGCAGCAAAACTTCGATATATGTATACATATATTTACTCTGCACCGGTGAATTTCTATGCCAATCTGACCCGAATTTCAACTGATGAGCGATGGAATTTTTTTTTTTCACTTTTATACACACAACATTCAGTTTGTTGCGTAATTAAAAAGCTTTTTTCTATAAACCTTCATTTCAACTTCGTTTGTTTGATGAATATAATGACGAATATCAAGCCGATTCAATTTCGTTAACATGGTACTAAAATGTACATATAATATCCTTCATACATCGTTTCGTAGTTGAGGTTATTTTACGTGTAAATATAATATCGTAGCTGACAAATCGAGCACTAAAAATCAGGAGGATGGAATCCATGCTTTTGTGATCTCCACATATCTCACGATGAAGAATGAAAAATAAAAACCAATCTGTTTGGGGAAAGCAAGAGAAAATTGAAGTTCAAAATTTCAGAATGGGAGTATTTTGAAAAAAGTCTCCGTTTCCAACCGCACTTTTCACTTGAGTTCGTGAATTTTCGATGTACATGCCATTTGCTTTTTTCACTTTTTTTGGATTATGCCCTCCTGGTTTTTAACCCTTGACCTGTGGATATACGTTGTATACAAACTGCAGATTTTGCGTGTATCCCAATTCGATGTACATTATGTGTCTGTATGTGTATGTGTCATATACGTCAGCTAGAACCTATGTAGGAACGTACGCTTCCGTTATCGTTCGCATCATTTACAATTTACATAATTCATTGTTTACCATAAATCTACGGTGAAATGTGAGATTGGCAAATGGGAATGGACGACTGCGGTGGTACACGGACTCTGGCATACGCACATACAATATCTGCATGGAATATGCGCGTGGCCAAAGTTTACACGCGCGTTAAGCGTGCGGCTCGCGCGTGTATCGCATGCATGCATAGATAAATTCATACCCGATCCACCATATCAGTATTATCCCTGGGTAACTTATAGACCAAACCATATCTAAAGCACGCACCGAACACCGCCGGAATTCGAAGCTTTCGTTTCAATTTTCAAAAAGAAACCAGATAAAAAACGAAAGGGCAAAAAGAGAAGAAGCGTGATTTGTTACCCTACGTTCCGTCAGGTCGGGGGAAAAAAACGGATCAGTTAATTTGAACACGTCACGTACACCAGAGTTTTTTTTTTTTTTTTTTTGATTCCTTTTTTTCTGTATAGACGGCAAACCGGCGGCTTCCGGGGGATTAAGGGTGAGGGGGGAAGGTCTAATAATATATACTCAGCTAGGTAATTGGCAGGACTTTTCCTAGTTCGGTTTTAAAGTGCATGCTGTGTAAGCGAAAAGCGAAAAGCTTCACCGGCGCAAAAAGCACATTTTTTATTTTTGTTTTTTCGTTATTCTTAGACATGAATATATCTGGTTGTGATGGACCAAAAGCATCGACTGATTCAATTAGCTTGCGATGGGCTGGGCAGGGGCAAGAAAAAATTACTCGATTTTCGGAGCCAGACAGTTGAGGGAAAGGGGTGCCAAATTCTTGCAGAAGAAAAAAGTAAGGAGTAAAAGATAGAGAGTGGAGAATTTTTTCAATGAAAATTCATTATGCAAAGGATTAGAATTTCGCGTGAGTTTTATGATCGTTGGTCGATTGCGAGGTACTTTGAGCTTGATGCGGAGAAAAGCGGGATCACCTCATTGGTAATTTGAAGGTCTCTGCGGTTTCAAGTTTTACAATTTCATCCCGCAGTGTATCTTTATCGAAGGAATGTGGGGGTCTCGGACTTGGGGATCTATAACTCGGCGTAATAATTTACAAGCTTACCTACTCGAAGAGCGTAGATAACTCTGAGAGAAGAAGAGGGTGGGAATGTTGGTTTGTACATATATTTTCTACTCGGTTCAATCTTACCCCCTTGAACCCGTTATAGCTGCCTGTAGAGAAGCACTGAAAGGAAAGTGCAAAGGGACGCGATGATTCCCGCTCCGCAATTTTCTCAACGCGGTATAATAATAAATACAAGCAATCCTCGAGTTATAGTTGAGAAAAACTAATTCATCAGTCACCTAGCCAGCTGGCTAAGCTTTACTACGAATCCTTCTAATATACGCGTTGGGGTGGGTTCGGAAATCCAATTTATCCATCCATTTACCTTTTCTTTTTGTCAATTAAATTCCCGGAATGAAGGATAAGAAGAAGCGTAATTCTTCGTGCAGAACGTAATAGTTACAGCTACATCTATTTTTATATAGATACCATACATGCATATAGCTGCAGGGGTGTAAATTATTTTTGAAAGTCCTGTAGGGATGAATTTCGTATCAGCTTTTCTGGCTGTCCGGTTTTTTGAAGAATTAATAAACTTTCTCAACACTTTGCGGTTAGCAAGAGTTGTCTCTTTAAATTGGGGCGATAGCTGCTACGTAGCTTTATGGTACCCCACTTTACTTCCTTCCTTCCTTCCTCTCTTCCTTCCTTCCTTCCTTCCTTCCTTCCTTCCTCCCATCTACGTACCGTCAACGGAGTTTTTCCAGCTAACTCGCAAACAACTCGGACAAATTGGCGTCACGAGTAGAAAACTTGTTTTAAACTAAAACTAAAAGTCTCGGGTTATCGCGCGCCGCTCTAACATTCGTCGCCACATGTACGTACGTACCTACGTGTATCCTGCAACGTGGTTACTGAAAGACGAGCTTTTTCATATTATATAGAAAAAAAAAAACATCTATACATACCCTCAGAAGAAGTAAGGGATATTCAGCCGAGTTGATGAAAAGTAATACTACTCCTTGGTATCTCGCGATATAAAAATCATCCGTTTTTTTCTCGCCTTTTCAAATTTCCACACATTTTTATTTGAAATTTTTCTTGCTTCGGTTCGACGGAGCCATAGCTGTAATGAAGATTTTCATTCCTCACGTCCCATAGACGCTGATAATAGTTTTTCCCATTAAAAAGTAACAAAAGATGGTGTATATATAAGTGTTAAAAAAAAAAGAAAAAGTGTCAACGATTTTCGTGACCCATTTATATACGTATACCTAACCGCGAATACGTGTGCATGGTGAAACATTAGAACGAGGAACAAAAGCCGTAAATTTGTCGAAGGTATCCGCCCATTGCACCCGTCCAAAATGCATTACTCGGTGTGGATTCTGCGCGCGAATAATGGTAGCGGCGAAAAAGAGAGAGAGAGGGGGGATTGAGAGTTTGAGAGTTTGAGAGAGTTTAGAGTTTAGAGAGGATTCTGAGAGTCCCGTATGGATTATCCAAAGTCTTTATGGCAGCACGATGCGAGGCAAAATTCCTGCTGCAGCAAGAGTGTATTATAGTCGCTTAGATTTCGAACCTTCAAAGCTCGATGAGCTTGCAACACCGTGACTTTGGGCACTGGGTCATACCACCTAAATACTCCTCCATGCACCGTATAAAGTGCAACGCGTCGTTCGGTTGAAAATTCGCTCGCATCGCGACGCGGTTAGAGATTTTGACCTGAATTTGCATATTCGGTTAATTTCGGCCCCAGATGCTCCTCCTCGCGCGAGATTTTGCACGCAGATATTCAACTCGTCAACTCTCCTCTTCTACTTACTTTTTCACGCGATATTTAAGTCCGCTACCAAAGTGCACGTGTATAGATATGTACCGGGAAATGTACACGCTTATACATGCCTAGGCATATAAAATAATATATGATGCAGCAGCCGCCGACCTTAACGCGCTAACTCGATTTCAGGCGGGCTAAGTGATAGACTGCACTCAAAGGAAAAGTAGGTGAGAGTATACGTGTGTACCCACCTACGTAGCTTCCAAAAGTACGTAATCAACCCTTAAACCCAATCCAACCTGCGCACCATCTCGTTAATGCCGTGCAGCTGCGGACTTTTGGAACATTAGCGAATTATTTCGCAACTATACTACGAGTTGTAATTCACCGTAACTCCGATTCCGTGTATGCGTTCCACCCGCGTGACTCATTTCCGCGACGGGTTATTATTTCTCGAGGAATTTATTAGACGCTTGGGTACCTTTTCGAAAGATTATGATTTTCGTCACATGAGGTTAAATCAGTGACGAGGTTTGGAGGCCATATTTTATCTCGTTTTAAATTTTCGACCAAACTAACAATAAGCGGGGACGTTTTTGAACGGGGGAAAAAAAAGGAAATCAAACTATAACCGTTATCCGCACAGGTATAATTCGGTTGAATTCCTCGGTACTTTTGCAAAATGGTATAAAACGGGTGTACACGCAGATATTGGAATGAAAGCTGTACAATAACTAGGTATACATGGGACATAACGTAGTTACGGTAGCGGTAGCAGCAGCCTGGGAAATTCTGCGGGGGCCAATTTCAACCTCGACAACAGTTTCGTTAAAGTTTTGATGAGATATTTATGAGGTGTAATTAAGAGGTAACCGAGTGCAGCTGGAAATTAATGAAATTGACGTGGCAGTAGCAGGCGGCGTTCGGTATAGCCGGAGTTGCATCAGGCGTATGCACGTGAAGCACGTTGAAAAGTTGAAGGTAGAAAAAAAGACGAAAAAAAAATCGGAAGAAAAAGGAGAAACTGTATTAACCGGAATCCAGTGCGTATTTCCACCCCTTCGAGCTGCCCCCCGAATTGGTCCACAAAAAAACAATTGAAACGTACGCTGCGTGAATTGTATACAGTCAAAGTTGTGGAAAAACAAAAAAATTCTCCTTATAATCCAGATATATTTACGTTACCCTTAATAACTGAATTTAAATAAGCATTCAATAGGTAATCGAGAGACTATACTTTTTTTTTTCTATGGGGTATGCGGAGGCGTAAAGGATGAACAAGTGACTCGAACGCACTTTTTTTTATTTAATAATCAACATCATTTTTTTCATTTTTTGTTTCGTCCTTCCGCCATCGCGCGCGCCAAAATCCAAATTTCTACCTACACGTACGCCCAGAACATTACCTAGTGCTGCAAGTCCATTATATGTAGTTACTGTACAGCCTGCAGTGTGTTAAAACTTGGTTTCGGTGAAGCTGATGCACTAGGTGATAAGGTTAAAGCTAATTCGACCAGACTGATATCCGACGGAGTGCATTTCTCACATGAAACACTTCGCTACATAATGTGCTTGATTCTAATTCGGAATTAAAATTAGGACCTGGATGTCCTCCACGGCGTGATGGATATAGAATCTTATTATAATAATTGGATGGGTCTGACGCGCATATTCCGACATCGCACATTATACCTGCACTATTAATTTGTGTACACATTTTCTATCTGAAAAAAAAAAAAAAAAAAAAAAAAAAAACATAAAATATGAAGAAAAAAAAATGAGAAAAAAATCAAGATGAAAGTATTCCAGAAATGAGGTGAACTAGATAATTAAGACATCTGCATGGAATCGTGGAGTTGGCGCAGAAGCCGGTTCGTTAGAAACCTTCCAACCCTCGTTTTTCATTTTTCGCTTTTTTTTTTTTTTTCTCTTGCCATTTCTTGCGTCTATATAACATTATAACATATATGATATATATAGTACTTCTTTTTTTCTTCATTGAATCCGTAGCTTTTTCATTCCATTTCCTTCGTTTTTTTTTGTTTTCTTTTCACATTCGTTGTTCATTGAATTGTTAACCGCGGATATATTGCTCTGCTCTCCGACTTAATATATGTGGTATATATAGACGCACACACATTATTTGAAAAGCTAAATTATTGATGCGACCTCGAGGCCCCGTTGATGCGTCTGCTGCAGCTTTATGGAAATTCTACCACCATATATACGATACATGTATACCGGTACAGTGGAAAATTTTGAATTCGTACGAGGAGTGTAACGCCCGAGGAAAAATTACATATCATATAGGTATAGTATATATTATGCCGAATATATTTATATATTATAATACGTATATTGTTCCATAAAATTCATATTTTCATAGAATATTATACATTTATATAGCGCAGAAAAAATTCACATTGAAAACGCGGAAAACAAGGCACGGTCGTCCGTTGCTGCATGGCGTTTCAAGCTGCACAAAAGCACTGTATTATACGTATACGTATATAATATGCGAGTGGAATGATCTATACATTCGCAAAATTGCACTACACAATGAAATGTGTATAGGTATATACCTAATGGATATTATATGACCTGTACATAGAATAATACCGCTCATTTAATTTAATTTAAAATGCATAACCAATATACTTATACTCTCATACTCTGCAGCGTTCATAAATGATATCGAACTGTTGTACCCGTCGTTATCCACTCCTCGAGGTAAAGTGCATTAGGTAAATTAGGAACGGTAAATTTGTTCGTTTTATGTACATAGATATCGTACCTATGTACACATGGGTAGAACTTGCGGTTTGCATAAAACAACGATAGTCGATTTTTCTCCTACCTCATTACATATACGTACATGCGCACGGTGTATAATTATAGGGTTTGAAAAATTTATATCACACGTAATTTATAATCCAGCGAACGGAAGAATATATCGAAAAAAAGATAAAGAAAACGTATAATACGTGGCTATATTGTAGAGCTGGGTATGGTGCCAGTAGTGGTTCAAAGCGACATGTGTGGGATTAAAATTATTGCATTAATTAACAGTCGGACGTACATATTCGATAGGATATATCCAGCTGCAGCGGCGAATTAACCTGAATATAATATATATCTGCAGGATGCGGGATACCTAAATCGAAATCTTTTTTTTTTTACATTATGTAAATTAGAGGATTTTATTCTTAGTAATTGGAAGCGGATACTTTGAGCCCCACGGAGTTGATTTAACGGTGTAAAATGTTGCAAAGAAAAAAATTAACCGAATAGGAAAAAAAAAAAAAACTGGAAAAAGACAAGGGATATCTCATTTTCGCAAAATACTCCTAAGCCTCTTTATGGGTCCTGCGTTACAGAAAATCCTCGGGGCTTTCAAACCGACAAAATCCCGCGGCTCGTACGCGAACGTATCTGTACATATACGTATGATAAAATATACTACAATTATATATGTACAACAAATTGTATGTTCATATACGTCGAGTAGCGATTGTGATAAAACCGCGTTGTCTACATAAATATTATACACCTATATTGGATTAACCTACTGCAGTCTCGCAAAATCGAGAATATTTATCCGGGGCGATTGTGATTATTTTCCCACGAGACTACCGTGGTGCGAATTACATCCTTTCCCGCAAAAACTCAACATTTCTTCTTTCTTCCGATTCTTGTCATTCTTCTTCTTTTGTTCTTTTTTCTTCCGGTAATTGAAATCTTTTTTTATTGATTTCCCGTTCTTGAAATTATACAGTTTATTACGACCTTATATTCAAAAGGATAATCTCGTTACGGTTGCAATTATTCCATGAGTAAAAGGAGACGATATATTCATCATCCGTCTGGTCGTGATGCCGATGCATAGACGGGTAGTTGTGTGCTATAGTTAATGTTTCTGAATACGTTGAATACGATTTTCATTTATTTCACACCTTTGACTAACCACATATAACACCCCAGACAGTAGCGGACTATATAGATTTATCACGAAATAACTTTGCCAGTTGTGAAACGCGCGAAGAACGCGAATAATATAATCACCCTGTAGAAACGGAAGGAGATCAAAGATGCGGTATACATGCATATGTATCTACGTTTCACATACCCACGTAGGTATATAGGTATACGCGTATATAAACGTATTCGTAAAATATACGTACTCACGCAACGTTTAAATTCATGAATATTAAATAAACCGATCGACATTTTGTTCGACAACGAATGAACGTTTCGATTAATTTCAGTTTTTTTCTTTATTTCTTTTTCATTTCATATACTTTAGCCGGGCTTTTTGTCTCTCATGCAGATGGTAACGTATGTGTGTGTGCGCGCGAATTCACGGAGTACAGGTATACTTTATCGAAGCTCGGTGCGATTAATTGCAAATTTTCATTCACCGCAACTCCCCGTCGTCATCCCCTTGCACAGCACCTGCCGCTGTATTGCTAAGCTCACGCGCCTACGGGCTTTCGAAATTCATTTTCATATCCTCATGTCATAAATAGGTAGCGAAATACGTACATATACATCGCTACTCTCCAAGCATATTTGTGGTACGAACTTTATTTTTGTACAAATGAAAAATTTCAACGAGCATATTTGCCCGCGTCGTTATAACGACGCATCGCGGTATACGTGCAGGTACCGAAATTCCTGCACGCAGATAATCATCAGCGATAGTTTTTTGTATTCGTAATTTTTTTTCTTCTTTTCTTTCATTCAAATATAGAAAATAAAAAAATTTAAATTTATATAGAACGAACCGCGGAATTCGCGTCTGCATTTATAGTCTGCACGATAGTTATATGGATCAGCGTATGTATGGCCATTAAATTTTTTAACGCTACTGTACTTATCTGTTATGAGAGAACGAAGAATTAATGATACCGATGCACGCCACGTCGTGTTTCAAACGGCAAACAGCCAGTTGTCAAAATCTAAAGCTGTGAATTAACTGCAGCTGTGGTGGACTCCGCCGACACATGGGGTGTTCGACACAAATCGGTGTTTTATTTATCGGATTTCGAATTACGAGGAGGTTATGTAATTCACATGCGATTTTGTGAAATGAAACTCGAGCGTTTTAAAATACAACCGCAGGATCCACAGCGCCGCTAGTGGTCAAATAACTTTATACCTTTGTCTAGGTTGATTGTTTCGCGGAAAAATTTTCTCAAAACTTTTTCAATCTGCACACCGTATACTTTCATCATTTTTTAGTTGGTAGAAAGTTGCGATAAGGATCGATCGATATCGGTTTATTGTAGTTTTTAATTAACCGCTTTAACGGAAATCTCGATCAAGAAATGAGCGAAAAAGGTGAAGGAGAAAGGTGAGAGAGAAAAATTGCTGCAGCTAAAACGGGGAAATATATGATCGCAGGAAGTGACGCGCGATGATGAGAAAAGACTAAATTAAATATTCAAAGCGCCCGTACAGCGATTCTAAGTTTACTCGAAACGAACTAACCTCACCGTCAGTCCATGATATGCTGAGGCACGTGACGCGAACCCCGCTGCGGAAATGGAACGCGGGGGTTAAAAGGCGTTTCTAATGCTAATAGAGAACAAAGAATGTTGAATAAAAGAGGATAGAGAAAGTCAACTGTTTGGATAGCTGACAAAGTATCAAAAAGTTTTGGACCACCCCGAATAATTCGAGCTGGTTCCATAAAATGTATATGAAGGAAAAATAAACTTCGAACTTATTTATACCGCTGCGGAGGATGTTTCAAAAACTCTAGACCTTTCAACTCACACGGAAATCACACGCTTTTGGGCCTCGGGTGTTACGTCGCGATAAACAAATAGGGAAAATATTAGTGGAAAATTTATTTTAACGAAATGAGAGCATTTTAGAACTTGTGAAAATCACTCGAAAGCTCTCGACAACCAGAGTTGCAGTTTGGGATTGTGAGGATAACACGGGAAGCGATCGTATAGTTTTTTTTTCCGCGGATGCAAGATTTCAGTAAACGATACGAGCCGGAGATGTTGGAAACTAAGTGCGTAAGGATGTCGGCCTAAAGTTTCACGTTGTTGCCGCATGAGTCTGAGAAAGTTTCCGGAGTGCAGAGTTCTTTCTTCACGATCTCCCTAATTTTGCGACTTCCTTTCTATTTCTTATGGCCATACGTGCAGTGTATGTCGAATTCAACGAACCGACGATTGACACTCAAAAGAGACGACATCGGTATCGGAGTGTTTGTTCTGTTTGTGCGTTGCGTCGACGCGACGGTTCGCAGGTCTGCTCGAAGAAACACAGAAATGTATCAGAATACGACGTGCACAGCTGCTGAGATCGGACGAAGAAAACGGATAGAACGTCACCATGAGAAGAGGATCTGGCAGACGGTATGGCACGGCGGCTCTTTTGGCCCGAAATAACATTCCTAGGATTTCGAGAATTCACTTCACAGCTCGGTGAACTTCTCGAGGAAGTATGAGCGAGTAGCAGTAGAGCACAGCAGCGTTAGCGGGATATAAGACCGTGGCTTCTGCTGTTTCCAGAAAATCCAAAGGCCAAAGTAGGAGGTGCGCGGATTGGTGCGTGCGCTGCCTTACCAAACGGAAAATTCTTGTAAACTGCTTAAGCGGAAATGTCGAGGAACCAGTTCAGAAGGTGATCCGTACGGAAGCGCAAAGGGTTTCAAGGTCTCTCGACTAAAAATCTTTCCTCCGATATTCCCTCTGAGCTTTTCCCGTAGGACTATAACGCGGCGTTTAGACTTCGGATATTCATCCACCCGTCCCTCCCTCCTCTTATACCTCTTCTTCTAGACATGATATTTCGGAGAATGAACGTCGTGCACCAACTCCCAACTGTTTACCAACGCAAACACGTCCAAAGTCACAAATTTCACAGCAGACAAGACAAGCCGAGCCGAGCCAACTTCACTCGATAGAACCAAGCTCCTTCGTATCTCCGCACCGTGCGTCAACCTTCCACCGCTACCAACACCGATACCCTACGATTCCCGATTGGAATAATTTTTCCAGTCACGAGTTGAATTACGATGTCGAACGCCGAATCTTGCGCCGTGCACATCCGAAACCGACTCAATGTTATCTCTAGCCGTAGCGCCATAGCTGCTCGTCGTGAGTTTTTGACAAAAAGAAAAAAGAAGAAATGTATGAAAAAGTAAAAAATAAGACGAGGTGAATATACGCGTCGGGACTCCCGGAAGCCGGAACCTTTTCTGGATAATCGAACCTCAAGAGATTCACGGTGGGGATTTTACCTTCGCGGGAAACCCGTGTTGGCATCGGACTGTATCAGGAAAGGGCTCACTTTATCGACAAACTTTGACGATTTACTTACCAGTAAATAAATATCGGATCAGATGAGTGGAAGGAGAGGCGGGCATCGTGTGTACGTAAGTTGTACACATGTATGTAGACACTTGGCTCGGTAGTATACGGTGTACACAGCACAGCTGCAACTCTACACCTAAGTAACTATTCTACCTCTATAAATAAATTATTCCACTCTTCCCTCACCAACCACGCATTCCCTTACAACCTATACGTGACAGAAATTTCTTATCCAACGATTGAACCCAGCGGGTATAAAGGTGCTACTACTTATTATCCCGCTGCTGCAGTCAACCCACAAATAATATATTGATTATATCCTAAATGAATTTCATTTCTTTCCCGCAGGCCATATAATCCCCCATATATCCTTTATCCTTCCAAACTCAGAACTGATCTTTTCCGAAAAGGGCATATCATCGAAAAACGGAGACATCCTAAGAGCTCGAATTCCGAAGGTACATTTCGCGTTTTCGTCCTCGTGTCTTTTTATTCCGTTAAATTTCCAAGGACAGCTTCTCAATTCGGAGTGTTCTGTATAATAATTCAAGTAAATTGGTTGATTAGGTGAGGCGTAATCAAGAAAACTCTCGTGGCAATATAATACGAGTCTAACGGATTATTTGTGGGTGGAAATTATTTCTGTCCCCTATAATGGGAAAGTTGAGTAGTTCCAGGTTGTTTATTGTATGTACGTTGAGAATATAACAACCGTAAGATGAGACGATACCGTTCATCGTTCGCCGTTCTCTGTTACCTAGGTTACTCTTACCTTGCCACGTGTTAGATACATAGGTATACACATGTGTATATACGAGACGCTAATTTGATTTTCAATTTCTCACAATCAGTAATATGTTGGTTAGGTGCACATATTCTACAAATTTACTCTACGTTACTCTCTATGAACATCGAGCAACAAACTTCAACGTTTCGAACCAAACGCAATCGTGAGTTTCTCATTAATTTATCGGCTAAAATTCACCCCTGCACCGCAATACATTTACTTGGAAAAGTTCGATCGAATTTCACACTAATCGTTCGGTACGTGTATCTCGGCGTTTGTTTTATTCAACAATCAATTCCCCGTGACGGGGGGGACGTGGCCGGTCTCGAAGAATTACATCAAAAATTTATACCGCGTACCTAAAATCTTCCTTCGTTATGCTATTTCGTCTATCTATATCCTTCCTGCACATGTATTTCAGGCGAGGCTCAAGGTCTTTCTAATGAATGACGTAAATCGTGTACCACGGCAAGCTTTTCATTCGAGTTTGTAAACTCTCAAAGTATTTATGCGACCGGAGTCTCCGTAGATCCTTGAAGATGATTACACGAGGATATTTCGCTCCGAGCTGTGTACCTGTACTTGAAAAGCAATAAATTCATAATCATCAAAATCGAGATCATTAGTCGTGTTTCGTAGCTTCGCTAGTATCCTTGTCTAATTATTGCACACCCCTCTTGTCGTTCACTTAAGAGGATTAGGTGCTCGATGTTCATTCATAAAAGACCCTCTCACCTGATTAGAAACAAGAAGCTCAATTCTCCCTCCTCAATTTTCTTATAACGTCTGCGATTTTTTTTTTTTCTATTTCCTTTTTTTTCGTTTAATTGGTCAGCAAAATTCTCTCTCCCTTAGATTGCACGTGATGAAAGCAAAGAGAGAAAAAAACTTCAGTTTTAACGAGTAAATACAGCACCACAGCTTTTATGTGTATCTATATAGGTATGCAGCCATATAGATATAATATAGGAGTTACAGGACTTGAAGTCCGGGTTAGGGCCTTGAGGGCAAGAAAATTCTTTCCGCTATTTTCTCGGGCCAATTTTCTTTCGCTCGTGATATTCCGCCCCCCAAGTATTTCCCCCCGCATATTTTTTTTCTCCTTTTCTCTCTGGATGCTATTGTTTGTTTATGAAATTACGAACGACCCAATTGGCTCGGTTGGTTGCACACTGCGGTGCAATCTCTTGCCAAGAGGGCTGAACGATCGCGGTGGAAAAGTAAAGTGACGATGCCGTATGCACTGGGCGTCCCTCCGCGCCGGTTTCGCCTCCCCGTTTTCTTCCTTTTTCCAACTCCCCCGGTGCACAGTTACCAATAACTCGTAAGGGGGGGTGTGAGGAATGAAGATTGCAAAAAGCTCTGGAAATGCAGAGGTTTCTCGTTCGATTGGCTACCGGGGCAAAACGATGAAATACCAACCCAACTTTACTTTGTAGGCGAGTCGTAAACATAGCGGAGCAGAATCTGCGGCTCTTGGGGTCAGCGATCAAAGCTACAGTACGATAGGAAGGACGAAGGGCTGGAAGGTTCGCGAGTTTCACAGAGAGAAGGGAAAAGCGAGGAGGGAAAAGGGTAAGGGCGGAGCTCCTGTCGAGGGTGAGGAACTCCGAAACAGCCGCGTATTTATACCATTAACGCGGTTGGCTTCGCACACGCGGCGCCTCCAGCGGGCCGGACCTGGCCGGACATTAGCGGATGGTTCGGACGGTTGGTTCTACGTTACGCGGTTTTGCGGTCAGTTTAGAATCGGAATAGTTTGTTATTCCGAACACCTCAAAACATCCGTCGTACTCCGATGGGGGTGAATTTTTTACAAGATCCTATGATCGCGAGAGTTTGGTAAATCGTTGACAAAAATAATATCATATCCTTGAATACCACATGGATACGAGGAGACGGCAAGTTGGTCACATTATTATATCACATCTGCAGAAATAACACGGACCCGCCGTGCGGTTTGATACGGGGGTTTTTATTCAGGGGCGGTGAATAAACGTCGGCGATAGTTTTTGCGGACGTATTTACAACGTATACGTTCATGAGTTGGGCGAGTCCGCCTGCCGATGACAACCGCAAAAGCTCTGTTTTACTCCGTTCAGATTTATTCCCTTCAGCACGTGCTGCGTGCTAACAAAACGATCATATCATACACCGCGAATCGCATGTACTTTCGGCTTATTAACGTTTTGAGAAAACGCATTTTTTTTTTAACGATCATACTTTTCCCACACACTGTACCCACAGGTATTACATGCGTGAATTTGTTTATTCTTCTTGTTATTCAACAATTTTCAAATACTCCTGAAATCTTCTACGGGGTGCTGCGGTACGTGGTGCATTACGGAGATTAAAAATATGGATTATAAATGGACGGACGGTTACGTGGAGTGTCCAAACGCTCGGTGAAACGATGTTCGCATGCATTCCTGGACGTGCAGGTAACTGCATGTTGCAATCTCCTTACATGTATCTATCCTTATTTGATTATAATGTACGTAAATTGTGCGATATATGGATACAAAGCATTTTCTGACAACTCAATCGTTTCTTTTTTTTTTTTTTTCATTTAACGAATTTTTTTTATAGATTATCTCGGAAGCTGACATCTCAGAAATATCCGGAGAAAATATTTTTGTTTCCTAATCGATATTCGAAAGTTTCGCGGAAAACAAAGAAGAGAAAGATGAATTTTTCAGTGCTTTTGGCGAGGACTCGATATAGGTATAGGTGTCCCAACCATTTCACATTTCACAACTTGAATCCAAATTAGCTAACCAAATTGATCTATCGTTGATTTTTTACCCCAAAATCGACAAAGATCTGAGGTATATCCCTTTGGATTTTTTCGATCTTTGGGCCAAAAATGAAGTATTTTTGAAATCGATTGCAGGTCATTTTTCTCACGTATTTCGACCTCAGGAACACGAATCCGCGAGCTGAATTGATCTATCTATAAAATTGATCGAGTTATCGCCAATTTATCGCTCCAAAAAGTGAAAAAATAAGGATATCTCAATGGGATTTAATCCTAGCTTGATTTACTCAAAGGGTTAGTGTTACTGAGGCCAAAATACGTGAGAAGAGCCATTTCGTTAGTTTTCCACGTCATTCCACAATCATTTCACAAGTATTTCACACACTGTCACACTATTTCAAACCATTTCATCCATTTCATGAGCATTCCATTAGTTTTTCATATCATTTCAAAATTGACTGTCCCAAGTATTTCACAAGCGGTTACCCCCTCGGCATTTGGGCCGCTATTGTCACCTGGACGGGTTGAAAAAAAATGAATAAAATGACCAAGCGTGTGGGTCAGAAGAACTCCTTGGATGCTTCATGTATTGTAGATATTGAGCGTGCATTTCGTATTCGTAGAACACGTAACCGCTGGTTTCCATGCTATAAAATTTCACTCCGTTGTAATCGATTTGCCAATATTACATGAATTCTTCTCGGAACTTGTAAGTATATGTAATAATAAAATGTGTAGCGGCCTAATATACTAATAGAAAAAAGTTGATGCGAGTCGCACAACTTCAACGTATAGGTACTCAAACACCTGTGCAGCGCCGCTTTTTCTTCTCCGTATAGTATTTTAGTACGTACAATTGTTGGTTTTATACACATGCGAACTGGGTGAACTCAATTCTGTTACCCCAAGCGAACCCAACTCGACTCAACCCAATTCCATAACGCCCTATGTATACATCTACACATATCTAAAGCACCACCAAACCAAACCCTTCAGAACCCTGTATGTATAAGAGAACGAGAAGTTGAGAAAATTTTTTAGGACACAAGGTCCTTTGTACGCAGGTCAATACGAACCTATAGTCAAACACTACATTGTGCGGAACGTTTTTTCAACACTTCTTACTCATTTCATTTCATGTCACTTTTTTTCTGTATCACGTCACACGTACTTCGCGCAATAGAAAAATCAATTAATCAAGCAACTTGGCATGCGTTATCGCCGGAACGAACCGCCATTATATTTGATCGTTCGGAAAGTTTGTTTTTTTTATTATAAAATTTCAAATTAGCCAGTTTTAATATTCATGCATCGAAAATTGTTATTTCCCTTTCATTGCCGTTGTTTAGTTTAGTTTATTTTATCGTATAACCAAACCTGCACACCGTACGTACTACGCGATTATGACGAATGTGTCATGCGACGTATGTATGTATAATGTTATTTATCCAAGCGCCGATATATTCACTCCGATTGCGTCGGGGATTGTGGTGTAGGATATACACAGGTCGTTGATGTTGATTTGATATGATTATAAAGTGTTTATTTTACAGAGGTACAGAGAAGGTATAGGTACACCGTACAGGGTATGAAACGGGGGCAGTGAGCCGGAGGTATGAACGTGAATTTGAAAATTATACCGATAGCTCTGATGTTGGGCGCCGATGCTCGTTTTGTTTGCGCGCAACCCGCATGTTTGTTTCTCGTAAACGCGTAGAAGGTTATAATCAATGTTCGGACCGATCTAAACGGAACACTACACCTATCCCACGCACGTTGTTTCTACCTTGTTATCGTGCAATCAATTAATTAACGAGTTCCATTAGCGTTCGAATCAACGCGCACCATCATATATTATATTACACATGCATCATATCTGCGATGTAATTCCCATTTTGATCATATTCGCAATATATTTCGTCTTTGAGTTGAGCCGTGGAATCGGAAACTGCAGCGCGATAGACGCGGAGAGAAAGATATTCAAATTGGACCGATTTATGGGTGTTTTTAAAAAATGTTTAGCGGTAATGAAAATGTGATGATTAAATACTGACACATAGTTACGAGGACCGAATGTATTTGCTTCATCAAACTGACCTATTGACGGCGCTTTCGATCAGATTCGGAGGAACAGAAGCCGCGTCATATGATATGCAGCATATCAGGGACAGGCAGAGCGTGGTATATTTCTGAATTTCGGAGATAATACACACATGTAGCAACCCTAGGCGCGTCAACATCCCGTTATACTTGTTATTTGATTAGGTTTCATCCAAATGAACGCGAAACCGCGATGTATAAATACCGCTGTACGCATACGTAGGTGTGCGTGTGCACATACCTGTGTACGTGTCGGCAGATAGAGTAGGCATATAGCTACGGGGGGTGTTGAAAATGGTGATTTTGGGTAGTGCGAGGGGATTATACGTGTGACAATGCGACGTCCGTTTTGAGGCGAGAAATGCGGTGGTTGAACGCGCGCGCGTACGAGAGAGTGAGGAGTAGAAGGAGAAAGAGGAGAAAGGATAATGCAAGGACAGGGAGAGAGAGAAGAGGATTTAATAGTTCGGTCACGTGACCGACACTGGTAGCACTTAATGCAATTGACGCATAATTGTTATCTCGCATGCGAGGAGATATTTTCCGACGCCCGGCTACGCCCGCCGCACTTTAATATTCAACCGAACACATATATACATATGAGGTATGCATATATGACGTACGTCTAGGCTGCTGCGATCGCACAGATATAGTTGTAGAATCTAACGTAGATCCGATCGAGACTTGGACTGCAAATTCTGGTAACCAAATACATAGAAAGGAACTTGCCCGCAGTTCGAGTTGGAAAAATTGGTGTTCAATAATAGAAAATACCTAAACTGCGAAACTTTTTTTTCTCTAATTTGGTAGTTCCAAAAGCAATGGATGTACGTATGTGCGGTATAACCCTTGTAACGCGAAGAAGAACTTTTTTTGAAATATTAATCCACCAAAAAAGAAGAGTTAGGACCTGCAGATATACGATTGATCTTTAGTTCGTGCTTTCACTGAGTAAAACGGTATACGAAAGTTTTCGTACGTCATTAAAGATTTAACTTTCAATTCCAAATAATAACCAGTAATCGGTTTACCAAAAGCGTGAATGCTAATGTTGCACAGGGAACTTAACGAGGTACCTGCACCTCATCGTCTTCTATATCCTGTCATTACACAGAGCTAAAAGTTTTTGAATAATTTATCGAAGCTTAACGGATAATGAAATGCAACACTGCACAGTTCGTGTATGTTTGCTGCAGTGCGGCTTGTGTAAATAGACACAATCTACAGGTCATCACTTCTGAAGCGTGACGTACGTATTTACGTGTAGGATCTAAAAAAAAAGAAAAAAAAAAAATGTTGACCGCATTAATTAAAGTAGAAAAAAGCGACGAGAACTTTGACTCGTCTTGCATTTGTCGCGAGTCGCGGTTAATGGAAAGCACGCGGAATGGAACGCGAGGAGACATCGAAGGACATTATAGAACATTGCGGATATTGGTGTGCAATAATTAATAATGTGATTCCCGCAATGATCCCTCGTCGGTCGTTGAAATGGTGCAATCCGCGAATGGCAATCTCCTCGACTATCGCCCCAGGTTTCCTCAACAACAATAATTCCAACCCCTTAGCTTCTGCAGCTTTGGAACGTGGCGCACGTGCACGCGGTAGAATTATCGGCTCGAATTCCGGTGTCGAGAATGATTGAATTTGAAGCTTATTATACCGCTGTGGCGCGGACCCTACTTACAGAGTATCTAGTACATACCTATGTATTCGCATAAGAATATACGTACCCTAGATACGCATTATATACACGGAGGGTACTTAAGGTATGTTTATTCACAGATGTATTTGTTTATACGCATTGTTAAATTACAACCACTCGCTGAGACCTCCCTTTCTGACATTCTGCGGAGGATCTCTTCCTTTGAAACAGCAACTGACAACGACGTATTATGTATCCCTCGAATGGAACGCGGAAACTCCGCAGCAATGACATCGTCTACAATATTTCCTGTATATCCAGAGAATTTTCGCAAAATCGTCGGCACAAATAAATATCACCACATATTTACTCCCGCCGCGCCGCGCCCGCGCCGGGCGGTGCAGGCAGGAAATCCGCGCTCATATACGACGGAAGGTGGAGATTTTAAAAAGCACATAAACAAAGAGAACGAAATTCCCGAGGATAAAACTAACGGAGGTAAAGAGCAGCGACGATTCGCCAAAAGTATCTGTACTGTACGTACGTACCTACTGTCGGCGTAAACTACTCGTTCGCGATCCAATTCAATTTAGTGCTAAAAGCTTCTGTCGCCCAGCGAAAGTCGTTTAAGGTACAGAGGCTATATGTACCACATAAGTAATACATGTAAAAAAATGTCTAACTTTTAAACAACTTTCGTTCGGTGCACGTACATAATATGTACACAAAAATGACATACACCGCGGTAAGAAAAGAAAACGAAGTAAAAATATCCGTAGGGGTGGAAAAAACAAAAAATTTAACACCCTTCACTAATAACATCCGTGTTGGTTACAACGGAGTTATTTTCTCCCCTGCAATTTGCTCTTCGTCAGCCGAAGGAAATCCCTCGGATTTTGACACCGATTTGAATTGTTTTTTTTCTTCTATTTCTTGGCTTGCCTCTTTATTTATTTAGTTTTACTTTTTTTTTCCTTCAAGGGCCGCAGCTACGGGCACCCTCGATACCGACGAGGCGCTGCTTAAATTCTTCATCCGGCCTCCCGCGCTTATCACGAGACGCGCATCTTCGTCAATCCATCAGGGTAATAATTCTTCACCCGGATTTTTCACTTTGTCAGCACATGACGAAACACGTTTGGGAGGGGGGCCGGGGGCCGGGGGGCGGGGGGGGGGGGGGGGGGGGGGGAGACGAATCGTGATAATGAGATGTTGCATAAAACGTCGATTTGAAGTGAACGAAAGATTAAAAGAGAATATGAAAGAATTTATGCGATTTGTAGTTTTTGACCCATATCTGGTAAATTTTTCCAATCGTCGAGACTTGAGGACAATTTTGTTTTTTGTCGATACGAAATTTGATTTTGATCGAATGGCGATGATAATTACAGAGTAGCTATTACAGTATGCAAAATTTCTAAACTAGGTACTGCATATTATTGTATTAGTATTTTACGCGCCTACTGCAGTAGACTCGGTTTGGTACGTATAGTCATTAAAAATATTATAGTTCATATTTTGTACCTTTCTCTCCGACGGCTGTGTAGATTCATACGAATAATATACATTGCGCGGATTGGCAATTTAAACCGAAATTGAGGACCCTGATCGATAAATGTTCGATACCGTCAGTGCAGTAGTCCTTTATTGTTTCGAAAATGAGGGGTTCGGCTGGACTGTATATAGGTCAAACCCGCAGTACATTTTTGGATAAAAGAGAAACCAATAAAGAACAGAAAAAAAAGTTTCTAATTTTCGAGATTGTTTTTATTTTTCATATGGTTGTCACGACGATTTTTTCGGCACCATATATTTTTCTCACTTTTTGAGAACCTCCCACCGAATATGATGTAAAAAAAATCGTCCAATTTAATTCCACGAGTTTATTTAATTCGGCTAATTAATCAACCCTGAAACTCCTCGGTTTGTTTTTTCCTTGTTTTATTCTTTTTTTTTCTCATTTTTACCCTGTAATACTTCGAAAATAATTATTAGCCGGAGGCATTCGAAAATTGGGAACTAAACCGCTACAACGAGCTCATTACGCGGTTTTCAGCCTTGATACAATAAAAAAATGAGAAAAACAAAAAAAAATAAAACAAAAGAATAAAATAAGACACGCACTTGTCAACTTGCATTTTCCATCCTCATTAAATTTCTTAATTTACATCCGGTCTCTACTCTAGGCGAAAGTACGAAACAAAAAAAAAAAAAAAAACGAAAAAGAGAAAGAAAAAATATAAAATAATTTATCTTCCAAACCGTGTAATAATTTCTCCTCGGCGTACATGATATAATAAGACTGAACGCTACATGTATATAATAATACGCGGTGACGTCAGCCACCGCCAATTTTTTACAACCGTGCGGAAAACGTCCGCAAAATATTATAAATATTACATACCTATATACATGCAGGAGATGATAAGTACGGGACGATGAAAAGGGACCAGACTACGCAGAGCGAGACACGACGACTCAGCTAACCTGAGTTATCGTTAACAGCTTGCAGCCACCCCATTGCCGCAACGGTTTATGGTGTATAAGTCATTTTATTTTACTTTATTTCATTTTTTATCTTTTTTTCTTTTTTTTTTTTTTTCGCACGGTGTTTAAAGAGACGGCAATGAATACTTGAGGGAGATAAACCGTGACTCTGTACGTTTCTTCGTACGACGTACATACGTACGTTATATATATATATATATATTATTTATGTGCAAAACAAAGAGTATTCGACTAACGAGGTGTAAAAAAGTATCTTCTGTGAGTAAAATGTTTAATTGGATAATGTGTCGAGTACATTTTTAAAAATGTACCCAGGTAATTACGTGTATAATGTTTCGTCACATCCGAACGACGCGTTGAAGAGATAAAATTCCAAAAAACCAAAAAATAAAGCACAGTTTCTTCTTTTTTTTGTTCGTTCGTTTGTCTCCGTTTATATAAAAGCCCCGTTTATACGGTCGCCTGTACATGATGGTGACGTAGGATTATTATAGATAAATAGAAAGATGCCACCAATCAGACGCAGATATTCCAATGTACGTAATAAATATACAGAGGGTGGAATTTTCTACCGTGCGCGTGTGTATCGAATAACGCTCAGTTTTTTGTCCTACCTATGATTTGTCCTTTTTGTTTTTTTTTTTTTTTTTTTTTCTTTGTATTCTTGTTTTTCTATTTGTTTTCTCCCTTTTTTCAGGCGTGCGTTTAATGTACTCTCCGCGGCGATAGAACATAAATCAATGAGATATCCAACGGCCAAACCACGGGAGCCTGCACGTACGTTGGAAGTGAGTCAAAAATTAGGGGATGAATTGCGGAATTATCCAGAGATAAAAAAATTTTCGGATTTTCGAGTGGGTGTATGAAATTTGCATCGCCATAGAAACAGATGATCGAAAATGGAAAAAAAAAAAAAAACTTTTCTCATCATCCCCTTCAACTAAAGCTCGCTCCAATCATTTTTATTCTTCAGTGCTGCACCGTTGATACGATATCAATCTACTTTAACACTTTTTTTTTTCTCTCTTCTGACTTTCGGAATGAAATCTTGCATCAAGCGATCGTATATATCGCGTATAATATTCTTATATTCTATACCTCATCGCGCTTATATTATTTTACATAACGCATATAAGGGATAAGTCGAGAGAGTTATTATCATAATTCACTCGGATATCTGCAGGATGGCTGCCTCAACTCTTAATCCAAAGTTAAGTTAAAGTAGGCTAGCAAATGCCCCAAGGGAAGAGCAAAGTGGCTCAAGTTGGTAATACGCGGTGTCGCGTCTGGGGTAAAGCGCGGGTTGCGGTGGTGGTGGTGGTGGTGGTGGTGGTGGTAGTGGAGGAGACGAGAGGGCGGAAGTTCAGTACCTATATCGGAAGTAAGTCATATAGCTGCTGTTCCGTGCTGTGGGACGTATAGAATAAGTATATACATAAGTGCGATGGTTTTAAAAACTTCAGGGTTTTATCTATCTTGCGGTGAAAAATTATACCCTGCCAATCCTGATGTATACATATAATATAAAATCTAGTAATACAAACCCTAACTCCCGTAGTCATGGGTTGAAAATAATATCTACATATATCAAATTATTCTGCATGAGCTAAAGAAACAAAATAAATAAATAAAAAACCGGCTCAACGTATAATCGATAAAATTTTGACAAAATTCAATTATTTTACCTGTATACGAGTTTAAAAATCTATTCGACCGATACAATGGAAGAAGAAAAAACCTGTCGATTTTTTACTATTGAAATACTCTAACGATGTGTACACGTAGTACAGGAAATTAGGTACTTTAGATGCGTTGAATGGAAAAAGAATGATCTAAGAAATGTTAGAAAACAAGTCGGGTGCGAAGAAATTAGCATCGCGATCGTTACGAATTCTTATTTTGCGATATCAATTTGCCTTTGTAAGTTTTTTTTTTTTGTTTTTTTTTTTTTCTTAGCTGGAGCAGAAGATCCTCGAGAGTTTTCTTCATCTCGTTATACCATCGCGTTCTCACACTCGTAATTAAAGAGATTCGCTAAAAGGTATTATATTTATTTTGAAGGAGAATTTAATGTTTTTTTATCCTCTTTTTCTTTAACGGACATAATAAAATGAATAAAAAATTGGATACAGAAGCAGAAGAGAGAAAAAAAAAAAAAAAAATTAGCTCTTGCGGTGAAATACGTTGCGGTAATAGCGCTTTTGTAACGCGATGGTTATAAGAAGGTGTCTTTTGCAGGTGGCTGAAATCGAAAAACAGAAGCGGACGAAGGAACAAAGACGGAATAGCCAATTCGCGGATCAAAGCTTTTATACGGCGTTCTCTGCAGACCTAATCTTCACGGTGCAGGGAGCGAACGCGCGATGGGCCGAATTAACCAGAGTATCAAAACATTATACTTGAACTTCGCTTCTTTGCCAGATGGGGGTAAGAGATCTCTGGGAATAAAAATCTAAAAAGAAAGAAAAGACCGTTCTCTTAGAAGAGCGTCTTTCTTTGGAAACGTCGAAAAGAACGTTCTTCTCATTCAAAAGTATCATTTTGTAACGTGAGTTCTTTTTTTGTTTCGAAAACGGCAAAAGGAAAAAGATCGTATCTCTTCATCGCATTTATTCACTTTCTCTTCAATTCTTTTAATGTGAGATTAAATTCAATGGGCATACGATTATTTTACGCGTCACTTTTACACCGAAGTTTTATAGGAACGTCACGTAGATACGGCGGTAGGTAAAATAATATCTTCGGTTACATAAGGCATTGATTTATTTCTGGGAAAATTCTAATGCGATTAACCTACACGTAGTTGAACGCGGGTGCTCCGTTTAGGGTAAAATTTACAAAGAGAATCTCGATCGATCTTCGTTTAATGCTCAGATACATAGAGATCAGTTATCTCGCATGAGTAAATATACCTCCAATCAATGTCCGTGGATAGATGAAATGAAATTAAAGTGTTTCCCTTTCATTATGTTACAAGAAGATTATACATGACCGCCTAGGTTATATGGTAATGATATTACATGCACGTTTAGATATGACATGAATGAAGTTTATTGTGACACGATAAGTTCTGCGATGTCATGTATTCCGTATAGCTATAGGCAATAATAACGAAACAATTGAAAGACCACTCCTTTGTGTAAATTTAATATCATAGTGGTAGGACTGGACTGATCCGAAACAAAAGCAAACGTGGAATAGCGTTGAACCGGTGTGTAGTTGATTCGTTTCTGCCAGATGATGACGCCACAGTTAAATTCTAGTAAATTGATTGGCAATTAATGATACTAGCTCTCATCGCAAAACCAATACCGGAATATTTGCAATTCGGAAAACAAGTAAAATAACATAACCGAAAGACACAAATTAACTCGGATTATGTATAATAATGTTCAAGAATCCGGAACAATAATGAAATAAAAATGTGACTCCGACGCGAACCGGATCCGCTACGTTCTTCAATTAATCTCAATCCTCATCGGCATTCAACGAATTGGAAGAGAAGAAAAAGAAGAAAATGAATCCACACCTTTTCCGTTATGTACTCAAAAAAGATATCTTTGATGAACGTGATTCGGAATTCGAGTGTACGTTGATCTCGTAGACAATGCTTTGATTAAATGTGGTTCATAATTCTTAACCGGCTTACTTGATCGCTTAAGAGTTTAGTAGGGATATGGTAATTAGTATAGGTGTTAATCGTATCAGGTAGATACATATATGTACGTTGAACAAAACAAGGGGTTATACATAGGGTGTGTCAGCAGCACTGTTTCAATTGAAAATTTAGTCATGGTAATTATTAATTCTACCTATATGGTAACGGGGGTGGAGAAAGGAGCATCGTTAAGCCGCAAACTATACCTATACACCCGCACCAAGTTCACTGTTAGAAAACAATAACTGTGTAATGTATTGCAAAAGTTGAAACAATAACGCTCTTGGTTATCAATATACCTGCTGTATTCACTTTGTTACATTACTATATCTATATTACACCGCATTCCACACATGTACATTGTACCTACATATTTAGATCATGAGCTTTGCACCAACCACATCCCCGCAATTTTAACAAAGCAAAAAGTTCGATGGATTCTACGAATCGTCGGAACAATAACCAGTTTCATCTAAACTATTGAAAATAAAAGCTCAAAGGATCATTCGTACGTGCATTAAACTGCATGACCTTTTTCCATACGAACAGAAAATCCGCCCTTTCAATAACTTAATAAAACAATCATTTAATTTCTTTCACAGTAGGTATTTCTAGTTCTGGTATTTTTTTTTTCCGTTTGTTTCCCTACTTTTTTCCCCCGTCCGATCATTCCGGAGAAAAAATGATTGAAAGATAAATGTTCAAATCAACATGTAGCGACGTAACTGACGTTTGTATTTCGACATTAAATTTGCACAACGTTCTAACGGTGTGGATACGGTACACAGTAATATATGATGATGAATTGGTGGTATTACAGAAATTGGTTGAAAAGAAGGTAGAATTGCAGAAAAAAAAAAAAAGAAAAAAATATTAATCAAAATATCCTTTTTTTCCTTTCAGTTTTTATCTTGCCGCTCGGCAATCCATTATAAAATGAGGCATTTCGTTTGAAAGTGACTGTCGGGTAAGCTTGTGTATATTTTATGCCTGTACGTGTATACGTGTATACGTAATGTACGGAAACAAGTGAATGGTAGGAATGTCAAATGGTTGACAAATTGTTTCCCATTTCGAGAAGTTTAAAGGCATAAAGTGCCCGAACAACTTATGCGGATGAATAATGTTATTGTGTTTTTACCCGCACCCTGTTTTAAACCTAACAGCGACCTGCAGGGGCAACAGCTTATTACGAGCTCTTATTGCGTCCCCAACTTTTGCGACCCGAAGAAATACCGAACAGACGACACCGCGATTAACCAAATTAATAATCGACTCCCCTTATACTACTGAACAACTTGACAATTATACAAGTCATGTAGATGCGTATCACGCCGATCATCGAATCGATTCAAATATACAATTATCATAATTGTTTTTGATAAAGTTAAAATATGCGCGTATAATAATGAGCGCGCGGGGAATTTAATAGATTAGAAAAATTTAAGAATTTTTTTTTTTACTCATTTTCTCGTCGATCCATGGAGATAATTGAGGATTAAATGGATATGTCTCTTTGATATGCTGTATATACTGTAAATTCGTATGTTTCGTGAATATATAGACCGATACGTGAAAAGAGTCGGGAGGGTTGCAGAGGTGGTGATATATAAGAGCGTCAACTCCTTCGCACGATTCTCATCTGAATAACTCGATTTCAAGAAACGTGACCATATCGCGTTTTCCAGGTCTCACCGTCTTTAAACATTCGCGACAGCTCGGGACATATTCTAGTAGATTAAGGCACGAGGAGCTACAGCTTACAAAGTTCCACACATTCTATCCACTTACAGGTCGCTCTAAGTCGCGCGGTACACATGTGTGTCCATTTTTCTTTTTCTTCACCTTTTTTTTTCTTCCCCTTTCACAAGCCGTTACGTAGACAACAAAAAAAAAAGATGAAAATTACACATTTATGGATGCAACGGTCCAAAAAAACTGGAAAAAATTGTCAAATCTATACATTATATACATCTTCGAATGAATACCGTAAAAAAAATTTCCCGCGCAAAGAACATCATCTATTATTTTTTTTTCTTCGATTTTTTTCTTACTCGTATTCTGTAACGACCGTCGTACAATGGAATGTGTCTAAGGTTTAAGTATGTGATGTTTTCATATACATTCGTGGAGCTTTCGGATGTTATTACTGTAAAACTCTTCACTTCCCAGCAGATTTTATTCGTCCTCACTATATTAACAACATTGCAGGAAGCTCTTATCGTGCGAGATGGTGGTGTGCTTATAAGTTACGTTGTACGTACGTCTGTATGAACGTGCTAAATTGTAAAGTGAAGAGAGAGAGAGAGAGAGGGAGAGTGCGTGTATTTCTGCACGTAAATTCGCATATACCTCCATGTACATAACCCTTTTAAAGGGAGTACATAAATACGTACACCTACATACCGTCGTGCAGAATCTAATGATATAATGATAAGCTGGGGTTGGTTGAAAATTAAAGGATATAAGTAAGCTTATACTGCAAAAAGATGTGAATAAAAAGCAGTAGGAATGGTAAGTATATAAAGGCGATGAGGGATGAGTCGGGGAAAAAAGACACGGCAAAAAAGTATATAGAAGAAAAAAGGCCGACGAGAGAAGAGAGAGGGTGGAGGTGGTATAACGAATTTAGGGGCAAGGAAGCGACTTTAAAATGCGAATCAGTTGGATCCTCGAGTCTGTGTCCTGGAGCTGCTTGGCGGCTTTCCAACTCTATTCACTTTTATCCTTCTTTTTATTCCGATTTTGTTTCGTTGGCTTGTCATTTATATTTATTTTTTGTGTCGCTCACTTCTCTTTTTTTTTTTGTATCTCATCGTTTTCTGTTTTTTTATTCTTCCATTTCTTTTTTTTTTTTCTTTTTTTTTTTTTTCTCAAAACGTGTTTAAATTCAGATTACGCTAATTTGACGCAACGAGTGTACGGCCACCAACAGCAACCCGAGATCTACGTAAAAATTATTTACGACGAGATTTATGTCCGGTGCAGGTGCAGCGTAATACTGCAGTTTGTACATAACTATAATATTCTTATATAGGTTAAGGTTCGCAAATTATTATTTTTTATTCGCGGACATATTACAGCTCGGTAAATATTTTAATGCGGAGGAAAAAAAAAATTTTCTTCCACAAATAATTCGTACCGGATTTTTGTCGAATTATTCAGTCATCGTCTCATCGCCATTCCTATTTTGGGCAGACTAGGTCGACGTACTTACGTATATGTATACCTGTAGAGTAAGTTGTACCTTCTATATGAAATTTTAAGTAACCCGCACGGAAATTGGCTAAGAGTTTACCATGTATATTATTACGTGTGTTTTCTCTATAATAGAATAAGGTCAAAGAGAATAGGTAAGAGGACACGCGTCCCTTATACCATGATTTAAAATATTAAACTTGCCGGGAGCATGAAAGAACACGAAAGTGCCTCTGTTCAGGTATTTATATGTCCCCAAGGAGTATATATGCGAGGTAGCGTTGGAAAAAAAATCACGCGGAAAAATCAATCGAACAAACATTCCGCGTTCAACATTTACTGCAATACTTCTACCCCCACACCACTTCTTTTTTTTTCCTTCCGCAATATTGGGGAACAGAATATTACAACCCATCCCGGTATTGAGAACGGGTGTAGTAAGTATGGGGGAAAAGAGAGAGAGAGAGAGAGAATGGGAAAAAAAAATTGTAAAACAAATAAACCCAGATTTTCCTCGCGTGGAATTTTTTCTATTATGTATTCTTTTCCTTCTTATGAATATTATTCAGCTCTCGCAGCCTCGCTCGCAGTTGTTTATTCGCTTGTTTTCGAGGCATGAATATGTACGAAGACGTAGCTGCAGGAGGAGATAGAATCGGAAGAAATCCACGTTCGAATCGGAGGTTAGAATGCGGTAAAACCGATGGGAAGTATAAAATATCCAAATCTAACCGACTAATTGATATCTAATCAATTCATCGGCACAAACTCCGGCAACGGAATACACCGAAATCTGCTATAGGTATATGCACGGTGACTAATGGAAAGTTCAAACTCACCTATAAGCCCTTGCAGAATCACCAAGGACCCCAGGAACATCCTCGAAAGTGATCCTTCGGTGCAGACCGCCATATTACCACAACACTATTCTCCTTCGACGCCTTTTTCTATTCAATTTTGTTTCTTTCTTTTTTCGTTTCACTTCTATGGCAAAAATTTATTATTCTAACAGTTTTCTTATTTATTCCGTGGATATGCCGGTAAGGTAGACTAGCTTGGTCATAATCTCAATAATCCAACCCGCCACTGTCTTCGTCGTCGTTGTTTTAATTATATTCTTTTCCTGTTGAAGCCGCACTTGGTCGTATTACAAAAACTTGATTTCCGTTGAATAACCTCTCACACCCACTTTGAAAAAATAAGATGAAACTTCTTGAAGCATTTAATGACTTACGCGCACATGGGGTATTAGCAAAGTATACACTCCTCGTTTTGAAAACTCTACCTAAACGTCTTCAGAGAGAGTACAACAAAACCCACGGGAGAGTTTTCTGGTAAACAGGGATAAAATTGGCGCGAAACTTTGAGCGTATAAAAACCGTCGACAAGTCGTTCGGAGCCAGCTGTAGCCCCTCAATCTCTCTTCACGATTCTCAACTTACTTAGTCTCTTACAACCTTCGTTCTTATCTTCTCCTCCTTCCTAACAACTTTTTTTTTTCCTCACCGCCTTCTTTTCTTCACGTTTTTTCTATTTTTTTTCTGCCGCTTATCGAGTATTACTCGTCTTCGGCCATCGTTTAACCGACGAACTGACGTCTTTTTAATTACCAAAAGTTTAATTCGAGCCGGTAATTCGATGTAACAAGAATAAGAAGTAAGTTGAAAATGAAAATAATACTCCAGCTTCTAGTGGAACGTTATTCACGCACACATATTCGCGTTAATCACCTGAAAACTTTTCAGTACTATCATGATTGTTATTCACGGTCAAAAGCACGATTACTTTTTCCTTTTTCCAGGAATTTCACTACGTGTTTTATGCATATAGCTCTGCCGCTGGTATAACGACGTTAAAAGTTTACGGTTGATCCAATCGTTGCAGCTGTTACAGAAGTTCCTCCTGGATTATCCTGCTAATTTGTTCCGGGCCACGTTCACAGTCGGTCACTTATTCACGTAGTGAGATTTAACACAGTTTTTCCTCCTAGTATCTTTTACTGAGTTTCATCTGGTACAGAACGAGTGAACTGACACGTGCGCCGTCATATTCGGCTTTGGCCACGCTTAGAAAAACTGGTCAAATTTAAACATCATAGAATCGAGGTTGTCCGTTCGTTCATCATCGTGGTGAAAATAAGCAGGTATTAAGCACCGGAGATTCTTGGAACCGGCACGTTTATAAACTCGCGATTTTTCTTTTCTGATATCTCTTATTATCTTTTCTTATTTTTGTTTATATTTTACAAAATTTTTACAGTTCTCATCGGGGCCAGAAGCGTCCGCTTGAATAGGCGGCGAATGAGTGTGCGGCGTTGGCGGGCTCTTCGACTCAACCCAGCTATGGAGGGAGACGGGATGGAAGTCGCGATTCGCGCATGCCTTTGGTTCGCCCTGTGTATAACGGATCATACTCTACATTTGCAAATATTTTTCTTTTTCTTTTCTATTTTTCTATTTATTTTCTACCCACTTTTGCCCCGCTTTCCATACGTCCAAGTTAACTAAATTCTCACACTGTCGCGTCGACATCGTGTGATCGACTCGGAAGACTTACCAATTCTTTTAAACTCGCCATACAGTCAAATTATTCTTCGCAAGGAAGTACGTTCGAATCAAAGACGGGCATTGAACCGAAGGCTGAAATTGAATGACATTTGAGATATTGGAAAAACCCACTGGGCACTCTACTTGCGAAACGATATTGCGATATCCATCGACATGACGGAAGAATCTCTTTGAAGGTGAAAGTACGATCATTTCAGATTTCACGTCATGCTCTTTTTTTTTACCGTGACAAACGAAGGAGCCGAACAATTTGACGAATAAAATTTCCGGGTATCTTGAATTTGGAAGAATAAAGGACTGCGCAGTGTACAGTCTTTCAAAAAGCTCTTGTGTATGAGGTTTACTTATTTAGGGTATGCCAGCGGGAGCTTTACACCGCTGCCCGATATAAATTCACTCGGTATACAGAATAGGGAGGCGCGTTTCTCTCCCACGTAACTGCTTATACGGGTTTACACACATGCATAGTAACACGTGTATGTACATAAGTAAATACATTTCGTATATACATGCAACCTCAATAGATCGGCGCGACACCTGAAATTCGAGGAAGGACCTGGTCGACAAAACTGTTGTTTTAGTACACACCGTATATTATGGAAGCGTGTGTTTGTGCGGCATACCTGCTATGTGCACATCAGATATTCAGCTACGTTACATGCATACGTATATATACATATATATGTATCCGAGAGGATCGTATAACGCGGAGGTTAACTGGAGATACTATGTCAACGGGTTGTCAAGGTCAGCTTGATTTCGCTTACGTCGACGTTAAACCGACTGAGATATTCGCATACGCGACGATCGCCCGATGTAATTAGCCAACCTCCGGTGCTTTGTCTCGAATAACGTGCTGCGTCGGAAATACGAACATCCTCAACCTGCAAAAACACCAACCTGGTATTCTAGCTTTTTTTTTTCTCCTCGCCACGAATGAAGAGCCAGTCCGATTTTTCATCCCGAAGAGTCTGATTGATTTTCCGGATCATTAAATCGCGATGCGAAATACTTAATTTTCATCCATCCCTTCTGATTCACGACTTTTTCTTTCCAATTTCGGAATACCTTACCACTCCACTTTTTGGGGCAAACCATACATGCACGGTTTCACGCTCCGTGATGGTCGACATCGCATGTATAAATTTAGTCGGGGAACTGGAAGAGAGTGGAATGAAAAAAGAATAAAATCAAGTAAAAAGGGTGGGATAAACAAATGAAATTTTAAAACCACCCGGAGCATAATATGCGGGAGAAAATCAGTTGTAACAATTATCGCGTGACACGAATCGTTCGCATGCACGCAATGTTATGGCAAAGCGGTGAGGTAATATGGAGATGAACTACATATCATAAACGTGTACATTAGATACGTACGTGCAACCACATGCGCTCGCAGGTGGGCAAGGGCTGCGCCTGCACATATTGGATGCATGTAGATATACCAAGTTTAGACACGGTCGTGACATATGAGCAAAGTGCATCAGGGAATCACTGCGATCATGTCTACACCGTGGGTAGGCCGTGTCTCCTAATGGAATTGAGCGTGTCGGCTACGGGGTGAGTGCTTGCTTACAGTGTATCTAAACTTCCAATCCAGCGACTACAAGACGACGACGACGACGACGACGACGACGATGACTATGTACGAGTAGGTGAACGGCAGGGTTACGAAGCACACGCAACGAGCTCTTCGGCTGCTGCGAATGCGGCCAGATGCGGTCTGGTGCCGGTGTTACAAATCGCGACCGTTACACCCGAGCAAAACTGGGATTATCTGTGAGCGACAGCCCCCTTCCCTCCGCTCCGTCTCAGGAGAGATATGCTCAAGATTCAGAAATCGGGACTCGGGACTAAAGACTCCGCGACGCGAACCCTTAACGTCAAAGTGCAGACTGACGCCAGCGAGATTAACCCACCTGATGGTTTCTCTGCCGCCTCGAGCGGATTTCAAGTTGTTGAGAGCTCCTCGCGATCCTTGGCTCACCACCTTCTCATCCTACTACTACTCGAACGAATCCACCAACGAACGACAGTAGCAGTTGCTTTATTTGTACATTATACGTCTATGAAACTTTACTTCATGCGATACATGATACACATATATATATATACCCCATCACACCCACATAAGCGTCTGGGGTTGGAGCAGCTCGAGACATCATTAGAGCGTCGCGACGCCGACCATCGAGGATTTATGAATATGTATTTAATTAGGGAGTAATTGTCACCGGATATTTTACTGATGCTGAATCACTCATCACAAAAACAAAAAAACAAACGAAATAATAATAAAATCACATTCTTCCCGAACTGGGTCTCTTGATTGAATGGAAAGGTACGGGACGGCGCGTCGACGGTTCGAATTCGATGGATTTTATTGGCCTTATCGAATATTGATTTCAATCACTGCAAACCCTGCGACTTGTCTGGTTCGCTCAGATATATGATATACGTAGGTATATATATTTTATAACGGTGTGGAGAACTATGGAATAGAAGAGGAAGAGAATCGTACAGAGTCAGTCGCTAGCCGTGTTCTCACAGCTGTACCATTTCGACGGCTATATAACTTCCCTCTGAATGATTAAAATCATCGAAATCCAACAGTTTCCAATCTGCCGGAGTAGCTGGTATTATTAATTCCTATGGATTACTTGCGGAGAAAAGTTTAACCACGTAACAGATTGATAGAGAAATATGTGTATGATGTATCTATACATCTATACGAGGGATTTTATTGTGGGTGAATCCTATACTAAAAAAGAGATGTTCGCTCAAAAATCATATTTGCCAAAAATTAACGACAAAAATCTGGCAAATTTGTATGAAAAATCATCGAAATTCGGTGACATGTTGCTAAAAATACGTGAGAATACCCCAAAAAAACTATTTCAATTTTGGTCTCGAAATGCGGATGTGTATTCATCGGCCTAAAAAAAAAATAAAAAATTAGGATTCAGTAGGAAAAAGGATTCAGTAAGCAAATCACTTGTGTAAGGAAACCAAAAGGGATGCCAGTTCTAGGACTATTCGGATCAACAAACTTTGAGAACGACGAATCTTCGGCTATTGGTTACGGTCAAGGAAGTGGAAACCGCGATTCGTATACCAACCCCCCTTTCTTTTCAGAAAAAAAAAGATAGGAAAAAACCCATCCGGATGTTTGACGGATCAGGCAGACAACTCCTTTGCCAGAATTCGGATTCTGGCAAAACTTTCCTCTCAGAGTTTTGTTTATACAAAACTACCTCCTAATAAGGTCCGCATAGATATATGTATACATATCAAGGATCGAAATCGATTTCCTGGCAAAACCTCAACGTCGCTTTTTGCCCAGCACGAAACGAAAAGCTGCTTCTTCTCCCTCTTCATCCCTTTTGTAGTTTTTCATCCACTGCAAACGCGTGTACGCGAAACTCCCTGGTGAGTCAGGATCTTTCTCTTCACCGATATTAGCCAGAATTGCATTCGACTTGAGCCATCGTTCACCGGAAACTCCTGGCTCAATTGTTTCCAGGGTGTACAGGGTGGACAAAAATGTGTCGAATGAAAGTTTCATGATTAGAAGGGGGGATATAATGTACCATCGTATTTTTAACTCGGTAAATATTTTCAAGGTCATTTGAAGATGAAATTCGTTTTTTTAAACGGAATCCCCTAGTTTCCTTCACAGATTCAAAATCTGCTTATAAAAATTGAAAACTCTTACCTGAAACTTTTTTTGTCTAATATCAATTTTTCATTTGAGGAGATGTTCAAACTGCTGACCGCCCCTTTTGAGTCATGAAAGATTTTTCTCAAAATATTACCTTGACTCACGATAAATGGTCCACCCTGTATATGCGATTGAGAGAGATAGAGTACGCTGGGGTATCCCGCTTGTACGTAATTCCTGAACGTAAATTCCCAGTGTACGGAACCAGATGAGTGAGGCTAAACCATAGATGTATACAGGGCTGAACCCCCAGGGCGTCTAATTGTTACCGTACTCGAAGCTGCGGTTCAACCCCTCCGAACGAAAAACAAAACCGAGAAAAGCAACTGAAAGAAAGAACAACTGATTGCGAAAGCTTCGCTTATGGAATAATTGCCAGTAAAACAATACCACAATGTTGTCACCAGAAATTATAACTCTTGTTACACACAGTTTCGTGTGAAATGGATAATTGCAATGCTGGGGGGCCTGTTTTGTGTAGAACAGGCGACCGCAACTCGGACACTGTTGGTGACTTTGGGGTTGACTCCTTTGTCCTTGGAATATCCGATACAGGTGCACCTGACTATTTATGGTTGTCAGTTTGAACTTGTACTTTATCCAACCAACCAACCGGTGAATTCAACTATAGGTGTGAATTCTGTGTACGAAACATTTACGCTCGCTCTGCAAATTCAGAACCGACATTTTGTCGTTAATAAGTTAGCCAACGACGTGATCTACGGCCAGCCATTTCTCGTTGACATTTTGCACTTACAGCACTTTGTATATTACTTGAATTTGGATTAGTTAGAGCTATACACATACGCAGGTGTGTTGGTACCATACTGCGGCACGTTACACGAGCAATTAATTGTTAGAAATAAGGGTAAAACAGGCAGGAAGCTGGGAAAATCTCGTCTCACTTCGAAACGACTCTTCGTATCCGATCGTGGAAGTCGATAGTCGATGGAGTAAAATAAATCTGCAAAGTGGGGATTTTTCAAAGAGGATTCTCAGAAAATATACGAACGAAATATCTGGCGTCTGCAGTAGAAATTCAATACGAACTAACTATATATATAATTATATACACGAATCTACATGTACCAACTCATCTTTGGAGTGAGATATAGAATATATGTGCCTTGGGCAAACGTTGGAAATATTACATTCAGTACTGGATCGTTAGGCAAAAGCTCAGAGTCCCTCATCATACTCAGTGGCCAAGGTAAGGGAGTCGGTTCTGTGCGGAGAGTGAAGAGTAGAGAGAATATAGAGTTGTGAGTGGATAGTCAAGAGTGGAGGAGTCAAGAGTACGGAGCAGGGCCGAGAAGTTGCAGTGAGTGAAGTCAGTGAAACCAGTGAAACCAGCGAAACAAGTGAAACCAAGCAGGAAAGGGTGAACACGGGGGCGGACAGTGCAGACTCTCCTCGACCTCTTACTACAGACTACGGTAACTCTCCAAGTGTAGTTGGCTGACCGTACAGGTTGTATAAGGCGCCCATCTACACCCTACTACCACTGCCACCCAGTGGTCTGGCATTGTGCTTGCAAATCAAGCCGCCAAATTTGCATGAGATTTATGGCATTCCGTTTGCCTTCGCTTCTCCTACCTCCCCGGCTGCCACCGCCGCTGCATCCTCGGGTAATGCCCTTTGCGCTTCCATACGTGCACGACATCTGCATCCCTCCGATGTAGACAAAGTCCAACTATCGTCGTGACCACTATCCATTGCGGAAATGTGTATTACGTATACATACCTATACGTATCTTTCTCTTACTATTTTACGTTATATGCGCTCGCTTCAAGATCCACCGTTCAACCGACAAGGTGAGTTGGTAAGCAGATACGGAACATACATATTTAGGTACATACATAGGTTCGTACAACACTATACGTACCATAATGCACACTTCGAATAAAATTAAGTCAACGAGTATGGCCAACCGTAGAGAAAGCTTCGTACGTTATATGCGAGGAAAAGCACCACTTAGATGTTATGTAACACACCTCCTCGTGATACGAAAGTGTCTATTTCACCATCGCACAACATCTACACTATTTTACTTCTAATGGACACCCAACCAATGCCGGACTCGACATGATGGTTACTTCCATGAACGGTTCAAAAAAGTCTATATGAATTCAAGTTTCATCGTCCCTCATCAAGATCGCAGTACCTTCTTACCAAAAAATAAATTTGACATATGGACAGAACATGAACGGTGCATTTCTCGATGGTATAACGAATGCGAAATTAGCCTTCTAATTTTCTTTGATAAATAATAAACGAACTCGTGGTTAGGTCTCACGTTTTATCGTATTATTGGCAAAGCCTCGTGATGATGACGCCACATGATAACACGTGGCAACCTTATTTCCTATCCTGATGGGTTACGAGGATATATAGGCCTTTGGGTATACCTTGATAGTGCCTTGAACGATGGGCGGCAGGTAAAGCCCTTAGTTAAGACGGACATAAAGGTATATGGTGGATGTGTATTATATATTTATAGTATATATTTGTTAGCACATATATAGTACCCTATACCTGGAGCTCCACGAGCTGCCTAAATATTAATTGTTCTTGGTAGAAGACGGTTGATTAGCAGTGGCGCTGTTCCTTCCACCTCACGTTTCAATCGATGTTTCTAGTCTGACTGGACAAAGGGCATTGCGTGTTTCGGAGAAGAAGATGCGTGTTTCTCTATATTCTTTATAATTACTTTTGTTGGTTATAAACTTTGGCGGTTTTCTCTTCTACGCGAGTAATACAGTCTTCGGTTTGGTGTGCAATTAATTTTTTTGTCGATGCGGCCGGTAAAACAATAACGTTAATGAATATGAGCGGTTAAAAAAATGGCCTGTAAATTTAGTATAACTGTAATACCGTGGAACTGGTATGGCAGTAAAATTGAAATGCCATTTTTGTTTCGTAACATCGCCAGAGCGAAGTTATGTTCATGCGAAATTAATTTCGTTTGGACAATGCATATTTTAAAACGGTTTGCCGTGTTTTCATGAACAACAAAAAATTATCAAGCGAACTGCTCAGCTCTGGGGGCGAAGCGTGGAAAAATTTCATTATTTTCAGTAAGCAAAAGAGTTTTTGGTTTTTTTTTTTTTCTCCACTATAAAACCTGCACCGCAGCCTCGGCCGACTTTTTGTAACGGAGTGTAGGAGCAGAAATGCAACACTGGTAGCGGAATATTAAAGGAAAAGAGCGCAGTGGGAGACTTGGATTAGATTTTGCTGGTACATCACGTCGCTTCGCAGTTCGCTCAAAGCTTCAAATAGTTCTTCTACTGTAGGAAAACGAAGACACTCCTATCCTCTTATTCCGTGGCGTCGCGCGATCCCTCGGGGATATTTGTCGGAGCTCGAAAGACACTATTAAAGAGCTGGTGGACTTATTTTGCTGACTCTGAGGTCATTTTGGAATTCATTCCCGGCGTCTAGACCGGCGATCCGCTTCTCAACTCTCTCTTCTTCCCTTTTCTTCTTCTTCTCCTTCTTCTTCTTCTTTGGCTCTCTCGACGTGGTCACTGATTCATTACACTACGGACAAGTTTTGGTCCCTTGAAAACAAATGACAGTTCTTTCGGAGATTCTGCCCTCTTGCTTCGACCTCGATGTCGTCGTCTTGTTGAAGTGGAAAATAAGAAGAGGGGCAAAATCGAGAGGCGAAAGATTCAACTTCCAGAACTAAAAAGACGATTAATCTACGGACGGGGTTGATAAAGAGGAAGAGTTTTCTATACGTAGATAATGACTCGCAATTAACAAACTCTTGCCACTTATCAACCGTTACCTTCTTCAATTATATACCTATTTTATCTGCAAGATGAAATGTCCGTGTAAATTAAACCGACTGTTAGGCTAATCCTAATCGTTGAATAATACCCATTGCATTAATCCCTTAATTGTACGGTATTATTACTATCCTATCATCTGAAAGGGGTCCTGATAAAGCCAATTACGAAGGCTTTAACTTGATGACACAAATACATCATACCTGGTTTATATCAATGAAATTTCTCGATGATTTACTAGTAGTCACGTGATGATTATCCTCCTGAACATTTATTTATGTAAGCGTACAAACACTACAGCGGAGTTTTGGAAGGATAAATGTGAAATGAGGTAAAGAATAAACGACGAACGGTTATGTCAAATATTCAGAATTTTTCCTGTGAAATTAGCAAGCTCTTGCCGCAATAACGAGTCCCATTACTGGCTCATGAAATATGTCCAACAACTCGTCGTTAAGTATGGAAAAACGTCAGTTTTTCCTCTGAAGTGAAGCTAATCCTAACAACACCGATGTTACATATTTCCACGAATTGTTCTCCCAGCAGATAATCAGCAAGCATAAAAAATTCATCGTTTCCTTATAGCGATAGCAAAGCAAAGTAAAGCTTACGTTGTTTGGAGAACTGCTTCTCATATTCTACTAACTCAGAAATAATTCATCGCGAGTCAGACCTCACATCGTGGAGTTCTCGAAGGTGGGAATATAATTTTTTTTCTTTTCTCTTCTCTAATTCTTCGAGGGTTGTATTCTCGTTATTACACACGATCTATATTCGGCAGAGTTGTATATAGAAAAAAGAATTTCTCAACCACCAAAAGTTTTGGAATCTCTTTTGATTTTATTCAGCTCGTTCAGAAGATTCTGACTCCACGTATACTGCAGGAATAATAAAAGCAGCGCGTTGTTCATTTGGATTAAAAATAAAGCTCGGTACGTCGTTTTCATAAAACCCAAAGCAGTAGCGGCGCACTGGCGCCCGTTCACCCTGCTTGCCCTTTGGGTATTTATTACTAACGTCAACGGATACCTACACTGGGCTCCCTGAATTTGTAAGGCAAGCATCGTCATCCCAACCAAACCCGACCTTGGAGCTCTCTGTTAGCGTCGTCACCGAGCAGCAGCTAGCTCGACCAAGCTCGCTGAAGCACAGCCTCTGCCCTCTGCCTCTGCAATGGATCCAGTGGTTGTCCTTGGAAATAAAACGACCAGGATAAACTCGGCGGGTCGACCCCTCGCGTGCTCGTTGCTGCCTCGCGTCCCCCCTTCCTCCGCATCACCCGTACGTCCGCATCGCGGCCTTCTTCTTGTCTTTCTTCGTTTGCCTTTTGTTTTACTCTCCACTCCATTCTACTGGCTGCGCTCTTCGGCCGTCCCGGCATTTTTTATTCCTCAGTAGCCCAGTTGGTTTCATTTTTCTTTTTCCCTCTTGTCCCCGCCGCCCTTCGCGCTACCCCTGTTTTTTGGTTTCTTATATGTACATTCTTTTTGCAGGCGCCCTTGGTCGATTAACCTCAAGGCAATACAGATACTAATCCTACTCGCTCCCGGACGAAACAAAAAACAAAAACACTTGACCATACCCGGTGCGAATTCATCATCGTAGTAATTTTTGGGTGGGAAAGAAAAGCTCGAAAAGAAACGGTAGAATTTCGCTCCAATTCTCCGGATCTTAAAGGTCCTGCAATATCGTGTGAAATTGTTCGTGACCTGATTTTGACGTCCCGTTCATTCTTCGCGTCGAAATTTTAAGGAGAATCGAGTTGACCGCCACAATCTCTTTCGACTGAGCCCTCAGGACGTCGCATGGGTGACCGCATTGCCACTAGACTTCAATGTACCGCAATCTATTCCACCGCACGCGTTTTACAATATTGATGTCTTCTTCTGGTTGAATTCGAAGCCACGTAGTAGTCAACGTGTATTTCTGTATACACCTACCTACCAACCTACCTACGCTAGAGTTTCACTGCAGGGGTTGTAGCTGAGCGGGCTTATTGAAAACATGGAGACCTTCGTGGTGTGTTTGAACGGTAAATACATCGGTATACCTACCAGCAGCTACTACATTTCCCATGAGGATGTATCCTGGCGCTGTAGAAACTCCGTATAACCATTCCCAAGGTTTACCTCCTGGTTTTTGCATGCCTGCAGAGTTCCCTAAAGAATATTTCTGGAGTGAGGAGGCTAACTAGACCTCTAGCGGCTGTTCGGGACACACGGAATCGCCCAAGATTTAATAGAGAGTAATTAAGTACCCACGTGACCGAACTTCGAGCAATATTTTACAAATTATTTTATCCGACTCGATATTCAATTTCCAATTTCAATTCACCCTCCGTTTATGCATGGCAAATACATATAATGGCACTTCGGAAGCTCCTGTGGGACGGTTGAGAACCTACTTAGTTTTAATCGTCAGTTCAGGGATGACTCGATGGCCTGTTAGCAGCTCCTTCGGCGCAGCTGATGCACTCAGGAAACCCCCTTTCCAGTGATATGGTATACGATCCTCTATATACGAGGATCTTATCACTTACCCAACTATACGGAATGTGAACGGTACCGACCAATATTACTAATTTCCTCCCTGTAGGATAATCCGTTATCGATATTTCCACCAGCAGTCACCTCACCGGTAGGTAGTTACCTGTACGTGTCCTGACGGGATGTTCTCTCGTTAGAGGAGATCATCTCTCTAAAATATACATCATCAATGCACGTTCCAATGCAAACTACTGCGCCGCATCGTATGATGATTAATCGTTGCACCGTGACGTGAATATGCCGTCGAAGTAAATTTAGTAAATTTTACATACGGCGAAAAAGTGAGACGAACAAAAAAATAATAATAACAACAATAAAAAACCGGCGAAATTTTTCGAGTCGCTGATGAATATCTCGGCTCTAAATCTAGCCGGTAGAATGCGATGAAATATGAAACAGAGGTGCTAAATTCATGTTTCATGTGCTAAAAACCGTATTCCGAGGGTCGTCCCAACGGCAAGTAGGTGTGTATGTAAGTAAGTATACATGTATAGCGCATGAACTTGGAAGAGCCGTACGCGGCGTTTATAACGTGGTACAATTTCTCATGGAAGCCTAAGACGCCGCCGCGGTGGCCATGGCGTACGCGGTGTTATTTATCATTAGCCTCTGAAGGTTGTTGGCCATGGGCCAGGGTTATTGCGACAAACTCGAACGAGGATTCTGGTCGTTGGTATATTATACAGGGTGAGTCACCACAAAGGTCCGATTCGGGAGGAGCTTCGATTGGCTGAGGCTCCGCCTTCATCCATTCTTACCTACTAACGTATTTGTGTAGATTTTTTTTGTCTCACGCAGCGTCATAACCGAAAGTAGTGCTATCTGATCGCCGACTAGCAACAGGAATTTTGAGAATAACAAGTAAGAATGGATGAAGGCGGAACCTCAGCCAATTGAAGCTCCTCCCGAATCGGACCTTTGCGGCGACTCACCCTGTACCGGCTACCGCTTTAGCGGTCACGTTCAGATAAATCTGAGAGAGCAGATGTCCGGTGAAAGAAGGTGCCGTACCTATACCTATGTACAGATATACGAAGCGTACGAAACCGCCATAGTTTTCAACATGAGCCAAGAGTCAGACGAGACCAAACGGCGTCTTCTGAGCAGGTGCTATGGCCACTGGGTAACCAGTGATTATAATATATTCAAGACATGCAAATAGACATGAGACGTAATGTAAGAGTACGTAAGATTTAAAGCGAGGTAAAAATTGAGTGGCGGATACAAGGATGCACGAACTGCAGCGGCGAGTGGATCGAGTGGCTCGAAGATGGTGAGGAGGCAGGTGGTGCTGCACTCCGGAATTGACGGAAAGAATGAAGAGAAAGGTGAGATAGAAATAAGAGGAAGAACTACCTGCGCAGGATATTTTATGCTTTGATGATAGATGGGTGTATAGTTATGGTACAGGTATATATGTGTATGTACACTACACGTGTATACATATGTATTTTCACCTCATTCTTACCTACCCACGTAACAACGTAGGTATACTTCGTGGCTTCGTGGATGCGCAACTTTTCGAAAGACGAGACGAGACGAGCCCTTGGGATAAAATGACTACGTTTGGACCGCAGCTGCTCGGGATCAGGAAAGTAGATTGTTATTAGAAATTTCATCCCGATCGAGGCGGAAAGAGGTATCGCTACGTATGCGCGCTACCGCGGTAGCGGTACGATATTGTCGAACTAAATATATGTATACGATACAATTTTATCTACCCGGTGGAACAAAACCGCGAGGGTGTTCAGAAAAACGAAGAACACGTACGCTTTTTGGTACCTTCGACGTTCATTTTATTTGAGTAATCGTTGCACAGTTGGTCGAATTTCTTTTTCACATCTGTAGGGTGAGAATTTTTTTTTTTTTTTCCAAAGACGTAACATTTTTAATTTTTCGAAACACCCAGCGAATTCAGGATACCGTGGCGCTCGTGTCTACCCCAACCTTTCAGGCAAGTCACGTAGCGTTTTACGAAGCCGTGTCGACAAACTCGGTTTCGAGCGTAAGGAAAACCGAGCTTCTGCTGAAAGAAAAACGTAGGGAATAAAATAAAAATAAGACAAACAACAAGTATATAAAAAAGGGGGAAGGGAGGTCGGAGGGAAGTGTATACCTACTGGGTCTGACCAGACGAGGAACTTGAAAATTCTTAGAGCGCTGGTAGATTGACACTAGACTCGACCGCGCGGCAGACGAGACCATAAAAACGTTCGCTGCTTGATTTAGAGCTTCTGCGGTCCACGGCGGCACGTGAGCTCCCGTTATTGCCGTAAACTCGTGTCCCCATGTGGCATATAAACAACGCGTTCAACGCCAGAAAAGGAGCCAGAAAAAACCATCTCAACAAATACCGGTGCTGTAACTAAGGCCGTATAAGCTGCGCTCCGATGACCCGCGTGATGCGCGAAAGACTAATAGTCGAAAAGTTTAACGGAACAAGTGTCTCAATTTTTTTTCACTCTGGCTTTCGACTATGACGTTTGATCGAGCGTTTAATTATGAAAATATAAAACACGAAGAGCGCACTTCGCCGTCGTCGCGACGTGTTCGTAAACTGAATTATATCACTTTTATCTTAGAGGTATACGTGAAAACTGAGAACCGAGAGAGGAAAGTACGAACTTGTATTATGGTATCGTCTACTTTTTTCTCAAAGCTCAAGTATTCGTATCTATAAAATGCGTAAAACTGAGGGGGAGCCCATCTTCGAGGAGATAAATTGAACGCGTTCATTTGTAATGTTATATGCGCGCTATCATGTGTGCTTTGAAGTAATCGACTTTTTTTATTTCGTTCGTTTTTATACCTCCTCCCGACACTCGGTCCAGGAAAAGACATTTTCTTGAATTCTTTTTCAAACTTCGACCCTACGAACGTAACCTCGAAATATGTATAAAGTCCTAATTCTCGTATAGTTTGAACTAGATAAACTTTTAGTTGATGAAGTTGTTGGAAACAAGAAAAATTAGCTGAAAAGGCGTCTCACTGTAAATTACAACTATAGCTTTATGAATTAATTTATACGGCTTGATAAACCCCAGCTCTCATGACCTAACGGAAAACAATGAATTGCATTGCATTGTGGAAAATAGTTGTGTACGACCGTCGTACACTGTACTCGTATAACACAAAACTATGTGTGGACGACCTACGGAAACACGGTCAACCATAATGGTATACCTTTGTTTCGAACTTCATTTATACGGGAGGATTCCATTCTTGATGTATTTGTACATAACTGCTCAGGTAACGTCGAACAATTTATTACACATACTATAGGTTTGCGACACACTTTCGCGGTACATTCCGCAACTTTTGGATCGATGTTAAAAACAAAGAAAATATCAGCGATGGTAATTTTTTAAATCTTCATTCCACATTTCCAGATTAAAAAATGCGATCCCTCAATTATAGAGCCTGATTGTGAGATACTAAAAATTTTCGATGCATTTCGTTGCAGTTAATGGACAAAGATTGCTGGATTGATATGTGAAGAAAATTGTAGCTTTGAGCTCGGTTGGATTTTCAATTTTTTTTTGTTTTTTCCGTTCATCACAATTGATGGAGAAAATACAAAAGTGTAGGCTGACGGGAAACGACGAAGGTAGAGAAGCGAACGAACGAACCTGGAATCGCCCATATATGTACATAAACGTGCCCACGCAAAGTCAAAACTTATCCCTTCGGAGAACAGAGAGACCTAGGGATGAAACAAACGCGGTTCCCAGCATCTATTTCTCTCCTTCTCTCTCTCACGTTACGAATCGTTCTTTTGCCGAGGGTAGATATAGCGTAGACTGATGCGGATTTGTTTCGCAGTTTGAAATTCACTACGTCAAAGGTACTTTGACACACAGAGAAAAGTGGGGGGGTGGATTTCCCCTGCAGTCGTACACCTAAAAGTGATTTTGGAATGGTGACCGCGTCGACGCTTCGACGTCGTTTTATACGGTAAAACGAACTTTCGAACCTTTTACTGATCGTCGTATACACCCTCGTAAAACAAGACGTACCGCTATACCACCGCGTACTTTCTCACATCTGTGTTGAAAATATACACGTATGTAATTTTCATATACATACCTGCATCGTGGCTGATGGTTTCCGTGATAGTAATCCCGGAAAATCTGAACCTGACGACACGAATATACAGAAGGTGCTTTACTCGATCGCTCGTTCGACAAGAAGAGGAGAGGGAAAACAGTTTCGGACCTCATTTCTGTGGAGAATCCAATACCAATGATTATTTATATTCGCCGGGTTCGCGAGCCATTACTATAACACGCCGAACGCTAGTCAAGAAGTAATAAAGTCCGGGGTGGATACAATATTCAGTGGGCAACCCTATTATCCTGGCGCCGGTTGAGGGAAAGAAAGAGAACGTTGCATTGTCATTGAAAATATAGTGGGCGCCCCATGAAAAAGAACTAATCCCTCCATTCTTGGGAATCTCTTATTTCCCCTTATTTATCCCACACCCATCGCCTCGCTGCTGCAGGATGCACGACTCCTTCTGCCCCATTGTCGCCCGGCACGCAACCTAGACGAATATCCTGAAGCGCGTTTCTTTACTTCTGAATATACTGTGGTGACTTATGTATGACGCATTCTATGACAAATCACCTAGCCTGTGACCCTGATCATTTCACGTTGTTTGAGTTATCGTTTTATTCACGTTCTTCGTAATTTCTTTTTGATAAATTACCCGAGCCTTCGAAAATGCGACAGTTTTTTATTTCTATTTTAATACAATTCAATTAAATTCTACTGATGATTTTAGAATCCAACGGCCATATTTACTACCAAAAGAATATGTACGTACCTCCCTTTTTATTTTAGAGTAAGGTGGACTTTTTCCCCAGCAGCAGGTGCTGGAAAATTGGGGAATGGAATTTGGGGGGCCTATGTATACTATTTCTGTCGCAGATGAGGTGTCCTTTGATCTTGACGTTCAGAGCCTATAAGCTACCGTGCGAAGCGGGTCTCTGAATACGTCGAGAGGTTTAAGGATTCGATTTTTGGAAGGTGGCGCGACACCACCAACCTGGTCTCAGCCCTAACCCACGTCAGGAAACTCAGAATCATAAATCTGGACGAACTCGTAAATATATACGCACAGAATATCAACGTTTCTCGCAAAACTTTTCTGAAACACCCTTATGGTGGGAACGACATGCAGAGTCATTATCTGGGTATCATGATATAATAATTGTGTCGTCGCATTTAGGCTTTTTTTTTTTTACAAAATTTGTCATGATTTTCTTATCCATAATTGTCTGGAATTGTTTCTAGTCTCACGATCGGTCCAACGATAATTTAAGAATCCAATTTGAACGGGTGGTCTCTGTGTGAAACAAAAAAGGAACGAGAGACAAAAAGAATACTAAAATAGCACCATGCAGCACTATAGCCTTACAATTGAGAGTTGAAACTGAATGCAAGGAAGTTGAAGTGGGAAGGGAGAATCAGAGAACGTGAGATGCTAGTTTCTTATTCTAACGACCACCTCATCACGGGATGATGGTATAACCGCCAGGAAACGTAGAGCGACGCAACGACGTTGAATTCGAATAACTTTTTGTTCTCGTCAGACCCCGCTGCTTTCTCCATCAGTCGACTGTAAGACGTTCACTGAACACGGATTCATCTTTAACGAGAGTATAATGGAAGCCCAAGGCCCGAATGCAACTTTGAAGCAGCTGTGGTAAGCGCGGTGATCAGCGATGAGCCGAGAGAATTAACCCAAACGGCTATAAATGAATTCTAGGATTCCAACGGGATTTCGTGGTCCAAAAGTACCCGTAACCATTGCCGTGAAATTCCAATTCCTATGACTAGTTCGCACACCTCCAAATAATCTCGGAATTTAAACGACCCCCGAGGTCTTCGCGCCAGCGAGTACAACCGCAGCTAATATCGTATTGATAAGCAAAATTATGTAATCGTTGCATTAAGATGCACGACACAGCCGTGCAGCCGTGTACCTCTGAAACATCTAGCTTTCCAGTGATTAATGCAGAGGAAGAGCTGTGCCCTGTTAAGTTCAAGATTTGCTAATGCAACGCGGCTTGGGTTAGTCACGCTCCGACCATGACTCGCACAGACTTTGTCACAAGCGTTGAGTTGAATCCACGTCCAAATTAATCTGGACATATTGTACGAGACGCGTTTCACCAAGTTCAACCTACTCGCCAAAAGTTCAACGACTGTGTTTTGTCTACCGTTTTGTTTGTTCTTCGGCCTTATTTTTTCGAGTAAAATTAACGTTCGCGACTGCCAGATCGGTACGGGCTTTTGACTGGGACCTGTGAGGATAACGTGTGAATTGTTTGCCTTTGACCGATCCGCATTAAAGCCGTTTCTGGTACATGAGGTCTGTATCTTCATGTGGCGATCACGGGCCCAAGCTGTGTTATACATATTGCTGTATCGGACTGGCTTGTTTCGTATTCTCCGACCACCGCTGGCCGAACGGGAATGGACGTCCATTGAATATAAGCTGTGATGCAATATATTCGTGGCGTTGTGCGGCGCACGCGGAAATTGGTAGACTGTTGCAGTCACGATTTGGCAAAGCCCTAGTTGGTACAGGATCCAGTGTGCATAGGGTCAGCTGCGGGAGGAGGACTTTGACTGTCTTTGCACCCTTTGAGGTGGTTTTGGCTTCGGTGTATTGAATTTGCATGTTATTCGACGGCTATCACACCGCGATGTGGGATAGGTATAAGGCTGGTACTGTCTTTGTGAAGTCAACCGAGTGTTCCTTCCTTCCTTCCTTCCTTCCTTCCTTTCTTCCTTCCTTCCTTCCTTCCTTCCTGCCCACCTTCAATCTTATAAAATTGAGCATTCTCCGGCGCGATGCGCGAGAGATATCTCTTTTCTCAGGATTCCAACTCTCTCGAAAGTTTTCCTCCTCGTCTTCAATTTGCAGTTCTCGTCGGGCGAAGGGTATCACATCGCTTTCCGCGCACCGAACACCCGAAAATCCAACACCTCGAAACAGCCATGGGAAGTGGAACTGTAGGAGAGGAAAGCACCTCAAATGGCAATGGAATCCGCGGTCTATGCCCACATGTATTTACACGTGTGGGGATTTAGGGCAAAGTAAGGGATAGTGGTGTAAGGTGGTTGTCGGAGTGGTTGCTTCGAAGGGGGGAAAACGTTATACGGTGCCGTTGCCTCGCCGTCTCCCAATCCCGTTGAGGTGGCAGAATTGGTGCTACCCTATTCAGGATAATGGCATCTCATATTTATCCCACAAGGTATACTGTTTCCCAACGGCGTTAGTAATTCATAATGCTCTCGTGATGAGATCGAGGGACTCAATCTTGATAATAGATTTGCGGGTGAGATGGGTAAAATCCCGTTCCTGGTAAGTCTCTCACCGCTGTTGCACTAAGCTGAAAGAGCATCCGAGGAGGAGAAGAAGAAGAATGAGGAGAAGCAGAAAACCCAGTAGAGAATTATTGACGACGCTGTCCGCGCTCGGTGGAAACTTCGCCTCGTATGACATTACAGAAAAATATAGACGTGTTTATAACATTTTCGCGACTTGGCGAAACATACCTACATGTATACGTACGCAACGTTATATCCAGAAATTTTTGCATCTTTATTTATTTCACACTTGGGACCAGCGACGGTGAGCAAGGTGAAAAAGTTTTATCGCCGAGCTGATAGCTCCCAACGTTCGATGGGTATACGTCAGGATATTCGAAGTCCATTTTATCATCTCACGACTGCCACAGAAAAGACAAGTCCAACTTCTCGGTACTACTCCGTTTGAAACTATGGACAATATGAGGTGTTAATAATAAATATACTCAGGACCGTGGAATTCTTCGACTACTTTAGGGGGCACCGCATTTCTATTTATAAAACATTAAAATAGGATGCTTCTTCGTCACTCTTCTTTTTTTTTTCTTGACTTTTGCAGGAGGCGCGCGTCAGACCGGTTTCAAAGTCAGGAGTCAACGTCTTCCGTTAGCTCGCGCGGTTCTTTTGCATTCATCCCTTTTTCCCTTTGTCTACCTTTCTCCCACCACATCCACTTTTACTCCTCGATCTCTCTACCTTCGGTATTTTATCTCCCTTTATCCCGAAGCTCAAACCGGGATTTATTCATAGGCTGGTATTATGCCGGCCAGTTCTCGTCCTCGAGATGGACTCCCCGCTATCTATGTATACATATACATCTTCTCTTTTTTTTCTTCTTCTTCGATCCTTCGGTGTCGAGAAGCTCTTGTTTTTATTTATTTTACGTTTCTCATCCCTTTTATCTCCCATTTTCAACGATACTCTACGTCATTTTAGATCGTTCTCTGACCCCGCAATCTTCCGATAAACCTAAATCTCTGACATTTTTCATTCCCCATAGCTGGTGAAGAACAGAATATACCCTTTACATATATCCTGCAACCATTCGGATCAACGTGTACATAATTTATATTTTTCTTACTAGATTCGCCGAGTCCAGTAACCGGATCCTGTGGGACCCCGAAGCGAGTGCGGCAGCAGCAACGAGATATACACGTTTTCTATAATATATAAAAACTCTAAAGGTATGTCCAGTCACGTAGGATATACGGAATGGTCAGAAACCATGAGTACAACCGGAATCGTTTAATGGCGTGGAAATCATCGCGATCTTTTCGTATACCGAGAATATGTAACACACGCGATGTAATAATATTTGCGCATCGCCAGCTCGAGATTATTCTGGTCCCGAGGTTACCAAAGATTGAATTTCTCGGATGTATGGGTGTATTATTACCAAAATACACGTCAAAAAGATTTCCTTCAGGTTCTTCACGGGAATCAGCATCGGATGAAAAACAATGTAGAAGAAGAGCCGCGTCGAGCTCGTACAAGGACCGAGTTTATGCATAATGCAACCACAGCAAACAAAACCTCTAGGATCTGAAACAGACTTCTATCCCGAAGCTCTTGGGTATAAACGCATAAATCCATAAGGTAAGGATACGCTGCATTTATGAAACAAGTGAATTTTATTCAGTTTCCACAAGTGGATTCTCGAGTGGATTTGCAGAAACTGTGAACCTTGATCGATTGTTGAAATCGTCGAAAATTTCGAGGATTTTCAAACTAGATGTGCTCAAGTTTTTGACCTTGATATTTTATTGTCGAATGTCCGAAAGCCACATCGGTAGAATTTTTACCTTACTCAAGCGAAGTAACACCTCAGGGACGCGATACAAAAGCTAATTGGAACGGTCGAAGCTCACAACGTAGAAACACAAGTCGGAATTCCAACCGTCCTACTTTTTCCCCCACGAAGTCGGTCGCGTAATCCCGACAGGCGTGGATGTGGTTTAAGGCGCCCTTTGGGGCAGTCGGGATCCAGGTTGGGCTAGGTCACGTCGTCAGCTTGGGTCAGGTGAGGTTAGTAAGGTTAAAATGGTTCGAGAACCGCGACTGCCGCCTTCACCAAAGCCTCATACTTCCATTCCACGAACAATATCTCGCTACCACGGCGGTGACGAAAGCTACAAGAAAAATAGACTTCAAATCGCAAAACGGAGGTCATTTTCCACATCTAGTTGGATCCTGCAAGATTTCCTGCATAAAAATACACGCGCTTTCCACGCAGCTGTCAAATGTTCGTACAGTTACACGGATATCCTACGAAAATATTTTCTTATCAATCTCAAGATTCCCTAATGCTATGATTGATTATGGGTGATCGGAGGAGATATAACCTTCGATCAGAAAAAAGCGGATGTTATTTACCCCTCGTTCTCACGATTTCATGTTATGTCCGTATAGATATATACACGAAAAAACTAGGTCTAGGCTATATTATATTCCATGAATTTTTCCTACATCCATCTAGCTGTACAGGGATCGTAACAATATGAAAGATTTATTGATTTTTCTCTTCTTTTTCTAGTTTCTTTGTTTTTATTCATATGTTTTTTTTTGTTTTTTTTTCATCGGATTTCACTCAACTCCTCATATTATATTCATTTATTTCAAAATTAAACCAACCAGATCGAGGTGACCTATATGTTATTTATTATTGCCTAATGGAGCGGTTCGCAATAATCTTTTCCATACGTATATATATACGTGCGTTATAGTTTTTCGAATTGTTTTTGAAATTTTCATTTTTTTCCATTTCTCTTGTTTCATCCGAAAGCTATTATAACGGCGCGGATTATGCATATCTGCACAAAAATATAATCTCCATAGCAATTTTAAATTCAAAGATTACATCGATCGTGTATATTTCGGCGGTCTCGCGGTTATATGGATATACACCGCACTGCAGAAAGGGAATCACTCCTGAACGCCAATAAACCGTATTCATCAATATTATCGCTTACATAGATTATTCCGGATCTCGTTTCAACGGAAGCTGCCTGCAGGCTTAATATATGTAGAATCATACATACGAATGTGTAACGGGTAGCAAAATTTCATCCCATTACCCTCGATGCCTCAACATTTTTGCATTCGTTCTATCAGACAACAAAAAATACATTGAAAAAAATGTACAAAAACGTTTGAAACGTTACCGATTTTAATTTTTTATTTACATACGAGCTCTACTGCGCGAATACGTCAAAAAAATGAATCCGACCGAAATATTTCGAAAACGGGACACCCTGTGCGAGACCGTGGGTAGGTATATCTATGTATGGCATAACTCCGCATCCCGTGGGATAGCCGGGAGCGGGTGTAGGTTCGGATGTGTACGTGTATTGCTGTAAGTATACATATATACGTATGGTGCGTCCCGGTTTTTCTCCCGCAACGTGCGGAAAGACTGTCAACGAGAATTGGTGATTCTGCGGGGAAATCCGAAATAACGTTTCAACGACAACTCGATCGTTGATCTCGAATAGTTATCGACATCTTCACCACGGCTTCGAGGCTGTTTGCTTCTCTGGAAGATAAGGTGTCCTTCCTCGGAAATTTACTCTTTGTCTAATATACCGTATACCTATGCGGAAAACACCGACGAAATATGATCTCGAGAGTCGCACTTCACTCCGGTTGAAAAAACAAAAAAGAATCTACAAAGATTCCGTTCTTTCCGTTCACTTCTCCGTAATAACCCAAATAAAATTGAACCAATAAAATAAAAGGGGAAAATTAATAAAAACTGGATAATCGTGCGCAGCTGTCAATTGCGGGCACGTGGTTTTTCGGACGTTCCTGATCTCCTCCGGACGCCGGACGTGGCCATGGCGGGCTCGTGGCTTACTTCCAATTCCACGTCGAGTCCCGCTGCTATTTTTGGCAATCCGTGTCCGGATCCCCCAAGCCACATTCTGTAGGCCGCTCGACGCCCTCCCTTTCCCTCTTTCCCTTTCACCCGCTCTTCCAGGTCCACCCAAGCTGCCAACCCCCTGCCGCAGCCTTCGTCCGGGGATGGAGAGCCCCCGGCAGCCCCCGGCAGCCGCCGCACCTCTGCGAGATTTTTTTCAATTTCATTCGAGATTTCGTCGACTCGCTGAGCACTCGCCAATTAGTCCTTTCTCCCTCTCTCTCTCACTCTCCTCCTTCTTTCCTCCTTTCCCGTTCCCTTTTTTTGTTACTCTTTCTGTCCGTAGCATTCGTTTTTTGCAGGTAATTTTTTTGGTTTCCTTCGTCTTTTTTTTCTTTTTTATATCTTTTTTTCCAGCGTCCACTGCTATATACGTGAAAGAGAAAAATGTTTTCCCATCCGCTTTTGTATCCGACTCTGACGTCTAACAAGCTAGAGATAATTATTATCACAGCTTTGTTGCCCGGGCGTTTGACGTCGAGTCATGATCGCTTCCTCTTTTGTGGTCATACGAGAAAGTGAAAAAAAAAATTACCACAATTACGGTGTACGTATAACCTCAGTTTTTTACAGCGTTATAATAAATTGCTGATGTATATAATAACCATAGGGCGAAGAGATCTGATTTCTTCTTCCTTTTCATTCTTCATCTCGTGGCAAAAAAAAAAAAAAATATCAGGTCACATAAATAAATAATAGCGGAAAAGAAAATTCTCGGAGATTTATTTGATTTATTTATTTCACTTCGCGCGAAGCTTCGATGTTCTATTTGATATGAAAATAATCATTTTTCATCATCTCGATTGATAAGAAAAATGTGAAAGAGTTGTAAAGAGAAAGAAAAAGGATGCTGGGTAATAAAAAAGAAGAAAAAAGAAAAGACGAAAAATTTTTCTGCGAAACAATTTGTTTCCATTTTTCTTATTATTTTATATCCATATACCTACACGGACGATCATGAGGGGTTGCGGTTGGGGGTTCGTAGCTTCGTGGCTGTGTAATATGGAACCACCGCAATATATATACGTAACGAAGAGTCGCTGCACGATTCAATGATTTGATTGATCGAATCCCTCCGTGATTGTAGAACGATCTCATTTCTTATTTATCGATACATCACCGCCACCACTATTAATACCGTTGGGTACACCTCACATGTACGTACACGTATTATATATGTAGGAAATTTTTGTCTATAAATATGAAACACGTCTAAAGCTGGAGCGGCGACGTTCGGACCGGCTGAAAGATCGCGTATAGGGTTGATCAGAAATATCATGTATTTCAATCCTAACGAATCTGGAGTACCAGGATAATGTCAAGCAAGTGCCATTGCGTGCCGAATGTATCAAAATTACATTCAGACATTTTTCTAACTTAAAGAAAAAAAAGGAATGGCAAAAACATGTAATTCACCATTTAAATAAATTCTCCTGATCGAATTGACCTGGAATACTTCACATATACGTATATGTATTATAATTTATTGGTACCAGACGCACATTATTATTTATGAAAATGTCCAGACTGAAGGTACACAGACATCAATGACTCGATGTAATCTCTAACAAGAAACAATACCAAAGGTGTCCGCATATTGCGATCGCCGATTCGTGATCGATCGAAAAAACAGAAGATAGAAGAAAAAAAAAAACAAAAAAAAAACCAATGGTGCGCGAGGACAAATCGTCTTTTAATGATCAAAGATATAATTTGACCTTGCGATAAGAATTGGGTGTCCTAGATGTTCACAAGGTCGACCGACGATTTTGTTTCACTTTGATTAAAGGTGTAATTTATACGTGTGTCTATCCGATCGTCATTGATCACTCTGCGGAGCTCGCGTCGAAGGTGGGAAAAAAAGATCGTAGTTTATCGACGGGACATATAGCGTAAGTCGCATTGCAGTAATTCTACTGACCGAGAAAATATTTTTCACGATTGCTTAAAGCTCGACCGAATGTATGCATAAAGATCGAGTTCGCCGAACGATAATTACCGCGTCGCATGTGGAATACCAATATCCAGGGCACCGACTATAACTCGCGGATCCGGAGCAACTTTCGTTACATATAAAGCGGCCATTTTATTTTACTTTATTTTTGGTTTTCCTTTTTCCATTATCCTGAAAATAAGGTTCGGTTTTACCCCCGCAGCCGCGGATACCGTTCGCACTGAATTTAATGAAATGTGTGACGAGCATTTTTCTAATTAGAAAAAAAAAAAAAAAAAACAGAAAGAGAGAAAGAGATCCACCGTCTGATCAGAATTCACAAAGCTTTACGTAGGGCGTCGCCCAGGGTAAATGCCGTTGTAAACATCGGTGTGAAAATCCACATCAAACGAATAATTGTACATGTTTATAATAATCCTGAATAATACCGCGGGAATTGTAATACGTATAAGGCATGTGCGCAGGACACGTGTATACACGTTATAAGGTATACGACGTTTTTAATTTTCTATATAGTAATTTTTCTTTGTATTTTTCTAAATAAAAATATTTCTCTATTAAAATGAGGAAAATTAATTTTCTCTCACTTGTTAACGTCAACAAGTTTCATTATACGTACTGCAGTGGCCCCGCGGCTTCTTCCTGCAAGGAACTTAAAACGTTCCTTCGAATTGCGGCGAGTGCAACTCTGCAGTATCCGCTACATGGCTCTGCGGCGTATATTTGCCACTCTGTTTAGTTCTGCATGGTCGGCGTGGTTCTCGAAGGATTATACATACATACATAATATTGCGCATGAATGTGCTCGAAATGTTTTCTATATAATAATATATTCCTCACATACGTAGGTGGCCGTGTCTCTATCTGCCGCTGCCCAGTACGTAGGGAATCCGCTACTTCTCCGGGATCCCAAGCTAGATTAGAGAGAACTGCTCCCCAGACGTCTCTTCATTAGATATCTTCTCTTTCTCTCTCTCTCTCCTTTGCCCTTCGAACGAGCTTCGCGGTTTTCAACCTCCAACACCTTTGCTCACGTCCCCTGCGCTCCGTATGGAGAAAACCACGCATGTTCCACCTTCGCGCAGTGCACATTGAAGGCAATTTGTTTTTCTTTTAAAACAACGGCAACGAACTGCACGTAGGGTAAAAACACCCTGAATAGCATTTTCTCGTTCCGAGTCCAACCCCGGAAGTCGTTGGATTCCACATGATAGAAAACAGCGTCGCATCAGACCTTTGGGATCAGATTTAGTTACGACGGATTGATACATGGAAAGTTTAGGAGATGACTAGATGTCAGTTGGAAGCGTATCGTCACACCCATGAAGTTCAACGTAGAGTTTGAACCGTGGAATAGGAAACAGTACTTTGTTTGGCGGGATCGAAACGTGGTACAAGCGGAAGTTCTCTGTACCTGCTCTTCTCCAAGACCAAAATCGGCGATAAATTATGTTTGCCAAGTTTGTATGGTACCAGGTTCGGATCAGTTACACGGAAACTCGGAAACTGCATGGCGCTATATACCTGTACTCGGAGCTCGCTTCGATGGTGTAAACAATAAGTGATATAGATACCACCATTGCATCACCTCATGCAGATGAACTCATCGGTTATTCATGCGACCTTAATTACTCATGCAAACTTCCGACGCGATTGGAAAAGTTTTATCAATGTTTGGAACCCCTTCCTTCATTCTCGTTCTGCATCGATGAGATTAGGTTTACTGTCACGTTTCATTAAATTATCTCTTTCTATTCATCCGTATAGGTATGTCCTATATGCATAGGTAAGTAGTTATCCGAAAGCATGTAAATTTGTTTTTTTTTCTATGTGATAACGCCGATAAAATCGGTACAATTTATTTTTCATTCAGGGTAAATTTGTTACAAGGTGTGTTTTTTTTATGACGAAACTTTCTCGAGGTGAACTTTCAGCGGAAAGTCTTTGCCTCGCCAGGAGGGTCCCAATCCTCGTATACCTAGAATTGACGGGAGTCGATATTTCGATAAAACTGTCCTTTGCACGTCGTTTAAAATCGTCTCAAGTCACGATCGTCTGACTTTTCAATCGAGAAGAATCGCTACACGCGTACCGGATTACAGAGAGACATCCCTCGCTGCAAAAAATAAGATGAGAAAAGAAAAAAACGAGAGAGAGAAACAATAAAAAATAAATCACAGTAAATAAATAAAACATTTTTTACATGTCGTCCCCCACCGCGCGGGATATTCGTTCCGAAGCGCCAGAGCAATCGAAGAAGGGTTGAATCGAAGACACGCGGGTTGGTCGAGCTGCGGAGATCGACGTTCGCGAGGAAATCGATATCGTTCTCCATCGGTGGTGATCTCTTGGTACGAAAACAGGGAATAACGTAGGTACCTAGATTCAGCTAGGCTTAGACGATCGAACACGATGAGGGCGGTAGGGCGATTCGGAAGGGGTGCTTGGTAGCTGGAAGGGTGGTTTGAGGGGGCGGAGATGAGGAGGCATAGCATTAACCAGGTCTATTGTCTTCTCTTGGTCGCGAAACTACGGAGATCAGCCCCCATTGTGTAAGGCTGCCAGCCGTCCCCGATTTACTGGCAAACAGCTTGGTCGAAGCTGTTAATTGCGCGGAGCTCGTTGATTAACGTTTAATTGTTTTTGTTTAATGGCTGCCGGAATAATAGCCGCGGTACGTTTTTATTAGTTCGAAAATCTATTAATTAAAAAATATTAAGTATGTACGTATATTAGCCGCACGATCGGGAGCACGATGCACTGCAAATTCATGAAAATATTACTATAGATACAATATAATCTTGCTTCTTCTCTTTTTTTTTTTTTTTCCTTTTTTTCGTTACTTCTTTTTTTTTCGAAACAGCAGCAGCACCGGTAGGATTTCCTTATCGCATTTTGTCTATCTGTACAGGATTTTCTTCATTTCCTAACCGTCAGCTATGTGTCCGTTATACTAATTAACGCCAACTCTGGTACTCGCTGCTCGTTGTCTTGACTACGCCTCCCCCTTTCATCCCCTATTTTCGCAATCTCATTTATTTTATTCCGCCGACGGATGTCGAAGTGGATGCCGTTGCCGGTGTTCCTGGTGCAACGTCGTCAGAAATAACAGGTCGGTACTGTCTTGTGTTGTATACTTAAAAACTTGAAGATCGGCTGATGACGCGAAACGACGTTGTATACCGGGTGTCCACTAATTACCACGCGTCCTTGCAGCGGCAGAATTCACAAAAAAAAAAACAAAAAAAAAAAATAGAATCGGACCAGACACCCTAGTAGGAAAATGAAGTCGCTGACAACGGGAAATTCGACGATGATTAACGAGGGATGTGAAGAAATAATTTTAACGATAAGCCGCATCCAATAATTATTCATGACATTTGGATTTTCATCACAGCGCCGTAGAACGTCTGATTTGCCATTTCAGCTCGCGGCATGGTTCAGATGAAAACTAATGTAACGCGGTGTACGAACCGATCCGATGAAATGTCTGATCTCCTGACTGCCCGGAGCTAATTTCAGGCGTATACGTAAAACGTGAGAATCATGTGGTGTACATTTTCACGTTACGTATTATAATCCAGACCACGAAAATATGGGATAACGCCAATAAGAGTAAGAAAAAAATATATCACGCGTTATATCCCATCAGTTAAAATGTAGGCCAGCAAAAAAATTGCAGTAACATCGTCGTACGACAGCCTGAAGGTATTCTCAACGCAACCAGACACCATTGTACTTCGCAGATTCATTTTTCTGTTTTTTTTTTATTTTTTTGTCTCTTTTTACTGATTTCTATTTTTTTCTTTTCCATTTTCCATGTCATAGTAAAAAAGAACCCGTTATTGTTTTCCCTCCGTACGTCCTCTTGTGCGGGGTGGAATTCTGAAAAGAAAATAAAACAAGGAGAGATAGAAAAAATTGAAATCATATGCGGGTGCGAGTCAGCGTTTTATTGAGACTGCAACGGACCTTTTTTATGTATTATATCAGGATATGTCTCAATATTTGCAAGACAACTGCCGCATGATCATTCCAACTTGCACGATGCAGGGACGCTTCTCGTGTCCGCGCTGCTCCTGAATACTAAAAGCACGTGTTTTGGACAGGCAATATTCCTTCAATAAAACACGTGATGTATTTTATGGTCAATATACAACCGGTGACGGTACGTACCGACTGACTATATTTATACGTATTATATGTTTTTTGCCTGAAGCTACCCAGCCCCTGCTGCAGCGTAAGATATAGCATCTGAATACGCGTTATTCGTGCGCAAGAAAATTTTATTCCTAGATCACTATGGGAAGGGGAGAAAAATGGGGCGAAACACATAAATTATTCCCCCCGAATAGCTACCGCATTTTGTTTCCCAAACGTCTTCAATTGCCCCCTCGTAATACCCGGGCACCGACCTCTACCGCGTGTCATACGTTTTTGAGCTTTATCTCGATCAACTTCACTTTTTTTGTTCTTTTTTTTTATCTCACTCTCCCTAACCCATACACAACGTCGATCGCCACGAGGCTTACGGCAACGAGGGTCGAGAGAGAACAATTCTTACTGTGTCTTGTAAAAAAAAAAAAGTCTCATTCGCTGCGGCTTGTGACGTAAAAAGCTGATTGGACTTCTTCAAAATTTGTATTTTCTTCTTCCTTTCGCTTCTTGGGCGTCCGGGTTTCGAGGTCCGATTTGAATGTAATTGATGAGATATTGCGAGAGAAAAGAAAAATTTCTGAGAAGGTGATTAATCCTCGCACGATAACAAAGTTCAGCTGTGAGTGCAGGTGCGGGTATAATGTACTCGAGTTTTGCATCTTCTACACGGACTAGTTATTGCATAGCTCACGATTCTCGCCGGATCCGGATCCCGCGCGTTATATATGTATGTATGTGCGGTAAACGTATGCAAAGTGTTATGCGGAATATCCATCCTTAACTACCATTATAAGAACGAAAACAGAACGCACCGTAAGCCGAGTCGCGAACAACGAGTGCTGCAGCTATACCCATTGTATAAACGACGAAGGGTGAGATAAGAAATACAGGAAATAGTACAGGTCGCGTGTACCTACTAAGAAATTCTCATTTCTCACCGTCCGCAATATAAGACGGGTCGCAATCTTCTTCCCTTTATTCAAGGGCTTACACCAGCCCTTAGAGATAATATAAGCTCTCCGAATACGATCTCGATTTCTAACTTCACCCCTAGACTTAAAATCTTTTTTATTCATTTCTCCATCCCGCTCTCTCTCTCCTGTCTTCTCTCTCTCTTATTTTATATGCTTTTTTCCTCTCATCTGCGCGACTCTTCAAATAAAGCTGCAGGTATTACACGGATAAAAGGTTCTTGTTTGCAGTTGAAAAACCTGCCAATTAACGGGGCGTTGTTATACCATAGTGGAAAGGGGCGAGGTAAAGATACTTTGAATTTTACACCTGAAGCTATAGCTTCTGCTTTTGATGCTGTTTCACCACCAAAGTATAATTAATCCCGAATTAATGGGGGGGCCTATACAGTCTTTCACCTGCGGGTTACCTTTGCTACGCATGTATAAATCAACAGGTAAAATAAGCTGCGTTGTGAAAGAGAAAACGCGATGGAGGAAGGGGAGGACTTTTGTTGGCGTATAATTAAACGTTGCAATCCTGATAACTTCGCCGTATTTCACAGAGATCGTTTTAAAACAATTATATTCTACAAATTCTCAAAGCACTCGTCGTCCTCATCCTCATCCTCGCGTCGAGAAAGGAGTCGGCGTTAAGACTCCGTAATTTGACTGCCGTTGTGTACGTTCTAATGTGTATAAGTGTTGATATTTTATGCATACACGTTCAACTCCGGAGTGTATACCTCCGTAATCCTGGAAGCTTAATGCGTCTTAACCACGCGTAACGCGCCGCGGCGTGATGGTGTCAGAGAAAACAAGAAGCCGCTGCTTTTCCGCTTAAATTCAACTTTGCTCGCGTACTGTGCAAGCTTTCCCCACGAAACGACATAGAAAGAGCTGCCTTTCCACCCTCATTTGATATGAAACGAATAATACGATAACACGAAACACGAAACTCTCGAGATATATCATAATCATTCAAATACGGCGAAGCTTCACAAGCTGCAGTGGCAGCAGGAGCAGGAGCTTGAGTGCAGAATTACCGCAGGATGAGGAGCTTTCTAAGAATTCTTTCCTGCACGAGATTCTATTTTATTTTATCTTATTTTTCCCCTTTTTCTATTGTTTTCATTTTCCGTTCCGATAATTACATTTATTTTTCAACATATGTTTATAGCAATAAATTGAACGATTCAATTGCCTTTTTTACGTAGCCGACCGCATACATGAGACTCGGATAAATATTTTCGTTTAACTTTGTTTTTCTATCATTGTTTCTTATTCTATTAGACCCGGAGCCGCTGCAGTTGTGCATCTATAGGAATTATTACTGTTACATTCGTCTTTTGTGAACCAGCTATGCTGGGGTTATGTGTTATAATGTACGCTACACTCATATCATCGCTTTTGATTCTTTATTCTACCTACTCGTATTTACAAAAGCCCCACCAGTCTTTTGTCTAGCAAGAAACGGACGTAGTTATATTATTCGAATACAGTTATAAGGTTTTATACCAGCCACCCATACCTACACCTACTTCGTACTTATATTCTACCCCGACTTTATGTTACCTACCTATTTCCATAATGAACTATTTCAGGGCGTGGCTAGGAAAATTTTACATATGCAATGCATCTACTTACGAACTTGCTCAGATATAGGGTGTACCGAAAAAAAAACAACAAACGTTCAATTTTTTTTTTCATCCCGAAGAAAAAGTCGAACCCGTAAAAACCGTCAACTTATTCTTTTTTTTTTACTCTCAATCGAAGCTAAAAGGATGGATGAAAATTGTATTTCCGTTTTGAAAATCCCTAAAAATCTTTATCCCTCACGAAAAGAAAAAAAAAAAAAGTTATGAAAAACTTACCATCTGTGGAATAGCGACCGTCGACGTAACGACGCAAAAGAACTCGTCGTAACAAACTATTGATGAATTTTGGAAATGAGATGACGTGTTTTCTTGGAAGAAGATTCTAAAGAAATGTGATTTCTCGAGCGTTATTTGGATGGTAATCGGTGAATGTACGATTTCATAGCAAAACTTGAAACAATGAGAAAATAGAAGAAAAAAAAGACTGAAAATTGATTAACAATTCTCAATTTTCTCCATCCCCGTTACAAAGTGTTACGTGATTGCGATGTAAGAAGAACTTCCAAGAAATGATCTCTCGAATATAATTAAACTTTGTAGGGTATATTGTCTGAAGATTTCAGAGAATTGAACATGACGTACGTACGTATTTCGAATATACGTGAATACGGTGATAAGTGTACCTGATACTCGTTGAATCTCTTCACTTGAAAGTCGCGAAGTCGTTCCATTATAATGTCCGATCGGTAGTAGAGGAAATATACATGGCCTTATACGTAACTCCTTCATACTCAACGTCGCGATAAATTAACTTCTTGTCGCAATAGATCGTTCGACGCTCGTTGCAGCCCCCACAGAGACATCGTCGCATCGCTACAAGGAGAACACAACGCGAGCTCCTATATCTGGCTGCAGTATATCCCGCGCAGAGTAAACCGGAAGTTGAAGAGACGCCCCCTTACCCTTATCGCGTGCATATTCAAACGACATAAGTCAGAGTACTTGAAATCCCTCGGGATTATTTTTCAAAGTAAATTAGGCTCGATTGTCCTCCTCCGTCCTTTATGATAGAGAAAATCGGTAAGTCATGCAACGTGATATAATAGAGCGACGAAAAAAAAACAAAACAAAAGATATCGTCGACCAAAGGGACACGGAATGCATTATTTGTGGGAAATTGAATTAAATGAGACTCGTGCAACTGTGATTTATCTAACGTACGTACAATTACGTGCAGTGGGGTAGAAGATGAAGAAGAAGGAGGAAAAAATAAAGTTCATCTCACAATCAGCAAGTCATTACTCAGAATCGCGAATGATATTCATTAAATTAATCACGTTAATCACATCGTCTCATTCGACTATCCGCATAATATGCTGGTACGTATAACGTACAAAGAATAATAAATTCTGACGATGAGTCAGTCGGTGATATTGCATATAAAAAGCTATTAAACTTGTGTAGAAAGTAAGTGGGTAGACTGTACATAGAATTATAAGCCTAATTGACGTTGAATGTATATAGGTAGACAAAGCATGAAAATTTAACTTTGTTAGTATACCTATGTATTTAACTTGCGCTATACATACCTGTTCCTCCAGAGTGTAACGCGACTGAGACCAGGGACGCGGCAACCAGGCGAAAGAAAACAGCAGAGCAACAACAACTATAAAATGTATACCTAACCTATACCATAAAACGGAAGTGTGTCGAGCCGTGACGAAGACTTCCGTTCGCACGCCCTGGGAAGATTGCTACTACGACGTCACCCAGTGCAGTATAAACCACGTACACGTACGCCCCTCGATCTTCGCTGAGCAGAAAATAAATAAATAAATAAATAAAAATCATGACGATGATAAAAAATTCACTTTCAAAAAGGGACGGTAAAAATTTTTTCATCATTTCTCGGAACATCGAACTTTGCAAAAATTTTCTATCCGCCTCTTTGATCAATCCGATTTCTACCAAGAATCTGGCGATCCAGTTTGAATATTCATGAGATTGCTTTCTTTTTTCTTCCCCTTCAAATTCAAGCTCGATTTTTTCTCGGCCCATGCGTTTTTCGAACTCGTTATATTTCCCCTTGTGAAATGACCACTCGGACGGATCGAACCTCATCTGCAAGGTTAGCTGTAAATTGATCGAAAAGAAAAAAGAAGCTCGGAGAATCTTGAGGTACATCGTGGGGACGGAGGAGAAGAAGTACCTCGTGGTAGCCGATAAAGTGGTACTTGGTGGTAGAAGTCAAGCGATGGCTAAACACGAGGAGAGGGCCACAGGTGACGCTAACCTCGACCGTAGAGTGCCTTTAGCTCTTTCGTCTTACCTCGTCTCTTCAGATGTACCGTATATTTTATCCTCCTTTTCTATCTCCTCTTAGATGTATAATACTCTATACATACACATAATATATACGTACGTATGTATATGACATGCGGTTTATTCTGGAATGTCAAAAGTTCAAATTAGTTTCCCTCCTCCCTCCTTCCGCACTTGTAGAACGAAAAGTATCATTTTTGATAAGCTTCGGTGTATAAAATATATCCTCTTCCCCGGATCGAGAGAGTGTAGAAGTTCGGAAACCGAAGTGATTCGCAAACTTTGAAAAAGTGATGAAGAGGAGGAAAACGATGGAAACTAAATCGGAGGTACATCCGCGGTATGTGCAGAAAAATAAAAGAACTACGAAATCAGATACGAGTTTTTTTTAAAGGCATTTACAACCCCGTTACCGTTTCTATATATATATATATATATATATATATTTTTTTACAGCGAATGCTATTCGCAAACTGCTGGAAATTCCGCAGAGCTCTCGACAACGACGAAGTATTATACGATGTAGAGGTACAGTTAATCTCAATGAAGTATGCTTCATTTTGTTGTCGATTTTTCTTTTTTCTTTTTTTTTTTTTTTCAATTTTCACTGTAATATTCTTTCAAATGTTTTCCTACGGGGTTTTTCTAGCGAGTAGTGATTGAAATTCCGGAAATTTTTTCCCGGAATTTTCTATGGTTCTCTTATTGTACGAGAGACGCTTGCCTGTTTATTCTTACGATGGCAACTCGAATACACAAGGGGGTTGAGTAAAAATTTTCACTCATTATCTTGTGCAGAGAATAATTATCGCGGAGGTCGAGCTGAGATCAATTTGTGCATAGATGTCCGATATTTTTCTTTGATCATTTAAAATTCTCTACTCTCATTTCTGATTTCCCCATCTCATTATAATTCGTACGAGAAGAAACATGAGGTGCATAAATTTGCCGACAGATTTAATCCAACGCCAGAAAAACCTTGAACGCTTTTGCAGCATGTAGCAGGTAGGAATATCCGGGTTAGTAAGAAAAGAGAAAAAAATTATGTATAAAACAAAAAGGAAAAGATTAATAAAAAAGTAAACTGCGCACGTTTAATATGCCCGCTTGTTATAAAATGCAATAACGACACGCGAGCTTGGCATATTAGACTCCGGGAGTTGTATGTGTATGCTTTTGGATTATGATCATCTGGTGGTTAAGGAAAACTACGGGGATAAATTGGGGTGACTTTTTCCGGTTGGTTTGGAGCGTAAGAAAGGCCCCGCAATGTTGAGAATTCGCCTGCATCGTCGACGCTTTACGTTCATGCGCGGGTAAACTGCAATGCGATATACAATAGGTGTAACGAATACACGGGGTTGAGGTTGTTACAACAACCGCTAACAACGGGGGTTAACTACTTACGCTACCGGGTATACAGGGTGGAAGACTAAAGATGCTGGAGTTAAGATTTAATTGACATTTTCCGCTACGTTGTATTTGAACGTCAGATATTCAGGGGAAGCAACGCTCGATCGAGAGCCGGTATGCTTACTGTGCATTTTTGAATACGCTTCGTGGTATTACAGCTATATTAATTCTGAGATTGTTCAAGAGAGAGAAAGGAAAATTCGTTCCATTTACATGCGGGCATATGGATAACCCCGATTCCATCCTTTATACTATTTGAATGGTAGAGATTTCTAGGAACGTATTACACAAAGATTATTGATTTTTTTTTTGTATTTCTACTTCTTTTTTGAGGAATAAAAATTTAGATTTTCGAGTTATGCCTCTAATAAACCATAATCGTATCCTCGTTATCACCCTGCGTCAGCCTCCGATCCAGATTTCTGAGAAGATCTCACAATTTTTATTTCCCCAACAATAGATACAGCAAACTTTAGCATGTGCATACGTTATCGACATTGTTTTAGTTTTGTCCATCAAAGAGCACACGCGAAAATAAAAATAAATGAATAACGGACTCCAAGAGGATCTCGAGATACCGCGGTAAGAAATCTGTGTAGAAATATGAAATCCTTAAAATGGATTCTTCTTTACTTCCATTTTTCATTTTTATTTTTCTATGGTGTATGCGGATGAGGGGGTATAAAATTTTTGTCTATCCATACGAATACAGCGAATGGGGTAGGCAATATTGATTTGAAGTTGCTGACGCGGCTTGTTGAAATTTACTTTTTGTTGTTTGCTTCAGTCTCGCGCTTTGACTTCCGGCAGCCCTCTGTTTTTTTCCATTGTTTCTTCTCTTTCTTTGTCGTTTTACTTTTTATTTATTTTTTCCATTCTCCGGTTCTTTTCGTTGGTATACGGAGTAAAAAGCTTCTTATACAGAATATAACGTACATGCTCCACGTCCATCGAATCGAACAAAGTTGGCAAAACTCCCAAATAAAAATGTGTATGTATAATGTGGAAATGATGTGTACGTACCGACCTTACCAACCGTCTAAAACTTATAATTCAGTGAACCGAAACGGCGGTCTATAGCTGCCGCTGCTGCGAGTGAAATATTTTCCATATAATACACACCTGTATAATATTAGTTATAACCTACACCGCTTATATCCGCCCCAGGTTTCTTTGTTCCAGACCGTTGGAAAGATGAAGCTCTACAAAGGTTATATACAATCAAGATAATCTAATTAACTCAGTTCCACACTCGGAAGAAAATTGCTTTTATGCTTCAAACATGCTTTATACTCTCGAGTAACCTAGTTTTACGTCAATCTACCGGTTGGTTGATACAGCTATATACCTATACATATATAAGCTTCACCATATCCAGATACGCATGGACCAAAAAGATGCCTTCCCTTGATACGATATTTATGAAGAGATGGGATGTAGGTATATGTATACCTGTACATCATTGCTTTAATCCACATCCAAGGTGGGAAATTTCAGCCTTTCCAGAATATTCATTCACCTGATGTTCTCGTGTCTTTTCCGGAATTCGCCGTAAAATCAGCGTCAAGAATTTCAGAACATATAGAAATGCGTTTAATATCGTATGAACTGCTCGCTGCTGCTGCCACGCCCCTTTCTGTTTGTGAATTCAAATAATTATTAATTTATTTATTCATTAATTTAAAGGACCTTGATCCAATCAGCTGAGTCGCTTCCTCTTTGAGAGTGGAGTATTTCAAAATTCATCACATCCCCAAACTTATTCTCAGAAAAGATAAAAAAAATAAAAAAAAAAAAAACAATTGAGAAACAATTCTCTTCGGGTTACAAATCTATTAACAATCGAATAGGGATTAAAAAAAAATAAGCTTTGAAAAAGTGTGAAATTTAGAATCTGAAACGGTCTTTTTTTCATTCCGCGGCCTGCAACGGCCGGTGGTTCAACGGTCACCGCGTAGAGGAGAGAGACTAAATAAAAGGAAAAAAAAGAGCATACCTCGTCCACGTGACCACGACGGTTTGCAGGTGCATCCAACTGACCCCCTCGTGCCGTATATGTAACAAATAAACACGTGGGGATTCAGTCATCGCGCGTTTCATACCTGGACATCGGGAAGGCGGAGTTGTACGGAGGGAGAATTAGGAGAGGGGAATTCGAGGGGGAAAAGGGTGGATATAAAGCGCAGTAGACCGAGATGAAGGGGTTACCCTCGTTAACGCTGCAGGTGAATCACTGTAATCATCAAATATTACAGTATTCGTATCTTACCACTCGAAAAAGATTAAATTTTTTTTTTTTCCTTACTCAAAGATCATGTAATTTATTTATATTTGACTAATCGAGGATCAAGAATTTTTCTGCATGAGCAAGAAATGCGGTTTATAAACAGTTGAAAAATCGGTCGAGTTCGAATAAAGCGCGTTGAAAATTTTTCTCAATTTTTACTTCAGTTGCTGTTTTGGAAAGTGACGAAGATCGAGTGGTACTTAATTTTTTATGCTCCTAAACATGCCTCTCGACATTTATACACTCGTAATACGCTATATAGGGTCAATGACCTAAGCTACCGTAAAGACCGGTGTGCAGACGCGGTGCAAAGAAACGGAATAAATTGTAAGCTATTATAGGTATGTAAACGTACGTAATTACGTATTTACAGATATTAGCCGATTCTATATAAGTCGTTATTCAAATAAACCTGCGCATCCTTTGTATCAAATTGGAAAAAAAGGCGGGAGTAATGTAACAAGTAATAACGGATTCTACAAAAACTGTTAATTCTCATTTCGATATAATAAATGTTTGAAAAAAATTTTTTTTTGTTTTTCCCTCCAACTTTTTTCGTCAATATTACGCGAGGTGAAAGCTCAAAGGGAAGGTAGTACAGGCAAAAAAGAAATGACACAAAATCGAGTGCAAAAAAAAAAAAGAAGTACAAAGTAAAATAGAAAAGCTTATAAGGAAGGAAGTAAGAATAAACAAAAAAGAAATGACGTAAAAAAGAACCCTATACTAGACGTTGGAAGATGGCTCGTTGAACTTCCGTCTGCGCACCATTCCGCTTCATTTAGCCAAATGCTATGAAAAGATGGCTGCTATCCGGCCGTATATGTATGAGGGCTCGCTGAGTGCTTCGTGAGTTTACTTAGCCAAAGTACGCGTATGAATGCATTACTTGACGTTCAACCAAGACGGAAGCTGACTTTACCCCGCGCAACGAAACAGCCGTGAGGGTTGGATACGTGAAGAGAGTGAGAAAGAGAGAAAAGTAGGCGAAAACCAAAACGGAAGAAGGTATACGATATGTATATATGTACATATTGACGTAACCTACCCACCTACATAGACGTATAAACGATGCTAATTTATTTTCTTCCACGACAGCGCTGCTACCCCTACGTATTATTTATATACCTGTACCCACATCTATGTTTATATAATGAAGTAACAGCTGATGGGTATATTTTCAAAGAGAGCGAGCGAGAGAACTTTCGTACAAGTCGGTTGAAGTCTCGAAAAGAAATATAATACATACGACATTCGGTATTATACGTGCACAAAACTGGGTACATATGTGTACATATGAATAAGGTATATTTGAATGATATTTGCACACCAAATATTATCACGCGAAAAGTCGGAGAGCGCGCGAGGAGTTCTTCTTCCTTTGCTATAATTGCTTTGGAAATGATTAAAAAGCGTTTATTGTATTGTGATAAGAAACAGTGAAGTACGAGAATACGTGAGAAAAAAAAAAAAGGAAAAACTTTCACAAAAACTAAAAGAAAAGAAAAAGGTAATTGGAGAGGTCGGAATCAGATGCAGGTTCAACACTGTTACATAAAGTAGATAGTTTATGACCGAAACTAAAATAAACCTTTTTTTTTCTAGCGCCATAAGAAAATATTTTCTCTCCCTTTTTCCTTGATTACCTATGATAATAATGATAATTTACGTCGTTTATTTGTTCCGCCATCTCGTCGTCGCTGTAGGACATATATCCGTTTTCCTGAAGCGCCCAACGGCCGCGTATAAGGAAAAAAAAGTAGAAGGAGGAAAGAATGAACAGCCCACTTATTTTTTTCCTTGTGTTTTTTTTTATTAGATTTATATAATTGCATCTGAGAGGGGATAAATTATCGTGCAATAATTGCGGTAGAGAATATTATTGCAGTTATATACCGTGTAAGAAATAAATGAAATTGAATAAATTGAATAATTGAAAGGATAAAAATTTCCTCTGACGTACTATTTTATATAAACCGCTGAATATGGAGGACTCTCTATATTTGTGTCGTGCTTGCAGGGATTGATTTAAAAAACGATAGAAAAATCTTTGAAGCATTCTATAGAAACCCTTGAAAAATAAAACATTATAATTACGATTACCATTTATTCGTGACGTAGGCATTGGCCTGAATTTTGAGACTGGTGAACCTCGAGATCTACTGCAGAAACATGAAATTTGAACTGTACGCTGCATAAGCCGCGGTGACGTGACAACAGCAGAGATATATTTGAGTGGCATAAAACACGCATATATTTAAATAACATTATAGCTTTATTTCTATGTTCGAGCTGCGTAGTGTTGAATTTACATTTTCAACAATTAAATTATTCTTTTTTTCTTTTTGTTTTTTTTTTAGTTCAAGTTTGATGAAAATTAACGTTGAGTGGATCCGATTCAAATTAGCAGTTTTGCCTGCGGAATCTTATTCGCAACAGTATAAAGTGAAATGAAAAAGAGGTTCTGAACGATCTGCATGTTATTTTACGAGAGAATATGTTATTCTGTTATTCGATGGATATTATTGAAACGGCTGGGAGCAAAATTCGAGTACTGTTTCGGAGAAAACGTATGATAGTTTATTTTGTATACATATTATAATATTGAAACACGCGACTAAACAACTGATATTTGAGGCAAACAACGGAGAGTCACGGGGATTGCCAATTTTCACTTTTATGTCCTTTAGACGAGCGGTTCTGTCCTATTTTAACAAATTTCCACCTCTGAGCTTCGAAAAACGAAACATTGACGATAACTCGATAGTTTCAGAAGATAGATCAATTTAATTAACGAATTCGCATTCCTGGGCTCAAATACATGAAAATTACCCAGATAAAAATATCTCAATTTTTGACCCCAAATTCGAAAAAAATCCAAGACAATATAGCCTTGGAACATCTCAAAGTATCGCCCCAGTGCGATGTTAGTTTTATAGTATAGGGGGAAAATACCGGAGTGGATTGGGAATTTTATCGTGAAAAAATCGCACTCATCTCTTCCTCCTGCCGCCCGCTTAAACGATACGCATGAATTAAGCCGCCCTTTTTATTCAAAAAGGGACTTTATGTTTACAAATTACTCGCTAAGCTGCTCGAAACTTTTTTTTATCTCGAAATTTATCTTTTTTTTTCCTATTCTTTTCTTTTACGCTCAATCCTAGCAGGCACCGGAATGCGAAATCTGTATTTTATCTGTTGGCCAATTCCTATTCTGAACTTTTTCAAAGTTCTCTTGGAAGTAGAAGTGGGATAGAACTTTTGCGGTTTATTGAAAAGCTGTACGTAATGGCTGTGAATCGGCCTTCTTGCTGCGACGCGACGATTTCACCCCGTTCTGGGGCGTATTCGGAGAATTCGAAGGACGTTCAATGCTCCATATATACATAGCTGCTTCTGATTTGTGCGCTTCATATAGCCGCATCGCTTTACAAATTTTTCGCGATTCCCGAAGGAAAATTGAAGCGGAAAATATTTCGAGCGAACGATCGAAAAAAATTCATGTTCAGTTTTAAGTTTGTCCTGATTTTCAATGTATTTTATTGGAACGAGAAATTCTCTGAAAAATAATGGGGATCTTTTCTGAGGTTTTCATTCATCGGATGACCATAATGGTTTCGTCTGTTGAAATCTAAGAGCGTTGCTTCTAGATCGGAAAATCCAGATTGATGTTTTTGCTATGTTTTATTCAGACGGGTGTTAGAGGGCTCTCGTTGGTGTGCAATCAACGAAATTTAGGAAAACCCAGAGCCCAAATTCAGCGCGGAAAAGTACGGAGAATACGAAATGTCACAATGAAATCAGCTGCCAAAGCGATTCTACTTTGTCACGTGTACCTACAACCTTCCGGAATTTTAAATCTCCGCACCCAACTCCCGTGAACTCTATAGCGTGCTCTGCTTTGGTCCTTCTCGTATGGACTTGTGTGTACATTTCGTATACATGTGGTTATATATGTACCTTCAACCTTCCATCCGCACTATATGTTCAACCTTTTGGCCTCGCGGAGACTCCGGGGAGACGCGATCACCATGTATAACGAGAATATTAAGGCGACCTCAGGTACAACGTGTATACGAAATTCGGGTAGCTGGCCCATAAATACTGCAGCATAAGTCCCGGAGGCCCGTAACGTCGAATAATTTAACCGTGTACTCCAAATTCTCGGGAGTCACCTGGCGGGCAAGAAATCGCATCGGATTATAAAATGAGCGTCGTGAATAGCGCATGCCACGTATTTCTGGACCGACATAGGTTCTCATTTTTCACATTGCACTCGTTACGTTCGTTAGAATTTCTTCGAAGACCTTGATAGGCGTCATCTTCCATGTATCGGGGTTGAAATTTTCCAGTTTCCTACACCAGCGCAGCATACACGACGTCAAAGTTGTTAACAAGAAGGATCAGGCTGTCGGTCTCGTAACTGTAAACAAAAGCGTCATTGTCTTCCCTCTCGAAAGTTGGTGACATTCGGAGCCACGTGGGTAGCCAATACCCAAAGTTTCACGGGGTAACTTTCTGGCATAGAACTTGGTGAATATTTAATGAAATAGCCAAAACGCGGCGCCAACAGCTTCGGGTTAAAAACAAAAATGTCGACCTAATAAAATGGAGTAAAAAATTGTAACCGGAATATAACGCGGAAACTTTCACCGCATTCGTTCGATGATTTCATCATCTCACTCGAATGTCTGATTTACAAGACTTTCCACGCGATCTCGAAGGGGGCACAGTTTCCTGTGTGTATATGGAGAATTCGTCGTAAATCGTGATACCTCGTATAAGTTGGACATTTGGGATTATACAACCACTATCCGAAAACAAACGTAGACATTAGGAACCATAATCCCCTGGGGAACTAGGCTTATTCAAAGGCATCAGGGTGATAGTCAGTGATTCGGAAACTATAATAATCCCTTTTGTGTTCGTCAGTGAAACAAAATAGCTGCGTCGATGCTGGTTTTAGCGACACGACACGACACGACGCGACGGGTTGATGCCCGACCGACGCCGTCTTTACGAGGGTGTTCCAATACACCCCATACCAATACCCATTCGCACCGATGCAGACATCTGATCCATCCAACCAATACGCGCTTATGAGGAAAACCTCCCGAGAGAAAAGCGGCGGAGTGTACAACGCGAGATAAGGTAGGCTGGTATGAGTACACCTTCGTCGATCGTTTTGGCATATCGGAATCTGCGGTCGATGTGATTTGTTCAAATTTCACACGGTTCCTTTGAGGTATAATGCATCAGGAGTACAATCCTTCAACTTGAATGCAGTCCCGTGTCAAACGAGGAGGTCAACCCGTGTGTACGAAGCAATAAGCAGTTTGCGGCCTCGCGCGTTGAGGTAACGGCAGCTGCTTCGGAAGTCTGCCTCATCGGTACATACCGGGTGATCGATTTTGACCGACCAAGAGCGATATCTGGAAAATTAAAAGTAATGTTCATGTCCGTTTGATTCGATGAAGTCTGGTGAAAAGAAATTTACAGCGCCGAATTCTGGACCCTGCAGTTTTCGTGGAAAATATATTTTCTCGCTATACTTTCAGTTTTTCATAAATATTAACACATCGCCTCGGATCGATTGAAACAAATCACCCTGTATAGTAACGATTGATTGCATAGTAAAGTGTACCACGTTTCAAAGGGTGAACTGTATACGTAAACGACGACGAGCTACGCGACGCGAGTTGCTGTAAACATCAACTTGATCCCCTCCGGGGTTATAAAAGAAACTTTTTTCTTCGGCCGCTTAGGTAATTCAAGGATCAAAGAGAATTCCGCCTATGCTTCAATGAACGCTGCTGTACTCAGACTTTACGAGAATATAAGCTTCGGTTGAAAACTGCTACAAAGGTTATGACCGTCTTTTTTTGATTTTTGATTTCTTTTTTTCTTCTTCTTCCATTTAACGACCAATAACGGCGTTGGAGGATGACCAAAAGGGATGTCGTGCTCGATGAAAAAGCTTGAATTCTCGGTAATCGAATTTCAGATTTCTGACCCATCATTCAAGCGCAGTTGCAGATGAGGATACCAAATCGATTCTTCGAATTCGATCGCAGGATAGCTACATCATATTCTTCATAAGTTTAGTCTTCAATCAGCGAAAGTAAAATCGTTTTGATACTTCCGATTGAATCGTCCAAGAAGAAAAATTACTTTTCGGCGATAGTTGGAAATCTTGGAAACGCTGTAACCGAGATAAGCCACCAGCTGCAGCACTAACTGGTTTCTTGACTTTTCTAACTTGCACCGTAGTTTCCAGCTTTTCTAAGAGTTATACTCCAGGTTTTGCATCCAGCTAGGTTCGCCTCGGGAGTAGAAGAGGCAGCCAAACGCGGACGCTAATTGGTGAAGTTGGTTTCAGTGTATAAGGTATACGACTGTACGGGTCTCTTAACCCTGATAAATAGAGCAAGTTTAGAGCAACACGTTGCCCGACTTTGGATTCGCGTTTTCTCATCCGGATGGCACTCCGCGAGAATTCCCGGGACGCTTTTACTCCGGGATACATAGTTCTTCAGCTAGTCTTCTTGTTGTTCTTGTTGTTGTTGGTGTTGTTTCACGAAAGAGGCGCAAAGTCTAAGCGAATTAACGAAATAAACTAGACCTTCTCAAATAGCTTCACAGCCTTGTTCACGACTATTCCATCTACACATTTTCCACTCGTTATTCCGAATACCCATACGACCGGAAATCGCGCGCAAGGTCGTTACAAAAGCTAATGCGAAGACCCCTGCTGTAGCGAAACGAATGAAAAATGCCAATTCTCCCGAGGCCAGGTTCGTGACGCAGTTGCATGTGCAGTATCAATTCGCGAAATAGAGATGGGTTATATTGCAGCTATAGGTATGTGAGAATTTTCTATACATATACGTATGTATGGCACCTCGATTAGCGAAATTGATTTACCAGTCAACAAATGCCGAATCAGTTGACGCGCTGAGTGATACCTCGAAACGTCAATTCTGATTCCATGCCATTTTGACTTCAGTATTTTTCACTTTCTATTTAAATTTTCCTTTTACCATTTCAATTTTTCATTTTACGCGTTCTGCGGTTTCGATCAGCCGGACGATCACCGAATAACCGACGAACGAACAAAACCAGGTTATATGAGCGCTTTCCGATTGTGGAAATGCAAAGGACAAAACGCATGCGGATCAGAAACCGCACGAAATTCAGCTCAGCGATGACCCAGACCAAAGCACACTTTTTCTTCACTAACCCCTGAATTATCTTTTTTTCAATTTCATCCAGAACTACAAGAATCCCGGCGCTCGTTCCAGGCGACCATGAACAAATATGTCTGCTAAACCGAAGGTAAAATTTTCTGCACTTTCATCGCAGGTTAATGCCTCTTTCTATTGGTTTATTCTAGGACTATACATATAGCTGTAAACCGGGGATTTAATTTCTTCGATGGTCACGCAGCTATAGCTGCTGCTGCTTGTTTAATTGAACGTTTAATTTCCTAGACCGAGAATTGAGCGAATGAACGGGCCTAAAGTTGATGTCCTGCACAGGGGGGTTTATTACTCGCGATAAAACGCCTACACATTTAGATACGAATGCGCGCGCAGTTTTAACGGGAATGAAATTTATTTCTCACCATGAATATAACTCCAACGCAGTGTATATTGTGATAATTAAATCTTACTCGCATCGATCGTCAAATGAATTACAATTCCGCGCAACCTAACCTCAAACGGTTTCTGCACTGCAGCGTCGCGTGTATTTAATAATCATACTTTTTGTACAAAGATATCGCAGAGAATCTGTACTAATCACACAGCCAGACTAGAAAAAAAATTGGAAAGCAAAGAATCGTCAACTCTTGTGCGAATGCCTGAAGGAATATGACGGGGTTTTTTTTGGTGGGGGTGGAACGTTAGACCAAAGGGGAGCTGAAAAGAAGCCGCGTGCGGCTGGCGCAGCCTGCCTAGCGGCACGCAAGCGAGCAAGGGCGATTTGGCGACCGTTACAAAAGATCACAGTCAGAAATTGAGTTAGGCTCGTAGTTACGGAGTTGTTTCATCTCTCCGGAGACGGAATTGCAATCTTCGCTTGAACGTAATTTCGCAGTGAATTGCATTACGCGGCCGTAGGGTGTCTCAAAAATTTTACCCCCACGACTATACGGTGTATATATATATTATTATTACGAAAATTCTCCGCTATTTGGTACGAATAAAAGTTTTCTTTCTCTTGAAACGTAAAAATTTTCAACCCTAATTCTTCGCATCAAGTCTTTCTTTCAACGTCACCCGCACGATACCGCCAACCCTTGGCCATGTCTCGTCCTAATTTATCTATCTTTCCAAAATAGCATATAAAAACCCTGCCCCGAGGCCAGGCAGGCGCAGGTCCTGCAGGTTGGAAATCTGAAAAAAAAGATTTCTTCCTCTTGCCTAGCGACAAAAAAAATAAATAAAAATGATACAGCGTATCGCACATAGATATATTCAAGTCGGCCAAATATCCTCGTAAAAAAAGCTCTTCCACTTCTGATTATGAGTGCAGAGCAGGAGGGAAAAAGGGCAAGTGGAAGATTGTAGTTCACGTCTAATGAAACGAGGCGTATCCCTTGTCTCATTAAGCGTCGAGACCCTGCTAGGATGGAAGGTGGTGGTTTTAATCAAGCGGCTTAACTGCTTCGGTTTCGCGCCCGTCTGAAGCTTCGTTCAAAGCTCAGTGCATCCCGTATGATCAAGGGGTTGTTATAGTGCGTATACGTTCTATTCACCCTTTTAAAGTTGCAGCAGCATGATGATGATGATGATGATGATGATGATGATATGCAATTCTCGTCTTTTGATTTTACCTCGTTTTACAAACTCTCTGATAACCCACATTAGTTAACGTCAGATATGGAAAATACTACACATTTCCGGATCCCGACCACTCGCACGTGGTTCGCCCAAGGCCACATGGCCCCCTAACAAAACGGTGCTACCAACCCTCCGACGAAAACTGCTCTATAGCAATACGTAACCCAATACCCATCTACTCACCCCCTTTTTCGGATTTGTGTTGCCTCCAGCGACAATTTTGTGCGTAGGTGGATATAGACATCGTGTTTTCCTCCGCCTCTTCGCCCTTGTGGAGTTCACAAAATTATCGTGGCATGAATAGATCGTGTGGGGTGAGGTAAATAATATTCAACTGGTCACGTACAGGTTTAAAATGGTACGATTCTGGTAAACCACTACTCTGGAAAACTGGATGACAAAATTCATGAGTTCATATGCATGTCAACTTTTTTTTTTTTCAATTACAGTTGCGGAAATAGGGGGTGATACGCGGCCACAGAATCAACAATTGAATCTTTAATTGAAAAAATTCTACTCTAACAATCAATTATACTTCGTATAGAAATATGGCTACGTACCTATAACCATGGTGTACGTAAGGATGACAAGGATACACCTACTCGTCAGATGGATGTGAGTTAGCGTTTCGTTTAATTGGGGTCATTAGGCGAGTGAAACGTCTTCGAGTCAGACGGCTGCTTGTTATCCTGGTACCAACGTGGGCGTGACGGATCAAACCAAGATTGTGGATCGAAACCAGCAGACATTGCTGAAGGATCGATGGAGGACGCAGTTCTTTCCGATTCCGTGAATGGAAATATTGCAGCTTTGCTTAATGAGCGAAATCTGTCCATGTTGATAATTGCTACAATTAAGATCACGCGGTTACAAGGCTTCAAACTTTGACAAATTTGGAATCATCTCATTATTAATATCAAGGATATGAATTTTCTGAACGGATTAATTGTTCGACAGAATAATTCAAACATCCTGTAAAAAATACTCACGTATCTGACGAAGGTACTTTCATTCCTCAAAGAACTTGATGGACTTGAAGCATGTCGATCAGATACGTTCTTCGATGTCAACTTTTATCTCAGTAGCGTGTTGGAGAGAACACAAACATGGACTGGCGCTTTTCCAACAATCGGATACGTAAGCGATTGAAGAATTTCAAATGTGTAACTCCTGCGAGTGATTAATATCACGTATGTGTGAGTTAAAAAACGCTCAATAGATAAGTCTAGGAGGTGGGTCAACGTGACGGTTGACATACATTACCATTGGCTGTTCGTTGGTAAAAGAATTTAACTTGTAGATTGGCGTAATTCTTGACATCATAGATATGAAGCGGAAAGGTGAAAGGCCACCTCATTGTTCAATCGAACATTGGTTCCTATCGTCATCAACTCTGTTTAGAAGAGGACCGGCGGCGCTTCGAATGAAAAACAAGAACTTCATTATTGAAGGACACCACGATTTCTCGAAGGTTCAATAACGATTTGCGGATTAGTTCAGTAGCGTAAAACGAGCGTGACCTCTGCCCTTTCAAACGCGATTTCATGATCGAGTTTTTGAAATAACGTTAGGTACATTTCACATAGAAATTATTTGTTGAGAATCTAAACCGAACTCTAAGACGACGTTGTTATATTCGAGCAGCCGTACTTTTTTTCTACCTCATGGAAATCGTCTGGCGCGTTTTGTCATAAATACGTTCTCACACTGAATAGTTTCCGTATATTGAAATTATGAATATCACGATGTAGTGTCAAGCTCATTTCAAACACGGTGAACCAAGGAAGCCACCGCAGTAATAACGGTCGGTTCCAATCCCTTGAATTTCAGTAGAAATTCAATAATCCCTGAATTCTCTCGGCGCACAATTTGCTGTACTAAAAAAATTCATCGACAAAAAAGAAACAACAGATAAATACGATCCCCCCTTTTGTGCTTGTCATCGCAGACGAACTTATTGTATTACATCGATTCACTTCTCATGCATTTATGCCAGTCAGCTATAATAAACACAATGCCTAATACTTGATTGTGAGTAAAGGTTCTATTTGAATGCTAAGTACTTACCTCGGACTGTTTCATTATGTGGATTAGATTTATCCATAGGTATAGCTATGTGCTTGGTAGAGCTTACCAAAACTACATTTGAAACAATCAAATATATGGACAAATTTTGAAAGTAGATTTTTGTAACATCGAATTTATTGGAACATGACGCATACCGACGACAGTTCGAGATTCCGGCTAATCAAACAACCTTTTCCACCGACGTCCTACAACTAGTAGCAGATTACCAGGCTTATTCCTATTTTTTTCCTCCGCGATTAATCATCGCGACTACTTGAGGGTAAATTGGTCCGCTCAACCACTGGGCAGAATGCGGGCGGGACTCTGTACGAAATATATTACCCCATTCGCAAGTAGCGTCTCGACACCTTCTTGAGGACTCTTTCCCTTTTTTGGAAGGACTAAAATGTACGTCGTCTCTACATCTGGGCAGCTTCGGAGCAATTTTTCCATCAGAACTTTAAGAAATTCAAGTTTCTAAAAATCAGTTGTTAATAAACGAGCGTGATCTCACATTCGGAAAAGGGTCAATCATTGGTTGTTTGAAATATTGCTGGACACATTGCCTATTGTAATTAGATGAAGAACTAGCGCAAACTTTGATGCGACATTTGTGTCCTCGATAGCCAACGACACTGTTTGTATTGTATGGAAATCGACTTGCGTATTTTGTGGAATAGATGAATACCTCGAAAAATGGAAGAAGAATGGAACATCGCCATTTTGGCGTACGTCAATCGGAAGACATCCTCATCTTTAGGTTACAGTCAACCTCAAAGGTTCCGGACTCTCTGCTTTTGAAACTTTTATTTGCAAGTGGCGAAGGATAAACTGCATGATTTGTATCCTGCGGTTTCCCAATAACCAATCTGAAGAAATATTACTTTCCCAATTCTTCAAAACTCTTCTTCTTCATGATTCGTCCGAAATTTTCAGAGAAATACAGTTAGACTTTCAGAAAAAAGTGAACAAAATGCAGAATCCCCCTCGAAATAAATTATCGTATCAAAGACTAGAATCTCGATTTGCTTCCGGGAAATTTTTGCCTTTTCTTGGGCGGGTCAGTCGGGTAGACGCCCTTCATGTTAAGGGAGGATATTTTCAGCAATGCTGATGTGCAGTATTCTCGAATTTTTCTAATTCATATTTGTAATAAGCATTATATTCAGCATGAAATGAATAAGTTTTACCGCTTATACAAAAACAAAATAAAAAATATTAGTGCGCTGAAAATTTAGATAAACCCGAGCGTCATGAAAATAAGACCTGACCACGAGGTCGAGGCCTTAGCTTTTACCTACGAGGTTACACGCCGTTCAGAATGGGCTGATTTGTAATTCAGATGTGAATTATTGGTGCTTTATTTTACAGTATTGAGAGTTTCGAGAATCCCCATACGAAAAATTTGTCGGAATGGCAATACGTATTCTGAAAATTAAATCAAATCATTAGAGGTCGTTTAAAACTATTGCGTGCATGAGAGCAACCAATGATGTTAACGCAAGAAGGAGACGTCAGTGATTCTGAACTTCAAAACGATTTGGATTATCACGATCATAAATATTTAAAACGGGGCAACACGGTACTCGACTACGTTGTTAACGCCGAAATTTCAAGGCATTCGACTTTGGTCTATTTTCGTATTGGTGAGAATAGGGTCTGGGTAGTAACTGGCCTATCAAAATCGTCAGGTGGAAGGGATGATCAGAAACTCATAAAGAATTAAATTTATAAGTCCCTGCAGAGTGATAGATCACGTCGATCTTTAAAGACGAAGGTCCGCAACTGAGGGCGAAATGTCGGAAATACAAAGATTTTATGCCGGCAAAAATGTTTTCATCACCGGTGAGCGTGTTTTGGAAAATTTCTTATCATGCGAAGTACCGAAAGTTCGAATCATTCGAAAAGTAGCTGCACGCATACATTTTTTCCCGCAGTTTGCGTCCTTAGTTAAAAGCTGTAAAAATGGTGGATAAAATTTTGTGTTTCGTTGCCAGGTGCTACCGGATTCATCGGTAGGGTGCTTACGGAAAAGCTTGTTCGAAGTTGCCGTGATATCGGGACGATATACGTACTAATCCGTGAAAAAAAGGGAAAAACCCCGGAGGATCGGAAGAAAGATCTATTGAGTGATGAGGTACGACCCATCCATCGGCATAATGGGAAAATACAATCGTGAATAAATTACCGATTTTATTTCACGCAGGTATTTGATGTCGTGAGGAAAGAATTCCCTGCATTCGTGGAGAAGATCGTCGCCATCCCCGGCGACGCGACGATTTGTGATTTGGGTTTATCGCCGAAAGATCGTCATCGCATCGTTAATGAGGTCAACAGTGCGACGACTGCTTATTTCATTCCTTTCGGTTTTCAATATCAATAAACGTATAACCGCGGTTACAGGTCTCAGTGATATTTCACGTTGCTGCAACTGTGCGATTCGACGATCCCCTCCCCAAGGCCGTCGGCATAAACGTGAACAGTGTGAAGTTCATGATAGATGTTGCCAGAGAATGCGTAAATCTTGAGGTACATCGCGAGTGCGAATGATCGATAATAATCGAACGAATCGTCAGTTTTAATGAAATGATTTTTTTTTTTTTTTTCACTCTTCAGGTCGCTGTTCATGTATCCACCGCATACAGTAATTGCGTCCTAGAAAAAATCGACGAAGTCATCTACGCGCCTCCCATGAGCTATACCGATGTGAACGCGATAGTGAATGTTCTCGAGAATAGTAACTGGTCGGAACAAACGAAGAATGAGATCACGGAAAGGTACATTTGAATCCTCATCGTAGATAAATACCACGTACAACATTTTGGGAAATTTCACAGGGTAATAGGTAAGTGGCCAAACACGTACACTTTTACCAAAGCCATGGGGGAGGCCGTTATACTCGAGAACGCCAAGGACCTTCCAGTCGCCATCTTGAGACCATCGATTGGTACTACGCAATTATGTTATTCTTCATCAATAATTTCTTTGCTAGAGAATATTTTGCTGACTAATCGATGATCTTTACAGTATTGGCTACCGCCAGAGAACCTGTTTCCGGATGGCTCGGGACCGCGATGGGATTCACCGCGGCCCTTGCCGGGATAGCTATGGGCGTAATAAGCGTGATACAAGTTGATGTTGATAAGAAATGTGATTGCGTCCCAGCTGACATGGTTTGCAATTCTTTGATTGCCTGCGCATGGGAGACTGCCAACACCAAAAAACGGTCGGGTATCTTTTCGTAGATATGACCAATGATGAACTGTAGAAGATAATTTTTATGAATTACAGACCCACCGAAGAAATTCCAGTATACAACTACGTATCTGGCCCCGAAAACCCTCTGTTATGGGAAGAATTTAACGCCATTGGTAAACCTATTTCACATTCAATTCCGACGAGTAAAAGCGTTTATTACAACAGTTGTTTTTACGTGAAAAACAAATTTGTTTTTCGTATATTGGAATTTCTTTTACACGCATTGCCTGCGCTTACCCTTGACACCCTTGGACGAACCTTTGGTAAAAAGCCCACGTAAGCATGTGATTGAATTCTTCAAATCGATTTTCATTGTTTAAGAAATATGTATCTCTTCCAAGTGATATCTGAAACACAACGATTATCATTTCAGGTTTCATAAAATTTACGCGAAGGGATCAAAGCTGATGAATGTCGTGTCGTATTTTACCTTGCATGAATGGAATTTCCGAAACCACAGAACACAAAATCTTTGGGATCGATTAAACGGTGAAGATAAGGACATATTTCCGTTTAGCATGCGGGATCTGAATTGGCATACTTATATCAAAGATTACTGCTATGGGATTCGAAGATACATCGCTAGGGACGGCGATGAGACGATCCCACAAGCAAATCGGAGGCAAACGGTGTAAGTATAACTATTTCCAAAATGGCTCAGCATCGCGCCTTCTTGATCAATGTTACACAAATTGCATTTTTTAGCCTATACATCATCCACTGTTTCGTGCGATTGTTCATCGGCGCTTTTCTCTTCTTCATCCTATGGAAGCTGATGGGAGGATTGGGATTCTTTGCCGACTCGCCATCCACGTAGTCGACGTACCGATACCTCCTGTTAATCATCTGTCTGAAAATTTTCACGTATCTCGAAATAAACAATGTTTTGATTTTATGAGATGTATCATTTCCCGAGCATATCGACAAAAAAAATTGTGGTACCGATCGGTCTGCAGGCTCCCTTCGAGTTTCGAGTAACTCTCCTATCTCTTTTTCGATCTACGATCCGTGTCATTTTTGCTTCACATGAAAATCGACTTTATTCTTTATTCAATTGTGCGTTGTAAAAATTCATGAGTGGCTGGGAAATGACAGTTACTATCGAAAGTGCAGTCCGCATCTACTGTCGTGGCCTCTCAATCAATACGGAATATTGGAGCTATAAATATTCAACAGTTTACCAGCACATGAGCAGCACTGGCGTCGATGCGACCATTTGGAGTCAATATGGTTACAAAATAGCTATTAGTCATTTTTGAATGTATTTCACATATGATACCTGGCTTGGTCATTGATAATGTTCCGAAATTGCTTAAAAAGAGACCCGAGTAAGCCACCAAAAAGATTGATCACTGAAAATCTAGTGTATCCTTCAGGATTCAGAAATCTATTCTGAAATCCACAGACAAAAATTAAAATTTCAGGCTTCACGCTAATTGTAAGATAATTTTGCACTGATTTTTCCAACTTTCTTGCCGCTACAATCTCGAAGTTCAGACACCGTTGTATAATAATGAATCGATAAATAAAAAAATCTAGAAACACAGATACAACTTGTAGAAAATTTATAGCAATAAAATCGGAACAACATAACAATAATGTACATTTACACAAACTAATGAGTTGTGAATAAAATGGTGAGAAAATATTAATAATTAAATAGCGCATAAATACGAAAGGTGGTTAGCAAAGAGTGTAAAATTGAACTCATGGAATAGGTTGCAATGAAATGCAAATTAAATGGTGTCCAATAATTGTTTAATAGACAAACAGATCTAGGTGAAACAAAAAATTGTTAAATTTGTATGGTGTGTAGTTATATGAGTGGTGAAATATATTATTGAAAATTTTTATCGATACTCACAGCATTCGGAGGAATTCAATGGTTATTTTTTTTTTCAAGAAACTACATGGAAGCGCATAGCTTCTGATAATATTATTTAAACCCACGGAGCATCTGAAATCAATCGAAGATCGAAACTCTTCAAGGTGTTCGAGATGATGAAGAGAACTTCCTCAGTTTTGAAAACACTACGATCGTACCATCGGTAAGACACGGACTGTACTTTTCAGATACCTCATGAATCGAAGTGTCGAACCTCGACTGACATGGCTATATATTATATAAGTTAGCGCAAATCATGTGTCGGATGCCTGATCGAAGCGTAGTAACACCTTTGCCAGTCGACAGCCGATGAATTCTAGATCTTTCGTATGGTTGAAATTCGGCATTTGTTCGTCCCAAATTGAAATCCATTGTTATTAACTTGTATTGTTCAATTAGTCGACACTGCATATTTATACCAATTGTGTAATAAAACTTCGGGTATTAAGATGCGGCTGGGCTAATGACCGCTCGAACAACGTATGCATAAGTTACAAGGAGTTTATTAAGTGCATCACGGACTTTTATGCGTACGCGGTTCGAGGCGGTATGGAATAATTTAATTCAGCCTATCAGAACAGAATGCTCCATAGGCGGGGGGAAAAGGTAGGCGCCATAAAAGTATCGGAGCTTCTCAAAACTGCACAGTGCAATTAGTAAATCTGCTGGATTTCCATTGCGGAAAACATGTCGGAAATTCAACAGTTCTATGCCGGGAAAAGTATTTTTATGACCGGTACGATTTACTTGAACTTTGATTACTCGTGAGAAATATCGATCAATCACCATTACTCTACATCAGTGTTCGACCTACGTGACGTTTTGCATTTTCTGCTTACAGGTGGGACTGGATTCATCGGCAAAGTTCTGTTGGAAAAATTAGTACGAAGCTGTCGGGAAATTGAAAAAATCTACATCCTTGTGCGCACTAAGAAGGGAAAAGATGCACACGAACGTGTCCAAGCTATGCTTTCAGATCCGGTAACTGTTTTCGTAAAAAATACTCCCTATATTCGAAAGCACGGGAGTGGATTGTATGAAGAATAAAAAATATCGTGAACAATTTTGTGCAGGTATTCGACGTGGTGAGAAAAGAATACCCAGAATTTGCGGGCAAGCTTGTGGGAATAGTTGGGGATGTTGGAGCGGAGCACCTTGGAATATCATCGAGCGATCGTGCGCGTATCGTCAACGAGGTGTGTAGTGCGTTAGGTGTAAAATTTCTGATATTTATTTATCCAGCAAAAAGAAGCTGAACTAAATAAAATTGAGCGTTGCAGGTATCGGTTATATTTCATGTGGCTGCCACCGTGCGATTCGATGAACAGTTAGACGTGGCGGTCGCCGTTAATGTGAACAGTGTTAAGTACATCATAGACATCGCAAAGGATTGTAAAAATCTGGAGGTATTGAAGCTGACATCGAATCTGACATGAGGTATTTAACGACGAAGTGTAACGCGGGTAAAATTACAGGTCGCAGTCTACGTATCCACCGCCTTCAGCAACTGCGTCGGAGAGAAGATCTACGAGGATATGTACTCACCGCCCATGCACTACAATGATATCAATAATTTTATTAAAATCTCGGAAAGATCCCACTGGTCGGAAGCTACTAAAGAGGATATTTCACACAAGTATGGAACCGGCGTTATCTAGCAAAAATACTGAAGAAATTCTGAAGGTCTTACAACTGCAATTAATTAACGCTCCGCAGGATCCTGGAAAAGTGGCCTAATACCTACACCTTCACCAAAGCCATAGCGGAAGGCACGGTGGACGAATATGCCAAGGACCTGCCGATCGCCGTCTTCCGTCCGTCAATCGGTAACTTACATGCACCGATATCGGACTCTCCATGAGACTCGTGTGAAGAATGAAAGAATAATTTGGTAATAATTTCCCGGTTTTCAGTCCAAACTACCGTCAAGGAACCGTTCCCTGGTTGGATTGAAAACATGATGGGTCTTAGCGGAGCAATTGCTGGAGTAGGAATAGGTGTCGTTCATACAATGCAAATGGATGGTTCTAAAAAAGTCGATATTGTCCCGGCTGACCTGACCTGCAATGCTTTGATCGCCTGTGCTTGGCAAACGGCAGTAACTAAAAGACGGTAAGATTTATTTAGTCAATACTAAATTAATGCGATTCTCATATTTCAGGTTTTAGTCGAACTCCCTAGTTTCTAAAATCTCTATACTTCAGACACTCGGAAAGAATTCCTGTCTACAACTACGTATCTGGAGCCGACCGTCCGCTCACCTGGAGTGAATTTGTCGATATGTCTTTTATCCTGGGACGTGAGCTTCCCACCATGAAAGCTGTATATTACCACACTTTTCTACCTGTGAAATCAAAAATTGTGTTCCTTATATTAGAATTCTTTTTTCACTGTCTACCCGCCTTACTGCTCGACGCTGTCCTTGTAATACTCGGAAAGAAGCCTTTGTGAGTAGAACATGAAAATCTCTAATTTGAACTTATCATTAGCTCTATGAACGTAGAAAACTCGAAATTGAAAAACCATATCCATTGCAGTATTCACAAAATCTTCTTGAAAGGCGCAAATATCAGTCGAACTCTGACGTTCTTTACCACGCGTGATTGGACCTTCCGTAATCAGAGAGTTCAGAATCTCTGGGGCCAATTAAATCACGTGGACAAGGAAATCTTTCCATTTAATCTTTCGAACTTCGATTGGAGGGAATACATGAAGATCTGTTTGGTGGGGACTCGAAGGCACCTGCTGCGCGAACCCGATCACACTTTGGATCAAGCAAAAAAGCGTCAATATATGTAAGAACTAGATTTGAATGCAGCAAGTCCAACAATGAAAAATCAAACCGCCATTGATGTTCAGATTCGTAGCTAACCATTGCCGTTTGTATGTTTCAGACTATACGCCATACACGTGGTAGTCCGACTGGTAGTCGCGAGTCTTCTTCTCTGGATCATTTGGAAAATAGCTTTCGCGGGCTAGAGATACCAAATTCCCGTTTTTCCTCAAGATGGCGATAGCCCCAGTGAGCATATAGATAATTTCGTTACCTCCGTTGCAAGTTACTAAATGTACCGTTTCGTGTTTCGTGAATAAATCTAGACAAAAATGTATGTAAATTTTATTCAACCTTCTTGTTTTCTAGTATTTACAAAAATTTTCCTACCACTGTATCTTACTACATATCATTTCCTACGCGAAGTGTTTACATATGTATGTATATTCGTACCGAATAAAAAACGTTGAAAAATCCTACTATCCTCAAAGTATCGAAATTTCGAAGTATCCGTAGCGAATAGATTCGGGCGTACAAAGGCAAAAGGAGTTCAGTGCTCTATGACCCCTACTTCTATTCATGAATAATTAATGATAATTATCAATACGAAGATAGTACACTACAATACAGACGTGCGATGTAGAGTTTGTACTTTTACTGCGACATCATAAATCAAATATCCAACGGCAACGAACGGTTGCAGGGATGCCAATAGGATACGTGTCCGTCAATTCTTGAATGAAATACACAACACGTGTAAATAATTTATTTACACATACAGTTTATGTTTCACTGATGTCACTCTTAGAGATAGAAAATAGAAAGAGTGAGTTTTGGTTACGGTAGAATTATTTTCGTTGCGGCACGATTTTATTTTCGAATCTGCGTAACGCACATTACGCCGCTCCTTATACATACGTTGGTACACACGGTTTAATGATATTACCATTATTTCTATAGCGAACATCAAAACAAATACGCCGTACAACAAATTTTACACCACTCGCTAAAATTACTATAGTATAGTGAGTTTCGTTGTGTAGCAAAGACTTCTCAGTTTTATTGGTTGCGATTTTTGAACCACAATCATCACGATGTGGACGTAACCTTTGTCGAAATGGTAGATTTGTTTCATGAGCAACACCTCTGAAGAACTTCAGCAAGCGGATTTATTAAATCCGATTAAAGAATGACTAAGGCAGATTGTTACTGGTCATTGACGCACCGAGTCGATTACTATGTCGCTATCGGCAATGAATAGTTAAGATCTATTTAATTCAAACCGGATGCTAATGTTAATTCGAGCGTGAAATTTCGGAATTCGTTTGTATACTGTATTGTGCCAACGAAAAAAAGGTGTGAATAGAAAAATATAATCAATACCAGCTTTGAGAAGGTACACGAGGTTTGGAAGGGGATGGGCAGTCAGTAATATTCGAGAGATTCGAAAATCTTTCACATTGCATAGTTGAACGTCACGTGAACCGGGTCATCATGTCCGAAATCCAAGAGTTTTATAGAGGAAAAAATATCTTCATCACCGGTACGAAAGGACTAGGATCTTTGCCGTGTAGTTAGTCTTGAGTAATTTTTCAATTCCATGCATTTCCAGGTGCAACTGGATTCATTGGAAAGGTTTTGTTAGAAAAACTTCTCAGAAGTTGCGAAGGCATCGGAAACATTTACATTTTGGTGCGTCCGAAAAAAGAAAAGAGTCCACAGGAGCGAGTCGCAGTTTTACTTGCGGATTCGGTAACGTCATTTGTAAATGAAAACGGAATATCTGAAAAGTCACACACCAACATTGCTGTTTTAATTTTTTCAGTTGTTCGATGTCGTGAGAAGCACATACCCTAATTTCGGTGAAAAGGTTATCGGATTGCCTGGGGATATCGAAGTTAAGGACCTCGGCTTGACACCTGAAGACCGCGCGCAAATCACTAACAATGTATGTGCAACGTTGACTTAGTTTTTAATAGTTGTCTGTTCTTCCATTGATCAAACTGACACAGTTGTAATAATGAAACTTGGGTAGGTCTCGGTTATTTTTCACGTGGCCGCTACCGTACGATTCGACGAGCCGTTGGAACGGGCAGTCTCGCTAAATGTGAACAGTGTAAAGGATATTGTGGATATCGCTAAAGAATGCAAGAATCTGAAGGTCTGTGCTGTACCGTGAATGAGAAAATATTGCGAAATTCTTGATCATGGAATATATTCCAGGTCGGTGTCTACGTGTCCACAGCATTCTCCAACTGCGTCGAACAGAAGATTAACGAGCACGTCTACAAGCCGCCGATGAGCTACGAGGATATTAACAAATTTCTTGAAATCTCCAAAAGATCCAACTGGTCCACAGAGATGCAAGAAATCTCAAATAAGTACGTATTTCTGACCAGTACAAGTGTGAATGTAGATGGGAAGATCAAAGCCAACTTGATGCTACTCTTATCACTGCATTTTCTATAGAATTTTAGGAAAATGGCCGAACACGTACTCCTACACCAAAGCAGTAGCAGAAGGTACCGTAGGCGAATATGCGAGGGACTTGCCGTTTGCCATTTACAGACCATCAATCGGTAATTTCATTGATTCATAATAACTACGTTTGTGAATTTGGCGATGAATCCTCATCACATGTGAAAACTTTACCTTCACAAAGCTGATTTCTTTTAAATGTTGGAAGAATCGGAAACTTACTTTGCTCTAATATTGTTCCTTTCCGCAGTGGTCTCCACTGCCAAGGAACCAGTTTCTGGATGGCTTCAAGGTATGACGGGCATCAGTGCAGCAATGGCTGGAGTAGGTGTTGGCGTTATACATATAGCGTATATGGATCTCGACAAAGAAGTTGATCTTGTCCCAGCTGACATGGCCTGCAATGCTCTAATTGCCTGCGCGTGGGAAACTGCGATAACTGTAAGGAGGTAAGGATATTGAAAAATACCAAATGTCCAGCTCAAATACGAGTGAATGTTATGCAGGTTGTAACTCATGTTCGAACCTGTCATCTATTCTCGAAAATATTTTCATCAATATCTGTGAATTTCAGAAAAGACGAGAGCACTCCCGTTTACAATTACGTAAGTGGACCTGAAAATCCAATTACTTGGCGAGAGTTCTACCAAAACTCACAATCTAGTGAACGTAAGACTCCATCGAACCGAGCAGTTTATTATACATTCCTGATCTGTTTAAAATCGTATCCCATGTTTGCCATTTATGAATTTTTCTTCCACTGCGTACCTGCCGTGCTGCTCGATATCTTGTGCACATTAATCGGCAAAAAGCCTATGTAAGCATAAGCAAATATTAATTTACTGTGATGGCCAATTATCATATCTGATATCAGAATAACAGGGAACCGATTTATTTCAGGTTTTACAAACTTCATACAAGGGTTGCAAGAATGATCCGAGCCATTGCATTTTTTAGTACCCACGGATGGACATTTGAAAATTCCAGAGTCCAGAATCTTCGGCAACGATTGAATGATGTGGACAAGGGCATATTTTCATTTGGTATGTCGAGTTTCGATTGGAAGGAATATTTTGCGACTCACGTATTGGGCGTTCGAAGGTACCTCATAAATGATCCCGATGACACGATTAGTCAAGCGAGAAAGCGCGTCGTCTTGTGAGTGAGATATTGACTTCTGCAACCTTGATTTCAAAAATCTGAATCACATTCAGTTCCAAACCAAAAGTTCGAATGAATTTCATTTGTCTTTTTCAGCCTCTACGTTATACACGTTGTAGTTCGGCTGCTCCTCGGCGGGCTCCTTCTTTGGATCATTTGGAAGTTTGCTAGTAGCATACTTGCGGTTGACGTCGGTATGAAGAGCCACGTAGTTTGATGATCGGTCAAAGTACAGCAGAGTCACAAACCTTGACATCAAACATCTGTGCGACTTTTTCAAATTGACGACACAAATATTGATTCATTCTATACCGATTCAAGATTTCTAGCCGTCAACTAAATTGTAATCGTTGATTATTGTTTCAACTAGAAATGCCGCATACAACATTGACGCTATCCCAATAAAAATGGATTTGAAGATTATTATTCCATCAATTTAATTTGTCACAACTAGACAATAACATATTTAACCACGTAATAACCTCTCAGAAATAACCTGAGTCTCCATTTATTAAATTTAATATGTTAAGTTTTAGAGCATGACTAAGGCAGATTGTTACTGGTCATTAAGGCACTGAATGAATTACTATGTGACTACCAGCAATGAATAGTTAGGATCTGTTCAATTCAAACCGGATGTCGACGTCAATTCAATCGTGAGATGTCGGAATGCGTTTGTATACTGTATTGTGCCGATGAAAAAAAAGGTGTGAATAGAAAAAAATAATAAAATCCAGCTTTGAGAAAGTACACGAGGTTTGGAAGGGGATGAGTAGTCAGTAATATTCCAAACATTCGAAAATCCTTCACATTGCATAGTTGAACGGCACGTGAACCAGGTCATCATGTCCGAAATCCAAGAGTTTTATAGAGGAAAAAATATCTTCATCACCGGTACGAAAGGACTAGGATCTTTGCCGTATAGTTAGTCTTGAGTAATTTTTCAATTCCATGCATTTCCAGGTGCAACTGGATTCATTGGAAAGGTTTTGTTAGAAAAACTGCTCAGAAGTTGCGAAGGCATCGGAAACATTTACATTTTGGTGCGTCAGAAAAGAGAAAAGAGTCCACAGGAGCGAGTCGCAGTTCTACTTGCGGATTCGGTAACGTTATTTGTAAATGAAAACGCAACATCTCAAAAGTCACACACCGATAATGCTGTTTTAATTTTTTCAGTTGTTCGATGTCGTGAGAAGCACATACCCTAATTTCGGTGAAAAGGTTATCGGATTGCCTGGGGATATCGAAGTTAAGGACCTCGGCTTGACACCTGAAGACCGCGCGCAAATCACTAACAATGTATGTGCAACGTTGACTTAGTTTTTAATAGTTGTCTGTTCTTCCATTGATCAAACTGACACAGTTGTAATAATGAAACTTGGGTAGGTCTCGGTTATTTTTCACGTGGCCGCTACCGTACGATTCGACGAGCCGTTGGAACGGGCAGTCTCGCTAAATGTGAACAGTGTAAAGGATATTGTGGATATCGCTAAAGAATGCAAAAACCTGAAGGTCAGTGCTGTACTATGGAAGAAAAAATATTACAGAATTCTTGATCATGGAATATATTCCAGGTCGGTGTCTACGTGTCCACAGCATTCTCCAACTGCGTTGAACGCAAGATTAACGAGCACGTCTACAAGCCACCGATGAGCTACGAGGATATTAATAAATTTCTCGAAATTTCCAAAAGATCCAACTGGTCCACAGAGATGCAAGAAATCTCAAATAAGTACGTATTTCTGACCAGTACAAGTGTGAATGTAGATGGGAAGATCAAAGCCAACTTGATGCTACTATTATCAATGCATTTTCCATAGAATTTTAGGAAAATGGCCCAACACGTACACCTACACCAAAGTAGTAGCAGAAGGTATTGTAGCCGAATACGCGAAGGACTTGCCGTTTGCCATTTACAGACCATCAATCGGTAATTTCATTGATTCGTAATAACTGCGTTTGTGAATTCGGCGATGATTCCTCATCACATGTGAAAACTTTACCTTCGCATAGCTGATTATTTTCGAATATTGGAAAAGTTGAAAGTCTACTCTAATGTTTTGGCACTGATCCTTTCCGCAGTGATCTCCACTGCCAAGGAACCAGTTCCTGGATGGCTTCAAGGTATGACAGGCATCGGTGCAGCAATGGCTGGAGTAGGTGTTGGCGTTATACATGCGATGTACATGGATCTCGACAAAAGAGCTGATCTTGTCCCAGCTGACATGGCTTGCAATGCTCTAATCGCCTGCGCGTGGGAAACTGCGATAACTGTAAGGAGGTAAGGATATGAAAGAACACCAAATTTGCAGCTCACGTCAAAAACGAGTGAATGTCATGCAGGTTATAACTCATGTTCGGACCTGTCATCTATTCTCGAAAATATTTTCATCGATATCTGTGATTGCAGAAAAGACGAGAGCAATCCTGTTTACAATTACGTAACTGGACCTGAAAATTCAGTTACTTGGCGAGAGGTGAACATGAACACACAATCCTGTGAACGTAAGACGCCATCGAACCAATCAGTTTATTATTCATTCATGATCTCTTTAAAATCGTATCCAATGTTCGCCATTTATGAATTTTTCTTCCACTGCGTACCTGCCGTGCTGCTCGATATCTTGTGCACATTAATCGGCAAAAAGCCTAGGTAAACATAAGCGAATTTTAATTTACTGTGATGGCCAATTATCATATCTGATATCAGAATAACAGGGAACCGATTTATTTCAGGTTTTACAAACTTCACACAAGGGTTGCAAAAATGATCCGATCCATTGCATTTTTTACTACCCACGAATGGACATTTGAAAATTCCAGAGTCCAGAATCTTTGGCAACGATTGAACGAAGTGGACAAGGGCATATTTTCATTTAGTATGTTGAGTTTCGATTGGAAGGAATATTACCCGGATCACGTATTGGGCGTTCGAAAGTACCTCATAAAAGATCTTCATGACACGATCAGTCACGCGAGAAAGCGGCGCGTCTTGTAAGTGAGATATTGACTTCTGCAACCTTGAAATCAAAAATCTGAATCACATTTAGTTTCAAAATCAAAAGTTCGAATAAATTTCATTTGTCTTTTTCAGCCTCTACGCCATACACAACGTCGTTCGGCTGCTCCTCGGCGGGCTCCTTCTTTGGATCATTTGGAAGTTCGCTAGTGGCATACTTGCGGATGATTCCGGTATGAAGAGCCACGTGGTTTGAAGATCGATCAAAGTACAACAGAGTTACGAACCTAGACATCAAACATCTGTGCGACTTTTCCGAATTGACGAAACGAATACTGATTCATTCTAAACCGATCCAAGATTTCTAGCCGTCAACTGAATTGTAATCGTTGATTGTTGTGTCAACTAGAAATGCCGCATGTAAGATTGACGATATCCTAATAAAAATTATTATTTCTCTCTTCACATGCAACCATAACAATGAAATTAATCATGGCACGGAGTGCTTGGGATGTTCTCTCGACAAAAGTGATTACTGAGTAAATATTCAAATTACTTTTATGGAGCATCAATTGTTTCGAAAACAATTGATGAAAAAGTCATGTAGGGCACCAACTGTGTTTACTATCTCGTTCAATAAATAGAAAGGCTTGGTCGCAATGAATATTCAAAATCTACAGTGATATATGCTGTCGTCGACGGGAACGAGTGGGTTATTGGCATTTTCTACAGCCTATGGTAGCATATCGATGTTTGAAAGTGACTTCACCGCTGAACCCTGATGCGTGAAGTTCTAAAACTATTCAGCTAGGTATATATTACTTGCCAAAGAATCGATCGATCCGAGAAGCAAAAGTTTTCCAGCGAGGAGAACATCCCTGTAAAAGAGCTTTCGACTTCGCGTTCGGCATGGAAAGTTCTTCGGACTGAAAATCTCTTATGAAATTCTCCATACGTATACAGGTGCGTACGCATTAATTTCACGCACCTTAAATACAGAGAAATGTTTTCTTCGGTTCCAATCACCTAAACTTTACCGTATTCACAACAACAAAGCTAAGGCTTTCCGTTCGCATACCAAAAGAAAAGAATTGCAATATGACAAACCTGCCATGAAACTGAAAGAAAAAAAAATTGTCACAATCTGTTCCCTAAGCCACCCAAAAAATTGAAAGAATTTTCGCGGGGCTTTGACGCACATATACCCGCTGATTCGGTGGCACGACCTCCTTTCGAGAATCTCACATTTTTATCTGATTTCGTAGGAACGAACTAAAGTCTCCTTCCCGCTTTAAGGGCTCAAGGAAATTACAGGGGAAAAAATCTTGGGTCAAAGTTCACCGCCTCTTTTCGCAGGATCTGTAGGATCCTTGCGCGCTTCGTCAACTACATAATCTTTCGTTTAGGTGTTTGAGACACGATGAGAAGCGATTACCCGCGACTTTTTGACAAAAATCGTTGAGGATTAACCGGCCGCCAGGTTCAAACTCACCATCAAACGCTAAGGATGTCAAAAGCAGAGGTCGTCGACAATCAAGTGCAGAACGTAACCCCTGCTCCGTATCTAGCGGCACATCGTACCGGCTGCCAAAATCAGAAGAAAATCATGACATCTGCAATACTCCCACATGTACATTGATCCTTCGCTTACTCCTAGAAAAAAGGAGTCTTTTTGTCACTCTATTTCAAATCGTCCCGTGTGCACATTCACCGATGTTGAATTATGCGATCTTATTGCCGGTAATTGCCTTAAGGTCATAGCTCATGGATAGAAAATCACAGCAGGAAATGACCAAAGGTGAATCGTTGCATACGCATGTGATACAAGGCAGGGAAGGTTAGTCGACACTGTCAGTGAACAAATGAATATTTCAAGTGCGCGATTAAATATACAAAATCACTCATTGGCGTAGTATCAGACTGAGGATGAAAGTACCATGGGAAAGTTGTAACATGACGTCTCTGTTCTCATAAATAAAAGAGAGAATCGAATAGTTCCATCGCGAAAATGTCTTTTCAAACTCATAGCTGTCTTACTGGTATTGAAACAATTTTTTTGTTCTTATCTCTTATGAACAGAGTGAACGCGATGTTACAAGTACTTCGTGTTACTTTCATCCCCGGTTTCTTATACCATGGCCCCGCTAATCCCTGTTGATCGTAGCTTTCATCTGTATTTTCTTTTTTAGATTAGGCCCTGATAAACACTTATCGTGCCACATTTCACAGAACGACTCTTCGGAACTTCTTCATCGATCGTTTTAAATCCACTCTCCCCACCCACGTGCCGATCCTTCAACCAAATTTAGTAAGTCATTGACATTCAATTACTTAAAAACTTAAGTTTTGGAAGGCGCAACCATATTATCTGCCAAATACCCTTTCTGTGATTATTGATAAATTCATTCATCTACATGCACTTCCGTTCCCAGGCCTGCACGTCTAACGACACGACTCGAAGCAGAATTTAAATAAGAAATTGGAAATCATAAATTCCGATAACCAATGAAGAATGGAAATTACATACACATATAGATATAGTAGGAAAAAATAAGAAAATAACAATCATTTGTATTCAGATTTCACAAAAACTTATGTTATTAAAATATAATTTCACTCGGAGGACTGCGCCGGAAAACTGGTGTGTACATCCATGCATATTCTTCACTAGTATGTGCACGTATTTGAATATTGAACAGATTTTAACAACTTATTTACCGTTCGAGTGAATCCAGGCCTTTTGTTTTTATTGAACTCTATTCGAAAATAGTATTTTTCCGACTGGTCGATCTCACGTCATGACTGTTTCTTCGAATTGGAATGTTGACGTTGAAATTTGCTCGATTAAATTCATGCAGATGACGACAGTTGATAGATAATAATGATTGTTCGAGCAGTTTTCACAAATTGTAACGAGTCATACTTGATAAGCATACAGGATTCGTCTCCCTGTGACTATTACTTTGTTAGAGATTATTCCAATTAAAATATCAAGTAGAATCAACCTTTCCCCTTCCGTGGCTTTGGAGTTCCTCCAACATCAAAGTAGTCTCATCTCGCTCTAAGTCTACCGAATAATTCGTACAATGTCAAGTCATCGTACCGGTGAAATTCAACCCGGCATAAGCCAGGCGAGATGACGACTACGTTCAAACTATACCATGCAAGCTCTAGAGCTTAGCTCGCTTTCCGTCCTTTATTTGATCTACTATTCCGCGAATCGTGCCCAGGTCAAACGGAAACTTATTCCTCATTCATTATAAATTAGGACGGTATTATCTTGAAAAATTGACCATCGTCTCTTATTAGCGGTTCGTGAAAGGACCACTAAATACCTCCGCTATATTTCCTACTGCGTTTAATTGAGATAAACTTCGTACATCTTGGCTCATGAGAAACAACTTTTATGGCTAAAAGCCACGAAATAGCTGCGCGAGGTAATTCGTACTGCCATGTTATCCATAACCTTAAAAATAATTTTCGTACATTTTCTAGACTTCGCTTCAATCCAGGCTACAGTTTAATAAAAAGAATGCTTCACCGCTCACCTGACTTTCTTCAAATATATTGCGTATGTTCCACAATTTCATTAAACATTCCGGCGAGTTAGACGTATACCAGAGGGCGCTTGTCCGTCAAACAGTTTGCTCGTGGGCATCAAAGACTGAAATTCCAAAGTATGCAAGATGCACGTACTCGTTCCGACTCCTACACCTATACATATATAACCACGACTCGATGGTCACCCCATCCCATGTACATTCTATGTACCATTCGTTTTTACGCCATGTAAACGTATACAGCATCGTGAGAAGGTCGCTCAAATGGCGGATAGGTTGGCAAATGTATGATGTACATCCATCCATCCTAACGCAGGACGTGGGCCCCGTCTATATATTTACACGTTTTCGTACGTGCCTCTTAAGAAATGGTAGGAGGTAGGGAGTGTTTTGTGGAAAAATATATTTTTTTTTTTACCCTCTTTTCCACCGGGCTATATAAAATAACCTTGAATATTAGAAGTATTATGTTTCCCGCAGAACGACGAGGGCTCGTACGAGACCGACACTGAAGGATTTTTTTTTGTTTCAAGAACTTATCAGTCGTGATGTATAGTTATACAAGTGCCGCCAGGACTCTCCATCTTTAATTTCCTAGAATATTTCTTGATTACGATTCCGCATCCAGCGCAGTATCTAAAATATTCTTCACTTTACTTTCGAGTTCGGTACTTCAGATCCCACATGCGAAGGTGGAATTGGAGTAAAGAGAGCTCGCCGCACGTACGGGGTTACGACAGGTAAAATGGGGTTTAGGTAACCTGCCTTGTGCAGGTCCTTGGAGAGTAGAAAGAGCGAGTGAGGATGAGCTGAGGGCAAGTGGAATGGCGATGAACAGGAAGAAGCGTAAGAAGAAGCGCTGGAAGACCCTTTAAAGGCTGCTCCATGACCCCTGTATATGGGGTAAAGGTCATGTTACGGACCTCAGTCGACTATGGGGGAAAAGAAGAGGTAGAGGTATAAACAGTGTAGTTGCCAGTTATACGTTCTTTTATTATTGTAGTAGGTACTCTTGTACGTATACCTACTTGGTGGGGAGGGCGAAGAAGCGTTGAAAATGAGAGAGACGAAGATGGAAAAATAGGGAGAGACGGAATTGAGGAAGGAAAAGAATGATAAGGACGGTTGTAAGCTATACGTGCCTTTTACCAAGGATGAATACTACCCCGTAGGAATAACTTCCTGCGGCGGCGGGAAAGTTTTCTGGCTCTTTACACGCCAGGAACGTGATACTCTAGTATAAAAACGCGGAAGAAACAGGGATGGGATATCTGTTTGGTACACCTATAAGGAGAATCTTTTGTAAAACTACATAGAGACGCTACTCCCCGATACTGCCAACGGCGTATTCACCTGTAACCGAACACAAAAGATGAGATTAGAAATCGAAAGGAAAAAAGAACGAGCCTCGAGCACGACTCCCAAGAACTCTGTGCATTCTCTAGTTTCCAATTTTGTTTCATCCCTTTCTGTACTATGCGCGCAACATTGGATGGCTTCGATACACCTTACGATTATTCCTCATGAGATAAAAAACTTTTGATGAAAATTAAAAATCTGTGGAACAAAAAGTAAAATAAATTTTTGAAGGAAAAAAAATGAGGTACCATCTTCCGATAATCGGAAACACAAGTTGTTAGAATCCAAAGGAAACAACCTCTTTTGTAGTTTACAGAACTCGAAGAGGTTAACCACTCCTGAAAATCTGGCTTACTCGAAGGTCCTTTGAGTACACTTAAAGTCTGTGCCAAAAGATGCGAAATTATATATGGGAAAGTTATTGAGTCCGATCTGATTTAAAGTACCTACGAGGGTACAGAGTACAGTCCTTTCGAATGTGGATATCGTGAGGCATCAATATTCTTGCTGTAGCACGATTTCAACGAGATAAAAGATTGTCTGAAACCCTGCGCGGTTCTAACCACGGACTATCTATCTATCTATCTATCATCTATCTATCTATCTACCTGCGAGTTAACGAATTGAAAGTTTTCTGGCGTATCGCCAAACCGGAGTAAAATGCCTATGATATTGGTTTTCGGAAAAGGATTCGCTCTTCACAAATAATCAAGCCTTTACGGTCTGATTCCTAAAAAGATCACGTTTCCATTCAACGTTGTTTGAAATTTGAACGTTGCGTTTGGCCGGAGCAACTCCTTGTTCACAAAGAGCTCTTGTGTCCCGTAATTTTGACCAAACCTTTACCAAATGACGGCGAACTCTGAATATTTTAGGCGATCTCGGATCCAATTTGAACCAATTCGAGAAAAAAATGTACATTGTTCTTATTTATTTATTTTTAGTTTACATTTTGAGAAAAATCACATTTCACTTTTTCACTTCCATAATGTAAAAACGTGTGTAAAGCAGATGAAATACTTTAGGGATAATTAAAACGAATGTAGTCTAATTTATATAAAGAGTCTTTGCGAAGTAGATGTATAGATCGTTAAATCCACCCTAATGCAAGTGTACAAAATCAACACTGTTTATAAACGTCATTTGTCCGTAGAAGTTTTTGCGCGAATATAGAATATACCTCGAGGAGAAAGAAGAGAAATTTTATTCTCTGTTTAGTTTTAATCAAAACTTAACAAACCAAGTTCCCTATCCTACAGGTTTATGTACGCATAGCTATGTACACATAAACTAGTACCTATACACATAAATATAATGTAAATATATACGCATATAGTTTATATTTTATGCGAACCTACCGACCGTAACGAGAGGGGGGAAAAAAGTATATTATAAAAGAAGAAACAAATTGATAGCCACGCTGGTATATACTCGACTCGTATTTACTTTTAATTTGAAATTTTGTTTATAGGATAGAGATGAACGGGGGTACATGTACTTTGAGAGAATTGTAAGAGGGGTGAAAGGGAGGTGGCCTTGGGCAAGATCAGCGTTCCCCTTCTCACGAATTCCCAACGTCGCGTCGCAACGTATAGCGCGTCTTAGGAAGACGACGAATCTGACGTAGCTTTGAGGCGTCTTATTATTTCTATCGTTTTTTTCGCTGCCTTGTTTTTTTATCATTATTATTTTTTTTTAAATTGATTAATTGTTTTTTTATCGTCGTTACTCTTGTTTTAATTTTTACCAGCAATTTAGAATTATCCTCGATCGGTCGTTTCAGCTGTAACACGGCTTTGCCGGACGTCGAGTCCTCTTTCCATTGGCCAACGCGGCTGCGGGAGCAACGGAAAACGAAAAAATGAAAAAAAAATCCACAAAGTAACGCCGGGCAAAAAAATTCACCGATTTAATCCCGTAGATATTTGATAATCCTAAATGCAAAAAATCCTATTTTCGATTGAAATACGACTTTTGGTTTATTTTTTAACGAAAATTGTTTGGAAATAAAATGTATTCGATGTAAATAACATTTTATTTATACTTGTTTTACGTTGCACGAGCATAACGATTTTGTGTCGTTTGACGAAATTTTTGTAGACTTGATGTACATCGGCGTAGAAATGTGAACTTAGCTGCAGAATATCCGTGAACTCCATTGTCAGACGCACGAAACTTGTGAGGGTTTAGGTCGCGGGTTTTATATCTGGCGAGGATCCAAAATCCGAAAACTCTACACGGACATCGCTTTCATTCGATAACAAGAGTCTGGGGATCGCCCGGAGGTTCCTACTCGTGCACGGAAATGCCGGTTCTCATGGGGACGCGAATCTTCAGAAAATTGGCCGCGATTTCTATCCCCTTTCGATTCCTCACTCGCCACCCCTAGAACAACAAAATCGTGGTCAATCACTGCAATGGAATTGCTTCGCGAGTTTCGTAAGAATTCAGTTTCATTATAACTTGGGGTTGGTTGTTTTTCAAAATTTCGTTTATTCACCCACGTCCTCTGACGCGAAAAAAAAGATATAATGTAATCTCTTGACGGTCGTGAGTGGAGAGAGAAAAAAATAAGGGCAAACCGAGCGGCGCGGCGCGGCGCGGAAAAAAGGAGTAAACAAAATGAGGATGGTGCGTGACAGATAGACAAAGATTGAAATTATACGAGGGACTTTTAGGTATCGCAGAAAGTCAGAGGGTGGCGTTCAGAAGCAGCTTCGGGCGAAACAGGTCAAGCACCATCAGCCGCCATCAAACTAATCAACCGAGTAATTCCCTTTCCCAGGACCTTCGCGCACCTCGTAAAACTTCCCTTAGCTTTTTTAGCCCGAAAAGAAGAAAAAAAAAAACAAGGAACGAAGAGAGGGGGAAAAAAGAAATCACCCTCGCCGCTCAAGGTTAAGATAGGGCTGTAACTGTATGTAATGGAGCAGTAAACGGATTTAACGAAAGGAAACGCCAGGATTCTCTCTTCAAATTAACTTCCTAAGAACGCAAAGGTATCCTGAGCACCGCTGCAGCACAACTATACGATCTCTACATCTCACCTTCTAAATTTCGAATTAATTCAGAACAAGTACACAGAAAATCAAGTATATAAAAGCGAAAAGTTCAACGAAATAAAAAGACCGTCAATTATATCGTTGGGATTACGTCTCATCGATCCGATCCTAAATAATTAATTGATTAATTTTAAAAGTGGAGAAAAATAATTCTCCTCAGTTTGAAAAATTTACCCAACATGATACGATTTTCCAGATACATCCAGCCCTTAAACTCGTCGAGGGGTGAAAATTTTAGAAACAACTGACATCCGCGAATCATAAGGTTAAGTTTCTCTTTGATTTGGGTTTTGCTCCCCATCATATGAGATATGTAACGCAAAATTCGTCGAAGAGATTTTCATCTAAATTTGGATTTGAAAGATTGACGAACTCTGAAGTCTGGGCGTCTCGCTCCGCGACGTAGATCACTTCGTATAATTACTTACTAATTAGAACGAGGATTGCGCCGACGATGTGGCACCGCCACCAAAATTTTCCTCTGTCTTGGTACAGGATCGTTATTTCCTAATCTATTCCCGTAGAGATGAGATCGTCGGTCGGCTCTCTGGCCGTCAGAAATTGGCGGTTCCTCTCTTCGCTGTTGAGTCCTAGGCGCAACCACGACGGGGGTCAAGTAGATCTATAATCCGATGAATGGCGTACGACGCGGCCAAGCCTCTGCTGGTCTCCTCTGCTCCTAATTAGACCCCTTCAAACCCTCGACCGGCCTCCAAAGCCTACGGAGTAATATATACCAGGGAGTAGTTATGGTTAGAATTACCGTCAGCGTCCTACGTAACTTTCGCTCAATCAGGACTGAAAGTCACCAAAAACAAGGCTCGTCATCACCTCATTATATTCTACGTACTCTCCGGACTCCCGTCACTTCCGATTTCAAAATCGAACGAAACGACTTGAAGTATTTTTCTTTCTTTTACTAAATTTGGCTATCGGTTGAATCGTCAGCTGAATATAAGAGGTGCGTGAAACATGATTTTGTTGTTTTGCGCAATAGCCGCAAGGGTGTTTTCTTTGGCGATGATATAATTAGGGTGTATACAGTATTTAGTTCCGTATCAATATCATCTGGGTGGTTTCGTCGCGACAATACGAACGTTACATATTGACTTGTAGTAGGGTTCATAGTAGCTGGCGATATACATGCGTATGTATATGTATACCTATGTACAGTTGCCAATTACTGCATCACCGCTGTACATGCCAATTAGAGACTGCCCAACTACTTATCCAGATAATCTCACGGTATATTGGGTATCTTATGCATCATTACATGCGATGTTAGCAGATATGTAGGTAAATAGGTATACATAATAGGCGCGTCTGTAATTCAATTACGCATGTTTACGCATGATGAATACATCGCGAAACCGAACAAAGATAGTAGATGAAACGGTGTAACCGGTGTAATTCGTCTCGAAATAGAAATAATTATAATAGTAATGATGATTCGACGAAACGTGGGGGGGGGGGGGGGGGAAGATATATTATAATGAAAATTAATGAAGAACCACGCGGGCGTCGTCGAATCTCCGAGGATCGTGACATATAGCTGTAATATTTGTGTATAGATATATAAATAACACCCATCAACGAAGCGAAGAGAAAATCACAGTGATATTCGGACCTCCATCTATCACCGGTTGTCATCGACGACGACGACGACGACGACTAGTGTATATTCCGGAGTTCAGGGGTCTACGAGTAGAACGGTGGTCGCGCGGTGGACGTGAGGAAAAGATAAGATAATATTGAGTGAAATAAGTCGAGAGAGCCAAGTGAAGTAAAATAAGAAGTGAAATGTAGCAATCACCGCATGACACGGACGTTAAAGATATACCTAACGGATGATATTTTTTATCTCTGCAACACGTGAGAGATTTTTTTTAGTTCTGGAATTAACCTTCTCTGTGAAACTTTGCAGACTAAAAAAAACTTCAAGTCTGCCCCCAAACAAACGTCGATTTTGGAATCTTGGAGAATTGTTCTTTTGTTTCCATCCGACCAGCTCTCACAGGGGCTATTAAAAACCAAAAAAGAAAAACTGGTCCTCAGCCAGATTCTATAATAAGAATTTTTCTAATCAATGTGACAGTCGAATAGTGAAGTGGATATTTGAAAAACTGAATTACACGTAGTACATGAAAACATATCCAATGCGACCGTCTCGTATAACGTGTACATCTGTAGTGAATTGACGTATTATATAAGTACATCGAACGGGGGTGAAACGTGTATAAAGCAAAGCCGTGCTCAATGACGTCTAAAATGGATCCCCGAGTCCCCCGTTACAATTGCTTTTGCCGCTATGCCTTTGCTTTCTCGTAGTGCGCGTGCAGCCCTTTTCCATTAAGATTAGCGAACTAATGGTACCAGGAGGACCGACGCGTACTCTCCCGTTGCCCGTACTTCGGCGTCGTGTGCAGAACGTCGGTAAAAGAGTAAAAGTCGGGGTCTCTGCAACCCTCTAACCACATCCACACTAGATATGTGTATACATGTACTCCGCTATATCCCTCTCTTTCATTATCTCGAATATCTAGCCGGCTTGCTCGCTTTCTATTCCAACCTCTTCGAGTGCGCTACCCCGAAGCTTCTCTCGTTCTCGTTGGGTGCAGAAATACTGAAAACGCAGGGCGCACTCTGGCGGCAGGACGTACCCCCCGTAGATCCTCTACTCCCCACCACCCGGCCGCCTAATGTAGCAAACAATGAAGAAGGGCCGCAGTCACGTAATTAAAGTTAATAGTTGCCCGAGGGGTCCTTTAGGGGCCTTTGGGGATCTCAGAGGCACCAAGATGCATAATTATTAGGCAAAGACCAGACGGCTCGCGAACCTTTCCCAGGATTCGGATATAACAAAGTGGATTCCATGCTTCAAGGATTCAACTCCGACCTTTCCGACTATAATTCTTGGTTTTTTTTTTATTCACGAATTTACCGATTAGTTTTTTACCTGCCAATTTTTTTTTAACTTTGACAAAGCACGATGTCAATTTAATCCTCTCCCGATGGCTTGTCAGTAAACTTTTGTCAAATGATTCAACCTGCACAGATTGTGTGATTTTGAGAACGATGTATAAAATCTCTCTACGTACCGGATGGTCGTGAAATGAAGAAAACCGGTACTCGCCCGTCAAAGACGTATCGATTAAGGGCTTGCCCTTAACCTAAAAACCAACCTTCGACATTTTCGCAAACTAGGACACGCTGGAACCAGAAATTTCCCCTATCCTAATATGTATAATAAATATAAATTACTACAGGCAGCGTTATATACCTATATCCATGCATGAACGCGACGACACGATATTAATATACCAGAATACTGCGAATAATAACGTAACGTGAGACGGACCCCCAGAGGACGCTCGTGCTGCAGATGGACGTAATATACTTATCATATACGTAATTCCTGACAAACCCCTGTTGCGATTATCGGCGACGCGCATATGGCCGTACGTAATATCTCCCGTTACCAAATGCAGTTTCGTTGGTCTATATGGCTATATACCTATGAATATATTCTGCATTGTATGAGTTTTATTCACATAAGATCTATGATAATAGACAATGATGTCATGACGTCAGCTCCATGGGACGGAGCTATTTCTCTTTAATCTAAAATTGGTTCGTCACTCCAATCGAACCTTTCAAGGCAAAAGACAAAGAAATCCTCACGATTCCACGAAATCTTCTACGTACATTTCTGCTTCCGTTCATCTGTCTCTCCGCGGTACATCGTTATCAAAATACATGACATTACGGAGTGGTGTGTTACGGAACAAATGCGAAATTCCCTGTTACGCATGCAGACCGTATAAATTAAAAAAAGTTGGTTGTAAGTGGGGGGAAAAAGAGCAAAATAAAAAAATGACGGAGACACTAAAATCAGAAGCATGTTTCCGCTTCCACAACGAATTCCGCCACTCGATCGAACTTCCGTTTACTTGACGACACGGTCTGTGGTTTTATCAGTAAAGCGAACCCTGAGGAAAAGAAAATAGAAAAAACTGACCATCTTGTATATGGCGTGGAAGTTGTAGATATAATAACTGGTGAAAATCACGTCCACTCGAGGGGGTGGTTCACTTGCTTCGCGTCGTGCAGTGTCTCAGCTGGTAGATGCGGAACAATTTTTGGTGATTCGGTTATCGAAAAGTAAGAGGAACGTGTAGAAAAATCGGCAACTCTGCGGCCAATTCGCCCCTTATTTATATCACCACTTCTGTATAACCAGCTACCGCGGCGCGTAATAGGTTGGCAATAACCTAACACGCTGGTATCGCGCGGTATAGATAACCGCCACGCCAGAGCAGACGACGCGAAAAGGCTGCGACGAGAAAGAAAAAGGCAACGAAAAAAGAGAGAAGAAAAAATATGTATTTATCTTTTACCACGATCCAAAAGGGAACGAAAATTATCGCCGGTGATCACCCTTCGGTAAAATATCAGCTGTGCGGTCATCCGGACCACGCGAACACTTATTTCCCAAATATAAACGCGCGTGCGAGACCTAGATATACTTTTGCAACGGGGGTGTATACCTATGTACATAAAACATGTTTACGTGTGTTGCTTACACGTATGTACGATAAACATTATCTACATTAGGGAACATCACTTCGGTGGTAAACGCAACGCAAGCCGGACAGAAATGCTGCTGCGTGTTTTAGATTCCGATAGTGTCATGATGCCCCATTTTGTTGCGTTGCGGTAAACGGTACGGTATGTATGTAGCTATATAGGTATAGGATACCGCGGACTATAATAAGGGGAGAAATTCGAACACCCTGCAGCCGAACCCCATTGCAGAATCCTAATATCCATGGCTGAGCCTGAGGGTCCTGCGATGGGAAAACCGAGGCGCCTGCACCCTTTGTGAGAGGCAGATTATTAGCCCTGTTATGGGGGTAAATAATAGATCGGGGAAGGTCATTCGATATACCCATAAGTACCTTCGCGAACCCCATTGCTCTACGAAGAACGTGAATCACTGCGACTCATTTGCAGCTAAAACTGCATCTTTGGAAATTACACTTATATAGAACAGAAAAGATTTGAAAAAAAGAAGTAACGCATTTCTCAATCTCAAGAGTCCTTTGAAGAAAGAAAATCGTATCAAGAATTTTATGGGGGCTGCGTGCATCGAGGATGGAAAAAATGAATAAATAATTATTAGACTGATCATTCGCAATCGGATTTTCAATGAATTCTACACGTTTCATTGAAGCGAACCGTTACACGATCGCCTTCTAAGCTTTTATATACTCGCTCTGACATACATTACAGATTCGTGGAAAGCAAAAATGCCAGAAAAGCTTTTCCGCGCTGGTTTAAAGCTTTTTATTATACATGCATTGATGTATTGTATATATATTTTTCTGCAGTTTCATCGAACGCGTCGAACGCAGAACGACTCTATACACTAATTGGTTTCCCTCCAAGGAATTACTGCAGTTTCCAAGACCGGTCGGATCGTATTGAGAGCTACGTAATATTTCTCTCGAGAACGATCACCGTTTGACGTTATGATTATGTAAAAACTCCTCCTCCATTTTTTCTCTTTCTCAACTGAATGGAAAATACGTACAGTTCACCTATAGCGTATACCCGCATCTAATAGTGCCGTTCAAAGACCGTCGAATGGCACCGCGACGCCGACGCCGCATCTTCTTATTTTAAAGATCGTCGATTTAAATTCCTTTGTGCACATCAAAAACCGGCGTTTCCAAAGAGACTCGATATATGAACCGGGAGACCGGCTGAATGCGTACATCCATATTTCACCTCCCTATTATATGCAAATTTGCGCTTGCATGTTATCCATTTTTGAAACCCCGCTATGCACCACTGCACCGTTCTCACTTTTCCCCCTTTTTCAATCGCTTTCCACGACCCTCAAAAGTCCACGAACATATTTATTTTTACTCATTAGGATTTACACAACGACTGCCCTGCATTATCGCTTGCTGAACGATCAGCTTTTCGTCCAAGCTTGGGAAAATAATTAAACCAAAAAAAAAAAAAAAAATGATTGGCGAAATAATTCATTACGATTATATCTATTGCGCTCATTTGTACAGCGCTCTGCGGAACTGCACGTATATATGTATCGACGCGCTATCGATAATTAAATACAAATAATATAATATACCCGTTGGCAATTAATTAGGATTACTCTCCCTACGTAGTATACAGTTCGCTATTATATTCTGTAACAAAATGCGGGTAAACATGGAGAATTTTCAAAGCGACGGTATCTACGTAGATACTCGTTGCATTTGTATCGCAAATTGTAGGTATATTGTATGTACATCGTAATGTATATGGCAATAAAGATTAATTACTATATTGCGTACAGTCTAAATTAGTTGAACAAATTAATTAGCGATAAGATTAATTGGCGGTGCTTGATTCGCGATGCATTTAGAGTATGGCTTCTGTGTGTAGTATATATAAGTATATACTACGAATATTCGTATTCTACGTACGTATAATATATATACGTGGAAAATTACATGTGTAATACGATATTGCTCTCTCTGCAGTTTCAGGCTAAAATCCATATTCAGTTGTATGAATATATACGGCATGGAGTAGATACCGCTATACTTGCAGTTAGAGTTGTAGTCAAATGTATTATCCGACGAACAGTGCGGTCCAGAATTCAGGATTTGTATCTCTGTCGTGATTGGCTGGCGAATTCTTAGTCCATACCGCTATACCTGGCGCACGTCAATATTCGGGTGCAAATCATATCCTCGATAGAAATTGATTACGGTTTCGTAACAAAATAGGTACGCGCCTCGAACCGCAGAACGATGCAAATTTGTATGGCAATTCCACCGGGCAACAGAAGCAGCAGCTGTTACGCAAATTGATACAACCTCAGGTGGATTATATGAAACATAACGAGCGTCGTTACGGCGTTTCTATATGATGTCTTGAATTCGTCGAAATTTGTTGATAAATTAAACAACATCACCGCGACTGAAACGCAGGGAGGATCTACGTACAGAAATTCATCAAAGAAACCTATTAGGTATTGTATAATGGAAAGCGCCTGAGCGCGTACACGTACACATATTATCCGTATAGATTGGACTAATTTCTATCGAAAATCTCGGGATCTCTGGTTCCATTATTCGCAATTGTTGAAAGCTGAGCTTTAATTCCCGTTATAAGCTTTCTCATTATCGGTCGATCCACGTATTGAATATCACGTGGGGTGTTCTTGTAATAATAACGGGGCCTGCCAAGATTACCAGTGATTTTGATGCAGCGGTATTAAGCATCGGCAAAAGTATCGGCTTTTAGATAGGAAAGACACATGTCCTTGGTCGTTTTATTTCGTTTGATACACCCCGGAATATATGTATCCCAACGGGGATACGGTCGAGGGTGGTTAAGCCGCTTACCAAATTTGTTCCAGGGAATGTCGACGCGGTGGCAAAGAAAGAGGAAGAAAAAATTGCGAGATTAACAAGAGCAGAAAAATCGAAATCTCGTGCAGATAAAAATTTAATAGACGGATTGCACTCGTCCGATTACTTCTCTGTTATTGTAGTCCTGCAAAATAAGGTCATTTGGTTACGAATATAGGTTGGATTAGAATAGATTGGATTAAAATAGGTTGCGGGTCAGGTTGGATTATTTCATCCAGGATATATATACATAAGGTTTGTGAACTTACACTATACAGGTATACGGCGAGTACCGCGTTATCGAGCACATCGGGTCCATCACGACTCCCTCAACATGGAACCTCGCATATTGGCCAGACGAGGAACATGTTTCTAGTTTCACCAACCATTTCGCATGCGATGTATACATATGTATGTATATACATATCCTGATGATGCTGCAGTCCCCACGTATAAAACGTATACATATGTATATGAGCGAGTAGCCGTTGCTGCTTACTGCTGCTGCAGGAGGAAGAATATTGCGAATGTTTCAACTCTCGACCAACATTCGTTTAAAGTCACAACGTCCGTCCGGGTTACGGAGAAGGAAAAGAAAAAATAATTCAAAGGGATGAGAAAATAGTACGGAGAAATTGCAGATGATAGGTAAAACGGCTTTGAAAAATATTCACATAAGCCGCGATTGATCCAAATTGTTTTTGATCATAGATAAACATTTTTAACATCGATTTTCGTTAATCAAATATATAGTGACAGTGAAACGGAATTAAGGGATGATGGAACAACCGAGTGTTCGAAGATAAAACATTCTATTTTATTTTATTTTATTTCATTATTGGGATTCAAGAGTGAATTTGTGGTTTATTGATTGTTAATCTATCGCCCGTGCAGAAATGCAGGATCACCACCGATTACCGCTGCTGTTGCTGATGCTGTGACGTTATTATCATTATTTAGAATATATGTGTACGTAATACCTACTGATCACCGATTACACATAGCTTATGCCAGCGGTGCAGATCAATTAGGGATTGTAGACGTAATAATAAATATATAACAACAATATCCGATAAGTGATTATAATAATTAGTATACTGCAGATTCGTGCGATTTCTCGGGACTACCCAGTATTATCCCAATGAAATTCTTGTTTCGATTCAATTCACATTACTATATTTTCACTTTCACATCAAATCGCCGGTTTATAACACGCTCAGATTTTATATAGAGTCGATGGATTTGCGCAGCAGCAGCAGCAGCGCATCATTATTCTAATTGTGAATGAGATACTAATATTATCTGGCTACTGCGTAGCGCGATTCCATGAATTCTATCATTCGCGAATTGAATCTAAGACCGTTTACCTATCAAGCTCTGCATCATGAAAAGGTTGTTTTCTCTACATGGAAAAATTACGTACCGTACCATAGATACATTAAACTAGATCGGACAAAATGTCGCCACATTCTAGTACAAAGGGACGAATGTAGGCGGCGCGCTCATCGAAATTTTTCTATGCGGAGGATTTCAGTGTAGTACGTAAACTACGTTGGAATTCATTCACCGGCGGATGCGTGTAGATATATTTATCGATACAAAAAACGATCCAAAGGCTATTTTAGTAATGATAGTTACACATAGTACACCTACGATGTTTTACGAAAATTCCAAGAATCAGTACTGGCGGGTAAAATCCCATCCAATTATGTCGATGCAATATTTCCTAAAACGCGTGGGCGATGTACAGAGCCTTTAATTAACTATGCGATTTTCCTGAAATATTTTTCATGTAAATGTGAATCCAAAAAAACAACGATAAGCTCCCGCAATAAATAAATAAAGATATATTTATGCTATATCAATACAGGTATTTATATTGCGATGTGAAACTCCGGTGCCGATTCGGTACATGTACATGAAACGCTCTACCGGTTTTCATTCCACGTTTGCATTTTGTAGAGAAATTGCAGATTATTTCGGCCAAGTTCCATTCCGCTAATTATTACGATATTAATGTTTGCCCAGAGCACGTATACTAACAACACACGATGGATGAATAAACATAAAATAAATAAAATAAAATTCAAAAAAAAAAAGAATACATACACATACACATTTATTATTATACACCTATCCGTATTGAAGTAAATATTCCTCGTATAATTGTAATTTCAGCCACTAAATCATATTCGAAAATGAAAAACAAAAACAAACAAATGCTACTACTTTTTTACCTCTGTATGGTTAGAAGAGTGTAGAAAAAAGAAACTGAACTCCATCAATGAATTACTTTGTAATCATCATAGCGGAGTAATGGAAAAATATTTCGATCAAAGTAGGTACTCGATCAGAGGCCGAACAAAAGCGTGTGAAAATTTTCAGTTTCCGAAGGAGCGCGTTATGGGTGAGTTAATTTGCGTCGGAAATTTTTTTTCAGTCCATTCTTCGGGCAGCAGAAACCATCGCCTTTAGAAAGGGCGATCCCTTCGAGCCGTGGAGACGATCCTTCCTTAATATTCGCTATTCAAATAGAATATTTCATTAAACACGCGCAGGACGAACCTCTTTAGTCTATTGTCTTTCCTGAGCCAGGCACGATGTAGGCATTATTACGATCTGTCCTGCGAAACAATTTCCCTTACCCAACTTTGTACGCCTTCCACCGAGGGTATATCCCGTGTATTTTACCTCTGAGCCACGCGGCATATTTTAATTTGGTATTTCAAACGCTCTCGCTGCAGCATCAACCCCCCGCAACAATGAGGTTTACGTGTCCATAATAAGAAAAACTTAATCAGCGAGTGTTATTAATTCTAATGACTCACGATTCATCTCATTGTCTGGAAATATACGAGATGAAAATATTCGCAATAATCTTTCCGCTTTGTTACATGAAACTAGGGGATGTATTCTACTTTGAAACTATCGCGCAACACTTTATACGAAATTAGACTTGGAGAAATTTTTCTTTTCTTTCAAAGATGTTTCAGCGATTATTGTTACAGCCGTAGAACCCATTTTCAAAAATTATTCAATCACGAGTAAAAAAAAAAAACCTGCAAACAATAGATTTTCATTACACTGCAGACTTTGAGAGTGAACACGCAAATTTTTGGCTCGTATTTAAGAGAAACAGGTACGTAGAATGGGGGTAGTGTTTGGAGAACAAAAGGTCTCTCAGTCAAAAGAAGTTGGAAAGGTTGTCAAGGTCAAGTTGATAAGAAATCTCCAATTTCCTTTGCTTTTTCTGCGAAACTCCTTTCATGGAACGCACCTTTACACCTCGTGTATAATTATCATCCACATGCGTACAATGAATAAAAAAAAAACAGAGAAAAAAAATTTGTTTAATTTTCCTTCCAAAAACATGACATCAAAAAAAAAACAACAAAGTGCAGCGTTCATTTCTCAGACGACGCGTGAATTGCTGTAAATAAAATTCATCACCTTGTTCGTATGCAACTTTATGAAAAAAAAAAAACGTTTGAAAAATAGAAAGACAAAAAAAAAGGTTGTAATTTGAACAGTCGCGTCGAAGTTCATCACCCTAGTAACTAGGTACACTCTCTAGAACGTCCTTTCCCATTGTCCGACGCAGGGCTCCCCGACGTTTCCCATCATCAGGACGACGAAGGATGCTGCACATCCTCGTCAAGCCTCAGGGCTTAGAGCCCGCAGCGTTTATATCGTACAGGGATCACGTTATGCCACGACCACGTTAACGCGGCGTTTGCTATCCCCGTTCGGTTCAGATTTCCTCTTTTTTCATCCCTGATGGGAACTGGGAACGAAACCATACAGATCTGGAGTATACATATGCGAGAACGAGGGGTGCAAGATGTTGGTAAACATGCCCCTGGATGTATTGAAATGATACAATATAAAAAAGAAAAAATTAATAAGAAAATAACAATCAAATAAAATACAACAAAACAAAACGATACTGCAAAAAAGCAGAAAAAAATCAACGAACGAACAATTGGGTTAATAAAATAAAACGAACCGACGAAATTTCCGGTATTTCCGTCAACGTGGATTGACGTTTACCATTATCGCGCGGCGTAGAGATTCATTTTTTTTTTTTCTTCCTTTTTTGGTTCATTTTCTTTCCTCTCATTTCGATGGGGGATGGGTGGGGAAATTTCTAGGCTTCGTATATCACGTCGATTATAGTGTTTCGCGGTAATAAGCTTCTGGTATAACGATTACTGCTGCAGTATTTTTATGTACATTATGTTATGTACATATAATATCCTCATGTACATACATACATAGTCGGGGTCTTAAGAGCGAGCGTATTATGTGGCCCTGCAGCAGGAGAGCCAAAGGAGGGTATTATTATCAGCGTTCACGGACCGCAGCCTATCTAATCTTAAAGCTTTCTCTAAGAGTGAGTTTGATGTTATATGAAGTGAGGGAAACAAGGCGCGGAAATGAGAGAGAAGAAGAGGGGGAATCGACTGCCCGTGAAGCTGTCGGAAAGGAATGGAAAAAATTCTGGTAACGACAACCCGCGCCCAGGGTCATCGCTCATCTATTTTCATCGGGTGTGAAACCACCGCGCGCGCGGTATAATATAGAATCTATACCGGTCAATGGTCGGAAGAGAAATATTACCCGGAGGGCGCCGGAGGTCACGTGTTTCCAAGATTTATTGAGCTCAAATAAATAAATAATATATTAAAACAAAATCTTTTTACTTTTTCATTAATTTTTCCTTGTTTTTTTTCTTTTTCATTTCCATTCTCATTTTACAATATGTGTACCTAATAGACATCAATATTTCCACGCGACGACGATGATTATTGAGAAAGAATTTGAAATTTAAAAATATCAGATGTTTCCCGAGTATGAGTACAACCTCAATAAAGCTAATTTTTTCATTTGTTTCCACCCTGCGCCCTCCACTAATTATTATTTTTTTTTTTCTTCTTTGTCTTCTCACCCCATGGAAAGTGGCTTCTTCATTTCCCTCGGTAACAAACCCTGTGAATCGTGACTGAAGAATACAGTATATATATATATATATACTGCGTCTGTATTACCTTTATTTTTTTTATATTTTTGTACAGGAGGAAAAGGGTTGTGCAGGATCTCGTTAGGCCTGATCACGAAAAAGAGGGAGAAGTGAAAGACGATTGTTGGAGAATATATTTATGCCATTTTGAATTCGTCAACAATATACTGATTGGCTTTATGCATAACTTTGACGTACTTCTGAAAGATTGAGGGAAAACGAGGGGCGGAGAGGGAGAAGGAAATAATAAAAATTGGCGTGATTCTAAAGTATACAATATTGTGCGTCGGTGTTTCTTGACGCTTTGTGACTACAGAAGTAAAGAACAATGACTCGGGATCACCTTTACATTCCATTTTAAAGAACTTTTTTCTCCCATTTTTATTTTGTTTTGATTTTGTTTTTATTTTTTTTTGTTCAATTCTCATTCATTCATTCATTTTCTTTCTTCGGTATAGGTACATCGCTTGTGAGAATCAACGTTTCTTTTTTTGTTAGTTTTTTTTTTTTCACTTTTTTTAAAAACGACAATTGAAAACCGTTGCAACCGACGCGACGATTCTTTAGCGAACAAGGGACGCTCAACGAACCCTCAAACACGTCCGCGGCATTCGACGAAGCGTTGAGCTCCGTAGCTCTGTTCAGAGTAAAACGGGGGTGTAGTCGACGGTAGACGTCGCGACGGTGCGCGCCGCGAACTCGGCAACGGCAACGGCAACGGCAATGGCAACGGACCCCCGCGTCGCTACTCAACGAGGCAATACATTAAGGCTTCTATATATTCGAGCCTTCCTTTCCTGCCTTTCCGCAGAGTTTTCAAACACCCTCCATCACCCTCCTCATCGCGCTGTTTCAATGGTCCGCGGATGCCAGAGGCATGCAAATGAACGTATATTAGAGTGTAAGTATTATGTATGTATACGTGATGTGAAAAAAATCTCAAAGTCTTTTCTTCAATCGTTTCACGCGCGTCGTCCTTGTTGTTTTCCCGCATACACACATATACGTACATCGGAACAGCTCACAAACGATGGAAAGGCGCATATAAATGAATTTAAATCGCGACACATGAATAATAATTACACACATTAAAGGCGAATCCTTTCGCGGACGGAAGTAGGATGAGAGTACGTAATAGCAGCATAAGAAAAAAATTGAATATCTATGGAAAACGGATGACTCTGCCGGGGTCAAAGTCCAGCGATCTTCTAGGGCGCCCCCCATGGTGTTTCAGTAGCAAAAACAAGGAAGCGCATAGGTTGAGATGGGAAAATATCTGCGGGTGGTCATGGGCGGACAAATGTGTAGCTGGTGATCCATGACGGAGGCCTGATCATAGGGGGTCGTTTTATACATGGTGGTCTAAGAAATTTCATTCCCCATTTCTTTTTTTTTTCCTCAGCCCGTTAGTTCCCAAAAGCAACCACCCCTGTCCTTATCGCTGTACGGTGTCTTCCGGAGTTTCCTCGTGGCGCTCACCAAGCATTAGGAAAGCCTCCCCTCCTATCCCGCTTCTTCTGATTCCTTTTCTTTTTTTTTCCCTTCCTCCCCTGCTTCTTCAACGCCACCGCCGCCACGTTAAAAGCCTATTTCAGGGGAGTAATGAACTTCTTCTTCGAAGGGATCCGTTTTATTGTACAATCGCTGACCAGACCGCGATAGAACGGTCTTTACTGCCTTTACTCCTTAGATACTGACACGGAGATACTTACTATATATGTTCCAAGGTTGACGAATCGCCCTTTCCCCCCCCCCCCCCCTTCTCCCTTACAGTTTTTACATCGCTCTTATATACGGGAAATCTATATCTATATATATATATATATATATTATCACCGAACCAACGAGCTGAGCAATAAAAAAAAATACGACTGCATATAGCCGCCAATTTCTTCGCGCGCGAGTCACTCGTTTTTACAACTACGATTAAAAAAGGAACCCCACGACGAACGCGATACACGTCTCAGAACGAGTCTACGAATTCCCAAATTCGAGCACTTCCCATCAAAATCCCCTTTTGAATTCGTTCGTGCGGAAGACAGACAAAAAAGAAGAAATTTTTTTTAATAAACCAAACTAAAAACTACCCCTCGAGAAAAATCGTCACTGCAGAAAATTAGACCCATTAGAATATGTATACCTACTATATACGTATAATTTTACTCTCGATATTTCGCTGGACACCGAAGTAAATTTCCCACCGCTATTGTTCCCTGCAGTTTGGTATCCTCTAAGGAAAGCTGCCGCTATAACTCCTGCCCCCCGTACCTTGGACACACCCCCTCTGAATCGCCAGGACTAGACGCGGTTATACATATATACGCATGGGGTTTTGGATTAGCAGAAGTCCGCGCGGGTAAAGATCCCCGTGAGTCTGGGGATGATTACCCCTATCCAGGCGAGTTACTTTTCCTCCTGCGCACACACAGGGATGAAGTTCCGGAATAAATATATATAGATACGCTTCATAGGGATATACAAGGGTGCGGCTACTCTGTCGCATTTGTTTGCCAGTCTGATTATACAGATGTGTATATAGGCCTGCGGATGACAGTTGTGTTTTAGAAAAGTGTCGGAATAAAATTGCACTCGGTTCTGTCATTATTATTATTATTATTATTATTATTATGACTGTTATTATTATCATAATTATTAGATAACTTGTCGCGACGACGTGTTTCTTGTCATTGATTTGCAACGCGTTTTCATCCGCCGTCCATCTCTCACCCTCGGGACTTCGGGATTTACACGGAATTGTTATGAGAAGAAAATGTATGCGAATGAGGTAGGAATAAACGGAACGAAAGCAAACTAAAGAAATGGGGAGGAATTCTGGGCAGAAGTTTTTGAAACGCGTGTAGGTAGGTAATATAAAAAATGAAGAGACGATGTTGATATTAAAAAAATAAACGACCCAGCGGCAACCAAACATTTCGAGAGGAATATATGAAGGGAGAGAAGAGAACGAAAGAAAAAATGTAGATATATGATTCTAGAGATAAAAAAGAGATGGGAAAAGGAACACCGCGCGTCGAGGAAAACTTTCCTTGAGATCGTAATAAATCTCACGCAAATTCTCGAAATACATGTGATAGGATTTTTTTTTCACGTCTAGAGAATTTCTAGCTACAAGGTGACGATGTCAGACTACAGATTAGAAAATTTTTTGAAATCGGGTTGTCTGCGAGGAGAAAAAAAAATTTGAGAGGAAACTCCGAGTTCATAATATTATTTAATTTCCGTAGGCGTAAAAGAATTGAAAAAAAAAAAAAATTCAATGACGAAGGCTATTAATTTCAATGTAATATCTGGATAATAATTATTCGCGTTGTTTGAATAATGGTTATAAGAAAAAATGGATTTTAATAAAAAGTCAAAAATAAATCCTATAGCCAGCTAGGTGTTCAGAGCAAAAAATCTGGGGGCCGAATTCTAATAAGCCGTCTAACGATGTTTGAAAACCAAAGTTTTTGCCGGCGTTAAAATTGACAGCTTTGACTTTTTTTTTGTTCTTTCTTTTCGCTTTTTTTTGCGGTCGTTACATACATACGCCGTAGTTTTTTTCAGCTCCGTTCGTTAATTTTTTTTTTTTTTCTCCTCTCTTGTCTTTTTTCATTTATTTTTTCCGACACTTTGGAAATTACGCCCACACTCATCCCGTCGAATTACTCGCGGTCGTGCGAAGAGAAATAAAAAAAAAAAAAGAAAAGAAAAGAAAAAAACGACTGACTAATCGGTGCCTGTAGATAGATGCGGATAGAAAGTTCTAAAGAGGTGATTTCCTACCCGAATAAATCCTGCAACGTGTGGATGAATGCAGTCAGAGAAACCTCTCGTAAGCGCTAATCCCTAACTAATCCCTTTGAGGGGAATTTTACCCATTTCTGGATGATCTATTCCTGATTTTCTGCCACTTCAAAATATCACCTCTATAAGTTTGTGAGCTTTATTGAGAAAAGACGATCAAATCTTTCAGATCATCAACTGCGGTTATATATAGATATAAGCGCGTATCGATTCACGTGTGCAGGAATGTTAAGAATAATTCTTTGGAATAAAATTATAATAGAGACGGTCGTAATTATATAGAGAAAGAGAAAATAAGATGTTAAAAATTGCACGCCTCGTTTTCTCTCAATTTAACAAATCGCTGAAATGGGTTACATTAATAGCAAGTCGAACAACGGCGATAATCCTTTAACATTAAAGCTATTTTAAAGCTCATCTAAATCCCCGCGATTCATTAGCCCGTTTTAGCCGTGCTAGCTGTTCGAATAAGATATAATTTTGAACGTTAGTCACGTGAAAGCGACAGAAAAGGGTGTGAAATTAGCCACGTTAGATTTTGAAGAGAATTTTTGGTTTCTTTCATTTGTTTTCTTTGCGTATAATAACGTTCGGTGCGTTCGACACGCGAGAATTTCAAAAATTATAAATCTTCTACCTATACGTTACCATGTATAACGGTATAAGAGACTGGGATATAAATTCTTACGGGGTCTTCATCACGAATGTAAATCTACTTTCGCAATTTTAATTCAGTTGAAAGTAACTCTTTTCTGAAATATTGTCACGTCTCGTCTCGTCTCTACACTACCTCTTATATACGAAAGCGGGTTATCCCGAGCGGATACGAAGGATTTTCAAGAATATTTCAAGAGTGGATTATACGCAGGATATACATATACGTGGATGTATAGGAGATAGAGAGCCAAGCCACGACGAATTCCATCCGCAAGAACTTTTCATGAAAATTTTTTTGGGGGGTGGTTCACCAGGAAATGAAATGAAAAAATAAAATACAATAAACATCCCTTTATTCCACCTCAAAAAACAAAAGAACCACCGTCATTTCCTTTGCCCGATAGCTTGTAATCCGCAACAGATACCGTACTCGGCGCTCTGACCGAATTTTCGCTTGTGTCAGGAATATTTTTTACTCAATTCCTGATAGATGCGCCAAAGTAAATGAATTCTCTGAATATAGATACAGGACAGGACAATCCAAATATCATATTTACACGCGTACCGGAAGTCTCTTTGACTTTCATCGAACCGTATAAATTTAAACCCTTGTTCATCTGCAAAAGCCTACTGCTATCTATTTCCCTATTTTCCTATTTCCCTCTTTGTTAGCGAATTTCCATAGTACTACGAATATTTGGCCACGTTTGGCCATGCGGGCTGACTAAACCGGACAGTCGAATGGCGCCCGCAAGAAGAGAGAGAATCGATTCGACGTTGCTATTTCGAATAACCATTGAAAATATTTTGAAAAATTATTTGAGTGGGTATTACAATAACTCCACGGAAATCAAATGCTGCAGCAATATGAAGAGGACCGTGGAAAAAGAAAGAATGGAAAAAAAAGAATGAAAAAAAAAAAGACGGGGAGGTAAAAAGGAAAAGAAAAATGACTTGCGAGTCAATCAGACTTGAAGTTACATAGAAGGGCCGTCTGAACTACCGCACGGTGTTATATCTGCGTACTTTATATAGCAGAGCTACTGGTGCAAGTTCTAAGCTCTTAAGAGGAAACCAGCTTTTTCTATTGAAATACAGCTAGCTGGATGGTTCTGCCGTTTCAGCCAGACATCAGAGGCGTGCATCTCTGAACGAGAGAATTCCCCGGGACCGGGCGCGTTACACACCTATGTATAGAAATTCTATGTTCAAAGTGTGCGCAGGTAGACGACACGGCTCCATGAAATCTGCTCTGACAAGCTAGCCGCGAGTCACGCGTGAGTGAAACCCGAGGCGAAGGATCATACGCGACGCGTCATTTCTCCCCGTTGCTGCTGCTGCTGCTGCCGCTGCTGCTGCTGCGCAATGCCAAACTTCCCGCGTTATGCATACAGCGTACGAAGGTTCTTTGTGTCGCAAACTGCCCCGGCAACCCCAACTTTGCTGAGGATTAAATATGAATTTTTGAATTACCACCAACAACGCGGCCAGACCAGAGATATCACCTTGTTTAAAATGAAGAATGAGCTTGTAGGAATCGCGCTTTCCAGACATACTCGTATACCTACTCAGTCGCAAGCTGTTTTTCCTTCTTCTTTCTACTCCTCTTCTTTTGTTTTTCTCTTTCTTTTTTTTTTTTTCTTATTCTTGTTTCTTTATACCTATGGGTCGTTGTCCTTTTCGAAAACTTGTATACGAATGACCCATCGCTTGTGCGTAATTCGCCGAGTCTAATAAAAATTCTCTTCACTTTTGAGGGAAACGTTCTTTTGTTTCTCGGTCTTTCATATACGTGATGAATATAACCCGTTCGTTTTGATCCCATATGGATAAAAAAAAAAAGTTCCTTCAAGTTTCGCCTCGTTTTCTTATAGTTCGCTGTTTGTCAGCTCGCGCAGAAGCTTTTCGCACCTGTTTTTATCTATTTATTTATTTTTATTTTTTTTCTCAAGTATATAAGAAAAGTTTGACACCTCTCTTGTGGTTTGAACTATACATACATGTATACGTGCACACGTAACACCTACGTTCGGCATGTTTATATTTCCCACGGGAGTACCTGGACCCGCATTTTCCAACCTATGAATCAATTTTTCCCGAGGTAAATTGATGATCCCCCATAGCGTGCAACAGAGCTTTTTAGTGTCTGTCACCGTACACAATAGTACAAAAGTATCCACAGGTAGGTAAATACCATAACTATTACAGATTTCTATGTGCATACCGTAGAGGTATATGTATAGAGGTTATTGGAAATAGTTCGATGAAAAGAAACGCAAGCGTTCAAAGTATACGTATGCCTACGTACACACCCGTTGCTAATCTCAGCGTAGATTGGAAAAGCTCTCTCGATGGCAGTTGCGAGCTTTCTCTTTCATTCGAAACGTTGTATAAAGAAAAATAATACTAATAAAAGAAATAAAAATGAGGAAAAATAAAAAATATAGAAACAAATATCACAAGTATATATGCGACGGGCGGGGGGGGGGGGGGGGGGGGGGAATCCGGCCAACATTTGCTGCTGCTGTTGATAGTGCATCACGGTTCGGAAAAATAGTACCTTTTACCGCCTCGAAATCTGACGGCAGAAATTGTATCCTTTTTTTTTTTTTTTTTTTTTTTTTTTTTATTTTTTCTATCTCTCCAACAGCCGCCATGTTAGCTTTTCGTTCGCGACTCGCCACCTGCGTTCCCCTTTATGCTATAGTTTATTTTTGTTGTTTGTTTTATACATTTTTTTTCTCTTTTTGTCTTTCTATTTTTGCTTTTATATCCGCTCACTCGGCGGCATCGAAGCGTGCCACCGATCTTCAAAACCAAGCGCCGCGCCGCCAGATCCAGTCCGCAGTCAGGATAATGGAGGATTTTCATAGCTTCCAGAAGGTATACCTATACGTATACATATATGTATACGTGCGTGTGTGTCTTTATACATGTATACCCGCAAAATTTCCTTCCCCTAGCGTTAAATCTGACGCGACACTGCAAATCTCTGAGCTTCTATACACGTATGGAATACGTGCAGAGTAGATCGCACAGATCAGCGGAACCATATGGGTTACTTTCGGAAAAAAAAAGCTTGTGCTTTTATTCTATTCTTGTTTTTGAGAAAACCTTTTTTGGATCAACAGTCAACGGACCAAAGCGACGTTTAATGCAAACTGTGCATGGGGCGTACTCGGAATAGACGACGATGATCGGTATAATGAACGATAAATCTCCGATGATTAGCATAAAGCATTATGGGAGCGGTGGCGGACTTGCAATTAAGTAAGTAAGCTATTCTCTGGGTCCGCCAGTTTCCGCTGGTTTGTCCCCTCAGGGGCTGATCCCGGGTGATCGATGGGAGGAAAGCTCCGTCCTGCATCCCCCTCTTATGTGGTAGGTCTCTTCTCAACAACCCCCTAGTTCACTCTATCCTCTAGCACCCTCACCATCGTCCCGAGGGACTTGCTCGTGCGCCATAGCGCATTGTTATTTAACGCGAGATTGAACCGGCCTTCCGCAGTAAAGTAAAGTAAAGTAAAGTAAAGTAAAGTAGAGTAAAGCTATACACATGAGCTTGGCATTATAGATATAGTCCAGAAGCTACGGTGATGCCGACACTATCTAAGGGTGCAGAAAAAAAAAGGGCGCGGTTCGTTCCGCCGCCACACCGATGTGATAAGTACGCGGATATACATCGCACACATACACGGTATACCTACGTATAATACGTAGAAGGACTGAAAGGACTAAGAAGTGCAACAGAGTGAAGACCTTCTAGGGCTTCCTTTGCACAGATGATGAGAATCCAAAAGCAGCAACACCCCATCCGCTTCCACCACCCCGAAAAATATAACGTCGAGGCACCGGGAGATTCGGGACTTCTCGGCTTAACGGAGATTCCATCCCGCGTACGAGTATTTTATGAAAGTCTTGGTACGTGCGGAGGGGTGGCTGTATTATGTCGTTTATTTAGGGTTTAAATTGATACCTCTTCTCAAACTTCAGCCCCGACCCCAACCCCCGCCGCCTCCTCGAAACTACATCGGGAAGGGAGACTCGAGATCGAATCCTTCCAGGGTCTTTGTAGTGTGCGGTGTCGTTATCGTCCACCATATATAATTCTATGGGGATTCGTATATTCCTCTAGCTATACCTATAAATACTGTACATATGCACGGGGGGGTATAAAAGTGTACGTCGATTCATTTATCATAAGCGTCGAAGAGAGGGAAAAGTTTGATTGCTCGGTGATGACTTATTCAGGTGGATTATCTGATCGGCATCAAATTGTGCAATTTGAAGGACCAGAATTTGAAAGAACATTTTTTTAGAATTGATTATTGAAGCTTCCAGAATTCAAATGTGACACAAGAAACAATGTGACCAAAATTTTTTTTGCCGCTGCCCAAAAATCGGGAAAAAAGTGCGCGGAGCGGAGGGATGAATTTGATTTGTTGCCCGCGTTTAAAATCCAGTCGAATTTGAGATTGGCCTATTCTTCAAATTTTTCAATTCACCGTTCTCCGCGTACCCATATACCATCACGCCCTTCCTATATGAAAGAAAAAATGAAAAGTATAAAAAAATTGAATTCGTAAGGGAACCATAAAGGCGATGAAAATAAAAGAATGAGGTTTGAAGGTCCCCCATGAAATTCCCCTTTATGCAATATAGTATATGTTTATCCCTCCACTTCTGTTCCCGTATCATTATTGCGGTGTTATCGTCCCAAGATGTGAGTTATGGGGTCCATGAAACCCCCTGCACATTATCAGTTAGGAAGCCATCTCAGTAATTATACGAAACATACGAGTGCATCATGTGCTGCAGTTTGAGCAATACGAGGCGTCGCGACGCTTCGCACCGCTAACGTCGACGCAGGGTGGCCCAGAGGTTCACCCAATTCACCACGTCATATTATGGCTTTGCGGCTGCAACACCATAGCTTTAATAGGAAGTAATAATTTGGGGAGTGTTTCGCCCGCGTTATGTCTGGTTTGGAAAATTAATGGGGACATAAGGGACGGACGGTTACGACCGGGACGATGGGGTGAAGTTTATTTCGGAAAAGAAATCGAACAGAAAATTAATCTTTTCGTCACGAGAGAGGAATTTTCTACATCGATATTTCGATCCGACGACTAAATTTGGCAATACGACATCGAAATAGCTCAATTTTGATTCCGCTCCGAAAAACGAAGAGTTGGCGATAACTTCGTCATTTCAATGGACAGATCAATTTAGTCAGAATTCTTGAGATCCAACTTGGCATCTTTGCAAATTTCGGAGTATAGTAAAAAAGTGGCAACGCGCAAAACCTTCGGCTCTTGATACCAATTACCTGATGAAATCTAATAAATATATTCACGCGACTGATTTCCATCCCCTTTTATTACATACGATGAACGTATCGGTGATCGAGATCTTCAGATATCTGAAATCATGAATTGTTAATATAGTTTGAAAATTTCGGATCCTCGTACTCTGCAGACACAACTTTCATCGCACAGTCGGTGGTCATCGAGTGAACGTAATTCGCAACGACGTTCAATCCAGATCCGAGATTCTCCTATCCTTCCACATATATGTATTATATGTAGATACAACTCACAATCAGTACGTACGTGATACCGAGATATGCCTGTATACTGGAAGTTTGAAACGCAGGTTAATTATTAGGAAATTCCGTGGATCGTAGGGGCAGCTTTAGAGTTGTCTGCGTGGGTCATGGGAGAACATCACCGACTTGTTGCCGACGTGTCGCGCAGCGTGCAGCGGATAATACCAAAATAACACAATGGGAACAATCGCGGGTATACGCGATTCACGATGTGGTTAAGCACACGTAATATACTATAGATAATACAGAGAATATACCTAGAAACACGTCTCTGTAGTTCCAAAGTAAATATGCTCGGAGGTATGTACATATACGTATGTATACGTTACATGCATACTTACCCATGTAATTATATGCTACATGGTTCACGCAAATCTGTAAATGAACTCCTTGTTCGCCACGTACACGGATTTCTATTCAAACGAACCTACGCCACAAATCCAGCCAGCGAAGAAATCGCCCACCATAATCTTGTGTACCTGGAGTTCAACAAGAACTCGAATCAACTGAAATCAAAATTTTCTAAAAAAAAAAAAAGGATGTGGTTATTCAAAATTTGAAAATCAATCAGTATGGGGATCATATGAAATGGGGTATATGAAATACACATGGGACGTTTTCATCAAGATTTTTTTCGTGAATCCTTTTCCCGGACCAACTTCCCTGACTCATCGACATGGTATCGAGTGTCCAGCGCGGCCACTGGCTAATAACACACGTAAACCGATAGCAATAATCACTAAGAACGTGCTGAAAAGACAAAGCATTACGTTCCATCCTTCGGATAATCCAGGGTTCCTCTGCTCTCTCCATATCCGTTTAACGAGATATTTGATAGTTTAATCATTATACACGTCAACATTTTCCAATGATGAACTGACATGAAAAAATGAAAGGAAAAAAAAAGAAAGAGAAAGAGAAGAACAACTCCACGGTCCACGAGGGTTGCGGCACGGACTGGATTCAGCTGTTTTTTTTCTCCTTCAACTTTATTTCATCTTTTCATCCGTCTTCTAACTAAACCTTTTAGAAGATAACAAAATTAGCGATCGATACCATCTCGATCTACGATATACTCTACTGTCTACATATCCACGTTCTCTGGAGGTCGTGTAATGTAACTTCATGTATCTGCAGTACTGTGTATTGATAGATAATATTCGACGTCGTCGGTCTCTTGGGAACGCGGGGTAGAAATTGTTTGTCTCTACCATTGTATATAACGTCGCAAGATTTTATATCTGCGGTATGAAAGGAGGATTTTTAGTTTCAGTACAACAAATAATATACTCGTGAAGTTTATCAATCTGTTTTGATTGAATGGATTGGTAGAGAAAAAGATTACAAGTAAAAGTGGTTTCTCAATTACATACATATATATAAACTATTGATTATATGTACAAAAAATCTCCTGCACGATATTTATGAAAAAAAAAAAAGAAAAAAAGAAACAACGACAAGCTCGACACGGATCCGGAACAGCACGCGCGTCGTTGCTCACGAGTGAAAAAATTTGTTGTTTCCTCCCCCCGCCCCTTTTTTTTCTGTTTGTACATATTTTTCTTTTTTTTTTGTCAAATTCGTTTTTTTTTCTTTTTCACAGCTTGCTACAGAGAGTGTTGTGTACTCGATGTCACCGATGCCTCATTGGCAATCACCCCCTCGGTCAGAACCTCGTTCGAACGTTCGTTCGTTCGTTTGGTGGAACAGCGAGACAAAAAGCCCTCAATGTTTCCGATCACGTACACGTACGTGGCGAATTTAGTCGTTGTGCGTCCAGTTCGTTCGGTGTGGTAATTGGAGAGCACTGCAACACGTATTGATTTCGTTTGTTCCAATCCCAATTTATCCTTACGAACCACCATAGGATAGGTACATTATACGGCGTATATCCTGTAGACCGAACCGTCGAAATCTCCGCTTTGATACGGGGGAACCAGAAGTGCTGAAAGCGTTACATGCGTCCCTAACCTATACACGGATTGGGTAATTATAGGGCAACTTGAAATTCCTTTCATTTGTTTTTTTCAAAATTTTACTCGACTCCGAAGTCCCGATGAAACTTGAGATTCTCTCAGAAAGCCTTATAGGAACTCGATCCTCCGCAGGATTCGGCTCTGTGAAGAAATAATTGAGAATCATCTCTCTATTTGCTTTTTTTTTTAGAATTTTCTTTTGCGAAATTTCAAAGATGATGTCAAAAATTAATCGGTAATTAACTGAATATCGAAGCGTGTAACACATGAAGATCGGCTTACAAGATCTCGAACAAAAAAAAAAGAGAGAATTTCGATAAACGTTTCCGCATTGCCATTTAGATCGTGCGAAGAATAAATTTTGTTTTTTTTCGAAGAGTTTCAGTGCATTTAAAAGAATTGAAAAAAAAAAAGAAACGTTTTTTTTCATTTTTCCACAACCACTGCGTGATTTTTATACGCGCGAATAACGATCAACTGTATAATAACATAATACGGGTGAATTATAAGTATGGAAATAATTATATGTGTATGTACATTATAATATTACAGGTGTTCAGCATAGGAGCATGCAGAAATCGATTTATCTATCCGGTCACGAAGTAATTATTATGCGCAAGGTTTGTTTAATGCATTATTCAGGCAAGCCTGGGCATTATCCGTATCTGCATCTCCATTGTAATTTCTTACCACCTGATTTCCATATCAATATAAGTACAGCTATTTCGGTCGGTTGGAGGATAGAAATTTTACCATCCCGCAAACGCCCCGTTCTTTTTTTTGTTTTTGGATTTTATTTTTCTTTTCTTTTCTTGATTTTTTGTTTTGTTCATTTTCCATGCAAGCGATGTAAATTACATACGTTGTATTCAGGAGAGAAAAAAAAAAAGAAGGCAATAAAAAATTCATTCTCGATATTAGCTAATTTCAACCACATGTCGCGCTCCAAATGAGCCGTATTTTATACACCTACGCTGTAAATATGTGTAGCGGTACCATTTCATAAACTCACCTGAATAAACCAGAGCAAATATCAAGCGCATGAAATATTATAGGTTTATATACACGAGTGTTTGGTGTTTGACGGGCGGTTTTTTTTTTTTTGCTTTTTTTTGCTTTTTCAAACTGTACGTATAACATTACAATGGAATCACCGTGTAGTCAACAGAAAATCAGTTTATTGTAGTCAAACGCATGAAACAAGTTTTAATTACTTCGCCCGTATATTATTGTTCTAATTGTTAACTATATACAGTGTACAATAGGGGAGGGGAGAAAAAAATTACAAAAAACCATCAACAATCAACGGGGTTTGTAATAATTGAAATTCTTTGGAATTCTTTGACAACCTGCATCCGTAGCTTTATGATCCTGATTATTGTTGTATACGTGTCTAAATGTTTACGACAGTAGCGTGGTATTCGACAATGAATTTTCTTCTCGATGTTGTATAAGAGGTTAATACATATTTATAATATAATAGCGATTTAATAATTATATTTCTAGGTCGATTAACGTAGTTACTTTGAAAATTAATATCAAAGTTACGTAATAATGGGAACTGCGTGACGGTATGACGATATCCCTAATTTAGGCTCCGTTTCTAAGGAACATAATTTTCTTATCAATTTACGAAAATCGGAGGTTGAGAAACGGCGGGGGGAGGGGCTGACATAAGGACACGAAGTGGACCCCTTTGCTCCCTGGAAACCGAGGGGTTTCAAGGTCAGAGATGTGGCATCATAGATACCCTTGTTTGCTCAAGGCTAACGCTTGGAATACGCGAAGCTCGTAACATGCGACCCCCGGTATGGGACACGATTCGCAAAGTAGTCACGTGCCGGCAATCGCCTCGGCTCCTGCAACGCGGAAACTGAGAGTAAAAAAGAAAAAGAGAGAGAGAAGGAAAAGAGTAAAAAAGAAATGTTAAAAAACTCTCCGAAGTAAAAACAACTAAAAGAGAGGAATGAAAAAACGGGAAAATGATAAAAATAAACTCTTCATATCAAGTGGAAGAGCAAAGTATACGTCTATGGGAATAAAATAATAAAAACACATGTAGGAAATACATGGGCGAGAGGTGCACGCGAGTATACATAAGGTATGGCGCGGTACTTCGTAAGGGGTTCAATTAGTCAAGTTGTCGGTCTAATTGTAAGCTTAGTTTATACAATCCGTTGATTCGAGCAATTATTATTATTAATTGCTGATTTCCAAAATGTCGAGGTGAAATGGCTGCCGGAAATGGACGCTTTGCGATATTAACCGTATTCATTAAAACAGAAGAGAGAGGAGGAATATTAACCAGAGGAAATAATTGAAGAACGTTATATACATGGACTGTGCAATGTACATAAAGTATTATATAATCCTGACATTTCACCCACTTCATTCTCCTGGATATTTCTGCATTGTTTGAGACGACATTGAATTTAACCTTCGGGATAATTCGTTCGTTCGTTTGGTCTTTTTTCGCCGTTTCTTAAATTCGAGGACTGTGTGTGCGCGACCTTAGATGGCAAACATCTGTGGGCCGCGTTTTCATCTCGGTGGAAAAGAAAACTTCGCTGTGAATAAATAAGAATATAAATTCATGCAGAAAATGAAAGGAAACATAAATGTACAGATCTACGTGAAAAGAAATGCAAAATTACTTCACCGTTAGTACCGCGCTCACTGATATGATATATTATGCAAGTTTCCAACTGCAATAATCTACCCAAGTAGCAACCTGCAATGGACAGCGTTTTACACCGATTAATTACCACGCTCAACGGTCACCAAGTAACAACCCACTAAAACTTTACTACGGAAAGTATCACTCACGGATTACAAATTTTCGAGTGAAATATATGCACACCAGCCACTGGGTGCAGTCGCTAAATTAATCGATTATATTCATTCTCGATTTTTATCAGCTTTCGAAATTGCGCTGCCCCGGAAAATCGAGTCTTTCAAATTTTCATTCAGACATTTTTTTGGAAAAAATGAAACAGTTCACGGTTACGCCTGTAGTATGAAAAAGCAGAACTTAGGAGTTTCAGCCCATCCTCCAAATATTTTTGTTCCTCCTAACCGTCAATTTTAGTGCATCTAAATATCGGTCTAGTTTGGGGTAACCCAATCCTCTAATAATGCACCCCGGAATACGTGGAAATTCGGGTAACTATAGTGATACCGCAATGATCAATCGCTAGTTACTCTAATTATCTAGCCTGCATCAAACATGGCGGACACCCCGGATACATGAACATCCCAAAATTACGTTTATTTGAACATTGACCACGATAACCGCGATGTTATATAATTCAAAATTCGAACTCAACGAACAGAATACACCTTGGTGGTGGATGATCAATGGGTACTTTTCATTGAACGCTTCGTTTGATCAGGTGACAGGTTGTCGGAGGATTAAAATAAATTGTTCATAAAACCGGAAGCCCAACCTTAGTCCTGTCCCTTCGGATATAACATCGTACGCCTTGTGAACGTATAGATATCTTAGATACTTGAGATATTGGTAGAAAAGTAAAGAAGAGGTTGCCCAAAGGTTCTTAGAAGGAACTGTTCCGGAAATAAGGATTCCTGCAAGGCGATATATGAGGGAAGGGAAAATTTCACAGTATAAATACGCGTCCGTGTGACGCGCGAACGTTCCGGCGCGTACTTCCGGTTCGAGTCGTTCTACTATGTCAGAATGTCTAGCCTCAGGATATCCACCCCTAAGAACGATAAGGACCTCGTACCACCCCCAGTGATCCTTTCACAACTAATATTCGACCAAGTTTCCGAAACCTCCAACTCACACCACATCAAAAAACACCGAATAAATAAATACCAGAACCCCCAAAGATGGTAAATTCTTGCGTCACCTGTCTTCCCTAACTTTTTTTTTGTCTGCCGAAGCTCGTGGTCGTCCCTCCGTCACGTGATGCATTTTTCATTAGAAATGGCTTCGCATGATTGAAAGGGAAGTGAAGTAGAAGCGTAGCATGAGCATCCCCCATAGCTCCATCTTGAAGTCTTTGTACCTGTGACTGAGAATAATTAAACGACATAATTAACGTACGCGTATATTATACTGCATATTACCTGATCCCTTAGAAAGCTAGTCATGCATGACTATTAAAATCATCTTCGCTATCGCCGGAATCAGCGGAGAGAAAAAGTTTTGTATAAAATCTACTTGAAAAACGTCGTGACTTAAAATATATGAAAATCAAAGGCGACTGAGAATGAGGAAGAACAAAAATGTCGAAACTTTTTGTCGAGTATTCCAGTTCCTTGTTTCTTTTTTTTTATTATTCAACCGATTGAAAATTTGTAGCACTTTACGAACGTCGTAGTGTCATTGAGAATGAAATTGCATGTATCCGAAATAAAATAGCAAAGGAAAATGAGCTTTTCCGCTTCACCGACTTTCTCGAATTAGAACATTAGTTGGTCCTGCGAGGTATGAAATTACCCCTTGGGTATAGTTATACCAATATGAGAAGGAAGAATTTTATAATATTTTTCGTACCTATGGCGTACGTATAGATATAGCTCCTATACGTACATAGCACAATAGAAACGATGTCATAAACCCAATTCGAAACACGTCAGAGGATCCTCTCGGAATTCAGCTGCAACTATAGCGTCCCGTTTAATGTGGTTTAGTTTCTGGTGTTAGTAACTCGGATTGGATAGCATTTCTCTGGAAATGCAAGACCATAACCCTCTCGGTGGAGAAAATACATGCGCGGGGTACACGTACACCTATTCATATACGTGCATGTGCAGTCGCAGAGTTTACTCCTGCAGCAATAGGAGAGCAAAAGCTGGACGTTGATAATCCAGGAACAGGAAACTACATGACCCATCTGGAGGCTACTAGAGTATGTATTATTATCATCATCCAGCTCATGGTGTCACGTACTCCATCCCCTCCTTAATTAACGGTCACGTGTACGCGGGACGACGATATAATAATTTAATCCCCGACTGCAGTTTGTTCAATTTAGCAAACGAAATGAACCAACTTTCTCCGACCATAAGGGTCGGCCAATATTCATCCTGATAAATACCGCGCCGTTTCAGACTTTTACCGAGATGGAAAAGACGTGAGAAAAGGATAAAGAAAAAAATAAATAAACAAACAGGTGGAGAAATATAAACTAAGAAAAAGATTGCAGCGAAAAGAAAATGAAGTGGAGAATAAAAACCAAAATTGTTATACCACCGCGGCTATATGCGTGCGGTGCAGCAGATTCGCATGAAATTTCTCTAAGCGTCGCGACGACGTTGGGATGAGAAGATATGTATACGTAGACAGGTATACCAACGTTGAAGTTTCGACGTAAAATAGAGCGAAGCGTTTGTTGTAAAATTTACAGCTTGACTCGAGTAGATGGTTACCGTAGTACGGGTATGAAATTGCGGGTGAAGAGATGCTATAATAATTCCACTTGAGAAAACTGCAATTTGCCGTCTGCAGGTTTCTTTTTTTTTTTTTTTTCTCTCTCATTTTTGTTTTTCATTTTTTTTTTTCGTTCCGGAGTAACGTGGAATGAATTTTCGAGACGATTTTATCAGAATCGCAGAAATTTCGACGGTCGTAGACCGTGTGGTTCTTACAGGCGACAAATGTATTTCATGTACACCGCATATATTATATGTATACAGGGTGAGTTTTCTCCGGGGTCCTGAGAGGGTGTGGCTTAAATCGGCCGATACTCCGCCTTCTTTCATTCACACTTCTTATTGTCAGGACAGACTAGACTGCTTGTTGACTTGAGCTAGCTTATCAGAATAATAGGTTGCTAGGTAGGAATAATAGGAGGCGGAGTCTCAGCCGATTTAAGCCACACCCTCTCAGGACCCCGGAGAAAACTCACCCTGTATATATGTGTATACTTTACGCATATAATAAACCGAAAAGGGCAATTCGGGTCACTACGGTTTTTGAGTTATTTGAAAAGGGGTTTGTAATTATTCGCATGGCGGATCCTGGAGACCGCAGAATCCCGAAAACCGGATCCCCGGATTTTCACATATCTCAAACCGCTCTCACCTGATCGTTAGAGAACTCCCGGAGGACGAGCGGTAACGTCAATGGCGTTGGCCTTCCGCTGGAATGAAAGGGTTGGCGTTAGGACATCCTGTCGTATTGTGGCCTCGTAAAACGTATATTATCCGCGACACTGAGCTTATACATAACATATATATATATACAACCCTATTTTACTCCACCAAACTCCTTGGATCAAACGACTAAAAATTGCTACAGTGATCAACATTTTCTCGCAATTTTTGAAAACGATAAAAATAAAGAATCCAAAATTCCAAAATTTCCAAATTCTGCGGCTCAAGTAATTTTTTAGGAAACACAGGAATGAATTTCTGGAGTTGGAAAAAAAATCATCGATCGCGACGTGGTGCAAAAGCTCGACGGTTTTTTCAAAAAATGACCCATACAAACGTGCTGTATAATACAAAGTTGACGACGTATGGTCATCATCAGCTGAGCTTTGATCTGCGCATACCCCGTCATTCGGATGGTCGGACATACCCTATACGTATACATGTATAATGTTATACCGGTGAAATTTGTTATCGAGTATTTTTCCGATATTTTGAAAACCTTTCAACTTAATTATAGGCCAATATAAATGCACGACGAGCTGTTTCATACCCGACCAACGTTAGCCTCGCTTATGTCAGTACACATACCTACGTGCAAAAGGAGGTTTTTTTTCCATTTTTTTTTTTTCTTTTCTCTTTTTTATTTTTTACAAACCTCTAGAGACCAACAAACGATCCCCCCAGGCCGGTTATTGACATGCGTATATACCTCTGCCAATTACTACCTTTATATTTACGAAACGCAATCGGTAACAAATGAAAAAATGAAAAAAAAAAAAAAAATAACCAACTACCATTGAAATCGATGGAAGGATTTCTGACAAAACATAATTAAAGGGGAGAAAAAAAAAAAAAAAATTGTTAAAGTGATTTCAGTTCGGTTCTTCTTTTTTTTTTTTCACAATTATTTCGATGATTGATGAGACATTTTTATGAATTTCACGGTGAATATATTTGACTACCACAAATGTTGCGTTTAATGATCGATCGAAAATATTACTTTTATCGCAAAATTGAGTGTAACGATATTCGTGCATTGGTCGTATAAGAGTGAACAAAAAAAAATCGATAGGATTATTTGAAGCAGTGTTCAGATTTTTCTTCTTTTTCATTTTCTGTTGTATCACCCCGTGTTTGGCTTTGTGTCGACGGTTATATATCGGAAATATAATATAATTGGTAATTAGTACCCGCCTTTATGTGTTCATTAATTAATTAGAAGTCCGTCGAAACAGCAGCTGGTGGGCCCACTCGGTTTGATTATTTACTTAGAAAGTGGAATCAAAAGCCTCCGTACCTGCAACGTTTAAGGGAAAGGAAAAAAAAAAAACAAAGAATAATGGCGGCGAGGAATACAAGGTCTAATTATACATCACCGCTCCGAGCCAGTACTCGAAATTATACAGTAATCAAGTTAATTAATAACGCACTTATCGGATCAACGAAATGTTACGACTGCCTTCGCTACCGCTCACCCTATGTAAAACGTATAATATAACAGATACGTATATATAATACATAAGGTAAATCTTTCGGAGGTGATAAGAACTTTTTAACAAGATTTACCGTTAATTCGTTTACCTCAAAATTTCGTCATAATCCCCCATAAAATATTTTCTTACGATATCATCCGCAACAATGGTACCTGTGCCTATACATAAACGTTATAATTAGTCGAATTATTTTATTGCCTCAATTAGTTACGACCACTGATTATACTTCGAAATTTATGAACTCGTATTAATTTCGAAAATTGATGGAAAAATAGGTGTGTAAAATGCAGCTGAAGTCCGTTATATGCGTGCAGGCTATACTGAATCATCTTTTAAAGACAGGAACAATTCATCAGATTCTCGCCTACCGCGGCAAGCAAAACAAGCCTAATATATACCATAACCAATCCCTTATCTCGAAGGGGTGCCCACGCGGATTTAGCAGATCCCACACAATATTATCGATATTTTATTCCTATTTACCCTACATTGGGTACCGCGCCGTATAACGCAACCCTTCAGAGAACCCTCTGCTAAGGGACTGCACACGCTCACGCGCTCGTTCATGTACATATAGATATTCGTACACAACAAACTACATGTATACGTATCATGTATGTTCATGATCCGAGTGTATTCCGCTCACCCTCTCGACCACGGATCATGAACCACGTGGCACTACCGCACGACGTCTTTGTGGGGTTGGTTTGATGTATGCGGAAATTCTTCCTCTCTTTTTCTCTCTTACATCAGTTCGTCTCTGCCCCCCTCCCTCCTGTTTCCCCCCTCTAGTCGGGCGTTTTTTTTTTCTCCTCTTTTTTTTTTTGGTTCTTCTCCCTTTCTCGCGACTGATCCCTCTTCCGATATGTAAAGAAGGTTTATTTATCTTCGCAAGAGAAACGCATACATTATCGATCCATCTCTTTTCTTTTTCCTGCAAAGTGGTATGCGGCAGGTAGTTTATATACGTATATATATGTATGTGTATTCCTACACGTATGTGATACGGTCGCGATGTCAAAGTACTCGTGAAATTCGCGTGCGACTTCAGTTGCTGCTGCTGCTGCTGCTGCTGCTTTATTTGCGTCTGTTTCAGCTACAAAACCTGCATTGCTCTTCCTAACGGAAGGAAAGTCTTCTATGAAATTTATTCTAAAACGATATTGCGAACTAGACTATTCACGTACCTGCAGTTGGATGCTGCAGACGGCTTATTTCGGTTCATCGCTTCGTCCGATACGTTTTCGTTTCGGTTTTCGTTGGGGCTAGCGAATATCTACGTGTATCTCCTATAAAATATGTCGTATAATTTACATCGATGTATAAATATCCCGTATTATTATAATACATTCCATCAAATTTTCAGTAGTACTCCGTGAAGTTTCCTCAAACGAAACGAGATAGATATTTTCGGGAAATAAATTTTACAAAAATTCGTTCAGTTTTCGTAAGTTTTTGTTATAACAATCACAGAATATTGACCTATTTTTCATATGATTTAACCCAAATTACGTACCCGAATCTGGTACACCCTGTACATTATCACGTGACGAAGACGAACTCGGTTCCCCGTGGGTTAAAATACTGCCCTTAATTTATCCACGTCCCCCGATTGAATACGGACAACCTGCAGCTACGTTGTTTGAGGATTAAATATTTATGTACCACTTGATATACTGTATACAGAAATTGAGAAGTGAGGATAAGAATTCTCTCATTTTTTGCCAGACAAGAAGAGGAGGAAATCAAATGGAAACGATTACACAAACACGAAACACCAGAGATTAAATAATTCCGTTACATTTATATTCGGAGCAATTTCGAAACCGAATTGTTTCGAAAAAAAAAAAAAAAAAAAAAAAAAATAGAAATCACGCAGCTAAAATGAAGAGATGAAGAAAGTTGAAATAAAAAATAATGAATGGACGTAAAAACGAATTAGATACACACGCGAGAATCCATGTACCGGAAAATACGTTGTAACATAAAATCGCCATGAATAATATCTGGTCCTTAGTTATACTTATGTATTACATATGTGTACATAGCGCTGCATATGTGTATAGAAAAAACGTATGTCTGATAATAGATGAGAAAACATGGAAGATCTGACGCTGACGAATTCTGATCTATTTTTTTCCACTTCCGTTAACCAGCCCGCGCCCTTCCGCAACGCCGATTTTCCTATCGCGGAAGATCCGAAAGGGCGTTGTGTATATGATAGGTATATACCTATCTGGTATGTACATAAGTAAGGGTGGTTTGCAATGATTTTCCCTAACTTGAGAAAACGCTCTTACACAGTGTGTTATATACCGTAACTTGTTTACCCCTCAAACCTTTCCGTATATATAGTGACACCAGCAAATTCCACATTGTTAGCACTTTAGTGCCGATTCACGTTGTAGCTGACAAGGCGAGAGGCTCGTGGTAACCGAGTGTTTAACGCTCAGCGTGTGTCGTCGTATCGTCGGAGATACTTCTCCTTGGATGTTAGAGGATTAGTAACCTACTCCCATTATAGCCATCCATATTCCTTCGACTAACGAGTTAATTTTGTATTATACGTATACGGCGTGATACACATTTAGGCAATCTACAGCCGAAGCCTGAAGCCTGAAACTTGGAGCTCAGCTATCATCGGATGTGTCTAACGTCAACTGCCAACGAAATTTTCAAAGTATCCGGAAGCTCTGTACTCAGCCGACTGCTACTTTGCACTGTGCGACACTATACGTTACACGGTAGATTATATAACCCCACGATTAGTTCCCTACGGTTTAACCCGCCAAGAGAATTCGAGAGTTGCTTCAAAATATATGATATAGATTAGAATTAGTGAGGGGCCAAGAAACTTGTGGTAAATTAGTGAAATTGTGCGAACGTTTCAACGGTAATGTCAAAATTAATCGCCACAGAATATTTTCGTCCGATTTATTTTCGCGTCAAAAAATAGTTTTCGCATAGATCAAAGGACTTGGAATTTTTGTTTCTTGTTTCGCGGGTCCTCGGAGTACACGTCGGAGGAATATAATCGTTGAAAATTTCTCAGCTTTCCCCCGCAGGAAATTTGGCGCGGATGTATCCCTGCGGAATATCAGCCCCTATGTTCCAACTAACGTAGGACAGATATATGTATATTCGTCGTAATCCAAGGGCAAACAATCAAAGTTTGTCGCAGTAGAGAGAGCAAAACTGAGGATGGTTTGTCCTCTTCAGCGCGCGGCAATAGCGCGGGGTAGTATAGTCGGAACTCCGAACCCTAAAAAGTCCATTCACACGGAACTCCATCGTGTTTTGTTTACACTAACTAAGAGTTACCACGGGGAACCCCCCCCCCCCCCCCTCAATGACTACGGTTATTCCCCGGGCTCACTTATACGCAATAATGTATGGGGCATTTCATCAACGACTCGACCCCCACAATTTCTTTTTCTTGATTTATTACGTTTTTTTTTTTTTTTTATTTTCAGGTGACGGTTGCACCTCAAAATTGTGAAAGAATTTTTTTTGTTTTCTAATGAAATGATGAATATTTTTGAAAATATCGACTAACCTGTGGACAAATATCTATAGAGATGTTAATGTACTTTCAGCTGAAGAAAAAAAAATCGTTAAAAAATTAATGCCAAAGATCGAGTTGACGTGGAATACCCTATATATGGGCCGCGGTGTTTAGAGGACGCGGATTTGGCCGATTCCCCCTTACTCCGATTTTATCCTCGACACTATAGTTCTACGCAGTGGCCAAACTGCAAATAGGCCCGTACCACCTACACCCAAACGACGGGATTACACTTGAGAAAAGTTCGGGGGGTAGGTACTTGAATGGGACGAGTACCTTCCCTGGTGGGAATAATTCGTAACTTAAGACCCCGAAACACCAACAATGCCTGGAGTGTCAATATTAGCTCGAGAAGTTTCGCGAATTATGAATTCAGATATATACTCGGGTAGCACAATGCCGTTTCATAATTGCCTAATTACGTTCAGCTCCACGACCGACCCCTCCGTTTTCTTTCTCTCTTCCTTTCTCTTCCCTCTTTCCTCTTTCCCCCTGCTTCTCTCATTACTCTTTCATACGTATACATATACTAATATCTACATACAATTCGGGAAACTGGTTACATTCATGATTCACTCGTTTTACAATCCCCGTGCAACTTCGTTTGGAAAATAATAATCCTCGGGCTAAATCAAGCCTGAAATTTAGAACGGCAAAACGGAAATTAAACATACATAGATGGGGCGACGTATGAATTTATCTGAGGTACGATTCGTTCCGTACTCTACAGTTTGAGCCCCGAGCGTTCAAATCGAATTGCGTCCCAACCGCAAGTTGGTGTAACGAACGAATACATGCATGTTACTGTACTTCTTTTTTCCAATGTTCGTTACGTACGCTCATACATTCGTTTCTACACATCAATTAAATAACCGCATGTCCGACGCCCGACGCCCGACGCCCAACGCCGCCGTTGAGATTTTACAACGAAAATTGTACGGAGTGTAAAACCCACGATGCAATTTTAATCGTCGAATAATGATGAAATATAATAACGTTGAATGTGCAGGACAACAATGGCGGGTAGTTAGCAAACTTAATGCTAACTATCGTCGTGCCGCTTCGCATTTGCGGTTTCAGTTGCAATTCAAAATTCAACGAACGATGCGCGCGGCGAGAAAATTGAAAGATAATTCTTGGAGAAACAGATATTCCTAGTGTTACGTCCGGACCTCGGTCCAAACGTCTCGCCTCATCCATTCTATCAATTCCAAATTCCTCACAATTATTAGCAGTAACTCGCCTAGACGCAACCTAATATCTTTCATCCTGTCTTCCTATTTCAACCTGCATCCGGCCTAGTTCGACCACGCATCAGCACAACGTGCAAGTGCAAATCCACCAAGTCAGCGGCACGTGGCCTCCCACTTTACCTACCCCTTCTTTTAATAAACCGAGTTTACCTTATTCCTAATTTTCATATCAAAATCACTTCCGAACTTAGAACCAATCAGTATGGTTTTCCAGGACATATAGTTCCTTAGTCACACGCCGAAATCCTGGATCGGTCATTCTACAATTATTCTCAAACACACCTGTAAGCCTCCCCGAGCCTGGTCAATAATTATTTCTCTTCAAGACTCTCAACGTCTGATTACGCCTATAAGCCTCCCCGAGCTTGGCAAATAAACAATATTCATATAGCATTTATCTACGAACTTTCAATCACCTCCGTCAATAAAACTCCTTTTCCACAGTTGCATTTAGTTGCGTAAAACGAGAAACGAACCAAAAATAATAACGGCGGCGAAGATCATTTCCCGACCGTAACACTAGAATATACGAACAAAAAAAATTAAGAAAAACAAAAGAGAATACTCGAGACTATTTCGAAGCAAAACATTTATCGACGAGATACAACAGATCTATTTTTTCTAAATTCCATATTTTACCCCGCACCTCTAGGTAAATTCAGATCTATTGCCCGTGGCGAGGTATTCGCGCAGACTGTGTATAAATATACAAAAATTATCGAGGATGAAAAAATCTGACGAGTAAAGAGATGTCAAATATTCTTCACGAGGATTCCCACGAGTTTCGTCAAAGTCATCGCGTTGACTTTCGTTTCATCTTTTCTTTTATTCTTTTACCCTTCGGTATTATGATTATTACTATTATTACCTCTTCCGACGAAATGCCGCAGCGATATTATACGTATTATATATAGACGCACGCTTTGACCGTCGCGTATAAAACTGATCGTGTAGAGGGGGAGCTTTTTTCTTTTTTCTTCTTTTTCTTTTTTCTCTTTTTTTTTCCTTCTTTCGTTTTGTTTTTTATATGCGAAATTACAACCGGCTCAGCTGTCGCGCGCTTTCGGTAAAAACGCTCGATATAAAACTGACCAACCGCGTAAAAATTGATGGTGTATGTGGTATATATATATGCGTGATATTTCCACTTGAAATTCTTGTACGTCAGTTAAGTGCAGGGGCGATGATCAGTAGTCTACTCGTCGTATAACTACCGTGGCTGTTTTTAATATCGCTAGACACTCCATCCCTTTGATGCCAAAGGACCTCCGAGCACCCGAACTTCCGAAGAGAAACCAAGCGGACAGTGAGACGTGCAGGGGAACCAACAAAGAAGTTCTTTGCCTTCGGTCACCCGCGCTACCGACGTCGTAACTAACCATCCGTTCTCCCTAAAATACATGTACAAACCACCCTATTATACGCGTCGCGCTACCGACCGACCGCGACACATAAAAGCTCCGCTCGTACGTCTGTGTATTATAATCATTATTATCATTTACGCAAGTACCAGTCATTCAATGGCGAATCCATCGAATGATTTTATTTTTGATTTTATCTTTCAAATTTTTTTGAGTGGCTGAAAACTTGTTTTTGTCACCAAGATAATCAGGATTGAATCAAGGTTTTAGGTTGGGTCAGGATAAACCGGTCGCGTTGACACGAAATTCCCCATATATTATAAATTAAGTGGCCCTTGGGGAATCATCGAGGCTTTATTACCTAAGTTTAATATCCTCATATAATGAGGTGATGTATTTTTTTGTTTTTTCATAAAATGGCGATGTCAAAGGTTGCGGTTGTGTTGCGGTGACGCTTAATTTGATCGTTGGACATATCACGTGCGACGTTTTACTAGTTGCGAGTAATTCCCAATTCCGAAAGGGGGCAATAAGTCCATTGAAAGGGGGTAGCCATATAGAGCGATCGCGCTGACCGCGTATACATCTATATAAATCGGTAGTATCCTAATGCGTCGCAAATAGGTACCTATAGATACGTATGTATTCGTAATTCAATTCCATGCACATATACATGATATAACCACGAGGTATGGTGAGTTTGAAACGTATTGAAATTTCTCCTAGGTAGATTGGCTAGATACCAAATTTCAAACACTTTGAATTACCCGGAATTCAGTGGTCGTCCTCTACGTAGTAATTAATCCCGGATGGTCGCGGGGCAATTACTGCGGACCCCCCGTGTTATACAGTCGGCTATTTATACCCATAATACTCTCAAATTCCGAATATATAGTCATAAGCTTCTCCTAACCATCATACAAATTACAGGGCATTATATATATACCTGCTGTCAAAAAGCTGGAATCAAGTTTCCAAAATTCTGCTCCAATTTTTTTTCTTCTTCTTTCTTTCGTTTTTTCTTTCACTGCAGCTCTTCACGGATGAGATCACGTTCGATGTACCTATCCTTACACAGGGAAGATCCGCTGCAACCAACCAGGGGTGGGATTTTCGGCGCGACGAACCGTACTTCGAACGCGTTCTCGAACGACTTGAGAAACACAATAGGGGTAGAAACTTTTTCCAGAATTGCCAATATAGCGCGCTGTATAGGCGCGGGAAAACCTCCGCGAAACTATAATCCGCCCGTATAACCGACTTATGGGATGTCGTAAACTAATAATGCGCGCGGTAATTCTTTACCATGCAATCAAGATTGCCTACTTCACGTTTATAGGAACCGACGCGACACGTCCGATGACCGAGAACCAGCGAAATTAAATTAAGAAAGATTATAAGTTCCGCTTCTGCAGTTTTAGAAAATGAAAAAAGGGAAATTTCAAACCCGTTACGTAAGTTTCGTTTAGATGAAACTGACCAATTATATGAATCCGTCTAATCCTTAGCCCGCGATTATCAAACCTACTCTGTCAAATCTACATATGGGTCACATGAAACTCGTGCGTGTTTTGATCATAAAGCGTGACAAATCCTGATGGCACTTGTGCACGGGGTGGTTTTCAGTATATAACACGAAGCGGCGAGCCTTCCGTAATTTGCATTATACTACACTACTTCGCACCCTTGTGCAGTTCCCCCGACCATACGAACGCTTGTTTTGTCATAATATAAAACATCTCGTTTCATCCCTTACCGTACTGTACGTACATATACACGTAACCTGTATGATGCTGTTTTTATGCTGAGGGTGTTGACGAAATGGAGTTAATAAAACCGAAAAATATAAATTTGAAAAAAAAAAACAAACAAACAAGAAACATTAATGAAAAATATTAAGCAAGCGCGTAAAAAATTTTAATTCCTAATCTGCGGAGAGAAATTAAACGTGAATTTATACGCCCTACGCGTATAGAGTGGCCACATCGTGTCGTAATCCTGTTTCTAAAAATTGGAATTGGATCGGAGATGGTTATCAGTTTAGTATCGGCGGTTTACCTCTAGACGTAGGTATATTAGGTATAGTAGTTAGACGTAACCTGTTTAAGTCGATTTGACGACGAGTTTTAAAGGGAAAACAGGTCGGAGGAGGTAAAAATGGAACGACTGCGGTTGAAATGGGTGTATGAGAGGATGAGGAGAATTCGCGCATTTTACCCCTGGGATAGAAAATTCGAACGAACTGTTAAATACCTTCGGGCCGATTACGCGCTCGCCACTAACTCCCACCCATAACCCACATACCGCACGGGGCTGCAGGCTAATGAAACCGGAGTAATTCCGGCGTTCGGAATCCCGAAACAACTCGTCGAATGTTCGTCTGGCTCGGAATAAGCTTCGCTTTCGTTACCAAACTGTTATACACCTGAAGTAAACAAGGTTGCATCGCTACGTAACGAGCCTTGGTAACGCTCTACCGGGAGGGTTTTCGAGGTCGGGAAAATGTTCCGTTCCGCCGATCTTCCGAGCGCGGAGCGCCCCGTACCGTCTCGACTTGTTTTGATGCAATTCACCCTGCTATAAATTTCGCCCCGGTTAACACGTTTGGTAAGGGAGCTGGCAGAAAACAAGCGAACTCGTGGTACGGTACGCCGGACTATGAAGAGGTAAGGAAAATAATGGAATGCTCTGTATTCCTTTATATGTACATGGACGTATACATTTTACGAAAGTATTACCGATAACGTAGCTGCAGTATAGGCGATTGCCGAGAGCTGCACTGTTTGAGATAAAAATAAAAATAGATGTAACCAGCTGCAGCCCGGAAGGGTTGGAAAACCAGCGGGGGATAAGAAGAACGGCGTACCTCACGGACGTTTCTTCTTTTCTACGACCCCGCCAACGCCGCCCACCAAGATCTTATTACTATAGCTTCGCAAACCCTCCAATGAAACTCGCGATCTCACTCGATTATTGTCCTATATATTTATCTTAAGATCTTACATCTGAGATACTTCACTCGATAACACGAACCTCCACCAAGATCTGCAGGTGAAACTTCAATTTATTTGTCCCACCGTTTATACACCCGCAATACAACCCTTAGGCATGCTTACCTATTTTCTCAGGAAACTACCGCTCATTTTCTTTGCTTTTTTTTTCATTCATTCTCTTACTTCCTTCTTGCCTTCGCAGCACTTTGATGTACTTTTCATACCCAAATTATCAATTCTGACTATAAACCGGCCGTGATCCATTGAAACAGAATTCCAACATCCCAGCCTTACTTCGTACGAAATATTCCAGATCACCTGTAATCGAAGGATCTTATTATAATGGAATACCATGCGACTCGAATCCTGAACTAGGACGAAGACAAGAGAGCGCGAGTACTAGCTTGTAATATTCCCCCGTAATTTCAAAACTTATACCTTCATCTTATTGTGCTCCTCCCTCGTCATTATATTCTGTTACGTTTACCTATGCGTACATAACTCATTTCAATTAATACAGAGTCTGTGATGTTGGAAAATAGACGCGTACGTAACCAGATATATTGTTGAATGTTTACTCGAGTTTCGACCTCTGTTTGCTTCCGCTTCAGCTAATAATCGCTCGAGTAATTGGCTTTTTTAATCCGCAAATAAGAACGCTTTTTCTCTCACAGATACCGCGTCGTGCTCTCGTTTCCTTCGCACTAATGATTCTACGTATTATGGATAAAATTTCTGCCGATTACCTATAGTGATCTTCATAATCGCACGAAGAATAATTGGCGAAGACATGATAAAAAGTAGATGTGCCAGACATGCGTACGTGAGAGTAGGTCAAATGAATAAACAAATGAATGAATGTAAAAAATATCCCAAATATAGACTTCGGTTCGGAAATGGTATATTTCACGATCGAAACAACGCAGTGATAGATCGTTAGCAATCGCTTTTCCGTTCTACCGTTTGATTCCCTCTACGCCTTTTGTTCCCAAATGAATAAAAAAAAAAGAAACACAAAATGGATAAAACAAAAAGTGAATAAAAAATCAGGTTACGTTTAACGAATACTCTTCCTTTAAATCATCCCCGACAAATTCAAACTGAAAAAAAAAATTCTCATCCCAAAACAAAGGGGAAATAAAAACTGCAGAATTGATTGAACGATGGAAAAACCGTTCGAAATTTCGCCTTCGTCCCTCTGCTCCGCCGTTCCGATTGCTTGCAATGATATAGTCGCGATAATAATGGACGGGCATATCTGTACGCGTCGTAAATGGTTTTTTTTCTTTTCTTTTTTTGTTTCTACGTTTCGTTTTTGTGTCGCCGAAGGAAGAGCCGAGAGAAAGAGTGACGAAAACCATCGTGCCAAGTCATTTGCTTCCCAAGGACATCACGATGTAATCAGTGAAGCGGTGTTGGTAGCATTTAGTACCGCGCATTTTGAGCTGTTTCCTTATCCTTATCGGTTTACCATCCCTTACGTCGTTAGGGAAAGACGAGGAACAATGCCAGAGAGATTATATCGTCGACTGTACTGTAGAATTGCGCACGCATTTTTATCACGCTTTCAATTCGTGTATTAGTTTCGCTGAGTGTTCGAGCGATCGACTCGCGACGAGTTTTTTGCATATTAAAAAAAAATCGATAAACTGATCGGATTTAATACGCCCGTTTTCACCAACGTTGATGCTTTTTGTCGTCCTGTTGATGCCGCGAAAAATATGACAAAAAATTTGCACTCACTCCAGGGGGTCACATACGTCAAAGTAGTAACAGATTCCAGATTCGCACCAATTGCGGAATAAAAAGCTACCGGTTTTTGGTGCGATAATATTTTGAAAGACTAGAGAAAAATTTCATCGCAAGCTTGCGGAACGGAACCAGAAGTTTATCCGGTTGGATTTTATTTCATTGTACGTCCAGAAGATTCTTTTTACCCTCAACGCATACAAAGTGCATTAGTTCAGTAAACGTTGCAACCCGAAGTCGCTGCTGAGGTTCCGGATGATGGAGTAGGTGGGCACCAACTGCGGCACTATGTACGTATAATACGTTGTTCGCGACAATAAGTACAATGTAGAAACAAAATGTCGCCGTGTAGGTGGGTATGAATATGTACGTTATATAATGCCATTAACGAGGACGCGAAAACTGGTGGCATATATAGGATCGTTTTACTCGTGGCTCGAGTCAACCACGATTTACTTTACTTCCGGGTATTAAACTGTCAGAATAATCCACCGCCCTTGTAATAAGGGTCTCTTCAACTGTGTGGAAATCTTCCTCTCTCGGCCAACTCGACTTTCATACAAATTTATCCATATATGAATAACGTATGTAGTTCTTAGCTTTGTTCAAGTCGGGACAAAGATGGTTGGAATCAAACGTCGTATCAGCGTAGAATTTTTTTAGCTGTTAGAATTTCACTTTTTTAAAAAGCTCTTCTACGAGGGTCAATTTTTTCAATGAAGATAACGTAATACCTGTTGCGAAAAATGCCGAAGAAAGTCTCGTGCTTTTTGTAACGCTTGAAAATTATTAGAATCGAGGGACGTAAACTGTGGTGAACAGATCCGTAGCATGCGAAGTTTTTGAAAGTATTTTCAGAAATTCGATCTTCCAGTTTTTTGAGTAATAAAATGTATCGTTGTATGGAAGTTCTAATCCCGAGGCGATTAGGGGATTTGAAAGAATTATGGTAATCGTGAAACCGAAAGAAGAATAAATGGGTAAAAAAATAACCGAAATTCAAAAAGCTCGACGATGTACGCAAAGCTTCTTGAATCGAAAGTAGGTAATTTCCATTTTTACATCTTCAATTTGTCTATCAATTATGGTGATCAAAAAATTTAAACGAAATACCTACTTCAGTTTTTTTTTTTCCCTGAATTTACCGCAAACAAAAAAGTTATACGTTCTAAGCACATAAATCGCTGAACTTATTTTCGACACGGTCTTCTTCCGATAACTAAAACGGAATGAGGCTATAACCCGAGTTGTTTAAGAATTTTTTATATTTTATACTTTCAATAGGTAGTCAAAGTAGTCGATGAAGAGTCCTTAAAACAACGTTCTCCCAAAGTAGTCGCTTTCACGCTAATTTTCCCCGTTAATGAAGCTTGATTTTAAGCGACTCTCGTCTCACGTACTGCTCTATAGAATCTCCATGGTTTGAATCGCGAAGTGAAAGTCCAAAGTTTTAACGACAAATAAATCGGAAATTTAAATCCCTTCGCAACAAAGTTCCCTTTCTCATCAGCTGCGGAACGTACACATCGCCAGATTACATACACCGCACGAACGTGCGCGGGGACCATCGCTATAAATTCAGTTAAAACGATCACATTATTGTAATCCACTGTCTGATTTCCGCTATGATCTTCGGCAGGAAGTCCTCTCGGAGATTTGGAAGCTGCGAAGCTGCAACGGGCAGGTTGTCGTCGGAATCCGGGCGTTAATCTGCACACAGCTGCGTGAATTTAATTTCGATTCATAGTCGAAGCTATGAATTATTTTCCCGCCTTGATCTATACGTCGGTGTTATACAGAGAGAAAGCGATTGCGAAAGCACGCAATTTCGGTGGTGTTATTCTATACGAAACGCCCGGTTAGTTCCTCTCATCTCTCTATACGTGCAGCGACGTTTCTTGTTAGCATGCGTTAGCGCGTGATATTCCCTATTCCGGGGCACATTTTCTCACGATTTCCATTAGACCCTCCAGTTAGCTGCTCTGGTCGCCTGACTCCGTCCGGGCACGATCCCAGCGCGTTGCTATATCAGCCTCTTTCCCCAGGGATACGGGGGACGCCGGGACGCTAGGATACCGGGACCCACCGCAAGGGTTCCCAGATGTCCGCCAAGAGCGTCGCACACGTTTCACCCATATTGCTTAGTTTACACACTGCACCCATAGGACCCACCGAGGATCCCCCAGGATCCCGGTTACCTCTTTACCTACCCCCTTTTCCCGTCCGCCCCCCCCTCTCTCCCACCCCCGCTTCTTCACCACCATATACCGAGGTAAATGAATTAAACGTTACTCTACTCTGTTCCCATATAACGGCAAAAGGAGACGGAGAGGAAGACGACGTCTTTTGCCGTCAGGTCGACCCGAGCCTCCCTGAATAATGGTTCTTGTAGCACAGACAAGGTCGCGCAAGACCAACTTCGTCCTCGGAATACAGGCGCCTGTATATTTAGTCTTTTGCGCAAACAACCCCGATATAACGTGCTGAAAAGAACTTGCTGCAGCCAAAGACTAGACAATTTTTTTTTCCATCCGTCCACCGTGTATAATACTTGCACAGAAACATTTCGATACGGATTAGAACGGTGCAGCAAAAAAATTCTTCGTAGATTCAGATTTCTCCGTTCGTCGACTAGATTTCTAGCAATCCATTTGTAACGCAGATATTTACACGGGAGCTTTCGAGAAAAATCCGATCGAATCCAAAGAAATCGGACTTGTACAGAATTTAATTAGAGTTTTTGAAAAAAGCTCACGACGAGCATCGAATCCTCGCGCAACTTTGTTGAAAAAAGTTTTAGAGCACGCGATAATGTGCGAGATTTTTTTTTCAACAGTTGACGTAGTTGAATGAGTAAAAACTTGTAGGTACTATTACAGATAATATACGTCATAGTTACACAGAATGTACAGGTAGAAAATTGCGCTACGTGGTTCTCAGAGAAACACGAATAGTTATAAAGCTGCGTCGAGAAAGCGGAGCGCGTAACTCGCGAGACAATGGGTGATTACGAAAAGTAATTACAACGCGCCTCAGCTTCAACTCGCGAGCAAACTCTCCACACACCCGCTAGCTCCGCTGCTTTTCCTTAGCTATATGTATATAAATATATACGTACGTCCCACCTGTATACATATTGTATAATGTCTCGGAAATCACGCGACTAAATAAAGGTACGAGATGTATGTGTATAAAGGAAAGATAGGCGTCGCGACGCGTCGTCGCTTCGCAAGAATATCTCCAACAATATTACCTATATAATATGTATGTACGTGTCTGTCGTTACGTCATCTTCATTATTTATTTCGCGAGTGATTCTCGTACAGAAACACATAGGATATTATGTAGAACCTTGACATGGGAAAAAAGCGGTGAATGAAATTGAGAAGAAAAAAAAAACGAAACGAAACGCTGGTTTAGTTTCCAGAATTATCTTTAAAAAATTACCGAGCAAACATCACACTATTTTTCCGCGTATCATAACGTAATTTACATACAAAGTATTTTTATTTCTTTTATACCTCTATCCCGCAGGATCGTTATTATTTGTTACTTAGGCAGTAATTGCTCACGACATATTTTCTCACGTTCTTTTTTTTTTTTTTGTCTCATTGCAGTGCATACACGCGTGTTAATTAATCTTTACCTCATTATCAGCTGGGTGTAATTCGAGTCTCCGTTACGCGGATAACGTCATTCATTCATAATCGCCTCGATGAAACGGCATGATGTAAACCTGGTTCGTTTGTGAGAGAATCGTTTTATTTTCTCTTTCCTTCTTTTTTTTTTTTTTTTTTTTTTTAAAGAAGATTCTCATCGATGTAACGACGGGGATGAATTTGAACTATTTTCCAAGAAGGATTGAGAGAGCATTCGACTTATCGTTTTCCGGGTTACGATCGTGGAACGTTTGATTTTCTAGTAAACGAGATGTCTTATAGTTGATCCGGCGCCTCGTTTAACTGAAAGTTTTATACCGTTGGTCGAGATTTCTTTTAACTAACTCAAGATGTCGTCTAAAGAGAAACTGGAGTTCGCTTGGTTCTGATTAACTCGCAAAGACCGTCTCAAATGTTTGAAAACTCTACAGATCCTAGGAAAAAGTTCTACGCAAATAATGGGGGCGAGTGATAACTCCCTCGCAGGCAGCCATAGATCTCATCCCTGACGGTGGCCACTGTTGAAAAAAAGAATAAGAAAGTACGCGAAAGAAAAGAAAAAAACAAGATGGCGACGGGAGGGTGGGAGAAAGACAGGCCAAAAGAAGGTCGGAGAACCAACGAAGACGTAAAGTAAGTACGTAATATAAAATAAATAGAAAAAAAGTAAGAAAACCGAATCGGATAACCTAGAATATTATACGACTTATGGAACTATATCAGTAAAATTTCGTTTGAAGGATCAACTTTCTAAACGATAAATCATGCAAGACGGTTACAGTTTTAATACGTCACAACTCGTCTAGATACATAGTACATGAATTGACAGTCTAGACGACTCATCAACCCCTTTTACTTGAATGATTTAAACTTTTGAACCTCCTAATTACCCAATTATAAATTATACCTATACTCACTTACACGCGCGTACATTATACTCGTAATTGCCCGTTTTCGAAATAGATATCCGAGTCTGTAGAAAAAATATATCGTTACACCAAAATCGACTATCAGAACTTCGTAGGCATTAAATTTCGGTATGTGCACACCGTGACGAACACGCGTGATATTTTATAGCGGAAAATTAATTGAGGCATTCGCGACATTTTATGATTAATATATTCCTGTACCGAATAAAATTACCCATTACGGTTGGGTGCTGATTCAGCTATTCATATTACACACGTATACCTATAAGTATACACCACGTTATTCCCCGATACGGTATATTTTTGGTACACTTACAATTGGAAAAAAAAAACCAATTCCGAAAATATAACATCTCTGCGGAACATCACGGAACGGATTTATATATTTAAAAAATATTTCCGCAACAGTTGCGCTATACTTTTCATACAACGTATATTTATTATTTTCCTCCTTTTTTTCCGTCACTTTTTCACGTTGCCATTTTTCTCATTCATAACGTACGTCAAAATGACGATCCTGATTTTATGGTCATTATTCTTCGTCGTCGAGTATACAGCGACTATTTTTTTTAACAAAACAAAGACAGTGAATAAAAATAGATTAAAAGAAAATAACATATTCGTCATAGTCAGGATTTACCGGAATTCCGATATTATCTGCAAGCACAATGTCTGATGAAAAAAAAAAAGAAACGTAATAAAAAAATTTGTCAATGATCAGGTATAATTAGTTTGTTACACTTTTTTTTTTTTAGGTTGGATACTTGAAATAGGATAACCAATGAGTTTAAATGATTCTTCTTCCTCAATCTCTCTAGAGTAATTTTTTTTTCCAAGTATTAAGGTGTTTTATTTCGCTCGCGGCGATCATTTATAAGATTTGATCGCACGGAATCGATCTATAAATGGGGGTCGTGTAACCTTACAGATACGCAATATAATACAACCCTGCTAATACCTACTTACCCACTTAGGAAAAGGAGCTTCTTATACACCCGAAATACTGATAAAAGAAACCGATGTAAGCCGAAGCAAAGCTGCCACCGAAGTATTTGATACCATAGCGCAAGCTCTACGACGCTGCAGCGATAAAAACTAATTTTATCAATTTTTAATGAAACCGGACAACCGAAATAGCTGCGACTACTCGCGACCCATTTTCTCATATTTTTATTTAAATTTAAACGAGTAAATAATTTACGATCAATTTAAAATTCGACTAGTATTATCGTAATTGATTATCGCATGAGTTTAATACGTCAATCTCGACGCCCACGTGCAGCGCGGATCGGCGAATAGATATAATGATGATAATCAATCCGAACTCGAATTTATTGGACTACAGTGTAATAGATTTTTATGTGTATATCCGCTTAGGTGATCGAATTTAAAAAGGCTTTATAGTTGCAGCTTAGGTTTAACCGCTTAACGAGCTTCCATTAGCGCGAAAGTTTAGAACGCGAACGAACGTTGTGCCGCCGCGCTGCTGCTGCAGCACAAACACGTATAAGTTTTCGATGTATTTTCGATAAACCCTCTCTGACCTTACCAACCCTTGAGCACCCACTTCGAATGGTTATTTTCACCTCGTAAACATTCCGGTATGTACGTATAGGTATGTACCACATATACACCTATGCTATTATCCCTGCAATTAATCGTGAGACTCCAAATGCATATGCACATATATATGTATGGGGTATTTTGTGTCAAATCGATTGAAGAAAAAAATGAGAATTCTATTTTTTTTCTATGTAATTTACCTGTCTGCAAACCGCATTCGGTGTGTATTTTGTTGATCGTTTTTTTCGAGAAAATTTTTGTGAATTTTTCTTCGAATTGAAAACTGAGTCGTTTTGAATAATTTTATAGATATAATGAAAAAGATATGGTCAGAATATCACAGGTTGGGTAATTTGACGTGGAATGCCCCATATTTTCTTTATATTTCTGCTACCCTTGTGTACGCGTATAACGATACTTGACAAAGTCCGAAAAAAAAGCCACTAAATTCTATCGCCACGAGAGGACCTATACATGCTTCGAATACAATCTGGTTTATTGACTCTTTTACGTTTACGGGATACTCCCGATGAGGACAAACGAACGTCTTTTTTGTAGACTCTTCGATTCGAAATCTGGAATTCCCGTTGTTCGACTAAATTATTTATCTCCGATTTCGATATCGGAAAATAGATACACCCTCCGCACGTATGTTCGTTACATCCATATCGATATTACAATTATTGTTACAAAACCGCGTCGTTTCCCATTTATTATTCGTTAACGAGGAATTGTGTTCAAAGGTGACGTGTAGATGCATATTTGAAATATTAATAACCTCACAAACATAGTTTTAATATTAAAACGAACCCATGAGCGCATGTACGCGTATACTTAGGTACGCATAAGGCCGATGGTACAGAGTGAGTCAAAATTTAATTATACGAAGAAAACGCAATTATTACTTTCCCCGCATTATGTATTTCAATGTTCCCGGGCGTCTTTCATTTAATATTTAACGCGAGATCATCGTATCCCCTATAGGTTCATTTCTCCGTTCAAATTTCTCCCCGTATATACAGGGATAGGTAAGTACATAGGATATTCCAATATGTATATGTGCTCGGCGGAGTTTTCGCGCAACTCATCATCACTCGACGTCCCTATATACACGCGACGCAGGTTTCTCTCTCACCCCCACGAAAATCGTCCCCTTTGCCAAACGTCAAAGGGGAAGTTCCCAGCGCCGCGACGCCGCGCCACATTTCTCCTCTCTCTATCATCTCTCCATATACATAACGGTACGATTTCAATTGACCCCCTGCCGACACTGAGGGCCAGATGCGACCGCGGGACGCGTGCCTTCTGAAAACGACCTATATACAAGCTAAAATCTTCCCCACCAAAATGGCAACCCTAAAATTTCCTGCAGGAGAACGCCGATGATCTCGTATGTACGTAGAGAAATATACTCGCATTGTCTGCTGTTCATAATACTCTGTTATATCGTATCCGACCCCCTTTATAGCCGTGGAACCTGACCCCGCGTACGGTTCCGTTCCTTCTTTTGTTCCTTTTTTTTTTTATATCGTTTTCCTTTACTTTTTTATTGTCAAGTGCAGCAGTTATCATTTTATTTTCATCACCCCCGGTCGTGATCAGGGGAGCACAGGTTCAGTGAACAGGTTCGGCGTCAAGTTCACATGCGTTATATACCGTGTGCCGTATGCGATATATACATATGGGGTATTGTTATGTATATTACATACTGTTGCGAGAATTGCGATAACCCCATAATACGTATGGGCATATTGCAGGGTGAACCGCGATGTGGGTAAATCGAGAACCGAAAACCAGAAGAAATAAAACCCAGACTATTTTCACTTCCAGCAAATGCCGCAATTATTTTCCCACTACAGATTGCAAGTTGTCCGATTCTTATTTTACGATTTTTCATTTCCTCTATATTATACGATTCCGTATAATCTTTTTCATTCGAAACGATTCATTCGGAGAAATTTCTAACTCAAATATTACAATATAATTTTAAAACAGGATATGTTAATATACGGAACACAGGTTAATATACACAATAACGAGGTACAAAAAAATTCGCTAATTAATTGCCTGCGCGGCAACGTCATATATCATATTATTCAAAACAAACAAAAAAAAACAAAGAAAGAGAGAACACTGTGTGTACACAGTAATGATAATATATGAATATTTCCACCACCACCACCGACTCCCCAAGCCGTGAACGCAGAGTTAAGGTAAATACGAATTATGTAAATTATTTTGCGAGTATTTCAAACATATAAATACAATATTAATGATAATGATAATGGTAATGCCAGTGGTGGTATAATAACGTGATAACTACATCGAAATCAGAATTCGCCTGGAATTATATATACGAACACCCTCAGCTGTAGCATTCTGATTTTATGCACACGTCGTATATGTGGGGATGTTACAGCCGAATGTGTACACGATCCTTCGCCAATGTGTGGAGAGCGAATTCGATTTATCGATTGGCGGGGCGTAATGCCATTCATATGTGATACGGCGGTGCAAAAGCGACGGTGGGTTACGAATGATTCGTATAAGTAATATATACGATCTATCCGTGTTATATTACCTTGAAATTGACTCTATGTTCGTTGACGTCACGTCCGCTCCCGTTGGAAGACAGCTTATATCTTATATGTTATGGACGAGGGAATATATCGCTTAAAAAGACGATCGCCTTTTTTTCCCGACGATACACATTATTACGGTCTATCGGAAATTCAAATTCTTCGAGCTCCTCTCGAGCTCTCGCGTCGCAACGCTATAATGTAAAGTAACAGAAATGAAGAGGAAAAAAAGTAAATTGTATCAAAGAATAACTGCAGTTGACTCTAATTGCGAGAGAAGAAAATCGATCAGCTATATAGATAGATTCAATTTTGAAAAAAAATTCTTTTATACGTAACGTACATTTTGCCTCCAGCGATGCCGGACCGAATTACAAATTCCGATGGATTTTCATCGGGGAAAAAAAAGAAGATAACGTCCGCCATTTTGGAATCGTTCTACAATTATTCCGGCGATGATAATATACTCGACATCTGTGATTAAAAGTCGATAAAATAATCGTGTCCAGAAATGGAATCGAATGAAAAAAAAATCAAAGATATCGCGAGTACGTGTGTGTAATGCATAATTGAAAAAGAGGAGATAATAAAAATCAATTTTAATTGAATTAGAGAAACGAATTCCCTATGCAGTCGATGGACGCTTTAAGAATGGAGGGGGTGAAGGTGGTTGCTGGTTTCTCTCGGCAGCAGCCTGCCTGTGCTAGATTATTAATTTGAATTATTATTAAAGTAGCGCGCCTTCCGTCAGCACAGGTTCACTTTGCTGTATATAGAAGTAGGTATATACACAATATATACGAACTGAAGTTAGATATACACGTGACTACATCTACCAAGGAAACCTTACGTACCTATATGCCTACGTTGAATATATTATACGTCTATAACACGGTGCCGTTTCCGTAAATATTTTATAATAAAGTGCTAACGGCTAAAATCAACTACTACTTGTATTATACATGTATAATATACACTCGTGTGTACGAAGAGTGAAAAACAAGGAATGAACAAATTTCGAAAAATATAAAGACGTTTCTTGTACACGTATAATAGAGAGAGAAAAAAATGCATAAGAGGTAAGAACAAAAAAAAAAGGATCAAAAAACCGTAGATTTATTATCCCCTCAACTAAACTATCGTCATACCTGTAGGTATAACCTACTCGACGTTAAAAGGCCCATGAAATATTTAATCTTTTACCCCACAACTGCAATACCAACGGAAAAACTCACGCCATCATCGGTAGATATAACGCGACTCACAGATATGGGTCAATTTTTCTTTTTTCATTGACGAACGACTTATTCACTCGGATGTATAAATAATTATCGAAAAGTCTAAGTATAGAAAATGTTAAGTTAATTACCTATTTACCCGCTATGACGTTGATTTCGCGCGCGAACGCGTTTTATAAGTGCATATAACATTATGAGGGCCGGTAATACGTAGTAAAATATTTACGCGCATACCTCTCCTTCGTCGTTAGAAGTATATGAATATTCTCAGTGTCGTGTAGGTTGTGGCTTAAACCGGAATAATAAATAAATCGAGAATCGATTCGGCAAATAAGGGTATGTATCGACTAAACAAACGCAAGGTTCAGACTGGCCCAAGAGAAGTAAAAGATTTTCATAAGGATTTTGTCAAACACTACTTATATTTGTATGCATACACTGCCTATGTACCGCCGATATTGCCTCAATTTATTTACAGTAAAGAATTAAATATTGAGCAGCTGCCTAACGGATAGAGCGCGATAACTGGGAAAAAGCTGGTTGAAGATTTTTTTGTCCTCGTGTAACGTACGTACGTTATACGCTCGTTTTTGTTTTTTCATACATAATACCATTAAAACTATTTCATGCGAATATAAGTAGGTAATAGGATTTAATTATGAAGAAACGAATTTGCTAACCTGCACCAAGAGGCTCTCGCCATTTTTCTACACATTTATACATAAGGTCTTTATTTATTGTATAGTATAAAACTGTAAAAGTTGTGTGAATATATCTAGCAAACTGTGTAGGTATATTATACGTTTCATATTTACCCACATGTATGCTAGAGCGACGCGTGTAGTGCGCGCAAGTATTGTTCGCGTATAACTCGTAAAACTTTTAATGAAACATTTTTACATTTTTGTTGCTTTTCCAAGTCTCGAGTATTTCTTTTTTTCCCCTGGCTCTTATGCTGATTTTTGAACAAACTTCGTCTCCGTCTACTTACCTTATAATAATACCTGCGTACATCGCAGACAATTAGCCATATACGTTTCACGTTACATATTATATCATTACGACATACGTCAATACGAACCACGAAATTTTACATGAACCGAAATCACTCCTTCGAATAACAAAAACTTACTACCTTTTTATCATGTATGGTTATAATGAGTCGAGGAAACTCGAGTATTTCAAATTCATACGCGGTATATATTAAAATAATTTAAATAAATTTCAACGAATTATCGTATATAGGGTCGGATAACCACGAGGACCATGTGATATATATAGGAATGTATATGAATTTCATAGGGTGTGTACGTGTACCAAAATCCGTAGGTAAAGTTTCTCGAACGTTCCACTACCCTTGAGTCTGTCTGCATCAGGGTTATCAATGTTTAAAGACTATACCTAATATACAGAAGGGTGCGGCACTCCGTTCAACCCCCGCGAGGGCCCAAGTGGCCAAGTGGGTCTGCATTAGGGTTCTTTGAGAACACAATATACACGTACTATGTATACTGCACATATACATACGGTAGAAAATGGAAGATACCATCGCGCCTTCGTCTTCGTCTCCGTCCCCATTTTCCGCCCCCTCATAACGTACCCGATTGATATTTGTGCAGCGGAGAAAAGAATACACGCACATTTTACCCCATTGTGTTAGCCTCGCCGTTGGAAATGGAAAAAGGTAATCTGATGTTTTTTCGATTTTGGTAAAAGTAAAGCACAATTGTCGAAAAACGCTGCATTGGTACGTTTAAAAATGTTTGATTATAAAATTGGGTCTCTCATGTGGTTTTAGTTTCACAGACGACAGAGAGAAAAAAAAGGCAAAAAAACTACAGAGAATACGGGATAGTTTACCTGTTAAAACAAAAGGGAAGAAAAAAAAATAATGCTAAGAATTCTGAAGATCTTCGAGTACTTTGCGTTGTCTTAGAACTGACAAGAAGCTCAAGAAAATCTACTCGTAAAACTCACAGTGGCACCACTTTACTACTCTTTCATACTTTTCTTTTTTTTTTTCTTCTTCTTCTCTCGTCTGGTTTTTATCATTTTCTCCTTTCGCACGGTAGTCAAACGATTCCTGTCGCCAGTTTCTGTAAGGAGCCGTAGTTAAAACTTTTTCCAGGCAATATATTTTTCTTTTTTTTCGTTGCTCTTTTTTATTTTTATGTTTTATTTTTTGTACCTATTATTTCTCCTTTTATTTTTGCCTTTGTTCATTTTTTTTTTTTTTTGTTTTTGTTTTTGTTTTTTCGCTTCGATTTGTGTAACTTTTTTTATTCCACTTTATTTGCGTGTACTCTTTTTTTCTTTTTTTCATTTTTTTTTCTCTCTTTTTCGCAGTCAATATATTCGAACACAATTCCAATTTCCACCTCGCGCTTATGTATGCAACAGAAGTAAAACAGTCGTCATTTCCTGGAACAGGATACGAAAAAGCGTTTATCAAACTTCCGGGAATTTATACATATGTGTACCCTATATATAGTACCCCTACATTTCTATCGCACACGTTGACATCTAATATACAACATTTTCAGGATGTATCGGACCTCGTATAATCCGAAATCCATTTTTCTTTAAAAAAACAAATATCCAATTTGTAACGAACGCCATGATTCGTGTAATTTTTATCTCAAATTACAAACTCTTGCGACTCCGATGTTATAAAAAGAAGATAAGTAAATTTGAATTAAAAAAAAAAGCAAAAAAATTCCATCGCTAGTTTCCGCGCATAGCTATTTTACACGAGTCGCGTTATGTGTACACCTATTCATATACCCTTCTTTCGAATCGATGTCGAAACGAACTTTTTTCGGGTATGAAAATGAATGTGTTTTTTTTTTTTTTACAAATATTTCCAGTTAGTTTTTTTCTATTTGAGTAACGACGTGACTCCCGCATGACCAGCATACGCACAGGTATCAATGCCGAACGCTTCACACGCAGACTGACCATTTGTCGCGTGAGTTTTGACCGTTTGTTTGTTCTTTTTTTGTTTTTTGTTTTTTCGTTTGTGTGTTTTTTCTACCTATTTTTGAAAAGCTTTAGCGTTTTTCTGTCTGTTTCCCCCGACAAAAGTTTTTTTTTTTTTCCACGCTATTCCGACGCGAACTAGAAAAATTTATAGGGATAGTTTGTTACACATATATACATGTACGCAAGTCATGTTCATGTAAAACATCGTCATATGTACATTACATACATATTCATATACAAAGAGAGAGAATAGAATTGTTGGCGAAAAAAGAAAGAAATTATTTATCGATGAACGGGGAGTGAAACAAAAATTCGATCAACGAGGTCGAGGGGCAAAAGTCACAATAAGGGCTTAACGATTTCTTTATAGGTATAGAATAATTCGCGCCTCACGTATCTAATATACAACCACGTATATTATGCCGACCCTCGTTCAAGTTTGAAACGCGGGCAGACAACTTGAACAGGCTTTTATGTATAACGTTATACGGCGGAATTGATCTTATAAAGTCGAATACTTTATATTCTTCGACACCGAGCAGCTACGGGGCAATTAATCATACCGTTATTGATTGGTTTCTTTTTATTTTATTTTCGTTTATTTATTTCTTTTTTTCCACACTTTTCTTCTTGTTTCTTTTTTTTTTTTTTTTAGTTTTTTACGTTATGAAGAATCCGTGTAGAAATTGAATTTTTATATTCGCCCACGAGCGTCGCTTATAAATATAAAGGTATACAAGTTCTGTACGTATATGTATATACAGCGACGATCGTGACGGTGAGTGTAAAATATTGTACATTGTACATAATATTTCGGGAGTATCGTGCAGGGTGAATTTTCCAGTATTCGAGAGCCGGTGTAATTTATCGGGCCGTAACTAACAATAAGGGAACGTAACCGCGACCGCGGTGGACGGAGAGATGGACAAATATTTCATGATAGAATAACAATTTCAACGTTGAATATTCATCCTTCCAATCTCCAGCCTTGTCGCGACGGAAACTCGAATCAAACAGTTTGACTTTAATCCGCGACGTACGTCGCGTCGTGCGCGCGGTGCGCTGCAGCCTCCTATCGAAAAATTTATTCAAAAACTAAACGAATTACCCTAAAAAGAGAGAAAAAAAAAAAAAACAGAAACCGAAAGATTAAAAATAAATAGAAGAAAAAAATTATTTCACATCGACGTGCACGTATACCTACCTCAGGGGTATATCGATGGACGGTTAAAAAATGACGGTAAAAAAGAAAAAGAAAAAGCCAGAAAAAAAAAAGAATTGTAGGTAGAATCAAATAAAGTAAAGAAAAATTACTAAATGAATATACGGTATGTTATATATGTGCAGATATACGACGTAGGATTTAATAAAGTTAGAAAAAAGTAAAATAAAATAAAAATTCTTGCCCTCCCACACGCGCACCCCTAATTATTCCAGATTTATGTTATCGTATATGGGAATGTGACGTCCGATGGAAATTTGCAGAAAAAAAAATGTATGGATACATTTTTTGGTAAAATGACATATTTCAAATATTCATACACGGATAGATATTTACACAGGTATACATATATGCGAAACAATCGTAGTCGTTCGTGTATAACGATTTGAATCTAATTTCATCTGTATGAAATTGTCAAATAACAAACGCAGTTTTTACCTATATGTGTTTATTTACTTACATACCACCGCCTGGTGAAATTGACTTACAGTGGCCATTGCAGCGGAAAAAAGCGTATGTGCGTATATATTTATACATATGTACATATATGTACCTAGAAATTCCGATAACCTGTTATACTGCAAGCATCAAGCCAATACGACAACTAATAACCAAACTCTATCGTAACGCGGATCCGAATCGTACTTTTCAATTGTTAAAATTCATAACCAAACAACGAACTCACGGGCAACAGATAATGGCGTATAAATGAAAATGGAAAAAATAAAACAGTTATTCGTCCGATAGTTTTACGCTCAAACTTTCGACACGTATAGTGCAACTTGACCATATGTGACATATGACTAGCACAGCAGGCTGCGGTTCTGATTTAATTACAGTGGAAAACAAATGAGAAACAAAAAAATTTACTGCCACGGTGGTCCCACTTCAAGAAAGCACACGTCCCACTTATATTACGCCCCTCGTGCATTTTCTTATCAATGAATTAACGTGATGAATATTAATAGGAACTGGACATTACTCTTAATAAACGAGCCGTTGCAGTGCGGCGCGTGGTGTTAATAAATGTGATTTCCTGGTTATCGTTCGGGTCATCTAGATCGCTGTGGTCAACTGGCGTATACGCACATGTTATAGTCTGCACTTGTTACAATAAACTGTTATTAACTCCAATATGTCCGAAGTATTATACCCATACCTTCCGGGCACGTGCCTAATAAGAAAAAAAAAAAAAGAGAAAACAAAACACGAACAGCTCGAGCGCTTCTTATCGAAGTCAACGCCATCTTTTTGGTACATCTAATCGTTACAATCTTTAGGTATATGGAAATATTCAGGAGATTATCATAGAAAATAGATAGAAGAGAAAAAAAAAAGAGAAGACTGAAGTTCGATGAGCTTTTACAAGCCAATATTACGAGTATATATGGCGCACGAATTTGCGGCGGTAAATTGATGGGGTCCCATAAACACTCGTGGGTCTTGTCGCCAAATTTACCCGATGCCAACCCCGAAGTTCTATTACTTATAACCGGTTTTCCCCGGTATTCAGTTAAACTGAACGATGCGTTGAGTCCGTTCTAATGTAACTTCGAAAACTGCAGTTACTCCAGACCAACACAAAAGACTCCGCCTCACCGAACGCGCCCGGTTCGACAACCGCGAGTTATTAATCCGCACGGGAATTATAAGGAGAGCAAAATGGCGGCTCTATATGTGATGCGCGATGATGTGTTATTCTGAAAATCAAAACTTTTTTTCCAATATTTCAACGCTCGGTTTTTCTCAATTCGATTAAAAAAAAAATTTATTCAGATGCAATGACGATCCCGCGATGGACTTGAACGCGCATGATGTTTATATGCAGATACATTCGAGCAGTCAAAGCGAAACTTCTGAAGAGAATGTTTGCCTTTAATCTTGGATATAGGATGTAAACTCTGTAAACCCGTTGCTGTGTACCTACACTGCATCACTTTATAAACTGTGAGTGAATTTTCTTATCGTTTAAATGCGGACTGTTTTACCAAGGTTGTGATTCACGTCACATATTGCGTCGTCTCAATTTTCCTGCACCTCCATAAATGTCGCGATTATTGTTTATTTTCTCATTTTCACGACTCGAATGGGACGATGATTCTTTGGATGGAATGAAAAGAACGTATACAGGGTGGGTCACTCCAAATGTCGAGAATGGAAGGGACTCAATAGGCACGAGGTCCCGCCCCTTTAGCTATAATCAACAACTAGAAGAATTACCAAGAAATTGTATCTTGTTTTTTCGTAAGAATTTCGGTCGACCAACTTCTTCTATAGTTGTTGAATGGCTCAAGGGGTGGGACTTCGTGCCTATTGAGTCCCCTCCCATTCTCGACACTTGGAGTGAATCACCCTGTATACATGTATGCTTTTCCAATCTACATGAAATATAAAAACTAAAAATAATGCCGATAAAATAAAACAAGAAAAGATTAAGACAGAGAAAAAAAAGAAGATGGCACGTAACTTGCAATCCATCATCTTCCTTCAAACTTTTTTTTTTTTGGTCCCATAGACCGAGATACGTGTATGTTTATATGTGTTCTGTCTGTATGTTATGTGATACGCGAAAACGAATTTTTGGCTGCAATGTGTAGGCCACGAATATCCTCTGCCGCGATCAATCATTCCGACTATCTTCAGTGTTATTGGGAAAGGATAACCAAACTTTTCTTCTACCTATTTGTGGAGATCCCTGTTCAAAGAGATGTCAGCGTTACGGAAGTGGCAGAAATTGACCGGTTTATTATCAACCGAAACAAGAAAAAAAAAAAACAAAAAAAGAGCAAAATATATGTGAGTGTGATGGGAATAAAAAATGATTTAAAAAAAGGTAATTCAATCGGAGTATGATTAGAAACTTGGCGGAAATCATATATAGGCACGATGATGCGGATATCTGAGAATGGAGGTGCAGGCATCTAAAATTTCAATTTGGGTCCTACGTTATGTGGAGTATTTTGGTATTTCATTGAAGAGAGATAAGGGCAAGCTGGAGATCTTCCATTTATACTATAGAGAACTATACGGAGGCGCGTCTAATCGGAATGTTGGTTGGAATTTAATAAATCTTCCTCCAGTTGTAACCCCAAAAAGTGATCCTCGTCTTCCTACATGAAATCAAACCCTTAGTACATTTCATATTATATGAAAGCGGTTCGTTTGGACGCAATGCAGATTCTGTATACAGACTTTCCCTGCGGTATCCATTAATGTGCAGACGAAACTAAATCGAAATTTCCTATGTGCAAACGAGCCCTGGGCAAAAAAGTCTCTGTGGAAATGAATTCCATGCTCTCCCTGTAAATGAAACGATTTTTTTTCCAAATATGTTTTTTTTGTTTTTGGCCGACTTTTAACTTGGGTGATAATTTTGGTTGTCGATGAAGATAAAATTTAGAAAAAATGAAATAAATGTGGTACGATAGTGACCGAAATTTATAAGTTCATGTCGATGGTGATAGTACACAGCGCGTTTCATTGGAGAAAAGTATATTTGAGCCAATAGGAGGACGAGAAAAATGACAGGTCAAATTTATAAGGCTATTAAACCGTCTGCTCGTCTCTCAGGGCTAATACGTCTCGAGCTTTTCTTCGTCTTATGTACCTGCAGCCTGCAGCTGTATAACGTGTTAAAACAGCAAATTGCCTGTCTCGATTCATAGCCGTCCTTTTCTCTCACGTAGGCAAAATAAAAAAAATTGAAATGTGATGGAAGAAAAACTAAAACAAAATAAAACGTTAGAAAAGCTCACTGCACGCGCGAACTGTAGTCAGTCGATGAAATCATCAAATTTGTTTGATTTGTTTTGAAAAAATCTTTCAATTTTACGCCACCATATATGGATCAGGACGAATGAAACCGGCGTGTGCGGGAAACACGAGAGGAAACGAGAATCCACACGAGGAAGTAAACAGGGGTAGAATATCTGGTTGTCATGGTTTAACGCTTTGACGCTTTGGGGTTTGTGGAGCGCGAGCGAATGCCCCGTAATAATGCACGGCGGCTATACGTACGGTGAAACAGGTATAGGTAATTGTGCGATTCCACCTCCTCCGATTTGTCAATGTCTCGTTCGTGCTTATCGAGCACTGCACCCTGTGTACCGCTCAAATCACGTGGAGAGACCGAGAGCGTCGCGACGCTTACGCCCAGCTCTACATATACATAGATATGCTATGTACAGTGCATATAACATACGTGTCATGTGTTCACCTGCATCCATATACACTACGTATACATACGCCATGTATATATGCAGCCCAGCTGCACGCGTGCGAATAATCTGCGCGTATAACATTTACTGTTGTAACTGATGGTTTCCGAATTCGAGTAACAATAGAACGTACGTCCGTTTATAAATATATTTATCGAACAGCTTTTATCCGGAAACTAATCGGAGGGTTTTAGCAACGAAAACACGTAAAACGTGTGTAATGTATAGCGAATAATAAATATCGGTTGTAAATTCGTGACCTATTGAACTTTTGGTGTGGGTTGTGTATACGCTGAATTTTGTTGCAGCGAAGTATTCTTTTATTTTTTTTCTCCGCCGCGGTCTTTGTACCTAAAATGCTGCACACGTGTGTTTTCTTACTCCGGAGCACTTTGCTGCAGCGAAGCAGTCTCGTATTAGGTATTATACATACGTATGTATATGCAGTATATGTAAAAATTTTTAAGCTCTACGCACAAAGTGCAAGCCCATAAATCCACCTGCGGGTGTTATATGCGAATAACCTTGGGAAATATATCATTTCGTTCGTGCAGAAGCTGAGGGGAAAAGCTCTTAGATACCTATCTTCTCTTCTTTTTACCTTACCCGTTTTACATTTTTACATTCTACATTTTATCCGCGCTTTTAGACGCAACCTCAGCCCTTAAGGACGAACTCGAGGAACGCGCGGCGGCGCGGGCGTCTTCTTCATTCCGTTCACCTTCAGCGACGCTCATGGCGTCAGTTCCTATACGACGCCCTTGTGACGGAAAAGGTGCAAAGGAGAAAACCCTGCGGGTCAGAAAATCGGCCCTTGAAACGCATGCCAAGCAAAATTCAACCGAGCCTGGGATTCCCCGAGGTGTGTAAAATTCTACCAAATTTCTGACACTACTGTACGCGTGGCTACGGAGTTCATGGTGTGCAGCTCTTTCCGAGAAGCTTCTTCCCATAAAAGTCATTTGTCAAAATGAACCATCGTAAACTCTGGCGTCATACAAGACGCGCGATGACGTCGTTTTCAATTTATAATTCATTAAAACACCCCCAACTCCGACTAACCCCTAACACTTTACACGTACGTATATGTCACGTTTTATGAATGAATTTCAGCTCTATACATATGGGTCGTCTCTCATTCCTAGTATTCTATGCGGATATGGTATATACATACATAACTTCTATATAACTCGCACGTTATAAACTCTTGCCCATATGCAACGATATTATACGTACGTAAGTATACGTAGGTATAGAACCCTTTGATAATATAAGTTCGTTCCCCCGGGACGCCGGATATGACGAATATCCCGAGAATAATTTCTTCGTTTCTGGCTTGATTCCTCCACCATTTACACGTGCACCCACCACAGGTCATTCAGTAGAGAAACCCTCCGCGCTAAAGTGAACGAAAATTTCGTATACATATACCCAGATAACTATCTTCTCGGACATTTTGCTTCCTAACTTTCCTCCAAAATTTACATTCCACTATTACCGCGGTCATTTCACAGAGAATGAGATGGTCGCTGGTCGGCAACCGCGGGATAACCAACCAGTTTCCTCCTACCAACGCACGCGCCCAAAGTTCATGAAAACTTTATACGTACGGAGACGATGATAAATGAGCTCAGATTATATTATGTCCACGTTCAGATTATACTCATTATACATGGTATTGTATCATGAACCAAAACGTTCTCCATTCTCCCAGTATTAATGTGAGTTTCCCAAAAAACCAAAAACAGATGAAGGGTAAAGGTCTCCATGTAGAAACTGAGCAACGGGTTCATGTGATTAAAATGTTCAAGTAAGACTTGGAAACGAAGAAAAAGTCTTTGATGAAAAAAAGAAAAAAAAAAGAGGTGCGAGGTTATCATTCGAGATTGAAATTGGCGAGAGGGATGTTCTAGTCCGGTATGCACTCCGGTGGTTATGGTGGTTGTAATTCCTTGGAATGGTTATGGCGTATAAGCCGCAGGTAACTGCAGGTACATACCTTGCAGGCACATAATGTATATGTGTGCATATACCTATATGAAATGCATAGGATACATTAAGTCGTAGAGTGTAGTGGGTACGTATACATATAACGTATGTACTTTGGTGGTATACTAACGCGTAGGATGGCTACTTCCTCCCGCCAAATGTGCGCACGGATAACAGATGCCTCTATATAGGTAGAATACTAGACCGTTGGGAACACCGCGTTGTTCATTCCGTTTAATTAATTATTACCTAATGGCTAATGAGTGGTCCGCTGTTCGAAATTCTAATTAAAATCCACTCACTCTATCGTGCAGCAGCGAATGGAGTAGTACGAATATCGCAACTGTACGTACGACTTTTGATAACTGTTTGTACTTCGTCCCTTCAATTCCATTTAGCGAAAATTAGAAAAACAAAAAAACAAAAAAATCAAAAAAACATTCCACATTGATTTGTGATTGGTTTGATCGATCGATATTATCGACGTCTACATTGCCGCGACATTAATTATTATAATTATAGTATAACGTAAGTTGGTATGCCTTACATACCCCATAAATTTTCGAGGGTCCTTAGTCTGCAGACTCGCAACAAGTATAGGTACATCCCATGTACTACGTGTATATATAGAACGTAGAATAACTACGTTAAGCTCCGTATAGACGTTATTCCCTTCTCAATCGGTATATAAATCTCATTCTGATGTACCGTATAAGCTGTACGTAGTATTTACGTAAGAAAAAAAAAACGGGTTTAGTAGAACAAGATACACGTTCTGCCTCGTGGCGAGACTGAACTTAATTAAATACACATTGTAACAAGGATCGCGTATATTAGGCTCACAAAGACTCAGGAGTAAAGACTTGTTTCGAACCATCTTTTCTCATTACATATTTTGAAAAACATCATCGTTATCTGGATATTTTCTATAGATTTGTTATTTTTTTTTTTTTTCAGTTCTTAGTCGGTTTACTGAATTATCATTCATTTACAAAATGGCGGCGGGAAACCTTCGACGAGTGAGGTTATGTCTGCACCTTTGATCCAGCCAATATTCGATGAAGTGAAATGATTCTTGTTTGTTTTTGTGCTTCTCTCTCTTCAACAATTCGGGTTTTTGAAATCTGCACGATGTAGTTTCGAAGAGTTCATATATCACGTGCATGTTTGTCAACGCGTATAATCCTCGTATAAATATTTCGGAAATGGACGTCCAACGCAGCGCTGGTCCAGACGGTTCGGATGCTGAAATTCAAGCAAATCTAAGCGTCGGGACACCCTCCCTTTTGTAGATTCTGTTTGCGAAACCCTTCAGAAGAAATTGAATGCTTATATAATACGAATACGTTAACATGCAGCGAGAAGAGGCCGTTAAGCATATCGCGTGTAGTTTCCGCATCTATATACGCGTAATACACATATACGTAAAGAATGTCGGCTGATGGATCGCAGAATTTTACGTACGTGAAAAACTAACGTACACAACATTCAGCCCTTATACACTCTTCGCATGTCATAAAATACACATACTTATACACATAGCGAGTCATTCGGAAATGTAAGAATGTATTTGACGCACGTATATAAACGCACACAAATTTCAGACAGGAGGGCCCCTTTTAAACGGGACAATTCAGCCATCTCCATGCGGAACAGTTCTGACTCACTGCCCTTGGGGATAGCAACCCATTATTAATTCACCGTGAGATGAAACGGAATTATTTCTCAATTCTACGAACACTATAGGCTCCGACAAGAGTATAGAGTAGTACATTAGGTATACGTAAATATACGTACGGTCGAAATGTAAACGTAAATAGTACGTGTGTATATATACCATGTATGAATGTGTACATAACACATGCACATTTATGCAGATCGGATGCAATTTCCCGCATCTTTTGACCCCGCGGGGTTAAGGGGTCGGTGGATCGGGACGTTGGGGGTGGGCCAGGGCGTTTCTGCCGTAGCTTCAGCGGCAGGAACTTCGTACGCGCAAAGTCAGTCCTAGTTAATAAGTTAGCGGAAGGCAGCAAAGAGCAAGTAATTAAAAATTTTTGTAATGAGGTAGTAGCTGAGGAGCGTTTGTAAGCAGGTATAAGTATAGGTAGGCCGATCTCTTCTGATCTTTGGTAAAATATATCAAAACGTTGCAGCCTCGCAATTTGTAACTAACTTTTAGTTTAAACTCCCCAAAGTGTAGCCGTTCCTTCTGATATATACATAATATACAAAATTTGTGTACATGTAAAACGAATACTTGCACCAGTTGTACAAGGATATATTTAACCCAACGGACGTTACTTCTTAGGAAATCAAACGGTCTGGCAAACATTTATCCCGTAGGATTAATAAATTATTCTAAGGCAAATTAAAGTTTTCTTTACCGAGTGAACTGAATTCCGAAAGCGTGGCACTCTTGATTTTATACCGTACAACACTGTAGGTATAGGTACGCTGCACCCCAACCATCGTTTCCCTCTTTCCCGCACGATCTTCGAGAGTTGTCGGTTGGTCCCTCGGCGATTTTTGAACAGCGCTGTAGTTTACCGAAAAAGGAAATCTCATTTACCGCACTTTTACAGCCAACGGCCGATATTCTATGTATAAGAAGTAGGTGTTTGGATACGATTGCCGAATGTCCGTCGCCTATGAGGATCGAAAACCATTTTGGGATACGATATGTAGCTATAAGATGTATAGTATACGGCTAGACCTCCAGCTAGACAGAGTTTGACAATTAAAAAAAATTACCTCACGTCAATCCAAACGTCACTTAAAAGTATTTTAAATATACATGAACGAGGAAATCACCCCGTGTACATCGGACGTACGTGCCTCCAATCCACATTTATAGTTCGCTCCGAGTTTGGGTAAAAAAGAAAAAAAAAAATTGAAAAAAATTAAAGTGCAGCTCGAATGGAATTGCAACATCGGAACCAAATACGTCTCGTTCAGCTGGGAAAACAAATAATTATGGAAGTAACAAATTGAATTAATTTGCACCGTAAATGAAAAAACAAAATACCATCGATGCTCATAGTTACCACGAGAAAAAAGAAAAAATGCCCTAGCGAATTTTTAAAGAGAGAGTAAAAACTAAAAAGTGAAGATATGAAGATATTTTCAAAATTTCTCGACGTTCATTGATTTCTAGACACGTGATTTTCCCATTTTTGTAATCATTTACGGCCCCAATACTACGAGTTTCCGGAGGGTCGATGGGTATATTTTCCGTGGTTATAAAAACCCTCAATTTCCGACGATGTGCGGAGGTTCTATGTATACATAAAGATGTTTTCAATATTGTGGGAGAATAGAAGACCCCGGCAACGGCTACAACGCGGCGTATAAAAAGTATGCGATTTTCTTACGTCGTTCAATACTTTTCACTCACAAAAAGCATCGCGCAGCAACAACTCTCGACAATAACCAGCTTCGAAATGTCTTTTGACCGTTCCTGTCAACGGCAGACATCCTCCCTTTCGGTGGTTACTTACTTCACCGCTGCTGCCGCTGCTGCTTCTGGTTCGCTTGATGGATAGATCATGACTTCCTATAAGGATACGCCCACGCCACCGGTCACCACCACACGCACGGGGATCTGCCAAATCGTTTTTTTTTCAGTACTTAGATTTGGAGTGGGATTTTAGCAGGGTTCGTTTTATTTACCTCCTTTCTTTCTCCCTACGTTTTTTCCTTCTTCTTCTTCTTCTTCTTTTTTCCCCGTTCACTTTTTCTTTTTATGCCATCGATAATAGCACCCCGTCATAGAAGATCGTCGAGTTAGTCGGTATACGGGGACCCTATCCGGGTGCATGTGATGGGGTGCATAGCGTTAAGCGCGGTTCAGAGAGTTTGCCATTCTCTCGTGTCATCGAATTTTGTGATTCGTTTCGATTCGATTCTAACCAATACGTATATAAAGAAAATAGGTGGGATGCTGTACCAAAGCTACTCGAAAAACGATCGTTCCCAAAATCACCCTCGTGACGATGCCATTTAGGACAAAAAATTCACCCCTGGATAGGAGGGAATGAGAGGAAGAGGGGAGTTCCGAAATTCAGAAAATTATAACGTTAGGTATATACACGTACCTACATAAATTCAGACGGCTTGTTACATCTATATATAGAGGGAATTTCGAAAATCGTTTTTTCCTTAAATATTTAAATTCCACTCGTGTATCCCGTAGGACAACGCACTGTAGAGATTCCGATACCGATTGTACTTCGATATTATTAGTTAATATCAGAGATTATATAACCGATATAGGGTTTTGCTACGGGAACTGCTTATATACATTGTCCCAGAATGGGGCAATGTCCCACGGTGAGTAATGAACAGTAGGTAGCATCTGCTTTAGTGGGAGTCGTTAACAAACTAATTGAAATCCAATTAGTGCCATTAATTGTTTAACGTTTCCCATGTACACGAAGACACACACAGTGTAGACAACGTATATAAATATTTATCTACATATATATTTTATACCCAGAGGCGCTAAATTCGCGGTATCAAATTGCCGCGCTATCATGGAATCCAATTTCAAAAAAACAAAACCAAGTGAAAAAAAAAAAAAAAAAGAAGAATTTCATGATAATTTGTACGTGTAATTTTGTCATTCGGTGAACCTACTTATGTTTACATTTTCCTGATGTTCATTCGTTCGGTACAATTGAAATAAAATAATTCAATTGGATTTTGATCTGTATACATTTTAATGTATACCTACGTAGGTACCTGTATTATAAGTAATGAACCATTATTTTCAAAGGGAATAATTTTATATGAAAGCAAGGGAAGGTAGAGTAGGTACATATATTAATTAAATAGGTCGTTGATCTCACTCGTGAACAAATAATTAACCGCAACCGTTCCCTAACTGACGCACTCGGTCTAATTAATGGCGTTTCGCTGCACGGTGAATATTTAAATAATCATAGCTTGGGAGGCGCCGAAAAAAGAAAGACAATAAAATAAAATAAAATAAAATATAATACGGAAATGGTGTATATTATACCGAATGTATAACGAAATAAAAAAAGAGAACGCTGAAATGATCTTCAAAATGACTGTATATGTATAGAAAAAAAGTTGGGCGTTAATTGGTCGGAGATTTACTATACATTTAATTTTTACTCCACTTAAGAGTTGCGTATTCATGCTCGTTAACTTCTTTTGCACTAGTTGAATCTGTGTCAAGAGGTACAAAATTTAATCTGTTTTTTCAAATTCTCGTATAATTTAGATACGTTCGTACACAAGAGTGACGTGATTATAACGACGGCTGCTCTACGCAGGATAATACTTATCGCACGTGGATGATTGACAAACTTTCCGGAAATCATAGTCAGAATTTCCCTATGATTTTATCTACAACATCAGGAGATTCCAATGTGAAAATCCCGTATATTTCGCAAGGTGATTCGCGTCGAACGGTGTCATCAAAATCTGTCAAACTCGAGCGAATCAGGCTCCGCCCATTCGGGACGCGTCAAGGAACTCACCCTGTACATATATCAGTTGTAGATTACAGCTTTTCTCTCGAGATTTATTTCATCTGGATGGATTATAATTCATAATTTTATCTTCCATTCCTCGGCCTGTTTTGCGTCAGTGCAGCCTCGCCCATATATTCATGCGACGCAGTCGCTAATGAGAGCGATTTATTCGAACATCCACCACCACCATCGCCATCAGCTTTTTTCCTTCTGCGTCGAGATAGTAATTACTAATTAAATTTAGCGGGGGATGTTTTCAACGTATATATGAGAGTGAAAAAAGGAAGAAAGAAAAAAAGAAAAAAAAAAAAGAAAAAAGAACACCTTCGAACGCGCGCAGTTAATGTCAACAGCATTCAGCTGTTATAATACCGTCCAACTTGCTGCAGTATCACGGCATACATAACCACTCGACGTAAACACGATACCCCGTAAAGGATAAACTAATGTGCAGTATTTAAAAGATAATTTCTGTCTAAAAATTTTGTTCGTTTTCACTTATTTTTGTAAAGAAAATTAAAAGCTCACGAGCACGTTATTATAATAATTCCCAAAGGAGTGGTCATTTTTTTTTTTCGCTTTTTTTTATATACACGAGCATACACATACATATGTATTGCTCATGTATGATACGTACATGAATTTCAATATTATGATAAATTCATCTCTGATGCGGAACAATACGATTATAATTTAGGCTGAATTTACAGCTGCTCCTCCCACGCAGTCTATGCGTAACGCACATAGCCGATTTTCGGGCAGGTGAAAATTTCGAACCCCGCGGGTCCGTTCGGATAAGAAGAGTATAGAATTATACATGCACGTACACATGCATACATACCTACGTATTAACGGAAGTCGTTGAGATACTCGACAAATTTCTGTAACTTTTCCACTTGGTGAAATTCCGATATACCCGTGAAAAGGAGTAGAAAGATTGTCGGTTCAAGAAATTTTCATCCCTTCGGTTTCTCCTTCTCTGCAACTTTCCTTTTTACATCTGTGCATAGCATTATAATTCTCCTTCTTCTTCATTATTATTCTCATTGCAATGAAGTTTACCTCAGGAATTTATACTCAGTCCTGTTTTATAATTTAACTTAATCAAATTTGTTCGTCACTATATACGAACATATATCCGAGTGCAAACCACAAGATCTCTTGATATTAAATCTAATCGAAACAAATGTACCACGAAGGCATTAATTTACACCCAGGATTAACAAAAAAACAAAGAAGAACCTGCAAAAGAGAGAAAGAGAAAGAGAAAAAATATATAATATATCAAGACCATTAATCATTTTATAATCACAAGGAAAGTCGGCAATCAATTATTCCTCTGCTTAGCTAATTCCGACCCCGAAATAAAATAAAAACTTTCCTTCCATGGAACCCGAAACTCTGTTAGAGACAGCACCGAGCGAAGATATAATAATGTACAGGCTTCCAAAAGAAAAAAAAAACAGAAAAAGAAAGAATGAGGGAAAAAAAAAGAAAGACTCCATGGTAAATTAAATATCGGAAGGTTTTCCAACATCGGATGTTTATCAGCTCGACTTTATACCGTATCAATAATTATCGATCGGAGGGAAGATGAGAATGAAATTCTTACGATTTTCATGCAAACAGCGATGAATCGTTCCACTTTAATACTTTACCAACATTAAAGCGGCTCGCATTTTCATTCATTTGTAAAAATCAACGCGCCTAATCCATGGACCTAATTGACCATGAAGAACGAGACTTCCGTCTTTCGACGTGAGTAAAAGCTCGAGTGAGAAGGGAATTTGAATGTACTCATCGGTGCGTGAAACAATTTTTATGAATATTTGTACAACATCCAAAAAAAAAAAGAAAAGAAGATCACAAAATTGCAGAGTATATTTTGATAAATGGTATATAGAAGAGAAAGAAGACGACGTAGAAAGAGAAAAAAAGGACGCGTATTTGGGTATAGTGTAATTATTAATACCATCTACGTAATTAAATTGTTGTACATTTCAACCGTTTTCTTATTTACGTGAAATTAAATACAACAATGCCATTAGCATCGCTATACCGTAACAAAACAAAGTCGAAATCAACCCTCCTAATTAATCCCGTATCAATTTTCCGACCCAGAAAACACCAGTGGGGCTTGCTGCAGAATTCGCGCACGCTAGGGTGTTCAAAACAATTCATCAACTCCTCTCACCCCGCAGAGAAGGTTGAGTAGGTATACAACACTTGCCATGCCAAGGCCTCATCTTGAACTGGGGCGTCCAGAATATTCGATTTCACAAACACAAAAAATAAACAGATGAAAAGGAAGGGGGAAAAAAATAGAAAGACGTAGTAAATCATCATCGCCGTGATTTTTGAACCACAAAGATAAAAAGAAAAAATGAAAAATCCATTTCGAATGGTTGGAAGTCAGAATATTCCCGAGACTCTAAGCGATCCGAATAACGTATTTGAGAGGTGTGTAAATTTGTGGATATCTGGAAAGCTTCGCAGGGTGTGAATAAGCGGTTTGAATTTCGTCTCCATATGTTATAGGTACAGGTATACCTATGATCTGCATATAAGGTGTCCGCGTCCGTTCGAAGCGCGTGGAGATCGTCGCGTCGTCAACGTCGCGTAGTCGTATAGTCGTAGCCGTGTGCGAAAACCATAAGTGAAACTACCGGGGAAGGAATCTGCATATGACGCGGGTTCCCACTCTGCAGTATAACCGCGTCCCTAGGGATACCTACCCCCAGCAGCCACTCTTAGGGGACTCACGGGGGACTCCTAGTGCTTCTCAAACAAGGCAAACGCTTCCCCCTCAGAGTTGTCCCTTTCATCCTTCATTACCCAACCAACCAAGCTTACCCTACGTCATCCTTGAAGCTATGCCTATACCGATCCTCGCTCCTGCACCTACTCCACAAATACCCAATGCTTCATATCCAACAATTAACCATTCTTTCCGATCCCCCTCTTTTTTTTCTTTACATTTTTTCGAGACAGCTTCGAAAACCGACTCGCCAAAAAATGAGATTCCAATTTCTTGACCTTTTTTTTTTAGGTAGGTGATCGATATATGCGCCTAACTAGAGATTATAAGAATCAGGTTATAGAAATCGAAGTGAATTTATTCCCCAAAGTTGGTTATATAAGGTATGAACGTGAAAAGAAGAGAATTTCTCTGCGATTGCGAATTCGGTATGTATGAGGTAAAAATTTTCTTCCAACGGTTTCTTATTTCTTTTTTTCCTTTTTATTTTCTTCCTTTATTTTCTTTCCTTTATTTTCTTTCCTTTATTTTGGGGAATACGGCGGTAGTGGAGGTGATGGTAGGCGTCGACTCGAAAATATGTCGGCTGTGTCAGCAAGTGAATAATCGAGACGCAACGGTGCGAATAAACTTGACAAATAAGCAAATGGTAGTAGCTGGTGTGGCAAAAGGAGGAAAATGTGAGAGAAAAAAATAACGGATAAGGTGCGAGAAGACTGTGAAGAGGAAAAGGATGGTTACAGAGACGATCTCTTCCCGATATAACAGACAAATGTCAACTTTATCGGACCATCGCCTGCCGCATCTGCTTGTCCTCCACCCGTCTTATTCCAATTCCTCATACATATACACATGTATAGTATATAGATAACGCTTTCCTCGCCAACGATCGATCGATTTTCTCTTCCAACCGATAGTTACAGATATACCAAACAGGTACGTAAGCCGTACGCCGCTCGCTCTCAACCGATATAATATTTGTTACAATTTTTATCAGACGTCAAACTCAGCCGGCGGTTATGGTGTCTGCTAATAATAACGGTCAGCCACATATATCTGTCAGCCGAACCCCCGTTCGTTCAAATATTATTATTATCATACTGAAAACCATGAACTGAAAAAACAAAAGAACAATCGAATCCGATCGCCGATTTCTCAACTCTTGGCAATAGAAGGATTGAAAATGTTTAGTATCTGCGGCGACGTTGTAAAATTTCGAAAATTTCACCTGCGTATAAATAAGCTATACACGTGTATACTTGCAGGGAATGATACGTGAATCTGCGGGAGATTCACGTCGTCTAGGCGACTGTTTACACCGTCGTTTATTTTGCCGAAGGGTTGAGGTTCCGCGCATAATTCGAGGCTGAATCTGAATAAATATTCGATCCTAAGCCGAGCAACGTGGATTATTCGTAGGCAGAGAACAACGGCTCATGTTTGACTTTGCAAATGAACGTTATACACCTAATAGAACATATATAGCAGCGTATGTACCTCAGGTTGTAGTATTTTGCGCATGCTTCACGTGTGTCGCTATACAAAATAAGTTACAGACCTGTAAACGCGAGAGATTTATGAAGAGGGAAAACTCATAGGTGACCCACATAAGAAACGATCAAAAGTCAAGGGCAAGAATATCGCATTTTCATCTCTTTCTCTACGGTATTTTTTTTTTTTTCTGTTTTTTCATTTCCGCGATTAACTTCTGGCTATCAATTATATCGCCCACCGGAATTGTATTACGGCCCGTAAAAATTAATACTTTTATCTAATATACCGATAGTAGGTAATTCACGGGAAAGATGATAATTCATGAACCACCCCATATATATCTACCACGCATTCTATATTATTACTTTCAAAGGCAAAGTGAAGGCGATAGAAATTTTATTCGATCTTTTATCCTGGTTTTATCCTCCCTCCTTCTATACATACCTATATACATATGCATATATACATGTATGTATACTATACTGGAAATACCATCAAACTATATATCGACACGTGCTGCATTTCAGATAAGATACGATACGATACGATACCATTCTGCGTCTGGAAAACCGATTATGTACAGAACTTTTTCCTTTCTTTTTTTTCATTTTTACTTTTTTTTTTGGTACGTGACCGATAAACGACTTTTTCCATACCCGTAAATTTGTTGGGGTTCAGTGAATATTTTCAGCTGAATTTTTTTATTCCAAAAATTAATGCTACGGAATGTCGCGCTTCTAGAATTTTCATTTTTTTTTCTACCAAAAATCGTAAAATTTTATGCAATTAATTTTCTGAACGAGCAGAATAACATTGGCTTGTTAGCGATTTTTTTTAGACTATCTTCTCGACATCAATATTTTTCGGATAGAAATTTTAACGTTTTTTGAAAAAAAAAACTCCCAATCATTGAGCTACCCTAGAACAATTTTCGTGCAGTTATAGAAATTTCGCGTCGGTTCGAAATAACAAAAAATCGAAAAAAAATCAATGAAGTTCAAAATTGTATCAAATTGTAAAAAAAAAAAAAAAACTCTTGTGAATTCGACGCGTGGAAAATGTATTTTTGTAAAGTACTTACGGTGAATAATTTTTGATGAATTACGATTATTCATCTATGAAATTTCTGCAGTTCGATTGTAACAAATCGCCGGAAGGGATAATCGGGACCACGAGGTCGGCGTAAATTTATATACATCGCATACAGAGAGCATAAACGATATTCACATGTGGTACGAGACCCACGCGAAAACGGGACGGTTCGACATACGCGTATCAATTACGATCACACCAATCAGGAAACACCCGGGTATGGATACGTCTGTAAACAGTGTCAAAACAGGGGTCGATGGTATTTCGTAATTGGGTGATGTGGATTCGAACGGCATACTGTAGAATTCAATATTACGGAATACGTTTCTCACGGTATAAACCCGTCCGTATAAATAAAACGTGTGTATGTAATAATATCGGGCAGAGAATTATCGACTACAGTAATAAAATTTTAGAATTAGAGGGAAAATGAAACGCATTTTTCTTTGATGAAGATTAAAACGCAAACGCCGTAAAGCGTAATGACGGGTAATTTTGATAGGCCTTCACCTGGGTTTTTAAAGCCTGTTGGAAAATGAAGCGTTTATCGATACTCGAGGGTCCTTAATATACAACCCTTTAATGAATACCTAATGAAAATTGGAGGACGCGTTTTCTCTTTTTACTTTTGTCCTTTTTTTTTTACTGTTTATTTTTTATTTATTTTTTTTTATTTTTTTTTTTTCTCTTTATCGGCAACGACGATATGATCGAACATTTTTAAGGGCTTAGGAACCTCGTAAAAAACACCGTTCATGGTTTTAATGTTCGCATAATTAGTTCTCATATTTATTAAAAAAAAAGTTAAAAAAAAAATAATAATTTTTACGAGAGGTGTACCATGGGTACGAAGCTGTGACAAATTATGAAGGGGGTAACGAATAAGAATCGTCGATTAAATACTTTTTCAATTACTCGAACACGACGAGAGGGTTGCCCCTTTAAAATCGATATTCGATTCGTTCGGACGAGTCGTAAAGATTTTTATTACCGAGCAGCCCGCCTACAGTTTCTATTTCTTCGAACAATTACTTTGAACTCTTTTTTTTTCCTTCCTTTTTTTATGTCACGCTTTTCGCAAATCGTGAAAAACTTATGTTCGCCGCCTCGCGCAGACGGTGGGTATATATCGAAGCCATGTAAATGGAAAACAAATAAAGTTTCTATAAAAGAAATAAACGAAAAAAAAAATAATTAATATAGGTACGTATCGTTCGGTTCTTCAATTTTCATCAATTTACCTGATTCTGAAAAGCGTATAGCGAATATTTTTCAGTGCAAATATTTTATACTAACAAAAAATTAGTGGCAACTCCTCGCGTATAATATAAGGGGTGATAAAAAGTTAGAACTGTTTCCTCGAAATGTTGTTGGCACTGTGTTTAATTGCACGTAAATAAACTGTTCGAGGTATACTATAGGTATACAACATGCTCAATAATTAGTCAGGTTGCTTTTCACTTCTTTAAAAACCGGCTTTATTCTCTTCCAAGCAGCTTCAGCTGTCCCCAACGAAGTGGTTAAAATTTTTTTTTTACGAGGCCTCGAAAAATCGAGTATAGGTATTTATTTACTCGTTTTCATTTCAAATCTTTTTTTTTGTTCAAACAATTAAATCTGCTCGTCGAAAGAAAAAAATTCAACAGAGTTGTAAAAAACTTAATTGGTGAATATCTGAGGTAGTGTTGGTGAGACCGATCGATTAAGGAGGATAGCAATTAGCTTCTTGCATAATCAAGGCAACTGGTCTGGTATATGGTGGTAGTTTCGTTTGGTTTAAACCTTTAGGATGGGTGTACTAAACCTAGTACAGATACTGCTAACCAGAAACCGAGTGGCTCGAGTCTCTAACGACCCCTAAATCGCGCGTCTTACCATATACGATTCTCTTGGTATGTTACAACTACCCCACTTCGAACGATGCACAACCAATAACACGAGGTTACCTGGAAATTGGCTGAGATATATGCACGCCGTTTACTCTGCGGAGATACGTGCTCCCGCTCCTCCAGTGCACATCGAGAAACCTTGATTCCAGCCACTCTGTAGAAGAATCAGCCGAAATTCCAATTCTTTCATTTATTCACTCGATCAAAATTTGACTCGCGTCGTTCTAAGGTTATAAAAAATCTGATGATATTCAGAGAACTTGCGATCAGACCAGGTCTCAAGGATTTGTTTCGCAAAATACTAGGAAAAAAAATGGCGGAATTTCAGCCTACTCTACCGTACGTATAGATTCAATTGTTGGACAAAATGTCCTGAATCAGCGCCCTACAATTGAGGAAGTTATTACGCGTTGTGCTCCAGGATTTTCCCAGAATAATGGATAATCTACGAACATACCGCTGTTACTGTACCGCGTTTTCTGATACAAACGAAAAGCAATTGCATAACTTTAGCTATCCAACAAACTATACGAGGTTGAAACAAAACATCTATACAGCGGTATCCGCGCGTAGACTGGTATATTTGTATAGATAATAGACGTAAAGATGCAGGTTTACTATGAGGATATATACTATAGTTTCGTATATATGCGCAGGCCAGGGGATTGTTTACACGCCGAGGTAAACTTGCTTTGGAAAATTACTTTAAATTGTCTGGTGAGTGTCTGCGGAGAAGTTCACGTTGCATCGCCCCGAAGCAGTAAACTCTTCGTCTTTAATCTCGACGCTGCGTTTTACCGTACATAATATACCATACGGCACGGCACGGTGCGCCCGTGGTTTCTTTAAAAACTAATTTTTCTTCCTTTCCACGTATTTTTACTATATTTGACTTTCTTTTTTTTTTTTTTCAATTTTGTTTTTCATAATTACAGGAAATAACGATTAAGCTATGCGCGCAACCAGGGGATATGAACGAGTCAAGTTTTCGATTTATTTTATCACAGTTTATTTCATACACCTTATCCTATTTTTCTCGGCTGTGTTAAACTCTGAACTTTTAATACGTGTTTATAGCCATGGACCGGCTAGGAAGTTCAGATCCTGCAAATATCTTTAAAACACAACATCTTTACACTTTATTTCACCGTACACAACCGAATCAATTTCTCAAGACGTATTCATGATTTCTCTGAGAAAAAAAAAAAATAAGGAAAAAAAAATACGTACGACCCCATAATAATCGCTGCCTGACCCGGAGCCCGGTTAACCCGATAAAAATGAACACGCGACACGACCCCCCAAGTCGCAGGGTATAATAAACACGCGATAATAATAGTGAAAAACTTCCGAGCTAATACGAGGAGGGCGACAACGGGACAAAAAAAAATAATAAAATGAAACAAGATAGAATAGAAATAAAGAAATGCGTAAAGAGCGGAGCATGTTCCTGAAGATCGGGACAAACGATGGGCTCGTAAATAAGGAAGAAAAAAAATGAAGGAAAAAGAAGCGAAATAAAAGAAATCTGAATTCTCGCGACGCGGACTGGCAGCTGTCGCTTTAGCGAGGAGGAGGAGATATAAGCGAGTCCATGCGGAATATTTATATACTATAATACGGGGAAAGGAGACAGGGATGTTGGTGTTGCAGCAGGTGTTGATTGTGGCAGGTTGGGAAAAAGGATTTCCAACAACAATTCGATTTCTTGACATCTCCACGATTCCTCCGAGTTGCCAAGAACCTTATATACGTTACATACAGTACATTAGGTACCTGTACGATATAATACGTGTGCATAAAAAGCGATAGACTGTCTCAAGATGCTTCAACCGCCGTGCGAGCGTCACGACGCCAAAGGCTGTTACACGCTTAGAAATCGAGACAGAGTCGCCGATAGGAAAATAAAGCGAAGAAGAAATTCACTCCGACGTACCAAACTGCAGTCCTTATTTCACGTCAATTTATTCGCTACTAGATGGATATAGTCTGTAAGTTTTTTATATCCGAAAAAAAAAATTCGCTTCTCTCGGCTGGGAACAACAAGCGCAACGGGATATCGAGCAAGGCACTGTGATTTGTTTTACAAAGAAGTAAATACGCTTGTCCACACTTTCCGACGACTTCGATAAGACTGAGAAGAAAATTGATTCTCAACTTACAATCAGATTACACCAGCCCTCTTTCTGTTCCACTGAGAAGTATACGTATAATTCGAAACAATTACAGTTTTTATTTTTTTGCTTTCTACTTATGGAGAAATCGAGTGAATCCTTCGAGAGATTCCAAACTTATTTTTACAGAATAACTGCGAACAGAGCAATAATTTTGTCACCGTAGGTATTTACATTACACGTGTGTTGTACTACCTGTAGTGGAGTTATTCAGAAGGGAAGTTTGGTCGGTTGGTATAGGTATGCAGGAGCCATATCGCTGAGTATTTCTAGTGCACCACCATGGGAGCAACAGTCGCGTTGCAACGGGTGCATCGGCGAAAAAGAGCTGTGCGCGAGCAGCAATATCGAGATGAGTTATTGTTCGCTGGCACAATACTTTTGTATATAGGATGAGGCGAGGGAATTAATACGGGATTCCCCTAGCGCAGCGTCCGGATTTTCAAAGACTTTATCAATTTTTTATCTGCAAAATGAAAAGTGCCCTCCACAATACAGCAACTTGCAGCAGCGAGATGCGGACCGCGGTGCAGGATAGTTCATGCGGGGGTACAGCTAGCAGACGCATTTGCTAGTTTCCACTTTCAGCTTTTTTCTAATTTTTTTATTCCTATATTTTAGCCTCATTTTATTCCCTTTAAAAATAAATTCCGCGTCAATTTTTGTATCCGCAAACAATACGATTACACGAATTTTTTCCACGGTAATAGGTATATTGTATAAAGATACACGGATAGATTTAAATCCCGTCAATATGCAGGTGGTTCTGAAAAAAAAAATTTCACAATGCTGTAACAAAATGAATCACTTTTTAATCCAATTTTCCATCTTTTTTTCTTCTTCTCATCCCACAGCCGAGGAAAAGATTATGAAACTTTGGTGGCCAGAGGGAAGTTTAATACCTCTGGAATATATAATATATAATATCATAAATCCCTTTATTTTGTCTTTTTTTTCTTTTTCTTTTATTTTTTTTTTTGTTCGTGGACCACGTTCGAAGAACCTGCACAACGGAAGTCAACTCTGGTGCTCGTGGGACTCTATTATAGTAAAGTGTCAATAGTATGTTAGGCGTTAATTAATCAAGAGCTGAGTTCACTGACTATATAATATACGAGCGCGCCTTATTCAAGCCCCAGGGTGAGCGCGTGGGCTGAAATCTTCTTCGCTGAGCCAGCTGCCCCTTATTCCAGGACTTGGACGAGATTGAAAGAGTAATTAATTGACGCTTGACAAATCGTAGGTACGCGAAACGATATTAAGCGATCCCCCTTGTCTCCCCCCTGTGCTCGCAGGTCGCAGTTCGCCTCGCCGGTAAAATACCGGGCTAAACTTTTCTCTCACCACGATTTAATCTCGATAAAGCCCTTCCAGAATTCAGGACCGATATATTTCGAAAAATATATTTAAAACAAAAAAGACGACGATTTTTCAACTTATCTTTCAACTCTCTGCCTTATCATCTGCAGGTATGTGAATATAATGCTTAAATTTATCGTTTCTACGCGTTTGGAAAGGGTTAACTTAACCTACAAGACGAATGGACCCGCAAAGTGGTATTAGTTGGTCTGCATAAACATTTGGAGAATATCTCCCATCTCCATGATCATATATAGTCATATAATCCAAGCGAGTTACGCGGAAGTCCGGGCAAGCAAGGAAGCCCTTCTTCGGGAGCAACGATCTACGCGGATAACCTTTTAGTCTAATTCGTCGCATAAAATTACAATTAAAACGTCCAAGACCCCGAGAGACGACTGCATTGGATTCTATTACACCCTCACAAGGCTTCAAAGCTCCCCATATTATGCCCTTTTTTTCGCTCTCTTTACACATAAATATATCAATCGCGAAAAGGGTGCAGTCTACGTCAATGAATGAAAATTCATTAAAAACTTATTTCAGCCGTAATCTTGTATGGGAAGAATAAATTGATTCAAGGATTGATCGAGTTTACGTAATCAATAGCCATGTATGAATCGACCATCGATGATATTTCGGAAAAAAATCATTCTGGACTAAAGTAATAATTCGGGATATCGATGTACACTGCAACCTGACATTGTCTTCCCCGCGCGAGCTTTAGGGTTCCGTGAAACCGTATGCTAATATAAACGCGCTTAGCATAAAAGGCGTGTAAGCTCCGTTGCTTTGATTAACTTCCTGAGTGGCTTTAAATATGTATCAAGGCGACAAGGGAGTTTCTCTTCCCTCCCTCAACTACGGTGAACGAAATATAACGAGGCCCACTCAATGGGTCATGTAAAAATAATAATAACAATAATAATCACGATGATGATAATTTTCACTTATCCCTTCGCTCTGCACCCCACCATAAACATCTTCAAAAGTATAACGACATGTTCAAAAGACAACTAGGTATATGTATAGCGCGTTCTTGATCAAAAGTTGGAAGAAAAAAAAAAGAAATTTCAATGCTAGCGCGATGCCACGATTTTTATATATCGTACCCTGAATACTGCCGCCCTTCGTTCATCTTCGTTATGTTACACGAGGCATAATATAGACCTTGGAAATTTTTTTTTTTTCCTTCACCCCCCTTTGTACGTCGCATGTGTACAGAGTTGCGTCATAATTTTTCTATCCTTACGTCACAGCCGAAGTGGGAAAAATGGAAAGAGAATAAAAATTTTCGATCAAAAAATTACTCGAAGTTCTGCATTTGTTACAGAACGAGTACGGGATTAAAAAAATTTCAAAAGTTAGCGGATCGCGTGAAACTTTGATAAAAATTTTCGATCGACGTACGGATGATTTCTATATAAATATATATAATTTTGCTTAATGTATAGTACAACGTCGGAAGTTCTTATACAAATCCCTGTATATATACAACGTGATACACGAAAATTTGTGATTCATGAATTATTAATCAAAGGAAACAAAGGCTGAGTAGAAAAGGGCTGAAGTCGCTAACGATAAGAATATGATCAGTGTTATAGGAAAAGCCGAGTTCTTTGATCCCCTAGACTCCCATCAACGTGTTTTCGTTCACTCTTTATCCTCGATTCTTTCCTACGTCCTTTTAATAACCGTATCTACATACATACCTATTCACATATAACACGTACGTGACACGGAGCAGCTTCTACACGTATTCGTGTTCCTCCATCGTGCAAATAACCTACAGACGAAGGTAGACCGCGTCACGACCACCACCGGAAAAATCAGCAGCGGCACGTCGACGTCGACGTCGACGTCGTTAGCTCGCGTCACCGACATCGATCCTTTTTCGTCATACGAGAACAACCCCCGTATTATGGTTTATGCGTATAAAACCCTACGTCATATTTGCCATACACTTCAAACGACCAACCGCACACATATTGTATATTAAAATATTTCTACACTCCCGAATAACATACGATTGAGATGACGTGGTCCAGTGAGGATCCGCTTATTCTTCTCCCTATCCCCCACATACATACCGTAACCTATGTAAAGGAAGCTCCAGACGAGGATATTAAGAAAAAAAAACAAAAAGGATTGTAGCTCAGAGTAGGTATAAGAGCACCTTAGTTCTAAGTAATTACCGTCCCTTTTTACGGAGTTTTACGGCAAGAGATAGATAGAACTGCGAAGAGAGATGAGGGAGAGAGTTGATTAAATGATTAAACAGACCCCAGGGCGTCTTTGCATGAAACTGGTGGTTATTATCTTCAGATTGCATTAACTTTCTGTTATTTTTTTTATATTTTATTTTTTTTCTTACCTTTTTCATTTTCTTTATTTATTTTATTATAATTTTTTCTGTTTCTTTGTTTTTCATTTTTTTTTTTCTTTTTTGATTGTTTTTCTTTTTTCTTCTCATCTCCCGCTCGATTCCTCTTTCGAGTTGTCTTTCTCTCGTTCTCTTTGTTTTTTTTTTTTTTCTCTAATTTTGCCGGCGTTTTACCGCACGTAATTCTTTCTCTCTACATTCATCTCCTCCCTGTAAACGTGCTTTTCTCATTTATATAACGCTGTACAAGAGTGCTACTTGTAACTTAACTCGACTGATATTCACGTAGGTTAAAAGAGGGGCGTGTCTAATTTATAAAAGTCAGCAAATAAAGAAATTAGAAAATTAACAAGAAAAGAAAAATGAAAAAAGAAAATAATTAAAATGAAAACAAGTTCAACGTCAATTAACTGACATACCTTTGCAAATGTTTTTCATGTAAGTCACATCATGGAACAAAAGACAATGAATCTATAAAAATAGTACGTCTGATGTGAACAGTTATGTGTTACTGCGCATCACTTTTTATTTTCCATCAAAGCTTAACTATTTATCTGTGACAATCGGAAAAGAGTCAAGCAACAGTTATTTTCAGTATGATAAACTTCAGTTGTGAAATATATAATATTTATAGCTGAAGAAAGTAGAGAAATGATAAATCGCTGCACCTATTTATATAAGTATGCGATGTATAATAATCGAACGGGGGTCCCGTAGGATATTTGATAAATGCAAAGCGGGGGAGAAAGAGCCTTAGTATTCGAGATTCATCATTCATTAATCGGGAAAAACTTCCTCGACCTCGTTATTCTAGCCTTTATAGAAGGCGCAATTTTATTTTAAATTATTCACTTCCGAACGTGCAGAGGAACGAGCAGAAGGGTGCCGGGTACTCCCATCCTCGAAGTATGATTTGTTTCGATAAAACGAAACGAAACTAATATAATATTATTATATTTCCCATTTTCCTCAATATATATAAATTATTTTTATAAAAAAAAAAAAAAAATGCAAGCACCCAAAAATAGAAAAATTATAGCTGTCGTATTAACATCCGGTACGGAGGGAGCGAGAAAAAAAAAAACTGAAGGCTAATTGAAAGAGGATGCTGCAGTTGCATGGTTTTCGAGTGAACGCTAAAGATATTTGACACTGGCGTTATGCCGCGTCTCGTGTATCATGTTAAAATTGTCACGTGGCGTATGCTCCGCCGTCGAAGGAGTCACGCGACAGGAGATACGCTTTGCTAACATGACATCGCGTTGTCGTCATTGCGGTACATATAAGTGCGTAGTCGCGCCAAAATGAAATTCATTCGATCGACTTCCGCAATCTGATATAGGTATAGAGGGATACCTATAATACGCGCGTAACGATATATTCGGCAGATGCACGAACAGCTAGCTAATTATCCTACCACCGAAACCCCCCCATGCATCTTTTTTTCGTTTTCTTTTTTTTTCACTTCTCCGCGCACGTGTAATTTTCTTTTACATTATACATGTACCTACTGTTATGTCCACGAAAAAAGAGGATGAAGCAAATAAGCGTAGTTCGTTGTAGATACCGTGGCGCATATCAATGAAGAAAATTTTCTCCGTCGATCCGAGTTCCACAAACGAGTTCTTACGTCGCGCGCCTACGAATTATTATTATACGAAAAAAAAGAAAGAGATAAAAACTCTGCGTAGAGATTGAATAGAATTAATTAAACTGTGGAGAAAGAAAAGGATCGATTTAAAAAAAGAAACAAAATGTAATCTACCCCATATAAACATCGCATTGCTGCAGCACGACGATTATATCGACGTTCTTATTAAAGTTATGAACCTAGACCAGTAGACGCCCAATTCCCTACTGGGTTTTCTTGTAATATTTCCTGAACACGCATGGAATAGAATGAAATAGAATGAAAAGTATCACCATTTCGGAATTGGATGGGATAGAAAATAGGGGAGATATGCAGCATCAATCGATTGGAAGTTCGATCGAATATTGTTCCTTCCTTTTTTATCTTCTTCCAAATATGTATTACACGATGCCCGCAACGGCTCGAGCTGCTGCTGCTGCCGTCGCCGAACAGCTAAAAAAGAATATGTAATCATTTATGACTGAAGATTATCATGATGCTGATGATGATGATGATGATGCAGTACACGCGTTAAATTTCTTGCCGGTCATACAAATGCCGTGCACATAAAACCATATTGGACATATATACCTGCATGTAGTATAGTTAGCCGTGCACCGGACCTGAACATATCTTGAATCTTAAATCTTGATCGGAGCTTGGTAGCCGCTGCAGTTACGGACTGTCTGACAGAGATTTCATATAAATTCCAACAAAAAGACGATCAGGATGGGACGGACCAGACGGCAGGTGGTGTATTGGGCCCGAGAGGCCCAGGGCAGCTGCAATCACAGCGCTACCATCTGCCACGCGCTTGTCCGCTCGTCGATGCCTGAAGCCCCGCTGATTGGACCCAAAACACGTGCCCCGCAAACCGACGGATGCGTCGGCTTAGACCCGGACGAAATAGTTTTCATCTTTTTCGTTGCGTCCGCATTTTTTTTCTTTACCCGTTTTGGTTTTTTTTTCTATTTCTTTGCCGCGTGCAACAGTTGGTGATCGCGTTGGGCACGTGGATCATCGGTAAGGAAATCCTATATCCTTGAACCAAAAGAATGAATATCTGACCCGTGTCTACACCTACGTCAAATGTAGTGTGCACCTGTGATTTTCGTGCCGAGGTACTATACGTTGGAAATTTTTTTCAGTCACGTCACTGAAAGTTCAAGTACAATTTAGTGGCCCATAGATTTTTATGCTGTTGTTATTCTTATTTCTTTTGTATAATTTTATCGTTGACCTCGATAAATATATTCTTTCTAACTTCTGTATTTGTATATACTATATGTATAATACCCCAGGGGGTTGTCGAATAATTTAGCTTACGTAGAGTACTCTTTAGCCCTCTGCATGTATGATAATATGATAGAAGGAGGATGCGACGAGGGGTGCATACGAGAATTAATTAAACTGAAATAAACTAGAATAATATATGCAGATATAATAATCATGCAGCATGTGGTGCACTGAAAGTACGGAAAACTGCGGGATATGGGGACTTTCGACAAGACGCGAAGCGACGTCTGCAGCTGGGCCGTTGAGTGTTTCAAAGGTAAGAAGACCGAGGGTACCTGCAGCTATATGTCTAGCACAAAGTTTTCGCTTAAAGAAAACTTGGCGGATGTTCTACGAAGAAGCGGCTGGGAATTGCAGTAGCTTGGCGGAGTATAGGAGGATATAGAAGTTTGTTGACAGTTCTAGTGCTTCCTTCGCGTGCGGTAAACGGTGGCCAATCAGTTGCTCTCGATCTCTATCCTCTCTCGTTCGACGTCTGCATGGAAGAGGGTGAGTATTTCCGGCACGTACCTATATGGCGGAGCAAATCAGAGATCGCCTTTAACACATATCTACGTTGATATTAGGTAGTACATAATTATACAGATTTTATGTAACGATTTATTTTCTTTTTCCTTCTTCCTTTTCTTTGTCTACAACTTCCTAATTCCTACTCTCCCCCTTTACCCATTGGCGCGTGCTATGCAACCGTAAAATGCAACGTTCTACATTTGCCCTCGTAGAAGTTTTTGGTGCGCGTGATTAATTACGGATAAGAGTATAAGCTGGATGAGAGTAAGCTCGACACTGAGCAACGGCAATATTTCGCACATAAGACCGTGGATATAGCCACTCACATATTTCCCTCCGCAGAGAAAATATGTTACCATGTTCACCTCTGATCCCATGCACGTTTGATGGTATCGTGTGTAATGGCGTATACATTCATAATTCAAGGTACATAGACTATATAGTTCGTTCGAGTGGTCAGTATCTGAGGAAAATGCTAGCCATTCGCGATACACTTATGCGCGGTGTACCTGCCTGTCTAATAAATAAATGGGAACCATATGTCTTGCACGCAATGACAGGCCAATACCGCTGTATTCTATAAGGTATGGATGAAGGAACCGCGGAGTTTCCCTGCTATACAGGTGGGTAAATACAGCGGATAACGCAATAAAACTAAGTGTCCGTAAACGATGGCGGCTCTCGACTTGTAACCGCTGGCAATATTATATTATACCTTTTCAACGTTTCTATATGTAACTATTAGATAGATTGCCGTGAGCTTTTTCAGGAGCTACAATTCAATGGACGGCAAAAACTCAGAGGCAGAGATCCGTCCTACTATTCGAACTGCCTAAGCGTTCCTAACAGGTATCGATTCGCTGCGCAAATATATAGAATATACATACATGAATGAAAAATCTTCACTCAAAAACAACGATTTTTGATGGGGCAAGCACAAACAGAAGAACGAGTTGATTTTAGAGGGACAAATTGGCGATAACTCGATCATTTCGATAGATAGATCAGTTTAGTTAGCAGATTCGGATTCCTAAGCCCAAAATTTATTAGACTAGGGTCACACAACTTTAATTTTTCGTCAGATAATCGAAAATAAATCAAAGACTTGCAGTCTTCAGATTTTCGCGATTTTCGGAGCCGAAAATTAAATACTGTTATAGAATCGTTTGATCTACTTTTTGCAAGCATGTGCAATGTTAGTTAGTAATGAAATGAAGAGACATTTTTGAGCAAAAATGGTACACTTCTGACTATATTTTTGGACTAATAAATGTGATATCGTTTCGATTGTGTTTTGTGCCGTGTAGATTATTTTTCTTTTTTGATAGAGCGTTCGATTCGAACTGTCCATTGCAATTGGAAACCTAAATAAAAAAAAACTCTTTTTTTACAATGCGCTTGAACGAATGATCGGTGCAATCTCCACACTGTGAATCTGCAGCATCGCGCCCTGTGTAATCTCTTTGATCGTCTTACACGCGGTGGGACGCAAATAATTTACTCTCTGAAAGAAATTCCGCTAGGCGACACCACCGATCGGACTCAACAGTGGCGCCGTCAGGAATAATCTTACGAATCTTCCACAAGCCGCGTTATGTTGAATAAACTTTTCATCACTTTTGGGAGAATAATGGGAATACGAGAAATTATTTCTGTGGCACGGAACGTCACAAAACAGTAACAAAATATTCAGTACTGCGGAATTCGATCTGGTCAAAGGCTGGTCGCAAATTTTTTCGCAATTTTTGAGCCAAAAATTATGTCCTTCCCCAATCGTTGTAGCGAACGTCGACCAAGCAAGTGACCCCCAGAAATACGTAATAAAAATGCCAATCTTCTTCCGTTGGGAAGAACTTTAAATTCCAGGCAACGTAGAGGTAGTTTCTTATAAGTCTAATCGATTTATTCAATACACACACACAGTTACATTTTACATGTAAATCGCTGAACCCGATGATTACACGGTCAGTATTTTATTCGATTATATAACGCTAGAAAATCCTGCGCAACGTGAACCGAGAAGAGCTAGGTTTTTCGGTATCGAGATATGATCTGCTCGAGATGGAACGATACTTGTACAAAATTCTGCTATAGATGTATCCAATCATGTTCATAGTAGACAATAAATGATTTAAGTGTCAGGGTAAAATAAAATTTGACCGATCAATATCGACCGGATCGCCCGTCACGTCCCTTATCATCCCTTCCCTTACGATTACGGTCTTTAGATCTTGATCTCCTTTCGCGAGAGCGAGATCTACGCTTGCGTTCCGAACGTCCTCGACCCGGGGACTTTGATCGGGACCTGGAACGACCGCCACCGCCTCCTCCGCCGCCACCACCACCTCCTCCACCGCCGCCGCCAGCACCACCTCCACCACCGCCACCTCCGCTACTGCCTTTTCCACCCTTCTTACGACTGTACAGGTAACGGCGCAATTCTCGAGAGATGGGCTTCAAATGCATGAAGTTGCAGAAACCAGAGCGCGTACACTCGCTGAAAAAGAAGGGTATTAACTTGTTCAATGATTTGTGAAAAACCGATAGGTGGTATTTTTTTTTCCAACCAACTGAGGAAATAAAGATTTGCTGTTGTAAAGTAAAGTTGTCAACGTATCCAGAATATGCTAGAAAATATAATTATAATCACACTCCTGATTTTTTTCGTTGAGTCGAAATATGCGCGAAAGACGTTGTTTGCCTTGATGAGAGGAAACGAATTTATTCCCTTGAGGTAACTGCACACGGTCGTAATTTTTTTCACATCCCGCAAATAACAGAGATAAAAAACATAAGAAGTATCTCTGTGACTCGAAGCGTTATTAAACGTTCTGAGAAGCTCAAAAAAGAATTTTTTGAAATTAGTAATTCCATTGAACTTGCCCAATAGCAGATTCATTCTTGAATTGTCCACCTTCACCAGCCGGGATCGATAATCTGTTTGAAAAAACTGATTTAGTCAAACCCGTTTGGTTACCCAATCATAAATCACAATAATTTCCCTGACGATGGAAATTATTTTTTGGCACTGTGCAAAACGACAAGAATTTATCTCGTTTATATCATTGCAAGATTTAACTGTAGACTGTTGAAAATAAAAATAATTTCTAGTATTGAGATATCTCAAATAGATTTACAATACGAATCTGCTGCAGATCATAGAAAAAATAAACGATCTAGTGCACCCCTCAATAAAAATCTTACCGATCCACACATCAAGGTAATTTTTTCAAATTGCTCAGTACAAATACTTACAACCAGAAAATATTCAAATCACGGTTATTTCAACCTAAGGTTCGAGGAACATTTTATAGGATAAATTTAGGTGTAATACTAACCAGACGAGAATTTCGAGTCAGGTGAATACCCAAGATTCGAATTTTTTTGGTTCTATAAGCAAACTACTACTGAAATTTCATCTTAGTGTTTGTTCAATAACTTGAACCGCGATGCATTTGTGAGTTGGAATATATCACCAAACTGGTAGGAAGGTAAAAGTCATGCTCACCCCATCTCGTACTGTCTGCAGCAAGCTTCTCTAAAGTCAGTAACAGGTGAAAGTTCAGCATAAACTGGCCTACCACCGAACCAACGGTTGTTCAAGTCATTGACTGCTTTCTCAGCATCTTCTTCTCTCCTGAACTTGATGTAAACGTTGCCAACAAGATGATCTCCGAGATTATCGCAGACGTTCATCTCCTCTATTTCTCCATACTTATCCTCGCATTCAACAAACACATCCTCAAAAAAATTATCGTAATGCTCCTGCATTTCTTCGTCAGAGACGTTTGCCACCACTGTAAAACAAATTACATTTTATTGTCACTGGAGGCAATAAAAATTAATTGATCGATTTCTGGTATACTAACAGTGAGAACCATCCGCACTCTTTGCAGAGTTCTGTGGATTTACGTAGAGGTTTTGGAGCAGGCATGTCTGTAAGAAAGAAAGACAAACATTGATCATTGATTCAAAAATTAAAGTCAACACTCACAACGAAGACTCAAGTTAGAATAGCACCATCCTCGATATGTTATACACTCTTATAACTATTAACCTACAAGTAGTGAAGCATACGAATAATATTTACCTGACTGAAAGTGGGTTTGTTATGAATTCGGGAACACCTGTCTCCGTGTCGACATGCTCCGATTTTGAAATAAAACGAGCAATTTACCCTGTTAGATTCGAAGAAGACGCCGTTAGTCGAATATTCATCATAATGTAGTTGCGGGTGACATGAGTCGTGTTTAGAGCGAGATTTACTTACTTGTCTTTTTCAGTACCGAAGATGGAGGCGAGATACTCAGCCATGGTTCGGATTTAATAGATCGCCAGGTCAGAATTACTTTATCAGCACGCGAGTGAATAATTGTAACAATTTGTACAATAAACGAACAGAACTGTGCGTCCAATTCCAAGATGCCGCATCTCCAGACAGCCGCCTAGTTTCGACAACACTGTAAAAGCGACTGCTCCGTCACCAAACGGTGGTTAAAACAATTAATAAAACAGAACGATAAAAGTGTAAAGATGGAGGATGGCAATAGTCGGTGTATAAATATTCTTAATAAGGCAAACAGCGATGTTATTAATCAGGTAAGAACATATCTGATCTGCTATCACTTGTATCTTGATTTAAAAAGTCCACTACGTGAATGTTGTCTTTTTATTGATAGATCTGTCACGCTTGTATAGACGAAATTTGTGGGCGGAAGCGGATGACGTTTCAACAGTTTACCAACAGTGTTCAGTGGACGGAGGAGGAATATGAAATTATCAGGGAATTTTTTTCTGGGTTATTCCGAAATCCAGCGCTCTTATACCTCGAAGAAGAAAAGGTAAATTGTATTAGATTTGAATTGTTTCCTGTGATTAGACTTTCCTTCGATAAACACGATAGTTTTTTTCTCAATTTCAGATGCCACAGCAGTTCAACGACGCATCTGCTGAACTGCAAGTTGCCATACGCAAATGTGTGAACGTACGCAGAGAACAATTAGTAAATGCATTGTTGAAAGAACATTCGATCAAGAATGGGACTACCTTGTTAGACTTTGATTGGAGATTGAAGGTATCAGTCCAAATTACTTGCATCTAAATAATTTTATTCCAAAGATTCTAAGAAAAAATATTTACCTCCAGTGGGTCATGGGAACCAGCAAACTGGCCACTTTGAAGGAGCCTCTTCTGCAGCTGGACCTCATTGTTGAAGACAAAACCAGTCAGCGAATTTTGGATCTTGAATTAAACAGAAACGAACTCGACATGTTGATAACTGCTTTGGAAGAAGTTGGAAGCTGTTGAGCTGGACCTCAAACTCATAGAACATTTTTGTGATATTAAAATAATATTCTGAAGGTATCGCTGTCGAAAAGTAGAATAAAACGATCGACTTTTTCTATAGATTTTCGTGTGATAATATGTGCGATATATAACTAACTAAATTTATTGTACGGCAGATTTATAATAAAGGAAAATAGGCGTGACAAAGAAATCTAAAATGACTCAATTGTCCTGTTCTAATCAGCTTAATGTGGATATGAATATTGAACTTTTGAAAAGTTCGATTAAAAATTATCAACTTTAGGCATCTGAGCCGAAAGCCAATAAACTCAATGAAATTGCGGAATGTGGGATTTACCATGGGATCCGAGAATAGGTAAAGTATTTACACTTATTTCACAGTTTATTATATGTTATAGATAAATGTAGAATAGTTTAGTTACTATTATAACTGCGGATCAAAGACACTGAAAACTGAATTTCGATATCGAAGACGTCCACGAATCAAAAAACACGTTAAAATATATCGTCTCCAATACAACATACGATAAGGGGGGATTAAGTTGCAAGGACGTTTCGACTTTGATATTTTATATATAGTTGATATTAGGTGCAGATCAGTCGCTTTGGGAATTTTAAATAGATTTGAGTTTATCATCAAATCTTAATTTGAAAGAACATTGAATTTCGTTGTAACCATTATTACAGATAATAATTAAAATCCATAAGAGTAGGGTTTACTATACAATTTTTAATTTTACTTCCATCTTCATCTACTTCTTTTTATTAATCTTCTATTTTCTTTTCTCCCTCTTCTTTATTTCATCGTCTTGGTTATCAATGTATCGTTTAAAACCAACCACGATCGAGAGCAATGGCCACACGCCTTCTTCTAACACTTAGAATAATAATTCTGATTTGGGGGCGTACATATGGATATTTTAGTTTCGTTTAATTTTATACTCTCTACGCTAGGAGCCTAATAAAATCTTTCATAATTAATTAGTTACCTTTACTTTTGGAGATTCGTATAAACGTAGAAATATCGTATGAAAAATTTGTAAAAGGTGTTTGGGTATTGGGTATTGGTTGTGCGGGTTTCGTAATTGTAATTAGGCAATATTTAATAATTATCATAAATTTACCGTATGCTTTGTAAGTATTTGATAAGGAGAATTAGCATCGCAAGGGACAAACGACGCGTCTCTGTTCATAGATTACATCACTTATAACGCTCAACCTTACTGTATATTTACTCCATATATGTACCGTGTGATTAGTGTTGTGTGTGCGCAGCTCTTTATTACAACTTAAAACATCTCAAATGGTATAAATACAAGAACATTGTAGTTTAAAAAAATACGAGGAAAATAACTAAACGTATGCACAGTTCAGAAGTGAGTGTATCATGTTCATATTACGTTTTATCCGTACGGGTGAATTGTTATTCCGTGTATTTAAATGCATTTTTGCATTTTTGCATACCTGCATATTTGATTCTATTTCTCCGTCAACGTTGTGAACGGTTAGTTGTTGCTGTTTCGGATTTTACATGGGTAGGGCCTCGCCCTTTGAGTATTTCCCTCGGAGTATCCGAGCCGTACTTCCGCCTATCTCACTCCATTTAGCTTCGAAGCTCACGCTTCTCAATAATAATCATTTCGTATTTTGTTCGGCTTAATAATAATTAATGACACTTTAAAATTTCTACATGGCAGGAAAATTGTCACCTGCGATGGGCACGGCCCAAGGATAAAACGCCATCTTTTCGCTTATCTTATGAAAAAATTATCGCTCGAGCGAACATCAGTAATACGTATTTGATATTTTTGAAAGCCAATTAATTAGAATTACTTTCATTCCGATTATTAAATTATTTATCCTTGTTCTTATTTCGCATTTTTGTTTCCAAAGATTTTCCTATCAAATAGTTAATAATTAATAGGTCTACTATAAAGTCTGTATGCTCTCACAATGTTACATAACAATCGCTTCTTGCTGCTGCTCGTGATAAAAGAACGTTATTTTCTGTTTAGTTGCAGGAATGGTCCAAATATATAAATATATATATATATACATATGTATATACGTGTATATATATATACCATATACTTTTTTGGTTTTAACGAGAGAAAAAAAAAAACTTTCTTCTTCACAAAATACAATTCGGTTTAGCGCCGCTTATTCGTTCATGATATTATTTTGGTGGACCGAATCGGTGACAAGCTCCTGTAACAGATAAAAATAACAATAATTAATAGTAGCACGATTAATAGATTCATCCTTCTGCACAGATGATTGACAAAAAAAAAAATCATACTCACGTTTGTGTTAGCGCTTTCGATAGCTTCATTGACCGCAGCCGCTACTGCCTTGTCGCTTATATCGATTTCCTCAATAGCCTGTCGTAAAGGAACGGAAAAGAAAATTAGTGAACTTTGAAATTAAAATTGCACTTAATCAAATATGATTCAAGAGAAATAATATAAAAGTCAGATGGCCCCTCGCTCTGTAGTCTTCACTTGAATATTTGCTAACAAACTTCAGGACTACCTATGCTTAGCAAGCAATAAATAGCCGAATGGCGATCATCATGCTTATATGTATATTACTTGTTGTCAGCGCGATCGAATTACTTCAACTGTTACAACTGTCATATATCTATATCTATGTTACTGGTCTGGAGCCAATACACACAATTGGTAACATTTTGAATCTCATATGTCCTCGCATACCTTGGTCACAGAGGCAACGTCTTCGGTGATAGCGGGTTCCGAAGGCGGAAGAATTGGGATTTCAGCTGGTACTGCTGGGGCAGGACTTGCTGGAACTTCGTTCACACTCTCTGTCGTGCTTATTTCAGCTGGGTTTTCAGCAAGTGCTTCTGGCTCCGGGGTTTTCTGTAAATTCAATCAATAATTAAGTACAAGATTTGTTGGAATTTCCGAGGAAGTTTTCATTCCACCTGTTCCCATTCCACTAGGTATAAGAGCGACTGCTGTATTAAATCTGTCTGCTGAGATTGATTTTTTTTCAATTGACTTTACCAGACTTAAAAAAAAAACATGAAAATGTATTAGAAATCAAGTTCATTTTGATCAAGATACTATGGTAGTTAGTCACTTATACTATTACATTTTTGATTTGGAAACAATTTCAAATAGGATAAGAATTTACCGCACTTATTGGATGTACGGATAAATCTCAATCAATAGCTATTCATGCAGTGAGACAATAACAGTTCCCCAGGCAAAGATAATTCGCATGCGGAGCATACCAGTTTTCTACAACAGACGCGAATTACAGAGCTACGAATTGATGGAATTTGATTTGTTTGTTTCCAGTTCAACTACGTCTATCAATGAGTTCTTTTTCTAACTTGAATCAGTTAACTATAGTTTTAATATCAAATGCCATATTGATCTTCGTTTCGGCTACTAATATACGGGCTGCGATTTTGCATCCGTTTCTAAAACCAATCTACTTGGTTTCATCTCTAATTCGATTGCAATAAAATTATGTTAATATTTCAAGAAAACCAAGAGGCAAACAACACAGGGGTCACAGGAGTTTTGGGACAGAGCATTAGAGATTGTTAATAATTTTGTTTGGGGATGGATGAAAGATTTCGGTAACCATGTATAACACACAAAATACAAACGGGTAGATGAACATCGCCACAACACGAAGAGATCGCCTTAAGACATACCTCGACTCATAAAAATTAATAGTTATTCATTGGAATCCGCAAAAAGAGTTTCACATTTTCAACTAACTTGCTCACAGCATTCCAGATTCACGGCCATTCTTCCAATAATTAAACGATTGACTAATTACCTGACTAACTGACTGACTGACTAACTGAATGAGTCACTGACTGACTGACTAACACATTTTTGGCTATTCAGTTTTTCTATCCCATAATGTTAAGGAGAATGCACTTTAAACTTTTTAAGAAGGAGTAACCCTATATAAATCTATAATGAATGTTGTACATGCTGTTCCATAAAATATTTATATGTTGCCTAGATCGTCATGCTGAAACCCCAGAACGAGCCCTATGACAAATTTTGAGATGTCATGAATACGATCTTCGCGTGATGCTGACAGGAGGAGGAAATATGTTAAATTCTATCGATACGGGATAATAAAGGAATGTGTAGCAACAGGGGGACCCAGGAATTAGATACTTCAGGCTATCACAGAATGTTGAAGCGCATACAGAGACAGTTGTCAATCAAGTGGTGAAATTTTTTTTGCCATCAATATTTGGCGTATTGGATCATGCCAGGATGTGCATTTAGTCACCTGGGCGTTCTCCGGCACAGCGGTTGTTGCAGCACTTAACAATGGACAACTGGGCCCATTTTCCACTCCATTTATTCCCTCAGATTCCGCTAATCTCTCCTTCAATTGAACATCCGAATCATTGTACGAATTAAGGCTTTGCGAAAGCGACTCCACTTCGAATTCTTGATTGCTCTGGTCATCAATTAATTGCGTTTGCGAAGATTCTTTTTGTGATAGTAGAAGATTCGCAGGACTAGGTTTTTTCAGGGCTAGAATTTCTTCAATAGAATTTCCATTTTCAACAATCGATTCAGGATCTGAAGGTGCTTTAGGGATAACTGGACAAAGAATGGGTTGTTCTAAGATATTATCGGCAGGATTGGGAAGGTCTTTGGTTGGCAACGAGCAAATTAGGGGCTCTACGTTGCCGTTGGACACTTCATTGGGTGGCGCAGGAAGATCGTTTAATACATCTGAGATGTCTTTAGCTGGCAGAGGACAGGTCGACAGTTCCGATAATAATTCATTTTTCGGACTCGCGAGTTTCTCGGACGGAAGAGAAGAATCAGATTCATTTAAAATGTCTGTTACAGAGCTGGACAGTTCTTGCAAAGATTCTTTCACAGGACTAACAAGTCCCTCAACAGACATATGACAGGCCCTTATTTCCTCAATGGGATCAAAAACTACTTCAGACTCAAAATTTCCAATTACATCGTTCGATTTCATAGACAAAGCAGCAACAACTTCCGTCAAGCCATTTATTAGATCAGCCGAGTCGTTAATTTTTTCTGTTAACAATTCGCCAATATCCTGAGATTTCTCAAAGCTCGGGATTGGTGACTCTGGCAGAGGCGGAACCGCATCTTCAACTAAATCTATTATTGTGGGCGTACCTGATTCAATTAGCACTTGCTTTTCATGAACGGTAGTGACCTCGGGTGCATTGACTTCTGTCTTCTCTAATAAAACAAATTCCGCTTCAGGCAGTACAGTTTCGAGGGTTGGACTAATTTCTGAGATTTTATCAGCTGAAATTTCAACAACATCAACTGTCTTAGATTCTGCCACAATTCCTTGCGACTCTATTGAGTTTTCAAGAGTGATAATCTCATCTTTCTTAACAAGGGAGTCGACAAAATCATCTTCAGAAAGTACAAGTGCCGGCTTGGCTTCGACCAATGATTCTTCGGACAGTGGAAGTGGACCTTCCTCCGACTGAATCACCAAGTCACCTGTCTTTTGAAGCTCGCTTTCCTGAGCCGCAATTATAGGTTCAATCTTTTCAGTAACGATATTATTCAACGCCTCTGATGATGCCGAGTCCAGCCCAGACACACCATTTTCTACTATATTTTGTGGCTCACTTTCCAAACTGACTGTCAACTCTTCAACAGACTTTGGCAAACTTGCAATTTCTTCACTGATAGCATTTTCAATCAAAGATTCTGGAATCTTCTCAGGAACAGATTCCACTGATTTGACTATTTCCGATACAATCACGCACTCCTCTACGGGCACAGGAATACTCTGTGCCGCCTCCGCAAGCAAGTTAGTTTCGGTTTCTTTCGGACTATCCGTAATGGCAACAGGAAGGGGTTCGGATGCTAAATTTGATTCAACGATATTTGACTCAACGGTATTCGACTCAACGGTATTAGACTCTGTAGCGACAATCGTCTTTGAATCGTCAACGGACTGAACTGGTTCGACGAGCTCTTTAGCTATCTGTGATGCCATACTAGCAGCCTCGGCAGGCACCTTCAATGCTTCGGCTAATGCCGACGCATTAGCAGCGGCATGCTGAGCCTGCTGCAAAGGGGATGGATCAATGGGGGTTGGTGGAGGGCTGGAAGGAAGTGGGGGTGGGAGGTCCTCACTGGTTTTCCTCTCAATGATAGACGGCGTCGCAATTGGCTGAGCTCGAGTTGCTCCTATCGGGGCAGTTATGGCCTGTACTGGACTGACCTCTTTCTCAGCAACCACAGTTTCGACTTTTTCGATTTCCTCTTTCTTTTCCTCAACAGGGACAGGAGTGGGGGCAGGAGTGGGTTCCTTTTTCTTTTCTTCGACAGGGGTAGGAGAGGCAGGGGCAGCCTTGTCTTCCTCCTTGACTTCGGCAGACGCCGGAGCAGATTCGATGGTTGGGCTGCTTACTCCGGTCTTCTCGTCGGCAGAACTTTCCTCAACTGGAACTGCAGCTTCGGCTTCCTCACCACCCTGAAACAAAAATCAGAACAAATATGTTAAAAACAGGAATGGAGTGAATTACTGCAAAAATGCTCAAGACTTGGTGTCGTAATATTCTTGTATTTATGATAATTCAATAATAAATGCATTACTTTGAAACAATACAATTTCACGATTCTCTCGGATGGTCTCAAACGCGCTATCTTTCAGTGTGAATAACTAAATACCGTTTCGGAAATAAAATAGTTTCAAGACGATAACGTCAGATAGTGATTATGATTATACTACAAAATTTTGTACATCAGTAGACTAATATATCTTCTTCATATTCCTCTCATACCCTCAATAAGTCGACGATGACAATACTTGAAGTCGATATTCTGACAATAAAGGAAGGGGAAGAAGATGATACCCACTTATCGGTCGTGACCTAATACACATGAGGTGGAAGAGGGTGGAAGACAGGAAAGTACTTTTCGTCTGGTTTGCCAGACCCAACAGTTGTTCCACAGAGTAAAACGAGTGAGTCCTTGAAGTGAGGGTAAAACTATCCACAGAGTCTGCAGTATGTCCTCAATAGGAGAGAGGAAAATTGCAAAGGGGAGAGATCTGAGGCAGGGTTTTATAAGAGGGTAGCAATTCATGGGGTCTGTCGGTTAAAAGAGTAGAGGGTGATAACCACGCCACACCACGTCATGCCATGAAATGCAATAGTGTCACTATGTCACCCGATCGTAGTTCCACAGAACCTACATTCGCCAACAGTTTTGCCCCTGCACAATTTCCTCAAATGTTAATTGAAGTTATCGGCAATTCATTTCCGCAATTCAAGGATGAATATAATTGAATATTTTCAGTTAAAAAAAAAAGGAGCCAACTTCGCGATTCTCGAATTAATGTTCATTGCACAAGCTAATGGTCTGAATTAGGCGATATTTTTCAAGCACTGTAGTTTATTAACATAATCATGAATAATGTATCCATTCTATTGAACGGGACGCGAGGACGATACGGATGATTAAATAGCAGGAGGAAAAATATTCGGCTTGAATTGAATAACGAGTTACGTTGTTGAATTCCCATGAATATCACCAGCAGTACCATAATAGGTACTACCTAAACTGCAAAGTCCTTTAACCGTTGCTAGTTGACTCGTTAGGAAGACTCGAGATCAGGTGATGCGGCTCTACTTTAGATGGACTGCAGAAGACTAAGTCGATTCTATGTTGATTTCAGAAGGACTGAAACTTTAATTCAAATGGACTATTTAAAAAAATTTTAGGACTAGAGAAGAAAAAAAAACATCGAACGCAGGCTGTAGTGAACAATTAAATCAAAATGACTTAATATTCAAGCAGGCGCTCGAGAACGAGATGATAAAGGAATGAGATAATTTGGCAAAACACTGAGCACATAATCAGCATAGTTTCTACGTGGATTGTCCTGGGTTTTTAGACATATATTTATGAGCGCAATTCACTTCGTTCAACGCCGAGAAATGTAATTCCCTATTCGTAATTATGAGCATTGCTATACTGCAGCATTCTTGGAAAATACCTTCGCAAACTCTGGATTTAAAGCCCAATAGTATTAAAATACGAAAAGCGTCCAAGGTCTACTGCCGTACGTATTTTTATACATGCAGATCGTGACTCGTTACCGAAAACGTATCCGGATGATTTCTTCTTTTCTTTTTCAGAGATTGAAAAACAAACTTTCAGAATCGAAAAACCGGAATTCACTTACATCGAGTAAGTTATGTCCAATATCGTATATCTGGCGCGTAGAACAAGGGCAACATCCCAGGGTAAGAGGAAAAAAATCGGAGATTTTGTGTCACGTATGTTTACCAGATAAAAAGCGTGTCGCGTTTACAAATGAAGCAAACGGACGGGAACGAGAAACGCTGTTAGGTGAAGGAGAAGAAGCTCTTTCCTCGAATCGTCGAAGGCACTATAAGCCGATGATTTAGGTTTTTTTTTTCAAGGTTCGAATTCCTTTATACAATGTCGGTAAAATCGAGAGTAAAACATTTGCATCGGGTTTTAAGAGAGCCTCACAAAAACGCTAATCGTTTAAAAAAGAAATAGAGAAAAGTACTGGTGGAAAAACAAAAATCGAGCCTGCCTATTTTATACGATTGGCTTTCACCCAAGGGGAGCATATTTTGAAAACTGGATCAGTGCCCGAATGCGGTGTGCATAGCTGTACTAAAACCTATGCGAGAAAACTCGTGGAAAGCTGAGTCTGCTGAAATAAACTACATAAACTTTAAGAGGATTTGCCATTATATCCACCTGCTGCAGAATAACGTGATAAAATGCAAATATTACAAGAACTGCAGCACTGATGTCTACCAACGACGCAAGTCTCGAAAAAAAATTTACTACGAGAGGTCGAACCTTGCAAATTTTACACGATGCACGTCGCAGAAGATGTTCTCTGCATCACAGAAGTTTTTTTTTTTTTTTTGTCTTCTATTCTTTTGTGTTCTGTCTCTGAATATCTGTCTCAAGTGGTAGTGACCTCAAACTTACTCGTGAGAAAATGAACACATAATAAAACAATGCGATTTAAATATACGTACAACGTATTACCTCTCTTCATACTTATACTTACTATGTGAGAACATACTTCACCATAGAGATCGCGTGACGATTAATTGAAAGTAAGAGCGCGTGTGCGTCATACTTGATAATTATTACATTCGTAAGAGTTTGTACCAAACACGCAATTTTTACTTCTCCAAATACATTTCTACCATCTCAATCTATACGTAGATCTTATAAGTAACGATGCGTAAATATGCAGATTTTGTTCCTCCGCATAATTAATTCACACGCATAATAAAAATAATACATTCCAACGTAATTTCAGTTAATTACATTAACCAATGGAGTGATGGAGTGGATTACGCGGTTGGATCTTTTCCTAATTGTAAGTCAGCTGTTCGCAATGTCAGTAAGTAAAATACCTAATCAGCTTCAACAGTTTTGTAAGATTGCGAGTTGCGGTATAAATAATATCATTCTTCCATTGTAGTTAAATAACAATTTAAATAATAAAAACTGTCCGTAGACGAGAGGCACGTGCAACTGCGTAGGTACTCGACGTTCAACGAGCCCTCCCTAACGACGACGACGACGAAGATGAAGAAGAAGAAGACGACGCCACCGACGTATAATCCCAAAAGAGGCTTAGAGTATATTCTGCAAGTGAGATTATAAGCCGAACGTTTCAGACTCGGAAAATATATCTGCGCATTTAGCTTTTATTACAGCAGAGAGAAAGAAAGGAATGAAAATGTGACGTCCTTCAAACTTTCGTTTTGAATTATCTCCCCCAAGAAATTATTAAAAAACAAAGAAAAAAAAAAAAACGATGGAGAAGAAAAAGAAAGGAGTAATGATAATGATAAGGTGTAAGTTAATTTTCACATCATCGTCCCGCCGTAGGCAACCAAAACTGATACTGACAGAAAGAAAAGAAAAGAAAAGAAAATTATTTGTTGGCATGAAACTTATCGACCGTGAAATGTTACAGCTTCTACATCCCGCGAGGACGTTAAAAATGCATTAGCTTAACATCTAAGACCGACCCGTGGGGTCAACAGACTGAAAGTACGTTTTATTTTGCCCTGCGGGTTCTACGCGTGACGTACCAGAATTATACCCTTCTTCCATACTTTCTCTGCCTTTGTACACGCACAATTGTCAGACCTCAAATATACTGAAAGGTACGACAGAAAGAGGTTGAAAAAAAAGGTAATGAAAATAAAAAACAACAAAAAAAATCTAACGCGTGATATAAGTAGCAATAATTCAGGGAATAATGGATTCAAAAAATTTCGTTACACATTTCGATCTTTTGTTTTTCAAATTGTTTTCATTATTTAAATAATTTTTTTTTTTTATAGTATCTCATCGCTATAATTATTATCCAGTTCGTTAGAGCGTATCAGTAGCTTTAGGATACCATGAAAACGATTAACACAAATGAGATAAAGACCATAAAAAAAAACGGTGTTACAGTTTCGAAACATGATATGATAAAGTGTGTGCCAAAAACCTTGGCGATTCCAAACCTGATTTTTTAACAAGGAAAAAAAACACGAAGCAAAGCTCTGGAATGCTATGCACACAGAGAAGAGTTAGTAGTACCTATTGTTTCAAATATCGTAGCTGCAGATGCGCGCAATGATTTCAATAAAATTATGTTAAAATATAAGATCGTTAACAGAACTACGTCTTCCTTTGTACAAACACGCACGTGCTACGCGATGTATAATGTTAACTGAACTACGCGCCTCTGTATAGATTCTGATCTCAAGACTTAACTTTTTTTCATGCACATGTAATTATAGCCCTTGTTTCAGATTTTATCTATCAAAAAGATCCAAGTTAATCATTTCCTTTTTTTTTTCTTTTTTTCTTTTTTTTTTCTTGTCGGTACATATTAAGGTGAGCTAAAATGGAGCCTCTCGAAATTTAAATACCGGTCAATTTCGGGCTCCACGAGGAATGTTTTTATAAACTCCGATAAAAATGTACACATGTATTCGGTCAGAACTGTCTGATTCAACAGCTGATATATTATATCAATGTAATCTGCATATGTAACATCTCATGAAAAAATCTTGTTTGAATTAATGTGAAAACTATCGTTAATTAGTTTAGAATTGATGATTCGGGATCAGATTGACGTGTGACGGTTCGGAGTAGAGCGTCGTGTGCTCGCGGAAATTAAGTGAATTGACACGTGTGTATATACATAGGATATACATATATCCCCAGGCTTTCGGTGGTATTAAAGTATATAAAACAGATTTGAGAATCGTGCAACACGCGAGATATCCTATACACATAAGTTGAACGGAAGGCGAGCGACAACCGAGGCGTGTCTGTCGTTAATGGAAAAGTTGGCGCCCGCGTGTCCCGAATGGCGAAGATTTTTATTATTATTTGATTAAGATCCTGAGATCGGAAATCCCCGTATACTTCGACACCAATTAATTACGGTCTAAGCTAAGAAAACTTTCCCTTATATATTATATCACATCTATATAAATGGAATAATCAACGCGATATAAGATCGATTTCTCGCCCTTTAACAAGATTTGATGATCCGAACCGAAATTCACACATGAATGACAGTGATGTGGATATTTTCTACGCGACGTCGACGAGTCCGTAGGTCTATTTCAGCTCGAGTTTGGCATCAAAAGCATTCACGGTTGGGACGGTCTTAGTTTTATTCGCGAACTTTCCCTGCTATTTTTATACGCTAAGGCATATCTTCGTCGAGGTGCGTAACGAGTGTCGTCTTACTTGAGACCAACGGAACGAGTCTTCAAACGCGCGTCTGCACCTTAAATGAACCTATAAACATCGGATCGATAAAAGTAGGAATATATAATAATTTGATGAAGAAAATGGAAAAAGAAAAAGATTGATTTCCGTAAGTTCCATAAATTCGTAGACGGAGAAAATAGGAAAAAATTCTTTGCTGGTGGATGGAATTGAAATTATACTCATCAGAGGAATTTGGTATTGGATCGTTGATTATTATTGATTCTGAGGCGCGGTATAATAATTTGCGTCGAGTATATTAAGAGATACAAAACAGCTGACGCCTGGCTCGTTAGTATTTAATATAATTTTAAAAGACCGATCGGCTATTCCGGTCGTATTCGAGTCACTGGGCTTACGCTTCGAACGTCAGCGCGTTATGAATCACCGAAGATGTTTCGTACGATATTATACTGCATCACGAGTTTTATTCCGTCTCAAATTATATTACGAATAATATGAAATTGCAACTGGAGCAATTCATGTTTATGTACACGTGGAATTCATATTATGAAAATGAAATTATATTTCGAGTAAAATTGTTGTGTGTATTCCATATGATGTTATGTGTTATGAATATATTTTGAACACCAAACGTGTTAGAAAAAGATCACATCAACTCAAGATCAAATTCGGTATTGTTAATTGATCAAAAAACGAATGCGAACGTAGGTAAATTATTTTGTTGTTTCGTTAGGTGTTAATTTTGTTTTAAATTAAAAAAGTTATAAGCGTTGCGTAGATCCTCCCAGCGTCTTCCAAGACGTCGTAATATGGGTGGGAAATCTCCGCTTTGGAAGGCGAGATTTGGTAATAGATAAGGGGGTCGTACCGTGGTGGAGGTTTCATTCGTAGGTGCAGGTTCATGAGGATTAACGGGGGCTGCTAACCCTAGCAGCGGGACCGAGGCCAAAATACGACGAGCACCACGAGCCATTGCTCCGGCGGCGCGACATACGCCGCCGGTTATCGTCCGGCCTACCTTCAGGACGGACTCCATAATATCTTCAAAACCAGTTGTCCAAGATCAAGAACAGCCCTCGCACGCACCACCCACTGAGACAACGATAACTTTTAGCCAGGTATACAAGATGCTTTTCTCTTATCGGAGCAGATTTTCTAAATGATTTCGATTCGACGAGCTCAATCTTCGTTTGATTTTCACCAATTCGATAGATTCTAGGGAAATTCAATGCGTGTTATGAATAAAAAAAATGGCAATTAATTGGAACCGTCTACGATATTCCGTGGACATCGATCGGGTTCGAGGTTCTACAAACTTTGCCCACGATTTTTTTCCTTTTTTTTCTTTCTTTTACTTTTCATCTTTATTAAAAAAATATGTAAGACGATTATTATACGGTCCAGATTCAAAACTCTTGAATGTATCAGATACATTCTAATAACCCTGTAATATACCGAAAGCCCTGGGTACATCTTGAAATTTAATTTGAACTCCTCTCGAGAATCCCAAATCCCTTAATTTGCAATCCATGGTAAATTAACCCTGAAGGGGTTTATTCAGAGCGATGATTGTTTTATTCATTCCACCCATCGCGTGAGATTATTTCACTGTCATCGTCGCAAAAATGAGTACGACATCGAAGGCGTAACGGTATGATAAAAAAAAAAATAAAACAAAAATTCACCGACAAAATTTTTCTTCAAAGTATGTAGAACCTCGAGAAGCTGATTTTTCCGATAATCAGGATATTTTCTGTTGTTTTTTTTTTCCCCCTCAATTTCGAATATCGAACAAGTACCTCACACGCGGACCGCTTCTACCAAACACTGCGTTACACTGACTCGGAGTCTTTCAAGTTTGACCATACGGTTTTATATAGAGACGCTGAAAATCTTCCCCCGACTCGATGTACTATTGGTTAAAATGAACCAAGAGGCGGGGGTCAATTGCGGACGAAGAAAACGAAAACGAATACGAAGACGAAGCCGAAGAAATGAAGCCAAAGGCAGTGCGACGCTTCCTGGGCCCGCAAACCTCGCAGCAGCTAACCTCCATCCCCGAACAGATACAAAGAAAAAAGCGCAGAAAAAATGCGAGGAAAAAAAAAATGACGGAAGAATTCGAAGACGAAAAGAATCACGCGGCAGAGCACAACCTCGACAATTCTATTCTTAGATACCGCGAAGAGCGTAGAACGTCACCGCGGAATAGCGAGTGCACACATACGTAGAATATTGTAACGTACATGCGTTCGCCTCTCCCGTCTGGAAAGCTCAGAGAGTGCATTATACACATATCCCCCAGACAAAATCTATTGTTCTCTCTATCCGCTTTACTTCACACCACATCGCGAGTCTCCGGCTCTATAGGTTCTAGAATCAAACTTATACAACGTCGAGGTGTTGGATGATACTTTCGAAAAGCTTCGATGATTTGCATTCATTCCGTAAATGGGGTGAGAGAAAAGTTCGAGCCGAAGGTGATCATTTTCTTTTCGAAGGAAGAAAGAGACTGTTCTTTCAAGAAACGGAGAAACAAAAATCCGCATTCTATTTCTGACTCCGTAAATTTACGGTCAAATGATTCGCCAGGACACGCGCCTGCAGCTATATAGAATTTTCAATGATTCATGTTAGCCGATTTAATGTCCGACTATATTCATAAAAAAGACATTCGTCTTTCTTCAACATTTCTTTACAACGTACCTAAAGCTATTAGTCAGAAGACATTTTATCGACGAGCTGTCAAGGTTCGTCAAAGTCCGGAAATCGATGGCTAAATAATTTTGGCTAACCCCTTAGAAATTGGCTACGCGCGTCTTCGGCCGTTCTCCAACAACGCATTAAGCCGAAGGTTACATTCACGTGAAAGCACCGTGGAAATAAAGATAACAGCAAGAGAGATGTGGTAATCGATATAGCTAAACGAATCTGAGCTAATCCTGACCTGCTTCTGGTGTAAAGAACTTCTTTTCTTTCAGTAAATCTCAGCAGGATTATTCCATGTATTATACCCATATAGGAAGTTTCCGGTTTAAGAGTTAGCGGAGATTTTGTATGCTTAGTCCCCTGTAGCGCCAATTTTTCCCCCGTTTTTTTTCCTCTTCTTTTTTTCTTAGCCGTAAATATTTTTTCTTTCCAGACCCTCCAGAGTTCCTGCGATATCTATATTAAACACACTCGTCGTACAGATTTTATATTACGCCTGATTTCCGATACCAAAATAATTATTTTACGAGTAGGCGTAACTCGGAATTTATACTACGTTACATTTCAGCGCATTCCATAAGTGGCACGAGATTCTCAGGATTCCATAAAAGATGATTATAAATCCATTAATATAAAATTCCCACGACATCGACCTACGCGTTTACATTCACTCTGTATACATATATATGAGAATCATCGTGACCGATGACCAATTGATTGAAATATCAACTCCTTTTTATTCGCTGAATATAATTAAAGATCATTTCATGAGATTACGAACACGAGGTTCTGTGTCACGATCAGATAATACATTTTCTGCATATATAATCATCGTTTATAACACGCACATATATGTACACGTTATATAGTTGAGGCGTTGAATGTGCAGTTTGTTAGTTTGTAAATAAACGCTGTAATGCAGCATTAGGCTCGATCGCTCATTGTCTTCTTCGGAATTGGCAACGGCGCTCGAGGAATGCGAAAGACGAGAAGGTATCCCTATGGGAGAGGGTGACGCCGAAGTTATGCACGCGCATTCCTATCTTTTATTGTTTCTCGCACGAGCGATAGAGTTCTGCAATCTCACGCTATCTATCTTCACATGTGTCAAATCATCGACACCCAAAACTTTTGCCGTATGAATTCCAACGGACAATATATAAGTTAGTACGCGACAGTGCCAAGAAAAAAAAAAAAAAGAAAAGAAAGTCGAATGGGATTCCTAAGTTCCTGTGGTCAAAAAATATTTCTACATTTTTCAAAAAGTTAAATACCGAACGAACGCCTATGATTATAAAGAAAGAAAAAAACAAAGAAGGGAACATAGGTGTAAGAGACTGATGTAAAACATGAATTTAATTGGAAGGAATGATAGTAATCTGGTTCGCAGTAAGGGCACGAAGTAAAATGAATGGAAATAAATGTGGTATTGGAAATTCAATCACTTCGAAACCCTCGAGCGTACGCGCCGCTGGATTTGCTCCGTTGAATTCCGAACGGAATATAGTAGAATGGAATGGAATGGAACGGAACGAAACGGAACGCAGCGTAACGGAAATCTTAGGAACTGTATACGGGCGAAGGAGATTTCGATATATGTGTAGACTATATATATTCGTGTTGGATTGAGCTTCTCTCTTGCTTTCGATAGCTTCCAACGAAGGCAGCATCTGCTAGACTAATTCCGACGACATTTCTACCCGCTGCATTTACCACCGGAAGATTGAGCAGAACTCTCTCGCCATGCTCCGCACCACCTTTTCTACTCGTCTGAATTTCAATTCAAGCTTTGTAGAAAAACAAGAACAGGAAAAACGGTTAAAAAGAATACCGTGTAATACCTAATCCCATGATCCGCACGTCGCCGTTTTATAAACAAGTTATTTGCGATTAAAACAACAAATATATACAAAGTTAACAAAATTTAGGAACCTATCCAAACACTACCCGCCGAGGTCAGATTTGAATTATTTTTTCTATAAACCTCATGGGAAAACATTCTTCAACCGTTTACTAGAATTAGAAAAAATAAATAAAGAAAAAATCGGCTTGTTTGGACATCATTTCTTTTCTACCTCCACCTTCTGCGTCCGGAATATATGACGTTATACTCGATCAAAAGCCAAAGTATATCCGAGGGTAGTTTGGGAAAAGAAAAAAGAACAAAAAAAGGTATAAGCTTAACAAATTTCCAGGATAAAATTGCACATATCTTGCCTGTATACGGTATATTTATAGGCTTACCGTGTAGGGGGAATTTCGTGTCTAACTCGAAGAAATCCCTCTCAGAGGTCTATCTCCCCTTTCTTGGAGGACGATACCTATAGCGTGGTCCTTCTCACAAGGGTTCCGGTGGGTGTAGCGAACGGCGTCAAGTTTTTGAATTATTGTTCTCGAGCAACGTTACGGCGGTAGCAGTAGATAGTAATTGTATCATATAGTATAAGACGAGCGCTACGATGTTCCAAAGGAGCCATGGTAAAATGCGAGGCTCGTTGTAGTGTGCGGCGCATCGTCAGACAACAACCCCCTCGACTATATCATCCTTCGTCTAACCAAACCTGTACGCATAGTCACGCACGTCCGCTTCTAGACACTTGCTCACATATCAGAGCAACGTAAGAAGATTGTAGAAGACCTTATATGTACACAGGTTATGTGCATCTTCATTCTTGCATCTATCTTACCAGCTTATATTCGAGCATCTCATTCCACGGACACTCCGACATCTCAACCCTCGACGAGTCAGAAATAGATTACGCCCATCAATCCTTCACTCAAATGTCCAGCGAACGAAGAAATTCCACATGATATTCTTAATATCGCAAATTCAACGTTACTGATACAACGAAAAAAAGATGATTTCCTTCTAACCGCAACAAAGTAACGTACCGTAAAATCTCACATATAATACATGTACTCGATTGTTATGTCGTTTCGAGACCGGGACACATAGAAGGGTATAAAAGTATATGGGGAAATTGATGAATCGACGATGGAAAGTGGCTCTCTACGCACGGTGTACACGTGGGACAGGAAAAAATGAGGGGTAAAAAAGTAGGTATAATATCTGAAGTTGATCGAATCGTACGGGCGAAGCTTTCGTCAACTCGACATCCGATCGAACAAACTTTCCCTAGATGTTTTGGAAACCGAAAAGACTCGGGGGCGGGAGGAGGGAGGGCGAAAAGAAGGAGGTCGCAGGAAGAATGGGATCGGTATAAAACGTAACCACGAGTGCTCGGAAGAGATGTAAACAGAATATTGACTACACAGATGAAGTGACATCGATTTATCAAAAGAGATGCTCGTTTTGTCTCCTTTATTCAAAACCCACCCTCTACCCCTTGTACGTACGCCACGTATGTGATGTGGGTGCATTCGACGCAGGATGAGTTACGACGCGCATCTCCACCTTCTTTTTCATCTATTTTTTTACTTTATTTTTCATTTTTTATTTTCAAGAGTTTCAAGAACGCCGACACACGGACCGTACTACCGAGTATACTATAGCATACGGTAGGACGGGATCATCCCACTAGAAGAGTCCTTAAGGACTTCTTTGAAGATTATTTCGGTAAATATTTGTCAGAATATTCATCTTTGGATACATACCGTGCACGTTTCGGAGTAAAAATAAAAATGGGTTTATAGAAAAAAAGATAAAGAAAAAAGGGCTGAAAATTTGATTGCCCAAGTCGTACTCTTCAAAATTATCTGTCAAAATTTTCCGCAATCTTTGTAATATAAAAATGATATTAAACTTGACAAGCTAAGTTACATTTAATCACAGAAATAATATAGATAGAATTTTTATTCCGATACTTGTGGCCAGGAATAGATAATCGAAAAGTAGTTTGACCGACTTTAAAAAAGAAACATGAATTTAACGAGTTCGAGCGATACTGAATATTACCTCTTTTGCCTTCAAGATATACGGACATTGCGAGCAATAAGCTAAGGGAGAAAAATTGAACGAGCAGAAAATTCTCGTTCCGATGAAAAATATACTTGAACAGATTCTACACGAAATTGAACTCGGATCTGAAGATGAGCAATTATTCACGGCACAAAAAGATAATTAAAAAGCATAAATTGAAAGACGGGGGGGACCGTCTGAAGGGTTCTTCTGTACGGACTCTGTGCGGGGGTATAAAAAATTATCATCGAGTGGCGCACGAGCGAGCGAATGTGACAAAATTACTATAGGAATAAGGTATTCTATAGAATAATTCGTAGGATGCAAAGCCGTTACGGGAATCAAGGGATAGATGTGCATATATCGCGCGTCAGCCGGCAACCACCTCTGGCATATCTCATTACCCCTGAGCCTGGGGACGCGTACTTCCGGTGGCGTCTGGCGCTTTAATCGTAATTAAAGTAAACTATAAAGGACGGGTGGACGGGTGGCTGGGTTATATTCTGTCATCTCGTTACACGGAGGTCTGGGTCATGGATTAAGTTTACCATGCCTCGAAATTTTGTCATACATGTTACAAAAAAATGTTTGTAATTCGTCGATTTAAATAATCCGTGTAAAAATATGTAGGATCTAAAAAATAAGCCTGTACATTACGCTAAACAGAATTTGTTTCATCCGCGTAGGTCGCGGTTACTGTTTACCGCAAATATTCTTTTGGGGTCAAAATCTAGGCTCGGACTCCGACGGAACGAGACAAGTTTTCGCATTCTTCCACCCCAGCTTACCTCATAATCTACACATATTTGTAGCCCTTACACAATTGCGCGCTGACACACGAAACCCTGCACGAGCAGTTGAATCTCAAGAGCGTTGGGCGACCCGGCAATAATTATAAAACGTCGTTTCGCAAAGTGGAGGAGAGTGTCCTGCAAAGTCCGTCGTCCCTTCCGCCCTTTCACGCTGTCCAGCCATCCACGGTCGCGTACCTTCTCACCCTCTCATTTCACATTCTTCCAACAAATCGCTGTAATTTCGGGGGCTCCCTTTCATTTCAACTTGCAACTGGACGTGGTATACAATGGGTTATACCGTGGATAATTTATGCATACGTAATTTTCAAGAGGCCACGAATGGACCGACCAGGAACGAACGAGAGAAAAAAAGATGCCCCAGAGACGAAAAAATAAAAGTTTCCAACAAAAGCTGCTGATGGTCGTTTGATCAGTTTTTTTTTTTATCATGTTGACGGATTTTTTTCATGCGCTGTGTGAATTCTTTTTGTTAATAAAAGTTTTATAAATGAATGGAATTTTAAAATATTTTCATTTGGAAATGATCAGGAAAATTATGAGACGTGCCATAACTCAATCTCTTTTCTAATATTTTTTCCTCGTTCATTTCTGTCTAGGCTTCGTTACGGCTCGAGGTGGTATTCGATAATTACGCGATAGGTCAAAAAACAGTAGAAGCAAGAGAGAACACGACCGGCTTTTATCCTAAATGGCAGAGGCTCGGTGCTTGATCGGGTTTTTGCGATGTTCGAGTCCTTCGTTAGCGTTGAGGATCGTGCGAAAACCCCGCGCGAGTTCGTCGGTTGCCATGGGTACAGCTGGCGCGTCCCGGCGTCTCGGCGCTCGATACTGGACGACGCCCAAATCCAGCGGCAGCAGCCACATCAGCCTCGGCAGCGGAGCAGCGAGCGGCATCAGGGCCGCCGCTACATCACCACCGGGGTATAGTCGGTGCCTCGTGTTTTAGCTCAATTTCGTAAACGTGAGACATACATAACCATACACCAGGTTCACCCCTACGCCCCCACGCCCCCACCCATAACCTACCTATACGCGACGTTAGTTTCTACAAGAAATAATTCGTCCTTTAGCTCCTAAAACACAAGGGTTCGTAGTTTCTATCAGCGTGCAAAACTACCGCAGGGGGAAATTATAACCCGTGCTAGTACCGCACGTTGTCTGTTGAGAATGGCTTCAGTTTCAGCTTCACCCGGCGGATGTAGATGAGAGAGAGGAAGATAGAAACAATTTTCCGAGCTTAATTGAATGGGAAAGAGCGTCGGAGGTGGAGGTTGAGGTAATGGGCTATTGTGTTAACGAAAAATTTAAGATAACAAGCGTGCGGAGAAGTTTAGGCACCACAAAAGTTTTGTGGGAATATATGCATTGAAAGAGGAACGAGAAAAATATGAAAATGTAGCCGGACATCAACCCCTGCTGAAAAAAAAATGTTTTTCGAGTCAAAGAGCGTGTTTTTTTTTTATGCCAACGTGAGGAATATCACAATTTCGTATCAGGTATGGTACAAAACACGTGAAACTGATGTAACAAGTGAACGGAATAAAAAAAAAAAATAGGACAAAAGCCGCGTCCGCGCGTTTCAGAGTTTACGTTTACACCATAACGCCAGTTTCCGGGGATGTAAAAGTCCCCCGTTCAACGGTGCGGAAGTAGCGAAAACAAAATAAAAAGAAGAGAAAGAAGCAAAAAAAAAATATCACGAGTAACGAAGTGGGAGATAGGAGAAATAAAAACAAACAAGCGAAACGTTTTAGCCGTGCTCGTAAATGAACATTTAATTTATCTTTACCAACTCGGCAGTATCCGCCTACAGCTATCGAAATTTTCATCAGTTGGGGTTTAGTCTTCAGGTAGAGAGAGAAAAAAAAAGATAGAATATTTGCGAAAAGTGAAAAATTGAGGTATATGAAAAACCAAGTCAGAAGCTGCATGCGGTCTGCATTTTGATGCTAAAACTGTGCAATGCAGGAGTTTTTTTTTTTAATTTTCAGAGCCGCAGTTTTCGTACACGAACAGCAATTAAGCTATAATGCTATAATTTTGCGTATAAAAATTTTGAAAGAGAAGTTGAAAAATTATGAATTCTAGCTAGGCGAGGAAGACGTGAATGAGAAATCCCGTGAAGATAGTTTCGTTAGATATATGTACCTGTAAAATGACATCCTTTCCGACTTTTGCCGGAAATATCCAGCCGAAGCGAGGAGATATCCCGATATCCCGGTCCGCAATTTCCGGAAGAATTTCCCGGCTACTAGGGGATCGATTCTACGGTACTTCCGTCCCAACGTTTTTAGCACCGCGTGTTCACCTAGCGCCGTTAGTAAAGAAGAAAAATAGAAAACGAGAAACCGAGAACGACGAAAAACGAACGAAAGCAATGTACTAGCCCGGCGATATTACCGGTCGTCGAACTAACTTCCGATAAAATCTTCGGCAATTACTGTATACTGCAGAAAGAAGTAAAACTTATTTCCGACTCAATTAACCATTATAAATACCTGCGCCGCACCCCTCGGTTCGTTACTCGTATCCAGACTATCTCAATACCAATTATATTCGATAGTCACTCCGATATATGCGGTACACCGTGGTCATTTGATTTTCAGAGATCGAATCGACTGATAAATTAGTCTTTTGAGTGATGAATCACAAGTAGCGTAGGTACAACTTTTTTAATTAATGAATTATTTTTTTTCATCCTCTCTCTGTCCGTACGGGTACTCTAACTTTCAATCAGTGATTTGAAATGCTCTTGGTTTGTTAAACTCTGATCAAATTTCCCGTCACATTCGTCTGTTGAACCACTGCAACAAAATTAAATTGTAGCGTCTAAAAATGAGATAAAATAAAATCTTTCCAATACCTCGACGAAAGGCGCGTAGCTGGAGGAATAATGAATGTCCACTGCTGTAGGGTGTGCCGGTGCAATAGGTGCAGAGATTCGTTGACGAATCGTAAGGGCGTTATCAGGCGACACTTTGAGGCGTGGATAACTGCCGCTTGGAGAGGGATAAAACCAGGGTTATGCGAGGGGAAAAGGAATGAACGAGATAATTCGTTTAATCTAGTTGTAAGCATCAAGCCGATGCCTCTGGTGTCGATATCAGAGTCCGTCCAGAGCAGTCACCGTCCGTCCGTTGGGTTCGTGGAATTGCCCCTCATCCGTCGACTTCAACGAACGAACGACGACGACGACACCACCCAACCCCTTCCTGGCAAACATCCAGCCAGGCTGTTGTTCCCAGGGATTTTTTTTCGCTCGTTTTCTTCTGTCGCTATCTACAGTCTGCAGTACTTCGAGAGACTGATTATTTATTAAATAGGTATCAAGTGTTATATACCGTTCAATAGAATCAACGGAATTCATACGACACATGTTCAGTCGTTTCCGGAAGACTCGATCGACTGACTTAAAATTTAGTACCAAGAGTGTCCTTAAGTGTCCTTAAGGTCCGAGGAAACTCGAGGCTGGCACTGGTATGAAATATTAATTTAATCGGTTACGGCACCTGGACATAGCTGCACGTTGGGAGTGTTTCGCTAATTTTGTTGAGTAGTTTATTGAGTTCAATCTATTTAATGACCCTTACGATCACCCTCGAAAATTGAAGATGAGCGTTATTGATTATGAATCGAGGCTCTCCCATTACCAGTAGACTTTACACTATACATTATACCATACAACTATAGAGCATAGCATGTCGCGGTTGCATTTCCGTCGACTTTGACAAATTGACACGTGGCTATGGACACACCTGCACCATCTGTTTCCCCCTTAGTGGTCGTGAAAAGGATATAGAGAAGAGGAGGTTGGGGATCGGGGGGAAAGAAGGATGAGGACGCGGTGACCCGTGACTCACCGGAGGACGGGGCCCCGACATAGACTACGCTATCCCCGATTCTCCCCATTACAATCCAACTTGTATGCTACATCGGTTTGGTGATCGTCCCACGTAAACGGGGTTCGCCACACATCGCAGCAGCCCGATTCAATGTCGAGAAAGGAAACGAGGCAACGCTCGTCGCGTCGCTCCGCGTCTTTTTTTTTCTCCAATAAAATTTTCTCTCGAGCCCTGAGCTACAGCGAAGAACGCTGCAACGGCCGGCGCCGTGCATCGGTTTGCGATCTGGTGCAGCAGGATATTTTGCGAGAGAGACGACAGAAAAAAGGAGGCGAGATTGACCGATCAATATTTCATCGTTTGAAATGGGACAATAAACGAGACGACAGCCGAGGGGGAAATGAATACGCGACAACTATAGACAAACTTTTTTTTTTTTTTTGCGTTCCACGTTTTGACTCTCCTATTTTATGTACGTTGCAATTCTACAATCACAACAGAAAATTTTACGATTGTTATTAGGTCCGTACCTGCAATCACCGTCACACCGCTCTGGCAGGTGGTAGTTGTAATGATCTTTGCAGGATTGTATATATTTAAAAAGTGATTTTTGTAAAAAGTGCACTTCAATTCCCGGAGCTAAAATTTGCCATTTATTTCTTTTTCTGGGGATGAATAGGATGAAGGAGAAGAAGAAGAAATACCGGTTAGGCCGGTAATAAGTGATCGGTTGCGTAGGGTCGCGTCCGACTTCTTGGCCTGCGTCTCGTTACGTCATCGTGAACCAGAAACAAGGCTAAAAGTAAGTCCTCGTCGTATCCGAGAGTCCCGTCGTTGCATCTTATGTTAGCAAGAAATACCAATTCGAGCCAAACCGGTAATTCCATATACCCTCGAAATCTAATCCCGAAGCAAACGGAGAGAAAATAGAGAAAGAGAATAAATAAATAACCTGCAAGAGTTTCGATCGCGATAATTAATCCTGCAGGTTGTTGAGTAATAATTTCATGCATGAAAATTTCACCAAGAAAACAACGCAAAGGCTTCTTTCGTCCCGGAATCTGTACTGGTATTTTTTGCAAAACTTTACGTCGGAGCTTTTGAGGTGAATCACGGTCAAACCTGGACCGTTAGTACACCGTGCACTATGAGCTTCCTTGTTAGTTAATCACTGCTTGACTTCCCATGGCCGTAAATTTGCACGATCCTGAGTTCACCTGTGGCCCAAGAAATAGCGGTAGACGCTTATTTTTTGTCAGTAAATATAATGTCATCAGCTACTTTCGTGTACACTTTGTTTGCAATGATAAACTACCGTTGAAAACTAGAAGTGATTTACTCAAGAGTCACCGAACTACGCAATTATGTACGTACGTTATACCTACCATATCATTGCACCATGGACAGTAGGTGGTAACAAAGTAGTAAACTGAAATGTTCAGCCCACAAACAACTCTTTGTTAACACTACTTTGCACCGCGAAAGAAATTTAATAAAAAATAGAGAGAGAAAGAGATAAAAGAAGAAAATAGTTTAAACAGTATAAGCGATTCTATAACGTTGTTTGTTTCGTTGTAATTACACCAAGTCGCGTGATTCCCGGGACAAGAGCAGGTACGTATATTATAAACATGAAAAGGTCTACACAAGTGAAGTGAGTATGATATAAGTAGTCCTTACTAATTTCACAGTCATCATCATTATTTTTGTTATTGTTGTTGCTTTTTTTATTTTTTATCATTATTGTTATTATATTGTAAAGGTGCATGAGCATGAAATTTTGAAGTAAACGCGTGTAAATTTTCTTCCCATTTTCTTCGTAAGTTTTTATTACAAACTTGTGTGCCTTTTACCTCTACGCCTGTGAGACGATAAAATTGATGCCTTTTCACGGGTTTTGTGGGAGAACATCCGGGAAGTTTGGACCGTTGAACCGTGCAGCTACTGCAGCAGCTATATGCTCATCAAATTCTAATATAACCTTCGGTGTCTAAAATGTTAGTTTGAGGTAAAATTAATTAAAAACATTTATGTTCTACAACCGCGTAGAAATTTTGATATTAAATTTTATATGTACCATAAATGTATTACATACTAATTTATTATGTCAAATTATTTGTTGGAACGGATGATGATGATTATATCACGGAGGGCCATCGACGAAAACATTCAAGTGAGAAACACGAGAGCTTTGAGAGTCACTTTTAGGAGTTAGTACATGGCGTTGTACGATCGCGGCTACTACTAAATTGAATAAAAGTAAGCGTTGGGTGTAGAACGTCGAGATTTTGAGAGCTCGTTTATCGCATCAATGTAACGATTCACTCAATGCCTGGTAACAAAACAAGCCCCCAATCTCATCTCAACTTATCGCCTCATCTGATCTGATCTCATCTAGTAACAAAACACGAACCCCTTGTGTCTCACATTTATATCTGTACTTCGGTTTAGTATAAGTAATTCTATTCAACTGGAACATCTTCTTATAGATTCTCAAACTTTTATCGTACCGAAGACATCCCTCATCGATTATCGGTTGTTCGTTGTCAAACAAATGAAGTTATAAGTGGTTAATCCATTGGAATCTTATAAACTTTGTACACTAACAGCTAGTAGCAAGAAAAAAGATAAGCAGCAAGCAATCTTTTGATAATTCACTAGCTTTCATCTCGCTACCATTTTTTTTTAAGGGGCTTAGAAATACAGAACAGATCAGAAATGTCGACATTAATGATATCGGTGGATTAATGCATAAAACAAACTAACCCCAGAAGTGGTAAAATCGCGTACTAAAAAATTTCCAACGAGTACCTAATGATAAAAGAAAACAAAATAACATAAAACAACCTTATACATTATAGAGAAGTTGATGGAAAGCAGGAAAAGGGTAGAAAGTGGTATACATTATTCCGTTGTTCAACGATAAAGCAAATGACGGTATAACAAAGAGTAGTTATCCCTGGCTATGAGCCACTCCTATTTTTCCTGAGTCACTCCCTCGCGTACGTTACATTATACCGGTCCCTAAAATGGACCCAAGTCCTCTTCGTCAGTCGGGATACGTACTTACCCCAGCGTATAGAAACTACTCGGCAAAAAAGCTTTTGTTTTTTTATTTGTTTATATACCTAACTATACGTCGCGCGAATCCATAATAATGTGAGTAAAATCTGAAGGTAGATGTGGATCCCAACGACCCATCCCGAACGAAGTATGTAGTGAGTGGTTAATTCCTAATTAGCGGGCGGGCGCAGCCAGTGCGCCAAAATCGAGTGTAGGATGCTGTAGGAGATGCCTGATGCGATCTTGTATCCTAACGAAACTAACACTATCAAAGGATGTATAATATACCGACCACCGATTCTCCCACTAACACCATAACGCCATACCACGGGAGGCTGAAATGCGTAGAAAAACAAACAGGGAGAGAGTATAAAGACGAAGATATAGTAAGGAAGAAAAAAACAGCTGCCTGGGAATTTCAGGGATGGCTTTGAGTCGTCACTTTCATAAAATTAGATCAACAAAGTTTACTTTGGATTTGGATGATACATGGAAAGTTTTTTCAGATGGTTTTTTTTCTTTTAGTTTGTCTGATAACACAGCCGGAATTATAATTCGATACGCGATGACACTTTACCGCACGCTCCGGCGCAAACATATAAAAATTTTTCCATTCTCATGTTAACATTCTTTCACCGTATGGATGGTACGTGCATTTTTTCAACTACGATTGTTCTCCTATTATTATCTTTTTGTATCGTTTCATGTTGGATTGTCACGGAATTATTGGAGAACTTTTTTCCAGGGCTCCGTGATTCCCGGGATTTCACTTTGCACCCTTTTATTTAACGCTTTTGGTATAGACGGCAGAGCACCGCTCGGGTAATCGAAATATTGGAAATCAAAGCAGCTATATTACGAGAGTGGTACGGCCAATTAATGGCCTCACAAGGGTAAAATGTACCGCGTCACGAACCTCCGTTACATTTTATTTTTTTACACTCACCGTGATTTTTTCATCTGAAAACGGCAACGGAAATAACCATCGGTGTCGGTTTTTTTCCTACTTATTTTCAGTATACTCGCATTTCACAAAAATTCAAATATGCCTGCGATGTATCGATACAAAAAACAAAAATATATATATTTCAACATACGTGTCGATATGCAAAAATGTATGAAGCGGTTGAACCGGAAATTCCGTACCTCAATTTGAACGGAAACGGATATAAGTGCTAAAAATTTATAGAAAAAAGGAAATGAGGTACAGAAAAAAGAAAAAAACGATCACTCACCTCGGCGAGTGGTTCTTCTTTGGTGACATCACCGTTCTTCGGAGCATCTTCGCGTGCTGTCTTGCTTCTGTCCCTTTTACCGAAGCTTAGCGACCTGAAGGACCATTTCTTTTTCTGCAAAATATTTGAAAAGTAAAATATGACGATATAATAAAAATCTAGGATTTAAAATTGTACAAAAAAAAATGGATGTTTGACCGACACGTCAGACATTGTACTGTACCGACCTTGTCCTTCTTCTTGGCATCTTTGCTGTCAGGGGAAGTGGCGGATTCCGGACTGGTCGGTGTGACTCCATCAGTGGGTGTCGTGACCTCTTCAGCTTCTGCCGGCGCCTCTGTGTTTGACTCTGGTCTGGTATCCTCGACTTTAACCTCCTCCTAAAACAATTGGTTTAAAACAAAAAGAAAAATTTAATTTTACTCTCGTTCCATTTTTTTTTTTAATCGACAAGCACGAAATTCCAAAGAATAATTGTCACAGCATGGGAAGATGTGCGGGTATTTAGAAAGCCGCTCTAGTTAGTCCGCGTGTTCGCGATTTACTTTTTTCCCTTCTATTTCTTTCTTTTTTTCAATTCAATTTCATATAGTTTTGTTGGGGTTTTTTATTCATCATTAGATTCGCGATAGCTACTCTGGTGCAGCTTGAGACAGAGTTGAACGCGATACGTAGGTATTGCGATATGAAACAACATTCATACGTGAGCTCTCTTTACATTTCAAATGACGGTGATACGACTCATAGCAGCTGAAACGTTTTGAAGAAATAAGAACCCATCATGACCATGCATACACAAGCTCCCGCTGAAGTTTTATATTCCCTTTTTATTAAACTTTATTTCAGACATTTTTTTTCTTTGGCTTTTGTTCCCCGGTGTTTCTCTTATTTCATTCGTTTTTCTTTATTTTTTTTATTTCTTATTATATAAGTCTCCGTCATATCACCGTTATAAATAAATTCGTTATCTTTTTTATTTTCTCCTCTTGTCTCCGTACCCGCGTTGCTACCCACTTGATGAACGACTCGTGTTTTGTTACGTCACGAAATAAAATTTCTGTTTCGTTCTTTTTTAAAAACCTTTTGTTTTTGTAGTTAAAATTTTTTTCTTGGTTTAATCCGCCATTTCTCAAGCAACTCGCGTTATTCAGAAGATCTCTGGAACGCGGAGACAATTAATTAAAATGAAATTAAGCTTTGTTTCTATATCACCGTAATACGCCCAGCCGCCTGCTGCAGACACCGAGAGCGCTGCACACCACATTTCTTCCTTAATTAAGGTACACTAAACGCGCTAGAAGATCAAAAGAACGATTAACCAAAAGGAGCAAACAAACTTGTGCAGTTAAGAAAATTCACGCCGTTATAATAATTCTGTAATAACATCTCTCTAAAGTTTTTAATATACAAAATTCATAAGATGATATAGTGCGTTGAATTTTGTGAGAAAAAAAAAAATAACACGAATTCTTTATCTAGGAAATTAATGAAGATGACGCGATACATAAATTTCTCGTTAATTAATCCAGATCATGGGGTAAATAATGCGCAAAAAAGTCTAAATTGATCCATTCAAATTTCTGTTCGCAAAAATACCATTGGCAATGGCAGAAAGTATTTTTCAAATACAAAACAACCGACCGGAATTAATCGTACGAACAATTTATCATATCTATACGGTAAAAACCGAGGGGGTAACCGCTTGTGAAATACTTGGAATAGTCAACTATGAAATGAAAGGGTGTGAAATAGTTGTGAAATGTGAAATGCTTAAGACACCTATTATATATCGAGTGGTTGCCCCCTCGGTAAAAACACAAGAGGAGAGTTTTTTTTTTTTTTACGTGCAATTAACTTAACGCGCGGTATAATTATTTCAAATACTCTTTAGGTATATAAGTCTCCTCAAAGCTTCGGTGTAACTTATATTAATAATTCCGAATTGAACGTCATTATAGAAACACCGTTTAATGAACCAAATTTCGTACAGCCCTCGGGCCACTCCCTGCCTTTGTTCGGATGCTGATGACCCTCGAAAGAGCTTCACACGCCCTACGTTGAAATGATGGAACGGATCGAACGATCGAATGGATGCGAAAGTGTTCCCTGGACATGTATTTGTAACAAACGTGCCTCTTATACATCTTACACTCGCAGCGTTATTCGTGTTCGCTTTTTTAAACCAGATCGTGAAATGTTGATAAAAAGAATACTTTGTGCTAACGAGAGTCACAAACTAAATCTATTCACCCCGGATTTTTGAATAAAAAATTTGTTCCCAGCTCTTATGATTATACGTTTCGAAAAATATCGCATACCTAATATATAGGGGGATGATATAAAATAAATGTCGAGGTCTAAAAAAATCTTTTGAGCTGTAAAACTTTGGAATTAGAAAACTGAAAAACTCTTGAATCTTCTTGATAATAGCCTATGACATTTGTTCGAACAAACGTCAAAAAATTTCATACGATTCTAATACGGCGTACGTAGGAGACACGTGGTCATCACGAGGACAGGTTCTGGCGGTTGCGGATACGAGAAGCATCACGGAGATTTGAAACTTCCATTTTTTTTATTCATCTTATTTTATTTTATTTTATTTTTTTTATCCAGGATATCGAGTTACTCGCACGCCGGTATATAACTTTATAACTTATACGTACGTTACTACACTACTACGGAGGAGACGAAAAAAAGGTGTATTAAAAAAAAAAAACTAGGAAAAAAAAGAGAGAACAAGCAAAAGCAGAAGAAACAGAAGAAGAAAACTGCGACGTATAATACGTTAAAAACTACTTCTTAAGTCCCCCGAGTTGTTGGATGGACCAGTAGGTAGGTAGTGAAACGATTTACACGCGATTTCCGTCCGCAGGAAACTTGATACGATGGTGATGAGTGGACGGTACCAAAAGAGAAATATAACGATATAATATTATAGAATATGACGAGTCGAGCGAATCCGTTTCATAAAAGATTCGTTTAATTTATCATTCGTCGCATATCGTATGGATGCGAGACTAGGATTCGTCATAACGTTAGGTACTACTCGCGTAATATCTACGGCACACATATACACTTTTACTATACCTATACGTAAATCGAGCGAAACATATTACGTGTAACCCAGGGCGTCATGATTACCCGTTGAATTGAAACTGTAACGACCTATCTCTCTGCATACACTGCAACGTGTTCTACGTACGTTATGTGGTATGGGTTTAAACTCGTAAATATACCGGATGTAGGCGCAAAATCGCCTCTCTCTATCGCCGTATATTACGGGCATTGAAATCTCCCCGTGCAATATATATGTATATCTGTACGATAGATCCACAGCGCGCAGCTACTCGAAGTACCGGCGAGCGAGAGGCACTTAGCGTTTACTTTTATATTATACGACATAGATCCGTTATTTCCTAGTTTCTTAGAAAAGCAATAACGCAAGTTGAAGTAGAAAAGAGTCCGAACGAGCGCTATCTAATTTTTCTTTTTTCTGTAAATTTATCCTTAGAAGCATCCTTGAAATTGCGGAAAAAAGTATAGATACTATGCACAGGTTCCATGAAATAGTATAATAATAGTATCTTGTTTTATTCCTGAGTCACGTATAATTTGAAAATTTCCCTGTTTGCGGTTGGAAAATAATTGCTATTATTTATATAAATACGTAAAACTAGTGCGGACAAACCGACTGCTATAGGTAACCTTGGCCATGTGACCTTGCAAACTGCACCAATGGCGACTGCAACGTATGCCGTTGGTGATGCTGCAGCATCTTATTTTAGAATCCAAAGTCCCGCGCGTGCTAAAACGTTGCAAGGTTCGTTGATCGTTCATTCATACCTTTCGGAGTATAACATAACTTAACGTTGCAGAGATCAGAGATCGGCTAACTTCGAACCACGCTGTTGAGACTAAAGAGAAAAAAAAGCTGCAATTTATTGCGAGGGTAATTAATTCTCTTTCTCTTTCAGCTCTTTCTCCGTTCTTTCTATCTTTTTCGAACTTTCTAAGAAAAACTTCATACAACAACAAGAGTTTGCAGAAAGCGCAAAAAACGTAACTCTGACGCAGAAATTTATACGCATTAATTTATTCCTGCACCGAACTATAATGCAAAACGTTGTACATTTGCAATTCTATAAATATAATTTCGTTCTTTGTTCTCCACCGGAGTTTATATACAAGGTGATTTTCAGATCGCGTGCCACATCATGTCCGGCCGACAGAAAAATGTATATATGTATATATGAAACATGCACCAGGGAATGTGTAAATTATACCGTCTAGCACCGAAATTATTAAATGCAAAGTTCTTCTTTTCCCCCAAATCCGGGTGCGAGAATCTGCCATATTTGATAGTCATGCATCTAACAGGGGAGACGAAAAAACAGAAAAATGCGAGCTACGATTTTTCCGTAGAATTAATATATATCTGATAGTTATCGAGCAATTTTAAATTATGAATGAAAAAAAAAAAAAAACATGCTGCAGAAGAAGAGAAACATATTTTTTATAATTCTTCGTATAATTATATTATACTTGCATTATACATATCGCGTCGTTTGTTGCATATTATAACGAAAATCCCAGCGAATGTGTATGTATAGGTATATAGTATATCATGCCGAGTTAAAATTCACATACGAATGTTTGCTGAACCTTGATGCGATAAAATGAAGAAAAAAAAAAAATAATAAAATTCATACATATGCGTATCTTGAGAATTACGTTCAGAGTATTTACATCATGCACGCATAACATTTAATGCCGTATGCAAATTTGATAATGTTACATTTTTAGTTATTATAACACGACTGGCTAGACAATATATATGAGAAATTTACACAACGCGGGAGATGTGGACGTCGTTAAAAGGAGGGGATCAAGGTACCTGGATTACAATAACATACAGTATAAAGTTTGCTGCTTCAGAGATAAAACTAATTCTCTCATATACCGGCGCAATATACGATGTGATGTGATGTTTGTTACGCGTATTACAATTTGTCATCATCGTCGTAATTACCATCAGCTTCGCAGTACCAACGAACGACGCAGATATAATTAGCATTCTCTCAAATTCCACGCCTTAACATTCTTATCGCTTATATCGAGCCTGTACACATATATGATTTCTACAAATCCCCGGCTAACTCTTTTTCTTTTATCTGAAGGTCACGATTCTAACATCGCACGAGACGAAAATTTCGAACAAAACGCAACGTATTATAATACCACATACTTAAGTATCTATAAAATAAAAAGACGACAAATTCAAATCAAAGAGGAAAAACCGATACTCCGATGGCATGTTGTTTAAAACATACGTAACCTGCAGAAGCGAGAGAAAAAGAGAAAACATATTTCAATTTAAAAGAAAAAATAAACGGATGTAAAAATAACGCGATTGACTTAAAACAGTCGAAACAAATATAACAGTGCAGATCATATAACATCAAAAATTTTTGAAACAGGTTTTGAGAGCAGACGAAAAAAAAATAGGAAAAAAAACCGCTCGTTCGTCTTCGTATATACGTAGATAAAATATACATTGAACAATGGCCGAGAAACAAACGGATAATAAAACTAAATCTTCGGGCAAAACGCGTGACTTTTACATTCAGGTATGTGAGGCATATATTTTACACACGCTGTAATTACCTGCACGCACCAACGAAATTTAGAGTTTATTCATTATTTTTAATTTTCTTCTTCTTTTTTCAAATTTTTTTTCAATTTTTTTTTTTTTCGTTGCGTGTTCATCCCGCGAAGCACATATGCACAAAGACGAGAGAAGAATCGGTGTACGTGCATGGTAAATTAGTCAATCTCCTGGTTTTAGTTTCAATATGAATTCCTGACTAACCGCCGACCCAAGATGATGCATTTTTGGTCAGATGGAAATACATCACATATACATAAATTCATATAGAATGTGTATCACAACACGAGGTCTTGTGTATACAACCACAACGTCCGTGAGTTTCTCACGATCTCACAATAATCAGGCTGATGCTGCGTCTTGATACGGGTTATATCCTTCGGCCGAATTTTTTTTGGTCTTCTTCTTTTTTTTTTCTCCAATTCTTTTTCTTTTAATTACACGAGGACCGTCGGACAGGTGCGTGCGAGCGTATACCCGAAAACCGGAATGCCTGGTCAGAATCAGATCGAAAAAGATCTCTACACATAAATTTCTGTGGTAGAATTTTACGTGCGATATCAGCTGAAAGACTAGTTTCATTAGCCTAATTAGTCGAAGAGTAGCTACGATAATTTAGATGTCATTACTGGCATTGTTGTACGCGAACGCTGCGCTACATTGTGTCATTACTTTGGCTTCGTTGACGCGAATTTTCGTTTATGTGTTTTGAAAAATTTACAGAATCTGCTAACCGAATCGATCTATATATGTATCTATTGGAACGACCAAGTTATCGCCCACAATTTGTCGCCATCAAAAGGTGATTGTCGTAACAAATTTTAACGACAACTATTCAATCAACACTTCCACGTTTCGAAAAGCTCGTAACCCAGACCTCAATAACATTCAATATCATTGTAGTACAATGAGTCTGATGACTCATAGCGATTGAATGTATGATGACTTTAGAAAAGAGGCAAGAACAGTATTGAATTACTCGTCTTGAATTTCTGAAATTCCGCAAACATCACGTACGTATGTCACCAGTTTTCTAATTGTCAACGCCAACGTTTCAGTTACGAGACATACATTATACTACGGATCTAAAAACCAGAAAAGCGTAACCCACATTTTTCAATTTTTCATTTTTTTATGCATAAAGTTTTTCCACGCTTTCGTGGATATATAACGAATTAACCGTCGTATTCAAAAATTTTAGAAAAACAAAAATTGAATAAATAAAATGTAATGAAATAAAATAAATTGGATATAAAACACACGACGAATAATTATCGCCTTTACGTACATACAGACGGAAAATATAGTTTCGCAAATTGCTGCACTGCGCGTCTAAAGTCCTGCAACGAAATTTCAAAAGTTTTCTTTACTCGATGTTTTAACGAGCTGCTGCTACCGTGCTCTTTTCGCGCGTTGAAATATAAGAGGAACTTATAATGTAAAGTAAATAGTAAAACTTTAATCGGCGATTCAGCTGCTTCAGACAATATTTTTTCAATCGATAATTTTCACTATATTATCTTTCATCTTTCGAATCTCAAATAAATATAAAGAAAGAAAAAAATCTTGAGTGGATAACCATAAAGTGCTGTTAAAAAAAAAAAAAGGAAAAAAAAGGAGAACGCTCGAGAGTAAATTCGCGGTTCTCGCGGCAGGTGTTTATTGTACATATGTAGATACGTGCGAATATATAATGCACGTGATACTCCGGTATGCAGCATCAGAAAGGACGAATACAACACATGCATCATGTTTACAAAATGTACATTTCATATACACTTATACCGTCGTGATATCCTTGCATACAAATGTTATAACCGGTGTTGCACCTGCAGCGATGCAGGCAGGGCGAGGAGGAATATGGGAGCGAGAACGGTACGGTTGAGATTTGATGAGATTGGACACGAAAGTCTGAGGCGAAACAGAAACTGCACGCGGTATAAGTTATACGAGCTAATGGCAAATGCTGTTCGTTCTGCCGAAGAGCTGGCGATGCTAAAGACAAAGGTAAAACGCGCGAGCGGTACAAGTTATAAAAGTGGAACGGGAAAGGCGCGAAAACGAGTTACGAGACGAGGTATACCTGTACACATATAAATTAAAAAAAAAAAAAATATACTCGAAGAGAGGCTATATACCTGTGCTGCTGCTACCGCTGCAGGTGCACCAAGTATATTCGTAACCTGCAAGAACATGATCTAACCCGTCTGAGTTTTGCCTACTAAAACAGTGGCTTATAACGTGCTACTAAAGAATATGGCGACTGTGATGATTTCATTGTTTCAGCGGTTGATTCAACGAATTTCTTATACCGCCCACTTCACGATAAGAATATACGTGATTGTCTTCTTTTTTTTCTTCGCACAAATAATTCGTGTACGGTAATATAATTAGTCAGAATGCAAAATGAGAGAAATAGGAACGAAAGGTTGAAAGAAAAAAGAAACAGAAATCTGAGAATTTCGATGACACCTGAACGAAAAACCTGACATACTATTTTATGACATGGCAACGTGTAAAAAGCCGTCAACTTAACATTATTAGGCTTACGGAAGATAAGATCGTATAAATATAACTCCCGAGGTTTATTTTGGCCGCGATGATAAGATGAATAAATATTAGCATTGGAAAGAATTAACAACACTTTTTTTAAATTCCATGCATCAAAAGATCGCGCATTATTATCTCTGTTAAGAAGGATTATTATTTGACAAACGTAAAATATCGATCGACACATGGTAAATTTTACCGATTTTTACGCACTAAAATGTCTAAATATTAATATCATCGCTAGTTCAATTATATTCGTAATCAATTTGACGCGGTACATGACCGTCGGAAAAACACGTGCGACGTGAAAATATTATAGCGAAACGGTTGAGATTCGATAATATAGCGCGGTAGATCTAACTATGATTCATTCGAAAGTCTGCCGCACCAGTTGCCTGGGTATATGATAATATTATAATCGTGGTCGTATATCTATATCACACCGGGAATTTTCTGTGTACACCGATACAAACGACGACATTTCTATACGTATACGTGTAGTTATATATAGACGATATATCGGAAGAGCAGCAGCAGATATGAACGCTATGCCGCTGTGGTTTTTTGGCTCTCCTCTCTATCTTGTGTGTTATACGGGACGCTCGCGTTCAACAGCAAGGCACTGCTTTGTCTAGGTCAGGTTATAATAAAGCCGCGGTGCCAGTGCCCCGAAGCAATCGACCTACGCGAATACGTATATACGGGGTGTCCAATCATTAATCACTCCTAGACAGTGGACAGACGAGTAAAGAATCAGAAAAGAAGAAACATCTCATCGTGAAGAGGTCTTACCGTCGGTCGATAAAGTCGTACCTGTACTGAATAATTTTTAAAAATCCACCCGGTATATGGAAGAACGCGTGTGACTGTCCTGAGTATATAAATATAATCGTATATAAGAGACGCTTTATCCAAAGTTGATCAATCGGATAACTTAAGATATAGTCACTGCACAGCGTGGAGTAGTTTTATTTCTTATTCTTATTCTTATTCGTTGAAACGGGCATGCGTATGGCGGCAAAGCGATACCGATCTCTGACTTTTGACCTTTTTTAACATGGTATATCATAGAATTAGAATGACATAGTGAAATTTATATAGCTTTTTATGTCGCTTTGGATATCAATTTTTTTTCATTTTTTTCTTTCCCCCAGTTTTTTTCCCCCATACAAGGCGGCGCAGTTTCAATAATATAATTCGGAGAACCACCTAGCGGACAGACAATATCGTTCGGCGATTGTTCAGAGCACCGGATTTCATCCAGTCTACCGCACTCTGTGAGGAAGTTAGCGATCCAAATTCAGGTCACAACGTTAAACCCTCTTCAAAATCAACTCGAAAAAAAAAACCAATTATACACGGGAGACTTGCGACCGACGCGAAATAATTACCGAAGCAAAAAACATCAGGAACGACGTATGATTTGATTTTGAAAAAATTACTAGAATGGAAGAGAAAAAATTTTATAAACTGACCTTTTCGGTATCCTCGTCTTTGTCCTTATCTTTTTCCTTTTCCTGTTCCTTGTCCTTGTCTTTTTCGTCGATTACCGCAACTTCGGCGTGAGGTGCGGTACCATTGGTTGTTGGTTTACCATCGCTCTCCTCGATTCTTTCAAGTTTTCCATCACCAGGCGCTCCCGCGTCTCCTGCGACGCCTCCTTCGGCTGGAAGACCATCCTTTTTAGGTGTCGTTGTGATATCCACGGACCTTTTGCTTTGTCGCGCACCCATTTTTATTTTATATGTGTTTTTCTTCTCGCTCTTTTTTAATTTTTATTTGTTGCGTCGCTGCCGCTTTTTTTCCGGAAGCTCGGCTGTAACAGAAAAATTGAAACGGAAACCTTTAATACGTATTTTCTAATCGATTAATCGATCCATTATGTATCGATGTACAGAAATAGGTTTGTCTTGTGTTAACGTATGATATGAAATCGCCATATTTTTGCAAAACCGAATCATTAATAATTGTGTCAGATAAACCGCGAGTGTTGCTCATACTTCCTTGATTACGAGAATATCATATGATAAAAATTTAATGAGATCCCTCAACCAAACAGGATACGCTTCCGCCCGTAAAGCCCCTGTGTAACAGATATTTGACTACAGATACTCAGGGAAAAACTTGACAGAATAAATCCCCGAGGTGTGTAGCGATTGATATGAGATGACGTATGAAATAATCTCCGTATCGTTTCAACAATTGACACAAGTCCTTCGATATTCTCTTCCTTTCAAGATATGGAATGTATACGCGATATGGTGGAGAATTCAATTTCGCTCGAATTTCTATACACATATCATCAATTCGTTTAAAAATTATACATGTAATTCTTCATATGCCTATTTTTTCAGCTTGCAATTTTTAGCTAAAGTTTTTTACAATTAAAAATTTTGAAAACCGTTAAATTCGTGCACAGTTGCAGGCGACCTACTGCTGCAAAAGCGATGGTCTCCATTAGAGCTTGCATTTCATGAATGACAATTAGAATTCTTCGACGTGCTAATATGAGTACACTATATAGTGGAAATATATTTTTCAAAATCAAATCACGTCGCTGTTTGGCGCGTGCAGGCTAATATTATATACTATAAACGTATATACGTCGAGAATCGATTAGCTTTGGAAATGAGATCAGAATTTCAATAACGGAAATAAATGAGCGTCGAATTGCATAATAATTAAAATACATTGATCGCGGTGCTGTTTAATAAAATTCCTGATATCCGCAAACCGTCGCCACAAAATGAGAAAATAATTTTTCAAACCTGAGCCATGGGGTTAAAAAAAAAAACGAATTAATTATTATTACAATCAACCGCAAGAATGCCAACAAATATATCCTCAATCGACCTCAATAGTTGTGTAATTAATTATAGTGCATCGATAAAAAAAATTTCAAACTCGGTACAAACACGTGACGCATAATTAGGTTAATCAAATTACCGCATAATTAATTGAAGGCGATGCGAAGAAATAAATGAAAAAATGAAAAATGCTTGTTTTTCGTGCGGTTCGTGAAAAAATAATTATCACGTCGACTGCAGTAATGTAGGGATAAAAAATTGAAGAACAGAAAGGAGAAAAAAAAAAGATTAGAAGAATAGAGCTGCGTGATGGAAAAACGTGAATAAATCGGTTGACGCTTTTGCGACAGCCAGAAGATTGAAGACGTGAATGAAGAAAAACGTAGACGTGCCGTATGTGCATTGCGAGATTTTTGCGATTGCAATTTACTTTGCTCCAGCTACAATATTCCCTGAGGAAAATCCCGACTCCTCATCACGTGCAGCAAAAAAAAGATAAAATATCCATATTTTCTTGCTTCCTTATACAGCGTGTATACTTTACATAGATAAAATATCTTCAGAATTTTGCGATATGCTCATCGTCGTCGTCGGTTTCATTCACCCCCTAACGTTACTCGAATTTCGGACGATCGTTGCCAAAAAACATATTGAGCTGATGTGTATAATGTGCGGACAACGATCGAGGTGAGGTGTTGTAATACTACGACGACAAATGGTCAAACGTTTATCTCCACGTCCCCAGCTGCTCATGCCGTCTTCCTACCTTACGGTCCATTGCTCTTTGGCACGCGTCTAATCGTGGGCTTCGCGCATCGTGTTCAACGCCTAATGCGCTTCGGTTGCTGCTATGATCGATAGCTTCGCGACTAAAACCCGACGCCGATATATGTATACCAGGTGTTCGAAACGAAACACCGCATTCGCAATAAAAGGTTATAGTATTATATCCAACTGGGATTGATAAATTAAATTGAGTGAAAATTAAATGAAATTAAATAAGTAAAATTAGGAAAAAAAAGTCTCTTTTTCCTGAAAATTTCCAAGTCTAATAATAAAATATCTTGTCTTTTTCTTATCAGGAGAACGAAGAGAAGCTTAGGAACAAAAAACTGAGGAAGCTAAAGGGTGTGTGAAAATAGAAGAACTTTGTGTTTCATAGGGTAAATTAATGGGACCTAATTTCTACGTCAGAGAATAGTTGATGGATGACATATGTGACAAGATATCTCGTACACCCATACAATGGAAGGGTTTTCTTTTTTTTTTTCTCTTCCTTTTGTTGCCTACGTATACGCACGTAGTTAAGAACGTAAGTATGCGTAGTGCAGTTTCCGGCGGACACGACGCGACCATCGAACGACGAACATACGAAGGAAGGAAAGACGACGATTGCGCTCGATGCACTCGCTGTGCATTACCAAGCCCAACCCGACCCGACGCAAACCAACATCACATCGAGCAGAATCCGAGCGAGAGAAGCGAGAAGAGCGAGGTCGCGTGGTATCGCGATGCCGAGTTTATATTTAGCCGGATATCGCCGCGTGTGACACGTCCTACGACATAGTCGCAACAATTCAAAGATACGCATTATATGCCGGGATATTCCCGTTATTATTCTGCGCTCTCGCATATATTTTATATTCGCACATTTGATTTTTCAACTTTCTTTTATTCTACGACGGATGCGTCCTCGCGCAGTCCGCGTTAACCATATTATCCGGCCACGGGCTACCCACTTTTAAATTCAAAGAAAAAATAAGCCATTAATTTTCTTCTCTCCGAGTCGTGAGCGAAATTGAATTTCGAGCTAATGATATGATAATATAATTTATAATTATGACGTGAGAAAAAAAAAGAATGGAAAAAAAGAAAAAAGTTTCGTCCTCTATAGAGTATTGTTTGAATAGAACATATGTATATCCCCTCGAAGCGGACGGCAATGTGAGTTGATATTATACTCGCGCATAAAATTGAAGAATAATAGGTAATCTATTCATGTATAGGTGGATACAGATGATATAAATAGAATAATGTCCGAGTATCCCTCCATTTATCAATCCATTCAATAGATTAATAAGCACATTCAGGGGTCACTGTCGTCTAAATTCTATTAAATCATCAACGACGAACGCGATACAGCTATATGTAACGAATAAGTCAGTGACGTATAAACATGAAGGCAAATTTCTCTGCACTTCACTCGCCGCTATTTGCGGTGGTTCAGCGGTTTATTTTTCCATCGAAGAAAACTGAGAGATGAGATATTTTTTTAGCAATAGCTTAGATTTCTCGGAGGGAAAAAGATAACGTCGGATGAAACGGATGAAGTGCAACTCTCGATCTATTTCAGTGTGCACTGAATACTCCGAGCATGAAATCTATACGATAATAACGTGCGAGTGACGGGGAAATTTTCGTATAGTATTTTCGACATATTATAGAGTTGAAACGTATAATATGTTATTAGAGAACCGAAATATGGCGGCCTGAAATAGGCCGGCGCATTATCTAGCCCGCATCCTCGAATCCCGCATATAAAACGAAAACATCTCGCCTGCTTTTTTACCGTCAAAAGCGCACCCCGAATAGTGGTGGTGTGGGTATACGTGAGAAAAAGAAGAAAAGGGAACACTAAGAAGAGAAGCAAAAGTCTCCTCAACATTGCCCTGCGCAATAGTGAATATCGTGAGGCTTCTTTTCTATATAAGAGTCTTTTTGAGCTTCGGATGTGGTATCCCAATCAAGGGCGTTTGTTGTTTTCTAAAAGCTGGCTGCATACATGCATCAACCGTCTCATTTCAGAGGGCTCGATTCTTTTTATTCTTTCTTTCGCTCTCTTTTTTTCTTTCGGTCTAGAGACGAGGAGGAACCGTCGAACTTCACTAGCGTCCATCCGTCCGAAGTATAACCACGGTAACTGTATACATACGGTGAAAAACTGCAGCCTTTAGTGCTGCTCGAAGACGTTCTTCGTCTTCTTCGGTTACAACTACAGCTGCAGCCGCGAAGTTTCGTTGGTTATTTTCGTCGACGTACGAACGGAACGTTCACGCCACACCCTCTTTCTCCGACGATGAGCAACTATAAGTGACCTTGAAAGCGTGCAACGCATCCACGCGTATACTGCATTCGATTATAAGGAGCATTTGTGCGTAGAAACTTTACAAAAGCAGATTCGACTCTCAGGATGCAAATTTATCAGTCAAACGATCGGTGAGGGAAGGAACGAAGAAAAAAAAGGGATGAATACATCGATCGCAAAATTATGGAAAGCCTTCAAAAACAGATGCAGCCGCGAAGAGGAGAAAATCTGCGAGATCGAGAATATCGAGAAACTCAGAATTATGGGCAGGAAACTTATCTCCCTGGAAGTCTGAGAAAAATACCTTCCATATACTACAAGTTATATAATCCACTCTTATAAAGTCTCAAAGAAGAAGCAGAACAAAAAGAAGAAGAAGAAGAATACAAGGAGCATATCAGTAGCTTTGATATCGAAAAAGTTTTGACGCTCAAACAATTTCAAGTGTGTACATTATATTCTCCGTGGTTTCATAAAGTATTCAGATCAACTAACTTTACGCTCGATCGGACGCGGAGGCATGAGAGAAGAATGAAAAAAATTGGCGAAAAAAAAACCGGATGGTAGAGGGGGAGAAGAGATCTACGGAATTTTTTCGTTCTTCGCGTATAAATCTCATACGATTCGAAAAAAACGTGGGAGCTGATTTTTGCAGGCGTGTAAAATTGGCGAACCGGTGAATTTCCTCACTTTTTCTTTTTTTTTCTTTTTTTTTCTTTCTATATACTACTCGCGCAATGACTCGTGAGGAAAGTAGACGACCGAAAGCAGATTAAGGTTAACGTACTAGGCACGGCCCTGATGGGGTTCCCATCTGGACTCCGTCATATGCGGGTCTCAGAGCAGTAAAACGGGGAAAGGCAAGTAAACGACCCGCTATCATCGACTGCACCAGACGTGCGGTTGAAAACTGGTTATATTACTAATTGCACGAAACGTACCGGGTGACCGAATGAAAATAATTACAAGAAACTCAGACCCTCGAGAGATTGTATATTTACAATTCAAAATTTTTTCTTCTCTTTCACATAGAAATAACGTCATGCAAAACGCGCGATAAAAATACATGTATTCAGAAAATTAGAATAATTTGCGGAAATGGAATAAAAAAAAAAAAAAAAAAAAAAAAAGGGAAGAAAAAATTCACGTGACAAAAGGTTGACCGGGTATTTAATGACAGGAATATTTTCTAGTCTCCTCCTGTTCACGGACGAGTGAACATTTCCTCGGACCTTTTTCCGGCCTCTCATGAGCGAGGAGACGATAAAGAGAGGAGGAGAAAAGCGCGGAGGAAAAATGGCAGGCGAATAGAATAGAAGAAAAGAGAAGAGGTGGGCCATCGCGGTGGTGCAGTTCCAACAACCGTTTCTATAGGAGCCTTGGATGTGGATTTAAAATGCACAGCAGGTAAGCAGCAGCGGCAGCAGCGCGGCTATGCAAAAATCGGCACAAAGAACGTCCCGTCCAACGCGGGCAGTTGGCTCGGCTCATGTCAGCAGCGGTGGTAACCATACGAGCTAGGTACCTCCACATCCGAAGAGGAGGCAAATCCGGAGACAAAGAGACTCGGGGGCCGAAAGCAGCGGCAACGCGCCGGCCGGTGCAACGTCGAGAACTCGATGCAGCTTATAATCCCCCGCTTGCTATTAGATTTCCCATTTTATGTCCCTAAACTTTCACCACCTCAAGGGAATGCAGCCATTTATTCATTGCTCGATGTAAAGAAAAAATCCTCTTTTCTTTCAGATACTGCAAATTCTGGTCGAGTTGATTACGTGTTAAACGATGGCACGGAATAGACGAAGAAAAAAAGTTTTGCTCGTTTCCAAAAAACAATAAAAAAAAGATGATTGAATAACTGAATAAAATAAAGTAGGTGATACAAAGTACTTAAAAATTGCTAAAATCGTGTCCCTAATTGCATCGATTAATCGGATATTCTAAGAATTTCTATTAGTCGTTTTGACTACTCATGCATCTTTCGATATGTAAAACGTATTCCAGAAATAATCCATTAGAAAGTAGATAAAGCGCTAGTTGCATCTTGTGCACCTTCTATAACCGATATCGAACTACTACAAATGAACCTTCTGCACATACAAACACACGAGTTCAATCTAAATAAATAAATATTTCCTAAGTGTGTTCGTGTTTCTATCGATGCAATATCGTAGAATTCAAAGCTGCACACAACCTGAGACCAGCGACACAGTGAAAAAAGAAGAAAAATAAATATAAGGATTTGCAAGCAGCGGCAGCACGCGAATGGCGAGACTACGAACGGAAAATATCTCTTTCTATACGACCTTTTCGATCGGTATTATATACCTATATGTAAAGCGGGTGGTGGGTACGTCGCAAATCGAACGATGCACATAGAAAGTTGCGCACACGATCGAAGCAAAGATTGCGCAAAAATAAAAAGAAAAAACGAATCAAAAAAAAAATGTACAACAAAATAAAAAACGTATAAAATATTTCACGGATAATCGATACTACCGACGATAAGAAAATAAAACCCATAGGAGAAAAAAAAAAAAAAAAAAAAAAGAACTGAAAATAATTGATTACTCACAATGCAATGATTCGTAAAGATTCGTTTTATTTGGTTGTATTAGCCGTTGAAATAAATCACTTCTCCTTTCACTCAGCTATTGAACTCTTCGAGTATCACACACAGTTTTTTTTTTTTTTTTTTTTTTTTTCTTCTTTCTTTTTTCTTTTACGTATAACAAAGTCAGCCGAACACAAGTAGTCTCGACGACGACAATGGATATATATTTTTGAATTATTTTATTTATCGAATTCACTGGCTCACGAAGAACAGGATCGATTTATTTTTATTTTTGTTTTTGTTTTTTTTCAATTAGTAACAACGTATCGTTGATTATAATTAATTATTTTTCATTTAATGTTAATAATCTCTTTATTATATTATTATTACCGATCACCTCTGTATCTCTCGCACTTTTTCATGTAATAGATATATTAATATATATATATATATATATATATATATTGATAATATGTATATAGATTTATATATATTTATATTTATTTAGATATATATTTTACTTTATTAGTATTATTATTATTATTATTATTATTTTTCTTATTTTTTTAATAATATTATTACAAATCAATAAACTTCGGTATAATTTCTACAACCAGTTTCAACTAACAAAACTCGCCCAGTCAGCTTGGTTACGCGCGGGCAACTAACAGAGCAAAAGCCACCGACGGCTGACACAACCCACAACCGAGTGCCGAAGAACCGAACCAGGCAAGAGGAGCAGGAGCGAGTCCCGCTGCTTCGAAATGGGAATACGGAGAGAACACGAACGACGTACGAACTACGTACGGACCTCGAAACACACGACGGAGTTCAGGACGGACGAACGGACAGACGGATAAAACGACGAGGACGACGCAGAAACTCGATGATCCTCCTCTCCTGAGTATCAAACGTACCTATACACACTCCGGTGGTTGCAGAGAAACGGCAGCTTGGAATATGAATCGACGTCGTAGTTGCCAATTTCGTTCGTTTGTCGGGTTGTATTATTCGTTCTTTGTATTATGACTCGTCGGCCTTAGGTCACGTTATAGGTTCTTTGATAATCGAGGATGAATCACTAATTGTTATTTCTTTAGAAAATAAAGAAAATAAGAACAGTTATGATTATTGTTATTATTTATTACTTTTTCTTTCTTATCGCTCCAGGCGGATCGATTTTTATCTCAACTTTTATTACAATTTCTATCGATATAACTTTTTATACACGTCGATAAATAAATTATATCATCATTCCAAAACGTTCGTTAATGTATATCCAAAAATTTTTCGGTGGCACACAAAAACACACGCGCTCGTATACAATGTGTAAATTTTAATTACGTCGATGTAATTTTATTAATAAATATTTATTTACTGTACACAAATTCAACAGAGTTAAATTTCTATCAATATATAATTTATTCCTTTTTTTCTTCAATCTCCGCTCTCCGTAGTACAGAGAGAAAAAAGAGGTAAAATGAGAATTTATTTGAAGTGCATTCGGGTTTTTTTTTAAACGGTAGGAAGAACCAATAATCGATTATGTATTGTATCCGTATCGAACGATTTATCGAAACTCTATGTATTCGTGTTGCATATGTGTATATAATATAATGTGTACCCTTAGGGTTTTTTAAGTCTGCGCTCAACGGCGGGCAACGAAGGAATGAGAGAGAAGAACCCCCAGAAGTTACACTTCGACGGGTAAAAGTTAGAGAGTGAAGTTGGCTTTCGGGATTCGCTGTTTAGCTGCAGCAGCGGTAGCCGGTTCGCAACGACGTCGCGCCGGGATCAGGGCCTTGCGCACGGTGCGTTGGCTCGACGGTTCTCCGCGTACACGACGAAAAAGAGAGGGAGGAAAATAAAGAGAAAGAAAGGAAAGGGAAGGGAAGCGAAGGGAGCCAGGGTGGGGCACGCTGGAAGGAAACGTAGGGCGCGGCCCTTAGTCGACGTTATCGTCTAACCGTAACCCGCGTATTATTTCTACTACTATTTGGCGACCCTTCACCATAACGACAACGTCGACTCACCACCACCACCACCGCCACCCTCGATACCTACTCGTGTTCCTAACGCTAAAATCGAACCTAAAACCGAACCCAGAATCGTCAGGCCCCCCACGAATTATCTGGAATACCTCCGTATACGCTCGGGATGACGCAGTTACGTAAATTATTCGCCATTCGTATGTACACTGCGCACAACAATTAAGGGATCACTCGAATTTTGTCGTAAAAAAGACCCATTTTTAAAAGGGTGTAACTTCGTCGAAAATGAACGGATTCCAATAGAAAAAATTGGGATCTGAAGCTTGAAGCTTCGACTTCAAAACTGCCATTCTGCATTTTTTTTGTGCACAGTTTTTTCTGAAGTTTGGCAGCCCTGAAGCCATGGATGCAGAAATTTTGCGTTTTGCTTTTTTTTTGTACCATGTGCATCGTGTGTCGGAAGAATTGCACGAAGATAGCGTCACATGGGGTTTGTAGCTTAAAACTTCCCCTTCAAAATGCTTTTTTTTTCATCATCGTGCGATTTTTCATTACCGAGTAATTCGTGTTTGAACCGTTGACTGCACTTTCGTGAGTTGGTGACACTTTTACGGGTACCTCAGTGCTCGTGCGGTGATCTTATATTCATCAAAAATCTCGTGTTGCCTTCTCGAATAATAATGACTCACCAAAATAAATCTCGCTCACTTTACTATTGCCCAATTGTCCCCTGCCGGATAACACTTGTGACGGCCGTCTAAGATCGCGTAAACCACGTCAATTATTAAGTCACAAATCTACACACATTCACCAACTCACGAAAGTGCAGTCAACGGTTCAAACACGAATTACTCGGTAATGAAAAATCGCACGATGATGAAAAAAAAAGCATTTTGAAGGGGAAGTTTTAAGTTACAAACCCCATGTGACGCTATCTTCGTGCAATTCTTCCGACACACGATGCACATGGTACAAAAAAAAAGCAAAACGCAAAATTTCTGCATCCATGGCTTCAGGGCTGCCAAACTTCAGAAAAAACTGTGCACAAAAAAAATGCAGAATGGCAGTTTTGAAGTCGAAGCTTCAAGCTTCAGATCCCAATTTTTTCTATTGGAATCCGTTCATTTTCGACGAAGTTACACCCTTTTAAAAATGGGTCTTTTTTACGACAAAATTCGAGTGATCCCTTAATTGTTGTGCGCAGTGTATGTGTATTACACATTTGACATCGAATAAAAATTCTGACGCTTACGGTATGCGGTGGTACGGGGTAACCAGAATATAATAAACAAATAAAAACTCGGAATTACATCGTTCCCCGAATTGCCCGTATAGAAAATTTATCTGAGGATCTTATAAGCCATTGCCGAATCGCTTCAGAAATTACAAGCTGGAGGGGTAGGTATAAATTTATTAGGTTTTCTTTCCCCATTTCCATTTATCGCCGTATTAATAAACCCGGCCAATCTCAGACAATGTGGTAAATAAATTTTTGCTTTGAAAATAACGAAGAATCGCTGCATATACGCGCTTTATGTTTTTAAAACTGCAGCAGAAACGGACTGCATCATCGACTGCAATGACAATCGATCTCTTGTCCCGCAGCTACTGCGTAAATACAAAAGAGGTAGGTGGTCGATGACTTCTTTCTGATGTTTTACAAAAGGCGATGGCATCGGTGTCGTTTTAACAAAGGAAAATACAAAACGCGTAAATATACACACACACAGCGATCGACGTGTTTGCAACGGATTTAATCAAAGAACGTGAATATATTATAAATATACATGTACCTACCTATATGCATCCGATCGATCGTTTATGCGAATACGCATGTAACGCGCAACAGGAAAAAAAAAAAAAAAAAAACGATCGCAATACAGAAAGGATGACATGACAAGAGAGAAAAATGTGAAATCAATCTAACCACATTCAACACAGGTTCGCATATTTGTTTTCACAATTTCCCATCGAAGATTCCTGGTACGCCGATATCTGTGTATGTATATAATGTGTGTGTGGAAGTATGTAATGTCATTTATCGCGAGTACGTGGAAAAAACAAATAGCTATATATATATATATAAATTACTGATATTAATTATTAGCGTTATTGTTACCGCGAGGATGTTGCAAATATGATTAACGTTGAAAAGAAAATTACGTCGTTATACAAACTTTTTTAGCAAAGATGCGGTAAGTTTTAACCAACGATCGTAAGTTTATCGTTTATAATTCTGTGAATACGTTATTGAGTTAGAGAGTGAATATAGTATATAAAATCATATGGTGTATAAGTATACATGTTCGTCTATAATATCCACATAACCGCATTCTTTTCACATCACAACGCCCACTAGAAACTGGTTTCTTCAGTTTTGTGATTTTTATTATTTTCATTTTTAGACTTAGAGGGTTATACCCGCCGAGAATCTTCATTTTTTTGTTTTTTAACAATCGTTTTTGGAACTCCTAAATTGTACCATAGATTTTCGACCGTGTTATAAATTCCTCCGTGACGCCATCGCTCGGTCGTGCAGGTGCGCGAATTTAAAATGCTGATAAAAAAAAAAAAAAGCGAAGCAATTAAAAAATATTGTTATCACGCAATCGGATAAATCAATTCCAGAATTTCTAGATTTTTTTTTCCTTCTACTCTAAAAAAAAAAAAAACTTTTTACAACGTATACGTGGAATGAGAGTCAAAAAAATATAAATAAATGGTCATCGCTGATAAAAAATTTATAAATGACTCGGTAAATCCAGAACTACATGTGTACCAAGTTCATAACGATAAAATGCGCGAACAGCTGATTAAGACAATTCTGACAATGAGTCAACGTTGATAAGCACACGCTGTGGTGTAGGATAAATTCTTCTTTCTTTTTTTTTTTCTCTAGTCTTTTCGAGGGGCTTTCAGCTGAAAACTTTTTGAATAAACACGAAACCTTTCCGTGTATAATAAACGTGATCAGAAACATTTCCGTATCCCGATGGGACCGATGTTTAAACCGAAGGGTATATGAGAGGGATGAATAGGGATGTTGAAATAAATAAAAACAAACAATAAACCGGATGGTCGTCGCGGTAGACGATACAAGGAAATGGTCGTTAACTTTGTTAAAGCCTTGGCCCAAAGTAATTAGGATATAACTTTGGGTACCTATAGATATAAGAGGTCAGTTTGCTCGAACTTCACCCCGTCACTCTACTGACGTCGTCCATACACATAATATAGTTCATCGCTTTATGTACACGTTTATAATTGTACATATGTATATTACATAGATACACGCACGCATACCCCCGTAAGCTAAGTCACAATGCGAGTTTTAATCATGCGAACGTGAATAACATCATAATTATGAATCATACATGTCCCCATGCAGAGACGACATCACGGAGATAACGCGACTCGAAGACGACTGAAAACGGCACAATTCTGACGCTGAAAGAGAAACTATATTTCCAACCATCGACAGCAGCGCGACCAATTTTACTTCACAGAAAAATCAACGGCGAGATTTTTTTTTTTTTTTTAATTTTGTTAGCTACACATATCAATCCTGGCGTATATATGTGCTGAGGTAAATGAGCGAATGGTATTCGCATTTATTGATATTAATTAATCTAAATGTATTCGTAATTGAACGATGTTTCATCATGAGCTGTCCTCTACTCCGCTTCCCCGTTCTACGAACGCGTATTCGAATTTCTGGTGATCGGTGCCGCGATATATTTGATGATTAATGATTACCGACGTGGAATTAACGCGGCTGTATGGATCGTTGGATAATTCAGAGATTTTTCAACGCTGCTGCTGCTCGGAATCGGAAAAAATTAATCCCGTTTCGTTCCTGCGCTATTTCATTTTTTACATCGGTTGGTTTTTATACGGGAATATTTTGTTACTCGGTTCCTTTGTTTCTCGCTGACAAAAATTCTCGAGTGTAAAGCGACACGTGAATTGAACATGCGACGGAAATGGAAGCGATATTTGCGCGGTTTACTAAACCCGACATTCCTCACTAGTTTTATATATGGTGAGTCGAGTTCGATTGAGCCAGGCGTACGTTTCGTGTTTATGGTGGTTCGCTCATGGATCTGATAAACACGAGAAAAGAGACTTCTTATTTTTTGTTCATCACATTTTCGTTCTAGATCTTGCCAGAGCCACGCGGACTTGCAGGGAGGTCTTGATTCCGAGTATACACATTACGTTTGTGCGTAAATAAAATTCAGTATGATCATAATTAATAATTATTAATAAACGTTAACTGTTATTGTTTTTATTCGGGAGATAATAAGCACAGTCCAATATTAAAGACGCGAGGTTAATCCGCGCAGATAAGAAGTAACGGATTTCACTCCGGTGGGAATTGATCGTTAAAATTCCATCGAATTATAATTAACATAGGCTGTACCATATGGAGCTGATGAAATCTGCGCGCATTAAATTCATTTCTGATGCAAACCTGATCGATCGAATTGGACATTCCTTAGATCATACGTAGTCATATTTTCAACAAAGATCATTTTTCTCTTTCGTATTTTTAAAGGTTGAGAATATTTGATCGCGGTGGATTTTCACCTCGAAAAACGAATGGCAGACATTATTTTAAACGAGGCTTTCACGAGGTCGGAAAATCTGTTCGGGCAGCAGGTAGCTCGGGAGTAGTTTTAGGCATTGAAAAATTTTTAGCAACCTTCCTGGAAGGCTATCATGGGAATAAGTAAAGTATCGTATCGATATCAGTTTTTATCGCACCGAAATGAATCTGGAAGCCTCGTTGGGCGGGTGGGTATTTGAGGCAAAGAAGCTTCTGAACCAAAAAATAATTCAGACGAAGACGACGACGCGGTTAGAGAAGCGAAGAGATGGAAGTAGTTTTGTGTACGATATGAGTACAGAAGCACGCAAAGAATGTCACGTGATGTGTAAATATAATCGGTGAGCGATATAATCTTAGAAGGAATGTAAGCAGCGTGGATCAATTTACACCAGCATCGCATCATCGTCATCATCAGACACCACACCGAGCTCTAATCTCACAACATGAAGTAAAAAAAAAGAAGTAAAAGAATCAGATCAGTGCCTGCGCGGGTGACCATTTTTTCTTTTTCGTACTATGGTCAGATGGTTAATAAATCGTAATCTCGGTGCAAATGTACCGAATCATCACACCCATCCTTGCTTATCGCGATGACTCGCTTATTACGAGGAACCAAATAATGTTATAGCGTGTCAAATTTTCGACTTCTGATATCATCATTGTTTGCGTGCAGGTACGAAGAAATTTTTTGAAAAAAAAAAAAAAATATATCATTTCGTGTATAAGGATTATCCGACGATCATTTACACGGCGGTGAGTCGTAAAAAGTAAGAAAAAGGAATAAAAAAATTATACGTCTTTCGTATCCTCTTGACGCGTTTTACCGTATACACATATTATGTCATATCAACTTCCGGTTTTCGAATCATTCCGAGAATTTCGTTATACTCTCGAAAGAGCAGCTGTCGTTATTTTTTCGAAGCAAATTTTTGTACATAGTAATATGTATTTTAATGCAAAAGTTTTCAGATCAACGAACGGCAGCGAAGACACGTAGCTCATAATTCCAATGATAATACAAATATAGTAAAAGTTGATTAGGATTCAAAGAAAAGTGTACAGTCATCGTGTAAACATATGCACACGTACCTATACCTATATCGATAGCTAAAACTGAATTTCCATCGCATCGGAGTTAAACGAAGTGAAAAGAAACGGGCATCAATCAACGGTATAGATTGTGTGTGTCACAGCCATCGATACGATTCTCGCAGACTTCGGTGAGTAGTAAACGAGGGTGACTCACTTTCGACGACGACGCATAGAAAGATGACTTATATGTAGTAAAATTAGCATTCAGGAGGTCTGGGAAGACGCGTCGATTTCTGGCCATAACGCGATTACGCGGCAACATAATTTCAACTTCTTCCAAATTCTTATAATCACGAGTACAAGTGTCATAAAACTGTCGTGGGATAATGTAAAAAATGAGGGAATTTTAATGAACGAAGAAACTGAGTAGATATCTCAGAGAAACGGAAGTGGGGTGACATAACTGACACATAAACGCTGTGAGAAAAGAAGAAGAGAAAAGGGAAGTTAAAGCTGATCTGAAGATCTATTCGAGTTAAGCGTAGTACAATGAATGAGAAGAAGTCAGTCAAGCCTTCGGTTATAATCCCTCTTAAATTAATAAAGTGGTTAATAAGCTTTGAAACTAAACGGAGGTCGGAAGAAGAAGAAGTCCCACGATTGAGCAGAGATTGAACACCCTCGTTTCTACAAAGGGTTGTGACCCTTGAATGATAAAGAATTCGGAAGGTCAGCGTCAGCCGGTCCGCTGATTAGACGCTTCACAAAAGCTTTGAGAATTCCGTTGCCTGTGCACTGCACGATACGATCTGACTTGCGGTAAAAAATGAAATAAAAATGTTGGCGTTAAAATATTATACAACCATAACGATTACATTTACGATTAGATATGTATAAAATACATATCCGTACCCATATATTCGATTATACAGTTAGACGAAAGTTCAACTGTAACAGCGGCTAATCGCCTCGGCGGGGCATCTGGACGTCGACGAGCGATGAAAATTAAAAAAGTAACATGTACGTAAGGAACGGGGTACGCGATCACCGCTGCTCTCTTAGCTCTGTGTCCGGCCGCACGTTCTTAACCGGAAACGGAAGCTCCACCCTAGCGGGAATCGGTCGTCGTTGGTAGTATTAAGGTATGGAAATAGCGGCGCGATTATTTTGTCGCGAAGTCATGAAAGAGCTATGGAGGATCGTCGGAATTATTCTTTCGAAATAATCGAGATAGAATTAGAAATACCGTCGAACCACTCGGATATTTTTTCCTGCATCATATCGATGAAACTATATATAATTAGACAAATGATCTCGACCTTCGACAATGTCATGCGTCACGTCGCACCGCACACGAGAGGTGATAAAATTATTCCACGACACTTTAATCCCGTATATAGAGAACCGAATTTTTGCCGAATCTTTCAGATATCAGTCGGAATCAGCATAAAACACGCTATGAGCTGCACTCAACGAAATTAAACAAAATTTCTGCAGCGTCGAGCTTGTTCGACTGAAAAATAGACGAAAATAAATTTTTCGTTTCGTTCTATTGAACGTATTACGAACGCGACATTCGATCGAAATGACACGTGAACCATAAATATGAGAATATTATATATCCACATATGAATTTGAACCCGGAATGACGTGTATATCGAACAATGAATCTAGTATTCTCATTGTCACATACACACCGCGAAATTCAAAGCGTACGTATAACATTCGGCAGTGATTATGAGCAACAAATTGATATGTATATAGCAAAAGAAGAACGCTTTTTGGATACTCACCTTGGGAAATATTTATGTTATAGAAAATATGAGACGGAGTTTAAAATTAAGTGGCGAAGGAAAAGAATGATAACGTCGCGCATATATTTATGTAATTTGAACAGTGTATGAAAAGAAAAGAAAAAAAGAAGTACAACAGATAATAAAATTTGAATTAAAATGTGCTTAAACGGAATCTACTCAATAACCAGACTCAACATTTTTTATTTTTTTTTTCTTTCAAGTATTCTCTTTTATTTTAAAAAATGACATGTATAAGAGATCGAGGTGTCTACTGTAGTTATTTTATCGGTAAAATAATATTTTTATTTACCCAAGTTATATAGAGGGTAAAATTGAAGATAAAGATGTGGGTATAAGATAAGAGGAGAGTGAAACAAAAGTCTTTTGGATTAGCTCTTAGAATTGTACATCTGAGAACGGCACGTCTGTATACCTCAAGCTTTATATATACCGGAACTATAATCTTATCTTTTATCTTTTGGTCAAGTAAATTTCGCCCGTGGTACAGACTATAGAGTTATATATATGTTTGTGAATAAGCAAGCAAGGTATATAGTTCGCGACTAAAAAGGACCAAGTATATATATTATCTGTAAGATAAGCCGAACTGCGTAACGTCTTTACCGTTAGTTCCACAAGGACGAGAAAAAAAAAATATCAAAAAAAAATAGAAAATGTGAATTCCATCGGTTATCCGGATAATCGCATTGTGGAAAAGATAAAATAAAAGGAGAAAAAAAAAAAGAAGAAGAAAAAAAGAGAAAGTTATATATCAAGAGTGGAGACTGGTGTACTACGAACTATACCATGTATGAGAGACATTATGATACCAATTTTCAAGTGCGGAGAAGCGTTCCGCACGATTACAGTGATCGTAGTATATAGTTTGAGTACGTCATTACTCATTACCATCTCGCCCATTACCATTACGCACTATTACCGAGCCGATGAATGAATCGCTGCTGTTGCTGCTGCTCTGAACCCGCCTACGTTTCATAGCGCGTGCTTTAAAGGTCGTTAGCACGCGTTCCAGAGTTTTGTTCGACTCCGTAAGGTTCGTACATTATAATAGCAGCTATAGATCGAAGAGAGAAAGTCGTCGAATTCAATTATGTATAGCCTGCGATAATGTGCAAACGTATATATCTAGACGTATATATGAAATGATCTGAGAATTGGAAAATATTACATAAAATATAAGTACGCTTTACAATACCTAATAGCGAGTGCTATGTACTGATACCGAGAAATACATGATTTTTTTTTTTGTTTTCGATAACCGCGTATCGCATCACTGGAGTACCTAATTACCGGAAAATATCAGCGGCCGAGACTAAAAAAATATACGACCGACGTATAACAAATATGAATAATTTTCAAACGTCAACAATTAGGAGTATCGTAGATAACCGATGGCCAGTTTTATCGATGGTATCGGATCAAATGAGTTTCATTAAAAACTAGCGAGTCAGTAAAAATTGTGACGTTTCATAAATATAATTCAAAAATATATAATTCAACTCACAATCGCAGTCCGTAAAACACACCAAATTCTGTCCGCATAAAATTCTATTAAAAAATTCAAAATTTTAATATCATTCTTCTCGTACGTCCAATTCACCCTATATTTCGGGCTGATACAAAACACGCACATGATATAATACGCGATATGAATTGCGCCCAACTTCGGGGTTCTCCATCGGCGGTATTTTAATAAGACTAAACTTCTACTTCCGAATAAAACTAGGTAGGTATCGTATTATGAAGCATCAGTGGCAGCGGCGGCAGGAACACCAGCCGGTGTTCGTCGTCGCATCCGTCGGAACTGTGGCCGACTGACGCCCGAAATAATATTCACGTAAGTACCTTATATATTCGTATAACTTACCCAACACCCGTGCAACCGCACTTAATATTTATACCCACAACTATATGGAGGATAAAAAGCAGAACGAAAAAATGCATTAATTAAACAAAACGAAACAAAAAACAATACATAAAGGACAAAAGTGGAACAAATGAATATCATAAAAATTGAAGTCAAAAAAAAAAATTCAACGCACAATGTAATTCCCCGATATGCTACTGCACTTGCCAACGCTCGTCTCAACTTCCGTTAAAATTTATCCATCTCTCTCTATTAATTTTTTATGATTTTGTATGAATAATTTGGTATTATTAGGGTAGTCGCGTTCTACAGTTTGGCAAATGTTTCGCAAAATATGAGCCGATTGTTATCGAATATTATAGTACACACAACGGGTCTGACGCGAAATAATTATGTAGAAGAATTTTGTACATAAAAAATAAATCATGTAATTTTTCCCGAGTCAAAGAGTATCACATATTATTAGGCGGGGAAAGAGTATACAATAAAATGAATGTCGTGGATGTCGAGGGTGCGGGACGGAAGGGATTATTTGATCTTTTTTTTTCATTTCTTCTTTTCTTATACTGCAACATTATGAGCGTAACGTGACACATAATATTTTTACGTTACACGAACTATGTAGATTGCCTGTAATATAAGTTCAAATGTACGTGAAGCGAGCGATAGATATCGCAGTGTCGCAAAATTGGAGCGAACCGATTGCGAACTGAAAGGGGGGTAAAACTGCTGCAGATTAGGTATACGTATGTATACACATATTTATTATATATATGGATATAATACGGGGTCAAAGTTCGAACGCTCGTTTATTCAAAGCGACAGGAAGGTTCGAATTTCATTCCAACTTCGTAAACCAATTACACGCTCGAATCGCTGAAAACGATTATTTCCCGTGTGTGTAGCTGTGGGAGTCGTGAAGATGCACGTTTTGTTTCACAAGCGCAATACCTACCATACGAATTATCAACAAAATTCACCGAAGTTTAGAATTCTACCTTTTCGCTTCCCTGCAAAATTTGAAACTTCAATGAAAAACAAGAATTGCATCGCGATGATCGATATTAATCGACGTACCCTGATCAGGTCTAAAGTCGTATATTGATCCATTAGGATCTGATCAGTACTAATGATGTACGATTTTTTTTTCATCTAATTATTTTTTTGCTCGGAAGTTACGTGCCAGCATCTCTTGACGTGACATTTTCAAGTTTAACCGTAGAAGGTGGATGTCCTGCGACGTCTGAACGAAGCTTTAATGTCTTCGGACTCGAGTCACGTACCCGTGAAGAACGTAGGTATAGTAAGACAGTCGTAAAATGGCTAGAAACTCGAAGATGATCGAGCTAAATACGTTCCAGGAAAAAGTTTCCGTTAGGTTAACCCTATTCGCAACGTTGTTGAGAAGTTGTACCCTGCACACATCGGGTCTTCGGGCTCCGAATGCAGCCATTGCGTTTTCATTTTTTCAGATACGAGATGAAGAAAAAAAACTGACGAACTGAGATCGTCGCGTGATTCGCCACGCATAAAGATTATTAATAATTTGAATGCTCACACGAATCTATTGTAATATCCGTTAACCGATTAACAACCATGTAAGTTGTTATAATAACGTATCGTGGGTGGGTATAGGTTATGTATAATGTAACCTATAGTACCTACGCGTGAATGCTTCGTGTACTCTCCTGCGTGCAGGAAACGGAAACAATCATTACACCTTCCCTTTTACTAAACAGGTTTCCACGGCATCGCTTCAAGGAATATAAAAAAGGGTTTCCATATACATGCCCATGGGTATACCCGCTACCCACTGAAAAAAAAAAAACATTTTCGACGATTATAGGGACATCCATAAATCGTATAATACCATTGTTTGATATTCAAATGCTTCGTAAGTTTTTCTATAACGACATGACGCGTGACCATCAACACCTCGCACACGTTAGCTTTTAGTTACAGAAACACGAGTTTTATACGACAACTTTGTAATTTGGATGGTTTGATTACTTTTTTTTTTTTTATTCTTCTTTTTCATTATGTAGTAACATTTCAATTAAAGCAGAGTAAAAACGATTCGATCGAGACACTAGTCATCGAAAGGGTGGCACGAGAGCCTTTTGCCCTAAACAACCCCTCCGTAAATTAATTTTATAATGAAAATTAATTACCGTGCCACGCCCACTCGTCATCAGAAGTCATATCGAAACAACTTCCTCTTAAAAGAAATTGGAACTCTGCACAGCGGAAATTGTCTAAGAAAGATAAATTTTAATTGAAGAAGGTAAAACTGTACATTGACTTACAAAAACAAAAGAATAAGAGAAGAAAAAAAACACATTAAAACAGGATCGTTTCCGCGGCTGTTTTGTTATACCTCTGTCTAATTATTCTACAGACACTGTTAACAGCGCGTAGGAAAAAGCGGTCAAGGGAGATTGAGGCTCGCGAGAAGGAATCGCCGAGAGAGAAAAAAAAGAGGAATGAATAAAAATAATTAATTCACTAGCCGACCATTCGGTACTTTGCCTTGAAATTTTTTAAACCATTAGATCCGTACGGTATTAAAGTGTCGAAAAAAAAGTTTGAAATAGAGTGAAGTTAACCGCTCGCGAGGTTAAGCAATGCGCCTGGAAACGGAGAATGTCGGTTATTACACACTTAGAAAAAAGAGAGATATCAAAAAAACAGGAGGAAAAAAAGCGAGAAAAGTGAACAATAACAAAATGATATTCACCATCGCTCAGGACATGATATATCAACGGTTTTTTCTTTTTTCTTTTCATCCTGTTTACGATATCGCATTGCCTGCTGCACCGACTCACCCCGCACTTTATTCAGTCTCTAAATGGTTCTGTCATTCGAGTCATCATCGCCGTCCTACAAGCTATTTTTAAAACCTTCAGTGGTACAGAAGCGACTACATCAGCAGTTCATGAGTCCGTGCTTTATAAATATTACTCATAAATGTAAGTAGACGATAAAAAGCATAATATGTAGAAACATAACTCGCGCGTTACCGAGAACAATTATGATCGTGAGTATAGAATTATAATATTCAATACGACGCGAATTCGTAAAAGAATTTTGCGGAAATAAATCTCTCGTCTTACTCATACACTACCTACACACCTATTCATTCGCTTCAATAAAATATTGAGTCATAGATTTTCGTAACGTCGTCGTTCAGCGAACGTTTACCGTACGTGTATCCGACGCGGGAGTAATCAGCTCCCAAGGTCAGAGAAAATTGATTCGAATTATAATACGTATTTCGAGTATTACTATGCGTTGTTATATTAATATTGGTTACACAGTTATCTCTGGATACACGTATGACCTAAATACACGCGTGTTCGGGTGGTAATCTGTCGTTATAGTTTGCCGAGGTTGATGCATCGGACACTTGTTGTGTGTTGGGTACCTAAATTTATCGGCCCCTAGTGGAGGCGACTACGGTAAAGCGGTTGCTTTCTTTTTTCGTATCAAATTTCACCACCAACTTATACCGAGTAACGGAAAGAAAAAAGAAATGTGAGAACGAAGTAGGTAAAGCTGAGGGGATGCGGGAAATGACGCGAGTGGACATTTGGGAAATAAAAAATGAAACATCAAGAATAATATATACTAGGGAAACAAGAATTGGGCACTAACCCTCATTACTCACCGAACTCTTTTTCTTTGTTCCTTTTTTTTCTTTCTTTATTTTGTTTCTCTATTTATTCGACGATCCGCAGAAATGCGATCACACGCACGCAGCTTACTTCGTTTTTATTTACTTATTTTTTTATTTATTTTTGTTTTGTCTGGCAAATAAATAGTGGGAAGAGATAAAAAAGATTATTGTGTTGTTACAAAGTGAAAGACTATCTTCAGTTTCTTATTAGATAAAAGTTCTTTACGTAACATCGCATGCGTGCAAGTTTAAGAATTGTTGGATGAAAATATTCATCGACAACTTTGCGCCGCAGGGTATAATATGTAAAACGATGGGGTGGTTACGGCGGTATCTATACGTGCGATAAAACTAAAGTGAGAATGTGCAAATCGTCCGTTATACATTGGCATACAAAACAATAATCTGTTCGCGACTAGAGTTCTGAGTAAAAGCCTCGCATTGAATTGAAACTATAAATCGCACGGTTTGAACACCAGAGTCTCATAGTCGACGTACCTACTCTGTAGCACCACTAGAGTCTGAACCCTGCAGTACAGTTGCAGGGGCTGGTTGCATCACCCCAATTCGAACCCCCGACAGCTCACGGTGGTCGCGAATGCAGGGAATACGGAGACACGTCCGCACCGAGTTGCATGCGTATAGAAACGGCACCACCACCAACCCGTGCGCGTTTCTGTTATGAGGGGGTGTTGTATTGATTCTATGGGGATGATTCATGGGTTTTACCACCCTCTCTCCGCCTTGCGCATCGAGGAGGGTAAGGGGTATGGTAACCCAACACGGGGAATAAAACCAGAGGGGGAGATACATCGGTTGGTCCTCGTCGTATGCGAGGCCATCGCACATGCAGCTTATGTTTTGCACTAGTCCACCATGCACTGTGGAACGGTTTAAAGAAGTGCTCAATTTTCAGTATTTGTTCAAAGATTTTTGTACCAATTCATGTTCTTCGACCTCTTCTGTTTCGCGAAGGATCTTGGCTTGAATAATTCTTTTTTTTTTTTCATATCACTGCAGCCTGCAAGATGTTGAATTTCCAGAAATTTGAACTTTCGGAAATTTCAAGACACGTAATTGGGCGTATTTACTAGCAATAAAACTGGTGCATTGACAAATTTTTTATCAGCAACAAAGTCTGGAATCCAAGACCTTTTTTTAAGTCATTCTAGAATTTTTGCTACAGTACAGCAACTATGGCGCGGCTAGCTATACATATGTTTGGATTGTGCCTCGTGCTGAGAACAACCCCCCACAATCGATGGCACCCCATACGAAATCGTCGTCGACATCGTTGTCTAGGTGCAAAGGGAGGGCAGTATGGGCAGCACGAAGCGCACGCGGCGTTATGCTGATTTTATGAGATTAGAATTCGAAGGACTTACACATATATAACACTGTCTGCTGTAAGGATAAGTGCACGCGCACTTCCGTACACTGGGTGAAACTGTTTTAGATATCTTATAGTCATACATATGGTTGACGAGTTGGATTCTGAAACAAAAAACCATATAAGGCTATACGAGGTAAAATGTTTCAGGAGCCGAGTCGCGGAGTATGCATACGTTATTACCATTAGATAACCATGTGGACAGTCCAGGAAACGAATAATGGAAAACAGAAGCCAGATATCCATCCAACTATGGACACGTGCGCGATACGGTGACCCTATAAATCTCACGCTGATGAATGTCACGAAGGTTATAGGGGTTTTTGAAATCAGATACTCAGAAAGTCCTTTCAAAAGTATAATGGTAACATTCTGAGGGTTTTTCTTTCAAGGAATGAAGATTGAAGACTGTATAAATGAGGACATCGTAAGAAACGAGTATTCCGATCCGGGGAGCACCCTCCGCAATTGGCAAATCCAATATATCCAGCGTAACTAATGTTACAAATGTCTATATGGCAATCCAATTTCATACACACGTATACTTATCCACATTATACAATATAAGTAAAATACTGCAACTTCATTCGGTTTCTACACAACGAATTGATAGTTTTACGAGTTGCTAGGTACAACTTTCGCGCATGTATACGTATAGTTACAAGTACACATTGGTACGTTCACGAAACACGAACACTACGGACAATCGCTTTAGTGACTCACTGCCTACTCATTGTCGGTGTCGCTCGCTATAGCTTTCAGCTGGGCATGCAGCGGATCATTATGTCCCGAGTATTATCTCGTACATAGGCGTGCGGGAATAGGAGGTTTCCCGCTTCCCGCCCCTTCGTTTTCCTCTATTTCATGCATTTCCGAATCTTTTCAGAATATTCATATGCCCCCAGCCACGTGTGTGTGCTCACACATGTGTCGTTCGGTATGTGCATGATTATAGCGTGTTATATATTATAACTATACAAGATCGGGAGAGATAGTCACGCTTCGTACTGATGTCGCTGTAACTGCAGCAACGAATGCTCCAGGCTTCCTTTATGCCAGTTGCAGCACTGCAGGGCCAGGCTAGCTGCTGCTGCTGCTACTATTGCAACGTTTGAATACGATTGCATACTGAATATTGCACGTTGCATATTATACCTTGATACCTGCATGTAGAGGTGCAGCATTCGCCAACTGCACAAGTTACAGTGCACAGTTCGTACTTGCGAATTCCATTCGCATAAGCGATATCGCGAAATGGTTATTACGGTGCTTGTGATATGACCCCGAGCATTATAATTTGGGTATCGGTAATGTTGTCGCTTTTTGCCGGCTGACTTTGTGCCATTACCATCAGATAATGTGCGGACACAATTGTCACTGAATTTCCGTGACTCAATAATCTGGTTATATCTACCTAATTATCACCCGTAAATTTTCGACCTCAGCTAAGTTCACTCACGTTCAAATCAGGACGGACCCACAAGTCGTTCGAGAAACGTAACGCGCTTTTGAAGTCTTCGCGATTATTTTTCAAACCGAAAAAAATATATCTGTTTCCATACAACGTCCTCCGGTAAAAATCGATTTGCAAGGGTGAAACATGAGAAATGATATAATGACCCAAAGACCCTGGAGGCGATTGTCCGTGGCATAATATTCGCCGTTCGTGATTCTTGTCAGTTTACGGTAAAAATCGTAACCAAATTGTTTCTATCTGAGCGTCGCGTCCCTTCGATGCGGTGTGTGAGTGATACGTAGTGAGATCGATGTCCTCGAAAAGCCCTCGCGAATCAATGCGCATCAGCATTTTAACTTCGGAGGGGGTTTCCGACTGGGTGATAGAAATGGTATTCCGTTCAGTTGAGTTCTCCAAATCCCCCCAAGCCCCGAATCTCCTAAATCCTGATCCCTGAAATTGTATGGTACCAAGTTGATTTCTGGTCTTAAAATTTATCCCGTGACTCGAGGCTTCGGCTACAGACGGGAACGACGAGAGACAAGTTTCCTTGAAGAGTTCAAGTGTACAGGGTGTAAAAAACGAAAAAAAACAAAGGCGACAGCTAGTTATGCCTCGAGACCTGCTGCCATAAGGTTTGTTCGTTTCATAGGCGTCAGCGTCTCGTGCAATGTTGATGCAGAGTTATTTATCTCAACATCGCGTGGGCCTAGCTGTAGACACGCATCAGACAAAAGCGTGGGCGAACGATCCCCGCAATGTTCGTAGGTAGATAAAGGTACATAGACATACATTACCATATTATATACCTACGCCAAACGACGACAATTTTTCCATGATTTATACACGACTTATTAACAGCGAAGATTATTATTCTTAATTCGCATTTATAATTTCACTCTGCAGCTGCCTGCAGTTTGCTTCATTACAAAACGCATGCCACATTTATACGGATGGAAAAAAAATTCTTCAGCTGTCGCGCAGCAGAAACGTTCGGTGGTATCATGGAAGCAAAATAGAATCTCAATACACGCGAGAAAATATTGAGTCATTGAACTGGCTTCGAGAACTTTATGACTTTCAAATTTCTTGTATACTTATATGGGTGGTTAACACTTTGTATTCCGATAGACGCTAGCATCGTAAAAACTACAGTTGAAAATCATCATCCGGAAATATTCTTTTCCCACCAAAATTCAATTGGTATTTTTTTTTTTTTTTTTTTTTCTCCTCAATTTCTTGATTATTTTTTCAATATGATTTCAGGGCCGAGAGAATCGACTACAAGGATATAAATATCCCCTCGTGTCCATTCGCTCGTCCTTGACGAGGACTCTCGTACCGGCTTCACTCTTGGATCTCTTACTCTTTCGCCGTATGTAGGTACGAAGGATCCTGAGTATAGTGCGTGTAATACGTTCCCCGTGTATACCTACGTATGTATATATTTATATGTATGAAGTTGATTGGCCGGCCTTGGACGGAGAGCCAGATGTGTTGGCGCACACGACTAGCCACGCCAAAAGCAAACTTAACCATAAAACCCGAGCCAATGTCAGCCCTCTTTGTCCTCGCCGCTTGCGCTGTGCTGCTTTGCTAGCTATTCCCGAATAGAAATCAAAGAAAGGGGTAAACAAGAGCAGTCGAGATGGCCGAATCACACGATGATGCAATCGCAAATATATGATTATGTATGTGCCAAGTATGTTGATAAAACGTAACAATTTTGGCCCGCCAATGTCCTAGGTCCTGCAGTCCATTCATCTTGATGTTTTCTTATATCAATCAATCATCGAAAATGAATTGAGAAAAATTTTGGCGACTATCTTCAAACTTACACTCATCCGTATGAATAAGCGAATGTATTTTTAACGGAGTGGCTCGGTAAAAAATTCTAAAAATAATTTTTACGGCTATAGTTGAGCCTCGAGTTCGAGCTGCCTCTGTACCTGACTGGAACAGCGGAGACCCCAGGACAAGCGCCGCGCCTAATTCACGCGAGCCCTTATTTCATCCAGTTAACATTATAATGAAATAGTCCCTTTGGCTAGTAGGATTAGACGGGCTGTGGCAACACAAAGGGGCGTGCGTAAAGGCTACCAAAAAATGAGGGGCATTTCTAAGTTTGTAAAAACTCCATTGCTTCACAAAAAAAAAAAAAAACCTTCGAGGATTTACTTCCGAAGTCCAAAAAATGGCAAGATTACTTTATCCTGAAAACCGTAAGTTTTTTCTTAGATTATGTAACGAGTCGAGGCCGAAAACACACCCGTTTCTTATGCGCGGACATCCGTAGATCTAGTTTCAAAGGTGTTGTTATTATTTGTTTTTTTTTTCATTTTTCATATTATGACAGAACTAAAATTGGGTCTAGAAATTTTGGGTCTTTTGGTAGCAGCTACGCTATTGGTACGTATAATTTTGGTATTCAACGTAGGTCTTACACTTCCGTACCATTCGGGTTTCGGTATAATATTACCGAGTGCAGGGTGGTCAACGGATCCTAGACAAAAACCAGGTAAAGGTAAAGTAGAGAGAGATGAGAATAAACTTTCCCGAAATGTATATGAACGTGTAAGAGAAAATATAAAAACTGACAATGGCAGAGAAATAGAAGTCTTCAGCAAGACCAGAAGAAGCATAAATATCACAAAGTGACTACTATGTTATGGTACATGTTCTATCTGGCTAACGTACGTTGATGAAGATATTTACTATTGGGCAAAATGCCAGCAGCAAAATCGGAACCAACACGTGGCAATATTTTCACATCAACAAGTGCCCGTCACGAACACTTTGGAAATACTATCTGATGATTGTACATATCTCGAATCATAGCACGTATTCAACGAAATAATTTTTTTAAATTTATATCCTCCTGCCAGCATCCTTTATAAAATTTGGACAACAGATATTTTTCTTCATGATTTTCGGCAGAAAGCCACAGGGGTTTATACAGCAAACTTTTGAGGGGTGAATTTCTAGAGATTGAGAATAACAGGCGGTGGCGAATTTAAACAAACAAAACTATCAGACAAGTATAGTTTGTTTAGAAAATTCTGGGATGGAGTCCAGAGATGAATCGCCTATTCCAGACACAGTATCATAAACGCGAAGAAATTCTTGGTGAATTCTGAACTTTCTTCGAAGAAAACGTGCAGTAAATATACCTATATTGATTCCAAGGTACGTGCTCAGTTTTCTAACAATGAAATTCAAAGCAAACCTCCACCGTCAATCGCATACCGCAGGCTTTATTTTATTCACCTGCAGCCGCAAGATCGAAAAGATCTATAACGTCGTTTGGTAAATAATATCCCTGAAGTTTATTGGTAAACCATATTATAAGTATATATTTACGTATATAGGAGCGGTTATCTCCTCAGGAAATTTCCTCGACATCGACTTCGTCTTCGTCGTTGTCGTTGTCGTTGTCGTTATCGAAGATAAATATCTTCGCGAGGTCAAAACGCCGCGAGAAAATACTTTGCCGAGCCGATGTGTAAAGAGTTTGTTTGAAACGTGACAGCGAACGGAACTGCAGCATCAACGCGCTTTACGTTGCAACGGGATAACGGAGAACCTCATTGTCAGCAACATGACCGACCCGCGTCTATAAAATATCACCTCTTCAAGAACGCGGTATTCTTTCCCCGTTACAATTAAGTGCTATTTTTTTTCTTCTATCCGTCGAGGCATGAAAATCGGAAATACATAAATCGCGAGTATATTTATTCCTAGAATTATCGGCTGGGTTATTAATAGAAATTTTTACAACAACTTCGAAGATGGTGTTATGGAACGAATGAATGAATGAACTGTTCTCTCACGAATTAAGAGGTCTATTAGCTAACAGCACGGCGTTGGTATACAATTAGCATGTAAATTGACTCGAGTACTGATTAGCATTCGGTGAGATTAATTACCTAGTTTTATTAGCCGTGAAAATAAACTGCCTTAGCTATAGCGCTCGCGACGACGTCTTGTGCATATTTTTATCGCACATCGTATAAATGAAGAACATATAAATTGGTTACATGAACGTTTCAGAAGGAGAAGGAGGACGTGATCATTTAATGTAGGTACACGAGGGACCCCGTGAATTATTAAATGTCCCAACGCGGCATGGTAATCTAAACGAGGAAACACGCCCCGTTTCTTGGAGACGTTAACAAAGTGGCGTTAACGAGAAACATACGAGGGTGTAACCCGACCTTCAACCCCCAAAATCTGCGGTGAACGCGCAGGTTTGATTAAACCCCAAAATCTGCGATATATAACCTTCTAAAATAAATCCCCTCATATTAATTCTGTTCTTTTTTTTATTTTCATTTCTTTGCATTCCAATAATATTAATAAATACAACGACAGCATTTTCTATACCATAAGAAAAACGTCGGTCAAACGGTCAAAAAAAAATCTATGCCGAAGAAACTTGCAGCGGTTTTGGACAGGAAACTGAGGATTTAATCAAATCGTTGAAATCAGGGCCATCTTTGCCTCGGCTCACCTACTACCCAATCTGATCATTCATAGTCCCTTGGGACTATGGAGCGCATTTTTCTGCAGCTTAGAGGTTTGAAAAACCTGCACAATGTTCAGGTAGTCTTGTATACCTGGGAGTAATTCCCGATTTATAAAAGCATAATACATAGCAAGTCTACGCATAATTCTTCATATTGTTGACCATGAAAAGCTGTGGCAAAGTGAGGTCGAGACACGGCAACCTGTTGTGTGTTAGGCAAAGTGCCAAGAAGAAGATGCCATGGTGACGAAACTAACAGATTATTCATCGAAACATCGGTTTGGAAACAGTCGGTTCAAAATGTCGAAAGTTTCAGAAAAATTTCAGAGCTATGATCTGTTCTGTTTTTTCAAAAATACCCAAATTCGTGGCTTCATCTTTTTTTTACTTCAAACCAGAAAATAAATTGAGAAATTTGGCACCACTGTCGGGCAGTTTACTACCACGATCGGAAGAGATAGCGAAATCGTGGGTATCGTCGCGTCCAGAGCCATAACGATAGACTGACACGCGGGAAATCTGATAGATACGGTAAAGTGACGTAACAAGGTATATAGCTGCGTAGCAAAACGATCAAGGAGTCTCTGGGTATAAGAAACTAAATCGCGAATGTATATAGATATATACATACATCTTACATGTATATATTTATCGTTGACGATAAATTGGAGGGAACTAGTATACTTACCGCCAAATCTTCCTTCGTTTTTTCCGGTCGCCCTTCCGCCCTATCGCACAAACCCTAAATTGGGTGAGACTGCTGTATAGTAGGCACTCAAGCAACCCTTGGAAGAACGCGGATTTCATTGATTGTTACATCACTTCCAGAAATACCAGTTTATCATACGCATCACGACGAGGGTAACTGTACGTACGAGTTGGAATTAGATCAGTAAAATTTTTTTTCTTCAACAATTCAATACCTCAAGTACATTGGAATTGAAGAGTCACAGAAAAAATTGAAAATCAGAAAGCGAAGATGCCGTTAAATATTTAGAAGAAGGGGCCTAAAATTGTGAACCTGGAAGCGACAGCGGCTTACTAGGAATCTCGTCCTTCGACACTGCACTTTAGAGATTCGTTGTTCTCACACTCCGACTCTTTTCTTCTTTGTACTGTATACAAACGCACACGTCCATCTCGAGGCTTCTCCTATCGGGCCCACGGACACGGTTACATTTTGATCTTCGACCAACTGTAAAACTAGTATTTCAAAACTCAAAAAACTTTGCCCAAAACCTTTTTTCCCGCATAGTTCATTTTCATAAGTTGAGGTGCTGAAGGGACAACGAGTTCGTCGGAAGGCTTCGTACGCTTAAATCAACGTTATAAAATGTGCATTCAAAAGTCACTCAAATTAAACTGACCATTACTCATCTGCACGAGCAAATTAGGTATGTAAATTATCTTACCGTCAAGGTATTCCATTTGTTCCGGTCTCCGAACGCGCGGCGAGAGCACTAAATATTTAGTAGTATTCCACCATAGTACGCAGCACGGTAGTATCACCCATACAGTGCTGGTCGGTAGTTGATGTGTTTTGTCAGTGGACTATTCTTTTCCATTTATTTTATTTTTCATTTTTCTTCCTCTACGTGGATGATCGTTGCGTGTCGGTGCAGTGGCGGCACGTCCGCGAGCATCGCACGTCACGACGTAGACGGGGAGAGGACAAAACCCGGGTTGCCGTTTGTAATATGTACCGCTACTATATGGCCTGACGTTAAGTTTTGAGAGAGTGTTGATTAAGTTGACCCGGAGCATGTCACGCTATGACTGTCTCATTGTCCAACAGAATAACCGGCTGTATTCAATCGTTTGAGTAGTCCAGTTTAAAAAAATGATCTTACGACGCCGACAAAACGTCAATCGAAACCACCCCGAACAACGGTAGCTTATGTGTACACTCGGAACAATGTCACCGATGACAAAAGAAAGATACATGTAATAACATCATCTCCCAGTTCATCATACTACGCAATTTGCCAGCTGTATAACCGATGGAATCGAAAATTTCTGGACAAGAAGAAAAAATCCATTCGATTAACATAGATCCCGCGGTCATTACGACGTTTCATTCGCCATGTACTGTGAAATATTTTCTCGTCACCTTTATGAGATGCGAGTATTGTTGCAATTCCATCAACTGGCAGAGAATGGAAAATTGTTTGCGCGTTTATTTATACTTTGCTTGACTGTTAACTGATAACAATAACTTCCTACACCGACCAGTGGTTAGTAGCTATGTAGGTACTTTAAGATAACGGTACTGAAGAATACGTTGTCACGGTTACTTCCCAAACATAACTGACTTACTGTGCACACGTACATACATACATACCAGACGCAGATGAAAACGTCCCTTTGTCAGTCCCCATCAAGTGCAAACGAGTTTGAAATTTGCCCAAGGTGGGTATATACGCCGGTATAGTTGTATAAGGTAGGTAGGCACTAGACTGTACTCGCGGTAGGGTGGCTACGATGCCTCTAGCTGCGGGAAGGCAATTGACGGAAAACTTCAACAACTTTTGTCGAGAATACGAACAGCGGCAGCGGCAATGCCGCCCCAAAAATCAACTCGCATATAATACAGCTAAGAGCCATGATAAGTGGAAGGGCGCGAAAGAAACTCGAGAGAAACAAAACAAAAAAAAAACAAAGAAAGAATTTCAACGAAAACTTTTAACCGTTATAGATTGTGCCGGAAAATCTCGAAGCTATAGAATCAAGAAAATTTTCACGCCCTGTTCTCCCCATATGCTTTTGGAATATCAAACACCAAAGTAAGCAAATCCGCAAGTGAACGGGTACACCGAAAAACGGAATGATATAAAAAGAAAACCCGACAAATTTGAATAGTTTCGTGAAAGAAATTCGAGGCCATTTAACGAGATCACGTGTACCTATTTCGAAGGCGTGTCCCTCACCTCCAGGGATACATGGAAGAATGTTTTATTTAATCCTACGACCGAGTATTTCCTCACGTTTACCGAAAGCCCGGGTGTATTATGAAAGGTCGGTGCGGTGGAAAATTTTATTTTTCACCACAAGAATCGTGGACAAAATTTTATCCACGCGGATCAACCCGTGACGAATAACCGTGAAATAAAAAGCACACGAAATTTTTCCGTTCTTCGTTGGTTCGGACGTATTTGCGGGAAAAAAGTTCAGGTGAATTCGATAACCCATAACTAATTGTAAGAAACGGTCGAGAATCGTAGCAGCTTCTGAAATTTGAGAGTCGAATAAAGCGGAGCCCGCGCGCCTGCGACGTAAAAAATTCACCAGTTTACGAAACGGGCGTTATACGCGAGAGGGGTGAGCGAGTGTTTCTGATAATAATTATCGTTATAAGTCGACGGCACGCGCCGCTGCCGTATATCACAAATACCGCGAAGAGGAGGACCGTGGCAAAATCGTATATTTTAGGCGTTCGTGGGTTAGCATAGGTTACGAATATTTTCCCCATAAGCGAGAAGAGAACGTTCTACGTCGCTACCTTTTAGTGGATTTATGCATTTACGACCCGTAAATGTTTGGCCAAGATAACGACGGCCCGTATTTTCGTACACATCGTGGCACAATAATAGTTATAATAATATCAAGATGCTGACGATCGCGAGATCCGCTGCTACCGCCGTTGCTCTAACTCCAACACCATCACTGACGCGTCGTCGTTGACTTAGACAGTTTGTTGGAAATGGACATTATAAAAATTCTGACCATCGTCAAAAGCTTATCGATTTCAAGCAGACCATCTTAATAAAAAAAAAAAAAAAAAGGGAGACGGATCTATATTTTCCCAAGCAAAGATAGAAGTGGCACAGTTTTAATTATTTATTCTTTTTTTTTTTTGGTTAAAAAACTGCGCTACTTTATCCGATGCGGATTCCTTAGAAAAGAAAAAAACCGAAGAATATAGATTCTTTGAATGTTCAAAGAGATCATATACCCGCAACGTATATGCTATTCAATCGTGCGTATAAATCGTTAATTAGCGAGTCTAATTACGAATTTGATCGATTTCAAGTTGTTCCCGACGATCACGTTCCACGAGTCTTATAAAAAAAAACACAAGTGTTAAAATAGATCAAAGTATCGTAGAGTACGCGAGGTTGAGCAACGTTACCGCACTGCAGTGTATGTACGTCCAACATATGTATAAACATAGCAAAGAAAAGGAGGCAATTAAATTAGCTACGCGAATTACCGTAATTACCTATAATTAATTAAAGGCGAGTAGGATCTATGGGGAGTTGGTGCCGGGGTCGTGGAGATGAATATATAACGCCATTCCAACGTGGATATATATACCAGATGAGAAAAAAAACAAAAAGAGTATAACGAATAAAAATGTGGGTATCTTTCCTTCTTATTTATTTATTTTTCTTTTCTCTCACATATGATGCTCGCGAAACGAATTCAAACTGCACCAGTAAAGCTGGTGTTGCTGTACAGTACTGGAAGAAAACTAGACTGCGATGTAGAGAGTGCATGATGCGTCTTGATATCGCGAATTAAGAAATATGAAAACCCTTTCGCGCTACGTCTTCGTTCGGTGGCGTTTCTCCAGAGGCTCGTGGAAAGAAAGAAAGCAGAGCAAATAGTAAAAAAAAAAAAGGAAGAAAAAAAAATAGAAAGAGAGAGAGAGAAAGAAGAAAAGAAAAACGGAATCAAGAGACGCGAAGTAAAATGCTTGACAAAAGAGTCTCGCACAGTGCAGCCGGTGTATTTGGCTAGGTGTTTCGCATCGCCAGAGAATATGCGACTACGACTACGGAGACTTCAACTTCTTCAACAACTTGAAGTCGGTAGTAAATGTGGGAGACTACATCATGTAACATACATACCCCCTATACCTAGGACGTGCATTGTATCCTACATAGTCGTTCTCTATTCAGTTTCTTCAACCTCTATCAACCATGACGTAAAACGCGAAGCGGTGAAGGGACACAATACATCGCACGCTTTTCTATCCCGCATGTATATACATACAGGGTGGGTTACATATAATATATAAATACATCTACTATTATTCTCCCCGCTGTACATATGTACGCTGAATTTTCATACGGTCATTTCAGTTTTACTTCGAAAAAAATTTTACAATAGAATTTTTTATATATACCTGCAGTGCATAACCTCGTGTATATACCTACGTTGAGGGTGTAATAAAGTCTTACGATTCGAAATTTCTTCCTTGGTCGTTTCGCGTTGCGAATAAATTTTTTTAGATTCTTATAAACAATTGTCAGATAATTACTAGATTTTATTTCATCAAACTGACATTTAGAAGAAGATAATTAAATTAGTGTGATTACGTTATTAATTATAGAAAAAAAAATATATTATGAGTTAAATGACATCGTAATCTGTCTTTCAAATATAATTCGACGTATCATTTCGCGTGACTTCCGTATCTAGACGCTCCTACTTGGAAACAAAACAAAAAAAAAAAGAGGTCATACATATATTCTGATTAAAAATTCAGAAAGCGTTTCCTCTCCTCCTCCCCCTAGGCTTATACGCACACACGAGCAACGATTCCTTGAATATAAAAAACACGGAAGATCGTAGAATAAAAATATGTGGTTATATCAGAGCATTGAATAAAACTTGATTCGATCTTGCATTTTTTTTTTTTTTTTTTTTTCTCGTTTCAGGGGTAGTTTCTGTGCACACGGAATGCGGGGGAGTAGGACACGGGTGGTGCACAGCTGCTACACCCAACGACGAGTCTTCAACCCTGTACACGCGTATTGTACATAGCCACATATACCTATATAGTATGTACAGTAAATGGAATAGCATATAATAATATTATATTATATGCGTTATATACATCAAACGAGAGCGCCCATCGCATAAGATGTAAGTATGGCAGACGCATATACACGTGTAGAATGATCCCCTGAGCAAATAAGGGCACGCTTGTTAGATATATATTTGAGTGAACGCGTATATAGGTTGGTTTAACACGGGGGTATAGGTTATACGGTGAGAAATATTATACTCTATGTGTGCGTAAGATCATCCAAAGAAAATAAAAACGAAACGACAAAAACGAGACGATGCAGAGAAACGGGCGTAGAACATGACTTTTGTTTCCCACCCGCAGATCTCGTGACGTTCGGACGGTCCGAAGTCCTGCAGTAGTCGGAGTGTTGGAATGGAAACTTTGATCGTGCTTACACCCTTGCATGGAAAAGAAAAGGGAGGTAAAAAGAACGGGTCAGTTTGGGGTCTGATATTTCTCTGCAGATAAAAGATGCTTAAACATGTTATAACGTGTGATGTACTACGCGTGTAAAAAATTCGTTCGACCGACCTGATCGGGATGAGGGAAGTTTGAAAAATTATATCAGATTCGGGGAATAATAGCTCGAAATATCCGGAGATCGTATGGAAGCTACGATGTTCGTTTGGTTTTCGACCCTCGATTGCGGTACAGGTTCGAAATGTATATTTTCAACTGCGGAGAAAAAAAACGCGTCTTCGTTACTACGTGTAACGCTCGAAATTAACATAAGTCGTATGTAATATGCAAGTAAATTTGTCTCTTCTTTTCTGTTTTGACTAGCGCGCAGTTTGACATTTTTGTGTAGACTATAGACTATACGTATAAGCCAAGGTCGGGGCAGCTGACGAAGAACTTTTACGATCCCTGACCTAAACGCCCAAACATGAATCACGATGTGTGTATGGGGAGTTCATTGGGTCTATCTATATACCTAAATGTGATATACATTATTTATATGTGCGACTTTTAGCATCGTTTTGTTACTTTAGCTAAATCGCAAAAATAGCAAAAATCTGAAGGGGTATTTTTTTTTGTATTTTTTTCCTAATATTTTCATGTATTTTTTTAAATATTCTGATCACAGGAGTCCCAATCTGCTGACTGAATTTTCGGTGTATGGTCGTTATCGCTGCTACAGAGTGGTAACAAAAAACGAAGGAGAGAAGAAAAAAGAGAAGAAACATATGAGTGCGAGTGAGGTGGGGTAAGATAAAAGTGGTACTAATCGTTGAACGTTAAAAATCGACTTGTTGTCGGCGTTCCGTAGTGTGTAGAATGTAGATACGATTTATATGGATATCTCCATTCGGTTTGACCCCTTGAGTTCAGCAGACGGAATAATCTCACCGACATCACGTGACATATATACTCTTATATGTTTTCACCCCTGACTAAACAAAACCGTTCGTTTCAGAGTTATAAACGAAGCTATAGTGGCGGATGCGCTGCCGCAGCTTGCAGCGTGCGCAGTATAACGCGCGATGGAGTAAAAGCATAAGCAGAAGCAGAGGCAACAGCAGCCCAAAGGGGAGAAAAATAATCAACATGGTTGTTCTCTTCGTTTCTCATATTATTCTTGTATCATTTCTTTTCTATGGCTGTTATCCGTTATCCGCGTGCCCCGTTTTCCACCGCGAAAACATGTAAAATATACAACACACGAGAGAACGTGCAACAACAACAGCGGCAGCTTAGCTTGCTTTTTCGCTTCAAGTATACCATATACCTATAATGTAAACTGCTCGGGATTTTCTCGCAAGCTGTATACACACATATAAAGTATACTTCAAGTACAGCAAACTCGGAGAGATCGTGACGCGAAATAAGATCTACATGAGATCAGGACAAGACGAGATGTATATCTCAAGATATCTTAATGTCGGTTTTCTTCTACCCCGAAAAAAACAAAAACCGATTTTTCACTTCTGAATCTGACTTTTTAATTCCCCTTTAAGTTGATTGGACGCTGGACAGGATTTTTTTTTTTAATCGAATCTTCAACGATCGATCGGAAGAAATGCACAGCTGCCGCCGATTATAGACGCTGCGAAAAGTATCGGATCGTTTAGTACGGAATTTGAATATAATTACAAAAGATATATAACTTCGGTACTAAATAAGTCGTTAAAAGTCGATTGCGCAGCGTCCTTGGCAGATATGATTTGTGTACACAGTGGAGACCACAAACGATGGTGAATATAATGTTACGCGCCATATTATACACGCGTATAGGACATACACGAGTAAATTCAACGCTCACGCAGCCGGCGAAAGATAGAACACGTATTATACCTACATGGGTACATGCATCGCATATCGAGATGACTCGTAACACTTGATCATTGGTGATATTGTAATGAATAATATTTAAACTGTATCGTTGAATAAATCAAGATCCGGACATGAATCAACGCGCAAAAATTGCACGAGAGGAGAGCGCAGAAAAGTTCGGAGAAAAAAAAAAAAAAGAATAATTTATCGATATCCTACAAATGCTATTGGACTTTGCAAACTTAATTACTCGCATTGTGGAACCGGACATCACACTGTCGGAAAAAAATTGTGGTGAGCTCGCCTGCACTTATTTCTATTTTCTCGTTTTCATTTATCAGTATAGTTCGATACGTACCAATCGAGTAACTCGATATATTTTGTTTGGTTATTTGGCTCGTGTAAATATGATCCACGTACATTACAGTACGCGTGAGTTCGATCACGAAATTCATTTTTGCGGCCTGACGTGAAATATAGTGGACTTTTCCCGTATCGTTCCACATACAACTAATACAGATAAGGTATATAAAAATAAATATGAGTAATCACGAGGCGAGATGTTTGATAAAATCAAACGTAATCTCTGCAAGCGCGGTGACCTTACATTTTCTTATAATACATATTGCGAATGAAACTGTTAATGGAATGTCTTTAACGAGTGTAGTAATTCATATACTGTACGTATACTGAATCAGACCGTGAAACGCTCATATAAGTAAATTGCGAAGCGGTTAAGGTGTGTAAATAATTTATCACTCCCCGTCTCGCAGTCGGATATTTCATTGGTATGAAGTGAAATTTATATGTGAAAAAAAAAAAGAAAAAAAAAAAAAAACTAGCTAAATGTTACAGAAATATGTACTTCAATTAATCATCTCGCAAAGATTATACAACGATAATTATAATCATTTGATTTCTCGTCAGTCCGTCTATATAAAACCTTAATTTTAGCACAGATTTAACTATCTAGATGATGAATAGTTGCGGAATCGTCAAAGCAAAAGAGGAAGATTTTCTCTCTTCGTTCGGATCAATTTACCGCCCTAATATCATCGCCCAGTCGACTCACCCCCATCAATAACGCGAATATAGAGGGTTGAGTCGCCGCCTTAGCGCCCGGAAGTTAGCTACGGGCAATTGGTGTTATTTTCCAGCATCACGTTCAATGCAATTATCGGATATAATAGCACCCTGATTAGAAGAAGCGCCGTAACTTGACTCGAGAATATTTAGAGACCTTTCATCACCACGAGGTAATTTGTGTTTCTGAAAAACAGAAAAAATTTCCGCGGGATAAAAATAAAATAATTCCACGTCAAATATGAATTACGTATCGAAGCTATTCGGAGTCTGGTTCTTATCTAGGTGTCAAGGATATTCTGATTCGGAACCGTAACTAACAGCTTTCAGGATGTTTTTAGGGGGCACAAAAATGAAAAAAAAAAAGAACTGAAAAGAAAAAAAAATGGTTTGGTATGAGGTCCGTATATGGCAGGTATAATAATACCTATGGCGTATCTCGTTTTTTGAAGGGGACGTTATACGCAACGAGATGCTGCTGCTGCCGCCCAAGTTGCGTTGTTTTGTTCGGCAACGGTAACACCGTTGAAACTTGAGACGATATTCTCCTCGACTGCAGAGCAGCAGAAGCAGCAGCAGCAACAGCAATCCTCACTGTTCGCACGACAGACAAATTTTACATCATATGACAGCATTATAGACGACTCATAATTATGACTATTCAACAATAAAAAGAGTATTGAGGAGCTGAACTATAGAATCATTCCCGAATTTTCCTTTAAAAGCTAAGCCAAGAACTACAATCGGAATAATACTGAAAAAACAGAAAAAATAGATTATGGAAAAGGGTTGTGTTGTTCGATGCATTTTTTCATTCTGAAAATTGAACCTCGCATTAAATTTGGTTCAACTACAGAACAATTATTTTGGTATAACAATAAAGCACCTCGGGCGCAATCTTATATAGGATGGTTTACATCTCGCGGTGTGACTACAAGGAGCCTTGAACAGTTCTATGGCAGCGGCCAGCAGCAGCCAGCAAGCGCAGCCCTCTGAAGAACCAGTTCTTCTGGCGTTAAATGTGGCAGAGTGACTCTCACTCATTACCATACATATATATATATGTATATACATATACAGCGTCGTATATAGAGCCGCGTCGTATACTTTCATTATGTGGGTATAGACAGGACTATAAATGCGTGTCTTCTTCCTCCGGTGAGGTGATCATCATCATGGATATATAGTTGAGCACCACTCAACGACCGAAATCCTCTCTTTACCCTTTCCATTTCTTATTTTATTCCTTTTTTTTTTTTTTTTTTGCTTTTTTTCTTCATTTTTTGTTCCTTACCTCACTCCCGCTCCTCGTCCGACTCGAACGAGTAACCTATAACCGTGGCAAATCGTCGACCAATAACGAATTCGACTTCGAATTAACGGCCCAATCTTTTCGTTAGATAGATATAAATCAAAAGCTAGATGAAGGTTTCGAAAAAAGAAGAGGGAGGAATTGCTGACTGGGTATATTTTCATTTTTGTCGTTTTTCAATCTGACCTGCACGATGCACAGGGATCGATGTATAATGAAATAAGATGAAATAAATTTTGGTATTTGGGTATATATGAGACCAAAGGATCGAAAAGTTTTCGGATCTATATAGACTCTTTTTCATGGTCATCGTGGCGAAGGCGCGTAAGGATTTCTACAGAAGAACGCCACCCAAGAATCTTGGAGAAAAAGTCTTCGAGCTATTTGGCTGAGTGACTTATTTCCGAGAATATTTAACTCGGGTTTGACGGACTCCTAGATCACCTGCAGCCATGATCGTAGGGTTTCCATCCTGTTTCGAGTATAAAATTACAAGAAACGGCGAAAAATAATAATAATAATTATAAATGAAAAAAAGAACAAGAAAATAAAGTAAATAAAAAGATATCCCTCGGTAATTTAGAATTGATACATATATCGGACATTTTAACTCGAATTTAACTTCCTGTAAGTTTTCTATAATGTATCTATCAAAAAAAGAAAAATTTCACGATGAGGCTGAAGAAACATTAAAACATAAAAGAACAATCCTAGATACAATTAAATCTTCAATTGTAAAGTTATTATGCTTGCAATCACACGCGATAATGATCGCGACTTTGTATCAACGGTATAATAATATAAGTGAAGCTACAAATTCGATAATTGAAATTCTGCGAATCCAAATTAATGATGCGGCAGCACGATAAGAAATTCTTTGAAAATCCGATCGAAAGAATAAAATCAATCAATGAGAAGTAAGTCGACTATTAGCGTCACTCTTCACGTTTCATCGAAAGAAAACTAACTAGAGCCGAGTTTAAAGTCTGAATACTCGTCATCATCAACGTCAAGAATCACGTGCAGACCTTCCTTATCTATAAGGCACAACCTGCAGCAGTGCACCGACGTTTTTTTTTTTTTCTTATTTCAATACCTCCTCCTCTTTTACTCCAGATCCCGTTATACCGGCGCAGATTTTCTACGGCTCGATTCTCGGACGGACGGACGTTACGCGACTGCAAAATAGAAATTTATGTCTTCACCGGAGTAGAAACCTATATCAAAATATGTACGTGATGTATATCCGCACTTAAGTAGAATAATCTGTAACGGAAATGCGGTCGAGTTCGGTGAAAAAAAGAACGAGAGGCTGATGAACGGAGAATAATTCTTCGCGGTTCAACGAGCAGCCGACTAAAATGGACAAAAATGGTCATGTGGACGGGGTCTTGGCAGTTGAGTTATTTCACAACTAAAATCTTGCATTCGAGAATCATCTCATTAATTTCAGGACCCATCACCCCAGACACTTCTCCGCGAACTTCTAAGGTGTAATTAAAAACGTAATTACTTTGTTGGATTATTACGACACAGATGTTGCAGCTGGTTTTATCGTGATCATGATGATGAACGTACATGCGAATAATGCCCACAACTGCGACGGTAACTTATAATCATTGTCACGATGCTTTGCGTCTCTGCTGCAGTGACCCTTCACATAAATGTGATCCTTCTTTGTTCCTTGGTTAAAAAAAAGAAGAAAATCCAAAAAAAGGTCGATTTATCACGATACAAGCTGCGAGATTCCGCGCATTTGATTCCAAAATTTTTTGTTGCTATAACAATATATACGATGTAAAAATGAAGTTGCGAAAAAGAAAAGAATTGTAATTTCATCGTAAGTCGAGCGAAAGTGCAAAATTTTCATTCATTGTAAGTATACCCAGTTTATACCTTTTTCTGATAAAACTTTGGCGACAGAAAATTAGAGAATGAAAAGAAAAGTTACTCGTGCAGACGTGTACGCGTTAGGTACCTTTCAGCAACCCCCGATACCCTTTTCAAGTGCAATAATAATGATGATAAATTTTTACTCATCTTGGAGGTAATTGCGTGAATCCGGTGCGAAGATGAATAGAATAGTTAAAGTAGGAGGATTTCAACTTATCTCGGTGGATAATTTGATTAGCACAAAATAACGATAATTTTTACGCTTGCTCGCCTTTCATGCGGTTATTATTTATACCAACCTATAGATCGCGAGGGTACCAGAACTGGATAACTGCTTGTGGATTTGTGCTAAAAACAATTACCAAATCTAATGTATGTCGAAGACACGCGCCGCGTCTCGCTTCGCCACTCCATGAAAAAATAGCGTATAGTTTCACGCATTCTAGATTATCGTCAAAGAGTTCCAGGAAAAGGGATAATTCGCAGATATTTTACCCCTTCAAAAACGATTGGGAACTCGATTGTAAATCTAGAATTACGATTTTACAGATCTGATCCACTAGCTGGGAAATAGAATCAAACTGCAACCGCGGCCAAAGGACGGTCGAGGAGAAGAGGAATAGGATGATAAAGGCGATGGAACTCTGAAATAGGAACCGGAACCCCGATGTTCCGTGCGCGGAATTCACAACGACAATTGGACGAGCGCTTCGTGCGCATACGAATTGAACGACGCCCGACGTCGGTGCCTCCGTCTACCCCCCTTCGCCCCCCAACCACCTCCTCGCTAACCACAGGAGACAGGACCGAACACCCAGCGAACGGCTATGAAACCGCAAGGATCATTGCTCTTTTCACTCGTCACAATTCACTCTCGGAGTCACCAGTTTTCAAAGCGCGGTTTATTTCGCAACTGGGTGACCGGGGCTAACGCGGTTTAGTTTGTTGACAGCCATGAGCTCTGACGAGTTGCGATAAGTACGCTAATCCTGATGAAGAAGACGTACGGGTTTTGACCATAATTTCCACTCCGAGAAGCGGAACGTTCATTGGTGAAAAATTATTCAAAAAACGATTACATGAATTAACATGTCTGATGTACAAAAAAATAAGAGATTTTGGTAATGGAAAGATAGGAAATGTCATGGGCGTATCCGAGCAACATGCAACCTTTCAACTTCAATTTTACTACATCGAAAGCGTTCCAAATATTTTTGGAGCGAATTTCGTAACAAAAAAGACAAAAAAGATGACAGTATAGGTACTTGTTGGGCTTTTCACGGGACAGAAGGTTGTTTATTGGTACAAATAATAATTGCAAATGTTAGGGCGTTAAAGGGGAAATGGGGTAATGGAAATCCGTTAGAGTTCGCTAGGGATTGAGACGTTTGAAGACGAAATAATATCAAGGCCTGTAACCACGTCGTAACTGACGTTGAGTTATGAGGACGGGGAATCTCTAGGCAGAGTGCGAGAAGAAATATAATACGCGCCACAATACCCTGTATATCTAAAGTCTAAACTCCAAACGCCCCGATGGCAGCAGATGGCCGAATCAACAATGGCGTCCATCCTATTCGTACCTACCCGGGCGAGAGCTGTACGTCGTCGTGGTCTGGAGGATTCTAAGAAAATTCCCTAATCTACTTTTTTTCCCTCCAGTCACATCGTCGATCTCCGAAACCCTTCCCCGTATCTCCGGATACTGACGCCCCCTCCCTAACTCACTACAAAAACTTACGATGACCCTCGTTGAGGATGAAATGTAAACACGAATCGAAGAACGACAATTCCACTGTTATTCATGCTCCGCTTTCATTATTATACTAGGAATCGTACGTAAACATCGCTTTAACTCATATGCGAAAGACGATGCATCAAATTAATGAATATTAATTATATTTTGGGGGAGATAAATGCGGGAGTGCAGTTCTTGCGAGCGGTTTACGATTCCAATTTCTTCGGCTTTCTTACTACGCAAAAATCAGACGATGTCCCGTAATGTGCGTTATAAATCGTTATTACCAACGCCATTCGCGAGACGGCTTTATTCAATCGTCAGACACACGCAATATTCGAGATCATTCGATTACGGCGGTATTGGGGGGTGAGGAAGACGCCATCAAGGTAAAATCAATGCGTGATCGAGGATCTCGCGATGACGCCAACAAATTTTTGCGATAATCCCGAGGTGCACAATTTAAAATTGACTCAGTTTATAAATGTGCATAGAGATCTCTTCTCCCTGAAGGATCTGCAGTTTGGATACGACGCCACCACCCCTAACCACGCACACCTCGTATATAATTCGGAGGTTATTGAATTGGCTAGACAAATTCATACCCCGGAGTCTGTATGCGCCGATCAAACGTTCTTAAAAACTCAAGCGATGCTTTTTTCGTCTGACATTTCAAAGGATATTATCCGATATCAGGACAACGAACCACGTGCTGTACGAAATGCAGCAAACGTTGAAGTTGCCGAAAAGCCGGCGTCGCCGGCTCCACGACAGCTCAGCATAGGTTTGAATGATTTTTCTCTCTAAGTACAAGAATGGGGATCCGGCGTTTTATAATACAGGGAAGTGAAGACGTCTAGCGTTAACAGGAATCAAGATTGTCCTACCTTTTGCGGCTAAATATCCCGGAAAAGCTGAAACACACGTGAAGCACTCGGAGCTACGCAACAACCTCACTTGACTGTACCGGGAATCGGGACTCAGGAGCTTGGAGACGACGAATACACGAATCCAGAATCCTTTCACTACTAGCGCCATCATACGGTGCAGAAAAATAGAAGAAGAGGAAAAACGATGCGCACGCAAACTGCCCAACCACTTGGAAATCTAATTTTCCATGCTATTTTCGATAAAGAACGACCCCAAATGGTACGATACCAGAGATTTTAATGACTCTTCATTACATGTTTTTCAAAAAGTCCAACTTAAATAAGTAAACATTAATGATCTCGAACATTCGCATTTTTTAGTATGCACTGGCCGATGTTGTAGGTTTCTATTTACGGGATATGAATCTGGAGATTCATGAAGCTCGGATGCAAAAAACGCGCAATTCGTTCATGTTCATTTAACTAGTGAAATGATTTCTAGGAACTTGTTAGTCGAAATTGGTGGTTCCCGAACACAGAAATTTGTTTGTTTGAAATAAATAGTATAAAAGAGGTTTATCCTACTCACGCTATTGAATTCTAGAAATTGTTTCTCGTTTCCATTCTCGACGGTAACTTCAACAACCCGAGAGGCATGCGTATATTTCAATTTACGTGGATTTCAGCATGCGGAATGAGATCTACAGATTACTCGTTAATTTTGAATAACATTACTCAAATTAATCCAGTATAACATATTTAGTGAATTTTGAGGTTCTCACCCGCTAAAACAATAGGAACAATTTTCCGGTACTGTAGATTTCTATAGCAGGCGATCAAAATTTGCGTGAAACAATGTGAAAAGCGATTGATAAGATGGGAGCCAATTAAAAGTTTTTCGACCAGGCATTATTAAAACAATTTATTTTTCATCAAATAACTCAATTTGCTGTGTTCTTTGCCCATTTACTTTGATATCAGCGTGTAAACTGTCGAGGCTGATCAAGCATGACGGAAGGATTATCGTGTTCCATGCTTTAGCCATTCTCTGAATGTAGCCCTCACCACTCACGCATCGCTAACTACCCCGTCATTCGCTAAAAAACTTTCATGCTAGTGTTAGCAAAACGGTAAAATTCTCCATTCGAAAACTAGATTATAATAAACGCACTAGGCGTGTTTTCCTCGAATAGAGCTTTTATCAGCCACAATTTGGCAGATATTTTCTTATCTTCGGACATTGCGTTCAACTCAGTGGTAAGGTACCCATGGAAGATATCCTCAAAGGTTTCAACCTACTGTTTCCTATAGCGCTAGTAATTAGCAATAGTTGTTGCCTCTTCAGCCAAAGATTGTCTAATAGAAATTAACTATCTTTCTTCCTCATTACACTACTGAAAGATATGCCCAGACTTCTGATCCCACAGAGAACATTTTTTGGGTAATGAAACTAGGCATGTTGATATCGAACATAAGGTAGATGGGCACACAACTTTTGAAGATGTTGCAAATGGATAGATATGTACGTTCAGCTGGTGGTGGTGATTCATTCCCGTACGCTCTTTTGTGATGAGGAAAATTATCCCTGGAGTTGAGGTTTCGGTTTGATCCACATAACGAGGAGATAACAGAAGAATAACATGTATTCTGATTTTGTGAAATGAAAATTCCTTGTCATTCTACTCCTGCATCTTTTACCTTTTTCTAAAAACGTAGTGGGCTAGAAATCCCACTCCATCGCTGTTCCATTTCTTAAACTTTGTTCGCTTAGCCTTCTTTCTTTCATATCTCTCCATGTTGTATCCAACATTTGAGACATTCATTAGCTGAAACATTTAAAACACAGTGAGGAAATTGTACGATAAAGCAGCCTTAATTATAATTTATCTGGTTGTTCTAAAACAGCAGTGATTTCTTGCTCAGAATCTTCTTTCATGAAATAGTCTTACTTTCTGAAAGGTTTTGCATATATAGATGAGGGTAATTTTAAACTAGACTTACAAGCAGGTTGTCATCGTTTTTCGAAGCTAATTAAACATTATCACAGTCGTCTTCGTTTGCCGCGTAGCTATCGTTCTGTTCCATTTGACAGGAATAATTTTTTATCATTCCTCGGAACGTCAAAGAAATCTTGGATGACTCGGATTGACAGCTCGCATCATGCGGCAACACAACGACCTGCTACGTCGTTGGCAACACAATCGTCAATCACAACAAAAACCATAATATGCATAACATGTTCTCCTAGTCCGTATCCTGTGACATAACCCACGCATAACCCATTTTGCCTATTGGTACATGCTTAGTAGCGGCATCTATGTAGCTGGTAATGGCGAAGACACAGTGGTCGATCTATCTTACAATCCTTCTTTCAATTGTGAATTCAGTCGTTGGCTAACGGCCATAACTATAGTAGCCGCCGAAGTATCCGCAACTGGTTAATGGCCTTGGTGTTATAATGTGGTGAATTACGGAAGTAGGTGCGACAGGTACGAAAAAACGTGGTCTTCGCAATCATTGATATGCCGCAAGGCGTAAGATATGCAATACAAAACTCCAAGTTTACTTGAACAATGAACCATTTAGGATTAGTAATCGAGAAGTATATTGTGAAGAAACAATAATGAACTGTTGAGAAATTTAAACATTTCATTCGCTTAATTATATTCAAAATTTGTTAGGCAGACTAATATATATACTAGCTAAATAGATACTGATAATGTTAGTATACATATCAGTGGTTAGGCACAATAGTAATTATTTGTTCCAACCATAATTATAAAATTATAATTATGAAACTAGCTAACCACCACATCAAAATCGATCATAAAACTGTTAGAGATTGTTAATTAATGGTAAGAGAGGATTTTTTAATTATACTAGATAATTCTAATCTGTAAGATAAGCAGTGACAGCTTAAAATTCTCGTTACCGACTGAAAAGAAATAAAACAAGTCTGATGTTAGCTAATCACCTCACGATCACGTTTGAACTTCACGTTGATTTTGTTTCAGATTTGTCTGGGAATTGTACAGGTACGTGCTGCAGGAGAATGATTTTGCATAGATAGTTGCAAAACGAACGCTCAAAAATGTGGTCAGGTGCTATAGAGTACTTCAAGGACCCCAAGCAGGTTGCTCAGATCCAAGAATTTTTCGGAGTAAAAATACATCATAGGAGTGCAGACCTGAAAGCCAAACAGTTGTATGATAGCCAGAATGGAAATACAATAGATTTGGTTCACGCTGGAGCAAAATCGGGTGATAAAAAAAAGACATTGGGTGAAACTAATGGCAATACTGTAATCAAAAGAAAAGTCAACAGTAATAATGAAAGATGTGACTTGAATGGAGAGAAAAATGAAGATGCATCCAGCGAGGATGAAGCAGTGGCAGCAGCTACTCCGCATTCACCAAATTTTACAATAACCAATTACTTTTGGTATTATTTATTTTTATTTGGTACAGAACTTGGTGATGAGATATTTTATTCCACGTTTATACCATTCTGGTTCTGGAATGTTGATGGCGCTGTCGGTCGAAGAATGGTTCTAGTTTGGGCCGTCATTATGACGATCGGTAAGATTTTTTTGCACCAAGGAAAAATCTGACAAAGTTGATTACTAAATTAACAAGATCTTTGGTACAGGACAATGTTTAAAGGATATATTACGTTGGCCAAGACCTGCCTGCCCACCTGCAGCTAGATTACAAGTCAAATGGTCTCAGGAATATGGAATGCCATCCACTCACGCAATGATTGCAGTTTCCATCCCATTTAGTGTCGTATTATTCACTATGAACAGATACATTTATTCCTTTACCATTGGATGTACAATTGCTGTTCTTTGGTAATACATATATTTTTTTGGTTCCTCATACTGAAACTAGTAGTAACTGACTTGACTTTGAAGAGCACCCAGTATAATAATTATGTAATGATTACTCCAACTTTTTCATGCTTCAGGTGTACATTGGTATGCATAAGCAGACTCTACTTGGGAATGCATACAGTGCTCGACATTATAGCTGGACTAGCTTTAGCCATGTTTTTAATGATTCCACTAGTTCCATTGGTCGATGCTACCGATTATTACTTTCTTACCAAGGATTGGGCTTTGGCTATTCTAGTCGCTGCCAGCATCGCCACTGTTGTATATTATCCTTGTAGTGACAAATGGACACCTACGAGGTATGGTCCAATTCCTCAAAATACGTAACCAACAGTGCCAAACACCGGTATTCATTTCTATTTCCTATAATTGCAGGGGTGACACGGCAATGGTTGTGGGGGTTACAACCGGAGTCCACGTTGGCGCATGGTTGAATTACAGAACTGGGGTGATGTCCACACCTCTCCTTCCGCCTCCATATAACATTATTTGGCCATCGTATCCAATGCTTGGGAGTGCAGTATTGAGAACGATTTTGGGATTTTGTTGTATAATTGCTACAAAAGCTTTTTGCAAATTCTTCAGCTATGCGACAATGTCCGCAATCTTGAGAGTCAATTCTAAAGAACTGATGAGAAGTCAAAACTGTTTAGAGAATCGGAATAAGGTTCTAGTTGACCTGGTTTATAAGTATATAATGTGTTTCATGATCGGTTTGGACGCGGTATACCTATTACCGAACGTTTTCAGTATGATTGGAATTGAGAGACCAACGTTTTACACAGAATTATAATAGTTAAAATCGCCAATTATACTGTACGTCATCCGGTCTAATCAAGTGCTACAAAGGACTCTAGGTGAAGCAACATATATATATATTGTGGTAATAATATTGTGACGATGAATATTACGTATATTATTAGCAACGAAAGTACGTACCCATGAATATCGAGTATCACTAGTATCAATGCTCATTGAGGATATTTGAAATAGATAGTTTCATTCTTGGAGGTCGACTTTTAAATTCTCCGTCGGAAACTTTGTGATTATTAAAATATCGATGATCTCAATTAAATATCTCGAGTTCACACCTACAATTCATGTAACCTGAATTAAGAGAAATCGAACTTTATCTGCAGGCAGTTATGCAATTACATAATACATTCATCGTCACGTTGATTGTTCACCAAATTTACACTTGTAATCATTCGTTCAACTACAATATCATCACTAGGAGTCATCAACAATTCAATACCGCTACAACCACTGCCTACTGCATATATTCCACACATGGTATTGCGCCGAACATATTCTTTCTCCGTTTTTCGTCTACAGTCCCCTAATTTATATTTTGATAAATACAATAAAAGTGGCGAATATTCAAAGCAAGTTTAGATTGTTCCATAACTTATTGGAAGTTCTTTTCGTTTCCTTATGAACTATTCTCTTTGTACCCGAAATTTTTTCTTGATCAATCAATGGCAGAAGTCACCTACCCGCAGTTTCAGTATATTAAAGCTCAACATCTATTCACCCACTTCACGTGTAAAACTATCCTCAGAACGAATGAAGTTAGATATTAAGAAGTGAACGGTGAAGAATTACGATTAAGAATTTTTCAAAGTATCTTGTAAGGATATATAGTCTTATTTTTATTAATGTTTTACGCAGATTCTGTTGTACTAAACATAGTGATGTAAAAAGTTAATACCTCTTGTAAGATGTAATATAAATATCACCATTCTGTATGTATCTGGCTCTATTTATTGCTCTTGTTAAACACACGCAAGCATGTCAATTTAAGCACAGATTCATGACTGTACCTAATTGTTATCAGCAGCATATCAACAGTCTACAACCGGCATATTCAACGTCAACATCTGTAAAAGGAATGGAAAGAGCGTTGCATAAAATTCGAAAATAATTTGCACCTGTGACCTGAGGTAGAATATTTTACTTACACCAATGTCTATATCTAGTACTGCGGACACTTTTTCTTGTTCAATAGAGTATGGAACAAATATATCAATCAGGTAACCGGTCCTGCGAGCTTCAAGTATGATTCGATCTTCCCCAATATCTACTGCCAAGTCTTTTATGGAAAGCTGGAGAATACAAGGTAATAAAGTGAATAAGTTGGAGAGGCCAAATTGTGATTTATCTTGAGAATAATATTCTACCACATCAGGAATCTTGAATTCTCCAATCAATTTCTTGATAGATCCTTCTTTCGGTTCACGTAAAATCCTGTACTCTGGTGTTCTAGAATCACGAACTTCATTGAAGTTACCAGTGTCTAGCTGAGGATTTGTCGTTAATTCTGAGATATTAATTTTTTCGGTTTCCAATTCAGCTGGTTTTAAATTGTTGCCTGTCAAGTCCTGGATCAACGGTTTACGCATCGCGTTCTTAACTTCGCGCTTTTCTATTCTATGCTCCTGCAGTTTTCCCATCATCTACAAAATAAATAAAATATCATCGACTTGCAACGGTTTGCAGATATCCCTTAATTACCTTGCGGTTCTTAAGTACTACATATCCCTCTGGAGATATACGCTTGTCATATTTGTCTGAAACTCCCTCTAATACAACGGTAATCATAAAAACCCAGAAAAGTTTTTGTTCCTTGCATTTTTTGAAGAATTCTGTATTAATGGCTATGTCGTAGGTTGGTGTTGGTTCGCCAGCTGGAAGACGAACAATTATTTTCGAGTTCGATTCGTCGACACTTAACGTTCATTGCAACTTTTGCTAAAAAATATATTCCTTACATTTATCAGCCTCCATTCTTTCTTGGCCAATACTCATAGGAATACGATAGCTAGATGGGGTTTCATCTTGTATTAGTTCCATTAACTTTTCTTCTGATATTACCTCAGGGGCAGGTATTTCTGGGGTGACACAGATGTTCAAAAAGACCTTTTGACCACATTCTGTTTTTGCTTTGACGCAAGCACCTCAAATAAATAACATGATGGTATAAATTATCAGTACTTGAAAACATCAAGGATGAATAAAGAGTCGATGAAGAAACCACTCATTGGAAAGTGAACTCAAAAGATTTAATTCAGTTGTAAAACAGACAGTATAAATAATTCATACCAGGACTTGGTCGTACTGTTACAGAAGGACGCTCGGGATTGTTAAAACTCTTGAGTAGTTCGCCGAAATCATTTTCCTCTTTTGTTCCCTTTGAAATAACAAAGTGAGGTTAGCACTTGTTTACTGTACATCTTTAGCAAATTCTGTAGTAATGCACGAATACAATTTACCGGCAGCAGCAGATTCTTAGTTATAATTGAATCGTCAACATCCAGTAGTAAATTTTTCGACATTTTACATAACTTTCGTATTAAATCTTCCACAAACGATGCGCTTTTATATGATCACTTGACAGTTGTAAATAATTGTTTTTTCGCGTGATAGCAATGGCGGAAATTTCGATAGGATTACCGCCAGGATTGTGATAAATAATCAATATGTATTATGATTGAAATGAATACAACAGTGTGTAGAGAAAACATGACGTATTTCAATAAGTGCAGTCAATTTACAATATTATTCCATACCAATGAGCATATTGCAGTAAGTTACCTTTGTAACTGCCAAAGTAAATTCAGGATACAATTCATAGGTATGACAAAAGTACTCAACAAGTTTAGGAAATCTAGTTAACAGGTCTCAATTATTGTCTAAAAATGACTGTATTAAATACTGTTTTGTACAACACACTGTAATCATAAGGTAAGATACACAAGTTATAACGGAACATAATACACAGTGTGGGTAAAAAAACTAAATACACCGATTACATAATTGTTCAATAACACATTTTGTACAGTATTACGAACGTTGATAAGTACTTTTTGGTTGGGGCCGACTAAGTCCAATACTCTAATTTAGGATGTAAATTTGTTTGATAGATTACTGTATTACGCTCGCTGGTTTGTGTCTATTATACAGATGATATACATATAATTTATAGTTGATAACAAGTAGGCACTTTTCTCTCTCTGCACTTGGCACAATGCACACAGTGATAATCCATTTGTACATAAACATCACCATCGCCAAGAATCGTACTTTTCTTGCACATTCAGTTAATCATTTAACTTATTACAATAAAATTACGTAGTTTATGCATGTATGTATATTAAGTATTTGCAGTTGCCTTTTTCACAGCGATATTATAAATTGGGAACGAGATAAACTGGGGTTCATAAAAACTATCGTCACCTAATAAACCCTATCAAAGAGCGGCAAGATACTGTAGCACTAAAATGCATCTTCATAAAGATTATTTTTGATAGATCGCAATAACCAGCACTAATCGTGTATTCTTGTGCTATAACAGTTTGCAATTTACAGGAACATTAGAAATCGGTAGCTATTATTAATTCAATATCTATCTATAATATTTGATAAGAAAATTTGAACTGTGTACATAAGTATAGATACATAATAACGTTCTCAGACCGTATCTGAAATATATGTGCAGTTTTTGAGGTGATTGCTGTTATTGACGTTCAACAAATTGCTTCGATTTACTAGTTTTGATAAACATTGCTCTATTCTTCTCATTACATCGTAAGTTAAGTTTAAGTACTAGAAACAATAGATGTGAAGAAATCGAAACTCGCAACGTGAATTTTAAATAGATAAACAGGAGAAAAACTAACAGAACAAAATCAAGTACAATAGCATGAGTTACATTAAATTTGTCGAATTCGATTATGTAATCAATTAAGTAGCTTGAAAATTTGTGTTCTCTTCGATACTTGAAAATCATGTGATAATAATTTAAGATGGCTACATTACTTGAAACTGAAATAATTTAAAAAATAGAGATACAATATGACGAATACACTGTTAACATTTAAAAAAAATGTAATTAAAAAAAAATAATATATTTATCTTATAGAAGAAATCATCCTCCATCGCAAGGTAGGATATGCTCACTACAACTGGCAGTATATTAGATACCAACATCCGCGTATTAAGCGAATTTACAGACCCCCGAAAAGACTTGTTTATGCCAAATCTTAACAAGATGAATTATACTAAGTGAATTTGATGCGTTTATAATGATGAATACCTATATTTTACATAGAGTAATTATTATTGTAACGCTGGTATGAAATTCCTTTTCACTTTCAAAAGTATGCCTACAAAAAGTATGTGACTTTCTAATTTCCATGAATTATACAAAGCCGTAAGCAATCAATTAAAGTCACAGATTCAAGCTTTACGCTACCAAACCAGCATCTTTGGCCATGCTGTAGAATGCGCCATTTTTCTTTTGCAGTAGCGCATCTGGCGAGTCAAATTCTGTTATAAAACCTTTGTCCAGGACGATTACTCTGTGAAAAAGAAAAACAGTAAATAATTATTCATGACTGTAATTTACAATCCTCCCAAACTGGGTACTTGGGGAGCTTCATTGAACGACAAATACCAGAAAATGTATCAATCATACCTATCTGAATCCAGAATCGTGTTCAGCCTGTGCGCAATCGTGAGTACGGTGCAATCTTTGAACTCTTCTCTAATGGTCTGTTGAATAAGATCGTCTGTTTCCAAATCAACTGCTGCGGTTGCTTCATCCAAAATCAGTACTTTGGTTTTTCTCAACAAAGCTCTGGCTAAACAGATCAGCTGTCTTTGACCGACACTCAAATTGTCTCCTCCTTCGGTGACTCCGTGCGACAATCCAGTGGGTAATCCTAATACATGCATCAAAATTATACGCGTAATCCAATGGTAATATTTCCGATAGGAAGTCATCTACAGATATGATAGATTTTGGTTAGCCAGAAACATACCTTTGACGAATTGTTTCAAATGAGCATGTTCTAGTGCTCTCCAAACATCATCATCGCTGTAGTATCCAAAAGGATCCAAGTTTAACCTCAGGGTGCCAGAAAACAGCACTGGATCCTGGGGTATGATTGTCAATCTTGATCTCAAAGCGTGAAGCCCCATTTCAGCTATATCTAAGTCATCTATAAATATCTTTCCATCTGCAGCTTCAATTATTCTGAATAGCGAGAGAGTTAGTGACGATTTTCCCGCTCCAGTTCTCCCAACAATACCGACTTTTTCGCCTCCATTGACGGTAAAGGTCAAACCTCTAAGGACGAGGTCTAATCCTTCCCTATAACGGACTTTGTAGTCACGGAACTCAACACGTCCTTCGGTTGGCCATTCTATCGGGGGTGTTCGATCGGGAACTTCCCATGGCGCTTCTTGAGGGGTTTCTCCATACTCCTTTATTCTTTCAACGGCAACTATATTAGTTTCTACATCGGATGTCATTCGGACCAACCAGTTCAGCGTTTGTGTAATCTAAATGAGGTATGGTAAGTTATGAATGGTATTATTGATATTGCATTTTTCTATGGTTTTGTGGTTAAATGCTGGAAATGTAGGTTTAATTGCGTGAATGCGTTATCTTACTTGCAAAGCATAGCTGACCGACAACCCAACAAGGCCTGCACTCAATGTATTTCGTTGAAGTACAGCGAACAGAGCAGAGAAAAATATTATTAAGTTTCCGACCATCTCCAGTCTTACAGCTAACCACCTGTAATGAAAATATTTTCCTTAGTCAATAGCCTCTTAACTTACCACAAACTCCTTCAAGTATTTTACTTACCGATTTGCAATTATACTAGGATAATAGCACACTTGGTTAACATCTACTCTGAGTTCTGATTCGCTTATGAACCTCTCTTGCACACCATATGCTCTGATTGTTTGTGCACCTATTTGAAAAAAAAGAGTTATGTTATGAGATGGTGGGATTACTTGAGTGGTGTTTCCAGTAATTAATTTTATATTAAAATTTGTCATAGTGTCAAATATCATATTATTTTTACTGAATGGAACCTAATTGATTAGCTTGTTAGATCAAAAATAATACTGAGATAGTTCAACATACCAGTAACGGATTCACCAAAATGAGAATATATAGGAGATCTAGAAACAGATTCCAATCGCTTCAACTGTCGCGAAGTGGCAACATAGAAGCGCTGAATGAAATAATATATTATTCCTATTGGTAAAATTACTGTCAAGAAAATCGGTGTGCTGTAACTAATTACCACAACAGTAGCAATGACCTGTAACGAAATTAAATTTGTTAAGAAGTTTGTCAAGGACATCAATTTGGATACGCTATTTTTATCACTTATAGATCTAATTAAATGACCTGGACGTTTGCATTCCTCTATACACGGGAGACTCGAATATCAAAAATCAACGAGAATATACATTCACATTCAGATTGTATGATGTAGAGAATTAGAGATTCATTGCTCTGCTTAATTACAAGAATGCAAATAGACCATGATTTTTATTAGAAATATAACATATCACTTCATTACAGTTAAAGAAGCCGTGCTACTCATACAAATCTGTGTCCCACATCATATTTATGCCCATTCACACATATAAATAACAAGATTTATAAATTAAGTGTGGCCCACCAACTTGTACAAAGGCAATGACATTCAATGAAATATCGAGCATAAAACAAACACCATGAACAACAAAAACCAAAGCCTCATTTCGTGAATCTTAACTTAATTTCATTTTGAACAAGGAGTAACTGCTTTTGGACACAACTATACAAATCGGGTTTCAAAAGGAAGAAATTATCACAATTACACGAGCATGCCTACCCTCGTATCATTGGTGCCTTAAATTTATTTGAAAAAAAGATTCAAGTGTAAAATAGCAGTGGCCGTTGTAGTACTAGAAAATTCTAATTTATTTGTAGAAATCACGAGTGAAACAAATAACAGAGAAGCAATCGCCATTTACTTGACTAAACACGGAACTTGGTATGAATATGCTGCAATAAGCAACAATTATGGATGGAAAATGCTTGACACTTTAGCAATACGTAATATGGGTATGGAAGTGTGAGAGATCGAAATCGTTCAGAATCGGTTCTAATGAATCAGCAGCTGGTTCCTGCCGGTTAAAAAAAATTACCTCGAACAGGCAATAGTTGCTATCTGAAATTTGTTGGGGAAGCGAAGTATCCAGCACATCCACATCTTTTGCAAACCTGGAGATAATCCGACCGATGGGGGTCGTGTCAAAGAACGTCAATGGAGCACGCAGCACTCCAAACAGCATCAGTATGTGCATCCGACGAGTAGCCAGCCAACAACCCAGCTGCGGAGCCAAATCACACAAAAAGCTTGCGAACGCTATAACATCAGATACGATCGACCATCATTGTAACCGTGATCACAAAAAAATCGGTTGACGATAAATAAAAACTTGCTGTATGCGATAGAACTAACATATAAAATTAACGAATCATGACTTTAGGGCCAACTTCATCGATGGACCCAGAAGAGATTCACACATTGATACGGATAAGGCCATTGCATCGAAGATTTCTCCTACTATAAAACTTGATAAGATAACGAATTAGGCGGATTTTTCATTTTGCATATCTCATTTATACAAGGTGAATGGCGGTACCTGAAAACCAAAAGAGATACATTTAAATGATTTCCAGAATAGTTGTTAGATTTAGCATCAATTGTACGATCTGGAATGAAGATTTGTAATCACATAGTCCCTTTTACCGCTCAAAATGTTACAACTTCTGGAATAATCATTTTTTTGTATCCCCTTCAGTTTTACAAATGCTCTTACTGATTGATCAAGATGAATCACTCTGCCAAGTACAGCAAAGTTGAAAAGTAAGATTGTCGCGGAAAAAAATCAGGACATTCAGTAGAATGATAGAAAAAAAGAATTGATTATTATGGACTGTGATAATGAAAAAGAATAAGTGTAGCAGAATATATGGAATGTTCCTCAATCAATGTATAGTCATTTGTAGAATAAGATATAGGTATTGCATTTATTGGAAGCTTTACTCAACGAACTTGCTTGAATGTTTCGGCTCATGGTATGAAGTTTGCTGTGGCGTGCTATGATACTTAAAATTAAAATACTAAACAGACATAACATGATACTTTGTCTCATAGTGAAGGAAAACCATGACGGCAGGCAAGCATTGACGTGCAAAGACTAAACTACAGTAGAAACATTTGTATAATTGTGTCCTCCGCATACTACAGTTAACTTAAGTTTTAAGCAATATAGAAGCTGAAGATCGCTGATGATTGGCATTACATTCATGGAAAAGAAATCAGTTCTAATAGAATAATCATTGCCATGCATCCCAAAAAGGTGTGAACAACCATTGCAAATTAATGAGTGTCACAGGATGTTGTAGAAATATTTTGCTCGTTGAAAAATATAAATTGCTTGAGAAAAATTATTCAGGTTTTCTCAAAGAATTAATTTAGTCGTAAGAATAGTAGTGGCTCAATCCAATTCAGATACATGTATTCTGGACGAGACGAGATGTACTTGGACGACCAATGATCAGTGCACGAGCTTTGGCTTACCCTAAACAACGATGAAATACACTGCGTTAGTGTCAAAGGAATCTTGTTGTCCATTGTGTCTACGTCTGAGCCAAAACGGCTTAGAATGCGACCAATTGGTAGTGTGTCGAAGATGAACATTGGACTATGCAGTACACTTCGTAAAGCTTCACGATGCATCGTAGCAGATGACCGCAGTGTGCCAATGTTTAATGATGATGCCGCAAAAACTACACCAAGTGCTGTAACACAATACTAAACCCTGACATTTCGTTTACACCACAATACAAAACTTTTTCTGCGCAACAATTATTTTCAGCTGAACAATTAACTGAACGACATTTAATACCAAACATTGACCTTGTAAACTTGTTACTCACACCAGAGCATAATCCAGTCTGAGCAACAAATATAGCTGAAGAGGATCATAATATTATCTAACAATGGGAAAAAAAATAATAATTGTCAGCAGATTCCGATGGAATATAAAAATTTTAAGTATACATCTTAAAGACCGTCAGTGACGGGAAATGAGTTGAGTGACTAATAAATTGAAATTAGATATGTCTGTAAGAACCAAAATAACATTTTTGCAATTGTAGCTGTTTTCATCAAAACAAGGATGATTGCACACATATAACATAATTGCATATGACTTAACAGATACTCAAGGCATGATTTCAGATTCAATATGATTTGCTGGGAGTGCGCCACATTTTTCTATTCACACAAACATGTGATGTTGGTCACCGGAGAGGGGTTGCATTGGGGATTCCTAAATAGCACGTGTGCGATGGAAACAGCATCTAACGACAACCGTGATGAATATTGACTTCCAGCTGTCTTTCCTATAGAAGACTGAAATTCCAGTTTTGATAAACGAGTGAAATTGCGGAATCAAATTATCCAATGTTGACCTACACCAGATGCAGCATTTGGTGAATGACTATAGATCATATATGACAAAAATACTAGTTTGTAAGCATGGAATTCTGTCAGGTTTGCTGACACTGCTAAGCTCCAAAATTCACATTCAATCACCAGAGGACGGAACTTCCAGAAAATCGAGCAGTCGTTACTGCTACTAGAAGCAGTTGAGTCATACCGAAAAGATGCAAGTTATCAAAGATTGAAGATTCATTGGTAGAGTGTTATCAACTATGTCCACATCCTTGCCGAAACGGTTCAAGATTCTGCCCAGTGGGGTCTGATCAAAAAAAGACAATGGCAACTGCATAACGTTGTTCAACATAACTTCCAGGAGTACAGTAGATGCGGTTACTGTACCTAAGGCCAATAAGATCGCATACAGGAACACCGATATTCCTAGAATAATCGTTAGTAGATTGGATTAACAGATTGTCACGTCGGACATATTTTTCAATACTTGCTGGGTGAAAAAGAAGCTGTATAGGGTGAGTGAAGGAAAAATTAGGGGGACTACTCGAGGTAACTGCAAGGAAAGAAAAGATGTATGTGAGGAGTGTGAGTTATTTTTACTTAATATTTTTGGTTTGGAATAAATAGTTTACGTCGAGTATACCCGACATTTATGACGAGATTTTTTCTCCACCTGATCGGAGATTTCTTACATATGTTGAAAGAAAGATAACTGAAAGAATAATTTTTTGATTGAAATGGAAGTGAAACCAGAGGAAATGATAAGATAAGAATATCCTTTCAACCATAAAATTTCAAATGAAATGCACCACGTTCCTTGGATGATATGCCCAATGTTCCTACATTCGTTCGTAGAATGATATATCTTGCAAAAGTTTAAAAACCCAACTTGACCATTATGAATGAACTCCCAGATATTTCACAAGCCTCTTGTTCAACTAACACTACTTTTCAGACCGACATCAGGGAACATTCAGCACATAATAATAGGATATAGTCTATCGCAGTGATCTTCTTTTTCAATAATCATTATAGTAGTCTAACTCCTTCATCCTACGGATATCCTAGGCGATATCCGTTTCACACTCAACTGTGGACTATAACATCATGCTGAGTTACATTAAAAATTATTTTAGTGCAACAACAAAGCGTACCTAGTGTGCATGGTACTCTGTTAATGTACAGAAGCGACAGAAAAAATGTAATATTGTAGAATTCGCGACCAATTCTTAATGTGGGTTATTAACAGAAGATAAAGTAACAATTGGTGGACCGTTTAAAAAAATACTTTGATATAGTTGATAGTTTTAAAATATATTAAATTGTGCTTTGTGTTTATATTAGGCGAGATCTATTGAAAATCCCACATACCGATACTAAGCAAAGTAACAGGGCTCTACAATTTGGCGGTAAAATATTGTCTAGAACATCAATGTCTTTTCCAAGACGATTTAATATTCTGCCCGATGGTGTAACATCAAAGAATCCAACAGGAGATCGGAGTACACCAAACAATATTTCCTGATGAAGTATCTTGCTACTCCGAACACAGCCAATACCCAACGCAATGTGTGCGAAGAATACAAATATTGCTGAAATTTGGTTGAATGATACATTATAGTATTCCTAGGATGTATTGTTGCTGACATGTTACGCCAGGATGATTATTAAATTATTACGTACAACTCATGGTTCGCATGTTTTGGTATTAAATTTGATCTTATTTCTTTTGAAGGTAATCAGACGGAAAGAATTGTAAACAACCAACATTTCAATGATCAGTAAAATAGCCTGGTTCGGCTTGATTAATTTTAGTTTGTCAAAATTCTTCAGCATACTATCTTTTTGGCAAAAAATTTTTAAGCGTTGGTATTATTCTTTGTCATCTAGGATTGATAAAAAGCATGCACGTTTTCTAAGTGAATGTAAATCTTACTGGACACCTATCATCATAAAATGGTTGCAATCTGTGTAACTTTTTACCATATTTACAATAATTGTAAAATGGCTGGGACTTTACTGATGATGAGGTGAATGATCACACAATTGAAGTATGCTATATTCTATCATGCTGTATCTTTCAACATGCTATACAGATTTTTGTAGTAAATAAAATACCTGATATGGTATTGTATTGAGAAAACAAAATTTAATATGAATGGCATACTTTAGCGCTTTGTACTATGTACATAGCCAGGATTTTATGTAAATGAAAAAAAGTTTATGCAATTAAATATTTACCTAGCCTCAGCACAGTAGGGGGTATGTACAGAATTTACTTGATTTATACAATTAGTGTGAAGACATCTACATGTTTAGTCACACATGTAACATCCCGAACCGTTTGCGATTTTCATTTTAATCACTTACAATCATTGACGTATATAGTATGCACATTATTATTTCTTTTCATTCCATCAAATGTTGCACTCTTTGCTTTATCTATGAAGCCTTTTCAAATGTGTCGGAATGCGAGACAGATGCAAGATAAGAAGAGTGTGAAAATTAGTTTCAATATATCATACTCATTGCATTTTTTAGACAAGCTAAAATATTTACCACGGTACCTTTCGGTATTAACGAAGTTAGAAAATTTCTGTGATATCTATTGCTTGATTTCAGTTCACGACTATTATCAATACAGGTCTTATTCGGTATTATTGAACAGCAGCGCGATGTCATAAAGTCAGAAGATTTTGAAAAGTTGTCTTGAACTTACATCTGTCAAACACTAGTCTTTTGATGGTAATGAAGCGGAATAATACCAGATAATCATAGGAAACGAAGAGAAGAGAAAATGCTGATCATATTTACACGAAAAATAAATTTTTGTTCATCATACCAAAAAGCAAAATATACAAGATGTATAATAAAAGACAAACAATATGGAACCAAGTGAAAATAAATGACGATCTATGTATGTTAACTTTGGAAGATAGCCAATCAGACACAGCAAACCACACATGGTTTGTTTTAGAAAAAGTCCATCATGCAATTCATTAACATAAATTTAATTAGCTTCGAATAATATACAATACCACATTTTCCACTAGGCAGTGTGTTATTATGAGGCACATAATATTATCCAGTATTGAAGGATGATGGTAGTTTCACGATAAATGCTGAGATTTCAACGAATATGCAGTGGGATACTTATTGGAGTCATCTTCAAGAAGTATCCCTGAGCCAATACTCAAGACAATGGAATTTGAACTTTGTATTGTGCTACGATAAATATTTAGTTGCTTTTATTTTTTTTAACTCGCCAGAATGGACGTATGTTGGTGCGGATTCAAGAGCCAAAGTGCATCTTGTAGAAATATTTTGGGTCCAATGTTTTTTGAGTGGAAGTGTTTATACTATTTGTATTTGCAATTGATTTTCATTGGGAGGTATATAACAACGACCCAAATTATTCCGCAAACCCTAAATACTTGAATTAAGGAGAGATTATGATATGAAAATATTATGAATTCATTAGCTTATGAATTTCATTTCATTTACGATGTAAAAAGTTTACAACTGGCAACATCATGGCGATTTTGGTAGAGCTGCGTATGTCACGTACTAAGCACATGGCGCATACATGTATGAATTTAAAATACATGTCCGTTCGAATGTTAAAACTCAGAGGTATTTATAGTTTGAATAAGCTTACCTTGACCGCAACCAAGAGCTCCATATACTCCGAGGTACATGTCCCGTTTACCAGTGTCAGCAACACCGTCGACCACTGTTGTATTGTCGTCTGACCATGCAGTGAGCCACACGTTAGAACCAATACTGAATGTTTGGAATACTGCGTTCATCACAATTGTGGATATCGATAGAAACCAGCCGATCGAACGCAGATAATGAGAATAAACTTGCCATTTGACCTGAAATCGAAGGGTGATAAAATAAAGAGCGTCAGAAGCATGCCCGGTGTTAGGGTTGAATGAATCTCAATTCAATTACTAGGTTCAGTATTCTGGGAATTGACAAATCAAGAAATATAAAACTTACACTCCCAGTTTCCGCCTTTTCAATTTCAATAAGCTTTTCTCCGACTTTAAGCGGTTGCAGTTCTTTCTCTTTTACACTGTTTCCGCGACGGAGAGTGAGGGAGTGCTGACTGTCTATCGAATGTTGTCTGTAAGAGAATGGCAACTATATTTTAGACCGTTCATAATAAATATCGATTTATGCTGATAACGTAATATGATTTCTTATTACCGTCCAAGTGAACCATTTAGTGAGTGTTTCTCATGCAAAGACCCAGAGTCGCTATGACTCTCAGACACCTTAGATATGGCTCTTGATAGTTTTTGCTGCAATTCATCTGCACCCATTGTGGATTCGAGTTGTTGCTTGATTTCATCAAGATCTGCCTCCGATACCGAATCAGCTTCCACTATTTTATTATCGTAAAAATAAGTTGACAAATAGCGTATGAAGGGTCTTTGTGTTAATCTTGCAATAAGTGATAGTTATAAACAGCCGCCATTGACATTTGATGAGGCCATGCAACACATTTCAAAAGTAGTAAAACCGGATGCGTAATTACAAATCAAACGAAAATGAAACACGTGCATGAGGTGGTTATCAAATCGGCTTCGATTGATAATGTGGCCGACGTGGTAGCTAAATATATCAATATGAACCTCTGATACACGGTTGTGAAAACGTTGAGAGAAACGCCCAAGCTCAAGTGATATATATATTTTTTTTTTTTTTTTGTAAAACAATTACTAGATATCAGCAATGCACATTTAGCTTGATAAATCTGTCAGTGAGTAATAGAAAGAATCAAAGCAATGAGTGCCACCTGAGGTGAACCTTCATTTCCTCTCTGGCCGATTCCAAGTTAAAATCAGTCAAGCTTACAACTGATAATTATCAGACAGAAAAACAAGCAAAAATACCAAAAATTATGATTACTTTTTTGTTGACTTACGATTTCCAACTTGGCCCCATGAAAAATAGAACCATATCAATAAACAATAAGGATGTTCTAGTAGAACATATCAACAATTACTTAGTACAGAGTTAGTGCATACCTTCCTGGAGATGCTGTACTAGGAACTCAGCAAAGGCACCTTTTTTCTCCAACAATTGTTTGTATGTGCCCTGTTCCGTTACTTCCCCATCCTTCAGGACAATAATGTTATCGACTTCGGGCAAATAAGTAATTCCATGTGTTACCAAGACTCTAGTCTTCTTCTTCAACATTCCAGTTGGGCCAATAACATTTTCAAAAATATGTTTTCCGACATGAGAATCTACAGCACTCAAAGGATCGTCCATGAAATATACGTCTGCGTCGTTATAGACCGCCCGCGCCAAGGATACCCTTTGTTTTTGACCGCCAGATAAGTTGATACCCTTTTCACCAATTTCAGTTTGATCTCCAGCAGGTAACATGTCAAGATCAGGCTTCAAAGCACAAGCCTCTATAACTCGATTGTACAAAGGTTTGTCAAGTGTTTTGCCAAATAAGATGTTATCTTGTAAAGTTGCATTTTGGATCCAGGCTTGTTGAGACACATACGCGATTGAACCCTGTTTTGATGTGGATGTTGTTAATTAACAATAATTATACAAAACAAATCCGATGAGTTTTGTAAAAAGACGATAAGTCTCTCGCATCAAAACCAATTCGAAATTAAGTGGATTGCCTCACCTTTGTGTTTACTCTGCCACTTATTCGATCCATTTCACCAAGAAGAGCAGACACTAAAGAGCTTTTTCCAGAACCAACTGAACCAACTAATGCTACCAGATGGCCATGCTGTACTTGGAGATTGATATTACGTAGAATAGGCTTTTCCGATTCTTCGGCACCCCACGTAAAAGTCCCGTTCTCAATGATTAGTGGATTCACTGAAACCAGCGTGTCATACATACATTATTGTATTTGAGAAACAACTCGGTTAAAGTGTATTACAATTACTATTATAACTCACATTCAGATTGGTCATGTTGTACGTTGTTGGGATCCAATTCTTCTGAATTCATGAATCTGTTGATACGCTTGACAGACACTGATGCCTGGAAAAAGAAAATGGTAATTTTTCATCTGTACTAACGTATTTTTTTGAGCCAAGAGTGTGCCATTACATGGAAATCTGTTTTCGATGGCAGATGATAACAAAATTATACAATTCCAATTTGATACGTGACTTACCTGTACCATGTTGCTGATCATCATAGGCAACATAGAGAGCGGGAACCTGAGAATATTGAACAAGCTGAGGGAAACAAAGGCTGTGGAACTGTCCAAGATGTGCGTCTCATCCGAAAGCACATAGGTGGCAAACGAAACTAGGGAAACCTAGGGCCATCGACGTACAAATCATATATTAGGGAACTAATAACGTAAAGTCATATGAGCATCTTTAACTGAGAGTACGTATAATACCGAATTAATCACGAGTAAACTATTAGAACTCACCAAGAAAGGAGCACAAGACCAGATGAAGCTCGTTCCGGCATTGAGATAAGCAGCTTCTTTTAAAACCTGAATTTCTTTATCCCTGATCTTCAGGATCTGCTGTTCAAAAGATGGTTCCCAGGCATATAGCTTGAGAACTTTAATACCATTAAGTACCTCGTTCATCAACTTGACTCTGTCATCTTTACTTTTCATTTGTCTGATTTGCAATGTTTTAGTTTTGTTGGCAATTACTGCGTTAATCGGAATTAGGATGATCATAACCGCCAAACCAGCGAATACAGACGGTCCCAAAATGCCCCATAAGAAGTACAAAGCTAGAGCAATCTGCAAAGGTGCTGACCAAATCATGCTCATGTATGCAGTCAGATCCATGAATCTTTGAGCATCCACCGACATCAGATTCACTATTTCACCAACAGTCGACTCTTTGCGAGCAGCATTTGACATTCTTAGAGCTTTTCTATAGATTGCTGCGATTAGTGCTGTTCGAATTCGCAATCCGACCAAGAACATTCGGTTGAAATACTGGGACAAGACAAGAGTCTGGATGGCTGCTGTTAAGAAAAGCAGGATGGCGTACAAGTAGCCCTTCCATAATTCTTCTTTGCCAGATACGAAGGCCATTAGTAAACTGAACAAACGGAAATCAATACATGGATAAATTCAATGAGCATGAATAATAAATTAAGACACTCACAGCAGAATGCTTCCAAAGAGCTCTCATTCAAGTCGGAAAAGTACTATTTGATAATGTCTTAGGTCACTGAAGTTTTCTTTGACATTGAATCTTGTACATACCTCAATATTTGAGGACTGGCAAATGTTAAAACATCCTGAGACAATTTCAACAAGGATCCAAAGATGAATGTTCCTCCAAATGCTTTGCAGAGAGCTGGCAAGATTGAAGCAACTTTCTTTTTTCTGGCTGTGTTGAAATCAACCTGCCCAGATGATTTCCTGAATGATGCTTTTATATTTTGCGCGCTGGAAAAAATCAGCCTCATAATTATGCAATTCTAGAATACTATGCAAGTTATGAAAATTCAACGCTAAATGCTACATCCTTACCCAAAATATGTCCAAAACAGCCTTGATAGCAAAACGAATGAAAGTGAAGTGTACAAAATTCTTAATTATTTTTTTTTTTTTTTTTTCATAAACAATGTGAAGAACATATTGATCGCTAATAAACCAGAATGGGCATGAGAAAACTAAAAATTTTGACACAGGAGTATGAACGTACTTATCCGTTTTTCTCAAAGTCTCCAACCAATATTTGTCAAACTTTGGTATGATTTCACCAGCTGTATCTTCAGGGTTCATGGACCAAAGGTCATGTGTTTCAAGAGGTTTCTTGAAACCCTTCCATGCCATGGTATCAAACCAGGCAAATAGAATCTTCGATGGAAATGAAGAATTTGTTTCTGGACATGGTCGTTCTTCCTATAAATAGTAACTATCATTAGTTAATTTCGAAACCAATTTTAGGGTGAAATAAATTTCGAGGTAGGGTATTCGAGATCTTTACCGGTGGAAAGTCAGAAAACTTTGGTGTTCCATCAACGAAAAAGTTTAACAAAAACATGATCAAAACCACTGGATAGTAAATCATGTAAGACACATACGAATAACTCATCTCCACCTGAATCAAAAATGTAGTTACATTAGATAATGGTTTCATGTTTTCTCATTGTTTTAGGTTACTTAACATCCACAATCAAGAACAGAGACTATTCATGAATATCTTAAAAAAGATTCACCAAATCTCACCTGTGTGGACGACCCATTGATTAAACTTCTGAATTGAACTGCCCCGCATAGACCAAGGAAAAACCAAAACAGAAAAAGTAAACCAGATGTCCGCATTCCATACTTTTTATTGTATATTAGCAGGACTAATGCCAAAGTCTGTTGAAAAGAATAATAGAATATATAATTACTACTAGTACATGAACAATGTCAAGACTGACATTAATCTGACTTATGTGTTAAATAATATGATATTACGTTCTACACGATGTCGCAACACAATGAGAAATACTCACAAAGCTGACGATCTTGATGAATGGAGTATAATATTCCACGTTATATTGCCGCTCCTCATGAATACCAGTATGGATTGCCTTGCCGAGATCGACAACAGTAAGTACAATTAAGAATAAGTTAAGTACTAGTTTTGACACATTCACCCATGTAAATGGTATATCTCTTCTTTTACTGTTCAAAATGTAATATGTTTCTAGAGAACAGAATGTCCAGAGAAAAGCGCACGGGGTCCAAATTAAAACTGTTTTCTGAAAACATTCTGTGAGATCTGGAGTTTCCGTATTCCAGGTTAAATTGTCATCCTGGAAGAAATATCAATAATCTAATATAGTCTTGGATTCACTGAATGGAATGAATTGCTATAATTAATGTTTGACATTATACATTGAATATTTGATCGCTTATGAGTATATGAATCGGGATAACAATCTTTTAATCAATAAAAGATATTTGCAAATTTTTAATGTTGAGGAAGTCAATTACACATACTTAAAAACAATGTGCAGCGCTGTGTGAAGTGGTTTTCCAATGAGGATAACGACTAGTCACATGGCTTTGAGGATTAATAGCAATACAGAATTTGTGTACTTTGAACAAGAACATGAAATAAAAATATGTAAGGTTAAAGCGCTCTGCCGAAAAACTTAGAAAGTTTTACTTGGCTTAAAATGCAAAAGTGCTTTGATTAAACTTTCTCTATAAATGTGAATATGACATTTATATTTAAAGAATTTGAGTTGAAATTAGTTTGACGATAAAGTTCATTCAGCATTGTAGAATTCGCTCGTGAAATAGAATTTTTGCGAAACGCTTACCCAAAACTCTGAGCCACAAAACAGATCCATTGAGTGGTTTACCATGTTGGCTCATTTATTTTCTCATTTAATAAGTTGATTGCCAATTCGATTGTCGTCTACCCCGAACATTCAGCTTTCCGTTTATTCTGCAAATCACAATAAAATCATATTTTTTATCAATGAAAAACTGAATTCTGTAGCATCATTAACATTATTACACATGGTATGTACCAACGGTGGTAGTATACTAAATACCGTTATACACAGATCACGAATTACTCTAGAATAGTAGAATAGAATTGAGGGTCTCTAGAATAGAAGATGTAAGAGCGCGCAAAAGGGAAACGCGGCTGCAGAACGACCTTCATCCATCGACAACAAATTTATCGAGAGTGCGCATCACCTCGGAGTACCACAAGAGCTGTTAAGAGGGACCTAGGCTTGCAATCTATTGCGAAACCTGGCGATTCCGGAATTTTGAATATTCCATACACGGAAAGTGATATGTGAAAAACGGGATATACATTCAATAAGTAATGATTGATTCAGTACCTCACTTACTGCTGAAATAGGTCTAGATCGAGAATGAAATTTCATCTAACTGTAAAAAAAAAATAACCGATGTGATGATACGGGCTGTACAGTCATTTGAAAAGCCATTTATCACATAAAACCAATCCATTATGCATGATATTTATGTATTTATTATAAGCGCCTGAATAGCAGTTAATTTGCGTATAAAACCGACAAACGTAGAACGTATATTATTATACCGATAGTGCCTTGTGATTTGCGAGCGCGCGCGCAAAGAATTGCGTGTTTTTTTGAGCGAGTTGCACGAGCGATAAGAAGCCAATCAATTTTTAAACTAGGCCTGATTAGATAAAAGTGGATCTAATGCCAGATTCTGGAATACTCCATAACGGATTTATCTGATGACTCGATGTAAAAAATGTACCGATCAATTCTACATATGTATTCGTCAATAACTGTAATTGTTATACGTATGATTGACGTTCTATTGGCAACATATTTTACGAAGGTTTTTTTTATTATACCCTCGTAATTAATTAATCGTCGATTTCCATGCTAGCTATACATCACCGTTAGTCAGTCGTTTTTTGTAGTTCGTACAAGATACGAAAACTCGGAGATAAAAGCCTATCTGAAGGCTCACAAATTACATGCCGGTGCCGTCGCGTAATATTGCACACTGAATTCAATACGGACCTACCAACTATTTTATCGTACAACATTCTACCCGATTTAATATTGCTGAAAAGAAACCAAATAAAACAACCTTACGGAGACAGATAAACTACACTATTTGATGCATATACATAGGTATATATCTTATATATTGGCACACAATCTGTAGCTGCTATCATACTATATTTTATTGGTATAAGGCATGCTTATAGATAGTAAGTTATATGTATATAAATCACGCAGTTTATGAAATGACATAATACGATGTGAAATATACATCAGAACCACCAGCATTCACATTATTTGTTCTCCTCGAGAAGGCACTTGATCTTAACAGATCTGCTGCAGCAGTTGTATACAAGCGTATTCATTTAACAATCGTGTCCACGGTCGGGTGGCCGCATAATTGTCAATTTGACCTACAAATTGACTTTGAATGAAGTGTTACATACACAAAATGGAAGAACTGAACGTGTTCATTAGTGTGGAATGCGGGGTTGATAATATTCGAGACACGGTGTATGAGAGTGGTGACTTTCAGATAATGTGAAATACTATAATTTTCCTCCTGTTTCTTCACGTTTTATTCCAGTCTGTTTGATTTCATTCAGATGCCCTCCCTAGATTGTTCAACCTTGCAGGATTGTGCCGATGATTCATATGTACACTTTAAAGAAAAATTATTGTCGTCTCAGCGTAAACCGGGATGCTTGGAAAACCGGCGTTTTAAGTTTCGCTGTTGCGAAAATTATACAAATATGAAAAACGGTTTAGCCTTCACGCAGCCGCGTCGAAATGATCTGCAGTTTTCGAGAACCACCTCCATATTTGAAATATCTATAGACATTTCCACACTTTTAAGATAGTGTATCATGCCATTTTTATTGCGGTCAATGATAAAAATTTTATATCGTTAGTATAAGAATTCGATTCTATGATGCAATCGGACCTCACCGTATAGACTGTCCGATCGATAATGTTTATCCGGAAATAATTATGTCTTGCTAACTTTCGTCAAAGGTCGTGCTCTATAAATCACAAGATGCTGATTAAAAACCGGCAGAATATATTAATGGTTCCGGATTCGGCTTGATGTTTTCCGTATACATACAATGTAGATGATATCAAAAGGAATTACATCTTTGCGGTTGAAGCAGAAAAAAAATGATGACAGCCAAAATACGAGGCTCTATAAGCATTACGTTTTATTTAGCAGCACTGCCAATTAAATTTAGCTTAGTGAAGGTCCATCAATATGAAGATCATTTTCATTGAATTAATCAATTCTTGCAGCTCAAGCATATGATATATTATTACAAGTACATACTTGTATAAAAACGACCATCGCTTTCAATTTATGGGATTCATTTATATCACGTCAGTTTACGTGACAACGAAACATTTGACACCCTATATGTGTTGGAAATCATCGGAAGCAATGACAATTGTTCGGCAGAGCGCCGCAATCATCATAATACGACTGCGAGAACTACAGTTTATATAGAGATTAGAGAACTCAGATTATAAAAAACTAATCAGCTTAGTATCCGTACACCGATCATCTATTGCTCAACGGTCATTAAAATCACCAGTACATACATCATATAAACGTCACATAACATCAAGTGTCAAGCATACGGTACACCGCATGATGATTATCAGCCGAGCCACTGGACGCGTCACTAAAACACGTCTTCAATTACTATATTATTACGTAAGGTCATTAACTCTCAGGTGGTCGCATTATTAAGAAAGGTAATATGATTCTTTATAGATTATACGGAGCAATTCGTCCATAGCATTATTGGAGCTTCAATTCGCCCTAGATTGGAAATGCTACGAATATATGGCAGACTACAAATAAGATAACTATTGAGGTATATATAATATATGAGGATCAAAATATGCAATAATTGTCAACTATCATATTCAAGATGATAATATTAACCGCCGGCCTACGGATACCTACTTACAATTAGCGGTGATTCGCTACCGCGAATCAGGATGTTTTTTTAATGCCAGCCATTTAATTCGAATGAAATATACAGTAAGTCAGTCAGAATTCAACCTTGATATTACCCGTATTCGAGTGTTTGTTTCAATTATATCATACCGTGATGTTCGGTGTTAAAGCAAATTTTTTCTTCAGATATCATATGTGGCTTTGTAGCGTGATGATTATTGTATACCTATATACACGTGGAGTGTGTACACGTAACCGCGATGACGAAGCTGAAATTGCTTGTTTTATCAAAGAAATATTATTATAATTATCACAAAGAAGAGTAGCGGCAGAATATAATTGTCTCAGATACAATAATGTGGTTTTGAATTATAAAAATATTCGAAGTTATGACTACTAATCTATTAAAAGAACAGAATGATACGTTCCATGTAATTCGTGAGAACTATGGCTACTGCAGTGTATCACGGGAACTATATATGGGTAATCGGATGAAATGTTGCAATCCATAGACACTTGCGAGATGCTGATTGTGAGCACAGGAGTGGCCATTATGGCATAAACATAATTGAGTCGTATGTATTTTTCGCGTGACTGTAGCTAGATGAACGGCTTTAGTATTCATTGACGAAAAAACGATGTGTCCCGTGAAAAATTAATCTTACCCCACGTGTGTATGAAGCGTTTAATTTATTACACACGTGAAAATTGGCGCCGATGAACGGTACTTGGGGTCACGTATACATAGTTAACATGCTGTAAGTACATACCTATACCCAAGCACAGATTCCAGAAAGCCAAAATCAACTCAACTCTGTCGATAGAGATCGACCCCGTTGCGCAAAACTCATTTCAGGAGGACAGAAATGTTTTTTCATTGAATAATTTTCATTCTATGTAATAATTAATGTCCATACCGTAAGATATACTCATAATTTCTGAATTTGTTAGCATGAGAGAGTTTTTATACCCCTGCAGATTACTACAATGAAATAATAAGTCGGAAAAAGACGCAAAGGTATAATTACGAACCGCAAGTTGTACTGTTCAGCGGATAATCCCGTTCTACTTAGATATAGCTGGCAATTATTTATGTAGTTGTACTTCGAACTTCGCGCGAAAGCCTACGAAGATCGTACCGTTATATTCAGAGAAAAACATAATCGTTTACGGGTTTTATGTTGAGAAATAATAAAACACCAACGATTTACTATGCCGCAGCTTCAAAGTAGACTATAAAAATCAAAAGAACAAAGTCAGTAGACAAAAAAAAGTAGAAATAACAATATACTTATAGGCAGCGCAGGTAAATAGAATGGTATACAAAACCTGAATAAACCGTAATATTAAGACTTGAAATTTTCAGCTTTAAATCCTTCAGATGATATCCACACTGTATTATAACTTACTTAACAGTTATAGTTAAACAATCGCATTATAAAAATTATTTAATAATTCGTACCCATTCGAAATTCGAACTGCACCGAACTGTTAACTGCAAATTTAGAGTCAATCTTCCAGTCACGACACTGTTCTCTTCGGTACCGAGTGACGACTGACGAACATCATTTTAGATTGGGTGACTGGACTCAGTCTGCATGGTCAACAGATGGTGGGGATATTTGGATAACCCATTCGGATGACCGATAAATTATGCTTTTCTCCAGTTATTTTATCCTTACAGGACCGTCAATGTTGAATGTATTTACTGAGTTGATATGCTTGATAAATACCTACGTGGTACATAATATGCAAGTCTTGCAAAACCGCCAACTACCGCAGGTGCAGTTCGCGGAATCCATGTCTTCGGCTACCTTGAAAGGTCATGAAAACAATCCTATAAATAAATGTAGTCACATACAATTATGGAGAAAGAATAAGTCTGCATGTTAATATTACCCAATATTTCGTTTGAAATTGCAACAGCACTTTAAAACCGATAATTGTAATTAATAGAGCACATAAGACGTAAGAATAAATCTAAAAATGTGCATGGTATTTTCTGCTTATTGGCACGGTGCTAATTCTGCCCTATCCATCTAAATATCACCAAAGGATCTCATAATCTTGACGAATAAGTATAAGAATAGGTCTTGTGAATAAGTGAGATAACATTCTTGAAAATTGGTAAGAGGTTGTAATAATTCTAACAGTGACTCGAAACACGAGACAGAAGATAAAACAATCTCGAGATAGCGGGTACAATACCGTTACTGGTCAGAGCGTACGTTGAGTAAATTGCCTCATATGACGACAGGTCATCGTTCAGTTGGCCCGTTTCAAATAACTGGGCTTGACTTCTCATCCATTGCTGTTAGTATTGGTACAATAGTCTCAATTCACCGACGCCCATTGATCTATTGCCAATTTTATGTACCTATTTTGTTAATCCGCCGATGATCCGCTCATGGCATTAGCAGCTGTAATTAAATCCAAGATACCATTTTATGGCTTCATACGGTGGTAGATTATTGATGGGAGCACATCTAACGTTTGTCAATGGTTTCATAGATATGAGTACGCACATTTATTCGGTGCTGGAACAAAGTAATTTACTAGAGTTGTGTATTTGCCGGAAAATTTATGCTTATATACGATGACGCAGCAAATTGTTGTTGGCCCTTCATCACATTCACGGTATTAAGCTCATTAGTCCCGAAACGTACAGAATTGGTTTCTAGAAATTTTTTCGGCCCTGGGCGATAAATCATCATTATAAAGAAATCTGTCGTACCAACACCATTTCACAACTACGGCTAGACGCGAACAGTTGTAAAGGATGCTGAGCACAATAGGACTGAATAAACCCGTATTTTACTTATTATGTGTAACTATTTATATTTTAGTAGCACATGCAATAATTTATTAAAATATAACAAAATTGTTATCATAATACTTTTTTTCATCTCTTATGTATTAATAAATATAAATTGCTATTTATAATATAATAATATATGTCTTTACATACTGTGAGGGTATATCATACAACTTCCATACAATAATTGGTTCATTTGTTGATGGGATGCAAATTTTACCATTGAGCAACCATACTACGTAAGTATAGTTAATCAATGGTGTTACCGATAAAAATAGTGGATAAGTATCGGGTATGGCTGGAAAAAATAAACGTGAAAATAGGTAACAGGCGAAATAATCTAACAGTACATACACTGTTGTCTGGCAACTATGCTTGATAAAAAAATCTAACGTCAGAAGACCACTAAGTCCACATTGTAGAGATTCTCTTGAGATACATTAATTAGTATGCATCGTCTTAATCTGTATTGATAAGAATGTGGTACGGGTACTTTGTTATTGCAAGACGCATTAATGTATTGTACGCTGCTTTATCTGTTACTCGAAGCATTGACTGAATATTAGTACCGCATTTTATGCAATTATATGGATAGTAATGCTATTGTTAGCAAATTTATCGTTTAAAGTTCCAGTTCTGACTGGGTTTGTAAACTTGTTAGAAATAATATCGTGGCCTATATGGGTACATGATTGCACCTATACAATATCTCAACAAAAATAAGGTTTCAAAAAATTAAGGGTTCTTCAATTTTGAGGACTGCTAAATAAAAACGTCAACAATTCTGGCTGACTAAGATTACTTCGATATTTTTGTACCATGTCTTGGACTTTCAACCGCCTTCGGACGTGCGGTGGATGGTAGCTGAAAGAATAAAGAAAAATTATTAATTACCTCAATGATTTCACTAGAATCAAGCTTGTCGGCATCTCGAGGTATTCATTGATGCAAGGAATCTTCTTAAAAGTAGTCAACCGATGCAAAATCGTGTTGCAGTAAACTTTTAGTTGTATCTTCTTTGAAAATTAACTTTACCTGTCATTGTCCAGCCTTCGTCTTCGACCCATATTTAGGGCAGTCTGTCTTACCAATGTACCCAATACCCTTCGAGAAAGCACCATACCATCGACCAACGGGGTAGCTAAATTTATTCTGGATACAGGACCTTGCAATCTGACTCTCATTAGGCCACTGGACAGCGAATGTAGAAAAATCACTTGTACATCAGAAGGTCTGACACTATTAGAATGTTCGAGTCCAGTGTGAGTGCAAGTTAGAAGGTCAGCTGTAAAAGTATTTGGATTGTTATTAATCGGTTATACAGTAGTGACTTCCAATGAATATCAGTGATAAACACGTATTCAGTTCTACTTGATAGTTCAAAGAGAATAAACTAGTCAACACACTTGGATGGAATATCCAGCACAAGAACTTGATCCACTTCTGTTTTGTGATCTTATGAGTTCAAATATTGGGGAAAATCGAGAAAAGAATTCACGATTATTTTTTTCCATCGTTCACTTGCTATTGACTCACCGATAGGAAATTGCAAGTGATCCTCTAGGCTTTCCAACCAAACAACTAGTATTCGTGTATCAGTTTGCATTGGGAGAGAATGCTTCGTAATCCGTCTTGGTTTAATCGGATCGGCACTTGATGTACTAGATGGTCCGGAACCTGGTATGCTCGGGGGCTGTTTGTCGAGGTCAAGTGACATAGCTCGAGAGTTTGGAGCTGCAGACTGATTTACTGAATATGGACGAGACCCGGTACTTTCGCTGATGCTCCGCTCAAACCAAGCTAGAACAAAACGCATGTGCCTTCGTTATGTCTGACTGAACTAGTTTGATAAAAAAGATGAGAAGTCCTACCTTGACTACCGCTAATATCACTATTATAATTCGATTCATCCATGGAGTCAGAGGTCATATTTCCCACCGAATGTGTTGGAACTATGAACGCTACTTCTGAGCTGACATCAGCCCAGTACAAAATGTGAGTGTCACCGTTGTATAAAGCCCCTCCATGATCACTGTGGGCCGGTTGAGGCACATTAATTGGTACTGTAGCTCGCCATGATGTAGAAACATGACCCGTCCATCCTGCATGGGTTGATACTGAGACTGGCCAACCAAGAGAGCTCAGAAATTCCAGAAAATGTGGAGACACATTTGTCTCGTGTAACTATTTCATAAAATGTAGAGAAAGGGAAAAATTATGAACCTCTGAGGCTTCTCAAATCTAACATAGAATGCAAATTTTCATAATCATGGGTCAAAATTTACCACATTAGAGAGTATTTCGTCTGGAGACTTCTGACCCGCTCGAACGTAAAATATATGGACTGTGTCACAGGTCCTTGGACTTGTGTGATCCAAGTTTTCCAAGTCTATGCAGAATCCTGGCATTGTTGGGTCTAGAGCTGTGAGACCACTTGTAGTTGAGTTTTCGTTGTCATTATTATCCAGGTTTAAGAAACCAAAGTGGCTCAAGAAAAGCCTAGCTGTTTGGAACTCGTGACAGATTATTGGCGGTGCACATTCTTCAACCTTATCATCCATAGTTTTGTTGAAGTCATTGCTATGCTTTGATTCCAGATTGATTTGTCGATCAAGTAATTGAGATAAGAGATTGTGTTCATTCTTCATCGTATCATTATCGTTCATTACGGCTTCCAAGCTCGGTATTGACTCATCCCTGTCACATTTAATAAGCGAATTCGAATGTATTGAAAATCTGATATCACTTCACCGATCAGAGCTTACTTCATTATATCGCATGTAAAACACTTACACTCTACAGTGAGGAATACGATCAACATTATCTGGGAAGAATCTGGGTTTATATTCTGGTCGTGGGGCAGCCTCTGCCAAAGGTAACGGCCGCCCAGGATTTGTATTCATACTTCTCACGCTAGACTTGTGCCGGGGCAGATGTCGGAGTTGCATAGTCCAAGCATGACGACCGAAAGGACCTCTAATCAACACAGTCACAGTGGGTTGTGGGTCTTGGTCATTGCCTAATGGTTCTTCGAGAAGAGCTAACATAGTAGCATTTTCGGCTACAAAATAACGGAATCTTTCAACAGCAGCTTGGCGAGCTACTCTGCCACCAGTCCAGCTATTGCAATGGCGAAGTAACGAAACTTCGTCGAGCAGGGAAGAAAGAGATTGTGCACCACAGGCACTTGGGAAATAACCGACCTGAAAATTGTATTTCCAAAATAGAGCTTTCCACAATAAATTTGTTTTTTGTTTTCACATAAATTGGCCTTATCCCACTCACCTGTTCTAGTATAATTGTGAGGAGCGCGTCAGCCGCATCTCTTACTCGCATTGACGCTGGCTTCAGTTCTTTTTCATCTTTCATTTTGATCGGTTCTCCTGGTTTTCCTATGCTTTTAGTGCCAGAAACACCTAATTCTACTACTTCAAGTACTGTTGTGAGACAGTCTTTATCCTGCAAATATTATTTTTCAATGAAACCTAGTAGAACTATTTTAGAAAGAATCATATTCTGACACTGTATACAAACTTGTAGCAATTGAGGATGAGCAGATAGCCATGTGGTTAAACAACTGAATGCCGCCACAATGGACGAATGTAAATCCTTAGAATGTGCTGGTGGTGGTCGCCAGCATTGGTAAGCAATATAGTCACAAAGCCATTTTACTGCGCGCTTACATTCTAGAGCATCTGTGTGATAAATGTGTGAATACGTATTTTAATTTATTAATTGTATCACTGTATCACGTATTGGTCTATTATAAATATTTGAAATTTTATGAAAAAAAATTCTTGTTTGTAACAACAGAAAGTCAGGTGATAAGTTTGTAATTGCAAGTCGAACCTGTGAGCTTCCGAGCTGCTTGACAGAATGTAAAGTTGAATCAATTAGTCACATGACTATTTACTGTATAGAATGAACCAGTTTTTACCTGTTTCACGAATATGTGTTCTCGCCAACCCCGCTAATAATTCAAGTGCTGCCAGTGAAATATTCAAATCGGTTTTCCAAGATGAAATTAATCTGTGACAAACCAAATATGTCGCTCGTACAAAAAGAGCATGTGCTGAATCTGTAACAAAATTTAAATATCATCGAAGCGTTTGCAAAATATCTAGGCAACATCGATTTTTTCCATGGTTGTACGTTCTGTAGAATCCATTAGCTGTACGTAGACGAGTAATATACATATAATACGGTGAGATTTCAGCTACGGGTCAAACAATTAATGGGTGCACAATATAATTACGGCAGTACAAAAATAAATAAAGTATTTACCAAAGGCAATGCTTTCCTCCTGAAGTGTCACAATATCAGAGCTATCTCCAAGTGAACGCAGATCACTGGAAATGCTTACTTGACTTGTTGAATCACTGGCGACTATCAAGCACGTGATGATGGTACAATGGTGAATGCGCAACGGAACACAACCCAAAATAAAAATGAGAAACAACACGTCACAGAAGCGTGAAAAGCAGACAAACTGGTGTAGTAATAATGAAATTAAAATTACAGTACTTAGCTTAAATGGAATGCAAATTTTACACTCTCAGAAGTATTTCTGTTTCCACATACAAATTCATCGAAGTAAGTGAGATCATCACTTAATCCTATGACTGTGTGGAATCATGATTCAATTTTTTGCTTTCAATAAAATTAAGAAATGGAAACATACATCATCAAACGCAAATCGATATCTTTGTTAAATAACAACATACCAAATCATGATTTTAATTCAATCGTGAAAGCATCTCATAACTTTATCTTTTTACCTGATGAAAGCAAATTAGTCGTTGTCTCACTGGTGATGGTATCAGGTTGCATAACTTGTTCCACCTCTTCGGCGGCTGCCGAGTCTTGTACGCTTAACATCAGTCCACCTGATAAATAAATTGCGCATAATGTTTACAGAACTTAAAATCGAGTATCAGATAGTATTTACCAACTATAATTTACACTGTACCTAATAGCATGTGCGTGTTTAGTGGATCCGATTCGACTTGTAATGCATTGATTAGCAAGTTCATAAGCCTTGGTTTCAATTGTACAAATGTCACTGGACTTTTTTCATGGTTGCCTATCACTGTCAAAGATGGTAGTTCTCGAATAGGAAGGTTCTGCAGACAAAAAATAACACAAAGTGAGATTTATTCAAGTATAAAATCACCAGCTGCTATATGCGTACCTGCAGATTCAGTGGAAGAGTCAGCATTGATATTAATAAATGTATAGAGGCTCGTCTCAGTTCAACTCGAGACACAGCATTAGATTTTAATTTCAGCTCTTTCTCAGGCAGTACAATTTCCAGAGCAGATATAACAGCTGGTACTAAGACTTGTACTCCATCAAGATCTAGTCTGAATAAGTCTGCTGAGTTTAGTAAAATGCTCGCCAACGTTTCTCCGCATTCTCGGGACTGAAATATACAAGCTCGTCAAAGAATGGCATAGAAACGTATATTGGTACTAGCAATTGTTCGAAATTTAAGATTACTTCGTTGATCTTGAGACCGTGATACATAGCTTGATAAAATCTAGCTAAATAAACAGGTAAAATTTCTTCTCCCGTCTTTTTAGCGCAGAAAATTCTACAAAGTGCGCCCATAGCTTCAGCCCTGCCCGATTCATAGCGGTCAATACCAAGCGATGGCGGAATTTCACTTGTAGATTCTTGCAATGAACTTGGTCCATCAACAAGAACAGACGATGGACGCTTCGATGCACCTGAAGGCTCTGTAACATGTGTTTCTGTTGCAAGTGGAAGGAAAATGAGGAGAAATAACCATCCCACAAATTTCTGGAATTTTCTAATTACATCACCTATTATACATACGTGGCAGATTTTGTGACCATCCATCAGTACCTATAAAAGCTGCTTCAAACAGCCATTCTCCAAATAAATGCAATATGCTGTTGCACTTTGGCCTTCCGGGTGCTAGAGGTGGCCGAATATCTTGCCCTAAAGAAGCGACGGCTAGAATAATAATATTTGTACATAATTTTTTAATTTCAATGGTGCTGTTGAGATGTTCATATTAAGAACTATTGGTACAACTAAATTCGTGCTTACAAGTTATGCTCGAAGTTGATGAAGGACCAGAGTTAGGTGTAGATGCAGGTGGATTACTGGATATGCGACTTGTCGTTAATCCAATTAGAGAAGCTTTTGGCATTCCTGATCAATCATATTATAGGATGAGTTGAAAATATTGTTTTTACTAGCTTAAAAAATACACATTCCTCGCTGTTTTTTTTTTTCAAATACCGTACATTTTGCGTTAGACAGATAATGATGAAAATTTAACTGCAGACCAGACAGCGACATTCTTATTGAAATAAAGTTCATTTGACAAAAATACAGGAACAGTGTGCAATAGAAAGGTACCAGAGAAACTTTGTGATATTAAAATATTGTGTATTATACACGTCATCGATATCTTCAATTCATATCTAAAGAAATAATCCTGGATATTTTGTGTATCTATTGATACAACATTGACTATTCATCAGACAGTACTGAAACTTACCAAAGTGCGCATTCAAATGAAAATCTTTCAATTTTAATAATTTATCAACTAGCAGTAATGAACTATGAAGTAATAATATAAGTGCTGAAGTCTGGTGTCATATCAAGTGATAGTTCAGAGTGCTAGTAATACCCTTAGTAACAGCAGAGGGTGTAACGCTGAAGCTTTTGGCCAGTCTTCGTTGTGTTGGAGGAGTGGGGGAGGGCTGAGGCTGATCTTTACTACTAGCTTTGTCTCCTGCCACACCCCCACTGCCGCCACTTCCAGAGGCAACACTTGTTACACAACACTCCTCCCAGCAGCAAGCCTGTGATACCCCTGAAACATTCGCATTGCCATGCGACCACAACCCGAAAATAAAAATACTTGAAAAGTGCTGAATGCATCAAAGACAGGTGTAATCAAATGTATGTGAGAATTATCCCTGATGGATTGAGAAACAATTTATGTATGAATACAATTTTGACTGAATTTTTGCACAAGCGAATTGAAAATTGTATGTACAAAAAATAAAAATTCTACTTATCAGAATTTTTACACGCCCTTACACTTTTCCCTGCTTTGGTTTCTAATAAAAATTACCGACAGTAAGGATAGGATATTGCTACGGCACGTGTCAACAAAGTGGCCGACAATGCGTTTCGGAACGTATTCGATAGAATATTCTAAAACTCATTGCTCACGCTTATAAGTAAATACCAATAAAGTGCTTCAAACCACCAATATTTGTGAAAGTGGTGAGATAAGTTATTGAAACTACTTGTGGAATGACAAGAAGTTCTATATCACGAGAATAGTTTCTTTCTAATAATTTACAGCATCGTAAAAATCGGGGTGCAGTTATAAATTTTTTATCAATCAGATAGTCAGTTCTATATTACAATGATCATTAGTGAAATAACAATTCTACTCACCAAGGAAAGCATCGACTTGACCAGCAATACCTTTGATGGCTTTCAAAAATATTTGTGGTAAACCTTGTAAGCAAGGATGCTGACAGGGATCAACAACGTTTGGACTAGCGATGGCATATTGTAAAAATGCTTGCGTCTGTGAAACTACTGCTGGTCTACATAAATCTACAGGATCACCAACGGTTCGCAGTAATCTGTACCACGCTTGTGCCACAGCTTCTTCAGCCATTGTAGGAGGTACCAGATGAACATCTTCGTCACCTAGTATATTATAGTATGCATTATGCTAATTTCCGAGTTTATTGTTGCACAATTGACAGATCTGTAAAGTAAAATACTTCTACCCGTTGTTAGAAAGCTACTCACTTATTTTTAATTCGGGAAACATTGGGCCATACATAATTTGCAGTAATTTTGCAGTCAAAGCCAAACACACGCGGTTCCACTGCTCGACCAGGGCTAACCTGTGACGCCATCGTAAGCAAGACTCTCGTAATGTACGCCAGAGCGGAGGTGAGGGAAAATTACGTTCACAGGCTACTAGCCATACCTGTAATAGAAGTTTTCATATGCTCACAAATAATAAATCAATATCAGAATCATAATTGATTCAAAGGATAGTTTCTGAAGGGTACAGAGCTATTACCTCTAACAATACACCTAGTACTCTTTCGCATAACTGTTCACCCGCATCTTCCCTCACAGCTGGCGGTGCTAATAATGCATCATTTATACCAATTAAAAAAAGCAACAGACTTTCCCAAGTTTCTCTTTCTAAAGTTGCCGGACCTCGTGCAACTTGCTGCAAAGTTCTAAGCACTCTGTGACATAGCACAGCTTGTCTGTTGATTGTATCGGCTCCTGAGAAAGGGCATTTAAATAATATTCAAGCTGTTCTACTTAAAACAAAATGCAAAAAGCACCCAAGCTGTTTAAATAGAATAATGCACCGCAGGCGAATAATAAGAAATGTTAGTTTAGCCCTTTACCTAAGTCCTGATACAAAAAAGGCCAGACTAGGAACAAAAATATGGATAAATATGGTTAGCTGTGATTATGAAAGACATATATAACACTAAGTAACAGTTGATACGATTTTTTTAAAAGGATAGATTTGATAGTGTTAAGGAAATTGTAAAATTAACTAAGTCAAGTATTCAGAGGTTGCATTTTGATCTTTTATCATGGTAGCAGAAAAGATATTCCATCCAGTATAGGGAAAATAGAGATCCAATCATTAACCCAGGTGAAAAAGGGAATCGATAACATTTTGGAATACACACTCAACAAGGAAAGCTGCAGAATGCTTTATTCTGTCTTTTCATTCACTCTGTCAATTTTTTTTTAGTAAGTTATTAGAATCGTACCAACTGTACTATGATGTTTGTAATAAAAAATCATCTTACCTTCGCCTTTCCTAGGCACGAATAAATTATGAAAATGGCTGATAATTTTTCGTGCATAAAAATTGGGGTCCTCCACAATGGGTCTTGGTACAGAAATCTTTGGGGATGAATATAAAGCAGATAGCCATTCGCAATAAACATTCACGCAATCTCTAACGGTGTCGTGCTCCGCTAGCGGTAAAGAAAGTCCGAAACAAATGACTTCCATACACCATTGAACCTCTCGATCCGTACTCAATGGGCTGTGTTCAGCTGCCTGAGTTATACCCAGGTTTGTGGCAAGCTGTCGCACGATAGATAAGGCCACTTCTCGCCCAGCTATCGGGTGAAACTTTTCTAAAACACTTTGACTCTCCTCCGAACCATTTTGAATCAATGAACTCAGGGAAGCCCATTCTGAATACATTCCTCCTCCGGAATCCTGTAAGAAAACATTAAAATTAAAAAAAAAAAGTAGCAACTATTTTTGTTATTATTAGTCTGCATTAATTGCCACTGTTAAAGATCTTGAATGAAAAAATCGTTAACCTTGTCTACTAGGTAAAATTGTCTATTATTGTATTTGACTTGTGTGCAGTTAATTGAGGTTAAAACTTTGACGTATCGTCAGCGCGCCTGGACGATAGTCTACGTGTCAAATAGTGTTTTTGCTGTTAAACTATTGTGCAGTTACCTTGAGATTAACCCTGTTGAATACGCCTAAATTCATAGATTACCATGCGCATGTATGACGTACGATCGGGAATGAATATTTAATTTACTTCCGATCTGTCAAACTCAAAACGGACACAACTGGTAGCCTCTGTAAATGTCATTCCGTTCAAACAACTGCCAACCCACTGAACACTAATCAACTCAAGTCAGTGGTGGTAGCGCCCTTGAGCGCCCTCCACACGTGAAATAAAAATACCAGTTTCACAGCCACCGATGTCAAAAATTTTTCCCGCTCAAACTAGCAGTTAGCAAGGCAACCGGCGCCAAAATACGCGACATCCGACTATCCAAGTACCCGACATCATTCGCTGTTCAGTCGTCGTGTTGAACGGTTTCGTTTGTACTTTTATTGTAATTCCTGTTATATCAACTTGAAAAATGTCTGGCCGTGGAAAAGGAGGTGAGTATCTGGCAGTTAACTGATCACTGTAAAGATCGAACTGGACCCATTAACATTCATTGATTTCAAAGGTAAGAGCAAGGGAAAATCAAAGACTCGCAGCAGCAGGGCAGGGCTGCAGTTCCCCGTTGGTCGTATTCATCGACTTTTGAGGAAAGGAAATTATGCTGAACGTGTCGGAGCCGGTGCCCCGGTATATTTGGCTGCTGTTATGGAATATTTGGCCGCTGAAGTTCTGGAATTGGCTGGGAACGCTGCAAGAGACAATAAGAAGACCAGGTTAGTCATATCTGCGTCTCTGCTTGTCTTTTCGCGACTTGAATTGATACGTGCTATTTCATTTTCTCGTCTGATCCAAAGTCCCGTAAAAAATTGCCTCGATTTTCCAGTTAACGAAAATTCTAAATTTTTTTGAACGTCTTTATACAGTTTGGTGTTGATGCTTCTTCCTCTTCCCCTCTCCATCTTCTTCCATTTTCTTGACCTTGTTTATCGCCTGTTCAAAATCCGTTATTAAATACTATGTGTACACAAAATGGAACCTCTTGAGGTCAGGCTTGGTATTTTTTTTCAGCTTCAAATTTGCCACAAATTATCTAAAATAATCAAAATATTTGAACGGCTGTTGTTGAACATAGCATTGGAAAAGCAAGTTGCCAAGTTCAATCTGGTATCTTCAAGATTCTGATGCTGCGAACAAAAAAAAACTTGTTTTTATTTAGATACAAGTAACCTTTCTTTCTCCTGTTACGATTCTTTCAATCATAACTAGCAAAGATCTTCAGAGGTTATGATGTAAGGCTTCCAACGAAAATAAGAGTTAAGCTATAGTTTCCAGTCCCAGATGTTTTAACTAAAATCTTTGAGTAGAGCTGTAAAGTCTAGAATGAATGTTCCAAGATGCAAGCTTTAGCCAAGATATTCCTGTATCACAGATTTTTCAGACTTGTATTTTATCATTTGTGTCTATTGGTTTCTTTCAGAATAATCCCACGTCACCTTCAATTGGCAATTCGTAATGACGAAGAACTTAACAAACTGCTCTCTGGGGTTACCATTGCACAGGGTGGTGTTCTGCCCAATATCCAAGCAGTTTTATTGCCAAAAAAGACTGGAAGCGGTGGTGGATCTGGAAAGGGAGACAAAGCCTCTCAGGAATATTAGGTTAAGATCACATACCATTAGTGCCAGTGCAAACCTACATCTACTTCTCAAAATTTGACAATTCATTGAGGCATTTCATTATAACTAATCTAAGACTCGATTAGCTTTGTTAGATAAAAAAAACAGCTTAAAAACAATTGGAGAAGATTAGAAGCAGTGTGGGTCATGCAACATGTTGTTTTTTCATCTTGGAACATTAAAAGGAGCATGCTCTGTTAAAATTGGTTAATGTTCACGCTGAATTTGTCTCTATACATTTAAAGTTGTGTTTTATATTTATAATGTTTCATTACCTTAGGATAACGTTAAATACTTGTGTTTGCCTACCACTAAAATTGTTAATTCTTGTACTAAATTTTGTGTGAAGAATCGCAAATGAATGTTATTAATAAACGGCTTACAGCCTTATCATACTAAATATATTCTTCTGTATAATCTGTTCGGTATTGATTGTTTAACTTATGATTTAATCCTGAATTTATGAGAGTAAAAATTTGTCAAATATATTTCAAATGAATGAAACAAAGTAAAGGATTTGAAGTTCGACACGCAAATAGCTCCGCTGCGCCTGCGCCTAATATTTATAGCCAACCGGGGGGCCGGGTAAAGGCGCACTAGGCTGAGTTGTTTGAAGTTGGTTGGATGGTGTGTCGCGTGCGGTTTTATGACACACTAGGTGGTCAATCATTACCTTTTGTTTTTGTTCAATATATTGCTATTACTTATTGTATTGTTTATTCAACAATTTCAGATTGATTTACATCAGAAGATATATTTTTAACAGTCAAAATTTTTATTACCGCTGCAATACCATAGAGTTTGATAGGCTATAGGAGTACTTCGCTGCACGATATAAGTATTCGACTTCGAAAACAATGATCGTTATAGACTGAAGATCGATATCGTTACAAAAGCGGAAATGCTCCTTTTTTTATTTGTTCTGTTCTTCTTGCGATGGGAACTCCGCCGCAATATCTGTATACCATACGTGCCTTGTCAAGCATCCGCAGATACAACTGCACACGCGCTGCACTCATAGGCGACACAAGCGCGCTCATACGTTTCTGCATTCGGTCTGTTGCGGATTGGAAAATGTGTAAAGAGTCATTTAGTCGTCTGCAATTGCCTTTTGCAGGTACTACACATGCAAATGTTGTATACTTCGACATCTGGTATATATGTATTTTATGTGTACTGACTGTACGGTGCATTGAACATCATCGTGATGCGTACTGATCAGGAATCGTGGGGACAGAGTCATTTAATGATCGATTGCCTCCCACTTGTCGTTATGGCTAGCCACGTTGAACGACGACCGATCACGTCGATCGACTCGAGGAAATGCACCGGATCGAAATCATTCACGCATCAATTGACTTCGCGTATAGCATTATAATACCCTCTACCCGTTCGGTATCGACTTCCATCTTTCTTTCTTTTAACAGCAATTTGCAACGCATGCCGAACGGCAGCTCATGATTCCAGAAGTCTGAGTTTTCGAAATAGTGATCGCGTTGGCGCAGCATCTTGTAGCCACGGTTTTTGGTTGGCGATGCGATTTTCGTGATGTTAAGATATGATGCATAATAAAAAGTGTTACGGGCTCCCGGTCCAATACGTTACATACCTATGATTCTCTGTCAAAGTTTTACGTTTGACAATTATATACATACCGTGTGTCCGCGAGCTTACGACGCAGTAACTCTAGTTGCCTGCCACCAAGGCGGTCACGCAGAGCTGACGGGTTCAGCGGAGGAGGTAGGGCAGAGCTGCCCGTTGGATCTCCAACTCAACTATCAACGCTGGAAAGTAATCAAAAGTGGAGTTAGTAAATCGTTGGAAGCAGTGAGCGGATACACATAATCAGCAGGTAGGTTACAACAACTATTGCATATAGAATTTTATTGGCTCATTCTACGAAATCCTTAGAATGAATTAATGAATCCAGAATTTTTGTATGGCAATATAACATTATTAGCTCGCCAAGAACCACGTACTCCAATTTGTTTTTCGATTTTTTTTTTAAATTTCATTTAATTTATTTCTTTGATTCTTTGAATTGATTCTCATTGATTTACTTTCCAATTCTATATTTTTACACGATGCAAAGTTACATTTACTTGGCACAATAATTATTGATTTGGATCCTTTTTTTCTTATTATTAATGAATTTTTCAAACATTTAATGTACTTGGCGAAGTTTTTTGCACCGTAGGTGCCTTTCGGGGTATGATAATAATCTCCTTACGATCAGCGGGGTTATATTACTAAGGTGTTATTTTAAACGCTCGCCCAACAAATTTCATCGGACACACCTGCGGGGTAGCTTCTCATTGCGAGGAAGGCCTTATACGTGATATTCGTAGCGTGTTATCGGGCCACGTGAAAACCCCGAAGGGCGTTCGGGCGTGTTGAAGGTACAGTGTGCCTTGGCATTGTAAGACTAGGGACATCCAGGTCAGGCGTACAGTTTAAGGGTTACTACTAAAATATGCATATTGCTCGACCGAAACCCGGGAAGCTTACCTCTTAGGTGGTTTCTAAAAGCGATACATGTATATTTCCATACATCTCTAGCTGTGTGTCCACTAAATTCAATATGGCTACCGAAGATGCATATTCTACCCAATTTAATTTCTGTATTTAAATATATTATCTCATGATGGACAACGATATAATATTTACTCCGAATTTCTTCTATCGCTGCGTAACAATTTACACCAAACGCCATTAAAATGTAATCGGAAACTCGAGTTAATTTATTCAATGTGATAATATAGAGTACTTTAACAGGATATCGATTAATTGATGTTACCGAATGATTTTACGATCGTAAAAAAGGGTCCATTTCTTGAGTCGGCGTCACTCCCGGCTCTCATTATAGTGTACAGCCACATAGCATGTACGTACCATGACTGTATAATAAATTAGTAATGTTATCACGATATACAGAGTCGTTGCAAGTTTATCGTCGTAACGTATGCTGTTATCCTCGCGTTACATTTATATTTTAACATTTAGCTTCGTGCTTTCATAAATTTATCCCCTCGGAGACGTACCTTTGGTTCCTGTCTACCCTGCAAAATTCATACTTGTTGCTCCATAGTACAGCGAAGCGTTCCAATGATAAAACTATACCAGAAAATGAAAAATTAACCGCTGACAGAAAATATTTCGATAACGCCGCCACTTTGACCAAAAACCTAGAAAATCTTGACCATCGAACAATAGCAGAAATGCTCGATGTTGGGGCGAAATGCTCGATTGTTGATTAGAAAACATGACTGGAAGCGTTTCTATTTGTACTTCTATATGTTGCTGCGGTGTGGAGATGGTTCGACTCAGAGTTTCGTATGATACGATGACTGGGATGATACCACAAGGCTGGTCTTGCCTGAAAATCATGAATCCTGTGTGAGAGTCTTGTTTTGTCATTTATTTCGTTATATCAGGTATGTGAGATATGAGGAAATTAAAATGAATAATATTAAAACTTCAAATGAGTGAGGGGTTCAGAATCTTTCAGTTGTTATTCGGACTTGTTGATACCTATGGGAAAAAAATTATATCATACCATATTACATGATATGTATGTCGTATTAACTTGTGTATCAGTTTCGTACCTCTTCTGACTCAACTGCATCTATCAGGAAATTTTCGCTGACGCTGGTAAAGGGTTGCATTATTAATTTATTTGAATTACACTCGTAACTTCGAATTCAGCTTACAAACCGTATCACGCACAATATGCTTGCATGTTGTTCGGCGCACTGAAATGGAAGTGTTCGGCGGCAGAAGGGGACTTGATGATGTGACGGGTGAATTAACGCATGCACTTTAATGCGTTGAGAGGATAATAACCTCGTTCCAGGATAGATTTTAAGAAATTGTTGCCGATAATTTTTCAGATTCGGGTGTGGGGTGGTGAAAATAATAACTGGGGAATTATTATCGTCCCATTTCAAAATCTCTTGTAGTCTCTCACTACTTTTAGTTAACGATAATTGAAAATTAAATTTAAATTTAAGACCTCTACTTCCCTCGGTTGAAATATTCGAAAAGCTTGAAATGTCTCCTATACGCTGAATCAACTCTTGTTCGAGCTAGGTGCATTCACCACCTTCAGAATTGTTCCGATAATGATCCTTTCAATGATGAGGATGGAGCATGAAGCTATCTCTGATTCAGGATCCGATCAGGTCTCGACGTCGTACACCAGGGAAAAGAACGAAAGAAATATCTTCTTGAATTTATTCGGGAGTTTCTGAGTTCAGGGCCGAAATCTTCCTCTGATCTGGTTTTATCTTTTCTAGCTTATTTTTGGAAAGAGTTAAATGCAATTAAATATTAGAAATGAAAAGACGAATCCTTTTGCCACTTTATTTGAACTGAACCTGCAGCCTTCAAAAAAAAAAATTGTTTATTGAATCCGCTTTTCTTTCTGTAAACATATGTGGAAGCTTATTTTTATATAACAGCACAAATGGAAAACTTATAAAATAAAACAGCAAATCACAATCATGATGGGATCGTGATACCATCTCAATGATAAGGCCAATGACACGGCCCTACAATGGACTATATCTTTATTTATCCCTGACCAAACGCATTATGCTGTTGACTCTCAATATTTTTCGAATTTGTGTATCCTAAGATATTGTTAATGTTTATCTAATTGCGCGACGAAATTCGGAAGCATACGTAACAACAGTAGTTATGATTTCAATGTACAAAACATCATTATCTGATGCTGACATACCGTACGATACCTTCGAATTTTACATTGGCTTGGGATTAGCTGTTTGTTCCAGTATTTTTATAGGTTAGTACGCACCACTTACCAACCCTGAGCGCCATGCACAGCGTCATCCAACGAATTCAGACTTGCGTCATCCTTACACCATGATATATAGTATAACGATAGAGTATACCGCCAATCTCTGGTATAACCATGGTCAAGAATAGCCTGATTACTGTATTTGTGACATATCCCATGCAGATTATTCTGTAAATATTTGGGATGACCGCTAAAGTGTAATACCAAAATTCAACTGCAGCTACTGTCGCAGATGATGTTTGCTCATTCAAAAAGAATATTCATCATACAAATCTTTCTGCAAAGGTACGCTAAGCTTTCAGCAAATTTTTCAGGAGCAAGCTTCATTATTAAGAAGAAAGCTCTGATCCGCTTACAGAATCAGGGATCGGCCCCGGCTGGTTCTGGAGGCTTGGGTTACCTCAAGGAATGGATATGGTGGGCAGGTCTATTGTCCAGTAAGTGTACCCAATCACTAGAAAACTATTCCAGCTGCAAACGCAGAAGTATTACTAATAGTTCAATGCAATCGTTTGCCATACTAGTGACAATTGGCGAGGCAGCAAATTTTGCAGCGTATGCATTTGCCCCAGCCTCACTGGTCACACCACTGGGGGCTCTTAGTGTCTTGGTAGCTACAGTACTGGCGTCAAAATATCTCAATGAAACCGTCAATTTGTTAGGCAAGGTATTATTTGCATATGATTACATTATCCTATTTGGAAAACTGATTGATCAGTTTTAACGAATTATTTTCAGATTGGCTGCTTCCTGTGTGTCATTGGATCAACAATAATAGTGATTCATGCGCCAAAAGAAGAAGAGATAGCAAACCTAGAAACACTAAAATCAAAAATTCAAGAGCCTGTATTCATTTGTTATGTTATGATTATAGTAACCGCTAGCATATTCGTGGTATGTCGATTTCAGTCGACTCATGCTGGTCACAATGTTCTTGTATATACATTGATTTGCTCTTCTATTGGCTCATTGACGGTAGTAAGTTGTAAAGGGCTAGGTATGGCATTAAAAGAAACGGTTTCAGGCAACAAAAACGAATTAAAAAACTGGCTAACCTGGGTACTTCTGGTTACTGTGATAATATGTGTCAGCGTACAGATGTACTATTTGAACAAGGCATTGGATTTGTTTAACACCAGTGTTGTGACCCCAGTCTATTATGTGTTCTTTACAACTTTTGTAGTAATGGCCTCAGCTGTACTTTTTCAAGAATGGCAACATATGTCTGCCACAGATGTATTGGGATCTCTGTGTGGATTCGGCACGGTTTTCACGGCAATAGTTCTACTTAATCAATTTAAAGACTTGGACATCCGTTGTTATAACTTTCAGGGATTATTGAAGCCTAAAAAAGAACTGGTTATATCTCGTGACTCCAGATGGGATATAAGGGAAGAGGCGGGACTTGTTGGGTATCGCTCAGACTCAGAGCAAGAGAATAATCATGAAAGTCCAGGTGTTACGAGCATCATGTGAACAATATTATAGCTATAAGAGGTACGGCAAGGTGTGTTATCCAGTTGATTATGGTACTAGTGTAACATGAAATTATCCTCGATTTTAATATTTATTGTTCAATTTCAAATATTAATCACAAAATTCATCTTAAGCCACTTGTGACCTAATAACCGAGGTTAAATCACCATCGAGGAAATCATTGGTGAAAATATCGGGAGTATCAGCTCAACATGCGGCAATGTATGCTATGTAGGCTTAAAGCTACATTGATCAATAATATTGAATTATTTTCTTTGCCGAAACTCGGACTGTACAAAGCTCCAAGGTCTATGAATTACGTATATGATTACGTGTTACATTTGAACTAAGTTCACCGTTGCTGCTGTTATGTCGTGATTTACATCTGTTATTGTCCGACTGTAATGTGTATTAAATACATGAATTCACATACCTATACGTATATATTGTAACTTTCGTGATTTCCATCGAACGGGGGCCTGAGGGAAATCGAATTTAGTGAGAGTTCTTCATCATAGATTTGATAAACTGGGCTCCCACACATCATAGATTTGATAAACTGGACTCCCATGTATAGGAAGAAGGATTCGGCAGAGAACCTGACTATGAATTCCACGGTCTGTCTGGCAACTCCGCAGCACCCGACCCAATGTGAGAGCACACGATACGCAGTCTGAATGAACCGGTTTGCAATTGAACCTGATTTTTCTCGGCATCCTAATGAGACCAGTTTACGTCGAAAACACATATTCTTAATTTCCATGACATAAATAGGGAGGAAAAAATCAAATAAGCGTTAATGCTAAAGAACTGCGGATGCTACCTCAAAAGCGTATCCAAAAAAAAGTGAGCGAAATAAATTGACATCAGAATTATGGTCGTTAATTAAACTGTGCTCTAAAAAATACGATTCTCAAGCATATTTTGTGTTTAATAATTTTCTTCTCATTGACACGCCCTTCTGGCCAAAGGTTTATTCGTTGACTGAAGATTTTGCAATATCGTATACAATAGTCTGTTTTTTTAACCGCTAATATACAGGGTGAGTTTTTTAAAGTGTTAAAGGTAAATATCTCAAAGACGAAAGGATTGTTCGGGGGAAATGTTCGAGACAAATGTTTCAGGATTGGAAGGGGGAAATTCAATGATGCTATGGATTTCAAAATTTATGGGGGGTGAATGGGGTTTTAGCGGGTAGATTTTTCTCCAAATAGAAATTCATATTTTTTATTGCAGAAGCAGATTTGTAATATACATGAAAACCTTAGCAACTATGTTACATATGCTCTAAGATATCGCCCCTATTGTGGCATGTCTCAATTGTAATTGATATCAGCAATGATATCGTGTGGCAGCATTCAGCAGCATCAACGAGCACAGAACAAAACCCGATTGGAACAGTATAGTAGTAGCTACGGAAAAAGTTTAATTGTGTGTGTGGTTGTCGGTATGTGTGGGTAATCACGGTGTCGAGTAATAAACATTGCCCTGAAAATGGCGTTCGGTTTAGCCGCTTTTTCTTACATTGTTGCTCTCATCATTGATGCATTTTTGATATTCTTCTCAATATTTCACGTAAGTCAACATCGCCCCCTAATTACAGGACGGGATAATTCTTTATTCCATGCTTCATTTGAAGGTCATGTAACCTCAAAATCAAAATCGGTCAGTACGATCAACTACATGTTCTCTTTTCAGGTAATCGCCTTTGATGAACTAAAGACCGAACACAAGAATCCGATTGATCAATGTAACAGTTTGAACCCGGTATGTTTTCAAGTAAAAAGTCAAGACCTATCAACCACGTATAATTGAAAGTGAACATCCGAAGAATTCAATAATTCCAGGCTTAAAAACGATAGAGAATAAAGATGCGAAATATTTAGATGGACACTTCTTTTTAACGGACCCAAAATTTTGTTCTTTCTTTGTCCTGTGGCTGTTTTTGCTTGTGGCACTTGTAAATGAACATGTTAACAAACCATCCATAATACTTAGTGTCCTTAATTATTCCCTGCTTCTGGTCACAACAGTTGCTAACTACAGCACCTAATTGCGTTATTTCTGTGACTTCTGGGCGCGCAGCAACGATTGCCCTTTATTGTTTATTATCATGCAATCTGACTTCCAGATCGTCGTACCTGAGTATCTGCTGCACGTGCTGTTCAACATACTTTTCTTATTAGCTGGAGAATGGTTTTCTTTGCTATTGAACCTCCCGCTACTGGTGTACCACTTCCTGAGATTTCGCAGCAGGCCAGTCATGTCTGAACTAGGCCTGTATGACCCCACAACTATTATGAATGCTTCTGATCTAACAAGATGTCAGCGAGAAGGTTGGGTCAAATTGGCCTTCTACTTGTTGTCTTTTTTTTATTATCTCTATGGGTAAGAAATGCAATTTTCAAAATTAGTGCACGATTCACATCACAAATGGTTGTCTGCTTGAATTTTAGATCAGTATGATCACATAATTATTTTCATCTCACTACTGAATTGTTACGTTTCAGAATGATCAGCTCGCTCATCCAATAAACCAAACTGTGGAGTAGCGTTCATGGGTTCATTGCACTAGCCGATCATTGATGTGTCTCATGATGTGTACAAATTCACTGGTCTCAGCTTTAATAACGAACGACGTGAAGAAACTTGATTACAAATAGGGCAGGAATATTCGTGTGTAATAATTATTGTTTGTAATGTAACTTCAGTATTTTCATAGCCTTGGCGAATTTCTTTTTTAACTCTAACATACAGCTTGAACTATGAAAGCTAATACTCACAGGATGTGAGTACATAGGTATATCCGGTCTCTGAAGTTGGTCTCGCTGGTACCCCTTGATGTTTCGTTTAATAATATTTTGAATATACAAACCCATTTCACTGATTGTTTCAAACAAGACAACTAATGCGAAGTTTGCTTTTACACCCATCCTGAAAACACATATTTTGGACGATTCTGAAGCCTTCGTAATTGATGTAGTTCCACACGGTTGGATAGACGAAAGTTCGGAAGATCAGACGTCACAGAACTTATTTAGTAATTCTATACAAATCTTCAGAATTTCAATTCCTGACTAGATTTTATTGTTATAGCTTTCTGTTGCTTGTTTACTTGTGTCTACATATATAACTGATTGGAGGAAGAAAATATGGGAAAAGATTTAGAGACTGACGATGTCTCAGCTTGATGAAATGTTTTAATTTAATTTGGAATGACAGTAAAAAAGCAAACTACTTCGGCAAGAACATTATACCCTATATGTAAAACCCTGAACTCTGGCTGAGAACATATATGAACAGTAAACTGCTTTCAACTCTTGAATCTTTAGAGTTCCCATTCATTCAGTGTTAACACAAACCCTCGAGAAATATCCATGTCTGTAGTAGAAAGTTAAGGCTTGTCACATTATCTGCATTATATTCATCTATCTGTTCAGTTTTTCTTTGAGCCACTCCTCTGTGAGTTCATCTAACTCACGTACCTCGTACACTCTTGTCAGGTCAGCTTCTTTTTGGAGTGCTAACTTGGTGCCCGCATACATAATTTGTAGTTCAATTTGGCTGTCCCGAGGAGTGTAGTAAATGAAACACATTGGGTAAGACAATCTTCCATCGGTGTGCTCCATTTTGTAACTGTATACTATATATCTGGGCTGATGACCAGGCAGTGATTCTTGAAGCTCATCGATTTTGATGTCCTGCAAGATAATGCTAGGTAAAACTCGTCAGTCTTCTTTAAAATAGAGAACTTACCTCTAGTAGTTCATCGATGCAAATTTTCTGCCTCTCTCGATCTACTTTTACTGCAATTATATGTGAGGATGAATCTGACACCACAAAGAATGTATATTTTATTGTTCAGAACCAAATCAACTCACGAATCAGCGCTGCATTACTCTTGTTCCTTCTGAATCTAAATTTTTTAAGTTCATCTTTAACGTCATCCTCGATGTCGCAGACCTTGACGTTGGTAGATGACTAGAATTTAATCATTCCTCAAATTTGGTTAGTTTTTTACGTTTAATGTTTTAGTATTTGAATTTCAGTTGATATTATTTTCAATAAGAATCCTCTAGTTTTTATTAAACGGTGATCAGATGTCCGTAATGCTTGGCGTTAAAATAGAAATGAAATACCTACCATATCTACTAACTTTTCTTACGTATATGACAGGTTGAATGGTAACGCTCACACAACGTGTGGTGTGATTGCTGACTACTAAAGTGATTACTGTTACAAACGTTTAATCCAATTGTAATTTCGCATGGGTGTGTTGACCGCACAGGCCCATCATCACATCGCCAAGTGACAGCTCATAACAGATAAGGATGTAGAACCGGAAGAACAGTCACGCACTTAGTGGCTTTTCCGGAGGATCGTCTCTGTAATTGGTTATCGCTGCAAAATCAACGTCCAAACGATATTAACAATATCCAGTGCTGAAGAAAACCATCGACAGCGGCAAAGACTCCCTAATCCCCATCTGATCCCTGATAGCGAGCAAAATTCCCGTGCCCATATACCAGGGAGGTATTTGCACGATAGCGTAAAGCGCTAAGAAATCGAATGTGCATACACAAGGGCGTCCTGAGCAAAATAGATATTTCTTGTACTTTCGGCAGAGTGTTGGTTATCGCGTCCATCTGAGCCGACCATGGGAGCCCACCTTTGACGATATAACCTATAGTCTAACAATAAGCAACTCACCGTTTTTGACTTGACTAGACTTGACCCCACATGCAAGAGTAGAAGAAGTTAATGGTAATTTGGGAATTTGGGGGAGGGGGGGGCATATTAACATGGGGTGAACTCTTTGCTCAAAACTCTACGGGTAGCGAATTTACGCATTGTCAGCCACGGCCAGGAACTTAAATAAGACCAAAATTGGTTCTGAGTAATATCAATTGGGCTGAGATGATAGGATGTATTGAGGAAAAAAGTAAAAACTTAATTGGATATACATTTGAGGCTCTCAAAGAGTTGAGTGCTCTGTGGTGTGGAGGGTAACAGGAACTATAGGGAAGAAAAGTGTAGTGGTCGACTGAATGTTCGGAAGCAGTTGAGAGAAGGAGATGGGCTTGTAAGAGATATATGGAAGATTCTACTAATGAAAGATACAAAGAATATGTCGAAATGTCTGAAGCTACTTCTAAGTTCCTGAAACGTAGGAAGAAGACAGAGTTTCGTAGGTTTTGCGGATCACTGGTTCCATCATGTTCCATAGATTACATGCGGAGCAAAGCAAAACTCTTCAAAAAGAGATCTGAGTCCTATTGTAATTCACAGGAGAACAATCCTTGGAATCTAGATACGATGAAAGTCATCTAGAAGTTAGCCCCTCCGACAGTTACAGAGGGTGGAGAATTCATAATGAATGTGGTAATAGTCACTACTCGGGTCACTTAACACAACAAGTGAATTGCAGACTTCCATTGCAAAAGCTAGGGTGAAATTGCCAGCTGGCACATCACTCATTAGCCAAAAAATCCTTATATGACTGGGAGTTAAATTCCAGGAGGTATTCTTAGAATCATTATTCTAATATTGAATGAATTTTTTTTTTTTTCTTCATCATTGCCGCTGCATCCCCGGATTTAGTAGATTCGACGCGTACGAGTAATGATAAATCCTAACGGGGTGATCCCTATCACAATCCCTATTCAGCCCAACTTTGTTATTTGAAATAAATACTTAAAATTTATTCGGATTCAACATTTTACGTTATACTTGGATATATAAGATAGATATAGTTACAGGCAGTCGATAATGTTGCTTGACAAACTGTGCATCACAAGGACAACACTCATTCACTCGAGGCCTAAGAAACGTTTTTATGGTAACGTTGTGCTTGATAACTATCGCTGAGTGTCCCTGAATTTCCTTACGATTATTTACATCCATGTGAGATTGTATCGCAGCACAATACTTTCGATATCCGGTAAGACGTCCACTAAAAGGCCGCTGAACAATGGTGAATGAAGTTACCGTCATTAGGGTCTCGTCCTATTTAACACACTAAGTCTTAAATATGACAAAAAGCAAGCAGACAAATATGATTGCGGCTGTCAGTACCATTATACAGTACAGTTTACGATTTGCACGTTGATAAGAATCAGCTTTCTTCAGCTGTTTGTAGCCTTCTTGGACTTGCGCCTGGGTTTGTTCAACGTTGTAATCTATCCTATCCAATATGCTGCCCTGGTCTTGTACCATATGTGCTAGGTCCTAGGAAAAATATTACTAGATGGGTGAGAATAAATGCAAATTTTTTTCTCTATTTTTTTCTGATATACGAGCCAAATATAGCAAGAGTCACAAATACTTGAAAATATGCTTACATACCTTGAATATATGGTTTAGGTCAGAAATGCTTTGCACGATATGTCCAACTTCCTGTTCTCTTATCTTTGCTTTCCTTGTCCTCTGCTCATCATCAAAATGTAAAAGAACTTCTTGTTGCATTTGGTTCAAGTTTTGTTGATCACAGCTGCTTCCACTTCCGCTAACATGTGCAAACTCCATATCGGTAGCCCAAGAATCCGAAGGTTCGATGGAAAGAAACTCTTGATCATCTGAAAAGTATTGGCGGCTCCTTTCTTCCCTTGAGTTGAGTTCTGCTTCAACAATAATCATATTAGATTTGAGGATCGAAAAAAGTACCGGAAGACAGAGAATTCATGAGATTAATAACAGACATCAAATCAATAGTGTTATTACGCTGTAAGTAATGGTTCTGTGCTGTTCGATATGACAATCCCAGCTCCTGTAACGCTGAAGAAAGAGCAATGGCTGCACTTGCGGCAAGGCGCCGGTCACTGGCTCTGTTCCCCTGTCTTGCAGCTGTTTTGACGAGCTGCACTTGCCGGTGACCGCTAGTAAATGCTCGTCCCATCTCCCTAGTCAGTTGTTCCATCAATCTCTCATCCTAAAGACAAAGCAAAATGTTGTCAATGATGGCTGGGCAAAAATTTTCATTTTGTTGATCATTCACGTATACCTTAGAGGTGTCATCTAGAGTTGGGCGGGTCAAATGCCGTGCATGGACCTCCTTGAGCTCTGCTAGTTTTGTCCTTAGCCTACTCAGGATATACTGTGTTTCTTCTAACGCGTCTGACCAAGCTGGTGAAATATGATCTTCCCAATTCAAGCCACCTAATTCAACTTCACCTATAGCTGCAGACTCTGAGCTGACTAAAGCCATTCTATCCGACAAATTCTGCATTAAAATAATATTATTTTGAGATTCTGACTGTATGTTTGGATGATAAAGCTTAGCATGCTTGAAATAACTGTGGTCAGTTTATCGTACCTGTTCAGAATAAATATGCCGGGTCTGCGAAGCATTGTTACGCATTAGAAGGAACGGTTCCGTTAGACTCCGGGTCACCATTTTCAGAAATGTATTAGTCAAAGACTGTTGAATTGTCTGATGAATTGAATCAATTGTTATGGGGTCGTGTTGGATTTCATCATCTATTAGAGACTGCACGCTGCCATCCCATGGTGTACACTAGAGTGTACACAAATTATTAGTTGTGTTTTTCCCGTTCTACGATGGTTCCACGCATGGACGCAGTTGTAGGGTATCCAATTATCTGGAATGAAATTCCGGAGTTTAGATTCTGGAAGATTCGTCGATTTCTAAGTGAACTATCTCGAGGAATCCATAATCTGCTTTCGAACGATTCGCTGGTGCGAATCTTGACACCTCCTGGCTTGATACACCGCTATGAGGATAAAAACGACTATAGACTATTGATACATCCATAGAATATGGAGAATTAGAATATGTTATGATAGTAGTGTATAGTGTGAGAATGCGGAGAATACTTATACCACTGATCTCTACAAGGATCAGTGACTTATACCCACTGACCAATTGATCAACCTAGAGGCTTAAAATATCCCTGTGTCATTATTTCAAGTTGTATGAAACGAATTTTAAAAAATTGAAACGAAACTCACACGAATCTGAAGATCTTGAGAGTAATAAAATCGGATACGATTTCATTCGACAGGAGTCGAGACAATGGAGACTAGCAAAAAGAAACTACTTTCCTGTTCCTTTTTATGATTGTTTTTTTGTGAAATTCATAAATTCTCGAGCACGTACGTCGGCATATTCTCTTTGGTCGCTATGACGTCGCCGGCATACCATAATTTTTTTATCCTTCGCAATGGGACAAGAAAAGCGACAAAAACACGCAATATACAAATCGAAGCCTTTTGAAGCACGCCTCCGAATGATAGAGCGTTGACTGAAGATAATCTTCAGTCAACAGAGCATGTAGACATGCTCAGGATAATTATAGGGTCCCGATGATAGTGGATATCTATAAATTCCAGTTGGCAACACTCAGCATTAGGACAGTATAGGGAATATTAGTATTCCCTATACTGTGGCATTAGTAAGCCACTTCATGCCAGTATATCACTTCAGACTCTTCAGAGGATCAAAATGGTGGGAGTGGTTTGGGTCAGCGTGTGTAATACCACAGTATAAGGAGTATACTGTGGTAATACGAATACTGCAAATCTCTTGTTTCGTTGCTCGGTCATCGATAAGAATATTATTCGCCATCATTCGTAACAAGTTCATCTTTTTGATTGTTTTCATTTGCTCACATGCGTGATGCGTACGTATGTACGTACGTACGTACGTTCATAACAAGGAGGGTATATGCCTGAACATGCTGTCACCTGTGCGCACACACGAAACAAAAGAAGCGATCCAAAGCGAGACGTTGGAAAGTTCGCAAAGGCTAGGAATGGACCATCAATTCGATAGCTTACGACGAAATTCTGACGACGAGATTGATAGGCCGCATAAAAGCGCGACGGTTAAACGATTGGACGTCGTGTGGCTGATCTTATCGATCGTCACTCATATATTTGACATTGGTGCAGACATTTACTTGGCTATAAAATACTTCGTGGATGACAAAATAACTTACTTTGCTTGGACAGTTACTTTTATACTGTTTCCAGCATTTGTCAATACCTTTATCAGTTCTAGAATAAATGAGCAAGACTTGCAGGTAATTTCACCCAAGACCACTTCTTACCCCGCATGAAAAAGGTTTGATCCGTATAACTTACTTACAGCTCAACGGTAAGCGAAGAAAGACTGTCGAGAAGACCGCAGTCACGTATAAAATAGCTTACCGCATACTGGTATTTCTCCTTCAGCTAGCCCCGCTTATGCGATATTGTAACAGCCTTAGATACGCTTTGAAAGCTATCAGGTGTAAAAGAAACGGCAATGAAACTGACCAACGACGTTATTATCTCAAAATGCTGAAGGAGGATCAAGACGTCGCGTTGCTTAGAGTTTTTGAGTGCTTCCTTGAGGCTGCGCCACAACAAATACTTCAACTTAGTATATTGCTCAGAGATGAGAGATCCACTTTCCAATGTATGGTTCTATGTTATTTTTTTCCAAGAAGATTGCTTTCCACTTTGGGAAATTGTTGACATATTTATTCTGTGTCCTTACAGTGGTGCAAATAGTCAGTGTGTGCAGTTCATTAGTGAGCATGGGTTGGTCAATGGCTAGTTATCATCGAACGATTCGCTTGGCTCAGCAAGACAAAGAAAACATTGGTGTCATTGGAACGATCCTTCAGTTTCTCTGGCACTTCTGCATTACGGGTAAAGACGACTACTTATGAATCCACAATTTATTCTATCACCAGTTTTTCTTTTTGACACTTAACAAATTTCTGTTATTGATATTGCTTTATTTATATTCCAGTGTCTCGTATTTTATCTATAAGCGTTGTCGTCAGTATGTGGCCCATATACACAGGCTTAGCATGCATCCTTCATTGCACAGCAATGACCACCTGGCTCATTATGGAACCCAACGGAGTTGCGGAGTTCTGCAGGGACGGAGACCATTCTCCGCTAGCACCTTTGACTCGGTGTGAGCGCGTGAGGTCCTTTTTTTTTTCGGCAGTTTTAGGTCTTGTTTACATATTTACTTACCTGAATCCTAGCGAGGGTCGCACTTTTGTTAGGCATTTGTTCTACTACGCTCTATGTTTCATGGAAAACGTGGGAGCCTGCATTCTGTGGGCCATGGAAGCAAAGCCAAATCTTAGAAATCGATGGTATTTTGAGCTCCTCAAGGTTCTTTGCACTGTACCATTTGTCGTCGGTATTGCAGCGATGATTCTCTATTACGTGTTTTTTCATCCAACGTCCAAGCGTAGAAGTCGCTTGGCGCCAGTTGCCAAGCCTAGTTAACGAGCCGCTCAAAGTCAGATTTTTTTTAACGTTATTATATTTTGTTCAGTGTAATTTATCTGTCAAAATTGCACCCACTATTTGGCAGTCTCTCTCATTATAGTTCAAACTTATAATCTATAATCGGTTGAGTGGTAACAACCACCATTCTGTGATATTCTCTTCTCACCACTCACCATTATCTGCGTTTACTCAGGTGATAGTTTTTCCCTTGTTACCACCATACATTCCGGTGATTTAGCATCAATTATAATTACTTTTGTGGCTATTTATTTGAGTCAACCTCAGAATCGACTCAGTCGATATCTGAAATGATTCATCATGAGAGTATATCTTCCAGTCAGTATACATATATGAGTATTATATGTGTATAAAAGTATATATATAATATCTCCAATTCCATTGTCAGAAGAATTAATCGTCCGATGACGGGACACCTATTGTACAGAACAGCCCATATTGTGCCATATGGATTGCATGTTGATCGTATGGTGGCCACTTGGTGTTTCTGCAAGACACCTTACAGGGTTTAGGTTATAACTATTAGTTATAATTAACATTTTTTTAAACTTAGTATAAAGTTCATGATTTCCCTAAGAAGAAATGTCAAGTATTCTCGTCAGAGATTCTGAAACAGTTGCCCTGGCCCTTAAAACCGAATGACAGAGTCCAAACAAAATCGAATTTCGCGAGGACGAACTTTCGTTTTCTTTCATTTTTTACTACAAGAAACCACCATAGAAACAAAAAATTCTTTTTTCAAAATTAAAAATTCAAAAAAACAAAAATTTTGCATTTTCATCCCATTTTCGGACAAGGACTAAAAAATGTGTTTTCGAGTCCCCGATTTTACACAGAAAATTCAGCGATTTTGAAAACGTCCATCTTCGTGAAAAAGATTTTTGAAGTTGCCAGGACCTTCCAAAATGGCGGAAAAATTCCGAAAAATTAGAGGTGCCATTTTTGACCAAAATAAACCAAAAGATCCATGGGACATCAAAATCCCAGGGGGTCAGGCCGATGACCCGTTGGTTTGACGTGGAATGCCCTGTATACTATTTCTAAGTTCATACTACCAAGATTATACATGAGAAGTAGTACGGAAGAACGGAACTTTACTCTTTTCTTGAAATCTCAAATTTCGTGTCGTGAATTGTAAATATAGGTTTAATATAGGCACACATAATTTTGATACATAACCAAATTAATTATTACATAAAAAAAAATGAATTTATAATAAACATCTGTTTCTACCTAAATATTATGAATCATTTCCCCAATTAGTTGGTCAATTTCAAAATTGCTACTACCTTAACAACTAACTGAGTATCGAGACTCAATTAGAGTGTAACTGTGCTTATTAAAAAAAAATGTTAATGAAAATGTACCGCCGAGGTTGCACTTGGCAAAAATAGGCTGATACAAATATGGTAAGATTTACAAATATTTAGCAGCATTCAGACAATTGCTTGTAGTAATAAAGGGAGTATTGTAAATTATGGGGCATGGCGCTAAACAAACTGCAAAATCAAGCAAGTTAATTTAGTCCACAGGATTTTGAACAACAATAAGAATGAACTCTTTATCTGGGGCAACCATCACCTCGTGCTTCTTGCTCCGAATCCGGAGAAATGTCAGATCGTTTGTTGGATCAAGATCTCTTACTACCGAACGAGCTTTGTCCGAGAGTTGACTTATGAGTCCTGCATATTGAATCGTTGTAGTATTGTCCAAAGTTGATTTTATTGGAATCCCTGGAACAGAAGAACAGCTTTTAATATGGTTTCAATTTCAACCTACTAAATTTTCACAGTACTACATATATAGGCTGAAGTATTTCCAACAGGTTATATCAGTGCACCACTGTTGCGGTGTGGCTATTCAAGTGATACCCTTTTCCATATGATCAATGGGCACACCCATAGTGTTCCTATTTAGATCAAAGGACGGTGTCGCAGTGTAGCATCCCATTTTGTGCACAAGTGCAGGAAAGTATAGGTGGTTTGTAAATGTTTGTGCAAAATATGGCGACATAGCAAGCAAGAGTCATGTTTGCTGAATCATTTATTTGTCGGATGTTATGTTTTGACGCCAATCAATCACGAATGCATGATGTTAAAAATGAAAAAATAAGCCAACTATCGTTAATAGTTCAATCAGCCATTGTGACATGAGAGCAATACATTTCTGGCCTGTTTTAGTGGCGGAATTATCATTGAAATAAACAGGGTTCAAATGTACTGAGCTTTGCACTGGTCATGTTTTTCGCACCCTATAATTTTATACACTGGATGCTCATTAGCTGCACCAGTGCAGCACTGATGTGATCCGTTGCGAGTACTACTATTATTGAGTGGTAGAATCGTAGACTCATAAATTTTAAAAGTCGAGAGTAGTTTAGAAATTCTAACGATCCGAATCAGAGCTTGGACAGAAACAATAATGACCAACCTTCCGAGTTGACAACAATCGTTCCAACGACTCCTTTGTGGGACTGGATGCGTTTCATGGTTTCCTCAACTTCTTGCGCCTAGAGATGATAAGTCAGCAAGGTAAATGATCATGTATGGATTTGGTAAAACACTATCACTCACCATTTTTGTGTATGAATTCTATTCAAGAATCACTAACTCTCTACTATTGAACACGAGTACGGCTATGACAGTAGATGGTTGACAGAAGCTTATCACGGTCACCACATCAACAAGGTCTGTCGTAACCTATGGTCACCTATGGTCCTAACGTCATTTCTAAGGCAACAATTGTAAATCACGTTCATTGGCTCGTGGACCGACTGTTTCCCCAAAGGTGCGCGCGGAATCGCGTGAGCCGTATTGTCATGGCCACTATTGGTCCATTTTCACAAGCTGCTTTTAGCAGTGCTTTTGAGGTTCATAAAGTTGGCACCCGAATCGAATAGAATCACTGAAACTATAATGTCAGGGTATAGTTCGGTGAATAGATTATATATATCAATAGATTGAAAGATCGTTCAAACGTTTGCGCGTGGCTCGAGCAAAAAGAATATCGAGATAAAACGCTCAACTCATATATACTGTGGTTATACCTTCAGTTTAGGAAAAAAAAAAGAAAAAATTGAATCGTAATAGTGTTTGTTTCATGAGAGCAAAAAACAAGAGGCAATTTTACAGTTGATCTCAGTGGTTGTATCAGTCAACGTGATCGTTGTATATGAGTGAAGGAGGTTCAAAAGCATTAGGAGAAAGCCCAGTGATAGGAATGACGATAGACATGGGTACAATCGATGAGCCGGTAAAGCAAAAATCAGATGCACTAGCTGGTGAACAAGCGAATTTGTTTAAAGAAATGATTGATTACCTGGCAAACTCCGATGCAGTTTTCCAGAGCCAGCAAAAGCAGGATCTGGACTTAACGGTAGAAGAAAAAGCAAAAATTGCCACGGACGTATTTCACACTAACAAGCCAATGTTCCTATCACGATTTGGACAATTTGTCAAACAGGAACATTTGTGCTATTTTAATGACCTAACCAGGGAACAAGACTATGAGATAACGTTTCATATAAACAGACTACATAGGTACCATAATAATTCGCAGAGACAAATTGATGTAAAAAATCGAAGATATCAAGCCCTGAAATCTCTCATCGATAAAGGGGAGTATTTCAGCGAAACAGAAATGATGAGGCGTAATCCTCTCCTCTATGAACACCTAATAGGTCAATATTTGACAGAGAAGCAACGAAAAGGTAGAGACAACATTGACACCCAAAATATATCGTTTTTGAACATTGTACTAGAGAGCATAGATAGAGAAAGAACCAGAACCCTGTACAAGGAACAGCAGGATGCTGAGTACGAAGTAACGGAAGAAAATGACTCTGATAATGATTCTGAAAAGGAATCAGAACTTGATGATGAAGCCAAAAGTTCATCGAAACAGTCAGGCGATGTTCACTGGGGTGAAATGTTTGGAAAACCTTCAAATCCTCATGAAAAAGTGCAATATAATAAAAGCACAATTGATTTCACAGTTCGTCAAATTTCCAGCAAAGAACGGCAGATCCTCAGGGACGAATTCTTTACGAATATGTACCACAGTTTTCTGAACGGAAAAGACAAGGACTTTGATTACAGGTAAGACAATAAAAATTAATAAATGAATGGAGATGTGGTGGATGTATGGTGTCGCCACCTTAAATGTTGTGTCGCTGTGATCGAGTTTTCTGTTGCAGTACGGTCGATGAGAACGAGTCTTACGATAACGTGGATCTCCGGACCCAAGACGAAGAGGAAAAGTACTTTGACTCTGAATCTCCAGAGATTATAGAAGAGGATACAGATGAAATGGAGAGGGACGCATCTAGCGGGGAGGATGAATTGGACAAATACATGAAATCGTTGCAGGTTAAATGATGGGGGGGATATTTTGGAAGACGTGCTTCTCTTTTCTTTTATTTAAGCTCCCGCAGTCACGGATATCGTTATTTTCCCAACAGGAGGAACCCACGCCAAACGAACTCGCAGATGCAGTCAAGAATCAAACGATACAATAACGAGATCAGCAATCTGTTCTATTTCATGGTCAACATGCAAACTCAATAGAAAGCTTGGATACGCGAAAGACCAAGTTTCATTATTCGAATGGATATTTAGTGGAGAGAAATGCTTTTACTTAAATATATAAGGATAAATAATAGAACAACATCGGCAGTGTTTTCCAGCAAACCGTTGACCCAAATTGCCAATTCACGCGGCGTGCAAATACTGTTCAATTGCCAATATTCACTGACATAGGGAATAATAAACTCCGCATCGATATAGCGAATACATCGAACATCACTGTTGTTGATAGGCACTCAATTTTCGTTTGTGCGGTTCCACGGAATATCCAGCATCACAGAGTTTGATTGTGACTCTTGTCGAAATTGTTAAAAATCGTTCAGCGGTCCTGCGGCACATATTTATTTTAAACATTTCTCCACTGGCCCAAGAACTCCTAGCGACGTACGGTACTTGTATGCTACAGCGGTCGTGAGAGAACCATGCCATGGAGAAATACCACTCTAGTTTCGACGTCTTGTAAATAAAAGTTGAAGATTCGACTGGCTACACAGCGGTTGTATACGATCGCCAGGGTATACAGGTATTTCTACCCAGTGCGGCGGTTGTATGCGACTGCTATGGCATATGCCTAAAAGTTCGATATATCGAAGAGGTAATAATAACTAATTGTAAAACATACAATAGCGTATAGGTATACCCATAGGTAAGGTGTACTTATAATAAGTTGGCAGCGGACGATGACAAAGCATGTCACGGTAGGCGGATCCAATCATTACAGAGTGGTCGTCTACGGTAATGTAATATAATTATGTCCGAGTGAAACTGCGCAAATAGATAACCAAAGATAACATTTTTCGAGCACTTATAATACTCTCACTGCTGCTAGATCTTCTCGCCGCGGTCAGCTCTGCGAAGTGTCGTGCGGATATAGCATCGTATCAAGTGTACTACCTGTACTTGCGGTATGGCAACTTAACGTCGCCGCTACTTCTGATTGTCATTTATAATTCGTTATTTCTATACCCAAAGCAACTCTCAATTTTTTACACATTAGCGCTATTATTACAATATCCGTGAGACGCCTGTCAATCTACCTTGGAAAATTAATCCCATAGCTATACACCAACACCTCAAACATGTAGAAATGTCACATTTTCATGCAACAATATGATTTGAAAAAAAGAACAGTTGTAAAAAAATTCCAAACGTTCTCTAAACCAACCGCAACCTAATAGACAAGCTCTACGTCAATGGTTTATACCATGTGGTCCGAATTGTCCAGTTTAATTTTTTTTTAATTGCAAAGAAAATATTCGAATTTCCTTACTGAAAATAAACCATTAATCAATATCAAATGATCCTACTCTAATTGATATAATGATCGATTGAAAATATTATCGTTGAGGGGCTAAAAATAAAGTTGGACGCTCAATTTTTTTTTAAATTGTATTTATTCAAATAAACTACCATCAAACGCTCGGATGCGACCATTATTTATCGACGAACGATTGACAAAATGATCGTTCGAATGGTTCAATATTGAGGGGCCAACAACATAGTCTGCAGCTATAATAATCACTACACCGAAGACCCGCGCGGTTTGAATCCAAAATCCTAATTTATCGAGTGAGGAACATTTCGTGACATCGCGGGTTTCTCATTGTACTAAAAATTACGAGGAAATTAACGAATTATTACACACGTTCAGGAGATATCGACCAACGCGGGGGGTTGCTCTATAATTTTCGCCAATTTTCGAGGATCAAGAACATCTGCACACTTCTCAGTATCATGTTAGCGACGGTGTGGTTATCCGATCCTAAGTTCGGAGGTTCAGGTGGTCGTAAATATCTATGAGGTTGATTGGGTTACTATAAGGTGGGACCCGACGACGTGATCGAGGACTCACTTTCCAGTCGTTTGCAATGCCGCGCCGTGTATCGCGCGTGGTTTATATATACAGCTCGTTCACTTCGCGTTACTCTCTTGACGACAGGTGGTGACAAACTGTCATTTCTTCAATGAAGAAGCTAAGGTTCAACCTATATCTTTTACACCTGTGCCAACATATTTATTTATACACGAAGTTATACTTATATACATGTATATAAGTATATTAATACGTACGGATATCGAGAGGGAAAAATTCGCTTTCCACGTTTCATTCATTAAAAGTCAGAAGAGTACGACGGCGGCGAGCTTTCGTAATATCATCATGTCGCAGTTATTTCATCCACAAGAAATTTAATTTATTATTCATATATAATTTAGAGTCAGTTTCAGAACCGCGAAATTGAACGAAAGTGGGACCCGGCGGCAGACTTTTGAACGTGCATATTATTATCGTACATAGTTTTACTTTTCGTATTCTACGCATTTATTATTATTCAGATCAGACGTGCAGGTTAGTCTAATTTTGGTGGCCCGGAAATCTCACTACCGCTTCTATATAAATACATACCATAGGTATGTATTTACATACATTCAAACTTTATGCGAATAGTTATAAATGTTATACGTCAAGCTTTTTGTCGGTCGATAGACACGATCAGTTCGTCTTAATTACACTACATGCTTCACCAATGGGAACGATCGCGTATATTTTCATACTTGTTTATTTCTGTCGTTCTTTTCCGCATACTCATAATATTCTCGCGCACAGCTTATCCCTGTGATCTACAGCTTGGCCACCGTCCGTGGTGCTTTATATAAAAGAAGAATTATAAAAATCAAATTAATTGTACATAAAATCCATCGTATAGATCTCTTATTCAGACCCACCCTTTATTTTCCATATAAAGTATTTCAACCATCCACCGAATTATGTTTTATACCCATTACACGCGTGTACACGAAATTCAAGTTCAATTAATCGCGGGTTAACCGGAGAAGACATGAACACCGCATACAAATTCATGTATACCTATATGCTGTAGTGGCTATAGCGCGTATAGGTACATACCTATCAAATATCTATAACGTATGCATGTGTACATGCAATATTTATCGATGGGTCACGGATGAGTGGTATGCGCACGGACACCGATGTCACGTGCAATTTAATAATAATCCAGGGAACGTGTTTCGTTTTCTATAAATGTTGTTAGACACGTCATCGTGGATCGCTTTTCTCATCGTCCGCGCACAGGTGAACGAGGGTTCGTATAACGTATATCTATGTACCGCGTGAGTTATAGAAGTGGGTCGTCACCCATGGCACGAATTTACGATCAAATGGATCTGGAAAACAAATGAATAGAGAAAGTGCCGACGCGCGGTGTCAACGCGGTATTGGTATAGTGATCCCGGTGTTCTAGAAAGCTTCGATAAGCAAAGCAGCTCTCGACCTTCACAGTAGCAGATATACGTATACATGTGTGTGTGTGTGTGTGCGCGCGCGCATATATATATTATCTATATATATATCTATATATTATCTATATATATATATAAGCGACGATCAGAAGCACGAATGAATTCGAGGGGTGCGCAGGGAATTTATTCGAGAATCCTCGATCACCGATGGAAAATTGATTGGCATCGAGGTATAAAGACGATCGATTAACCGCCTGGTTATCGCTATATTCTCCATTAGATTGAACGGGTGGCGGGGAAAAACAATATACTTGAAATGATAATTTCATTTTTAGGCCATTATTCTTGATATAACAACCGTTGCCCGATAATAATCATAATCTCGAATATAATTCGAAAGTACAAGTAAATATCTAAGTAAATATAGGTATAATTTCTATAAAATACGTTCCCATCATAACAAGCGCGGCCGAATTCATCTATAAATTCACCACCATCAAATAAACTCTGTTCAAATTTATCATAGAAAAATTTTTGCTGTTTTATACGTCTCGATTTCTGTTCGAATGAATAAAAATGGGTCACGTGATTCGAGGAGCGCACAATTAAGGGGGATGAACTGGTGCAGTTCTTGTGAGAATGGTACAGAAATATTTTTTAAATACTTGAGACACGGGCGGGGATTTCGTATAATCAACTGAAATGATTTGTTTGTAAAAAAGATAAAGATCATTTGTTGGAATTGATTATTCATTGTCAGTCAAGTGACTCCGATATTCATTCTATTGGATGACGTATTCATTCAAAATGACAGCGAGTTTCATTGAAAAATGCAACATATCAATGAGAATAATCAACTGTATGTTTAGTAATTTCAATTGAATTACTGTACAAGCAACTGATTTGATGTTTGAATGGAATAAGTCTCATTGACTATATCCAATGATTCTTTGAACTATATCAATTGATTTAGCTCAAAGTCGATAACGTCGATCCAACGAGAAACGAGTTCAATTGACCAAAGTTATTTTGACTATCTAGAATAGAGTTATCTTGAATATCTGTATATGTATATAAATCACGGGTTATACAGCGTATACAGCGTAACTGCAGCGTATACCGATTTTGCGAATTGCTTGTGAAGAGGGTAACTCGGCTACATGGATCGTAACGGTTCAGGCGAAATAATAACGACCAAATATGTGATACCTATATCTGAAACGGCGGTCGCTCGCGAAAGTACGGATAAACTTCGTTTTGCTTACATCCAACGGAAATGGCGGACACCTCCACAGTTGTTTTATTATTCCCGAAATACATGGTTGGGTAAGCTATGGACAAGTGTCGAATGAAATTAGATAGCGTATGATTATAAACTTTGTTCAGAATTTCTCCACGCGCACGACAATTTGAATAACGCGATATAACTACGCGGCTTATAAGCCACGAGATCGAGGTAAAAGTAAGAAAAAAGCGTTCTTATAAGATGCACCGAATCGAAGCTGGACGCAACATGCGATATATCTGGATCCATATCCTTCGGATGCAAACACTCGTTTGATCTATGATAACGTGTTGAGTGATCGCTTTGTTTCTCCAGCTCCTATAATTTGTCGCCTTTGATCGGATTACCTATTATGCCATCGACACTGCACGGTATTCAAATTCTCTGTGCTCGGAGTTGTTTGCGTTGACGAATGACAAAAACGGACGTGTCCGCAGGTAGATTATCCACGAAATATATGTTACACGTAATTATCCTGTCAAAAATGAATAAAATTCCCCGTGGTATAAAAATTCGCCCATTATTCTAATCCCTTCCATCCCTTTGTTTCGTCGCGTTGGTGTCGTCATTATACTATATTGTGCTTGAACGTCTATATGAACGTATAGATCTTTTCTGGACCTATATTATTTGCTTGGGAATCTTGAATCTTGAATGTAGTCTGTTGGCAGCCCGATTACGTTTCAGAACTCTGTCATAGGTTGAGGAAATATGACGTTATATTTTTGTATTCAGGGTTTTATTAGACTCCTCTTGGAATCCTCAAAACCACTCATCGAATAAGTCAAGCTTATATTCAACTATTAGCGGCATCAAAGATGAAAGAAGATAAAGAAAAATAGGGTACGGGCACTTAATTGTGATTTGGTTATACGCTGGCAAAAAGATAAAAAGCGAAGGAAGGAAATTTGAAATTCACACAACGGATAAATTCAATTTCCTTGAGAGCTCGGCGTTTGTCATTTCGCATAATTTATACAGTGGTCATATACCTATATTACTTCCGTAGGAGTCTTTAGCGTATAGGCGCATTTTGCACCGAGCATCGTGGGCTTACAATTAGTAGAATATCGGTATACATAACCGCATCGGATAACATACGATGAAAATCACGTTCACGTTTCGATGTGAGTAGATGCCAAGTATGCGAATAAATGCTTGCTTGCAGGATATGTATGTATGTATGTATACGCGATTCTGGAACCGGCGAAGGACCATCAGCTCCGCAGCGCTTATAATAGCTTATTAGTATACGTCGTAGCTATTTTTTTTCACGCGCGCGTTATCTGCACGGAGGAGTCGTATTATATGATTGGTGCTTTTTGAACCACGTTCCATGTGTAACGCGGAAAAATAATTTCTGTAATCACGCCACTTGCGATCGTTTGATCATCGTGCACGAGAAAGTCGGTAAATTCAACCGATTAATATGGAACTGTAATTTAAAGGGTGATTCTTCATGCGAATCCTTAATCAAGGAGTCGGGACCGGCAATTACCGCCCGTATACGGGATTATGGAACATTGTATACACGGACGAAGTGTACCGCGGATCGCGGCTGATTGCGAGCAGCAGCCGCAAAAGGTTCAAAAAAGTACAAACCACACGCGATGATCCTTTCGTGCAGCATGACTACTATCGGCGATTAATAATCAACGATTGTTCTGCATAACTGCAGACGACAAATATTTGTATCGTTTTTTCATCTCTCTCGATCATTTCATAACGGTAATATGATCACGAATATTTGAGAAAATGACGCTAATTTTCGCCGGTACATGAAATACGAATAGGTAGATACATGGGCAGGTAAACCCGATCGAAGTTGGAAGAGTCGCTAGTCGTGATAGCGTCCAAACGCCGTTGCCGGGACGCTGCGTCGCGGCGGCAGTCACCCACCGGCCTCGAACAGTCAGTCAGTCAGTTTCCATCCGCGCTACGAGCGGCACGCACATTTCCTAACCGGTCTCATCGTATCTGTACACCCGTGAATGGTATATTTTAACAAAACAGAGGGAAAAGGAAAAGAACTCCGTGATCGATGAGACGACACTATATACGAATTAAAGCCTGAGCAAACGAACAATCGTAAAGAGGATTGAAACATAAAAAAGCAGGTGAACATCGATGATCAATTCAGAACTACGTGTATTTTCTAATTTTTACGTACAACAAATTTTCTAATTTCTCTCAGTGGGGAATGAATCGTTACAATCACGTTCAAGTATATGGTGCTGGAATATTTGATTATTGCCTGATTTCATTGTATTTGTTTTTTGTTTCGTCGATGGATTAAATTAAATTTCCGTGCATCGATGAACTTGGTTTTATTGCGACAATTGATTCGCGATCAGTGCGACCCGTCGTATAAACGAGACAAAATGAACGTGCATGAAGAGTTATTACCTTCAAACGCTTAAATCGTGAAAGAGAAGACGGAGAACGGAAGAAAAGGAATTTACGAGTACCACCATCTCACTCTGCAGACTACATCGAAGCGTATCAACGTGACGCAAAGCTCTTTAAAGTCTGGCGTAAGTAAAATACCTTTTACCTTTCGCTAAACTTGCTCTCTACGTATTATAATCTTCACGGGTTACGGTCACATTCGTATCAATCTTGCGATTTGTAAACGGAAACCAGAGTTTCGATAATTATACCGAAGAATCCGCGTAGATTGGCGCGGAAGGTGAATGAAATTCAAATAGCTGCGCCTGATCTCTGTACGCATATTACGTACGTTCGTACGTACGTTCATACAATGCGAATCTGGGTACGTACAGGAGATATTTAGGTTATTTTCTAATTCTAGGGTCTAATAGCGTTACCTATCTATAATACCTAAATCTTATATTATAATTTTATGATCAAGATAAAATGTGGACACGATGAACTGCTCGTAAAATCTGATAGTGTGCGATTCTTCTAATGTAAGTAGTAAGTGTATACGTGACGAGTAATAATTAATTTCACCCGTTGCTCATGTCAATATACCTTTTGTCTTTTTTTTTCTTCATTGTTTCAAGAATACTATAAATCTCGTGAATGCAAATCGGGAGTGTTTGAGGTTTGACGATAACCTATAAACTGGATAAGATATGTATCTGAGTATGTACCGCGGTATAAGGATGTCACCAAACAATCGAACCTATGTTAATCATAAAAGAAGAAAGCTAGAATGTCCGTACGGTAAAGTAGCAAGAATGACTTGTACGTGCAGACGTTAGACTACGCGTTATGTGTCATACATTATATGTACACATATAGGTATACGGGTAATATACAACTGAGAAAATTCATGCATGGAGTTGAAGTACAACATGAGACATCGTTTGGTAGGAGGTAAAGCTTGGGGTAAAGCTATATTTCTCTCGACTTTTCCGATTCGCTTCTATGTCCTGTATTTATTAATATGCACTTGGGCCCTCCAAGTTGAATTGGCAACCTGTCCAAGTAGTTCGTCAATACATGGATCAATTCATGGATCAACGGCGGTTGGACATGTATGTATGTTTGCCAATTGTTATTCAAATTGTGCGATGAATTGCATTGAACATATCGTATAGGTACGTACCATGACACATTATCATCGTATGATTTTACGCTTCGATATTCCACGCAGCTTTCCTTCAGATCCAGAATTTGTCTAAATTTTGGTAATTAGGTGAACCTCCACCCCTCCGATGACCTTGAGACTATAGTACGTGTAGAGTTCGATATGCCGAACAAGAATATACAAGGTATATATATATAATGTTGGGCGCGGAAATTAGAAGTATAAAAATAGTTTTCGCGCTTTAAAAATTCCACAATTAATAAGATGTATTGTCACAATTTTAGGACGGTGATTTTTTACTTCATCACCCTATCCTTGCACGGCGTGGAGGCTTTTGTGGGTTGTAGGGGGGTAGTAAAAGCCATTAGACGTTACGAGTAGCCTGGCGCGAAAAACTTGATAATTCGACCAAAAAAAAAAATAATCAAATGTCAAGGCATCATGATCCTTATTTTTGAAAATTTTACCATTTCAACGTGATATTTCGTAATCGGTTGAACTCCACGCTCTTCTTTGTAACCCTAATTCGCAAACTCAAAGACTTTCTCCACCGTTGCTCTGATACAAGTTTGCTAGGAGTATGTCCCGAATACCAAAACTTTCCTCTGAAGTTCTTTAGGACGAGACTGGTAGAAAAGGGCTAATTTTTGGGGCCTAAGTTTTAGGTTCGTTTTCTGCAGTGTAAATTAATTTTAACTTTCTGCCTGTATATTGGGTAAAACTTACCCTTATTTGTTTGACGCAGCCAATTTTTCTGCACCTCTTGTGTTGTATAAGCGGGTTTTTAGAGGTTGAGGCGAAAATTCGGTAGAAAATTCTGTTTTATACCGAAAAATATCATTGTCAAAGTTCTTCTGCTTTTTTTTTCACTTTTTCATACGGCTCGCATTTAGTGCCAAAAGCAACATTGAAATCATGTCGTCGTCGCTGCTCTGTATATCCTAGACATAGGTATGAGACCTATCCTTGAAAAGGGTACAATCGAATTTTGATGGTCGTACCCCTCAAATTGGTTCAAAATAATATAGAAAAAATGCCCAATTTTTGTCAATTTTGCCCTCAAAGGCCCCACTTTTTCTCATCAGAAAAGCATTGGTTTTTCGTGGTTTTTAAACGTTTTTTCACCGTTGGCCCAATTATCAGCTAAAAAATCTGCAACTTGCAGTAACTGTTGGCAGTAATGATACCTTTCAGTCGGATTTTTTTCAAATTTTTCAGAAAAAATTATGGGCTCGATTAAGTTTGAATTCTTGCTGTTTTTCGCAACATACAGAGGGTGATTGAAGTAAAACCCTTAGTCCTCGAAGTATACGCCTGATAAATTTATACATATGTATAATATGTGTTATAAGTAGGTACGATATAAAGTTGAATCTCAGCCGATCGTGAGTCGAAGTTTATATCCAGATGCAGGCTCGCTAATTTAAGCTAATTTCTAGCGGTGGTACAGTTAAATTGTTACTTATACGAAGGGTAAATGTCGACGCTCGCTCCGTGACAACCGGTCACGTCACAACCAATTGTACCTCTGTTATCGTTACGGTTATGACTGACGATGAGATTCGTTTAATTTATATTCTGTTACCGCACGTCGATCGAGATTTTGGAATAGCACGGATTATAAGAAAAATGGAGTTATGAATTTCTCAATATAATTTGAGCACACGATTAAGAAAACTTGGGTTTTACGAGTGAATGACGAACACGTGCGATATACTTCGTACTTGTGCGTGTGTCTCGGTGTACGTGAAGCTGAGATTTTTCGAAACGGATGAATTAATCTTGCGAAGAAGCGTGCCACCTGATAATGTTTTTTTCAACTCAAATGGTCAATTAGCTCACTTTATTTCTGGAGAACCGCAGAATTAGCCGTAGCGTCAGCATCGGCGGCAGAAGTTGGTCCTGGTTGAAATGTTCGAACGATCGGCAAATCATTCGAATAAAAACTCGTCTTTGAAACTTTCTAACGCTTCGATCGCAGCGGGGTCTTCCATTCATCGTATTATATGACGCGCACGTACGGAAGCGATTCAATATAATCCACTTTTTACATACGTATCATTGTAAATACTGCGTAAATGACAAATTGTAAAATTACGGAAAAAATAGAATCGAAGGAGTCGAAAATTAAACTAAATCCGGTGATAAGGATGAAATTAGATCCTCAAACACAGATCATATGCTGAATTTTATCGACAACTTTGTATTTTTCCATATTTTCAATGAAGAAACCAGAGAAATTAGAGAAAAAAAAACAACAAACAAATAGGTAATGTAAAACGAATGATACAGAATAAATGATAATAAAATGATATTAGGTATGTAAGAAACCTATATGTATGACTATACCATAAATCTACAATGCGTCTGATCGAAGTTGCGCGCGATCATGTAATTATAGTTTGACAATGCGATTAATCTAAATCAGGGTCAGTTTAATTTATTCGATCCTTTTCGGCAAAGAAAGATTCTGGAAAGGATATGATACATTATAATCCTGCAATCGTTTAATCGACAAAAAAAAAAAAAATCGCAAATCGCCGCTGCGGATCAGAAGAGAAAAAAGAAAAAGAAAACAGGAATATCAAATTGATGAATAATAAAAAAATGAAAACATTTCTTTGACTCTAGCGAATTTCATGACATAAAAAGAAATTTTGCAATCATTTACGAATTAGGCGAGAAATATGTATGGTACGTACCAAATCGAATTATCGGCATACGCAACTTCTTCATGCAGCACACCGATCCATTACTTCTCGATAAAATCGTGCGCACTTAGACCAGTGACTTGGCCGCCGATTTTTTCTACGAAATTGAGTTAAAAACCAATGCAAACTTCCGAATTTGAGCTCAATCCGATCAAATCCGGCGGCTGTAGAATTTTTAGAAACATTTAAAACGGTGAATTTTTCGTTAATTTTCATGATTTTTTCTCACCTCAGACTCGATTCAACTTAGAGACTCGAATGCAACGCTATTCTTCTTCACCGACCGTGTGTTTTTGAGAAGTCGACCAATTTTGGAAAAATTGACGTATATTGATATGGCTGTCACTCTTTTACATCAATTCAAAATCACTTGGAATGTTCAGAGAATATATTTCATTCTATCCGCAAGCAACCAAGGAAATTTCACGTTTGGAATAGGAGTTGTCCACGAGCTGCAGTGAATCTTCAAAATTTTGAGATTTCCTATGTTACGATTCTACACATGCAGGGTATACCTCTAACTCCACATAATTTTTACGAAATGCTAAAATCATTTTTCTTACTTTGTTCAATCGCATTTTTCACGGCAAAAAATTCATATTATGTTTTTCTCGCACATCCTATTCCATTCTAGAGTCTTTCATGTAGCTATCTATGTACGTACAGTATGTATATATGTATAGCGATGACATGGCGGGGCGCCGGTTGCACTGCGGAAAGTGAGACGCATTTTATAAGCAAGTTATAGACGAATGGACGCGTATCATGCTCCGCTAGTATACGCATCGTAAAGACGAAGATAAGTATGTAATATTATGTACCATGCGTATTCGTGTAAATACACATAGGTATACGGTGCAGTATAGTAATATGTGGTCAATTGGCTGGACCAAACCTTCTAACAGCAGTGAGGCAAATTGACGTATACATGAATGAAAAAGGACTGACTGAAAATAAACTGCAAATAAACTGAACCCACAAAAATTCGTCTGCAATGTATACTAAAAATAATCTAGTCAGCAGAAGTGGAGGACGAAGGGGACACTTCACCTGAAAAACAGACATTGCTCGAGTCGCAATCGAACGACGTATTACGTTGAAGATCAAATTCTTGTCATATATGATTGGACGACATTCTTGCCATTGAGCACTCGAATCGTCACCTATGGGCAGCGCGCACCAGAGTATCGATATTCGATGTAAATATGTAATAATGATATTAATAATCATAATGATATTGACTATAACAATGACGATGACAATGGCAAAGATAACGAGTCGCGATGCAATTTTTGCGAATAAATCGAGAATAGGTAAGTACTCATGTTCGTGTAGAATATGTATCTGTAATTGTAAGTATTAATTCAATTTTCGTAGAGATAACGTCTTATACTTTTAATCGTGCGTAACATTCGGTACACGTGTTGCGTCTTATATCAGTACGACCGAGTCGAGTGTATATGTACACCCGTGACCGAATCACCGAAGGAAATAATTGCCCCGAAGGCAAACAATTATAGTTGAAGTAGTCTCCAATACTCTCGAAGCACCAATAAGCGTTGCATTCATACGTACGCACAAGTATACGGAAAGCACGTATTATCGGCAAGCAAATTGTCAGTATGCGCGCGTATATTTATACTTATACCTATACACATGTACGATAATCCAGCTATTTTGGCCAAGCCCACTTAGTTTTTTTTTAATCATATCTGCACACGTGACTCACACGCGTGTCGAGTCTACTTATAGGTATTTATATTAGGGAGGTGCGAATATTCGAATTAACGAATTATTCGATAGCGAATCCAACCGAATAATTCGATTGGAAATTTGAATAATTCGAATATTTTTAAAATAAGGAAGAATTATTGCAATACACTTATAACTTCACCGGAGACTTCACCTTTTACATCAAGAGACTCGGTAGAGTCTCGCGCCAAGTACATTCAAAAGAACGGGCGGACTACCGAGTATCTTTACTGCGACGGGAGCCCAAAACGGGAGTTCGGTTCGCGTTTCATTGAATAGCTCCCATATTAATAATGTTACAGCAAAAGTAAAATCACTTTGGCTATATAAATCGGGGACGAGCTTTCATTTAAGCCTAATTTCAATGAAATCGGTAGTCGGAGAGTTGAGATACGATGATCTCTGATCACCGGCAGGCTCGTTTCATAAGATTCGTCCCCGTCGTCATCATCAGACAGCTAGCTATATGCTCCAGAAACCAAAACCATTCCAACATAAATGGTATAGACGGGAGGCCGCGGTGTGGTTACTGTTGTGGCTCGCACCGTATTCCTGTCAAGTAGGAAAAAGGTTGTAATTTCCGCACGCCTAGCAGGTGGCGTCAGCGTAGCCGGTACACTACGGTACACGTCTTATTTCTTACAGAGTTCGCCACCGCACAGCGACTCCTTTTCATTGGGCCCCAGAAAAATGGCGCTCTCATGGCTACCGTTCGAAAATTTTTCTTACCCCGTCAAACCATAGATGTGGAGTAGTACATATATATGCGTCAAACATCTTACAATAGTACACCAAAGAAACCATAAATAATACTGCAATATTCTCCAACAACATACAAAAAGTTATGAGATCCCCCCAAAAGGCACCTACGGTGCAAAAAACTTCGCCAAGTACATTAAATGTTTGAAAAATTCATTAATAATAAGAAAAAAAGGATCCAAATCTATTATTGTGCCAAGTAAATGTAACTTTACATCGTGTAAAAATATAGAATTGGAAAGTAAATCAATGAGAATCAATTCAAAGAACCAAAGTAATAAATTAAATGAAATTTAAAAAAAAAAAAACAAATTGGAGGTAGTGGGACTTGGCGAGCTTTTCGGAAAACGAATCCAGAATTTTCGTATGGCAATATAACATTATTAGCTCGCCAAGAACCACGTACTCCAATTTTTTTTTTTTTTTTAAATTTCATTTAATTTATTACTTTGATTCTTTGAATTGATTCTCATTGATTTACTTTCCAAATCTATATTTTTACACGATGTAAAGTTACATTTACTTGGCACAATAATAGATTTGGATCCTTTTTTTCTTATTATTAATGAATTTTTCAAACATTTAATGTACTTGGCGAAGTTTTTTGCACCGTAGGTGCCTTTTGGGTTTAGAATATACACATGGATACAAAACAATACATTTGCCGAGTATCTACGAATTTCGGAAACTTTTGTATATTACACCGACAATGAGCTGAAAATTGATGAAGCGCCTGTGGGAAAGATTCTGAGGGTTATTTCACTCATAATAAGTTGCCTTATATTCATGTGAAAAAAGCAGCTTTCGAACTTTTCAATCGACTTTAATCTCGATCCTCCTCCTCGTTCTCTGGGTATGAACACCCTACACGGTTTCGCAACAACCCTGGCGAGACAGCGTGGCTCCAGAGCTGTCCAGATCCAACGTGGTTCGTCGCATCCCGTTTCGCAGCATTGCATCGCATCGAATCGGATCGGATCGGAGTGGATCGTCGCGCGTCGTAGTCGGCAGTTTCACTTTGTGCTTCTCCCCTCTCACGACGCCACTCCGTCCGCCTTCAGAGACTACTTGGATTTACCTGCTATCGAATGAAAGGGGATTTGATTTGCTGATATGATTCTCCAGAATGAACTTGCACGTTCCATGTTCCGTAAAGTCGCGTATGAATTAAATCTGTAAAGGAGATCGCATAAGATTATATCGCGACAGAAACAACGAGTTGGAATTAAAGGGCGTGACTCACAATAAGTGGAGTTGCTACCACAAGGACGTATATCCTGCGAAAAGTGAACGAAATAATAGAACACTCGGAAGAACCTATCGAAATAACGTTGAATATTGTTCGAAAATTTAATCTTTTAGATCAATTTATTTTCCAAAAGGAACAGCTTTCCGGTAGATATTACAAAAAAGCTTATAGTGACTTTCTTTAGGGATAGATTCTTATGGTAGCAAGGCCAAAAAGCATCACACCATTCTGGTTCTCAGCCTTTGTACACTTACAATTAGCTGTACATAATCAGTAAGGTTGGTATAGCAGTACAGGCGTGAAGCGACTTGAAAAGCGATTTCACAATCTCATCTAGTTTTACTTTGACTATAACCTTGCTCAACCTAATCTAAACCAAAATAACCGCAACTAAACGTGCCTAACGTAACCAAAACCTCTTGCTTCGATTCGCTCGGAATCTTGTGGCAGACCACCGGCAGACCACAGGTGCACGTGCTAATGACTCTGAAAACTGAGCTGAACGCTTCAACGAATCGCCGTTGCTGTTGTGATCTACGACTCGCCGTTCTTTTTTTGTGATAAAAAGTAAAGAAACAAAAGAAGGAAAAAAAAAGTGTAACAGGTATTTACAGTATCGGTGATTGTGAAGAGCAAAAATTTTGCAATCGTTGCATTCGATGCGGTAGTTGGGCTTCAATTGACGTGCTTTCGCTGCAGCCCGCGATAACGATATAAATGTCGTAACGTTGACAACTCCGACGACGACGATGATTTTTGACAAAATGCGAAGTTCAATCTCTGCACATCTATGCAGAATGATATAGGTGAGCTGGAATACATGTACCATGTGCGAAGCCATGTATAGTAGGAAGTACCTCGCCAGCGGGGAATCCCCCCTGCCGAGCGTGGTGGTCCGGTATCCGTAACTATTATTGTGTAGATTAAACATACACACGTGTACAGTTTACACGTGTATTTTCCGCGGGTATGCTACATACGTGAGATATCCACGAATACACACATATTGTAATACCCACAGGCCTGAATGCGTGATGCTTTTTAGCTAACAGATAGAACGCAGATCAGTTGAGACGGATAACGTCGGGGTGGTGCTGCACGACCACCGCGAGAAACGGAACGCATGCATTCGATTCTCATATCATAGTGCGGAACTCACCACGTCGTAATATACAATGCTATGCCTACCTATATTGTCGAACGAAGAACGTCTTCGAGGGACAGCTGAACGAAATGTCGGGGGGGATGAATAAATTTTTACACCTCTTATACACGTACCTACGCATATGTGTGTTGTGAAGGCTTTTCGGCACTCATATGCCTTGTATTTCTAAAGACAACGAGTTATAATTTTTCGTATGGTGCATAGATATATTTCATCAAGATTTCTGATAATATTTGTTCCTTGTTTTTCCTTATTTTTATTATTCTCTCAGCTCGTAGTTCGAGCAACCTGCGAAATATTGATGTTCAAATTTTGTCCCCTATAATGCTTCGGACAGAAATTAGTGAAGGATATCTTACAATTAGACATTTCACCGATCTCAATCTTTCACTCATACGAATGCCACCCGCTTCATTTAATTTTTTTTTTCTTGGCTACGAAATTGGATACATTTTTTTAAATTGTCCTCGAAATCAATCGCACGTCAAATCGATTGATTATCGTTAACTTTCTCATTCCTTGCACTGCAATTATATGCATATAGGGTACATAGAATGACCGAAAGATAATCTTTTCCATCCCTATACTTCTTTGCATACGATGAAGAATACATATTACATATTTTCGGCCCTGGCTGCATCGGAACCAACCCGCTTGCGAGCACCTGCATTCTTTTGAGAGAGCCATTATTTAAAATGTTTGGACTCCTTCCGCGGAACGTTGGCCTTAATTCGCGGACGCCGCTCGCTTATATATTGACGTGAAACCGCGCGTTTTCATATTGTACATTCAGCAAATCTCACGTTTCCTGAGAGCCGCTGTCGCTTTTGCTGGTGCAGCTAGTGGCGATGGTGCAGACGCTCAATTAGATCCTTCTTAACTTGTTATATCAAGTTCACGATCATATTCAACGACCATACTGGTGCTGACGTTCACCATTTGTGTCTGCTGTCGTGGCAGCCAACAGTAAGGTATATTATCTACTCCCAATGCCCAATCGAACATCGCGTCTTGAATATGGTAATTATATCCAATTTTATACGTACAGGTTTCTATCCACTCACGATTTCTTCCTGAAAAAAAAAAACAAGATAACCACATATCAGCCGAGTACACCAAGTGTACAAGAAATATCGGTGCAACGACCTACACTGACAGTCGTGGATCTCCAATTCTGCTGCCACACCCGAACATCTAAACACTCGATAATTGATTCCGTACACGTGAAATAAGTGGCGGCGGCTGTATATTTTTGGAAATTATCTTTCAATCTGTCTCGAAGTTTTTTGTCACGTGTTACGTATACTTGGGGCGGCGCGGAGGGGGGGGGGGGGGCTGAATATTGATAATTGGAAAAAAGTGACGTCCTTGACGCGTACTGAACGCGTCGACCGCCTGATGAAATCTGAAGAGTCAGCTGCAATGCAGATATTCAGAGATGTGATCTCTTAAACATTGTATGATACCCTGAATTATGGAATGAACATGCCCATCTACATTTTTGAGTGTGTTTATAATGATTAGATTCGCATATCAGGCCAACGTGTGATGTCTCCACGCAATGTTGCGATTCGCCGCGTTGCTATACAAAAAATGTAATCGATCATCTCGCTCGTCAAACCTCTTGGAAGGATTAATAATACATATATCTCAGATTCGATGCATCGCGAGGTCTGTCACTGACCCCCAGGTCGCTGGAAAGTAGTAAGTTTTACCTTTATCCGCACACTGATCTTTTCTTCACAACCTATATTTCGCACAAACTTATCCTTCCACAGTTACAAGATCAAAAGCGTGATTGTGAATTATCTCTTGAAAATATTATGATTCGAATGATTTTTCAAGAAGAATCGGAAAATCTTTGATCACATGAACACCGGACGTGCGCGTAAAATCAATCGTTGCAACACTTGTCAATGTTGCGATTGATCTTTCGCCAGAGACAAAAAGTTAAAAGACTGAAATTAATGGCTATGAAGTCATGGCTTTCCTCCGTGAGTTTGCAATTGAATGTGTGAAGGTTTTCTTCAAAAGTCGCGCATGCACATTACGCTGTAGCTACCTACACCACAAAAAGGTGCGTGCGTGGTAACGGTCGACGCTGCTTGAGGCACCGTTTTTCTCCAGTTCCCAGCCGCAATCACCAATCCAGCCATCGAACCAACCTACCAACTAACCAACCTGCCACGAGGAACTCAAGACGCAACCAACCCGGGGGCTATCGAGCCATACAACTTGGAAGAAACGCTTTGTAGATGCCGCTGCCGTATCTTCGACATCGCATACACAAGGAGGACCTTCTCACGCCTACGCACCAACGGAAGGAAAAAAAAGATTGAGGTAAAAGAAACTGATGTAGAGGGATGTAGAGGGATGGAAAGTTTGCACGGCGATCGACGTAAGGAAAACAATCCGACACCACCTCGTTCCATTTGGCACATTTAACATTCATGGTGGCATGTTTACATTTTGTCTGTTGTGTTTTTTTTTTTTTTTATCGTATGACTTGCAAGATACTTGGATGGGGTGATATGATTTCAGCTCGAAAGCAATTAAAAATGAACACTTGATCGATTTTTGTCGAACTAATTGAGCAACCAAGCTGACATGTCGCATACGTCAACCTCCATTCGAAGACCGGTACTTTATGGTGTGGGCTCTAACCAATACTACAGTATAAATACCGTCTGATAGTGCAGTTTGGAATGTGGATGCCTTGTTAATTATTACTTCCGCGTTATCGGAAGCGTCTCGACGTTGGCCAATCATACGGACCTTACGTATACACGAAATGGTGCTGTGGATATATGGAAACTGTTACGCATTCGTGTGTCAAGTGCCAGATACTGACTTTTGAGAAAATCAACATTGAAGTTTTATTGATTTAAATTGTTTTGTCAAGACTTTGAATAATTTCTTTTTTCAATACGAAAGAAAATAATGAAATTATCGTAGATATTTGTAGATCATTTTGAAAGATACCATGAATTTGAAAAAATATCAAAGCTATCAAAAATTGTCAGCAATAAAAAATTGTAAAAATAATTTTAAGCTTTTATACTGGAGAAAGTTTTTTTTATTACATCTATCATAGAAAGTATTATTAGCTGAAGTATTTGAAACAATATTCCGTGCTAAACTCAATTTTCGATTTTTTGGCGCTTGACTTATGAATGCGTAATAGCGTCCATATGCGTTTGAATTTTTCATTCTCACTCTTGTCAACGTTGAGAGAACGATGTAGTTGAGAGTAATTTTGTGATGATCTCTGACGTGAGAATATTCAACCCTTACCGGTACTTAATCTATTTTATGATGTATGATTTTCCGAGGCTCTTCGAGGTATAGGATGCTATGCATGGATAGAAGTGTATGAATATACGCAACAGTTTTATCGTACGACATGTTTAAAGTATGCAAATTTACATACCCGGTACGATCATACTTTCACCGTACTCGAGGACCGACCGCAGCTGACCGCTGGAACGCCGGCTTCATCATCATCATCACCTACCATCACCATCATGATCTGAAACCAGGACCATCAGCTCGCATAGTAGTCATTGGGATCATCTCAGCCTTCAATCTTACTGGCCATTCTCCCTCCATATTCCTCTTACATCCTACTCTCTGAAGTTCTGTGCTGAGAAGAGCTCTAGGCTTCTCTGTTGATGGTTCAGCTCATCTCCTTTCGGTGTGTTAACCCCTCTTCTTTTACATTCTTCGCCACCTTTCTCGCTCATTTTTCACCTCCGCGTCCCCCTTCTCCTTTGACTGCTTTGCCTCCCGTAGGATGCGTCTTCGACAGATAGATCGTGGACAGTAGTCAACTCGATCGTGGAATACCGGCTTGAGGGAAGTACCTATTGTTCGTCGATTAACACGTGTTGGTTAAGCGGGTCAACGCCCGTTTCGTCCAGACACTTCAATCGTAAATTGTGTTTGCAGATCTAATATCGGAAACTAATTGCGGTAGCTGATTGTAAAGACTTCCATAACGGAAACGCTTACGCGCTGCAGTTGTATAATTTTGTAAAAAAATGTCTTGACGTTTTCGAACGACCTTTCAACGTTTGGAACGATTTCAATATAAATCACTTGCAGTTATCGCCCAATACTTTTACGTTGCGCAATTGCAATTGCCTTCTATGAGAACCGAGGGTTTCAACGCTCGCCTTTCTGCCGTTCGGTATTAGTTTATCTTCTTTCAATATATTCATTCGCGTGCAAAATTATATTGCAGCACGGTGTCGCTTATGCTACTTTTGTAATCTCAGTATTCAGGATCTTTTTTTTTCGTTCCGACTGTCTAGACTTTTCAATAATACAATTACGGATTTTCCGTCAATAGTTGAACCTGTGAATATCAAAGAAAAACTTAAGACCTGATATCAATTTTGCAAGTAACAACTCAAATTCGCAAAGAAGATTATCATCTGGAAGGATGTTCGAGATTGGGTTATGAAGAAGATGGTTTACCAAACTAATAAAAACAATGGTGTAATTTTCGACCGTCTCTAAAGATTTTTTCCCAGTCAATTTTAATGTTGAAGACGATAACTAGCCCGTTATGCGATGCGGAAATACGTATACCATACGCATTCTTGCATAATTCAGCTGATGCGAATATTTTAATAATTGCGCGTGGCGTCGGTTTTTGGGTACAAGCGAAAAGAGGATCAGGATGCTGTATTGTGCACGTTGAAGTCGGGGTCAAGATGAGTCGTGGTTTCATAATCTAATGGTCACCCAGGGCACAAAAGGAGAGAAAGATCAGGCCTCGAATCACTGCGAAAAAAAAGGAACAATATGCCACAAGTGACGCGCTCACACGCATACTCTACTACCACCGGCATCGTAACATTATACGGGTAGGTATATACATGTGTAATAATGTGTATGGTACCTGTAGTAGCGAGACAATGTGCGAATCGCACGTGGATGGGTGATAGTGGAAACGCGTATTCTTTGGATCAGAACTCCTACTCGAAGTGCGGATCGGTCACGACTGTTCTTCAGGTTTCGAAATAAACCTGAAGGAAGTTTACTGTAGGAAAAACGTCTTCGGGGGCGTTGAAAAATCATCATGATTGTTATCACGAATCAATTCTCTCTCCTTTTTTTTTCCTGGCACAAACGAGTGAATAGAGAGCCAAAATGGATGCCAGTTAATTGTTCGAGGCGAACGAGCGGCTCGGATCGAGTTAACACCAATACTATCGTAGAATGAATTGAGATGTCTTGAATCCGATGAGAGATCGTTTTGGTACATTTTTATTCTTAACGTGGAGTTTCCAGAACTGAAGATGAATCGGTAAGATTTTCATTAATTTGTGTCCGTATATAGTCTCTACTGTTTTTTCTCGTAACTCTTTGTTTGCTTTTTGTTTTGAGAAATTTGAATTCGATTTTCAAGAGTTCGGGTAAGAGACTAGTGATTAGAAATGTCGTATACACCTGATTAAGTAGATTGTTCCGTAGATGCGGTAAAGCTGTAAAACAGGTCGCTGAGCCTCCAGGGACTACTTTACGTGTGGCGAAGCCAAGCCAAGTCAAGGCCTTAGTTTTTATGATTATCACCTCGCGAACGCGTCCTGGGTGGTTCGCGTGTTATACATAGGTATATACTCTGCAGAATCTTCGGTGTTTATTCGGGCATGGATTAACCTTTGGAATTTTTTTCTTTCCGATCGACCTCCTCGATTTTTACCCATCGTATGCTGCTACTCTGCATGTATACAGTTGCTCACTATACGCTTAAACACGTGCACACTCAAAGTATTATTCTTCAGGAGTAAGAGATAATATTAATAACCACATCCGATCATGTATTGTGGCGCAGCCAGCACTCATTGTATTATTCACCATAATCGCATTATACGAATTAATTAGCGTTATACTAACATCAAATCAAGGTCTAACCATCCACCCCCCATCCATTTCCACGCATCGCACTCTTGTGATGAACTTCAACCTTCAACCGTAGCTACAATCTCCGATCTTCGAAATGACTTTCAATAATTCCAAGCACCCGCCTCCTTCGAGATACACGAAGACTCGCCCCTTGATTCATGAGCAAAAATAATCATTGCTTACGTGTTTTCTTTTGTTATACTCATTTTTTTTCTACTCTCCACCAACAAATTCATAATGCGTATAGACGTCACGATGTTATATAATTTTGTTACGATCGCTTCACGCTTATTTTCTGAAGGTACCATGTATCGTCAACCTGCAAATAAGTTCAAACGAGTCAATTTCAAAAAAGATATCAATCAACAAGACATCCTGGAATTATACCTCCCTTTGAATATTCCATTTTTTTTTTTTTCAGGCGATGCTAAATCGAAGGGCGGATTCGATGGGGACTCTGGTCGTCCTTGGAGCATTAATGGTGCTGTGCTGCCGTGTCAGCTGTCAGATCGAGGAGACGGAAGCCGTTGAAAACAAAACCGGTAAGGTCACTTTCAACTAGAAATTAAACGGAGGTGTATCGCGATATACTTGCATGTCACATGTATATTAGTGGTATTCAAAGCATCGACGTCAGCAGTAGCAGCTCCTCAATTTCTACTGCAGTATTGTGATACTATAGGGATTACGAGTGACATGTAAATTTTACTCTCTACTTTATCCGTCAGCTACACCTAATTCTGATCTGAGTAGATGATATGCGTCGATTCGCGGTCTGCCCACAGTGGCCAGATACATTGATTATGCACAATCGGCAAATAATCCCGTACTTTTTTCAAATTGGTTTTTGTCCGTCATCAAAGTCTCTCGCCCGCAAATGAAGTTGGTCCATTCCGTGTGTCTTTCACTTTTCGTCAAGGAAATTTTGCATATTCGGAAGCAGCTGGCTAGATACGTGATGCTTACTACCTTGGCACCAGCCCAATTCAGAAAAAGTATTCATTTCACTCGTGCAATTTATGCCAATCTGTACGGAGGTGAGATTTTTATGCGGCGAGAGGGACGAAACGATCACCCACGTCTTCGCGGTGTATAAACTTGATGTTCCTTACTAATTATTCTGATGTGTTTCCATAGGCTGCTATAGTTTTTTTCTACTTCTTCCAATCGCAACGGTAGTGTTCGAAATACCGTATTTCTAAGGCACTCTTTCACTTGTTATCAGTTGTACGTATACAATGTAATGTATGATGTCATGTTCAAAGTCATGTTTAACGTACAGTTTCAGGAAACCTGCTAACTAACTTATCCTAATCCCATGAGCGGCTAGGAGTGACATAGGTTGCCAACATTTTTACTGAAATGTTCAATATATCTATACTGAAATCATCTTTGCTAGGCCGATACCACCTAGTTGCAAATTTTGATCTGTTCTCAAACTAGACATTAAACACGTTGAACTTTGGGGACGGTGCCCATCGAACCATCTCGAAGTAAACATTAGGTCGTATGTCATACAACCGAGCCCCCAGGATACCTTATTGTTAGTAGCATTTAGTAATACACGTATTCCAACATATGCTCCTCACTTGATTACGCCTAGCTGTAGGATAGCTCCTACTATTATCATTATCGTTATCATAATCATCATCATCATCATCATCATTACTTGATTTTATATCCGAAATCATTCCTATCGCTCTTAATGGCAATCAGTAAGTTTGTATCATCATTCCGATTCTATTATACTGGTGATACATACCCGCATATACAAATGTACACTTGGAGAGATCATAACTGGCGTAGTTAGACACTACGCGATGAGCTGCAGGTCGGCGTAAAATATTCCTAGTCTAGGCAGCAAACGGGGGTTTGATTTTTCGCAAATATCTCGAGAACTAATTGAGATTTTCGAAATTTTAAAAAAGATTCGAAAAGAGGAGGAAATTTCCTCAAAAAAGTCTCGACTCCCGGAACTAGAGGTCCATTATTTATAATCTTTCCAGAAGCGTGAAAATACGGCCGAAAACAGCTAGTCTGGCTCGTGGGCCGTTTCATTGCATGACGCGCGCCGTATTTTCACGCTTCTCGAAAGATTATAAATAATGGTCCTCTAGTTTTGGGAGTCGAGACTTTTTTGAGAACATTTCCTCCTCCTTTCGAATCTTTTTTCAAATTTCGAAAATCTCAATCAGTTCTCGAGATATTTGCGAAAAATCAAACCCCCGTTTGCTGCCTAGACTAGGGATATTTTACGCCAACCTGCAGCTCATCGCGTAGTGTCTAACTACTTCAGTTATGATCTCGCCAAGTGTACATTAAAACTATACGTATGTGTATAAGTTTATTTGATTTTGTATTACATATTATAATTATCCCGTTCCTTGTGGCATGTATTATTATTATTGTTGTTGTTGTCGTTGTTATCATTATCATTATTATATAGTCATCAGAGGCAATTTTGGACAGCGCACGCATATAGTTTTTTTGTAATGTATAATGTACCTTCTCTATATCGCAGCTATGAGGCATCACCGTGATGTTTCAATCACCTAACAATAAGACATATCAATTATACGATTCGTGTTAGTCCTCAGAATTGGGTGGCTCAAGCGTGCACCATAGTGTAGTAATAATACCCGTTTTCACCTGAGGCAGACTTTTCAGAATGATGAGATTTGTAACATGGACGGAGGAAAAACGAGGATCGCCTCAAGCTTGTAAGTCGTCCATTTAACGCACAGTGATATAAAAAAAGTGTTCGGGGAGATAAAAAAAAAAAAAAAAATCATGTTTCAGAACGATCATCTATTGTAAATCCCACGAGTTATCATCATCGTGCTACATATACCGTCAAAACGACGATGTCACCACACACGTTGTGTATTTCGCATGTATAACAAATGGGAGCTTTGGAACGTTTTGAACATTGAGCAGCGGCGTGGGCAATTTTATAACAAATACCCGGATTACAGTCAATAAAGGCATCCTCTACATTTTTCTAACGGATATTGTAATATTTATTTTTTTTGTATTCGCCAGATTTCATAATAGATTTGTAATGATCATCTTTGGTTCAACAATTAGTTGATCTTTGGATTGACAGCCTAGGAAGTTTTATTCAGATTTTATGTTTCTTTGCATATGCACTAGCTTTTTCATTGAAGTTCCAAATTCAACGTCGTCATTTCTTCTAATTTCGCTAACTCTTCGAGTTACAACTTTTGCATACGAAATTGCCTCGTAATAATCGATTTTCGGTCATAGTCAATATGTACAAAGATTACTTGAAATGCCAAAAACTCGATGAATTGTGGGAAGAGTTATGATAAACTCCATAATAGATGTGAATAAATGCAATGCTGTAGAATACATATATGCCTCAGAGGAGTTCCAAGTAGAACTTGTTTTATGCAACGCAATCAATATCTAATCAAAAAGTTCTAAACAAATAGAGGCCAAATCATACCTTTCCGACCATCTTGTTGCCCAAAGTTGTTTCAACTCGGGCCTCAATTCTGTAAAATGATCTAGTACGACTGATTTATTTTAATTTGTGGGGGGGGGGGGGGGGGGGGGCAACTCCCTAGAATCGGCCTTTGCTCTGAATAATTTCTAATTCAGTATCGTTATAACATACGTGTGAGGAAAATGCTATGTGCTACTGTGAGCGCATTTCATACTGCCTTGTATCCAGACATTTTTGCTTCTCGTTGTCCAAAAACGGAGCAAAAACGGTTAAACAGTTTTTAGGTCAAGTATATACTCAAGGTATAGCGCAGGCCGCGGTGAATCGAATTTTATCCCAATTTATTGGTCGAATTCACATAATTGGTCATTTGACTCGTTCAACGATACGGTGAGACGTGATGCCGCAATGATGCTACATACTTGTAATACGTGGAGAAATCGCAAACTATAGCAGAAGCGAAAACAAAGCAAATGTAACGAAGAACCCCGAGATTTTAATTTGCGCATAGATCGGCAATCTGAAAATAATTTTAATGCGACATTGCAATATGTACGAATGAAAAATATAACGGTCAAAATAATTCTATTGTAGTATATTGTACTATACACCGATACGAATAGTAATTTTTCGATTCCCTAATTGTAAGTGTGTTTAATCCTCTAATTGGATATCTGAGAATGATTAATATAGTCGCTATTATACATATATCTATGAGAGGTGCTCTAATATCAGATACATATAGCCAGCTTGTTATCGTGAATCTGATATGTATGTTGGAATACTAATCTACGTTTCGAATGTATTGAAATCGCGTGGGCACGCGAACGCTTCGTTCAATGCGGGATATTATACCTCGCGTGATTTAAGGCTGAATCAATGATAATTCTACACAATACATGTGATCAAAGGGCGAAAATTTTGCGTTGCCACGTTAAGAAGAGTCAGTTTTGACGAGGGTCACGATAAGTAATGTAATGTGATTAATCAATGCTCCGTACAGTGTATGTAATATGCGAACATTTTGGAGTCACCGTTCAACCCACGATGGAAAGGATCACCGTGAGGCCTAAAATTAAAATTAAAAAGCTGGCGAGCACAGCTATAGAGCAGGAGGTCAAAGAGGTTCAAGAGCAGCCGGCAAGGATACGTGTAGGTACGAATTATAAAGTAAATGTGAGATCACGGTGCTCTGTTGTTAGGTATATTTTCTTTATTTCTTTCGTTTAGCTTTGGCCTTTTTCTCTCCTCTTGCGTTTTCCAACGTTATTATCCCTATATTTTTCGCACCCGTGACTGCGTCTGCGTCTCGAAATAACAAAAACATCTGAAATTGTTTCTCATAATACGCCATGATAATTAGCGTAACTTGGACAATTTCTACAGGGTGTGAGAACGAACGTTGAGACTACACGTACGTTTTCACTGACCGTATTCCGAACTCCTGAGGAATTATAGTCTTCTGTGTTACAATGAATTTCATCTCCAGTCCATCTCTGAATAACCAAATTAGTATAAATAAGGTGCGGCGGGCATTAGGATATTCTTTCCACCTGTCACACCTGCCGACTGAGCAGGTTCGTATACTTATAGCGTGAAATAAAATTATGCATTTCGGGTGAAAAGGCCGCTACGGTTGGTGCCGTGGGTTCAACTCGAAGAGTAAGATTTGGCTCAGCATCTTGTCGGGTTCTTTTTACGTGGACATAATCCTATAACGCGGTCTAATGCTTGTCCTATGGGAATACTTGTGTGTGCGTGTGTAATGTATGTAATGTCATGCATGTATATACCATGTTATCTTATGTACGTAAGGTGTTCACGTCTTTTACGTACACACGTCGCAATATCTGTATGAAGATATAATACCAACTCACGTGCCCGACGAACATGACCCACTGACCTGCCATCACCACGCGAGAAGCAGCTATATAAGCGCGTAAAATCGATCCACTCGCGTTCAACGAAACATAATTATTAATCGAGAATAATCAAGATTCAAAGTATATCCAGTTTTCAACGTATGTTTTAATTTTTTTCTTCACATGAAATCTCGTTGATCAACACGTATTCATGCATTCCTTTTATTGTTATTTATTCGTAATTTTCTGGATTTTTTTTCCATGTCGATCTGGGAATATGGTTCGGTCCCCCGTACGAGGAAATTCCTGTATAAAGTCAACGATCATCGATATTTTTTTTGATTTCGTACTTCAGATGTTTATATTTCATGATATTTGCAATACCTTGACCGTAAATCGCTTGTTAATTTTTCTGCAATTGTACAACACATACCGTCTGACCAATTTGTCCAGTAACAATTTGTCCATAACATCGCTTTTCGTTTCATCAACGCCATTTCCATTATGATCGATTGATCGTCCAATTAAGATTCGATGCTTAATCATTGATTTTTTTATTCAAATTTTTTCCTAACTATTTATTGTAGTTTCAGTGCAAATTTCACACCGATGTTTTTGTTTTTCTATTCCGTTTCTATTTTAGCTTACGTATAGTTTCTTTTTCCCACAATTTTCTTACAAATGGTCAGATTCGCTTCAGGCCCATAAGGAGGAGCCGAGATAGTTGACAAGTAATTTCTGAGTATAGAAAACAGAAATAGTTTAACTAATTTAAAACTCTGTATCAGGTCACGAAATTCGGCGTGTGACACGCAGTCTGGTAGAGTCAGTTGAAAACTATACTCAGCACGACATTTTTTAGGGCAGATGATAGACTACCGGGTATGATATACAAAATGAATAAATTCGATAGGGAAGCTGAGCTCTGCGCGGTCCTGCCGCAGAAAGATCGTTAACATGTAAAACTGTCAATTAAAATTCAAATGGCTCTCATCAGGGACGTAGTACTCTACCTTTTTTTTTCTTTTTTCTTTTCTTATAGTCTCTTTTTCTTCCAACTTTTTCTCATCTCCTTCCACGCACATTGATATCGAATAGCAGTAAGCAGTATTATATCGGGCGCGTTTCGAGGAATTGGGAATTATTTTTATTTATTTCATTTTGTGTACGTGTTTATATGTGTGTGTGTGTTTTTTTTTTACAAATACGCGGATATAGTCGTAAAGTAGGCTATAAAGGTAAATCATGCATTAGAAATCACAAATTCCCTACACACCTGTTCAAGGTATACCTACAGAAATATGTCACACCTATACATGTAGGTATAGATATATGGGATTATAATACCGTGCGTGAAATGAAACTATATTTTTATGTACGAATCTACAAGAATTGGTGTACCATATATTTATATTCCTTCATTTAGGTTAGGCTAAGGCGATTTAACGACTCACCTGCTCAAGTAATTAACAATAGCTTATTGTGTCATTAGATACACGGGCTTACTTTTTTCCTTTTTTTACTCTTCTTGTAATTCAACTCGATTTTCTGTGCTTTTTTTTCGGTTGCCTTTTTTCAATTTGCAGATGAATTACCAGGTGTGCTCTATAGCTACCGGTCGGTTTTGCAATAATTACTCGTGGGTATAATTAGTTATGGTTAGTTATTAGGTATAGTTTGTACACCTGTGGAAGAAAAAAAAAAGTTGGACATTAGTTTGCTGCTGTAGAATAAGTTGCAGGTCACAAAAGTCAGAAGAAGCCATTATAACATTTATTTAAATGATAATCGTGTATCTTGAAAAACCTTTCACACGCGGATATATCTAAAATGTATCTGTGACATATTTCATGATATTTAAACGGTGTGATCATGTCGAGTGCGTGATAATAAATTTCCACCGACGTATAATGCGTAGTTTAATTTATGTTCGGATTTTTGAAAAAAATCTCCACTCATTTTACTTTTTTTTCTTAGAGAGAAACCAAGCAATACCGCGTTCAATCGGTTCCGATGAAATTTTGTTGATCGATCTGATCTAATTTCGGTTCATCAGGTTTCACCTAATTTAATTTAAAGTCCTTTCGTGGTAGGTAGAAGGAACAAAATGTGCGGTGATAACTTGGGAGTTTAGTCGACGACAACGCGACGTTAGCCTAGTAGCCATGATTAGCCATAGCTGACTGCTGCGTCACCAAGCTCTAAAGTAAATGCTTCCGAACCGATGGGATATTCATGTAGGTGAGTCGGTAAATATTGAATCTCTCAATATCACCAAGTTAGATGTCAATCGTCTCAAAGACTCACTTTGAAGTTTAACTAGTTTGTACAACCTTGTGTAATCAACGACGGAACAATTTTCCTTGCTCTTTGGATAACGTTCGATCAGAAATTGGGAATCCCATTTTTTGAATATATAATCCACGAATTCAGAACCAGCTTCTGAAACAATGCTTCTTTTTTCCACTCTTTTTTTTTCATAGCGATTCACATTCATTTGCATAAAATATAATCAGGGCCAGTCGATGTGTAACGATAAACTGGATGATCGGCAGCACCTCGTTCTAGTCGTCTCACCAAGTATTCTTATCCCTAATTGTACCATTGAGGGATGTAAACACAAGAATAGAGTAACCCACTAGAGATGGTCGTAAGTATACTCGAGTATACTCAGAAAGTGGATATAGACACAAATACGTGTGTTGGGGTTACATGAATTATGTAAAACGAGAGAGTAGCTCACGAAGCAGACTACGTCCTCATTTCAGCATACATGCCCACAAACCTTATCTGTCTTGCTAGTGAGACGAATTCATGTAGAATCGCGTACTGAAAGCTACTGACGCCTCACTTCAATTGGGCACTAAACGCACATAACGTACCCTCAGCCGCGACAATATTTCTCTGCTCACATTTTCTGCCTTCCAAATAACGTTCGGATAGAATTCAACATCCCTCCGTTGGTCTGATAAAGTTACGTTACCAGCAAATTAAAAAAAATTCATCCGCACATCCAGAGATTTCGATAATTTTCCACTAGTCAAAATCAATTCTCCAATAAAAGCTGAATGTTGAAATGTGAATTTTCTCTTTACAGGTGTAATCGAGAGCCGTTCTCGGGTATTTTCGCCAAGGATGGACTACGACGAGTGGACACCATTGGGACGAGGTGATCCACTTAAAAATGATCCAACCTTTGACTATGTACCTCCTGTTCTAGACAGAGTTCAGTACTGGCTGGACTCTCATACTACAGAACCATCGGCGAAGAGGGATATTTTGGTTCTAGGTGTTACTGCGAAGAAAACGAGTCCCAAAATACCCGAACAATTTCTGAAGTTTGTCGATGGGCCGAAATTCAACAAAAACCAGGAGCAGTTCAGAAATGAACACATCTTGCATCGTAATGATTTTACAGGGAGTACAGGAGCTGAACTTCCGAAGATAATGCGTAATACTCACTTCAGGAGTGGTCCAGTTGACTATAGAAATCACAACAGGATTCAAAATATACCTGCCAGCTATTATCCAAGTCATTTCTATAATCAGAAACCAAAACCTTATACGATGATGCTGCCACCTCCTGTTGTACCTAAACCAATGGACGCTGCTCAACCGACTTACGCCTCGCAGAAGGAGAAACATAGCTATTCGGAACAAAATCAGCAATACAGTACGCAGACCGAAGAAGGACCATTACAAAATGAACGTCAACGGTACAACAATCCCCCCAAGGTTTCATTATTTTCTCAACAACATCCCATACCGAGAACTTCGCTGTCATCGCCGAAACCTCCACCAGCAAAAAATCAAATTTCACAAATCGAAAGTGCGAACGTCTTTGCACCACATACTCAATCGACGAAACAGAAGTTTCAGCCGGTCACGACGCCCTCGGTCTCCTTCGAGAAGTCAAATTTAGTATATCACTCGACGCAGACGTTATCCGGAGGGTGGCTTGGAAACGAAGCTCCATCTTCATCGTCCGCTTTTACTTCTTCCTCATCCGATCCTAATCAGGTCACTTGGCAAACGCCATTCAAAGGACAGGAACTTCCTGACGTAGGTGATCATCATACGGCTGCTTCTTCTAGCCACGAAGTTATAATTGGCCAAAACGCGAACATTATAGTCGACGGTGTAAGTGGAGATAATGAGGAGGTAGTTGTTGGTAAGCAAGAGTCAGCGTCGCAAGAAAACTTGATCGGCCCTACGCCTGTTTCGTCTAACAACATAGTCCAATCCTCGATGTTCTCAATCGACGAAAGTGACTCCGGTGACGTTGTTGTCGGCCGACCATCTACATCGGCGGGTTCCTTGAGATCGGAGACGCACATCGTAGTCGCCACCACCGGATCTTCCACTTCTGACTTTATGATCGATAAAAATTCTAACAAAGAATCAGTCGCCGTTATAATGCCCACCAACTACATGGACAAACTTAACATTACTATCGGTGGCTCGATGCCCGAAGGAACAAACACAACTCGTGACGACAACGCTATCACAATGACCTCAGCTAATGAACAGACTATACAAATTTCGAACCCAATTTCCACTCCAAATTTCGTGACCATCCCACCCCAACTTGTGACATCTCAGGCCGATCAAATGAACAAAAGGAATCAGATCAATCATGTGAACCAGATGAACAAACTGAATCGGGTAAATTCGAATGATCAAATTCATAATTCGCGTCCTATTTTCACACCACTCCCGAAAGCTCAGCCGTTACAAAGTCATCGTAGCCCGCATCCTGGGCAAATGATGATGACACAGATGTTGATCAACCATGGCAGGCAACCCCCTTCAGAAGTTTCTGGAGCGATGCCATCGCAGCAAATGTTCAACGGTCGGTTGGGACCTTTCATTCAGGACCTCCCACCGATTTATCCCATCCCTCAGCCTGTGGAAAGCATGACAACACCGCGTGTCGAAACGGTCAGAGAACATCCTTACCAGATGCATCAAATTCAAAACACGGGTGGAGAGGTTCCCCAGATGCCGTTTTTGTCGCCACCACAGGCTCCGAAAGTAAGACCTGTCAAAGAAAGCGTTACCTCAAGTTTGGACCTGGTCACAGATTACAATCAAAACAGATCTCCGGTGGTACAAATTTTGAACACTGAAATGAATATGGCGCCAGCTCGTCAATCGACAGTCAACTCGACCACGACAACGACGCCGAGGAGTACAATTTCGACAATTGTTTCAAGACTGACGACGGACCCAATTTTCTCGCATTACAAGCAGTCGGCAAAGCCCATCAGAGGACCAATGTATCTCATCATCCAGGGGCATTCCAAGGTCAAAACCTACAAGCCTTCGGTCAACAGGCACGGAGTTCCCGTGGAGAACAATGAGATACGGGAACTCAACACAGAACGTCCATCGAAGCTGGAGCAACTGATAAACGAGAATACTAGAAATAGAAATTTCGAGAAAAAAAATACACCTGTGGAAGAAAAAGAAAAAAAGGAAAAACCGCACCAGACACGTATCGAACAAGATAATCTTCTCACATTGGTCGAGAGTAATTTCAGCGGATTTACAGTGCGGCCTGCGTCTTCAAACGAAGAGGAGCGGCAATCCAATTCTGTTTCGGTTATAGAAATTAATAACTAACGTAAATGATAATTGCGTACCGTTTATCACCGAAGGTTAAAAGAGACATCCAAAATTAGTGCAATAGGAAATAATGTAGGGGATTTGGACGGCAAACGTTTATGTTAAATGTTCTTCGTATTTAATTGTTCTAAATACTGTCGGTAATTGTTATCATTTGTTTCGTGTATCTTCTATCTAATGTGCCAGTATCCGGTTTGAAGTCTAAGAACGTCCATCTAGAATAATGTGGATTATAATATGCCAATATTTTATCATTGCCGTATAATTATTGGATATATCATAATCGTATAAATGTTAAGCGTATGATTGAAACTACTCTTATAAAAGTAATAATTATGACAAATAATGATCATATAGTGTAGTTGAGAGATATACATATGTATGCGAAATAGATTTCATGTCGATGGTATCGTGCTTCTTTGGCGTATTTAGACTTTGCCGGTTTGAATGTGCGTTTATTTAGCTATAGTAGGTAAAAGTATTCAAAGACGATCGTAATATACCCATCGTACACGATTAGTATGTAGAGTAGTACGAGGTAAAAATGTAAGCTTTTGTATTTTGTATTTATAACACATAGTATACCTAGTTTAGTATACATGAATTCATTATATGTGATTCGTGAGTCTTTATTATAACTCATTATTATTGTCGTTGTTGTTGATATAATCATTATCGACATCGTCGTCGTCGTCGTCGTCATTATTATTATTCTTATTTATTTGTTTATTTATACATTAATTTATTTTTTATCGTTAATCAATGTACGTAATTACTCCATTAACACTAGTCTTATATTTATACCAGTTACCAAACATATCGAGTACGCACTAACAATCAAATGTAGTTGTTGAATATATTATTTTACATTAAATATATAATTGTTAATTTAATTGATATAATTATCGGTAATCAAAGAATATCTTTCAAGTATAACTATGAATATTGTGTACAATAAATTCGTTATCTTAGATGTGTAATTGAAAATAATTATCCTATTGTTCATGTATACTTCTTGTATTCGCATTCGAAGTATTTTATACATAAATACATATTATGTCATAACGATTGTTTCGTTTATGTACCATATTTGTACCTGACGGTCATGTTCTTGATTGATTCTTGATTCTTTTTTTCATGAATAGTAATAGTAGTACAAAATTTAGAAAAATGAAAATGAAAAAAAATAAAAACAATATATTTTATCACGAACAGTTATATCTCGCAAGTTTTTATGGTGTCGTCTCGATTAGATCGTACCATGAACAAGTTTCAACGGTTACTATATTGAAGGGTTTATTCGCTCCACTCATAATCAAAGATAACAACCGAGCTATAGGTGTATGTATTTAGGAATGCGGGCTTGAAACGGTGAATTTGGAAGCTGTATAGTTTATGACTTATACCATGAGTTAGACAATTTTCATTCTGTAATAATTATCACGTTCGGTATAAAATTTCAAACGTTTCGTAGAAAGTCGAAGAATTTTCTCCCCTATTCACCAGTTAAATACATACGTTCTATTAGTTATTATAGAACTAATACATAGTTATATACCAGATAGAGATATAGATACTGCAGAGGTAAGCTCAGTAATCTATCTGACGTATTTAAAGACTGCGCGCGCGCCGAACTAGTAAGCTATCTAATTAAATACCTGGTTCAATTAAAGCCAGATTTATCACTCGCCAACTGATACAAACTTTGACTCTCCTCTCACAAATTGTCGACTTAAATTTTCATCCTTTCGGTGGTACCCCACCTATTATGTATATAGGCATACCTATTTTTATGTATAGGCATACGTATACCTATACCCAGGGAGATAAAGTTGGTGGTACACGCCTACCGCGTGGAGCGATCGAAATACCGAAACAGGCTCTGGATCATTTTGATTAATTTATCGGTATTAATGAAGCCAATCTTAGTTCACAGTTCACGGGGAGAGTCGTTTTCTTGCTCGGTTATCCCCAGTGTGTAGATCAACGTAGTTTTCATCCTCTTGTTCAGAATTCTAATAATGTCCAATAAAACTGATCGCTAGATTCAGAGAAATGATTTACCCTAAGTTTATCTTATTGTTAGCTGCAACACTTTCGATAATCTTCATTTTTCACGGGTCTCTGCAATATTTTTCACAACATAACGCTTCGTTCCTTCATTTCGAGTTCTCTGTCAAAACCGTTCCGGGAGTGGTGCGTGAAATCAATTTGACAACTATCCGTAGTGTAACCGAACCCCAGACGATATGACAGCTCATCGAGTTCCGATAGAAATATCTAGATTGAATTTCCAACATTCCTGTGAAAGTAAAAACTTTCGGTGTGTCATCGGTTGTACAACTATATATTAATTTATATTTCATGGATTATTAGAAAAATGAAAAAGTGGAGAGAAATTCATGTTCCAAAGTTGGATTTGCCGCGACGCAACATATAAAATTGGCCGAACAAAAAGAAAAAGAAAACGAATAAATCAAAAATCAAAAGTTGTATCTTTTTTCAGTTATAGTGACTTATTGACCGTGATAAACATTTCAAGGATAAGCCATAACCGTGAATATCTACCTATATGTATGCGAGTACACGAATATAGTGATCAATTTGCACCATCCTGGGTGATGATCTATGTCGAATATAAGATAATATTTTGATTTATACGGGATGCAGATGACCGAACCACGGAAAGATGTTTCTCTTGAATTTCAGATTTCTAATTAGTGAGATCGTAATTAATAATAGCGAGGTGCGGTTTAATTAAGATGCATCCTCGCTAATGATCGCATAGGGGGAATATATGTGTACTATAATATATATGTATATTTTTATGAACGTGAATCGGGAACCCACAAAACACTACTCTCACTTCACATTTGCCATCCGTATTTGAATGAATAGATGAACGCACGTATGTTTGTCATTCCTGAACCGTAAACAGAACGGCATTAAATGAACCGGGTGGAGTGAAACGTTCTTTTGCTCTAACGTTAAAAGTTTACAGTAGAAAAGAATTTTTCCATGCGGAGTCAGGTGATCGTCGTACATTCGTCATCTTCGAGGCGTGATGGCCAACGGGGTACACAATAATAACAACGCGAGATTTCGCAATAATTGCCGGCGATCGGCTGGTGTCACCGTCGAAATTACGATGTAGTAATAGACCATCATAGCCCGAGTATTTTTCATTTTTATTTCTCTTACAACCTCGAGTCGATCGAATCTTATTTCAATTTGAAAAGCTAGCAACGATCTGCACCCCAGCGACGCAATATTCTCGGCAATTATAGATCTTGTATACCGTAAATACATACAGCTATACCGTGTCGAATTACCGAAGAATTTTTGGCATACTGTACTTATAATCTAACTACCGGTGTATAAATGTCGTACATCAAGAAGGCAGTCTTTTTGTTAGCTCGATAAATTTATCGATTGTTTTTCGGTGGTCCATAGGCGTCTATAGGTATACTCTGCGACGGTGGAAAGCAGCATAATTTTGCCCGAGCAAATGGCGAGACGATTCAATGAAATAAATTCGGTCTTTTCGCTAAAAAAAATACCTATAATTAGGTATATTCATTGATATATAATTATATACCTTCGGGATTATCGGGAATCGTCGTCATGGTCCGTTTTACGGCTAATCTTTAGTCTTCTGCGATGTATACCTAAATATGATACGATCTCGTCGCGTTTTTAGGGTTTTAATAAAACACGAAAATTGGCTAAGCTAAGTTTGTTTCTCAGATAAAATTCGGAACTTTTGGAACAGGGAAGTAAGTAGAAATGTGATATATTCTTTTTATCAGGACGATTGCAGGGGAGCTGAAACTACTAGATTGTGTCAGCGTGAGAAGTACAATATACTTACCGCTCATCTGTAACTATATTCTGATAATTTGGGTTCATCGTTCGCGGGGTACCCTCGGTTCGCCAGAATGGCGTCCCTGAAAGTGGTTCTCGGTAAAGGAATAAGATCGTCTTTTTGAGATCGCAACTTTGTTTCGTGGTAGCGGTTCGGGTTTCATGGTGTTTTTTTTTTAAAGCTGCAGCAAAAGTCGGCGCGGTCTGAAACTCGTGCATGGCTTGTCCTGCCCAGGAGATTTATAATACCGACATTGAAACTAAATTACGCCATAAATTAACCTTAAGTTCGTGGTTTCGATGTTCCTTTTGGTAATTAAATATCAACGAACAATGAAACATTCGTTTGCCTTCCAGTGACAGCGTCTTTTGTCGTCTTCGTCTTCGTTTCCTCCTCTTCTTCATTCGTCTTGATATGCGACTGCACTGCAGCTGATCATCCTCCACCGCGGGCTGCCACTTCAAGATCTCTAGCAACAGCTTACGGAGTGATCGACCTACCTGATGGACGTTTTCGGAACAACGTCGATTACCAGGTATGTACCATGGATCCACCAACAAAACCGGCTAAAACCAGCTAAAAGGTTCCTCGGCAAGATCACTTTTGCTGCAGTTTTACCTCTTAACGGAATGTACGGTAACATTTCGAGCTTTCTCTAACTGCAACAGTAATTGTGACACTACCGCGCGGGGATGTACCGTAGACAATAATTGCGCAGCCTAATTCCATTGTCAAAGTAGTATCATTCAATTTAAGTAAAAAAAAGAAAAGCCTGCCCTTCGTTCGTATCCTTCTTCTTCTTTCTCTTCTATCTCTTCTTCCGGAATCAAGTACGCAGAAAATTGAACGAAACGAAATAGTGAATTTGCCGGTGTCTGTAGACGACGATCATTCGTTGGATTTGATTCAAGTCGAAGCAATGTAGTGAATCAAGAAAAAAGTAGTCCAGCCATGCGGGACATATCCGGACGCGTTATATGGCAGTTGCATCCTGCCTCGATTCCATCCTCTTTATAGACTGAGGTCTTGTCAAATTTAGTGATCGAATCTTCAGGGGCCGGTGCAGATAATTAATATGATACGATGATAACCACCGAATCGGTGAATACCACAGAATCGGCCGAAGTAGCGATCTCCATCATCTCCATCATCGTCATCATCGTTATTCATCGCATCGTCGATCCAATTTAGCTGTATTCTATTGAGATCCAAAGTGATCAGAATTGTTACTTCTCAATGTAATTGAAAAGCAAACCTCATCTGTTCCAATCAAATTACACTTTCATGTGTCTTCTCGCTGATCTGATCGGATCAACTAGCAAAAAATGCCTGAATAAGCAGAAAATCCTTGAATTACTATCTAACATCTGGTAAAAAGTTCACGATACAATTATATTAATTCTGACGGACGGTCTTTGAGCTGGAAAGTCCAACTCAAAGGTGGAACTCAAATATATCCCCAGGGCGATATCGAGCGATCAAAGTAAGATCGCTGTGTTAGTTTCTAACGACGCCGTAATTTAATTTCAGACTGATTCATCGTTTGTCGATCTTTTCGAAGAATTTATTTATTTCTGTTCATTTTTCTATCATCATATATAGTTTCTTCAGGTACATTAAACATCGAGGTACAGAATTCATAAAACTATTATTAAAGTTCAATATATCTATGATTGAACCGAGATGAAAATCAATTAAGGTTAGGCACAGGCAGTTGATCTTGATCTAGTTTGTCTTGGAGGATTACACCTACGACAACGAGCAGCTACAATAAGGAAGGTTGTGGACATTTACAGGGGAAGTAGCCCTCATTCAACCAGTGAGGAAACTAGATGCGATAAAAACTAATCAAATATTATGTCAGATACTGGGAATCCAAGCTAGTTACATTCATCCTTCCTCGCCATTCCCATTACCATTTCCATTCCCATTTCCATTTCCATTTCCATTCCCCTTCCCATTCTCATTCTTGATCGACAACCGACGAGCTGCTGATCGCTGAACTCCTATCGCATCTTTCACAACGTTTTGATTCCAGCGCGTAATTCCTTGTAATTTTCTGTTCTTCATTTATTGGTCTAGATATGCAGCAAGAAGCCTATGGCGAAATTATTTTCAACAAGACCATTTTTAATTACGTGCGAAGAAGGAAGAAGGTATTCTGGCACGTGGCATCCGAATGAAATGGAACGATTTCGGTTTAGTATTCCCATTTGCGACCATACGGTGGTAATTACTATGGCATGGTATGAATTGTATACGTGGATAGTTGTGGCAAACGAAAGCTAGAAGAGCTTGATCTTCACAGTGGAAAATCGAACTCTCAAATTCAGATTCATCGTGTTCGCTATATCTGTTCAAGATGATGTGACTTCCTGCTCGTTCTTTGACTTAAGGGTTCGCAGTTCTTTATTGGATTCAATTATATTCATACGTGATTATTATTCATACATTGTTAGTAGAAAGAGGTTTGCGGTTGCGTCATGGCGATCGATGCATGATAGATGAAGTTGCGGTACCAGCGCGGCGGTAGCGGCACCCATGAAAAAAACTGATATATTGACGCATCCGGTGAACAAATCATTGCTGGTGATTCTGAGACACAATCACCTTTCCAATTATTGCATTTTCGATAATTGTAGATCATCGTATCAGACGCGTATACGTACTCATCGGAATCTCTAATTCACGTCCCACGGATATGTTATTGAGAATGAAGTTTCGCATGAAAACTTCGTCGTTGAAAAACTCGTCTTTGTCTATTTACGTATACGAGATATGATGAGACGAAGAAACACGAGGTGCGGTTCTATCGAAAGTATGAATAGCTGTCCTCTATTTTCCGAAGATGAGTATCCGTCGCGGTTATAATAGAAATATGAAGATATGTAGTATGATATAGGTATATTATATCCAAACCGTATAAAAGACGTACTTCGAAGTATAGTTACTCAATGGACGTACTGAGGAAAAAAGAGAAACTAGAAGAATGAACGGCATAGACGAGAGCAGAGTAGAAAAGAAGAGAATATCGCTGGGGGTTAGAAAGATGAGTTGTCTGAATGGTACGTGAGTTCCAGAAACATACTGACAACTTCCCGTTTCCCCGTATAAACTCGAGAGCGGCAGTCTCGCCGTTGTCGCTTGTCCGGCACGCTGAACGCTTCCTGTCCAGAAATTCCTCAAGACTTTTCTGCTTCCTTGGGAAAACTCGGCAGCATCACGTAGGTACAGTATCCGGTAATCTACGATTGTCTAAGCAGTAGCTTTTATATATTCCATCTCTTTTTCTCTCTCTTGTTTTTACTTCCTGCCGTATATTCTGTTCGGCTCGTATGATAGACCAACGTCGGTATTTTTATTCAAACAAAAATGGAGGCAGAGATATTCGGAATATTTCTTCCCGCGACCCTTGCCGATAGAGGAGATAATTAAATAAACTTTTCTTGGTCGTCGGTCTATGAGCTGCTTGTATATAAATACATATTTACCTAATACATATTTAACGCACATCCAACCTACGTATCGTATCCCATAACCACATACTATATTGTAAAAACGGTACGAGCGGTATTAAATGTTAACGCACGGAACCAAAGCGGGTTTCGAGCAGTGAAGGGCAAAATCAAGGAAACTGTTGAAAATTGAAACGCGAACAATAAGAATAATCAATTAAAGGCAATCCAAATTGCTCCAAAGGAATAAACCAAATAAATATGAGCAAATGCAAATGATAACGGGAATAAATGCCGGAAATAAATTCTGGGAATAAATGTCGTAGAACCCAAATAAATAAATGCAGATAAATGCTTTAAATAAAATACAAGGGGAAAAAAGCTTTTGCATTCTCTTTGAAAAATGCTGTTCGTAGTCAGAAGTCAGGCTTAAGACTGAACATCATTGTTTACAAAAAGAAGCCCATAGTCAAGAGAACAACAAGCATGAGACAAATAATTGAATATAATTTGGGGGTAGGTTTCAGGAGGCGGATATAAATCAAAAGGGCATAGCCCGGCAATGTAACACTACCCCCTCCCTACGAGAAAAGTCGTCCCGAATTTGGAGAAAAAAAAAAAAAAAATTGACAACGACAGTGTGCGACTCGAGATAAGTGTGGTGTGTTGGTGTTGGATCGGTGGGTGTGCTCTTCTCTTGGGCAAGACGGAGCTGTGGCTCAATGTATTGGATCTCTGCGCAAATCCGTCCGGCATTCGCCATAACTTCCAGGGGGAAACCACAGAAAACCCATGGATAGACAGTTGAACACCTTGACCGAAAAGATTAGACACCACCTCTGATGCTGACTCGCTCGTTGGTTGCTTTTACGCTATATTATTATGGGTACACACGGCCGTGTTAATCTCGCAAGTGAAGCGGCACGCGTGAGTCGTGATGGCACGCGGTGACATACTTTTCGGTCATTTTCATATTCGCGAGCATTCTGTCAGCAGTGACCATTGAACAGTAAAAAATCCTGTTGCATTGTGCACCATTCTTGCAGACAAAAAATTCATCTTACATCCGATTCCTATGAACGAAAATCGCCAGCGTCTATTCAGCGCGCATTTTTTTTCACGTTGCAAGTTTCACGCCACATTATTTAGGAGGATTTGGACTTGATTCACACAATATTTTTACAAGAACTTTTAATATCCATTTCCGAAATTCACGAAGATGTAACTAGTTTTATTTTCCACAAAAATTTACGCGTCGACGACTGGTGTTTATTCTTCTTTATCTTTATTGTTCTTACGTATGGTGTCGTTATAACGTATTCTCTCAAATACCGAACTATAAATTCTCGACATGTACGCACCGGTGGGTAGCCGCTTGCAATTCCAGAATCAACTATTTACAAAATCGAATAACTCCTGAGAGACCTGAATGCCAAATCTACATATTGGTTACCTTGTGCTCGTTGGTTGCTTTTACGGCAGCGGTATACTGCATTTATTTACTGTTACCTTAGGATTTATCGTTACTGGTTCAGATCGACCCTTCGAGCTGCATGGGCCATGGAATTTCGGACGAGAACCGTTGATGACGCGGCAGCACAATTATGTCCGCCCACGATCCTTGCGATGTTATTGAATTCGTTCATATTATACATTATAGGTATTTGGTAGTTATCGAAAACGGACTCCCCATCTTTCATGTTTATGCAGATCAAATTATGAGCGTCGTGTGTAATAGCTGTAGATGAAAATGCGATGCGGATGAATAAGGTATAGACATATAATACTACAATTTATATGCCTCACGGAGACAAGTTCGATTCTCAAGGGGTTGAACGCCTTTTGTAACCTGCGTAATAAATCTGTGGTCCCGTATTATTTTGCAGCAACCAGACAGCGCGCCTCCAATTGTGTCAAATCTCTGTTTTTCCGGCCGCATTTTTCATATCACCGTGGATCGTAGTATACATTTATACGAGTCACGACTTTGACTAACAAAAAGAAGAAAAAGAAATATCAAGTCTTTTGTTTTTAATTCTATATAAGTTTTCCGGTTGTGGAAACAATAAATTGTGTTGAAATTTCATATTTTTCCCACCCTCGCTGGGATCTAATTCCGAAAACATTTTGTTCGATAATTTAGAATTGCCGAATTATTTAAAAAAATTACGGTTACCGTACACTAGTGTACGGGAGAGTGAAACAGAATGAAAACGCTATAGTTAGAAAATAAAGAAGTTATTGGTATTTGAACACCATTTTTTGTGTTGCTTCTGAAAGATGAGTGGAGTCCATGATAACGTTGCACATGGACTATTCGATAAAAAGAACATCTATAAACGAAAGAAATATGGAAATTTTCTGGCGAAATTATTGGTACTCCATCTTGACCTGGGTCTTTCGATTTTCGTACCGTGCACGGTGCATACCTTGTTGTGCTTCGGTCTCCCCTATGTATTCTATACGAATGGCCAACTTGACGACGCGTTGGAAGAATTTTAATGCAGTTTCACAGTCGCTCAACGATTAGGCGAATGTAGGTCCCTTTTCGATATGAAATAGTGACGCGCCGAAAAGCGACGCGTGCAAACCACCGAGGAAAGTGTCGCGCACGGATGTTCGTTCCGCGATGTCCGGGTGTGATGACCTCCAGCCCCGCGACTGGAGCCTCTTCACCTATTTGCTATTTGCTACCGACTACAACTTGACGCTTTCATTTCTGCAGATCGCCGATGACAATTATTATGTGCTGCACAAGACCAATTCTCATTAAGAAGCAAGTGATTGGATCGAGTTTCTTGACTCGCAATGGATCTTTTTTTTCACAGTCATCATTTATCCTGGCTTTCCCGCGCCGTTTGAGATTTCCGGTCTTAAGAAATCGTGGAGAATTACCTATTTGGTATTTGGTGTGTTTCGCAGAGTTGCAATTATTCCGAATGATAATCCAGGTACGAGAATCGATAGCGATCGGTGCATTGAGTTTGCAGCAAATCGGTTGGTTCTTCGAGTACGAGGAAGAAAATTGGTCGATGTTCAGATTGGAGGTTCATCCGCACTGCATCCGTGAACGCTTCGATCTCACGGTTCGACGCGGTAGGTTGGAATGATTCACATAAACAAGCGAGGGGGCGATGTATGCAGGCGGCTTGGTCCTCTCATTACTCCACCGGGGTCCGGTAAACCGATTTCATATCAGACTTGCATCTATCTGGAGCACCCAGTTATAGGGTATAATATATTATATAGGGTGATCGTCAAGTCCCTTACAAGTTCGCCGAGTCTATATCGATTTCCTATTGTTTTACATCGAGGATGTTATCCTGTGATCGTCCTGTATCGTAACTTGATTCTTTTACTGTATTACAGATTTAGGAATCGCCAGTTATTATCCTACTGATTATCATATCGGTATTCTAGCCAAGTTAGCACATAATAAACTCGTTATACTTATGCAGACGACACTGGATTATTTGGGTTTATTGAAACGCAAAATTCCGTTCGTATTTTTTGTACGTGACACGAATCAGCACCGTGGAATTTCATCGCACAATTTCTATTCGATCCTGAGCAGGATACCAATCACATTCAGAATCCGAAATTCATAATTCGAAACAAACTCTTTCAAACGTTGCTCGGTTAAAAACATTGTTCCGTCAACCAATTCTGAAATATCACGTGAAGTGTGTGCAACCGAAGATGCATAACCGTCAAGCGGATAGCCGGTTGTCCGTTTTACAAGCTCTTGAAAATACATATTTTTCCGCCTTAATTTTGCCGTTGTTTTCCTGGATCAATTGTTAATCGGATTTGTCATGAAAATAGAAGTAATGACAGTTTACTAATCTATCTACGATGCAATTTTTTGGTAGTTTTGTTGATGGCAATGGACAATTCCAACAATATTAGATGCAATCTCCTTCCTAATAAATCTTGATTTCGGATGAAATTTATAGTTTGTCGCTGAAAGAAAGTTTTGGGCAATTGAGAATTTCAAAACGATGTAACTACTCACATTTTATTAGCACAATTACATATATAACAAAATGATGACCTGTCGTATCAACTTAATAGAATATCAATGTATGTTTACCTTTTGTGTTGTAAATGTGGGTTACAGAATATAATGTCACAAATATATTTATATCACAGTCGTAGATAAAAAAAATTAATACAATTAAAGAATAGCCTCAATATAGAACTATTTATCGATTTAACGTGGAATCGGTGTCCTAAATTTTTTGAAAAACTTATGACTGTATAAAATATCATACATATGATATTGAGGCTATATGTCGATAGAAAAAAAATTCGTCGCTTCTTCACCATCGGCTCATCGTTCTTTCGACATCGATAAAATTTATTCTTTTATTTATGATCCCATAATTGATTCATAGAAATTACAGTATAGTATCAGTATAATATAGTAGATTCTAATCTAAAATGAATAACGCATATTGAAATCACTAATTACGTCTAATAATCTGCAGTGAGATTTATCGAAGCGCAAAGAGATGATTCTCGTTTTAAGATTTGTATTACTTTTTTTTTTTCGTTTTTTTTCTTGCTTCAGTATATCTTAAACAAATTAATCATTTTACCGTAATACCGCAACGAGATTAGACATATTGTTGGTTTGGATGTAATCGTTAATATTCTATGCGTTACTATGAAATTTTTAATCTATAGCTCATTGCTAGATGGTAAAACCAGTCTTTATAATAGTTGCAGTTAAATATGAAAAAGCAAAACTTGACTATCAATACATGTATATATATCCCTGTTGTATGTTTATCTAAAAGTATACCTATGATTGCAGTTATTGATGATAGCAATAATAGTATAATAATAATAGCTATGGCTTAAAATAGTTGAAAATAATTATAGTAAAACATCTTCGAGTCTATTGTTTATAAAGTAGCATGCACATCGTTATGCCAGAGGTAAACCGTGACCGTTGAGTCAGAAGAAAAAAGAAGTCGAGTACTTCTTGAGTTCTTGAGTCAAACAGATTCTCACAGATATCAAATATAATTTAAGCAGGGGTGCTGGTATCTGATATGTGTATCGAACAACAATTCTTACTTATTTGATTTTGTGTAAAAAAAAAAAAAAAATCATGCAGTACACATATAACTATGTATAGTTGCACTGAAGTATTTTTCGTTTCTTTTCTCCATCACGAATATCTCCAGCACGGCAATGACCAATTGCCTAGCAATTTTAATCACGACTCAATTATATGCATGATTAATTTAATTGATCGCTTCTTTTTTCTTTTTTTGTTTCTGCTAATATAGTAATAATAGAATAGTATTTCGGTCATGATTATAACTATAATTCTTTTGGAAAGTCTGATTTTATGCATCCTCGCTATTTAATTAATTCTATTTAATAATGAGTATATGTAGAAACATAAGTGTACGTGGTATATCGCTTCTATGGTATAGTTTTAACATAGACACACTTCGTACATGGATCTTAATATTGCATAATAAATAACGATGACAATGAAAGTGAAAAATTTACGACAATTTATGCTCAGAAAAACCTAGTCGATGATTTTAAGAAACTTTCTACACTACGGTTTTACAAGTTCCATTGAAAAATACACTGTCAATTTTAATCCGCCTGTTCAATTCTCTAGTCAACTACGCCGCTCTCATTCAACAGAGAAATAATAGAGATTTACCTATTGTATAAGCATAATGAAATACTTGACTAAATTTGGATATACTTGGAAAGTATATAACACGGTGCGGTAATCAATTCCAACAGTCCAATAACAGTGATATCATGTCATCTCACTATCATATAAATAGTAAGCGATATGCTTATATGTTCGTAAAAATCTCAAAAACTATTCCACCAATCAACACAAAATGTTAACAGTAGCTTTATTACGTTTGCTGAGGTGTCATAAGCTATGAAAAGATGAAGTTTATTGAAATGTGTAAGTGTGTAAATAATATTTAGTTCCTGCTATACAGTGCTCATTCAAATCACTAGGTGGCAAGCCGCTGAGCTCTTTTGTTTTCTAGGGACTCTACTCTCAATGCTCTTTCTCACGCCAAGTTCTTTAAAAAACACAGCACGGCACAAAAATTTTGCCGTGCTATGTTATTTAAAGCCGTGACGGGGGATGCTAGTATAGGTGATAATTCTCTGCGGCCGAGCGGACAGCCAGACGAACGATCATGTCAATCCATCAATTTGCGCTAGTAAAACGAATTCGCCATTCTATCGTGATCACAACTGACAGCAGTTGTGCGTCGTGATGGCTACAAACCGTTCTATTATATATGTACTAATATATATTGTATACTTGCAAGTATTGAAATGTAACTTTAAATTGACTGAAACATCGCCACATATCAAAATGACGATATCGGAATCTTGAAGAAATCGTAACCATAACGACATTCGAATTTGATTACGCAATCATTTGATTTGTTCTCATACACATATTTTCCGTTAGTTAATGTTCTATTTCTCTCCGAGGAAAACATTTTCATTTGACGGATCGTCAGACACCACCTTGTTTTTAATTTTCTATATTACCTCTTTACGAGAAAATATACTGGAAACTGCTATACGCGGTGTCTCAATAAATGAAACTATTTTTCCCAATCCAAAGAGATATTTACTTCGGCGAGGCACTTGAGCGCCAACGACTTTTTTTAACGCCGCTTTTGTGTAGTATAATTGACGTGCGGTATGACTTCAATACTGGATTAGACAACAGCAGGCCTGACGTCATGTCTGCATTAAAAATTTTCAAACCACTTCAATATCGTAAACATAAAAATCTAACCCATTGGACTGAAGGTTTTATCGGGAATAATCTCTACTTTTCTTTTCAGCTGAGTCATGGACTCGAAGATAGGGAATATGTCGGACGTTGTAATCAATTTTAAAGGAAACAACTCTGCGACGTCTTCGCTGCATAAAAGTTCCAGAAATTTCCACACGGATATGAACCAGATGTGGAACATCGCAATGTCCGTATACATAGTGTGCTTCTTATTCAATCTAGTATAGAACTTAAACCACTTTTTCATCCCTTTCCCCTTTTACGATAGTTACAGACTGTGCACTGCGGTGAACTATACTTGAGTAGTGTTACTTGACGCATAATCCAGAGATGCGTATGCATTGGTAGCATGACACGTAGAGCTTATATCATACGTCGTATGGAATTTGGTGTCACAGACCTTTCCATTAGAGCAATTTACGCGATTGTTTCGATGGCACTCAGCTGTCGCATGTCTTTTTTTGTTTATACCTCAAGTAGCGGTGAACATCGCGTAATCACTGTCCAGGTTTATCTGCTTTGTATGATTTGAATGTACTAATCTTTCGACTATCCAGCGGCAAGTGGTTATCGATCAACAAGAGCATATTTGTGCTGGGATCAAATTCAACGGTTCGATGCTCGAATCTGCAGAAAGTGAATAGCGAACTTGTTTTCTTCATTGTTACACCTCCCGATCGTCGAGACTGGTGGTGGTCTCATCAAAACTTTCCATTTGCATATCGGCTACGCTGTCCCGGACTTTACATTGCTAGCGTCTCTGTCGTTCCTTCAAATTTTGAAGAGTAGGATCAGATTTTGGATTATTTCGAAGACCGGTGATGAGATTCTCATTCATGCTATTGTCGGCAAACCCCTTTTTCCATACATTTTGACACGCGGATAAATTGCAGAATCTATTGTTCTTGTCCAGCAATCTTTGCTGCGTGAGTCAGGGTTTTAGAGACTGATATATTTATTTGACGTCTAGTACGTCGTTTCCAATGAGTCTTCTACTTGAGTAAGAACCGGTACCAGAGTTTGAAGCGAAAAATAACGTGACCTGTCCGCAGCGTCCACGCTGGTAACGTGCTGAAATTGACAAGGTTGGCTAATGTTGCTCTTTGCAGGAAGAACTACTTTCTTCTGTGGTGATTTTTTCTTCTTTTTACCAGGTACCGAGAGACTGATGTTCTCCGGACATGATACCAGACGCTCGATATGCTGCCATAGTTCATTGGCAGCTTTTGAATTGTCGAAACTCAAACCGGCGAGTCGGGTGTGATCTGAGGATAGACACATCGTGTGAAAAGCTGCACCAGATACCTGTTGAACAAATTATTTATTCGGTCAGACGTTTGCATTATTCTGAAAAGGCTTTTCGGCAGTTTTGAATCATTTCAATCACCTTGTAGGACGATAAGTTGTCGATTGTTTCCCTCCACAGCGTAAAACAGGTCCCGCGTTCCGCCAAAAGAATTTGAATGCGTCTTTTTAAACGCGATCTTGTCTCTCCCAGGTCAAGGACTACGACTGGGATTCCGGTGAAACGAAGCTCCCACGTTCCAAGTTGAGACGCGTTGCCCAAGTATAAATTGGCCAGTGACTCGCAGACGAATATCTGAGGAAATTCAATTCCCACATTAAAATAAATCGTTCCTAACATGGTCTCGAACTTTCAGTGGGATTTGCCTTAGTGTAATATACCATATGCTCTAAGGGATTTGCTTATTTTCACCTGCGTCTTAAGTCCCCGAAAGAAGGTTTCGAGTTGTTCACGTTCCAGTTGGCTGACTGGATCCAAGCGTGTTTCGTCGCTGTGTTCAGAACTGTCACTACCCTCGTAACTGGAGGTGGCGGATGTATCTGCTTCTCCCGTCGATGACAATCGTCTTCTTGTGCTTCCACTGTACTCGCTATAGTACGAAGAACTGTGCAGAGACAGATTTGACTGGAGGGCTGGACACGAAGAAGCGTAAACTGGACCGTTCATTTTCATCTGAAAGATAAAAATAACGAAGACTGTTAAGATAAATTTCAAAAAATCTGCAGTGCCTAAACAGAAGAAAAGAGAATTACAAAAAATAATAAAAACAACAATAATCATAGTATTAGTAATAAATGATTAAAAGATAGGAATAACGATATATTTCTGGTTCCGTATTGATAAAAAGAGTTCCCAAACTGTCGGATGTGCACACTGTGGCATCTTCCGTTCTAATTCGGACGATAATTTTGTTTAATGTGGTCATGCGCTCGCTTAAGTTTGATTGTCGCTTGGTAGTTGAACATCGAAGTGTGGTGGTACGTACATGTAAGGGAAATTTCCCTCGCGTAACATACTTCTATACATCCGGTGTTTCAGATTACGCGTACGAGAATCGAGACGTACACAATGCACTTCCTGAACATACTATAAGGAGAGCCCTCGTACTCGTTGTAACGATGATTTCAAATAATACTGCAGCACGCCGTAGAGTCTTTGAAAACGCAGTTATAATTTTTATCCTCCTTCGTATTATACGAATACTTGATATTTTTGCACAATTAAAACCACAGACCTCGCCGCGATTGCACGTTAGAATGGGTGTATCATAACCGACTCTCTGCTTCTTCCTGCAGAAAAGTGGAAATATATACCTGTACATGACAAAATCGTGTTTCTTGTAATTAATTTTGTTGGTGAATGGAACGCTTTGGACCCCCCCATTTTTCTGATTTCTTTTATTTCTGAACCACCATGAGTAATGTTTGTTTACTTACGGGTGTCATTTATTGTCGGCTATAATCGACAGCTGGTATTATTTAAAAGTCTTGAAGATATAGCTACATAGATGGTACATAGTATGTAATATATGATTAAACCGTTGTTCGGAAGTAAGCCCATTCGCAGAAGTAAGTAGAAACTTCCGGTTCGAGTTTCGTTTGGTCTAGTAGGTGCGACGTTGCGGTCTCAGGGTTTGCTTTACAAATTGTATCGTTCACACGCCGTTGTTCCTGAAAATTTTCAACGAAATCTCCTCGGTCGATACCGATATGGTGGATGCGGGTATACTGTCAAATGCACTACAATCCCTAATATACCTGCAGCGTTACGTTTGACCGAAAACGTTACGGGATACGAAATTAGAGAGATATTCCTAAAACTTTGAAAATTGCCATCGGCAAAAAAAATGCTGCCAAGTACACCTATGTAGCTTGCTACAGAAATTCCAACCTGTTGTGAATTGCGAACGGAATTTGTTGTGAAATCAGAATTTGTGATTCTAAATACCCCATATTCTGACTATATTGCAAATATAGATACGTCATCATGAAGTCAAAAATTCGTAAGAAAGCCAAGTTATTCGATAGATCGAGAGAACCTTCGCAGAGTTCGCCGGCGAGTTCTAATCATAAAAAATTTCGTAACATTGAATATTAAACTTTTTACGAGTAAGCCATTGCAGTCATGCAAGTCATGGTACATATATAATCTTTAATGGTTGTCATAATAGAGCATATAATTGCTTCAACGCCGCATAACTCAGCGAAAAAAAAAATGTTTACTGTTGAGCAAATTCCAATAACGTGTTTCAGAGGGAACATTTCAAGCTTCAAAATGATCGTAAGAAAAATTCAATTCGACTACTGAGACATTTGATGCATCGTCTCAAAGTTTGAGAGCCCACTTTGCTTTTTTGACATGAGTTGATTCAGGCTAGCATAACTTCTGAACGGAAAAACGTAATCCATATTGACGGAAAGCATGTGAAACGCAAAACTCCAAATTTCGAAACGCTTTTTTACGCAATTCTGTTGGTCAGTTCTTCGACAAGTTATGAGGTTCCGAAATCAGACGTTTGTCGGAGCGAAAATTGGCTAACCCGCTGATTTTTGTGCGTAGTGTACATTCGCTGTCGGCTAGTGAACCCCGGCCTACCGTACTTGGCGGCGATCCGCTACGACGAATCTTGATTTTATTTCTCCGAATTACTGATTGTGAAGAAAATTTAATATTTTCAGCGAGAGGTGATAAGTTATGTAGTCCAGAGATACTGCATTACAAAGCATCCCTCATAATACGTAAAAAGAGTTATTTTGGAAATGTGAACCAGCTGCCACCTTGACACGGTTTGCAGGTTTAATTCACGCTATTGTGAGTGTAGTGTGAATACGAATTGTAGTTACCATATCTGGTAAATACAGCGACAAGGTCCCGGGCAGACGCTATAATGTAAAAAAAAGTCGCACTGTTCTTCATTAGCATTAAGAACAAAAATAAATTGTCGTATGCCAAGGCTGATTGATACCATATATTGTCGGTATGTATTTCTATTTTTAGTTCGGTTGTATGTTTTGCCCAGACCTAGAAAATCGATCAAGTTTCGTGCCATCGCGGATCCAACCTCATATTCTAAGAATTCAGATACCTGGTTTGTCACCCCATTCATTTCGCAAAATGCTAGATGGTATGGTTGTATTTTGCAAAGGCTGCAACAATAATTTTCCAACTAAAATGAATTAGTAAACGAGAATATATGCAGGTATGGATAAAATTAGTTCGAAAAAGACAACACCAAATGATGTTTTTTTACATCCGATTATGATCAATCCGTCGTCGTCGTAGTATTTCAGCTCCCACTCGCTGCTCGGCTGCAAGGTTCTCTTCTAGCATAATTGACGTTCACAGTTATTATTAGACTAGTTTCTGAATTATACAAACATCCTTGGTTAATTAATTTACACCAAATAAGGAATGAAGAAATAAAAATTGGTAACGAAGGTAAAGTTTAACGTTGACGTATCAGATTGGTATGTAAATATTTTTCAAAAAACCTCGAAAACGTAAATTTCGTACATTTGAAATTGCGAGGATCCACTTCGCAGGCAGTTTGTTTTTTTTTTAGTGGGCAAAATATGTATTCATTTCATTTTGCCCTGTTTTTCTTTTCTTTTTTTAATTTGGTTATCAGCGCGGAAAATGAATTTGGGAAATGGAAGTGCGCGGTATTTTGCAAGCATTGGCCAGCTAAGATCACGCACGTAAAATTTTTGTGGTAGTGAGTATTGTGAATTGCCTGCACGCGGGCGCTAAGTACTAAAATACAAAAGCAACAAATAACATTTTGCCCATGTTAATCTCATGGAAAATAGAAAAGTCCGATGAGGGACACGTAAATATTAATATTAAGAGCTGAGATTTTAACAGGCATCTCGAAACTTTTGAGCCTGTGACGAAAAAAAAAGAGAGAAAAAGTTGTTTTCTGAAACACCCTAATATATAGTATATACATTATTGGATACCGCAAATTCCCGGATCGATGATCCACACCTTTCCGAATTATCACGACCGATAGCAAAATGCTACTACGTACAGGGTATCATGATATCGAGCCCTAGAACTCCCCTTATGATTCCGCTTATTCAGCACGTATGTCCGCGTAAAATACCGACCACCTGGTAACCCTACAGCGGTACACCACAGCGCTGTGCGCAACCTTTCGCCAATAACAAGCTCATTCATTGGCTCAATACACACCTACAGTCCTTTCGATAGATGCTGGAAACAAAGCAGATCGTCAGACTTTGATATTTTAATTCGGCAGTAAATTCGCGAGTATAAAGAATTTCGAGGGAATTCTTTCCCCTGCAAGATCGTTGGAAGATCGTGAGAGAAAAGACGCGTAATGTGTATATTCGAAGTAATCTTGAACCAGCTTCGATTTCTCCTTGCGTGTTTCCTCTTATTCTTTTGTAAGTGATTTTTTTTTGTTTAGAACTGTATTTCACGTGCGCGACGACATAGCTCGTATATCCGCTTCCATTAAAAGTGGCGGTGCGTTGTTCTTTCACAGTAGTTCACACAATTCCACACCTGTTAATGACCGCGAAGACACGCAATGAGAATGGAAGAATCCATTTCGATTCAACAAACAGCGGAACGCTATATAGATGTTGTAGATTAACTTCGACGTATGTCTACGCACTCCCTTGAAAATTAATAACCTGCATCATCGCGAAGCGGCAGACGGAGGCGAGCACTAGCCGTTGTTTCTCTTCATCGTATTACGACCGTCGCGTCGTCAGCCGTTGCGTAATTAAGAAGACAACTGAGACATACGGGAGGGTTTTTGACTCAAGAGCGATCTAATTACAGTTATGACCGAACACACGGCCTATGGCTATAAGTCGACGGCAAAGGCGAAGATGCTAGGAAACGCAGCGTTTGATCACCCCGGTGGGTGGGCGCCTCGATGAAGAATGAATTAAAGCGGCCAGAAAGGAAGCTGTCGTCATTTCTGTGACAGAGACGAATTCTTTATAAATTATACAGACTACGTAAGCTTTAAAATAATTTGACAACCCGGGAATTGCAGTCATCCCACGGTTAAAATCTTTCTTACTATCCCTTTAACCCGCGCGAATGAAATACGTTACATGCGCGGGTCGGATTATAACAAAATTAGAGTTGAATTCAACCGATCGTGGAAAACATTTTTCGTTATTCGGCAATTTTTCTATAGGATTGCATATAGGGAGGCTGAGTTTGTAGTTCAATGATTCCAAGCCTTGAACAGACCTGAGCAAATTTGCGCGCAAACCTATCTGCGTCTCGTTCTCATCCAACGATGAAGAAAATGACAGAGCTACGGTTTACGCTCAAATTCCCTCAGGTCTGTTCCAGGCTTTTGAGAGTAAGAAATATACGTCTGAAACGGTTGAACATCTTTCACGCCCAGTCGTACGCTGGGTGTTTACATCTGCAACGGTCGAAGAGTCGTTTCGCATTGTGAATAAGACCTAAAAACCGCATTACGGTTAATACGCCAAAGCGATGTACCTGCCTACCGTAGATTGAAATATAATAACGGAATGCTTGAATTTTCGTAGTATATCTTAAAAGCCAAGAAACTCGAAATATAAACATCGGTATAATGAATTACCACGAATCAGAGAGGTGGTAATCAACACTTTTCAGACCGTGAGCTATGAGGTACCCATCCTTTCAAAATTGGGAGAGCTAAAAAACACGGAAATCGCGTCCCTTTAATGCCTTTCGTGCGGCCGGAAGGGTGAAATTACAAATATCTGAAAGCTGATTGAGTTACCATAGCAACTTCATCTTTGAATATCGTGAGATCCTTGTTTTTCATTTTCCCACCATTTTTTTTCAGATACGCGCTATTTTACTTGAAGTGGCGCTTTGCTGTCCTCCTGCATGACTCACGTGGTCCCTCGCATAACGATGATCTAGATTTTATTTTATCGTTCCAGAAACAACGAGTCGAAATCAATCGTCGGCATTTTTGCTTGATATTCTTACGGATGCTTACTCGAACATAATACACATTACAAACCCGCATCCTTGCACATTATATAGATATGTTGAGTACGGGTAAGGTACTTATACCTGCAATCGATCAGTTGCAACTTTGGCAATGTATTCGAAATTCGAAATACAATATAATGTATAACAAGATTGAAAGTGGGAGTGTATCTTATAACAGTGCTGCATGTGCTCACGGTATGCGAGTACCTACCCGTAAAGCTACGTCGTCCACATGCACGTGTGAAGTTCTCGTGCGTAAGAGCCGCCATATCAAATACAGTTACAACGTATGAACGTAATTTAGATTATAAAGCGTGCGTTACTCATGAGTAACTACTTATCATACCCATGAAAATCCTGTGTACATTCTAAGATGACATGCCATAGAGGTTGCATCAATACTTGACCTTGATTTCTTATTTTCTGTTGCTATTGGCGTCCGTATAGATAGAGTGCAACTTTGGCAATCGTTATAACGAAATTTCGTTGCAGCTGTATCACAGTTATACGAGTTTGCTGCAGCAGTAGAGAAAATTTCTCCACAATGTGTGCGCGGTGAGAGTATATGTTGGAATGAAAAATTTCTTGGAAAATTGAAAGTATTAGAGCATATTCTTCGGAGATATGTGCTGTTGTATACGTGGGAAGATGAGTGGAAAAAACTGCCGGAAGATCAGCACGGTTGCATTCATGTCCTCTACTATAATATGTTGCAAATTATCAAGACTTCCGTTGCGCTACTCGACTGCAACTATATCATGTATATTATATCAATTTTGAATATCATCTACTCTTTCACAGAGAATCACAAAGCCTTACTCATTACGATCTTTGTGGGATCTACGCCCGGTCCGTACTTAAAGCTATACCTATATGCTATAACTGGATCGAGTCGTATACAATTTAGGATCGCGGAAATCAACGCGCAGGAAATAAGAATTTCTCTTTTCTTTTCGCAGTGCTAGGCTGCTGCTTTTGTAACCGTGTCTCCTGTACAGCGGGAGCGAGTTTTTCCTCATCTTGATCTTCCGGGTGGATGGTATGCAAATCAGATACGAATATATTTGCCATTATTTGATGTCAGTATGGGTCTCGAATTACGTAATTTATATTCAGATGAAAACAAAATATATTTTCCATTCATTATTACTACCTATGTTACTACAAAGCGAATTATTTTTACAGTTCGTTCGTCGAATAAGACCAAGTCGTTGAATGATTGTTAAAATTTGCATACCTTTTCGGAAAACGTACGTACATGGTCCTTTCAACCCTTTCTATGGCAAATTATTGTACCCATGTATTTGCGCAGACGCTTTTCCCTTCATAATTGTTGTAAGAAAACATTTTTCCGAGAATAAGTAATAGATGTGCAGCATGCCTACATCTTGCATGGGACGTCGTTTGTACGTACGTACATGGATTTCTGGCGAATTAATTTTTTTCCAGCTTACGTATTCTATAGAGATGCAGTCAACTCACGAAAAGATCTTGGTCACAGACGCGCAAACGAACCTTGACGGTTGTTGAGTATGTTGCCATATTAACTGCAGCAGATCGTCACAATTTATCATAGAGACACAGCACATATGTACCTACTATTATACACCTACCAATGCGATCGGACTATAATTCACGTTGCGAAAACCTAACGGTGAATAGGCCAGCAACGATTCGTCGCGCAGTACGTCTCTCCGTTCTGGATGTCATAAATTCAGATACGTAAACGTACCGCGACGCGACGTAGGTATTAAAGGAATCTGACCCATCGACGCCGCGACGCTCTGAATAATTTCCCGTATAAAATTTTCGCTCATCATCTTATACGTTTGCAGACAGAGATTAATGAAAGCCGAGCTGATAGGTACATAGATGGGTTATGAATGTGCACTTCGACTGTCCGTCTGTAGAACGGCCCAAGTTAATTAGACAAACGTATGTATAATACACTTAGGTATACATATATATGTATTCATTGTCGCAGGTATATATACAGCTACTAACTGGCCATCTATCCCAGATCGGTGCTCATAATTTACTCTACTAAATTCCTATAGATTAATACGAGAGATTATTATCAAGTATCGACCTAGCACCTATTACCGATGGTAATGAGGAATCCTCGATACAGCTTTCACTCAAGTGCGATTTCGTCCAACTCTGCACTCTGTACAACTCATTCATGCTGTAGTTATGTGAGAATGCATGAAGAATCATGCGGTGAAACAGGTAGAATCAAGAGAAAAAATTCAAGTCCTAGGCTATACGACGCAATTACTTTCAGCCAAAAACTCGTTGGATAATCATGTAATATAGACTTATGAGTACGATGCGTAAATATAATGTACGTACGTATATATATGTGGGTTATGGGTACACGTACTTGTATGTAATTTCTATAATGTACATGTAAATGTACATGTATAGATCAAATAAACAGTCTGACAGAGTGGGTGAGTCATCGAATGATCAGCCGCCTAATCCGAACCACTTTATACTAACAATTAGATTTTACGAGGTGGCCGCGCGGTCGTCCATTCCGGGAGTTGATGATAATTTTCAGAGAATCTGAGAGAGAATTCCTTCAAGAACGAAATATGTTTTCGAGAAAATCTACGAGTGACATTATTTACCGTGTGAATCAAGGTATACCTATAATTCGAGGGCGGATGGACGTTCGAAACGAGGTGCGAATCACTTGTGGAGACGTAAGTAATGACGATTGGAGGTATCACGCGTGCGTCGATCATAATTTGACATTCCGGGTAGCTATCAGCGATCAAGTCTCGCATTCAGAACTTTCAGATGGCACATACAAAAAGACTCACGTGTGCATACGTCGTTTAGTGTCAGGATTCACGACGCGATGATGAGTCATAAACGCAGAGATGGATATTACGAGTCGAGTTGTCTACGCTGAGAACTTGATATCCTTCAAAAATTGAAACATTGTTATAACAGAATTCCTTGACTCATCTACATGCTCGTCATTTTCTCGGTAAATTTTTACTCATTATTTTCTCGATTGTTCATCCAATCGGATTTTTTTTTACATTTTAATTTGCTTATACCTATATTTTGAAGGAGGGCGTATTCAATGAAAGTACACATTATGGACTTCATATTTGGGCATAACAAAACACTTCTAGTAGTTTGAGCCCAATCTGTGACCCGGAGTTATGATGTTCTCCTTGTTGTATTGTAGAGAAGAATTAAAACGTAGTTACGTTATTCGAGACATTTACTCGACCGGTGTTCCTTGCATCATCATCAACCTGTTTCGTTTACGTTCAAGACTATTGCCAGCGACTTTGAATTCTGTACAAATTTTATCAAAGTAGTTTATCTTAGTAGTTTGAATCTTGTCACATTTCGTGCGTTGTTAGACTATTTCAGGTTATAATTTCACATGATGCATTGTCTGATCCGGTGGTAGAGGCCAGGTATCCCTACAAACAATATTGAATAGCATTTGCTTCCGCATAGAATTGTTACGACATTTTTACCACAGAACGTTGCTGCTGACTACGACGAACCGTTTTTCATTTTTCCCGAGTTGTACGTACTGCGAAATGAATCGTTTATCGTAACGATGACATCATTCCCTTACCAAGAATTCATGATGGTCTCAAGTTCGCTCCAGTACTACACGCCGGAGTATAATAATTAACAATAATTAATACCCATGTCATATGAAACTCTCGTATCCGTGTTTGTTTTGGTATGAATACGATTACCCACACTGATTTTATTTCGAAAATAATATTTTTGGACGATCATCGTCAGCTGACGATCGACCATGAATGATTTAATTACGAAGAATCTTCCGTGATTTTCTGTACGTTGATGATTTCATTGAACCATTGTATAATTATCATTTCCCACTGACAATGAGCACTGAGGTTACACGGTGTGCTTCGAGGATAACCATTATTAAATATAAATGTCTTTACTTGAAGAAAGAATAGTTATTTGGCGGATAGATCGTTATGGTTCGGTGAAGTTTGAATTGAAGAGCTTTGTCTAGTTTCCAAGAACGAAGCTGCGGAAAACTAACAATACGCGGTTGCATCTTGCGCACACAGGCACAAGGAAGAGGTCAGAAGCTTTTAAAGCAAAAACTCTTACGTGTCTGAATTGGTACCCGCGAAGTTTATTGTCGCGGAACTCTAATCTCCGTATACCACAAAGTGCCCCAAACACAGAAGTGAAGTGAAGTAGAGGGAGAAGGAAAAGGAGAAGCAAGGACTTCTACTGTCGTCCCTTATTCGTTCTTCGTCTCAACGAAACAACTCGCATCTTCGGGAGCCGGGTCTCGAGATATATGCAGACTACTTTAAAACTGCTCTTATACCAGCTGCCATAGTCTGTGAGTGAAGAAACTCGGAGTGCATGAGAGACCAGGCGGAGAAACTTGCGCTGCAGATGCAAAGCAAAAAGAAAGATATTTTCTTTTTCTTCGGCCAATCCAGCCGGAGGTTCGTTCTACTGTGCACGTTTATCTCGATGACGCAAGCCGCACCGGATATGGAACAGACCCCCAAGGGTTAAGGGGCATTAATGAATTAATAGGGTCGCTAATAACTCATTAATTCGTGAGAGAAATGCTAACACAGCTCTGTGTCAAAGACCTTCTTTCCACCAAAATATTCATTTTCACAAAAATTATACATATAATACCGTCCGTTCTCTGATAAAGAGATGAAAATGGTAAAACAAGTCCAGATGTCGGAACAATTGCTACTTTTATTTCATTTTTTTCGTCTTTTTATTTCTCAATATGTACGTAACAACTTATAGAATTAATGATCTCCTGCGATGCAGCGGTAGTGGATCTGCATTATTTCTTTTCGTAGCAGCTGAAAACTTTACGTTTTTTTTTTCTCAATCACGTGTAATCGATCGACATTGTTCAACGATAACTGACCGATTTGCATTCGTTCATTTGAATATACGAACTTTGTGAGCATCAAGTATTGTAAAACGAGAGAAATTTTACTATACGACGTTGCTCGTGCCATAATACCCGTAATATATGTACATACATTCGTTCGTATAAATTCGTAAATACGTAAAAATTCTCGAATTTTCTAAAATTATAATGAGCGAATATAAAAGTTGTCCGATATTCCACCAACTGCAATGGAGCTAGCTTTCAGTTTTTATATGATTATAGATTCACGACAATAATAATGAAATGTTGCCTGGGGCGACGATGATGCGTGCATTGGAGAATAAAAAGGTACTCACATACCTATATTCCTCTATACAAGTTAGTTTTTATTAACTTTGGTGTTGTATTATGAAAGTTTCCACGTTCGTTTTACGTCCGTTTCTCCCGTAAGCTCCGCAATCGTGAAATTGATAGCGTAGCCTATAGTGATGGGGTTAATTACGCACCGCGGGTCATACTACTTTGATCATTATTACATACCCAACTTTTCTCGGGTAATATTTTAAGCTATGACTGAATTATAATCCGTGTTATAGAAAATCGAGCACATCGAATGAAATAAACACGAAATATTAATCTTGATCCTACTATATGTCTAAAGAGCAATATGAATGGTGCAGTTGCAGTGATTTCCGTTTATAGTTTGAAAAACGATAAATATCGCGTGTACACCATAAAACCTATATACACAACGCAAAAATGATCATTCGTCCGGGGGTTTCCTGTCTGGTAAAAAAAAATTCGCTCTCAATCCGTTTTCGATCGTAAAATATAATTGTTATACGGACACGCGCTATCGTGCCAAGATTGGAAACGAACGTGAATGGGAATGTAGGACAAAAAACTAATAATATTCCAATAACTGGAGGAAAAAAAAGGCCATCAATACGGAATAAAATTGGGAGAAACATGTATTCATATATGAGTATAGGGCGAAGAGTGTTTTTGACGAAAAAACGAGACTGAAACGATCTGCTAAAAAATTCCATTAGGGAATATCGCGGTGAAGGGCCCTTCGGCCGCGTGGCCTGCCTACAGTCAATCTCGAAAATATTCTTCAGCGTCTCCCGAGTATTGATAACGGAGATTTGTCGGTCTTTTACATAAGTACCTTTGCTCCTCTCCCTTTTAGCTCTAAATGTAACGCGTTGCTGTGATTTTTTTTTTTTTGGGTAAGAAATGCAGTTCAGATAACCTAATGAAACGTTCCGTACACAAGCAGTTTGAAACTGACTATGGGAATTGATTTATTTTTAAAACGATCGAAGAGTTTCATTTCCTCTACACGGTAGACATATTACGAGAAGGTCCTCGGTTAGCAAATGGTGCAACGTTGGCTGAAGTGGGCGTAAGTAGATCGTGACCTAATTACCTTCTTGAAGACTTCTCCGAAAAAGAAATCGCTGACCCTACAAAAAGTAGAAAAAAAATGAGGGGATACTCGGAGCCGAAGGACTCTTCCTTCGCTTGATTTATTATCCCAAGGTACGAAGGTTGAGAACGTATATACCTAACCTGACCTACATGCAACTGTTTTAACTGAAAAAAGAAGCTATCAGCCCCCTCAGTTTTAATCGGATAATTTTCAGGCTTGCACTAATGTCCAGCTGTAGGTCAACAGAACTTGGGCATAGTTGATAACGTATAAGTTAGCGAAGAATGAATATTGCTTGGTAATATTTCCAACGAGCTCTAACGAGACTTGTGTTCCATAATTCCCTTTGGAATTGTTAAGCAAAACCCTGACCGGGGAGGATTTAATGTAATCCCCGCATAGAATAAATAATTCTTGCCTTACCGATCAAGCAGTTACAATACGGCAATATATCGTGACGACCCTGTCGACACTTCTCTTGAGATTTGTTTCGTTTCAATCGTATTTTATTTATTTATATTCATTTTCTAATTTTTAAGAATTTTTTCATCCCTTGATCCTTTTTCCCGTAGCTGTCAAGGCCGGCTAGTAGTAGTTCGGTCGTGTTTGGTCCTCTAGAATTTTCAGACACGAAGATTTTTGTACGAGTCATAACGACCTTAATCTTACAAAGGCCTGACCGCAGACGACTGGCTGTAGCATCGGGGAGACCCTAAAATCTTACTACACCTGACAAGGCGCTTGTAAAAGGAAGAAGGAGTCGAAAATATCATCGTGGCTCATATTCCCCTCTTCGTTCATTCTTCGTGTCGTATTCTGTTCTCCTGTTTGATTCTTTCTCAGCGTTCTTTCAATCTCTCTGTTCCTTTCATTCCTTCTATTCTCTTCAGTCTCTCCATTTTGCAAACTCTATTCTTCATTTCGTTATTCCTCATATTGCGGTATATCGTTGCACCATTTCTTTATTTGTTTCTTTATTTATTTCACTTCTTTTATACTATAGCTAGAATATCATACGCGTGCACCTGTATACGTATGCACCAAGGGAAGAAAAATCCGATGGTTACTCCGTTAACATCATCAGTTTTGACTATCCTCTGCTACGAGAAAAAATTCATTGAGGAATATGATTGAGAAAGTTGCGTGAACTTTGATGTCTGCACTTGTTTCAAATTCATTCAGAATTGTATGACATAATTTTCTGGTGTACAGGATTTTAAATTCCTATGTGTATTTTCACATGTGGACCACCGAATCGCGTTCTCCGTACATATCTGCGATGCACAAAGATTTTCACAGAAATATATGTATACCCATATATATGTATACGTACTCTCCATAGGTGAAACGGACAGGATTTTGTTCCGCGAATTTGGGTTACCGCAATGGCCAATTCTTTTTCGCCGAAGAACCGGTCAACGAACTTTTTTGCCGCAGGCTTAAATGTGAAGAATCCAAGCCGGTCCATCGGTGAGAAAGTCCTGCACCACCTCGCGAACTACTGCATCTGAATTCAAGACCTGCGCCTGGAATTTTGATGTTTCTCTCTCTCTTTCTCTCTCTCTCTTTTTTTGTTTTTTACCCAAACTTTTTTCTCCGTTTTCTATCTTTTTGTTTAATTTAAACAGGAACGTTCCGACGCCGCGAACCTCCGATACCGGCTTTATACAGGGTGGGTCACTTCAAGTGTCGAGAATGGGAGAGACTCAATAGGCACTAGCTGGTCCCGCCCCTTGAGCTAATCAACAACTAGAAGAATTACCAAGAAATTGTATCTTGTTTTTTCGTAAGAATTTCGGTCGACCAAATTCTTCTAGTTGTTGAATGGCTCAAGGGGTAGGACTTCGTGCCTATTGAGTCCCTCCCATTCTCGACACTTGGAGTGAATCACCCTGTATATACCGTCGTGTTATTGCGCATCTTCAGACTGAAAGAGTTTCACGGGCCTTTAGCTTGCATCGTCTCCGAAACACCTTTGGCGGCTTACCTTCAGGAGAGTCTTCCAAAAATACTATTTCTCCGTGTTAGAATGGCGCAGCTGCATCAATTTGTAAGATATAAAATTTTGTTCCGTTACAAGCGCAAAATATTATGCAGACAATAATTCTATGGGTTACCGTATGAGACTGCGAATGATTCATCCATTAAAGTTGACTTTTTCTTCTGTCGGAGTCTGGGATCAGACGTACCGAAAGGTCGGTAACTAATATAGGGGTCCTATAACATTCGCCTTACCATGAACAGAATTTGAGATTACCTGATCCGGCCCAGATCAAAGACTTTTGATTAATTCAATGTACGTGGGAAACCTTTGAGTCTGAATACCAACGATGGTATCCGAACTCGCATGTGGAGATTTCGTGCGGTTAATTAAATAAATAAATCGCTCGTGCTATACGAATAAATAATTACGCGTGCATGATTCAACAATTTTATTATTGGGTTCACCTGAATTGGCGATGAAAGAGGATTCAAACGTTATTGTTCGGTTTAAAGAAACAGTTCGAAGTTCGTCAAGTTTATTTATCTTATTAGACTCCGCGGTAACCGTAAGTAAAGAGTGTAGAATGACTCGGACAATTAAGGTATTAATCAATTAAGAATCGCCCTTCAGAGCTGAACGAGGCGAACTGAAGTGAACATACTTGAATTCTACTTTGTTCTTCTAGTTCTTGTTCAGAATCATCCACCGTGAAGAAACTATAGCCACGGTACGTTGCGTTGTTGTTTTCCTGCAACGGCTTTCCCATGTTCAACAAGTCGATAAAAAAATCATGATAGTAAAAAATTATTCATCAATTCCACGATAGCGACTCAACCCGTCGCTCTAACATCAATTTCAAAATATGCAGAGAAAATGTAAATTATACATACTGTCTGACTTTTACCTTATAGATCAACTCCTCGTTTGTCATTCTCACCGACATAAGCATGGACAAAAAAAAAAGTGATACAAACAACGTCATATCCACTTTAACGATGATTAGATGCAGCGTATAAGTCGGTCGGAACGGTCGGAATGAATTCTTCGTTATTTATCTATTCCTAACATATATAACATCAAAGCAGAGTAGGCAAGGGGCGAAGTGGTTTGATGGGATGTGATTTTCGTTCAAATCTTGATTTCTGAAGACGTAGATATAATGAGGCATTCCACGTCAAACCGACGGGTCATCGGCCTGACCCCTTGGGATTTTAATATCCCATGAATTTAGTTCGTTTCGGCCAAAAACGACACTTCCAATTTTTCGAAATTTTTCCGCCATCAGTTCACATTTCTTACGCGACCCGAACAACAAGACGGTCAAAATAATCCGTAATTTTGATTTATAATTGCAATCTGCAATTTCACGTTGATTGTGTCAATTTGAAGAAATATGGAAGTACTCGAGGACGTGGGTGAAAACGAGGATCGGATCGTCAACACTTGCGGTATACCATGACGTATAGGTAGGTATACCCAAACATGTGATCCTATATCTTTCATTGTCAGTTCGGAATGGATATAGAAGCGAATAGGTCGCAGAGGTCGGACTGTCCTTTTTTCCCCGTCTAATTTTTGAAGGGTCCGTAAAATCGTTTGTTCCTCCTAGATGTAACGGCAATCCTTGCGGTCGAATTTCTCGGCGGCACCTTTGACTCGTTGATACAACTTTCGTAACTTATCAGAGCTGCTGAATACATTTCTGGGCGTGGTTAGTCAACGTTATTAGTTGTCGTACGTTGGACCGTGTGTGACAAATAATCTTGGACACGACATGTAAGCGCCCTCGCAATTTCGTGTTTATGTCCGTAAATTACGAAACTGCACATGCTGCGCTACGCCCTGAATCGTTGCAAGCAATACATGGGTAGCAATTTCGAATGTCCATCTTCATTTTCGTGTACCATTTTGATTTCTTAATAATACATTATAGGTATAGTGCTCATAGCGTTAAAATCTCGCGAGGAGACATCGATTTTGTGTCATAGACGGTTCGACCGTCGTCTTACGATTCTCGTCGTTATCGTACATACATATATACATATATACTACATTTCCCACACCATCACTTGTTCCTATATAATATTTTCTATAGATATGATTGGGATAAGCTGCGGAGTGTACACGATACACACGAGGGTATATCGCATCAATCATTTTGCTGACCGCTCTTAATTGGTTCGTTGCGTACTGGGCGTTCGCATAACGTTTCATCCTTTTCGCAGTGGGGGAACAGAAGTATTATCAATTCTGCTGCATACGCATGTTATGAAATTACTAAAATCTCTTCGTTGACGGTTAGCGTCATGTTCCAAAAATAGCAGAGCGTTTTTTTTTGATCAGGTGAAACTACAAATCCTTCCATCATTCGACTTGGTACATGCATTCGAACGATCGATATTATACGTATAACCATAGTAGAATGTCCACGTAATTTGCTAAACTTTTTTTATGATGTGAGCTAGCGATACCATCCGATGCTCGTCTTAATTATCGTCTGCGTATAAAATAACAACATCCGGATCAAATGGACAAGGCCTGAGCACGTAAAGGATAGTAGGCTAGGAATAGCCAGCATCTGCTTCGAGGTGGACAACAAGAAGAACCGCACAGGTTATCTAGCAGGCTACCCGAAACGGATATCCGATTAGGTGCCCGCGATTAACACCGATATCCAAGGGCGGGTATCGTTGTTCCATCTAGATAATTATGTGTGCATAACTTTCTTCGGGTGGGGCCGAAGGCTCTTTCTTCTTTGCGTTTCTGAAACTATGTAAAGTTATAAGCATCCTGTCGTCGCACGATGATCAATGCGGTTTATGACGTCATACGAGACGTCACATCCTCATATCGCAATGGTTTCTTCTAATAACAATTTTTGATTACACGTGTGTTTCGTGTGAGGATGAGATGGTCAGGAACAGGTTGGATTCATTACGCGCGTAAACGAATGTTTTATTGTTAGAGAGTCGGGAGATTCGGGTTGCAGCTCGTAGCAAAGCGGACTATTAAATCGATGTACACATATATACACTCATACGTACACATACCTGAAATATATTTATTAATTCATTCTACGAATCCATTCGTTTTATCGATCTTTCATCAACTGTTCAGCGAATGCTGTTTTACATTTCAAGTCTCCAGCCACGGATCATCGCCGTGTCGATCGATTGACAACAAATAAAGGTAAGATGTCAAAGTTTATACCACGCAACGCAACTCACATATAATAATGTAGCGAGATCATATAGTGTCTTATCAAAGTTCTCGTTACGTCGCGGTCGTGTTAATGGAGGAATGAGCAGAAGCGAGGATTAGCAGATATTTGATTGGTTATACGGTGCACGTAACTTAGATCCTTAGAAAAATAATTAATCATCTAACAAAACGATTTCGCGCTTGTATTAATTTCTGAAAAAATTTAACTGAACCGACTCATGAGTGTTCATATGTCGCCGCTTGCACACGTTTATATAGGTATGATAACACTGTGGTGATTCTACCTACAACCGCAGTCGGGGGCAATTTATTTCTTATCAAGGAGTGTAACGAATGATAATAGATTCACAATCGCCATGGCAATTAATGAGCTGCTTAAAATACGTGACAAATTACCCAAATGAAATAGTTTTAAAATAATTTGAATTATATGCTTTAAATTCCGCACCGTGCAAGAATGAATATGATAAATTCTGCACCCGATGTAAATGTATCGGCGAGTGTCCATTTTGTGGGAAACGCTCGAACTTTGATCTCGATCCATTTGGAAGGGGGTATTGATCCAGCCGGTAGATTTTTATCGCTATCAATCGTTCCCAAAGATAGAGCGGTTTCGATTGGCACGAGCGAGTCATCGAACGTAATGTAGTGCTGCGATTCGGCGTAAGAATGCCTGTCGACGATTATCGGAGATTTAAAATTTTAAGAGCCGTGACACCCTGTCTAATCATGCGGTTGATGATCAGGGACAATCCGAATTTTTAATCGAGTGCTCGTAGATAACGATGCTCATCGAAATTATCTATCGCGTAAATTACAATATACGTGCGCACGTGACGTGCAGATATGTATTACGCACGAGATTACGCACGTACGTGTATGGGCGTTTTCGATGACATCCTACACGTATACATAATGGGCGTTCGTTATCATCGTTCATTTTCTACCATTGTTATTCCGATATCGACAATCATGCGATATATTATTTGGAGTCTTAGGGAAGGGAAAGGATTCCATCTAGCCGTACAAAAATTTACCATGAATGGGCATCGAATAATATAGTGCTCCAAAACTGGGAACTTACATCGATACGAAGGTCCGTTTTCGGTTTTTAAAGACTGTAGTCGAACGATGAAAAGTAAGTCTCATTAGAATCCTGGATTAAAGTTTCTCGTACGGCGTTATACCTGTGTATTGTGGATAAGCATGCCGTTGATTACGAGAATGATATTTTTCACCAGAATAACCGAACCGTCAACACCAAAATTCACACAACACCAACTCTGTATACAATTCGACGTCAATCACTGATTTTTTTCGTCTTTCACTTATCATCAGCACAATACAATCGAAAGTCCTGACAATTCTTCGATTCTCCCGGTGGCGTAAGAGCTCGTGAAAAGATTTTTGCTCCTCACATCGACCCGAAGTTTGAAAAATCAAACGAGCGGTAATTAGGAGATTATTCGATATCTGGGATGATAACTTTAGGGAAAAGATAAAACATACGAATGAAATATCCTCCACCGATGTAATATTCAGTGCGGTTTAACGTAGAATTTCCATCTGTCGACGGTTTTTAACTCCACATCGACTACCTCGCACTTTATTCATCTACGTCCGTGCGACGCGACGAGTGACGGTGAACTGTGTCCCGCCAAGAACTGCGGCAAGCCTGCGACCCGCCAGGACCCGGGCCGAGCCGGGCCGAAGCTGCGGCCGGGGATATCACGGAGAACGGGCAAACTTTCCTTCGCTTCTTAACGAAACGTACGTTATTGATAATTAGCCCCCCCACCGACACCCCGTGCAGCAATCACGCGCATCTAATTTGGAAATCTGAACCAAATTACCTGCTAATCACCAATATGTTGGAATGACGATGATTACATATTTCGCGATCAAAAAATTAGATCATATGCAAAATTTGTATTACATCAAAAATTAAGTACCAAACCCCCATTTTTTTGTGGCAAAATTTTAGAAAATTCATGCTTCCGAATTGCTGCGAGTGAAACGTATGTCACAAACAATGAATACGATCCGAATATTTGAATTTCCGAACCAAGTGCAATTTGTACCCGCAATTCGTTCCATTTTCGAAGCAGTTGGATGCCCTTAAATGATAAATCATAATCCTCACTTCTTCGTGGGTTACGCCCTCGTCATCAGCCCTCCGTATCATTCGCACATTTAACATCGATAATTCATTCAACGATTCAACGTGCAATCACTACACATACTTGTACCGAGAATTTTCTTCGATATACTTGCTACTCCGTACCGCCTGAAGCTTGGACATATCCTCCTTCAGGCGCTACGGCGTGGCCAGTATAGTAATAAAATTATCGGTATATACGTAATCCTAGATCATGTGCGCAGCATCATCGCATCATGATGTAATATAAATACATACAGTATTGCGGTGAGAAGCGCTGTAACGTGGGTGTGATCAATCAGCAATTATTAACGCGCGAATAGAAAAAAAAAGCTGTTCGCGAAAATTACGCTGACCGCTGTACGATATAATATAATACTGGGGGCGAATTTTGCTAAACCAGATTCTGCTTGTATAAGATGAATAACAAAAAATTAATAGACTTATGCGCCAAAACGATTTACGATTACGGTATACATCATGCGCCTCGCAAGATTGATTCTGACTCATTTTCCCACAAAAAACAATAGGTCTTTGAGTAGAAACATACTTTAAGTTATACGTGTATAATGTATACGTGAGCGGATTTTTACTCATCCTATAATCAAGTTTGCCCATGACTGACTGACTCCGTCCGCTCAGCTGACGACCGCGGAATTCTGATCAATATTTTACGTTCCTAACGATGCCCCTGTTTCACCGTATCGTCGCCGTGATTAACTCGCGTAATTTACTCTTGAATGAACTCAACGTATTTCGATCACTGTATATTACTGTATGAATCATTATGCGGATCGTAAGGGCATATATACGTTTTAATTAGACGTAATTCTGATCGAACCGATAACGTTTTCAAGAATTATGATGCAATTATTTACATATTATATTATAAATTGAACGTAACTATCAAATGGAAAAATTCCCGAGGTCAAAAAGCACGCAGGTGCGTCATTGTGGTTTTTATTGCATAACTGCAACATCCGCAGCAGCACCTTTACATAGATTCTTATGCACAAAGTGCAGTCGAGGTAATCGATTTACAATATATCAGATTCATATGACACGCAACTATCTTCACGGCGCTTCAATTTTAGCCATGCATTCCAATGCATATAGCAATTCTTCTATTTTTCACCTCATGCGTTTTTATAAATTAGGTGAAAATTAGTTTTCGTTCGGTGATTATGTTCGCCTAGCCGATTAGCCGTATACATGGCGTGTACGGGGGTTCTCTGGGGCGACTTTATATACGATGGGAGTGTTGAAAGTGGTAGTGGGACGTTCGGTGAGTCGCTTTGTTGATTAAACCCGCGGTTCAGCGCTCTCGGTAAGTTCGTTCGAATTAGGCCAGCCCTCCTGAACATGGTGCTCAGACGCGTATAACAGCTGATAAGCGCGCGTTGAATAATAAACAACGAGTAGGTGGTGTACGCATTTAAAGTTTTGGTGTTGCAAAAAATGCGATATATATGTATATATCCACGGTAACACCGGCATTCCGAATCACCGCGCGCTATACGGTCGCGCAATAGAAAAAATATGAGGGAACGGGATTAATCCCCGCGCAAGAACCAACGATGGAGAGAACGACGCCGGATTAGAGACTGATAACTGTCTATCGGATTACCACTCCTAATGGTATTAGAATTTATAGAATTTAGAATACCGCGTTGCAGTCGAAACGCGTCAGCTTCGGTCTGAAGTTTATTCCGTAGATTTTCAATTCGAGAAATATCGAATTGAAAGGGCATAAGGGCATATATATTCGAGAAATATCGAATTAAAAATCTGGAATCATCGTCGATGTCACGTTCGCTTCTTTCAGACGTTAACCGTACACCGTAGAGATTATCACGGAAACGCTTGCGAAATAACGAGGTTCGAAAATCTGCTGACAAAGTCTGTGCATCACGGTGTAACAGCTGTTGTAAGTATATAGGTATAAAATATACATTGCCCGATGCAGTTGGAATCTCGGTCGCCTGGACTATGCGCCTTTTCGTCGACCCACGTGTTAACCGAAGCGTTTCACCGCAATCATTATTATAACCGAATGATTTATCGTTCGATCAGTTCGCGTTTTGGTATCCGGTCAAACACATGACGTACACCCGACTACGTCTGCAGGCCTATCGGCAAGGATGCCACTTTATTCTACTTTTTCCACTTTCTTTTTTTGCGATTCGGGTAACATAGCTCCAACTTGTACATGGTTCTGGTGCACCGATAAAAGTTCTCTCTACTCTTTTCCGGTTCCTAATTATAATTTTGATGTTTCACAATAGGTATGTACGTATGCGCGTACGATTTTATCACAACTGATAAAGTACTCGTCTTTCTCTCTGGTCTTTCTTTCCAATCGAGGAATTTCAATGCTTTCACGATAATCAAGCACATTTTACGAACTCATATATTCTGCACGATAGTCGCGCGGTGATTCAGCAGAAGAAGAAGCACGGCGATTCTATACCCATAAGACTATTTTGCTCCAGACTTGATTAATTCTATTTTACAACGGGCGAGAGTCGGCTCCAACTTTTATATTACCCAGACAGAAATTCGCCCATGGGTTCGACTCGTTGTCGCTCATATGTTTGCCTTCCTCCGCCGCCCTGTTCCCCCGTTCCACGAGAAACGGATGGATGGCTGCGAATCCTTGGTACGGGAAAACTGCTTCCACGAATACCGATATACGTACCTCGATACATACATACATACATAGGCCTCTTTAAATCGTCGAAGATGTGCCCTGCACATGGTACAAGCATCAGACCGTGAACAGGATTGCAGTTCCTAGCAGCAAAGAAGGAAATGAAAATCTTATTCCGAGAGAAACCACACGCAATAGTATGCCTATGTATACACACACACACACCTAGGCGTATAAACCCTGAGTGCAACCGTCCGTAATATTAGAATTTCACGACATTTACGGTGGTTTTCCTCCATCGGAGGAATAACGACGCTCGAGAAAGGAGGAAGGGCCGCCCGTCAATTTGGCAAAGCGCGGATTATGATATTTTAGAAAAACTTGGGGACAGCGGGATAAGTTTGATTATATTTTCACAGTTATATCTATGGAGTTCAATTTTCTCGATAATCTATGCTGTTGATTCGAGAAGCAAAAAAACAAACAATCACGTGACAACGGAATATCGATCGAATTATACGTTGATGTGAATTCCCGCCATGTGGGTAGTTATGTAGTCGGATTTCTTGCCACTTTATATTATCTTTGAGCAAAAAGCAGCGTTCGAAGCTACTGCGGAATTTCAGTCACCGAGATTCAATAGACGAAGAAAGGATCGGGTAATATAAATTGTTATTGATTGCGTAGGGATTAATTTGGCTTTGGTTTTGTTGATCTTAATTCGAACCGCAGCCGTGCCGTAATTCATTATACAAGAGGTGGAAGCTGGTGGAATTACTTTGTAAGTATGAGAATCTCTCGCTTTTGTTGTCACATTTTGCAAATACTATACGAATTCTATATCGCTGCCGTTGCCCACGATATCCCACATAATGGACTAGGACTATGCGCGGGATAACGACGGTGTTATTCACGGTAGAGTAACCAAGGGAATCTGCCTCGTCGGAAGGATATACAGTTACCTGTTTATGTACGTGTGAACTTCTCACACGTACGAGTTAAACTCAAAGTAACACACCACCAGAGAGCATGTGAGAATTAATTTATAGGTGAACATAATATGAATTATAAATGGATACGCGCGCGTGCAGGAAGGCTTGGATAAATATACATGTACCAGATACATATACCTATACGGTGCATGATCCGGTTTGATATTACGCTCACATGATCGCGTTATTTAGGGGCTAGGTTATTTTTCATTCGGTACATTTCCTCGCGATGATGAGAACTACAGCCCCCCCCCCCCGAGCCCGTAGATATAAGGGATGTGCAAAACTAGGTTGGAACTGCTAGCTGTGTAACCACGATACTTTGAAAACTTTTAGCTGATCCGCTTGAACGTTTCAAAGTTATGCTGGAAGTTATGTGCTACGGTAATAGTAATTTGGGTGGTTATATTACACAGTGAATGATTTCATAAATAAAGGACTGTAGTTCGAAACAAACAGTAGGAAGACAAAGAAATAAGATCGAAGCGTTGATGATGCATTCGGTGAACTGTAAAGAAAAACTACAGAATGAAACCAATGAAATAATAGTACATTGTTTACCGAGCGAGAAAACGGTCGCTTCCGCGCCGAGTACGAAGGTGAACTCCGAGGCGAACATACTATTTTTTACAACAGCGTTGCCGCGGAGGGAAATTAACGAGTTTCCATCCGCAAGGGAGGAGGATGGCAATCGAATGGTTTTCATCCTCGTTTGCGGATGGAAACTCGCTGGTTTCCCTCCGCTGTTGTAAAAAAGTACGTTACCTCACCAGCAAAGGTGTATGTACACTTGGCGAGATCATAAGTGGCGTAGTTAGACACTACGCGATGAGCTGTAGGTTGGCATAAGATACATATCCCTAGTCTAGGCAGCGAACGAGGGTTTGATTTTTCGCAAAAATCTCAAGAACTGATTGAGATTTTCAAAATTTAGCAAAAGATTCGGAAAGACGAGGAAATTTCCTCAAAAAAGTCTCGACTCCCGGAACTAGAGGACCATTATTTATTATTTTTCTATAAGCGTGAAAATAATAAATAATGGTCCTCTAGTTCCGGGAGTCGAAACTTTTGTGAGGAAATTTCCTCCTCTTTTCGAATCTTTTTCTAAATTTTGAAAATCTCAATCAGTTCTTGAGATATTTGCGAAAAATCGAACCCCCGTTTGCTGCCTAGACTAGGGATATTTCATGCCAACCTACAGCTCGTCGCGTAGTATCTAACTACGCCACTTATGATCTCGCCAAGTGTACGTTGAAAGCCCGCAGTCGTGCGATCAAACCCTGCAGAACGTTGTTGCTCCTTTCGAACTGAAATGGTAATGCAAGTAAATACATACATATCTGACACACGCCGTCAGTTTGATTCGAATATTATACGTACAAAGGTACGCGCACCAACATGTAACTATACGAGTAGGTATATTGTCCCCCTAAAAGGCACCTACAATGCAAAAATTCTCGCAAAGTACCTTAATTGTTTGACGATTACTATTATTCAAATATCTTTAATGAAAGAAAAATTCATCAACAATAGGAAAAAAAGGGATTCATGTCAATTACTGATTGTGCCGATTACATGTAACTTTGCATCATGCATTGCATATAGTAGTACGATTTTTTCAAATTTGCTGTAATATTAATAATATGGGAGCTGTTAATTAAAACAAAAATCCCCACTCCGCCTTCGAGCTCCTGTCGCAGTAAATATACTCGGTAGGGCGTCCGTTCTTTTGAATGTACTTGGCGCGAGAACCTACCGAGTCTCTTGATATTCCAAGGTGCAACGACCGCCCGGGAGGAAACTGCCCATGCGGTGGTTCAGCAGCTCTGATACAACTCGTTGAGACTATGGAGTGAGCGAGGTTTTACATTTACTTGGCTAGTTAATGTAAGGAAAGAATTTTTAGTGTTTACGCGAGCAAATGCATCGGAAGGTAAAGACGTTGAGTTATAATCGAAGAAGATAAGTATGTGCACTGTGCAGGTTGGTTTACGTTCCGACTTTCGGGCTTTGCGAATTCAGTCACTGATTTTATCTTGGTCGACACAACTGACCAGGCATTATGGGACGGACAACACGACCGAGTATCAGAAATTATTCAACATCGCATGAAAAAGTCCTATCGAAATCTGCTACAGGAAGCTAAGACTTTCAGATCAGAACTGAAGCTTATCAAAAAATGAAGTTGGAGAAAAAGAGATACAACTGAATGACGAGATATTACCAAGTCCATGGTCGGCATTTACACACCGTATTTTTATTCCATCACCGTGCAGCTTGTCACCTGATCAATCACCCGCCGGAGTATCGGAATGGAAAACTGATGGGAACTGGAATGTAGTAATTTCACATTTCACGTAATATTATCATTATTTTATGGTCTTACACATACATGCAAATTGTAACAACGTATTCGTAGCGCTGTTCCAATGGAGTGACTATTACGTATTATATTCATGACTATCCTGTGTAACACACATTCAGCTCATCCTGGACACATGTATAAGAGCATCAGAGCATTACACAAGAGTTAATATCATAATGGGCATGAGCTATGTATGGCAACCCATCGTTGTTCAATCGGGAAGATTGTCCGTCGCTCCGGTGTTACAATCGATATGATATACCATACATGAGGCGAGCACTTGGATTCCTTATATCTCAACCAACGAAAAGCTTCAGGGAGAGTAAAGACAGGAATGAAAATACATTTTCATTACTTATTGGCGGAGTATCATCGCCCATGAATTAAAGGAGTGGGTTAGAGAAGCGCCTAATTAAACCGGTGTAGGAGATATATCGGAAAACACTTTGCTATACATGTATGGATGGATAGAGTTTCACCAATCGATTCCATCCAATCATCTCTGATTTCTTCGCACACTAATTTAACGAGTGGGTTCCGTTTTTTGGGTCTATCCTTACAATGATAGGATTGAACCGAAATTAGATCGCATTTTTCAGTTTCCGATCTCGACTGGAACTCTGAATAATGTGTATTCATTTAGGTACAGTGTTCGTTCGTTGAGATTAAGAAATTTATTTAGTAGAGGAGTTGAAAAGTTTCGTTATTTTATTCGGTGCAATATTGCTGCTCGACGCGATAAGGCAAATTTATTTATGATACGTTTTTACGACCCACCCGTCTCGGTGGTTGACGTCATATTCTCAGCGTCCTTATTTTTCAACGTCAACATATCCGTGGTTGAGGGATAGAAAAATATACTAAAAATTGTACACGGAAAGAAATCCTTCGGGCCTGATAGGCCTGATAGGAATACCATTCTAGTCGAGAAATATGGTGAAATTAAAAAGAAATTATGTTCTGATTAAGTGAACAAATCTTAATATTGGAATGCCCGGATTGTTCGATGCCCCTTACGAATATCGTTGTTTGAATTTTCCTAAACTATGCATTCGCATGAGAGATCTAAGCCACTTTGGTTTAGTTATTTTTCGAAGATACGCATATCCCTGAAGCAAATTCAGAATATTGACGTTCTGTCATTCCGCAGTATTAAGACCAACGAATCGGTATTGTTGTATTACTGAAACTCGATTATGAAAACTGAAAAACCTAATGTACATTGTACGGTTTGGAGATTCAACTGTACCGCTTTAGCTGGCAGAATCTTATTTCATTGCTGGTCCCGCTAGTCAATCAGAACAGTATCGCTGAATTTATTATGCGTTATATATGCTTGAATCAGCCACATCGGTATAGCTAATTCTAATGCCCCGTATATAAGTTTCAACAAGTTCAGTGGTCCACGGTCTTCGTCGGCGCGAAACATGCAGCAGAGAATTTTAGTCGATTGCTTAAATTCGTCTAGTTCAGACGCGAAAGCATATAAGGAATAAAAATATTGTAAATATTTTCTTTGATTATCATACGACATGGATGATTGGGTGAAGGCCACGTTGCACCTATGGAATTTGCAATCGTAATAAATAAAATCATAGCTTCAGAACGTATTTATTTTTGTTTCTTCTATCATTATTTCTAATATTTGTAATTTGGTATTCCACTATAAGCGTAGTTAATGTTTCAAATTATGCACAGTTAAGACAACACACCCTATACTTTCACTGTATAAAATTATACTGATAATGTAATGTTATTAATCTTTGGATGGTAAAGAAATAAGGCTAACAATAAGGTACGAGGGTCCGATTAGCAGTAGTGCGAGTTAGGTTTAGTTATCGTAGCTATGCACCTATAAATCAACCTTTTTCGGTGGTTTTCCCATGACCAGAATGAATCGTCGAGCGACTTTGTCCGTATGGTTAGGTCCTAGCAATATCTAATTCGTTGGAGTAGCGGGAATATAAAGATGTTCATAACTAAACAGATCTAGTGGTCGCATGCACCTTCGTATAGGCATCATAGCTATACTCGGTATAGTTGATCTGCACGCTCTTGATTTTGTCTGTTACAGCAATACTCGCTAACCAAGCTAGTTCTATTCGAGACATTGATATCTTTTCAATATAATAAATCCATATCAACGATAAACACTGACCAGAAACGTATAAGTTGAATAGCAATATGGTATGGCAGTCAGTATTTTTAGCACGAATTTTGACTTGGGAAGAAAAACGAGAAGGATATAATATGCACAATTCTAACTCTCATTGTCAGAGCGCCTTTGCAAATATTCCCTACGAGATAACTTTCTCGCGTTTGAAATAGATAATTACTTAATAATTCATTCGTCTGATCTCAACGATATAATATTATCACAACTGGACTGATTGTGAATCATGAATCAAATTTTTTAACGTCAGCATCTCGGGAGTTTGTTTCATTAATTTTCTTATACTCCTTTGTTTTTTTTTTTCTAGTTCAACGGAATATCCCAGGTGACCGATGTCGGTGAAAGTCACTCCGCACTTATACACGAGAGTATTACGTTCTGCGGTTGTATACATATATGGGTAGGGAGATTTAGCGATCACCGCACGGGCGTCACGTTTGAGGTAATGCCGATATCGTGATATGTATATTAATTTTATTTTGCTTCGTGTAGAACTAAATGATGTATTCGGAATTTAATCATCGTGCCCTCTTGATTTCGATAATACATATATATAAAATCCCGCCGCAATATCGGATATTATACACACAAGTCGGTGAACGTGTACGCGAATCATCCGGCAGCTGAAATAATTGAGGATTGTTGTAACAAATCATCATTTTCATTGTTATCATCGTTATTGTTATTGTGTTCGCAATAATCCCACGTTTAAATATATTATGCTTCGTTCGCAGTATCTCGACGATGAGACATTGTTACTCATGCAGTAATTTGCCAGGGGGTCTGCCAGTTCGCGACACGCTTACTATACGTATAACCATGCAATCAAATTATAGTGAGGTAGAATAGTACCCACTTTTTTATTTACGCCTAAATACTACTTACAAAGGGTGTTAATAAATAATTCTGTTAAACTCAAGGGGGCGATAAAGTGTACTTGAACAAGTAATTCGAGGTGAGTAACCCATGGTTGGAGGCGTTGAAGGTCGTAGGTAAAGAGCCTGGTCCTAGATTTTTTCTCTTTACACTTGACTGTTTTTCTCTCCTTTGTTTGTTCATCACATTTTCGTTGTTTCCGGGTAGGAGTTCAATTCGTATGACGAAGGTTCTGCGGACGACCCTTGACGTCTGTTCGAGCCAGAATGATGTTTCACTGTACAACGAGGGTCAAGAACCAGAAGGACGTAACTTATAATTTTTCGGTCAGAGGCCGCTGTACGTTGGGTTCGAACGTTGAAAGGTATAATGTATATTGTTCCCATTTCAGGGTAAGGTCTCAACGATTCATTTCCTGCACTTCCGATAACGGACATCATAATTTGAAACAACGTAATCTTTACCTACATGCAGGAAATGGAGAGAAAACTCCTCTCGCGTGTAGTGAAGGTATAATATAGAAACATATACGTTATGATTTTATGAGTAGAAAAACGACTTTCTGTCTTATCTAAACGTTATTGAGCGACCACGAATAAGGCTCTACATTCGCTGCAAGATATCGTCTTGCCTGAAGGTAGCGAGTTGTCTTCCACGTATCCAGCTGATATACTCGCTCATTTTCAAACTGAGTCCTTGCTCGAGATGGAAAGATATTAATTATCAAAAATTCAATGTATTTTGACGAAATACCTCAAAGCGGCAAAGAACGGTGAATCTTACCTAATCAGCTCCACGTGCGCTTCATTTTACAAACATATATTGTCTTCTAGCTTGCTTGTTTTCATCCGAAACATGAAAGCATTTATCGATTTATTTATTAATCGGTTTCACCTCACAATTGATTCGATTCCTAATCAAGCTAGAGGGCGAAACCATAACTCAGTTTTTATTCTGCCGTATATTTTCTCTCCAATTTTCTCATGGTAGAAATGCCGAGTCGGGAATTCTGTGCAACTGTTTGAATGGTTATGATTTGAAATTTAAAAAATTTCAGCACTTTTGATGATTTGGTATTTTTTAAAAGAAGCCTCTATGAGAGGCTAGATACGAAACGTTAAAATCTCTACCAATTGTAGCACTTGGCGAAAGTAGAGCCTATATATTATTTTGCTGCGATATTTACGTTCTGCATTAATCTAAAAGTTGGTTTTATAATAAATTACCGAATGATCGATCGAGTCGTCGATAGCTATATCCATCAGTTAAACATCCACATGATTTTTCTTATTCACATGCAGAAGACAAATTATCATTCTCATCAATCACACGACTCTTTAACCTTCCTATACCCGCGCATTGGTCTGTCAGACCGACAGATTACATGTGTGATCGTGCGCGGGTATACATATTATAGTATGTGCTAGTCCAGTTGATGCGGGCATAGGAAGGTTAAGGCTCTATCGTATATCAGCTATTTTTTATTTATTATTAGCGTCGGCGTCCTACGGTTTACTTGCAATAATTTTCTATCTGCAGATTATCAAATTAATATCGGGATATATTTCGCATCAAATGCCAACACCGTAAAATAGATGTGTGCGCAGCCACTACGCTTGCTACGTACAAAATGTACACATACATGTGTATACCAGTATGTACCAAGTACGAACATATACAGGTATAATGTAATAAACATACAGAGCAGTATGGTACATACAAGCGCCGTGTACATATAGCGAGTAGAAACATTTATTCAGTATAGGTATATGTATAGTTGCGAATAAACGCAGACGGGAAAGTACCGCGTGCCATGTTTCTATATATGGTACGTGCAACGTGCAGTGCACCTTCCCCGTGCAAAACACAAATACACGAATCTATATGGCATGTACATGTGTATTGTGTACGTATGTACGTACTGCACGTTACATAAAATACAATGACGTCGCAGGTCTGTGCTGCAGTTTTCCAAGGGCATGGGAATGCGAAGCGGTATTAAGAATTCACGGCAGCATGAGTTTGTAACAAGCCAGGAAATAGTTGGAAATAGTTTAGCTAGATATATCTGGATAGATATATCCTATGATTCACACCCACACACCTAGCACACAATACACATTCATTCTTGTTTCTCTCTTACAGATTTTCCCGCGACGTTCTAATCCGCCGCATTTCCTCGGCAGGAAATAAGTTTCAATTTGTTTTTTTAATTTTCACCCGCTGCTTCATGCGCTTTATGAGAATGCACATTTTCACTACGCGCGGAGAATTAATGGACGATGGTGCGATAGATACCAGATTAAGTACGTACCGTTGGCTAAAACTCACGATCAACTCAAATCCAGACATTCCAGTAAGTGGAAGAAGAATAAAATAAAATAAAACAGAAGAAAAAAATAAGTGAATGAAAAGAAACCAAATATAGGGTGTGTATTGTAACACGGCATCCATTTTCACCCGATTCATATTCTCCAGAGTAAAAGACGAAAGGAAAGATCTTAAATAATAAAAACAACAACTGCACAGTGAACTTGGATATTTTAGACTTTTCTTTGGATTTTGTGGAATTTGTTTCTTGACGTTGCTGTTTGTGCGACTTAGTCTGGATCGAGATCTCCGGACGGTCTGGCGGGTTCGTTACATTATGTATGGTACGGTGCAAGTTCTAATGAGTCGCATAAAGTACGCAACACCTGATAATCTTAATATTCTAAAGCGTGAGAAGAATACATTCGCAAATAACAGAGAAAAAAGTAAGAATATCGCAAAAGTGTTGAGGTAAAAAGGAAAGATTTCAGTAACCATAATTAAATCCAATCACTCCTGATGATCTGATAATATGTGATGTGACGTAAAGATTAAAGAGAAAAAAAAAACTTGCATCATCCAAGACAGTAGATAAAAAAGTATGATTTATTTGCTTCTTTGTGCATAAGCCTGAATTTGACACAGATGTACTATATTCATAAATGTGCCTATATGTATAAGTACGATGTATCTTATTGTGAGATCTTCGGCACGGCACGATGAATCTGCGTTGGTTGAATTAGTTCATCTCCGCCTTGCGCGTATAAAGGATCTGCCATATAATAGGCAATTCTTATTATTTGATCTGCGACAAAACGGTGGCATAGAAGTGATATGAGCGGGCCGCCACGAGGACTACATGCAAGGTGAACCTATACTCTACGATACATATAGACAATGTCGTCGTCATCGCCATCATCATCATCATCATCATCATCATCATCAGGTTCTAAACAATAATCTATTGATCATTTATCGATGTTCTAGATCTTGGCGAATTGCCGTTGCAAGGTATAGAAAAACGCGCTCCAACAATATGAAGGAACTCATAGACGACTTACGACCTAAATAACCTGCACTGATGCAGCGTCGCGTCGTGTTCGTTCAGCAAAGATTTAAGATCTAAGATTGAAGACAGACACACTTTGCTGCAAGTTGTCAAGCAGGTGAAACACGCTGGCTGACGTGGATATCCTTATCTTAAAAATTCTCACATCCTTGCCTATATGTATACATTCTCGCGATTTACGTCTGTGGAGTGATGAGCGAACTAGCTTCATTCTCACCGTAAGGCGTTGTCACAGTGCGGAATCTCTTTGTTGAAAAACCCCAACCCTAGTCCCCCCTTTGCTGCTGCATCATTTTCGTATGCACCTATACCGTAATAAGCAGATGAATATATCCGCATGTGCCGGATGTGGGGGCTTTCGTGAACATCTCAAGTACGTGAAAGCCGTAGCCTTTAAGCCCGCATATAATCGTACCATAGAACTGCATACCAATTGACATTACAGAGCTTCGTTGCGACGGCGTTCCCCCTTTTCATATCATTACCTTCGTTATACTCGGCAGGACGGAATTTTAGAATAATTTGCGTCACTTTATACACATTAAAAATCTCTGATTAACTCTTTGTAAGTTATCAGCTGGCTCTATGGGATTTAATTCACAATTATGAGTACCCAAATTGTATCCGTCGGAATTGGTGGAGTATCTAGAACCTGTCCAGTCATTACATAAGTGTCACCTAAATTTACCTATTGTCCGGACGCTGTGAGTCTTGCTAATTTTACCTGCTGCTCCCCGCATCGATTCAGTTTCTTAACTGCGATTTTTTAACGCGTTGACGTACAGCATTCCGATTCCAGGTGAATTTCGGAAACACTCAAGGCTACTCATGGTACTAATTTCAAGAATAATCGGCCCTGCTATCGGCAGGAAATGGCTGGACGAATTGGGGATGTTCCGCTAATTTTTTTGAGTAATGGCACGGACACACACCTAGTGAAATTTACCGTTTCATCAACATTCCGCGGTAAATTCTTCGCAAATCATCGTACATCGGAATGTTTCCTGTACATACACCCGCATCGTTGCGTTAACCACGTGGGCTGAATTTTGTCAATTTTGCTCAAAATTTGAATCGCGTGAACGAACAAATATGATCGCCAGGCTAAGGTTTACGAAGCCGGAAATTCGATGGGAAGAAAAATTATGCGATTACACTGAGAGACTTTTTGTCCCAATGAATGGTGAAAATATATCAAAGTTTAGTACGTTCGAATTGATGGTTTATATGGTCGTTCGATGTTCATTCTTCTCTTCTCCGCAAGGTCAAATGTATCGCAAGATATTTTGAATCGATAGCAGAGCTTTCATGAAACGAATTATTCGGCTCTGAAGAATTTTCGGGCTTCAAGAGGTATGTGAATACGTATTGTCAGGGTAAAGTCATTGAGGAAGGATGTCGTTGATTCCTGTCCCGTATAATGTGAAATAAAATACAATTATCATTTTCCTTTCTTCCTTTTTTTTTTTTTTTTTTTTGCCGAGTTCTAACAAATCCCGAATGCTCCGATACGGTGCGATAGGATCTAGCTGGCGTCACGATGTTTAATTACCACTTTGAGATCGTTGTGAACGTGGCCATGCCGAGAGACTTTTGTTCGTTAACGGCACCTCAGCGTCATCTGACTCGTCCTTTGTTGTTTGTGTCTTTCGAAGAGACAAAAAGAAAAATATTAACGGCATCATTAATCTCAACTCAGCAGTCGACCAAAATTGGACGCGTTTAAAATTTTGCACCCAGCCGTACTCTCGTTGTAATGTATGACTAGGTAATTCGTACGTGTGTTGAGTAATTTGTATGTACGATGATTGACTCTCGTACCACGTGGTTTTTATAGTACGATATAGCGCGGTATAGTGTAATCCCCCCAAAAGGCACCTACGGTGCAAAAAACTTCGCCAAGTACATTAAATGTTTGAAAAATTCAATAATGATAAGAAAAAAAGGATCCAAATCAATAATTATTGTGCCAAGTAAATGTAACTTTGCATCGTGTAAAAATATAGAATTGGAAAGTAAATCAATGAGAATCAATTCAAAGAATCAAAGAAATAAATTAAATGAAATTAAAAAAAAAAAATCGAAAAAACAAATTGGAGTACGTGGTTCTTGGCGAGCTAATTACGTTATATTGCCATACAAAAATTCTGGATTCGTTTTCCGAAAAGCTCTACCGAGTCTCTTGATATGTATAATAATGAACTCGCGCGTTTGTTACGCGGCCGGTAATACTTTAGACTGGGAATCTACGAGACCCAGTTTCCACGACATTATAGCCGGGAAATGTCCCCAGATCTTCAATTCGTCGTTACACTGTATCAACGCAGGATAATGCACTTATTTGAACGTCGAGTGTAACCCAATTACCCGCATCACGTGCGGATACAGGTCTGTAATCGGATTGAAAAAAAAAAAGGTTCCCTTCTAGTATAGAGTTAGTAACCAGCTTACACGCGCGTAGACTCTGGAATTAAGGTAAAAACAACCAGGTGATTAAAATTCTTGTGCTCAATTTGCACTCGATTATATTGTCTATAGTTTTTTTTTTATACATCTACAGCCTCGTGTATTCGATAAATGGAAAAACATACGTAATCACCGTCTCCGGTTAATTCTTACAAAGTTACAATATGAAAAATTGTTGCCGCAGCGGTTGAATCTCGCGCAGATATGTAATAAGCGAGGCAAATATACTCCACGCAATAAATCTCAAATCGCATCCCGTTCATTAAACGGTTAACTGATGTCAATCGCGAGCACGAATTCTGCGTAATCTTTTGTCTGCCGTACAGCTGCTCGAAATTGAACGGAAAATAAGTTCAAAGTACACAGTCGTTGCAACATATCTTATTAGCGAGCAATTCGAAAGCGAGGACGCTGCAGTATACGGAATGGAGGGAAAAGAGACAAAAAAGAGACAGAAAAAATGTGCAAACTTTTTCCGATATAACGCATCGGATCCGAGGTGAAGAAGATAGTTTGGTCGGGGAGGATTTTGTGTTCTCGTGTAGCGGTGATTGAATTCCTTTTTCTAATTTTCGTGACCCCCTTCTTAACGACTTTTTCGGCTCGATAATAATTGAGGAAATGAAGGGATGTCGTCAGAAGGCGTGGCGTGGAAGTGGGTCGAAAACGGTCGACTTTAGCACACCGATTTCAATGAAATAGAATTGGTTAATGGTACCGGAAACGCTCTGGTGCCCCTCACGGGGATTGTCCGTTATCGCTTCGCACGTGTGAACGATGCCCGTACATCGTGCCTCATATTCACCGTCTCAGAGGATTTAAAAGACATTTTCCTTTCCGAATATCCTAACCGCGTTTCGGTCTCTTTCCGGCGCTTGGTTTACGTATTTATATTTTTTCTCACCAAGACAAAAATTATTCATCAAGAAGTCAGCGCGGGCGATCACGTGAAGGGAGACTAAAAATAAATAAAAAAACATATATGAAGCAGCGTCGATGCGGAACACCCTTGACTTTTAATCTTGATTTTGAATTTCCTCTCCAACTATGCGCTTCCTAGGGCTTCGATAAGCACCGAGAAGGCCGACTAAATCGGTCCATGAAGCGTGTCTGGAAAACCGGTCATTGAATGTCCTGTAGGAACGGTATCGATCCGCCTCTGCAAACACTCATATTATAAGAACTTTCCGAACTCCAACTCTGCAGATTTATAGCAAATAAAGACTGGAGGATCGACCCGGATTCGGAGACGCGGGGGGACAGCTGGATGACGTTTCACATCCAGTGACCAATTGTCGAAGATACATATCATCCCCTCTTGCAGCCCCAGTTTGCATCGATCCATTTGCGTATTCCAATACTGCAATGAAATTACACCTATATAATGTGATCATTTTTTGTTTTTCATAAAAACGAATCGAAAAAAGATTCCCATTATCAATATACATATCTTATGCCTTGCGCTTGAGTGTGACTTCCGGTTTCGTTGAATCATTCTAATATACACAAATATTGGACGTCCTGCTGACGATAGTTAGACGACGCGCCAACAGTCCGTTGCCAATTGAGCGTCAAGCTTGGATTGATGCCGGAAACCCATTAGTGCATACACGTATAGGTATATACAAGGATAAGGGCCACTTGGTATTAACCGGAAGAAACTGACCATTGTCTCAACGAGATCTGATATTCGACCGTTCGATAATTCTGGCATATCTAGTGAAACCATCATCGAGCAAGTGATGCACCCTTGAAAAGAAGATCGAAGTGAATCAGCGCTCAAAAGCACTTTTTCACCTTGTTATACAAATAAATTGAATAATTTACTAGTATGAACACCACTTTTTCAAGAAACTAAATTAGCAGACTGAACCATTTTCTATGGTAGCGTAATTGACCGTGCGATCATCCGCGTTTCCGTATTTCTATAATTACATTTTTTATACACAGCGTATTACGCGTGATAAATTCAACCTCCCTGTTACAATTTCCGATTTCATCGTCAGTTGGATCACATTTTGTGCATATATTCCCATCCGATTGACATGATTTTAAAAATTCAACCATTTTGAAAACCCCGAAATAAACTCAACAGTGTTGGTTTGCAGAGATCGAACAGATCATGGCGAGAATCACCGCCATAACCACTATATGAAAGTACATTGTAATTCGTTTGATGAGGAAAATCTCAAATCATTCATTTCTGGAATTCCCACCGCGTCGCAGATAAATAAAGAAAAAAGACACAATTGACAATTAGTTTTCAAAGTCACGTAGTTTGTCCTTCGAACCGCGAGTGGACGTGGAAGCACGCGCGATGACGCCAACGACCCTGACGTAGGATCGGGAAGAGAAGCTCTTTTCTCTGGACTCTGGAGTGAGTAGCAGGAGCAGCAACGGCAGGAGAAGTTTATAGCGATCAGGTCTTTGAGTGGTTTGTGCTTCGAGGAACGTCTAGAACTTGTTGCCAAGAATATAGTATGACCTGCGAAGGTCCCAGCACCGCCGTAGGTCTCGTGCAGCAACGAGTTTAACACAGGTATAAATAGCATGACCGTGCATCACCGTGCTTTTTCCCAGTATAACGTATACTGAACTTACCTACCTATCTTACAAACTCCTACGCACTGAATAATATAAAGTTGCAGGTACAATGCATCGAATGCTGGGAATTCTACTTAATAAGCGATAGCGCGGCTGTCTCCGGAGAAGAATAGCGGACGTTAGAATATCAAATAGAATTCTTTTATCTTACTGAAAAAGATCGGTGATTACTGCGAAGAGAAAATTTGAATATGAAGAATGTTAACCAACCCTATGAAAGAAAAGGTCTTTCCGGTAAATCCAACGGATTCCTACATATATTGTGAGACTCTGAATTGTTACTATAATCATTGGGGGCGATCTCCTGGTTCGTGTGCGCTCGTCCCGGTATAATAATTGGCCGATCATGGATTGATTGAAAAAAAAGGAACAAATTATTGACCCGAGTTGTTAATTCAAGGGGTCGAGTCAAAGGTCGGAAATCTTCGAGCCTGCGAGGTTCGTCTATTTGAACTACCTGATGCTAACGGTGACGATGACAATGATCGTTGGGTGTGATTATTTTCTCTCTTTTTTCTACAACTTTCACGATAGCCGATCATGATTTATACACGTGCGAGAATTGTGCCGGTAACTGTCATGCCTCTTCTCTTTGGCACCAAACCTGTATAGCCACCCCGTAGAAAGTATACCTATATGTCAAATAAATACGATAGAGTTACGCTGTACGGATCGATTGAGTAGTCAAATACATTACGCATATCATAATATTGTAAGGAACAAGTTTCTAGGTCTCGTTATTTATTTGTTATAATTTAGTCACGTATCCGTCTCAAGAAGTAGGGATATCTTACCGCGGTATGGCTCGAGCGTTGTGCAAATAAAACACGCGTACGCAGCTAGTTATACGTGGTTCGATGTAATATGTACACTTGGCGAGATCAGAAGTGGCGTAGTTAGACACTACGCGATGAGCTGTAGGTTGGCATAAAATATTCCTAGTGTAGGCAGCAAACGGGGGTTTGATTTATCGCAAATATCTCAAGAACTGATTGAGGTTTTCGAAAATTAAACAAGGATTCGAAAAGAGGAGGAAATTTCCTCAAAAAATTCTCGACTTCTGGAACTATAGGAGCATTATTTATAATTTTCAGGCCTCTGGAAAAATGTCTAACTGCGCCACTTATGATCTCGCCAAGTGTACCTGGATATCCATGCTTGTGTGCCCAACAGTGAGTAAAAGTGACCCAGACCTTTCGTAGGGGATCGGGGGCGTTGCCCCCTACCGATCGCTGTCACTTCTTGCACGATCACGCCGTCAGATGAATCGCAAGAGGAGAACGATTCTGCACTCCGAGCGTTATCGATAGATATACCATGACCCCTTTTAAATGCAATGGAATTTTAATCACAGTAATAATAGAGAGAAAATTCAGAAAAATTTAGCATAGGATCTACGTAATTATTTTATGCAAGTTCGCGAAGTAAAAGTCCCCTCCAAGCAATTTTTCCGCACATTAGAAAGATGAAAAAGAAAGTTTCCCTGAAGAACTGTGATGGACAAAAAAATCATTGGCTCAAGTGAACGACGCAAACGCAAGCGAGAAATTTATGATTTTACAACAAATTTTTCACTAGAGGTCAATGATGAGTGAAACAAAAAATTCACGTGCGCACGATTGGGATTTTATATCCTCTGTGCGAGAGTCATAATATCATTAATAATAATTTAATGAGAAGCATTTATAAATAGATTGTGGTAGAAAATCTTGGATGAACTTATCATTAATAACGTCGCTATAATTTGATCAAACTTTCAATAAAATTTTTGATACGAAATAACTAAATAATCAACGAATCGGATTCCGATGACTGGGACCAGGAACTGACTTGAAACTATTCCCCAACACGATATTAGGGTTTGGCCGCGCCAAATCGTGTGTGTACCTCAAGTGTTCAAGTGGTCCACGGACGACAGGTTCACGATCGCAAGTGAAAGGAAGAACCTGACCGTCAATGTTCATAACTAACACTCGGAGAAAGCTCTTGTTTCGCCTCGTATGTAAATTGTACACAAGCGGTTCCTTGAGGCTATGCGTTAAACAATTTTTTGTTTCTCTTCTTATTGATTTTTTTCGTTTCCTTCGCGTCTGTACAATCGAAGTGAAATTATCACGTGTCAAGCGAGTCATGTGTGTCAGTCGATCACAGGTGACTGTAAAAAAACACCCATGGAACCTTAATTCGTGTCTCGTAAGTAATATCAAAGACGGGTTAGTCGAAACTTTGAGCCGGTTCTAAAATTGGAACAGCATTATCAATTAAAAAGTGTACCGCACTCGAACCCATCGCGATTTGAAGCTATTACGGTTCTCCAACACCGAACAGTGGGTGTTTTTTATATCATTGTGAACATGCAGCGAACTGCTAGGAGCGAACTTGATTCATAAGACAAATGTGATCCGCCATGTTCAATCAGCAGCAAAAATTTAATGGCACCATTTATCATACGCTGTAGTTATTTAGACACCCGTTCAATATTATAGAAGCTTTCCTCAATAAATCAAGCAATAAATTAGCAACGAAAATTCGGCACATTGATTTGATTGCTTCCCGCTCAAAAAAGATCCTAATTGTTAAAAATTGGAATCAGTATAAGATTTGTTCGGTTTATTCTAAGAATAAAATTACATATTTCCGGCACATCGCATTTTGTCACAGGATATCCGATTCTAGAATGGTTCCTTGAATATTTTTTCACTATCCGACTGTTATTCGCCTGGACTCCAAGTTCTTGAGATTGAACTACTTTGCAAGATTCATGTTCCGTTCGAATGTTTTCTTCTGCATCGTGAGAAACTGAATTATATACATATGTACATTAATACATCCAACTATCCTTTACCTAGATCCCAGGGAAAATAGGGCCGTGAGACTTTTCTTTAACATGGTATAGGTATACTTGTATTTATCTAGGTGCGCTCGTCTACGTTGAAGACAATACCGTTGAATCACCGGTTGTCTATCATACGATTTCTACGAGAAGAATAGGTTTTGTTTTCTGTGGCTGTGCAGTGTTAAATTCTTTGAGGGTATCAATGAGAGAGCGCAAGGAATGATTTTCCCCATTTTTCAGCAACTACTCACCATTACATATAAGTGGATCCATAGCTGAAGCAAATTATTTCGTTACAATCGCTCACAAATGTGATTTGGCTAAACTGACGTGAAAATTCTATCCGACCTCCGGAAAAACGCGTTAAAATAGAACGTAGACAATTTGACCTAATTCTCGTTATAGTAGTGAAATTTTTTTTCGAAAAGAGCTGACCTCATAAATTTAACGTCATATTGCAGACTACGGCGTGAATCACAAGCAGTGATTAATTGAACCCAGATTAAGAAGTGAGAAATGAAACAACACAACGACAGTTCATGTGACCTCGACGCTGAAATTATCTGTTTCAAATAATTTATTAGCGCTTCCAACAATGAATGTCAATTTTTACCGTGTATCATCGATATTCGACGATTTGTCGAATAGGAAAGTAAGTAAAGCAGTGGCTAAGATGGGTGTCTGGCTGGCTGGAAAAGGTAACGCAGGGCAAGAGAAAGATGGTTGTAAAGGAGGTCGGATCTCGTTAGCCCTGAACTTGGCCGAGCCATATTCATGTGTTCAACTGCGCGTACTCTGATACTGGAAGCTGCATCCTGCAAGCTCTTCTCTTCTCTTCCATTGTACAAAATTCCTCATCTACTTTAGTTTACTTCTCACAATGCATACCGCACACACCAGAAATGTCTCTGCATGCTCACGCAATGCGCCATGCCTGAGAGATAAATTTATAGAGAGAAAAAAAAATGGACTTGTCAAATTTATAGTAGTAATTTTGTACGCCCGTGTTCCATTGCATTGTGGCGTTACTCTGATTTCATTTATCATAAGTTGTGATTATAAGGCCTTTGATATTTTTTTTTTAATTCTGGGAACAAAGTCTAGTCCTGATCTTACTTTCATACTTTTTTTGATCGATTACTGAATATTTATTAATATTTTTTCGCGGAATCGCCGCTAGTCAGACGTACGGAGTTGCCAGTTTCCACGAATTGTCCCTGCATTATACCTTTGCATATGAAATAGAGATTGCTTTTTAATCCGCCCTCGGTCTTCTACTGTAATCTATCGTAAATTTTCGATCGATGTAGGATTAAGCGAGGCAGGTGTCTTCGTTCTCTCATTTCTCGATTTTGCTCCTTCTATATCGATATATACATACTTATATCGGTGTCCTTCACCACGCGATTAATTGAAAAGAATAAAGGTGAGGTCAAATTGCGACGGTGCAAAGTAAGCACTGCTAATTTTGAGTCAACAAACCATTGAAAAGGCCAGCAACGAACGTTCCAAGTAGCATTCGTCTTCCACGCTCATAGACATACGTGTCTATAATCATTTCGGAAACTTATGCCTCGTGTACTCATCAGTTTACCTACGTGCAACTCAATCGTTAGTTACACTTCAGTACGGTATTATGTGCAAGGTGCGGAATGTTTGAGCAAATACACGACACGCGCGTATAACGTCTTTTGAACCCCCGTAAAAAATATCTTGGCATTCCGTCCGTTGATTCTTTGACTAATGCAATTTAATAAGTTCCCACATAAGCTTGAATTGCTTATGAATTAACGCCTCTGCCGAGTAAAATTTGCCAAACCCCAAAAAAGTCTGAGATCCCATCAACCTCTGATAATTGTCTTGCCTGTTATCTAGATTGTGTCGCACGTGTTCCATGGTGGTCTCTGAAAATATCGAGAACAGGCATAAGAAGTTGCAGTGTGTTGGAACTTCTTCATGATTCGACCCCATAGCCTTCTATTATTCCGATGAAATATAATGTGATCGCTTGAGATGCGGGCTACAAATATTGCGTGCAGCAGCCTTGCAAGAACTTTTCAACCCTATCGCCATGCCGGTTAATCATGCCGCTAGCCACAACAGTCCGCACGATCTTATTTCATGAATATTTTAAGATTCATTATTTGCAAATTCACACTGCGATAAAAGATTCAATGAAAAAAGACGCACAAATAAGTCTCAAGAAGCCCGCCAAGAACCACATACTCCCTTTAATTTTGTTTATTTTTTTTTTATTTTTTGAAATCATGCTCATTGATTTTTTTCCCCAATTTTATGCCTCTTCCAATTGTTAATTTGATTTGTTGTATGTTTATTCCGATCTTTTCTAGTACAACTCCTATGCATGATGTAAAGTTACATGTAATTGGCACAGTGATTGATCTGAATTTTTTTTTCTGTATAGTCGATGAATTTTTTTTTTCATTAAAGATATTTGGATAGTAGTTGTTATCGAACATTGATTGTACTTGGCGAACTTTTTTGCACCGTAGGTGCCTTTTCGGGGAATAAAATTATACAGGAAGTTTTGGTACGAAGTTATCCCGTCATCCCTGGATCCCGGCGCCATTGGACATGGTGTCTGGACGGTGGACTCTGGAATGCAGTTGTTCCACTCGCCGTCATCAAACCAATATAGGTGGTGTGTACGTACCTATACGTATAGTATTGCACACGCTACCCACGATGCCTGGGTATATTGTAGCCTGTAGGCTGCAGCACGCAGTTTTACGCTCACTCAACGTAATCTCCACGTTGTATGTACTACACGTTACGTAATGGTATTTTCATTGTTTATCCGGAATATGATGTGAATCCACCTACATCACGGTTTGGAATGGGACAAGCGACAATGTCTCCAAATCCAAATTTCATGAGCCACTTCGCGAAAGGCGACCAAAAGAATTTGTTTTACATGTAAGCATCGATTACTATATCACAACATAATGGTGCGGGAAAGGTGAGCAAACAACAGGAAGTCAACCCTCGGCTATAAGATGTGTCCGAGTAGTGTCAATTTGTCTCCTTTTCCGCGGTGGTTGATATTAAGTCCGTGGCAAAATTTTCAGCAACATTGATCATCTCGCAGGCTGTCGCAACTCCGAAATTTCCCCGGTTTCGAATCAGTGAACGGAAAAACAAAGCTATTCGATCATTCGATCTTTTTAAGCATGCCACGTGAAGAGAAGAAGGAAAAAATAAAAAGAATTAAAAAAAGACGGTTCTATTGAATCCACCGGTTCTCAGAGCTACGATCGATGGGCTTATGTAAATCGGCGCGCTATATACCTAGACCGCGGAGTACTATATAGTATACGATATCGCCATAAATGAACGCTAATAATTTTAACGAAGAGGACGTGGATTGAGTGACGAATGTATGAGTAGCCGTCTCGGAATGTGTCAACCATTCGTAATGGTCGTGTACACATAATCGTAATGAATTGCAACGATCGTTGACGCGCGCTCATAACGAGCAGCTCGACGTTGATAACATTGCACCGTGTCGTGTCCATTCGTAAAGAAATATAAATGAATACATGTGTATCTATATATCCTATATGTATACTTGGGGATGGTAGAATGTACCCATACTTCGTAATTATACAGATTATACCCGATAATACGGTGTGATTGTTCAATAAATGTCGAGGCTGTACATTCGGTGTAAACTAGGCCACAGATATACTTAATGTTATACCGTTAGCGATGATCGTGATGATATTCGTCCGATAGACATATGTGGTTCCACGATCGTTATTATTCTAATATTCCTGTTGATTGAATAGAAATGGAAATCGGAACCACGACGCAGGAAGTAAGTCTGCGGCATGCGTGTGACTCATAAGTAAAAGGTCACTTAAAAATCAGGGCTTCGTGAAGACAGGTGCTCGTGCGCTGCGCTATACATCGATATCATACGATACACGTATACTATAGTAGGTGTGATTACGAAACGCGATACCAATAAATACCGTCATGCCCATCTCAAATCTACATACGTAACGAACCTTTACATCTTGGAAATTGAGGAATCAATTTTCGTTTGCACACGTCGGTTCTCGTTAACGTTTGAATTACCGGTACTTTTAAAGGCTAGTGTGATAAGCTTATTATCAATCCTAAGGCGGAAATTAAAAGTAGGAAAACTATAAAAATCTTTTGGAAAATGTAAACTATGATGTATGTTGTGTGTACATGTACCATAACACATTTTTATAAGTTGCATTCTCAAGGGAATGATTATAGTTGGTACGAAGACACTTGATGTGAGAACACCTGCACGGTTTTGCATTCTTCAAACGAACAATTGCATTGTGTTATAAGTTTCGAGTACTGTAGTAATGGTGGTTAGTTTCCCACGAAGTTTATTGTTAAAACGTTAATAAATGAAACGGACTACAGAAAGTATATACGATGCTTTCAGGGTGAAGTACGCTGCGAATTGCTTTTTGTTCACCATGTATCTATGTAGAATCCAAAAGAGGAAAAAGATTATTCATCTATACGAATGTTGTCATACCGGAAAAAATTACGATTTCAGATTTTGTAGGTATACCTATATACCTATATATTATACGTATATAGGTATATAGCTTTACATGGATATAATATATATGTATAATAATAATACTGCAGCAGTGCAAAAGTGAACATGATATTTCTACAGACAAACTTATCGATGGGCTTACGTGTAGTGTGCGTATAGGTGCGTAATAATATGCACATTTATGTACACGCATATGACAACGGCGTTCACAATTTTTTGCATGAAACATAATACATTATAATTAATATACAAGTTACAGTCAATCATAATCATATACCAGACCTCCTCGAGCAAAGACGAGACGCGGCAACGTCATCTCTATGAGATAATCATAATTATTTTTAAGAACTTACGAGTAGCTATACATATTTAAATTATGAATTCACATCGGTGCATACAATACGTGTATATTTATAATACTTCTTCATCTCTGAACACTTAAATATGTTTTTTGTTTTGTAAAAAATGCTCGTTTACAATCCGTAAACAAACACTTTACGCGGAAAATATGCTGGAAGCCTCGATTCTTCTGCTTCTTTTTATTTTCTCTCATTGATTCTGAACGATTGTAAGCTTATCCCCATTTTTCACAGCGTCGAGTTTGTGCGCGTATTGTACCTATTAATTTTTTCAAAATTTCTCCTTTCTTCAAACAACAGAAAAACAGGCGGTCATCCGTTGAAGAATCTTTTCTAGCAGATTGTCTTGAATTATTATATTAATATTTACGTGCAAATTTTCCACGTTTCAAATTTCGCCACAATTTTCGCATTCATTGAAGAAATATCTTAGAAAATGAATGAGATTCTGATGAATTTCGACGGAAGTGAATACATCGGATGCCCATTAGAAACATCACATCTTACTTCAAGACTATATTTTATACACCTCTAATGCCTATTCGATTCATTCAATTTACATAAAAAATCAATGAAAAAGAAAACAAAGGAGTTACGAGCGGAGCTGTTACGTAGGTGATGCATTGTTATACAAACTCTTGTTGATAAACAGAATTCTGTTAAATACGCAGCCTTTGTCAATAACAATTTTAGTGCGGAATACAAATACATGTGCGACAATGTTTGACGCCGCTATTGAAAAAACCTTTTGAGATTTGAGACGAAATTTTTCTGTTCGTCGCTATAGCTACTGAATTTACGCAGTTTGTGAAATTGCGTTCTATCATAGATGTATTGAACGTTCTATATAATATCACTCGAAATTGTTTTCCACCACTGAATATATTATGACTAAGAAAAATACTTTAAAATCAGGTTTCTCATTTGTACTAACTGCCTCAAATACATATTTAAAAACTTGCGTTGATTCCTAAGAATCGACTGTCAGAACCTCACGTCCTCTTGACCTCTAGCGAGAAAAACATCTTGGTCTTATATTTTTGATTGTTTCCCGACTAATCTAATCGACGAATTTTATTTTTATCTTGTACTCGTGATACGGAGTGGTGGAAATTCTAAAAAACCAAACATAAGGGAATCGGTTGTCGAAAACTTAAAATTTGGACCGGGGTCAGGGGAGCAAACTGCTCCGAATCGGCCTTTTGTTGTAATCGTCATCGATGTCGTGTAGATCGGGTGGATCCGTGTAACCACTGTCGTCATACCTGGTGCATCGGGATCCTGGAGATATTGGGGGATGACCGGGATGCACGGGATGTATGCTGTATAGATCAGAAAGAACAGTATTTAGAAATGCGGTCGATGATAGATCAGAACTATTTTCGAAACACCCTAAATCCACCTAGTGCATCTGGAAGGGCTAGTTTCCAGAGGTTCGTCGTATCTCCTCGATAACATGGTGAAGTCTCTGTGTGCAGCAACCATTTTCTGGAGACGTGAAATTATTTCATAATCTGGTGTGCAGATCGGCTCCGAGAGCAGTTTCGCCACGGACACTCTGAAGCTTTGTAGCTAATCACATGAGAAATAAACCATTATTAGCGATTGTTCAGCGAGATGGGACGATTCGAAAATTTGTCCTCGTGTTTTTCTTACCTGCGATTCCCTTCGCGTCACCTCCGCCAAATTTTGTTTGACCTGAGCTAATTCATCTCTGAGAAGCTGCAGCGAATGATCATTTATCGATCTTTCTTGGTCGGCGGTTTCCGATGTAGTTCGCAGCTGCTCTTTTAGCATCGTTAGTTTTCTATTGTATCTCGTTCGAAGCATTTCGCTTTCCACTAGTCGTTTTTGGAGCTCGTCAATTTTTCTGCTCCGCTCCAGAGCCGCTATCTGTTAACGTATAACCAATACATAAAACACTGTAGAAAAATCTGCTGGAAACTCAAAGCGTTTATACCACAGTCATAGAAATATATCTATGCTACAGTGTAGTGCAATTTACAGATTGTTATTAAATGGACTCGAAAAGCATGAGGAAGTGTAAAACAGCAGTGCGCGTGATAAGTTGATGTAGCTCGGCAAATTCAATTACATTTACAATAACGATATAACCCACGATAATTAATCGTGCAATGGTAATCTAAAACTCTCAGCTGCTTCGACGGATAGGCAAGTGTAATATTCGCAGGAGAATCATAGTAATTACTCAGTCTCTTCATTAAATTACGAGGCTCTGCTACGCAATTAACTATGCACCTTGTAATCAGCAGCCTCAGTCAGCTGCGCGCTGATCTCCCTGTTCCTTGACTTTTCCTCCGTCAGCTGAATTTGAAGTCTATCGATTTGCTTCATTAGCTTTTTCACTCTGTGCAGGTTTAATAGGATAAATTTTTTTTTTTAATTTATGACCGAATGAATTTCAACTTGGTGGATGGAACATCTCGTATTTATGAAATCCCGGAAACTCCGTAAAGAAAAGAAAAAAGAAATTTCATTCTCCTTGCTTAATTATGTTCTCATAAGAAACTCGCATGTGAGCAATATTGAACAACAACCCGGTTTCGTTAATTTACCCACCGCAGGTTAGCTTCGTCTTTCTCAGATTGCAGCATATTCTTCATTCGAACGCTGTCTTCTTGAAGGGATAATTTTCTTCTTAGAAGGTCCAAGTGTAAGTCTCTCCGCTGTAGTTGTTCTCTGAGAGTTCTAATACGGCGTTGCAGCTGGTAAACCACTGAGGTCTATATAAAAATATCGTTACGCATTAAATCGATCGAGGTGTTTTCCAAAAAACAAAAGACTGCAGGCGAATCTGATATGATAAACAAAAAAAAACATGAATAAAAGAATTGGCGGTGGCAACTGCAGAGCAGCAGTTGGGTTTGCGGATAGTGAACGGCAATATGGTAGCAACTAGTGGAATATCGATACGATAGTTGTTTTAATTTCTGTTATGCCTATTGCATCATCTACGTCTGCGCTTACTTCTTTCATACAAGGCAGTTCGTGGAAGGAGCGCTCCCGACGAATCCTTGGAAAAGTTGTGTACCCGCAGCACAATAGCTAGGCACACATGTGGATCGATAGTAATTGCTCGCGCATCATTTTATACGTCAAGTTCATGGTAACAATTTATCATAAATAAGTCGATGAAAATAGTATTTACCTTGTCTACCATCTTGTCGCATTCTAATTTCGCAAGTTGTTCAGCGCGTACGAGAAGAGACTCGGTGTGGAGATCGATACCGATTTCCTGCGATATTTCGTCCATCTGTAACGCTTTACCGAGACGATCGAGGAACGCCATGAACTTGAAGAGGGATAAATTGAAATATTAATATCTTCGTGGCTGTAAGATACTGACATATTTTCTCACCGTCTGTTTATCTCTGCGAAGGGATTCCCTGGAAAGCTCGCAACTCGTAAGCTCCGACTCCAGTTTATGGATCTTATTTTCCAATGCGACACGTTCTTCCTCGAGGGAGCGGATCTGCTGCATCGTAGAGTCCGTCATTTCAGTCTGACGATTTGTAGTTTCGTGCGCGACGCTCAATTTGTCTCTCAAAGCTTGAATTTTCTGAAGTATAAAAAGATGATCGGTTCATAAAATGGAATATTCAACTATTTAAAATTCGTTCCGAAGCTTTCGCTTACTAATTGTTGGTCCTTGTTTTCGGCTAAGATTTCGCGAATTCTGTCCTTGATCGAGTTTTCGTGAGACTCGACGAATCTGTTGGGGTTGCTGACTAGGATAGCCAACGTTTCGAGAAGATGTCTAAGCTCGTTTTGCACTCTTTGTGCTTTATCCTCGCGGGCTTTCAGGTCCTCTGCAATAAAACGAGGAATCAATGGATGGATTTTATCCGAACGATGGATGATTTAGAGAACGACAAAAAAAACCTAGAAAATTAACCAGTTATAACCTCGTAGCTGACAAATCATGGCTTCCTGATTTGAAATGTTCCCAGTAGCACTGTTGATATTTCTATTTGCATTCACAAGCTTGTCCCGAAGATCGTTGAGATCTCTTTCAGCAACCCTAAACTGCATTTCCACGCATTCTTTTTCCTGCAGATGAAAATAAAAAAACATTCGAATGAATTCCAGATGCTTGGATGCTTTGCGAATATGCACACCTGTCGGAGACGCTCCAAATCCAGTAGTTGAGACGCAGCTTGTCTCTGGATTTGATCCTTTTCGATGTTTGCTCGATCCAAAGCATCCCTACAACTACGCAATTCAAGCTCAACATTGTTCACATGGGATTCGGCATTAGTGCTTTTCGTCCTGAGACGATTCACTTCTTGAACCAATTCTTCTGCCTTGTGTATCACGACGTCAGGACTATGATGGCTACTGTCGCAGTATTCGACGCCCAGGGAATGGGCGAGCCGCCGAACAAAGTCCTGATAAATTTTTTTTTTATATTTATGTAAAGGAATATTTTTTACGCGAAAGTCCGTCGATTCTAATAAACGAGATAGTTCCCCTTCATCTGGGAGTTATGTCCACAGACTAGTCCGTCATCGATCGCAGCCCGATCGAAGCATATTATGTACATATCTTTCGAAACACGCGAACAAGTCTCAATCTCGTAGAGAAGACGATTATATTTGTAAATATGTACCTCAAAATAAAGTAAATAACATGGATGTTATCATACCCATGCTTGTAAAAAATGTAATTGTCACGATGTATTATACCAGATACTAGCCTGTAAGTTTAACCGTGCTCTTTCCTTGAGTTGAACTTCTTCGGTAATGTTATGGTCGAGTTGTCGTATCTTTTTTTCATACTCCCGAACCTTATCCTCGTGATACTTGGAATCTCGTTGTAAACTTTGGATAGTAATTTCGTTTCTCCCCTGACTTGCATAAAGAGTTCTTTCCCGTTCTTCGAGTTCCTGTACAACGAACAAAATTAGTCGAGCCAACATGAGTGAAATTCAGTTGGCCGGGTCGCTTCTTCAGTACGGAGGCGAATTGTATCCTGACGGAATAAAGGACAAGAAAAAAAAATTCAATTAACTCTGCAGTTTTACGAACTTGTATCCGTTTTTTGAGGCTCGAAATTACTGCATTCTGCCTAGCTGCCTGCTCCCTCAATTGGTCAGCTTCCACCTGTAATTCCACCACCCTCTGGTCGCGGGATCTCGCAACGCTCTTCATCTCGTGCAACTGCCCGACGTGACCATGTCAATTCAGCAAGTTAATGGAAAGTAGACTATTTCTTTGGTAAAAAAAAAACCACAAAAAAAATAACAAACGACCTTTTCTTACCTCTGACATAAGCCGATCCCGTTTGTACTCAAGGGCAGCGAGCTCGCTTCGAAGATTCGTAGTCACGTCATGCGTCATAGCGTCGTCTGATTCCTGCATCTGACAATATATTTTCAACTATAGAATATTTTCTAATGAACTTTTATACGATAAACACTCACCCAATACCGTGGTGCAATGTAGCGATTGCATTTTACACTTTAATTTTTAGACACCTGGTGTTACGCGCTGCACGAAACAAGGGAAACCGTAACCTTTATTATGAAATGATCAGTGAAGTTCAACTTCCAATTTCGTGACTAATCCTTACAGTAATTAACTTCCTAAATACCCCTGAAGCTGTCCAAGCCGCAACCGAAAGTACACACTCGACGGCTATCGAGTTTGATTGGCAGTTAATGCAATTTGCCTGCTTATAATTGACGTACCTTATTCTCTTCAAACTTTGAAGTGCAGAAAGAATTGCTGTGCAAGCAGAGACCCTTGAATTAATTACCGCACTCACTATTTTTACAATGTGTATTCTCTCTCGAACTCGATTATTTCATCATATCATTGTCGTGATACGTACGTTACACCTACTCGTAGTGGTCAATTACGGAAACAACACTCCGTTTATTATAGTCAGGAATTTATGAAAGAGGCAGATAACCACAGGATAGTATAAACTTTTCTGCATATTAATTTCGTACCAACGAAGATGGTTTTCCGCTCTAGTTTTTCCGGTAAGCAAATCCAATACCCGAGGTTTGACTTACTATACCAACAAAAAATAATAATGGACCACCAGTTTTTTGTTCCTCTGAAAAATCACGGACAACGAGAATCGCCAGTCTCTTTTTTCAAAAATAGTTAATATTCGAGTAACGCCTTAAAGTATTGAAAAAATTTTTGTGCAACGAGCCTCTACCTCCGAAGCCCTTGCAGACAGTGCAGGAAAATGAGAACTAGAACTGGGAAAGATCGTTTAGGTATACCGTATCTTTCTGATCACGCTTTCGTGACCGAAGTCGTGCTATGCACGAACAGGACTTTGTGGCCACCATTCTCCTCCTCGACTATAAATAAATCAGCAAGTATATTTTGTGGATAGTTACATCAAATGTAGAGGATGGCAGCGTGCTGCGGGAATGCCCTACATACCAAAGGATCTACATAAATACAGACAAAATTTATCGGCGATCCATTACCATTTGGATGCCTTCCTTTTTTCTTTCTGTTTCTTATGTGATAACTCTCAATGCGCTCTCAGACATAATAATTCTAATCTTGATTTTCTTATATACAATGCTGTATAATACAAGGATTCCGTTGTATGCTGGTCTTACTGACAATTAGAATTTAGGAGCACGAGACGATTTTCAGGAAAAAATCAATAGTTCTGCGGAAGAGATTTGTACAGGGATGATCATATTTACGCAAAAGTTATATTATTACAATCGCAACCGGGGAATCCCATTCGAGATCTGTTATTAGAATATGGTATTGTTGTCTTTTGTTGCGTGCAGAAATAGGTAGCAGTGTATGATGTCGGTGGCTTCAAGGGGAACAGCCTGACAAGTGGAATCGATTATTTCAGCGCTATGGTAACCTGTCCTTTGCCCACCTGCAGGTCAATACATTATTCTTACGAGGTGGTTTATGTTGTGCGAGCAACATAATCTGAAAATTGATTGTTATTTACCGATAATTCATGATCATTGAACGACGATCGAAGAAAGTATGTGATTTGTGGAACAGTTCATTTGTCGAAACGGAAGTCCATGACCGGTTAAAGTCAGACATACATCAGGATTAAAATAGCGTATACAGTTCGATGGAAGTGCGAATGAGAATCAAGGTTATGACTTTCAACTATCTGTCTGCAAATTTGCGGGGATGGCGATGAAGAAACTTAAAAACTAACATGTCATTCTGGAGAGAAATTGTGCTTTTTATTGTGTGATTCAACAAGCTGCTAATAAATGTCAGTGCATTCTGGGTGAATTGTATGTATAATAATATACAGAAACCTTCCGAGGTGATGAAATACAAAGTGTTTCAAATATTTTGAGATCCTCTTCGTTGTTTCCTTTTGAGTCCGTGGCCTCTTCTTGCGCAGCCATTTTTTGTAATTATTTCGATATAACTTGTCACAGATTGTCTTCGACTCACGATATATGTCTTATATTATGTTATTCGTTTACGTGTAGGGTATACTTTGATCGAAATTCGGGCACGTCGGTTGATGTGAGTATCATTTTTCTGTATTTTAACGATTGCATTTTTTCACACTCTTATCGAATTTTTCCATTGGGTTATTGACCAACTCTGAATAAAAACGAAACTTTCACGTGACGATTGAATGTCAACACTGAAGGCAGCACGAAGTACTCGTCGCCATTTCTCCAGCTCGTTGTGAAGATAATCGAAATGCATCGATCCAAGAAAATAACGAACTTCTTCAACAAAGATGCGTAGCCTAATATTTCGTTAGGTTGCTAGGACTAAAATCAATGCGCTATTCATCCGGGATGCATACAATCCCCAGCTCATTGCGAAGTGGGTGGTTATCAATTTTATTAATTAACTTTATACCTGTCACAGTTAATCATCAACCCATGTTGGTCATGAATCAAGGTCATGAACTGTTGATCCGATATAAAATTCGGATTCATATTCATATTCCAATACCTAATACCTGAAATCGTGTGTTATTACAGGTGAGAGTTCAAAGCTGTAAAACTCAATTATGAAACTCAATATGCTTCAGTCAACGTTGAGATCATTGTTGAATGTTGACGAATCTTCAGTCAACGTGTTGAACCAACGGTCGTTAATTCAAGATTGGTCTTCAGTCAACGCAACGGTTGAACGACTTTTAGTCGATCGCATTTTGAATTCAAAGTCACCCGCCATATAGCGGGACTACTTTTTGCGTGCGATCCGACGATCTCGCCGCGTGTGTTCTGCTTCGAGTCCAGAGGCGTAGTATTACAAGGTTATACAGTTTTCAAGATGCCATTTTACCAGTTCAACTCGTTCACAGGTCGAATTGCGGAAACAATACACCCGCAACCATTGTATCCAATCGTAAGTGTTTTAACAATATTTTTTACGATTGTGTACGGAATATCACATCCACAAATATTTTGCTTTATTTGTCAATCACCTGTTCATTTATGTGAATTAATAAAACTATTGAACTCGTCTGACCAGAGCAGACGACTCCATTTCTCGTTTGCTCAAGAACAATTACGAAACATGCTGATACCAAACTTGATACAGTACCGTCAGAAACTCTTTTGATTTGTATCTAAGAGAATATGAATTTATTATAGGCAGCGAATAACATCCGAACTTTGTTCACTTAAACTTGCATTTCATTCCAATGTTGCGGAATAACTTGATTGAGTATTCGCATAACAGGCTGGTCTACTAACAAATCTTAATCCCTATTGAACGTTATGCCTGACACTGAACATTGAGGACTGAAGATTGTCTATTGAAGAGACTAATTAACTAAAGAAAATATTTTGTCACAGGCTCCTAACCGACTGGATCTCGCAGAGCCACCAAAAATCATGTACGACTCTCCGCACACGAAACCTGTGCAAGTGGCACCCGCAAAAAGGGGAAGAGCATTTTCCACCCTTCCACCAAAACTCGTTCAACAAATGGAAAAATTCCAGGTAATGTAAAGGTGTAATAAAAGCTCAACAATTTATTTCAGGTGTAAAATTTGAAAAGTCTCAGTCATGTAATTGGTATGTATTTTATCTTGTTTCAAGGCACCCAACAACATTCCCGTGCACCTCAAAGGAGGAATGGGTGACAAAATCTTTCTGGGAGCGACCCTTGCCTTGATAGGATTTGGAGTGGCCTCATCCTTCAAACTGTTCTATGATCTCAGTTATCCCAAAAAGTAATTTCTCTGTTATTAACGAGTTAACTCGATAGATTTGAATAGCATATTACGAGCATCTGAGTCCATACTTATTGCTCTAACTCTGTAAAAATACCATTCACTTACATAAAAATATTTATAGAGAGAATTTAATGGCTTGTTTGGTGGTTGTAATTATTACCTCTTCTGTATCTACCTTTTGATTTTCAATGTATCGACTCAAGTTCGCACACCCACTGTAACTGATTATGTAAGCATCACGTAATTCTGCTCGGGATTCAGGTTATGTTATACGGATGTTTGTAGAGTGTAGGCGTATTACATCGATTTTTCAGTTTGCTTTGATTGATATTTACCCATACCAAGAGTATCAGTTATTGTAATTCAAGAAAAGAAATGTAAGAACAACTGGAGAGGTCTGACAAAAATTAGCTGTACATCGCACATTACACTTTAGTCTGCGCTCATTCTCCAAGAATGACAGCTCCCTGATGGGACCTGCTCTTGATCATATTCAGATATTAGCGAATTTTTATAAACTTGATCATTCTATAAATGATGGAGGCGCCTTCAAGACCTAATATAACGTTTCATCCGATTATTTCCTCGATCCAAAAAATCGCACTGTACGAAACAAAATCGGTGAGTAAATATAACCTCAATTTCTGACATTTGCATTCTTATGCCAAGCCACTTAAACTTGTATTTATAGTTGAGAAACTCCCGAGTTCCAAGGATCCATACAAGTTTTGATTTTTCAGCGCTTCTATCTAATCGGCTCAAATATAACGCAGTCAAGATTTCGAGTGTTGAAAATTGATCGTATGGAGCCAAGGGAGCTGATAATTGTTGACGATAAGACCGAGTATACCAAAGAAGAAATAAAAGATTTGGTTAAAATGATCGATGTAGGTAATCGCAGCAGGATAGGACAGCGTAATAACAATGGTGCAGTGGCCCGTATTGCATCTGCATTTGGAATTATTGGTAAGGAATTTGTAAAACAAAAATTTGTTCGAGAATGACAACAAGTGAATTGGGTGTTGGATGATAGACGGATTAATAAACAGACAACTCTATGCCTATATTCAATGTAGTACATCATAATATTAGATCAGTTGTTGCTAGTCGAATGCCAGTCACGTAATTGCATGCAACTTGTAGCTCGAAACTGTAAAATATACAGTAATTTTCATTTTTTTTGCATAGTTACTCTGTTCAAGTTTATCAGTAGTGATTTCTGTCTCTCTCATGTTCACTGGTTTTAACATTGAAACTACTGTGATTGGAATACTTCATATAAACACAGATATCTATGGTCTTAATGTAAAAACTTGGATGCACTCTCGATAATGTAAAATATTGACGATTCACTTCTCATGCACACACTCTAAAACGAAGTGAACGTGAGAAACCCAGTTCAATTACCTTTGCTCGCTAACTAAGGTAACGTAATTCACGAATCGACAACCTGCGAAGTTACTAACGAAGAGCCGCAGAGACAAGAGCCGCAACCAACAAAGCACAAGCCAACCCAAACGCGATCCTCCTGGAACTCAATATGGCAACGGGATTCGTTCCCAAGGCTAGTACCAGCTTTTGCCCTTCTTGGTAAGGCTAATTACTATAGGCTCACTGATGATCAGTGCACTTTAGTAATAACACACTCCATCTTTCATATTCATGGTTTGTACATTGAATGTGGGCTTCACTGTATTCAGGCATGGGCCAATCTTGGATTCACTTGCATGAAAAGCGAAAAAAAAAAACTATCATTCTTAAAAGTTCTAGGTAATGAGCAAATTGTAATTATGCAAACCTACATGTTGTACACCTCTGCAGTACCATTGTCATCAGATTGTCTTAGCTTTTCTAGCAGGCTCTTCAACAAAAATAACGTAAAGCTTGGAGATAATTTTCCCCAATTAAACAGATTAATTTACAGTGTTCCTAATTTCAAAATTGAAACGAAGACTAATTGCTATAAGATTTATGATCAGCGTAAAACTATTGCAAATACCTGTATGCCAATTGCAGGTGTATCTTTCATACGATTATAGTCAGATCTCTTATTGGGAATGAAATAAGCTTAATCGCCTGAGATCCCTAAAGTCCTATAATCATGGTGATAAATTTGAAACTTTCATAAACGTGAATATTTGTATATCAAACACAGGTTGTATTTACTTGATCGCTAACTTTAATCGTTTTCTACTAGGATTTGTTCGTTTTCTGGAAGGCTACTATATCATCCTGGTCACCAAAAGAAGAAGAGTAGCTGTAATTGGTCATCACACATTGTACAAAAATGAAGATACGGCTATGATTTACATTCCGAATGATTCTGTTCGACTTTTTCATCACGACGAACAGAGATACGTCAAGATGTTTCAGAGCATTGATCTAAGCAGTAACTTTTACTTTAGTTACTCTTATGATTTGACACAAACCTTGCAGATTAATATGGCACCACCAAGGCATATTAAATCAGACATTCCAGAACCGAATAATCAGACCATAAATGAAAATGACAATGTGGAAAATTCTGAAGATTTTTTTAATATGTGGGCTTTTAGGAAAACTTCACAAAGCACAGGGTATGGAAATATCCAGTTTAGCCTATTAGATCCACAATCTCTCCCGTAAATACATTTTTAATTATTCAAATAGACATACAGTGGAAAATATCAATTATGGAGTACGTAGTAATCCGAATCGACGATTCGTTTGGAATTCACACTTGCTGCTTCCCGCAGAAAAATATTTGCACCCTGACTGGATTTTGTACATAACTCATGGGTTTATCGGGCAGTCAAATATCAGCATTTTTGGAAAATGTATATATGTCACTCTGATTGCTAGGAGAAGTACTAAATATGCGGGAACCAGGTTTCTAAAAAGGGGTGCGAATTTTGATGTAAGTTCAGCACTAGGTGATATTTGGATATCTGTTTCAGGGTACTTGCTTTTCAAACTTATGCTTTTTCTTTAATTCTCATTTGCCTAGGGTGACGTTGCCAATGAAGTTGAGACAGAGCAGATTGTACATGATTCCGGAGTCAGTTCATTTAGTAACGGACGCTTCAGTTCATTCGTACAAATGCGCGGATCAGTTCCTGGTCATTGGAGCCAAGACGTCAGCAAAATGGTTCCAAAACCTACAATTTCTTGTGATCTGACTGATCCATACTTCGAAACTGCAGGTAGAACAATCTCATCCTACGTTACTATACTGCCGTAAAAGACTTTTCATTACATGCTATATGAACTGTCACAGGTGCACATTTTAATCAGTTATTGAAGAGATATGGATCGCCAATCATAATTTTGAATCTTGTTAAACAAAGAGAGAAAAAGAAACACGAAAGCACGTTGAGCGAGGAACTGGGCATGGCTGTAAAATACTTAAATCAATTTCTACCAACGGATCACCAGATAGTTTACATAAGTTTTGATATGGCTAGAATGAATAAGGGGTGAGAACGTACAAATTATCATATTTATTCACCAATTTCCACTGCGCGTTATCAATAATTAAACACAAGTGGCTCTGATTATAGATAGCGGTACTTCTTTACAGAAAAAAAGCTAACGTGATGGGTCGATTAGCAAACATTGCTCATGGTGCGGTATTAAAAACTGGTATTTTCCAATCTCAAAATCCGTATTACAGCCACCGAAATATATTTTCAACATCCAATACTAACAAGAAACCTCATAGGAACGACTCGAACTCAACTCTGCCAGGAATGTCTCGAATAGATCCAAAAACTAGATTAAACTCCGTCGGTCAGTTGCTACCAGACTCTGATAACTTTTCAAAGACCTTAACTGGTCCGGACAAGACAAAAAGTGACTCTATTGAAAGCAAAATAAGACAATGCTTTGCGAGAAAAGGATCAGTTCAGACTGGAATTATCAGAACCAACTGCGTAGATTGTTTGGATAGAACAAACACTGCTCAGTTCGCAATTGGGAAATATGCTTTGGGTTTTCAATTATGTGCTCTTGGAGTATTGGAAACTCCAAAGTTGGAATTCGATTCCGATTGCGTGAGATTACTGGAGGAACTTTACGAGGACCATGGTGATACTCTGGCCTTACAGTATGGTGGGTCGCAATTAGTTCATAGGATAAAAACTTATAGGTAATCAAAAACAATTCTCTTCATAACGTAGACTCGTCACATCACTTGTTTACGCCATCTTGTACAATTGACACTATATAACATTACTTTTAGAAAAACCGCACCATGGACAAGTCAGGGTAACGACATAATGCAGACATTGAGTAGATATTTCAGCAATACTTTTAGTGATCAGGAGAAACAGCATACGATCAATCTATTTTTAGGTGAGAGGACCTATATAGGTGGTGGAATTGCAAATTATTTTTAAACTAATATTAATTTTGTCAGGATTGTTCCACCCGGAAGAGGGCAAACTTCCGCTGTGGGAATATGTGACAGATTACTATCTTCATCATAAACCTGCGTGTAAATATCGTCGAAAAACCAAAGTTTTGACACAGTGGTGGGGAACAAATGTTCTAAAATGCTTGCCATATGCACTTGCTGAAGTTACAAAATCGTGTTCGGAAATGATTCAAGTACAGCATACGCAAGAGGAAATGATAGATGTATATTATGATTATCATCGGTAGGAATATGGCTCTTGTTGACACGAATTATAAGATACAAGAATTGATGGCTGATTAATACACACATCTACATGAAAATTCTAGCCCTCACGAGTTATCGGTATTGGACGACGTTTATGCATATAAGGTGAGTCACTCTGTCAGAGATTTCATGCCACACTCTACGACAGACTTTAGTCCCTTTGCTGTGCGTGTGAGACCAGGTAGAAGAAGAGAAGGAGCTGGCAATAAACATGCTAACATGAGGAATCCTTCTATGACTGGTCAAAGCAGTACCAGCAGTGCCGCATCCAGCGCAAGGTATATCAATGCCTTGATTGAATCGAAACCTATCGGATTTGCTGTATTTATTTACAACGTTATTTCACATATTTATAGTTCAAGTATGGACTCGAGTTCGGACGATGACGAGAGTCATCAAAACATCAATGATTCCCAATTGACTGCGTCGAAAGACAGTTCTGAATTAGTTTCATTTGAGTCTTTATTTCCATCGATGCGCGAAGTGTATGGAACACAGCCTGAGTTTCCAAATAGGACGGACATCCTTTTATATAAACGGTGAGTCAAATATTGGAAATTTTTTGTGTACAATGAAATAGTATCTAATTCCGGCTGGATCGGCCTTATTCAATTGATTCTAGGTACGTGCTGGTAGGGCGTAATGCTATCTGCACAACAGATCACTCAAAATTAAAGTCGAAGTTGGCACAGCAAGCATCCTTCTCTGATAATACGAATACAAAGATTTCCCTGCCTACTGTGAAAGGCTCTAGCATGAGCATTTATGAACAATACGTCAAGAGAGGCAAAGTGTGTACCAAGCAATCAAGGTAATCCGATAATCAATCGTGATATTCTTCTGATGAGCACTGTTTCTAATTCCAGATTGGTGGTTCAGTGCCAAACCCTAACGACCTAATTTTATACGAAAATTATGTTCAAGAGCAAATGCTAACAACGAGACGATGCGGAACTTGCAAAAACATGTAACTGTTGGATAGGAATTACCTGATTTAGGCATTTTCACTGTTAAAACTGTCAAGTGTATTTAAGGTGAATAAATTATTTACCACTAATTTCCTATGAACTTGTTCAGGATCTACAGAATGTTGCAGTGTTGTTTACATATATTAAAAAAATTTCAAGTGATTGGTAAATTAACGTGATATTACAATGAGTAATTGAGACTGCAGAAATAGACGTCATGTGTTGTTCATCTAGATTTTATTGGAACCAAAAATAAGAGTGATACAGGCGCAGAATGCGTGGAAGAATGAATATTCCACAATTTCCACGGCCTGAATATAGAACAAGGGTGTATGGTTTACTTCAGCTTCTTCTTAGGGCGGATATTGTTGGTGTGACCACACTTCTTCTTACGGCAATTAGTAGCACGGGGATGGAGTCGTGCATAACACTTACGGCAGATCATTTTGTCGCAGTTGTATTTTTGCGCCAGAATACGGAGTGTGGGTTCAATAACACCACCACGAAGTCGCAGAACCAAATGGAGTGTAGACTCTGTAAGTTGAAAGGAAGATTAATCGATAATCTCAAAATCAGAGGATACGGGCAGGTTCAATGCAATTAATAACATCCTGTTTAGATTCTCACCCTTTTGGATATTGTAGTCGGAGAGAGTGCGACCATCTTCTAGTTGTTTACCAGCAAAAATCAACCTCTGCTGATCGGGGGGAATTCCTTCCTTGTCCTGGATCTTAGCCTTGACATTTTCAATGGTATCAGAAGCCTCCACCTCAAGGGTGATGGTCTTGCCCGTCAGGGTCTTCACGAAGATCTGCATCGTGACTTACTGTAAAATAAATACTGATTCAGTTATTGGATTAGGGTAGACAATATCTCTAGGTTATCCTAGCTCTAAACCATGACAGAACTTCACAATGATCACTATTCATAGCCTGCCAATGTATGACCCATAATGGGATTGAATTGAGCAATTGTGAAATCATCGGTGAAAAAATCATGGAATCAAAATAGACTCAACAATGTCTCTCGTAAGATAAATTACGTGAAGCGTGTAGGATATATTTCGTACAATTCGCGTGATGGGCAAATCAATTGATACCGTTGTCAGGGTTATGATGACGTTTGTCGCAGAACAGAAATTGAGGTTCAGTTGGAAGGCTTTTTTAGCTATTGCCAAGGATGTATTTCTCGTGAAGAATTTGTAGCTGTAGATTTTGAGGCAGGACCAGGCCAGAGATTTAATTAAAACTGGTAAATTTCGTGATGGATATTTTTTTCAACGTGTGCACACATTGGCAACGTTATTTTTGATCAATTGTTTTGTCAACATTTTGTTTAAATAGTTGCGAAATATATTGTTTTAAGGTAGCCAAGATAATGTTAGATCGATGGGTTCGCGATCTTAGGCAATGATTCGACTAAAACATTCGTCGCAATAAGTAAAACAGTTAAAATATGTTTCACTCACCAACTCGAGAACGTGCTTGCCGCAAGCCCTATACAGGAAAAGATTCGACGGTAGAGGCGCCGCTACCAGTACTGGCCGCTACATCCGTTCCCTTGATCTCCGGCCATTTGCGGAACGGAAATGCTCACCAACACCTTCTACATTTGTTGCAGAATTTGAATTCAAACATTTGCTTTCAGCGTTGACTGATACAATCTTCAGTCAACGGCCAATGTAGTACGTTACGATATATACTTATATTCATGGTCACACGCTAACGTAATAGAAATAGTATAGAATATACGGAGAGTAGCCTGAATTCATCGGTCAAGAATTTAGGCAGTCCATAGTGTGAAATATTAGAACCAAGTTGGTTCAATTATTGAGGAATCAGTGGTTGGCGAAAGCTCCCGATTCTCCTTCAGAGAACCGTACGTTTCGTTTGGGGTGGGGGTGTTGTAACACGGCGTAGTTTCTTCCCCGTTTACAGACCAACCCTCCTTTCCCCAAACTATAATTTTGTCAAAATTCTCAGTCAAATTTCAAAGACCCCTTTCGATTACAAAAGAATTATTAGCAGAACGTACAGAGAGTCCAGGTGTCAATCTCCGAAGGTTAAATTCTAAATTCTCAAATGACACAACCCCTAATTCTTCCCGATTCGATGTTTCTTTTCTCCCTACGTAAAACTCCGGAGAGCCAGGGAACGGGTCAACGATGGGGTGACAATTCTGTTACTCCTCGCAGTCCTCAGACCAAATCCGATGAACCCCAGGTCTACAGGGGAAGTCTGCAGCAGGCCAGCTAGCCGGGACTTCCTAGGCACCTCCGGTGCGACCAAAAGGCTACAAACAAGCCCTTCACCGATAGCATCACCGATGGACAAAACCCTCATAAATTTCAATATATCTCGATAGGATTTATTTCTAGCTTGATTCACTCGACGGATTCGTGTTCCTGAGGTCAAAATACGTGAGAATTTATTTTTAGCTATTTTTCTACGTCATTTCACGATCATTTCTCAAAGATTTCATGAGCATTCCACTAGTATTTCATACCATTTCGAAATTGACTGTCCCAAGTATTTTACAAGCTGTTACCCCCTCGGTTAGTCTACCCCCTACTAACAATTCGCTACAATCCTTCGAACTTTCACTATTCAGATGTTTAAAATTGAAAAAAAAATATGAGAAAAATTTTGCCCACGTTTCTGCGAGTGGGGGGGTTCTGTATCATTCGCGGAATTTTTGTGAGTTTTTTCAGAATTTTAAAAAAGTTCCTTTTTCAAAATTAAAAAAATGCATAGCTCCGAAGACCTTGATTCAAAAGATAAAAAAAAATTTGAGGGGTTCTCGCAAGATAGAATGATAACATACAATTAAAAATGAAATCGGAGATATCGAGGTCTGGAGCCGTGTCGAAGTGAGGTGGACCGCCCCATTTATATGTTTATATCTGTATGTAATACTGCAGGTATGTAATACTGACTGGATGAAAAATGCAAGAGAGAAAAGTGATATCAAGATTCGCAAACGACTTATGTAAAAAGATACATACCATAATTGCTTTAACAATGCAGATTGGATAAAAAAAAACTCACATGAGGGGTGAAAAATGTAATGATATGAAATAGAAAAGAAATAAAGGAACAAAAATTTAAACGACGAATGAAATAAAATCCGGCGCGTGCAATGCTAGTGTGTTTAAAATCACTGTTGTAACATAATAAAATATGGACAAATTGACTGAATGATTTTTTTTACTACATTTTTAGTTCATATTTTCCATCTATAGTCTAAGATACCATACAACTATTATAAAGATCCATATTTTTCAATTGTGTGGATTATAAAGTAAGAAATATCTATCTCTGTTTACATCGTATAGTATAACTAATCCTAAATTCTCAGATTTATAGTTAACTCGACGAAAGTAGATGTAAGACATTCGAATGTCTTTATTAGAGTACAACAGCTCAGTTCATTTACTATCAAAATCTTTTTGCAACTGTTCTCATTCGTTTATTTATTCCTCTTTAACATACCACAACCCAACAACTGATTATTATGATCTTTTGATTTATTGATTATTTGCGATGATGAAAAATCGTACAACAATCTCTTTGTATCTAAAGCGACATACTTTTGGGCTGTACGTATAAATGAAACGACATGTAGAAATAATCAGGTCCAAAAAATATCCACTAGTTAGCGGCACTATTTTAATAATCAGAATAACGTGACACGTTAATAACGAATGAAGAGATGCTTTAACACCGAAGTTAGAGAAAGCACATAAACTATTCAAAATCGTCAGTCCCGAATTATTCAGAAAATACGATCTTGCGTTTCCTTGCATCGAACACTCGAACAAACGTATTTCATTGGGTATTTACGAGTACGATTATGGACATTACATTCATCTACAGCACTTGATTATCTATACTCGAAATGAATATTTCAAAGTTCTAATCTCTACTGTACATGGTGCAGTTGAGAATCATTAGTAATTTTCACCTACTTATGACATCATTTCGGGTAGAATCGTTTCAATAATCAGATAAAACTATAGTTTCCGGTCCTTAGAGGCGTCTAAATTATCTCAGTGAAATTGAATATGAGATGTTTATCTAAAAGCTATGCCATTTGCATCATCTTGTAGTCTAGTATAAATTTATGAACTAGATGTATTACCAGTTATAACGGGATCAGTTTTACATTGAAACACTAAATTTTATAAATAAGATATACTCATATTGGAATCTTTCAAACGTGCAAACTTTCCGAAGTCTGTTCGGAATACCAACTCAAAATTCACGTAACGCGATACGTGCAATGAGATAAGCATATAATACACAAGCTGAGCGTATGCAGGCTGTTGAGAAACGTGAAAATATCGTTGGCCATAATCTAAAAGATCGGATGATTGCGATAACTGAAACTGTATTGGTAAATTTAGAAGCTCCCTGAATTACACATTTTTAATCTAAAATTATAAAAATAATTTACTAGATAGTTCAGTTATCATCACCGTCTTCATCATCATCCGAGATATATTTTTTCGTCACTCGTTTTCTGCGTCCCCCACGGTTCTCCCCGCTTCTCTTGCCTTTATATTTTATTTTCATTTTTACGCTAGAATCACCATCGGAACCATCTTCTCCGTCACCTGTAATAATTAATTGATCAAGAATACAGATGAGTTTAAGTTTTGACGCGATAAAAAGGGACATTCAACGATTTTGTTAACGAGAATAGATCTAACCTTTGTCATCCCCATCTGAATTGGTTCCTTCCGCTTCCAGTCTTTGTCTTGCGTTTGTGAAAACAGATTGCAAAACTATCGAATCCTCATGAATGAGTGATGCCTCCTCATTATATATCTGTGCGTTTTTGCATAACTGCATGAAATCTTTTTCAAGATCGTCGAACTCGGTATACTGGAAACAAGTCACCATAGTTTGTTATCAGAACTATTGTTAACATCTTGTTGCAAGCTTATAGAACGCCATAGTTACCTTGCCTTCGTCGATCTTCTGTGATAATTTATTTATCGTCAAAGGCTTCTTAATTATCTCATAGTAATCAGGTAGCTCACGTCTTGAAGGCAATTTCATGAAAGGCTCGCTCAGTAGTCGACCATCAGTATTGTCAGTGTAATTGACAACAACGGCGATCAGTTTTTTCATCCCACGTTTTAATTTTGGATCAATCGATGTCCCGGAACTGCCACCTCTGCGTTTTTTCAGTATAGGTTCATCATCTTCTTCCCCTTTTTTTCTGCGCTTGCGCGTCTTTTTCTTCTTCTTATCGTCTTCCTCTTCCTCTTCGAAGTCATTGCCATCATCATCTATTGCTTTCAACCACTCCTTTTCTGTTATACTATCCGTATAATCTACCTCTTTACGTTGTCGGGAACCCCTGCCTAAGAATCTCTCTTCGTCTTCCTCATATGTCCACCGTTCCACCTCGTCGTCATCTTTGACCAACCAATCAGGAAGTTCCGCCTCTTCCAGGAGCCGAGATTTTCTGTTAGGTCCTAACTTCGCTTCTTCTCTTCTTCGTTCCAAATCCAGTTTCTGGAATTTTTCAAATTCACCTTCCGAACGTGCTATCATCTGATTTACCGTTTCATCATCTGGCACTTCATTTTCTTCCTCATCGTCTGCATCATCTTGATGCAAGATACTTTGAAGAAACTGTTGTCTTTCAGATCCTGTTGATTTTTGATCAAACATTCCAGCTTGAATAACTTTTTCGTCCATGTTTAATTTATACCTGGCAGCAGCCAATATACGTTCCTCAACGGAATTGACAGTCATTAAACGCAGTACGCGCACCTCGTTCTTCTGCCCAATACGATGAGCTCTGTCTTGAGCTTGCAAATCCTGGTGTGGATTCCAGTCAGAATCAAATATAATGACGGTGTCTGCAGCCTGTAGGTTAAGACCAAGACCTCCAGCCCTGGTGGATAAGAGAAAAAGAAAATATTCGGAACCTGGATCATTAAATTTCTTCAATAATTCTCCTCGGTCTTCAGCCTTGGTAGTACCATCCAGACGTAGATACATAAACCCTCTCCAGCTCAAATAATCTTCCATGATGGTCATTAATTGTGTCATTTGACAGAAAAGCAATACTCTATGATCAGTGGCCTTCAATTTCGGCAGAATACGATCTAGTAGTTCAAATTTACCGGATGCTCTATACAAATCTGGTCCAGTCACGACCGTAGATCCTTGGATTCCAACGTGCTCGCAATACTTTTCTTCGATAGCTTGGAACATGAAAGGATGATTGCACAATTTTCTTAGTTGCACAATGGTATTCATAAGAGCTTTAGCACCACCCTTGCCCTGTTTGCCTTTTTCTGAGCCATCTGTTAGCAGTACACCTTTGCTCTGCATATGTTTGTAAAGCACCTTTTGTAAGCCCGACATGTCGCATTTGATAATGTATTCAACTTTGTCCGGTAATTGGGATTCTACTTCTTTCTTCAGACGGCGAAGCAAGAATGGACGTAACACTTTGTGTAGACGACGAATGATCAAAATGGTTTCTTCTTCGTTGAGTTCAACTTTTTCGCCAGTAGTAGCAAAAGGTGCATTGAACCACTGTTCAAAAGTGCTACAAGATTTGAAAATGGACGGCAATAAAAAGTTAAGTAGCGCCCATAATTCTGGAAGTTTATTTTGCAACGGCGTGCCAGTTAATAAGAGACGATGAGGTGCGAGGTAATGGGTGTTTAAAACTTGTGTTAGTTTACAATGATGATTCTTCATTCTGTGACCTTCATCGATAATCATGTACTTCCACTGCAGTTTAGCTAAAACACCTTTGTCCTTTATAACGTATTCGTAGGTAGTCAAAAGAACATTGAACTTGGTTGCCCTCATTTGAGATTGAATAGTTCTACGACCGGCAGGAGATCCCTTGTATGAAACCACGACGACGCTAGGTGCCCATTTCTCAAATTCTAGTACCCAATTTGACAACGTTCTGAAATTAATTTTACATATAATTTTACTTCCACTAATATTAACTCTTTTCGTGATAATTTCGCTAAATGTTATAGTAATATGCAGCTAAACCCAGTAGAACTGAGTTGAACATATCGGTTTCGATACTCACGAGAGCGGGACGATGATTAAAAATGGTCCATTGACTTTTTTCTTTTCCATAAGATGAGTAACCAAGGCAATAGTTTGAATAGTCTTACCCAGACCCATCTCATCAGCCAAAATTCCGTTCAGGTTGTTATTGAACAAAGATACCAACCATTCCAAACCCTATTTTTTATTTCAAATGTTCAATTAATTTGTTGCGTCTGATTTTTATTGAAACCATAATTTTTAATTGGTTCATTTTTTAAGCGTAGAAAGTTTACAAGAGGATTCATAAAAGGATAGTGAAACTGCATACCTTAATTTGATATTCTTTCAAGTTGCCATTGACCATAATTGATGCCTGCTCTGTGACAACTTCGTGAACAGTATGAGCTATACTATAGTAAGTTTGCTCTTCAGTTTTGTATTCATCATCTTCAACTTTAGCTTTGTGGAGGGTTTTCTTGACCTTATCATCCTCGGAGTCTCCTTTATATTTGTCTTTGCCTAAGTAAGCACAGTAGTCCTTCATTTCAAAATTTTCTATACATCAAAAGCTCGGATGCACCAACTTCATTACTTATCAAGCATAGCGAATAATGATACTAAGAAAAATACCGGGATTACAAAGATTGGATGATAATCGCGACTCTTACTTTTCCGAGGAGAAAATAATTAGTATTCATCTATGGAAAAACAATAGTTGCCTATCGATGGCCACACTATAAAATGATCTCCCATAATGTAATGATATTAATAGTAGATAGCAAACAGCGCAAACATACTCTCAAACTTGCCCTCGCTTTCCTCATCTTCACTGTCATCCTCATCGCTGTCGGTATCAACTGCTTCCCAACCAGGATGAGATTCCAAAAATGCTGGCAGTTGACTTAATGGTGGTGCATCATCACCCGTCAGTGTGCGACCAGTAGAAGTTTCAATGACCGAAACGCGAGTGTCACCGTTACCTGTTCCATCTTCACCTCCTTCAGTCTCTTGCAACTTCTTCTTTTTCTGAATCATAGAAAACAAAAACTCGTGAAGCTATTTGTAACTACTTGAATCCAACAGCAACGTCCAAATCATACATCCTACGGCATTTTAATGTTAAACCACGATGCATTTCTACCTTTTTGCGCTTCTGTTCTTCAACTTGTTTTCGTCTTTGTTCCATTTTGTGCTGTTTGACCATTTCCGTAAGATTTCCGATGTATTCGTCAGTTTGTGAAAGCAGAAACGCAAGACGTTTATCTTTTTTTTGATCAATCAGCTTTCTGTAACCTTCTTCGTCCTCGGCCATCAAACGCCGCATACGTTCTTTCTCAATACGCTCCTGTTCTTTCTTTTGTTCTCGTTCCGCATTGGCATGATAATTGAGAACAGCTTTATTCAAACGCGCTAACTTGGCGACGTTATTTCGATGGAATTCCTTGAAATCCTTGCCATGCTGAAGAACGGAGGTCAAGAATTCCTAGAAAAAGAAAAGAAAATTGTTATATTAGCGAGTTAGCGTATTAGTGTATGCGTGTTTCATCCGTTTCATCTGTTATTAGTAATCCGAATTGCAAAATACGTGTGACGTAAATTGGATTGCAAAATGATGAATTTTTAAGCAATATAAAAATGCGACTCATACCTGATGTTTCTGTCTGCGCTTACGCTCAGCCTCCAACTTCTGCTGTTTCTCTAATTTTTCGGTGGCTCTAGCTTCTCGTAGGCCTTGCCGTTTTGTTCTTTTATAGGCCTTTACATTAACTGCCGTTTCTAAGGTAGTGTCTTTACGAGTACAAGCAATGATCTGGAAACCATTGAACAGTATTATCATCAAATTCAAGCGTCATGATGAAGCTGACACTACAACTCTTTTCCAAAGAATATCTTACCTCAGATCTCAGTTGACGCTGGAAGTTGAGGACCCGCAAAGCTCTCAACTCAATCTGAGCTTGAATACGTAGATCTTCCGGCATATTTGTCGGAAGACTACTCAGTTGTTCCATGCGAAGACTAATGCGAGCTGCGACCCTATTAAAAATTAATGCCGTAGTCACTATAACAGTTCCGCTAAATGGTATTTACAGGTTTTGAACTAGCATGAGAAACCGAAATACCTATTTTCACGTTCCTGCAATATTAGCAAGGGGTCAAGCCCAGCAGGTTTTGCAATGCTTGTCACTCGGTTAGTCTTAGCTCCAGGTTGTTGCGGTTGTTGTTGCTGCGGTGGTTGTGCACCAGGCCTTGGGGTACCAACAGGTCCAACAGCAGGAGGGCCACTAATTTGTGATCCGGGACCCGGTGTAACAGATCCCTGGGATGAATCAATCGGTCGCTGTCCCATACCTGAAGGAGGAGCTCCTCCTATTTAGGTTTGATTCAAATCAAGTATTGCCTTGGGATCATTCTACTCTACTTTTTTGAAATCTACGACAGTCATTGAGAGAAATACCAACTTCTGCCAACTAAAGATTTTTAAAACTTCGATCTCAACACATAAAATGTTAATCAATAGACGCGAAGAGAATCATTGGTATTAAATAATGTTTACAACATTCGATACTATGGAAATCGTAGGATATCGCATCAAGTCTCTATTGTATAAATGGAGAAATTTCTAACCATTGGCACGTTTTTCTGATACAAAGATACATCAGAGCAAGTTAAAAACGACGACCAGCATACAATGAATTACGATCCTATTTGTCCAGCCGATTCACTACTTTTACAAGTTATAACTGGATTTATGCAAACAAACAACATACTTGAATAAAAAGAAGAGATACATAGATAACATTCATGAAAAAAACTCAACAACAAAATAGAAAGCATCAGCATCTCTATGTTAAAAACAAATATTGGATAATATCCATCGTTACAATATAAAAGTCATAATAATTTGTGAAGCAATTAGGAATTCCTTCCTCCATACTACCACATTTCAATAGCAGCTGACGAGAAGAATTGGTCATAATTTTTCTCTGATGCATACGATCACAGATAGTAGAACTTGAATAAATTGAAGTCGGAATGACGATATTTGAAAAAATTCTTTTTGAAATTAGATTAAAAAATAAAGTAGTCACCCAAAACAAAACGAACAAAAATTTCACGAAATAAAAACACAGATCCATCTTTGTACATACCTTGGACAGCTAATGCTAATTGTTGTGACAAAGGTTGATTCCTTGCCAGTAATCTGTATGCCATAATCTGCACGCTGTGAAAGTCAGTATCGGTGAGTAATTTGAAAAAATATATCAAATCGATCACTGAAACTAAGTGGTTTACCGGAGTTGCTGCAACTGTTGAGTACTGAATGCTTGTTTCTCTCCCATGTTATTACCCTGACGTGCTCTGAGTGCAAGAAGTTGTGAATAACGAGGATCTTCCTGGAGTCCTTTCTCCTCCATTGAATCAATCGCCCTTTGAAGTGCATTTAAATTTTCTTGTCCTGGCCCTGGTGTGCTTCCTGAAATGGGTGGACCACCTGGTGCACCTGGGCCAACAGGGCCCATTTGCCCTGGTCCTGATGGTCCCATTTGTCCAGGCCCTGACGGCCCCATTTGTCCTGGTCCAGATGGTCCCATCTGCCCCTGACCTTGGCTGCTCGATCCCATTGGTCCAGGCGAATTTTGTCCTATTTGTGATACCGGACCACCTTGTCCTATTGGACTAGGCCCTCCAGATATTGGGCTGGGACCTGCAGGGCCCATTTGATTTAGTCCACCTAGACCCATTTGACCTGGACCTGCGGTACCCATTGAATGTCCACCACCTAAAGTCATTTGACCTGAACCGCCTGGGCCAATGTGTCCTCCGGGTCCACTGGGATTCATATGAGCTGACCCTGGTGGGCCACTAATGTGACTAGGAATACTTGGTCCCATTTGAGAACCACCTTGTGGTCCGCCAGGTCCCATTTGTGCTGAAATAAATGACGATAAAGAGTGATTCAATCTGATTCTTGCCTTCAAATCAGATCTTTGGTGCAGTACAGGATCTAATGGCACACCTTGGCTCATATGCGGTCCACCTTGTGATGGTCCCTGTGCTCCACCAGATCCAAGTTGTCCCGGACCTCCTGGGCCCATATGAGTTCCACCTTGCGCTCCACCTGGTACCATCGATCCAAGCGCACCAGGACCTATTTGACTAGAGCCGCTGGGACCCAATTGGCTGGGCCCGCCTGGACCCATTTGACTTGAACCACCAGGACCCATTTGGTTCGGGCCACCAGGACCTATTTGGCTTGGACCACCAGAACCCATTTGACCCGGCCCTCCAGGTCCCATCTGTTGTCCAGGCCCCCCTGGTCCCATTTGTTGTCCAGGTACTCCAGGGCCCATCTGCCCCGGGCCACCAGGTCCTATTTGACCTGGCCCACCAGGACCCATTTGCCCGCCAGGACCGACTGGACCCATCTGACTTCCAGGACCTCCTGGACCCATTTGGCTACCTGGGCCACCCGGACCCATCTGACTTCCAGGACCTCCTGGACCCATTTGGCTACCTGGTCCACCTGGGCCCATTTGACTACCTGGGCCGCCTGGACCCATTTGCTGGCCAGGTCCTCCTGGACCCATTTGTTGTCCAGGACCACCAGGTCCCATTTGCTGCCCGGGACCTCCAGCTCCGATCTGTTGACCAGGCCCACCAGGGCCCATTTGTAGCCCTGGACCACCAGGTCCCATTTGCGGTCCTAGACCACCTGGCCCCATATGCTGTGGCGGACCACCTGGACCCATTTGTTGCCCTGGGCCTCCAGGTCCAATTTGTCCAGAAGGTCCCACAGGGCCCATTTGACCCGGTCCCATTTGACTACCTTGACCCCCAGGACCCATTTGATTTTGCCCACCAGGACCTACTGAACCCATCGACCCTGGTCCCCCAGGTCCCATTTGACCAGATCCCATTTGCACTGGACCACCTTGACCCATGTGCGGTCCACTCTGAGCACCGTTTCCGCCCATCTGCCCTGTACCACCAGGACCCATTGGTCCTCCTGAACCTTGCTGAGTTACTGAACCTGGGCCGCCTTGGCTCTGAAATGAGAGAATAACATTGCTTTTACACACGTACCGTCGTACTTCGTTAATACATTACGCAAAAATGTGGAAGTTCTGGTAAGTGTTCATAAAGTATAATCCCGGTCAACCGTGCCTTTCAAAAGTGAATAATTCGTTCCAGGTATACATAATGATTAGTGGCCTGACTAGGGTAAGTAGCAGGTGAACCAAAGAAGTTCACAGGCTCGATGGGGTTGATGGAAATTTCCGCAACAGTCCGGCCAATAGTAACCAGCACGTAACTTATCGTGGCTCAACTATTTTGAACTCGAATCTGTTTGAACAACAGAATCCAAATATTCCACTCGTCGTATGACCTGCCGTCAATTGTTTGATTGCTTCATGTAATCATCTTTAATCTGAGACTCGCTATTGTGGTTTCTATTCAAAACGCTATCCAGCAAACAATTACTCTAGCTACGATATCGATCCGATCATTTACTGACTTATATATTAATGCATAATTAAAGATTCATCTTCGCTAAGCGCCAAACTTAAAACAAACAAAGTACGCAGATCAATCGTTTGCAATTCACGAGCTGAAAATAAATGGTCATATCAACGCTAATCAACTGAACGCGCAGTGCTCAGCTATACAATCTCGATTGGTTTTCGAATTAGTTATCACTAAGGAAATCTCACTATTGCAGACCGAGAGATTAGTTTGGACTCAATGAAAAGTCAACTCAAGACTAGATGTTATATTTTGGGCCCAACATAATGAAATTGAGTTGGGAAAACTCCACCGCGATAAAGGTTTCTGTATTAGTACTCTGTACGTTTCCTTTCCAAAAGGTAACTGTGATGGGCCTTAAATAGCACATGATAAATCACCATGAGGTGCAGATAATCTGGAAACTGCCAGTAACTAGTATTTCAACTTAAATTTATAATACATATCGCGTTAAGCGTTATCTTCTTTGTTTATGCGATCATTTCATAGAGCACACAGAGTAATTTATTTCATCGAGAGAAAAAGTAATTGAAAAAGATCAACCTCAGAAAACGTAACAGCAATTTTTTCAGATATCATAATAACTAGGATCATAAGCATTTTTGCGAAAGAGTTATCAGTTTTGAAGCAGACAAAAGTTTTAATTTACTATAGACATTAAAAATCTACTTTTCGACTATATACAGGTGCAATTCATGCGAGGAATAAATAGAAAAAGAACGAATTGTGTATGCTCTGACGTTTAGTAGCCTGATAAACATTGTCATTTAGATACGACGTACGATGTGACGGATCAAGATTTTTTACATTTTACCAATTCCAACAAAGTGCAAAAACGTCATTTTACGACATAGATTGTAATTTTTGTGAAAACCAGTAAATATCCAGCTTATTTGAAACGTGGCTCTTGAATGCTGGGATTAACTTATCTTACGACGAGAAACTTGCTGAGAAACTCGAAAAATGGTGACTATATGAAAACTTTTTTATGACGTTAAAAATCTAGATTATTTGATCTTGTAAATTTGTATGAGGTCAGGTACCACATGAGGATATCATTACTATGTCTATTACTGATTCATAAATTCATCTCGCAAGATATTCTAATAAACAAGATCTGATTCAAAGCAGATTGAAGGCCAATAAAACCTGATCAATTCAAGATGCGCGGAGTTCTTATAATAACATGATCTCTCAAAAGCATATTCTACAAGATGCAAGTAGATTAAAAAATCAACCCCATGCAGGTGGCACATGTCGATTAGTTTGTCACGCAATCGCGCGATAAAAGCTTTAAAAGGGTGATATGTTGTATTTGTTTCTGAATTCATCGTTTTTAGTTTCTGTTCGTAGAATTCTTCCATTCAACTACAATATTTTGTGAATGCCATCCACAACAGCAGCCAACTATATTTATCTAGATTTTTTGGCGTCATTGATCTTATTCATTTTGTGATGAATTTATTTTCTCATTTTATTTTATTATTATTACAAGTATCATTATTACTATCATTTTTTCTATTGTAACGCAATTGCCTTCAATCCTCAATCCTAGATAATTTCCTAGGTGCCGACACACGCCGGCTGCATCCACGGTGTGAAAACGTGGACCAGCCTTTCGGTAGCCTGCCAGTGTAATGAACGAAAACTCCAAGACGCAGAGTCAACGAAAACAAATCTCGGATCTGAGGAACGTATAGATCAATAAAGTACGGATGAGTACAATGATTAATTTCTCTTGAATCGGTAGCACTCTGCATGTTTTATATAATCAAAAAAGGTACTAGAAATACCACATATAATCGAAATCTAATGGTATCAAATTTTAATTGACTGAACCGGTAAATGGGTTACTCATATCAAAATTTGCAGTGTGCATTTCCAACCGTGTAGTCAACCTAGGTTGATGTTATGTCCACCGAATGAATGATTGCAATAAATATTTAAGTGACAAGATCATTTTTTAGCCAAGTGATAGACCATAGTGGAAAATGATTGATAAACTCAAAATTTATCGACAGAGTTTTCCGAATCGTTCCACAATAGATAACGATGCTACTGGTGCATAGTGGAAAATCGAGTGTTAATACCGGTGGAAAAAACCTCGAACGTTCGTATTCGCCGAAATCACGGGGGAAATATGCGTGACAAGGGTGGGGGGTTGGCTGCAATTCATAAATACACTGAGGCAACCGAACCAAAAATCCATTCCGAAGTGAACGGGCAAACGGTGCGGGTGCATTGCAGAATGCAATTGAGTCTTTTTTAAATTACTAAGTCGATTTTGAGTTCTAGTTTCATAAATATTAGTAGCACAAGTTTTCAAATCAACATGACTAGCCAGCATAATTTGAATCATTATTTTGATTTCGTAATGAAATTAACAATCGACTCTGCCAAGGTTCGTATAATCGATTAAAAATTATGACCATAAAGTTTATCAAAGTGCCCCGCGCAAATTAAATTAAGTGTGGTCGAGACAGTCAGATGGAAACTCTGGACTTCGATGAGACCAATCATAATTGATTTGAAAATTAGATTGTATAAAACAATCGTATTAACTGAAGCAAATTCGTTTTAGGTTATCAGAGACGCCATCCAAGGTGGAAAAACGATTGAAACAAAGGCTGGAGATTGGGATCTTGTGACCCAATACGACCGCAAGGTCGAGAAAATTCTCATAGACGGGTTGGCCAAGGAATTTCCCACACACAAGTAAGTTTCACTGAAAAACTCCGAAATTGATTTGCATGATCATCAGTCAATATAAAGTTGATAATTGAGTGAATAAGAATAAAATTGCTATAGGTATGTAAGAATCGTAATTTTAATAAGATTTTCATGCAGATTCATTGGCGAGGAAACGGTTTCTTCGAGCAAACATCTCCCGGATTTGACGGAAGCCCCAACGTGGATAATTGATCCTATTGACGGGACTACGAACTTTGTTCACTCATTTCCACACACGTGCATTTCGATCGCTTTAGCGATCAACAAGGAGTTGGAAATCGGTATTGTTTACAACCCCGTCCTGGAGCAATTGTTCACGGCAAGACGAGGACGAGGTGCTTTTCTCAATGGAAAGTCAATAAGAAGTTCTTCAGTCGAAGGTCATTAGCGAAAAAAATTATCTGGAGAATGACAAACACATTCTAGGAACAATATTGAAAATTCACATTTTCATCCACAATTCCAGAACTTGCTAGTTCCTTGATCTGCATCGAAGCTTCCTACGCCACAATAGTTGAAATTCGAGACATTATACTTGGGAGATTGGAAGCCTTCGTTTCGATCGCTCACGGGATCAGAACCCTTGGATCAGCAGCCCTAACTCTATGCCATGTCGCAATGGGTGCGGCGGAGGCGTACCACACAGACAACCTCATGCCCTGGGATGTAGCAGCTGGCACACTCATCATCAAGGAAGCCGGCGGTGTTGTCATTGATACCAACGGTAAGAGTTACTACGATACTTTATATGAAATATTAAATTTACTTCACGGGCAAATCGTACGTTATAGGATGAACAAAAGCTCAATAAATAGTAGAGGAGCTAGCTTCACAAATTGCGACTTTTGTGTACATCGATCAGCCCCAGTTTATTCGATGGTATCGGGCCTGTAAAGAAAAATGATTCTAACCCGTTTTCGAGGTTGCCTTTTGGTTACATTGAAATGAGGGCAGACTGTTAGTTTTGTCTCATTTAGCTTGTAATATGACTAAAAATTCAAAGTCTGCCTCTGTACACGTGAGTTCATTGAATTTTTTTTTTTTGTTTTACTTTTAGACTCTGCAAAATCGCTATGTTAGATGATGAAATAGGCGGACTGATTTTTTATTGTTCATTATGTTGTAGAAAAACTTTGTACGCGGTCTCAATCGTGTACAGATTGGTATAGAGTAATTTTGAATTATCGAGTTAAGGACGCTACAACTCCGCCCTGTAAGGCGCCGTCGAAAACGGGTTGGAGCCATTTTTCTTTACAAGCTTGATACCATCAAATAAACTGGGGCTGATCGATGTACACAAAAGTCGCAATTTGTGACGCTGGCTCCCCTACTAAAAAATGTAACCGCAAACGCAATTTTCTAATTAAAGGTGGAAAATTCGACGTAATGAGTCCTAAAGTCCTGGCAGTTGGGAATCACAAATTGGCTCAGGAAATAGTCAAGTTAATAAAGCACGCGGACACCAAGACATACAAGAAGAGACTGCAAAGCATGCAGGCTTCGTAGTCTGGTGCTTCTAACCTTCGGGCGGCATTACGTGCCGTTGGCGATGATTACTACGTTAGCGAGTCTTGATCTCTGATATTTCGAACAACGCGTAGTCACAGCATTGGATCCCTCTAACTCGATCATCGATAAACTAATGAACAAATTTTTACCCACTGATCAACTTATATGGTATTATCCACGTCAGGAGACATGTATTATTATTATTGTCAATTGTTAATACTATTGCTCGAAAATATTTATGCTTACTGTAAAATATAATTCATTAAGAAAATATCGTATATGGCAACAATCCTTCGATATGGAAGTTAGTGATACATGATAACTTAATATACCTATAGAACCGTCATACAAGGAAATGTTCGTTTTTTCATGTACATGGCGTTGAGAAGTATCCGACTGCGAAGTGTGTTTCCACCATTACCATATTCACGTATAAACATTTTAATCGATACCATAAATTGCTGCATTTTCTTCGCGGATATCAGTAAAATAGTATGCCTCCAGATAATGTAATATTGAAATAAACAGATGAGTGCACTACTGCACGAATGCTTTTGGCTTCAATAAATTGTTAAGTATTTTGCGATAGTCTGAACAAACTAAAACAAGTCAGTGATGCGGTATTTCGAAGTTATTGACTGCTGTTATCAAATCATGTTCTTTGGATGTAAAATCATACTTATAGGTGTATATAATAATATCTTTAAGCTATACATCAGCTCTTGGCGATAAGGTGCCATCGGAACACCTGTATAAATTTTGACACTTATTGTTAGTCATTTTTGACGTTTCCTCGCCTTTTATATCATGGAAACAGGACGAAGAGCCGTGGGGACACAATTTTTTCCTCTGAGTAAATCGACGCCTATGAACGACTGAAAGCTAGCTCTAGGCCTCTCGCAGTGCAAGCGACAACCTTGGCATCTTACGAAACCTGGATCTAACGCTCGGGGAATGAAAGTTGAGTTTCAAGTTTGATTCACTACGCGTAACTCGTAAGAGTACAGTGACATTCAGATGGAAAGTATTCACACATGCTCACGCATACACAAATGTCCTTCGAAAGTGTTGTATCTATCTACGTATAGTTACGATCAGCGATAAAAATTGTGCCAGTGTCTTTATTCTGATATTTATCGTTGCTAGTGCAAACACTGCGAGTTCAAGTAACCATGATGACGAGCGAAACCGATTTAAGACATTTTTACGAAACCGTGGAGATATTAGCCAGGGAGGCTGGGAAGGTAAGTTCGACTGTCATTGCATCAAGTAAAGTTTCAATATTTGAATTTGACTACGATTTGTGCGCATATTTAGGTGATAGCTGAAGGTATTGGGAAGGATAAAAATTTCTCAATAAAAGGAATTGATTGGGATATTGTCACAGAATACGATCGTGAAGTGGAGGAGACAATCATAAAAAAATTATCGTCAAAATTTCCCACACACAAGTGAGTTGAATTGGTACCTTAATAATGTTCGACTCAAGCAAACTTGTTGGATGCCAGTTTCCGTCTATTCAAAATCTCAGGTTCATCAGCGAGGAAGACACCGCCAAAGACGGCCAGATACCAGAATTGACCGATGACCCTACATGGATAATTGATCCCATAGATGGCACTAACAACTTTGTTCATAAATTTCCGCATGTATGCGTGTCTATCGCTTTGGTCATCCAAAAGACAATTGAAATTGGTATTGTTTACAACCCAGTTATAGAGCAATTCTTCTCTGCAAGGAGAGGGAAAGGAGCTTTTCTCAATGGCAAACAAATTACAACGTCAAAAGTTTATGGTATTATAATGGGTTTCTACTGAATCAGTATCTGAACAAACACCTCAAAGTTAAGAAAAGGGTGAAAATTGCTTCACATTTATAATTGTTCAAATCAGCAACTCAGAAGAGGATCTTTGATCGTCTCAGTCGCTAGATTTTAATTATAATTTATACACTGATCAGTTAAATATGTTATAGATTTGTCACATGCACTAGTTGGAATAGAACCGTGGTTGGCTAAAGATGAAAAACACACTATCAGCGTTTATAGCAGAACACATCACCTGATTCAATCTACTCATGGGTAAGAAAAAGAGAGACAAATAATACTCTGTTTTGCTATTCTATCTGTATTGTCAAAACAATAATTTTGATCGAACTTCTCACTCAATGAAAAACTCAACATATATTTGACGGATGATAAGAAATGGTTGTAGGATACGATCGCTGGGATTGGCAGCACTGAGTCTATGTTATGTAGCGATGGGTGCTATGGAAGCATACCACATAGAAGGCATAGATCCATGGGATATAGCTGCTGGACAATTAATTATCGAAGAGGCTGGAGGATTAGTTATAGATACCAGTGGTAAGTTTGGTGTGAAGACAAAGATTGCTATAACTTTTATCGTAATTTATAACTAATACAACCAGAGCAAGTATACTATCGAATATTTGTCATACTTATATTGAAGTTAATCTGCATTACGAAGTTCGATATCAAAAGCAGACCAAATCTTTATTGTGTGCTAATAATTATTCAAATACTTGTTGGTATTCGACACATTCTGGGAATTCTTTTCAGGTGGAGTATTAGATCTGATGAACCCAAAAGTGATTGCTTCTTGCAACAAGAAAATTGCTGACCAAATGGTCGCACTATTCAAGAAAACTGATGGTGTGACTTTTACAAAGATATCAGAATGCTTATCACTGGTCGATTCATCTCCTTAATATTTCTCATCTTAAGGAAAATATAAGTTTTTGAATCATTTTCTGTCTACTTGTTTGTTATGGTCTATGGAAGAAGGCTTTAATAAATAAGATCTAGTGGCCAAATTTCCCTATAGACTTATCTCATCTTCTTGTTATGATTAGTTGCTAAGGCATCGGAACACATTATTCATTTGCAGCTTAACTAAATAAAGTTTAGCCTCCATACGGGCAATAGTATGCAAACAGAATTGTATAAATTGACTAGCGATGTCAGGCTTGCTAGTAAGAAGCGTCTTCTTACTGTTTCATGGTTTGATTCCAGGAAGACATTAGATTCTGTGTCCCAGATCTTGGTTTTAATTGATTGCTGGGCGACTTTGCTTGCATAGTGCAATGGTTTCAATGATATATCTATGACAATCAATATGCAAATTCATGATCTTAATATTTCTATCCTAACAATATCCTCTGACTGCCTAATCAGCAGCCGAACATCTTTAGATCTATTTTTTCTGGCCTATAAGATCAATTAAAAAATAAACTGACTTTTAAAAAGATATGTCATGTTTGAATTTCTTGCTTACCTGAGGTCCCATACTTGATGGCATTTGCTGTGGATGAGGATAGCCTTGTTGCTGAGGAGGGGGCTGCTGCTGCTGCTGCTGTGGTGGCTGTGACATTGATGGACCTCCTGGGGGTGGTGGACCACTTTGATATCCTTGAGTAGGGCTATGTGGATGATGTTGAGGTGGTCCCATTGGACTACCTTGAGGATTGGATGGGGACGAAGCCTGCTGAGGAGGACCCATTGGACTAGGTGCTTGCGGAGGCGGCATAGGTGAAGACTGAGGCGAGGGACTCGCCATGCTGTTTCTATCCGACTCCAGCTTACTCAACATCTATACCTAAATATAAAACATAATAAAAGGAGTCAAAAATACAGATATAAAACAAAACATAGTGGACAACAAAAAGTTGAGGGGTTGGGTTTTTTTACTCATGTCGAGAGAAAGTACTTTTCCTGAAGTAAGAATACGAAAAACTGAAGAGAATATGCAAACTGATTTTCCATAACTGAATTACAAACAATTACTAAGAGCGCTCTTTTTAAAACGGATGGAGCCTGCTTATACGGCAAAGATGAGTTGGTAAAATGAGCATTCTTTCTGTGCATGTACCACTAAAATACACTCGTTATTCCTGCACTGCTCAGTTACACTTTTGTTGGGGGGACCAGCGCATAGTATAGGTGAACCTTTTGCTACTGAAATCATGTCAAAGAAAAATTAACCTCAATGCTGTCGATTGGTAAAGTTAGAGTACACAATTATAAATGCAAATAATTGGGTCCAGTCGGTTTATAAAATTACTCCACATGTAAGGTACACGAGAATCAAAACATTGAACAATGTAAACTTAGCGGGAACAATGATGCTGGAATATTCTATGCTAGCGTTAGGGTGACGAGTGTACTAGTGACCCGAAATTGACTGATGCTCTGGAAACGCTGTACACGCTGAATCACTCAAAAAGTTAATAGCTACGACTTTAGGAAAGTAAAGTGATATGGCAATATTAGTAAGCGAACGAGGTCTATTTGCTGGAGAGTTTGGCTCGAATTCGTGAATCAGTGAAAACATAAATACACTGCAGCAAATCGGAGGTCTCCTTAGCCATTACGTAGAGACGAACATACCCACTGATAATTCTGTAAAAACTGTTCGTACCGTAGCGACTCTTATCCGCGGCTTCCGCCGAAATACAGTTCGAAATTTTCACTACGTGCATTCACTAAATACTGAATATTGCAACGACAAAATGATGCAGAATACTAGAACTTGGCTATGTCAATTAGCGCTGAAAAACACACGCCACCGGCCATGTTTTTCGTCTCCTGCGTTCATCATCTTCAAGCGCCACCATCGCCCTGACTTTTGAAAATTGCTACACAATCACGAATGTAGTACGTACACAGTACACACTACACAGTAAGTTCAATTTTCTTTCTGAAAATGAATCTACAGGTGACGATTTTAACGTCGTGATGAGATAATTCACAGCAGAGATCATCGATTACTAGTAGGGATATTGCATAGAGAAGCGAGCGGCGTTTCAGTCAACGCAGGTAGGGAGGAAAATTGGAGCTACGGTAACTCACCACGGCTTGGCGGCACCAGCTTTTTTCAGGCGAGAAAACGATTCACAGGTGTCGTGATGTAGCAGTGGGCATTAGAGACCAGTAACAAACTACTAGACCTAGACTAACAAAGCCGACTGATCATATGGACCGACCGTTCGTTCACTAGCCGTCATTTCATTGGCTGCTAGTCACATTTCAAATATTACAGGCATTGGATGTGGCAAGCGAATGCTCTCCGCTTGTCATGAAATATATTTACGTGAAATTATAACAGAAAACAGGTATTTTTAAGAGACTATATCTTCGCATTATCTCACGATAAGTAAGGTTCATCGTGTAAAATGATGCGCATTTATATGTACGCCCTGAAATTGTTATATTTCGTGAAGTTTTTGAGTAACGGAAAATTGGGGGTGAATGTCCTGGGGTTAACAGCCTCTCGGAATATTTCCGTGTTTGATTGACAAATTGTTATACTAACGATTAAAACGAATATTTTTATGTGCTAAATTTTGTTAACACGATTTTCAGCTGTGATGGAGCAAGTGCAATGGTCAACGCCAAATAAAAACGGCATGAATCTACATCATGTTTCACCTCCGAAGAGTCCTACTTGCCACAGGACTCCTATAAAGCAGAATGATGCAAGACATAAACAAACCGCCTACCAAAACTGTACAGGTGGCTTCACCGTTTTACCTAATCATATCACTCCACCTTCTGGATTTACTAAATTTATCGCCAGAAATCCCTTTGATGCTAATCTCACTAACAGACTACATCTGTCTGTGATCAGTCCTACTATATTCAGTAAGGTATGGAATAAATTCTGAGAATAAAATCTGAGCTTTGTAAAATGTTTCAGAAGTGATATGATAAATACTCAACAACTATTTAGAAATAATGAAAAAATATCTTCACCTTATCATTCACTACATAAACGTTTGATTTAGGTTGCTAGTCCACTTCAAGACTCGCCTAGCTTAGTATGGAGCGTCGATGAATTGGCTATTATTAAACCAGCTAAAATAGAAGAGTCTCCTGTACAACAATTATTTTGTTCAGATCCAGAGATTGAGATTAAGGCACAGGCTGCTATCGACCAATTTTTTAATGCCAAACAGATTTTACCAAGTCCATGGGATCTCAAACGGAAAGATAAAAAAATGGAAATGTCTACACCTACTAGGCCTCAAGAAGATCTCAATGGTACCAGGGATTCATACAAATCAAAGAGAGACAGTAAGAAATCTTGACTTCTACAAAGAAATCTTGAAATTGTTCAACAATAGATAATTACAGTACTTTTCTAATAATGTCTAGGCTCCGCGCAAACTGTACTTTCCTTACCTCCGAATTTGCCACTGGATTTAGAAGAGGCCCTCAAGCCATACTTTACATACACACAGGTATTTATTTTCAGTTAGTTTTTGTGAACATGATAAAAATAACAAACTTTGATGGTCTGGCTCAAGTATTCTCCCAGGTAGAAAACTTGTATTGATAACGTAAGTATAATTTCAGGAACAGCACTCGGAGAATGATGAAGCCAATTTAAGCAACAGTTCTCTGCGAAGAAAGTTGTTTTTCTCACAAGACGATAGTCCAGAAGATGAACGCTACAGTTCCATGTCACTCTCGCCAGTCAGATCACATGGGTCAATGGATTTTGGTGTTAATTCTAGTCCTACTCAGAGCGGGATGTTGCAAGATGGACATGCTTTGAAGGTATTTCATGCAACATTGACAAATAGTTTGACAATGCGAGATATAATTAGAGATACGTTTAAATTTGAAAAAAAATTTCTTGCTATAATATTACAGACTGATTCACGAAAGGTAGAGCGCAATCATGGAACGCCAATGGCAAACTCTGGGAATTTGTCACCACTAAATATGTCTCCGATTCATAATAATAATAGTGACATGTCCTGTCAAAGTATTAAGTCTCGAGTTTCTCGATCTGTGGCCAGATTAGACTTTACAACTGACATGAGCATAGAAGTCTCTATGATCGCAGAAAAGCAGACTGACCTCAATAATGAGTCTAATATTTCAATACCAAGTTGCCGTTCAACGTTAGGTAACTATCAGATTTTGATTATTGACCTGATTTGTTGACTTATTCGTTGATTAATATTGGAATTTTTTTTTCATTCTTAAGGTACGTCTATGCTGCCTACAGAGTTGAATAGTTCAGCTGAAGATTTGGAAAAAGTTTTAGGCTTTGAGAAATTTTGTGAGAAGACAAAACAGAACGAGACTGTTGAAATGATACTTTTAGGAGATAAAACACCCCCGGTAAATAAAATTGAACGTCATGTGTGCCTCGGTCAGCAAGAAGATAATGGGAACCGCCGGAGAGTAGCCACGGAATGGTGTAAAACGCACTCTAACGAGAGCTGTGTCCAGCAAAACAGTACTCATACTATTTCTGGCCAACAAAGTACTCTGAATTTCGCCCAAGATACGGGATACCAAACTTATAGTATGAACGGTACAAGTGTGACTGAAAACATTAACGTCACTCCAACCAAACAAAAAATTCACTTGGATGAAAAGATTACATCTAATGACGAAGAGTTACATTTGTCAGACTGGAAAAAAAATCTGTTCAATATATATAGCTCAACTCCTTCAAAAAATAGAGATAGAGATAATTGAATTTTAGTATACCGTCACATGCCTTAAATAGCTGTAAATTGGTGTACGCGTAACGTAAGTTCTGTCGTACTTAAAATACATGTAACATGCATTTGCATGATAGTGAACTAAAACAACAGAGTTCTGTCATCAAATATTAGGATTATCAGAACTTAGTTAATGATATACCAATATTAATTAGTAATTCGTACGCAGCGATTAAATTAGCTACGTGTTTATCAGAATATTTGTGATATTTTATAAATTTCTGAAACATATGACTGCCATATTTGTTGGATACTCGTAATATTATGTGACTAGCACGTATTGTAAGTTATTCTATCATAACTACATTCACTGCCCTTGTGATTGCTGATTTCAGTTTACTATGAAAATTAGCTAGGTGATTCAATACATCTCAAATTGGCCCGGTTGAGAATATTAAACTAATTGTACATATATATAAATAGGATTGAGAACTTAGTAAATATTTTTTTAAGAGTTATACACATGTGTCTTTCCTCTTCTACCTAATCCCACTGAACTCGGTCTACGAGGTCTAGATGTTAGGCTCCCGGGGCCATGTTTTGTGTTTTGTGTCTTGTGTTGTAAAAAATTTCTTAGGACCCATAGGTAGGAACATCACAATACACAAATCTGGCAAAAACTGATCGTGCGATTCCTCGTCTTCGCGCTACATCCGTGGAAGCAGCGTCAGACTGGGAACATTTCTGCTCATACGACTGAAAGAAATGCAATTTAAAATCAAATCCTCCCTTTTCAAATTAGCATAGGGAATGGAATGGAGAGAGTTTTACAAATTACATGAAATTTCTGGAGTCGCAGTCGGCGATCGAAATATTCGGAGCACGATAGTTCATTTGCAATGGAGCAGTTTGAACGTGTGAACGAATCGAAACGACTCGAGCCGGAGGCACCCGACTGCAGTGCGTTACGAAATTCCGTAGTAAAAAAATTCAAAAACATTGATAAAATCACAACTCACCATTTTCTGCAGTAGGAAATGTGAGAATCCAGTACGAATGCTCTCAGATATTCACATACACCGAGCATGCACTCCACTTCACTTCAGAGATGCTCAAGATTTAGCATAAATTGAAACATTATTCACAAGAGCCATGCGTCGTTCACTAACTTTTATCTGTCATATTACCATTTTTAACTCGTTTAATGGAGCCCCGTTGTCCACTCAGATGAGGTGGGACTCTTCAATCAATCTTCACTTGATTATCACCAGTTTTAGAATCCGATATTATAATGTATAGTTGATTTAGCAACAAATTGCGTGGAGACGAAGCAGGTGATTCGAAGTTCGACGAACAAATGGCGCCGCTGCGCCAGCGCTCAGTGTGTATTAGCCACTAGCCAACCATGGCGGTCTATGCGTGCCCAATGCCCACCGTGGAGGGGCGCGCTAGACTGAATTGTTTGAGATAAGATTCGTTTGACTTTTTCTCGCGATCGGAGGACTTTTGAACGATATAAAAACAAACCAATTGTGCAAAAATGATGATTGAACAATGGAATACTGAAGTATGGTATATACTATAATTATTGTGTGGTTATTTACACGACTCATTATTACTTAATTCTTGTCGATTGATCAAGGATTTCTACATAATTTTTCTCAGAGTCGTGCAATGAGAGTTTTAAAAAATATCGTTTGCTCAAATAATGCCGAATTAAAAATGTTAAACAAATTGCTGGAACATACGAATAAATTGATCGTTTAAAGAATTTTTTTTAATTTCTATCAACGATCTGTGTAATGAGTGGATGTGAGTGCTAAAGTGAATTTCATTTGTTGTGTTGTCCAATGGTCGGCAGATTGCATGGCGGCAATCACACGCGCATCCAGTTAAACGTGCTTTTTGGCGGTATAGGTTATGAAGTGTCAGTTGTATTTTACATGTGATAATCTTAGCTATGGCTTCTACAATATTGAGTTTAGCAGAGAAGACTTTCATCTTGCATGGAGTAGACGTAAGTTGATTGCTGTAAACTTCTTAATTACTAATCGCGTCTTTGCCAAACTAATTATTTTTAGAAGCATCGTACACTCAAATTGTTTTTCCATAGTCCCCACAATTCTGAATATTTTCGCAGGATAACTTCCGAACGGATGGCAGGAACCGGTCTGAATATCGTCCGATGGAAGTCGAGACAAAGGTAATACCACATACCAGTGGCTCGGCTCGTTTAAGATTAGCTAATACAGATATATTGGTTGGGGTCAAAGTAGAGGTTGATACACCTTACCCTGATAACCCTGGTGAGGGTAAATTGGAATTCTTCGTAGACTGGTGAGTGATACTTATATGAGTGACAGGAGTGAATTTTATTTTAATCTTTTGAATTATTCCAGTTCTGCTAATGCTACACCGGCATTTGAAGGAAAGGGTGGTGATGAATTAGGTACAGAAATAAGTAACACTCTGACGCTGGCCTATCAGTCTCCCCATGTGCTTGATTTGACAACATTGTGCATCTTACCCGAGCAACAATGCTGGAAGATATACGTAGACATTTTGGTGAGTGCCTAAAAACCAAAGCAAAATGTAGTTTACAGAATTATTACTGTCGGATGTGTTTCACAGATTCTTCAATGTGATGGAAATTTATTTGACGCTATATCAATAGCAGTAAAAGCTGCATTGTACAGTACACAAATTCCTAAGGTTACTACAGCGACATTAGATGGTGGAAAAGCAGATATTCAACTGTCAGATGATCCTTTTGATTGTGTTAAATTAGATGTCAGTAGTTTTCCAGTGCTTGTCACTTTGTGCAAAATAGGGGAAAATTGTGTTGTTGACCCGACTCCTGAGGAAGAACAGTGCAGTGCTGCAAGTATAGTTGCTGCGGTGATGCCTAATGGTCGTGTCACTTCCATAGTGAAGACAGGATATGGTAGTTTACAACCATCGACGTTAGTTAAGACATTACAGCTTGCAGAAGATATCGGTGTCAAGTTGAATACAGGTATTATGAATGCATTGAAGGAAGAAGATGCTTTAGGGCCTCAGAGATCGATTTTTGGATTTCTTAAATAAAATTTTAATGATCGTTTCATTATACTGTGTAAATCGAGTATGGATAAAACAAAACTGCCGGATAATTAATCCCAGTACAATAAAAAAAACATGATACAGATGAACAATATGGTAGAAATATATAGGTATTCTTAATATTACACCATTTTACATCACTTTTTATACAGCAACCATTCGGGCGAGGTTTTGCATTAAGCCATCTTTTCCAATAAAGAGAGAAGAATTTCGAAGCGTTCTTTTACCTGAAACATTGTATTTACCTCATTATTTAATTACCTTATGTCCGCAGAAAAATAAGTCATTGACTTACCTGTTGAACCGTCCGATCACCAAGCATCTCACTGATCATGATAAAAGTATTTTCGGAATACTCTTTCTTCATGCACTCTAATAATATCGCGTCTTCCTGCCTCGCCCAAGGTCTTATGTCGAGTGTCTCCTGCGCATTATTTTCAGACTCACTACCAGAGTCGCTAGAAACATCCATTTTTTCAAGACTTACATCTGCCTCTGGATTATCCTCGTGTGTACCTGTACAGGTTATTTCATAATAATAATAGAAATTAATATTCTTCATTATACTGAGAATAGGTAACAAAAGGCTCTTCGAAAACCAAAATAAGTTGACTTACTCAGTTTTGTTTCTTCCTCTATATCGTCGACTCTAAAATATTCTGTTATCGAATTTTCATCCTGACTAGTATCTTCATTATGAGATTGTCCTGTGTTATCGGTACTGTCTAAATCTAAAATTTTTACTTGTTTGACGGAATTCTTGCACCCAGATTTAGTTTGTTTCAATCGTGAAATATCTTGAGCCTCTCTTTTTTCCGCCCTCTCTTCCCGTTTAGTTTTCACTGGAGACATGGGATCTTTTTTCTCAGTCAAACAATCACTACTGCCACTCATTTCGATAGTTTTTAAAGATTTCTTTTGTTCTTTAGATTTGAATGAAATTTTATTCATTCGTTTTGATTTCAGTAGCATATCCTCTCCCTCTTTAGATGGCGAACTTTTATTTGCCTTAGTTTCAGTTTGATCAGGAGAAGTTTTTGATGATTTACGGCGTCTCGTAGGTGTAGCAGGCACAAATCTTTCTACAGTTTTAAGTGACACTCTTGTAATGTGTTCTTGTTTTTCATCATCTCCTCCAGGAAACGTAACTTTGGCCGGCCGCAGACCCTCTGATGTTTGCAGATATATTCTTCCATTCAGAAACTATTTGAATTATCAATCATCCATAAATTTACGAACATTTATCAAATTGAGTATTGATCAGATTCATTTCACATGGTTCTAAGATACTCACTCTTGTGCCGCAAGATACACAATGTTCACTTCTACTTTTCAAGTTATGATCATCTAGATTGTGGCACTCGCACTTGCAATTATCACCGCCATAGGGATCCTCCTGAGAAGTTGATACCGGAATTTCGATGTTTTCATATAATTCAGGTGCATCTTCTGCATAAATCTTGGTTTTATCATGTGGGCCCAGAGGGCAAGTTAGGTTTTCAAACATGTGTGCGGAGAATAAGCTGAAAAATATATGGATGTAATATGAATAACAATAATGATTCATCATTGATTATAATGTATTCACCTTTCCGGTGGTTTCCCATTAGGTAAGATTTGTAAAAATGTGTCCATGACTAGTGGATGCCCCTTGAGAAGCGGACCCATTACAGCATTGACCTTTTCCAAGTTTACGCGAGGTTCAGAAGCTAATTGTGTTATGGCCTGCATAACTTTCGAAAGTCTAGATGGCTGTTTTGCAAAATAAATCTGTGCAATTTCGACAAAATCACTCATTTTTTGTAGCATTGCGTGCTCCACTGATTTACCAACAATTGCTGCTTGATGAGGCTTCAAGAACAGCAAAAAATCTGAACACAATTCCGGATAACCCACCAATTTTTCGCAAACATCTTTGTAAAGCTCCACTGTTAAAGATTCTTTAGCCGCTTCGGTTGCTCGCTTAATTTCATTATTTTTGATAAATGATTTGGAGGTTGATTGACTTTCCTCCGATCCATCTAGACAAACTATTTCCTCTTCTTTCGGCATTTCAGACAGGCATGGCTCTTCGGCTTCTGCTTGGTTGAGTGCATCAATCTTTTCATTATAGTCCATCAGCAATTTACTTACGGCTCTCAACATCTCTGCATTAGGATCTAGCACCTTGTGTAACTTATCAATAAATGATACTGCAAATTCTGTGAAAAATAAATGAGATAAAATTGATGATGGCCATAATTTTTTGAACTCACACGCTGATTATAATTGATTGTGAATCGCTAGACTTACTTGCTGCTCTCTCTTCCTGACTCAGATCATTCTCAGCCTCTACCAAACGCTTGATATTTTCCAACTCTCGCGCTTGTTTCGCCCGTTTTCGTATGGCTGTATCTTTCTTAATGGTTGTACTAGCTAACATTAATTCTGCTATCTCATCTTCATTATCCTATTTATATATTGAAGCCATTTAATATTTTGTTTCAAACAACTACAAGAGTCACATTTATAGTATACAATATATTGGAAAATACCCATACCCCATTGCTCGATGTGGATGGTTCCTCAGAATTCTTAGATGAGCCTCTTTTTCCACGTGGCTTGACACCAGTGGTATTTGGTGAAGGTCCTTTATTACCCAGAATCTGAGCCATCATTTTCATGTTCTGTGCACTACGTATCTTTGCAAGTCGAGGTGTAGTTTTTCTCAACTGGGGTCCACCGAGGGATGATGGTACATTTCTTTCTTCCTTCAACGTCTCGCGTTGATCGTTACTTTCGGTCACTGTATCTACCGTACTATGTCCATCACTTTCAGTCATACTCCTCAGAGATGAGGAATCAGATATTTCTGGTGTATTTTCACTAGAATTTTCAGATGTATCTGCCACTTCACACCTTGATTTCACAACTGAATTATTTCCAGCACTATTTACTGGATTAATGATTTGATTTTGTACAGATACTGTTGGACTCTCAAGCGATTCGACACTCTGCAATTCTCCGGCACCAGAACTGATTGATAATTTCTGCAAGCCATCACCTGTCTTGCCCAGGCTACTGTCAGGGTTTTTGGTACAATTAGTATTTTTTATGGGTGTATTAAGAAATGGCATAGCAGGTAGCATGTTGATAGTGGGGTTCAATAATTCTTGGTTTAACTTTTGCGTTGGAGTAATCGACTGCATGTCAGAGTTACTGTTGACATCCAACTTAGATGGTTGTAGAAGATGTTCACACAGCTTCAGTAATCTATTGCGTCTTAATTCACTACTATGGTCAATCACCTGTTCTGAATTTTTTTGCCATTGTTGTGGCAGCGTACTGATTGTTTGTTCCTTAGGTTTTTTTAAGTCGCTTTCGTCTATTTCGCGGATGCAGTGTACAAGGTTTGGTAGTTTCTTAGTCTTATACCATTCCTTGATTAGATTATATTTTTTGCTTGTACGACTAGAATTTATGTGTTTGGTAACAGAAAGCAGTTCTTTGGTTGGTAAAAGATATTGGATAATCAATTGAACTATCTCTGTGAATTGTGGATTTTTTGTTGTCAATTTTGATGAATTCACGTTGACAAAAGGTGTAAACTGTTCAAGCCCCAATACTATGAGCTGATCTTCAGAACTCAACCATTTTGAAGACCGAGTTTCTTTCTGAGAGAATTTGAAAGGGCACTCAGGTAGAAGCTGAGGGTACATCAAAGCCTGACTATTTAAAAATAGTTCTTGTATAGCTGGATGAAATTTGGGAATGTATTTAATTTTTCGACAAACAGCGACCTTTTCCAAGGCATGTTCCTCCTTCACAAACGCGCTATAGTGTTGCGGAAATTCCGTATTCCCAAATTTCTTTTCCCAGTCCAAAACCAGTTCCAAAGCAGAGGGCAGATTGATTGCGTTGAAAGCAGAACTTTCGCCATTACTCAAATACTTCAAGCTCATCAAATTCTCCTTACACGTTTTAGCCTGATTATGCAATTCAGGGTGCATGTGAGTCATAACAAAATGTTGCACCATGAGCTGGACATGCTGAGTCAGTTGAACTTTTAACAACATGCGTTGTTCAGGATTCACTAGTTTAGGCAAGTTAGATTCTGCCAGAACCGGTAGTAGCTCTATCACCGAACCATTAACGGAGGTATTCTCGTTAAAGGAAATTGTATTATCCGAATTTTTTTTTTTTTTCACAATGTCTTGATCTTGTTTGGAAAACATATCTGCAAATTCAAATAACTCGGCAACCAAATTATTCAGTTCTTTCCGTGTAACTTTTACAGCTTTATCCATCCGCAGTTCTTCCTTATCCAGTAAGTCGGTCTCTTCATCTTCTAATATGTTGTATTCTGGATCAGCTTCTGGATCGTCATCTCCAACGATTTCTTGGGTCAAAGGCTGGGTGAACTCTTTCAAAAAATTATTCCAATCATCGTCAGCATCCCATCCCCAATCGTACATATCAGTAGTGATATCAGGAGGTACAAAAGCTTGTTCTATCTGTTCCAGAGGTGTCTCACTTAGCGAGAATTTAGATCTTGTTCTTTGACCAATATTCTCACTTTCAGTAGAGATGTGAGGAATATCTGGAACTTTGAAGAGCTCATCCTGATCATATTGAACATCTATATTTTTTTGTTGTTGCGATTTCTCAGGAGCAGGATTTGGATCTGGCCCATTTGCTGGAGTCGAAGGTTGAGAATCCAAGTCACTTGAAATTGAATTTTCTACTTCCCTCTCATCATCGCTTGGTTCGTCTTGCCCAGGATGGTATTCCTCATCAGATGAATCTTCCGGTAATTCCTCTTCTATCAATGCCTGCACTTCGGATCCTCCCAATTTTTTAGCTGGTGATATTGGCCAAGGGATATCGGGTTGAGCCATTGCCAATTCTCTGTTAGTCAAAAAATTAATTATTGAGACTTGCTCCTATCATATAGAATATTCATTCACTGAATTGTACACACATATTTCTTGAAATGAATAATATAATACGTACTTTGCTTTAGCCCTGGTTAGTTTGGGTTCAAATGTTACATCATCTTCCAAATTATACACTCGCCGTTTAACCATTGCCATGACATGTTCATTAGTGATGACATGTTTGAGTATGTTTTTGACATTCTTTGCTGTTAGATTTGTCCGAGCAGCTTTGGCATCTAATTGTCTTTCAATTTCTTCTTCCATCTCATTGAAAACCGATATGTCTTGATCCATCTCTCTCTTTCGTTTTAAGACATTTGGGGCTTGATAGTTATCGATTTCTGATACATCTATTTCCAATTCTGCATCAGAATCTGAATAAAGATCTTCGTCGATATTCTCGAGGTCCAGATTAAACGAAAACGAGAGATTATTCTGTTTCGATTTATCTTGATCGGTAAATGCATCCTTGTATTCCACTGGCCTAGTATTATTCAATCGGTTATCGATATCCATGTTGACAGATTGCTGTGTACTCTGCTGACCCTGTGAAAAAAGGTAACCTTCAAATTATTGAACATGTTCGTTATATCACACGGATCGAGGGATTTCCTCATCCTATTCTAATAAATATTAATATAATCGGTATCTTCATCAAGGATAACTGAGACTTACGTTTTTTGAAAACCGAGGTTTCGATCGTCTGCAAAGGAGATGTCAAAAGACTGCTGTTAAAGCACGTAATAATAATATTCTTGCATTGATGATTTCACCATCTCATATCCTGAATTTAATGTTGAACTAAATTTGCACGAAAGTACAGGTTCAAGCTTTTTCTGCCTGTCATAAAACACATTTTTTATTTTATCAACTTTTCAAGACCTTTCCAACTTCATTTACGCGGTCGTTACGGGATGCTTCGCAGTTTTCTTACAAGGCCGTTCCAGGCATAGACCGCGAGCATCTGCTCGGTATAACATTGTCTTCAATCTGTGTATTTAATCAGTACATATGTTAAGTAAATTAATCAGGATTGTCCACTAGTGACCCGTAGATATTGAACTTGAAATACCATGTTGTGCTACGAAGGAAAAGTCAGCGTGTTCACATTTCTTACCGGGGTAGTTTTCGCCTTGTTGCCTAAGTTTCTTTTTAGGTTACAATTCGAGACGTACGCTCTATATTTCCAAAGTGTTTGGCTGACTTATGTTGTGTTATACGTTCTTCTCAATTTTTTGATCATCATCACCTTTCGTAGTTTCACCTACCAAGTAAGTACTCGTTTTGTAACTGTTCTGATTTTTTAAACTTACCATTTTGAACGGGATTAATCTGAGAAGTTTAAGGTGTTATCTGATACTAAGCCTACCATGAGTATTCTTTAATTGGTTTTTGGATTTGGTTTATCCTAGGTTGCGGTACGTGCAACATCGTTGGGTTATGCATTTGGAATTGGAATATTGATATTTTTAAGTGCACCGTTATCATGGAAAATATTTGGAATATATATGTCCGTGATGGCAATGTTTCATTACTCAGAGTTCCTCGCCATTGCTTGGACAAACCCAAAAGCTTTATCTTTAGATTCTTTTATATTAAATCACAGTGTAGAATATGGAACTGCTGCGTTCATGAGTTGGCTAGAGTTTGGTTTGGAAAGGTATTTCTTTCCTTGGCTTAAAGAACCGTGCTTTGTGTCTTACCTCGGATTGTGCCTTTGTATCGGTGGAGAAATTTTAAGAAAATTGGCTATGTTCACTGCACGACAAAACTTCAACCACCTCATACAAAGCACTAAAGCGGAGGGTCATCAACTAGTCACGCACGGAGCTTACAGACTTTCTAGGCATCCGAGTTATGTTGGCTGGTTCTATTGGTCGATTGGAACACAGGTATTTCATTTGCTAAAGATTTACAGAAATCTAGTGAATAAGTTGTCATTTTTCATGTTTTCACCTGGAATATGATATTTTTCAGTTGATCCTCCAAAATCCATTCTGCACACTTTGCTATACATTCATCTCCTGGAGATTCTTTCAACAGCGGGTACTGCTGGAAGAGATGACGTTGATTAACTTTTTTGGAAGAGACTACATAAACTATCAGAAGCAGACTGGTACTGGGTTGCCTTTCATTTCTGGTTACAAATTTGACTTATAGTACACCACCATGGTGTGACTACAGTAAAGACAATACTCCAAGACATTGTTCACAGCGTTCATTAACAACGTTTACAAAAGTTGAAGGCATACCAATCATCAATCATATATAACAGCACAAGAATTGGTGTAATTTTATTTTTCTACATTATCATTTGAATGACAATACTCTGATCTGAACAGGGTAACTCAGTTTTATTTGTGGTAAAGGAAAGTCTTTTAATCAATAGCGATTCTTTACTTGCTTTAAAATAAACAGTAAACTTGTAAATTCTCTATAAGCTTAATCGATACGTATAGGGTTCAGAACCCTACATATGGTAGACGTTTGTTAAACAATATGTTACTTAAAAAATTCTTGTCATAAATGAAACCATAGAACAGTATATTAAAAATAGGTATAGAGGATCACTTCTCAAAAAAATCATCGGTTTATATGAAAATTATATTTATTGTCTCATTTCATGTCGGAAATTAATATATATTTATGTATACATATATATTAATTGTTGTTATTATTATTATTATTATCATCATCATTATGAATTATTATCATTATTTTATTAATATATAACAGTACTTTCAAACATTGCCATACTTGATATGATACTTTCGGAGCTCACGATTAAACAGTAACAGTAAATACTAGGTTGTCTTTTACTTTTAGAAATATCTGCCTATTCATCACGTACCCGATATTTATGTGATATGATTTTGAAACAATTTTTTTTGTGATAACAATATTAATCAACGAATCGGGATCGCTTGCAGCGTAACAATAATAATGTCTAGTCTAATCTACAAAAAGTTTAAGTTGTACGAGCAAAGCAGTTGTTGGCATTGTTATTCATACACTTTAAAGTGATCAACGATTTTCAGCAACAATATTGTAAATAATTGTACAAATTTGATAGCAATTATGTTACGTTTCATTTCTTACTTGGAGAGATGATGTTTTTTTTTTTAATGACAATACGAGATTCACTTTCACAACTACAAAACATCCACGGAGCCATATATGTTTCTATTTTATTTGCACGTTTATCCGGAAATTATTTATTATTTACTTTGATTTTCACATTGCTGTTGTCTTTTCAAAAAATGTACGTAATTGCAAAAAGTAATTGTACATTTGGTCATATGAGATTCGTTTGAATAAAAACCTGAATTATCTGACTATAATAAATCACTTGTTTTATTTATTTCTCTGCATGAAAATATACTGCGAACTTATCACGGATCTTTGAACCAATTTAGTTCTTTAAAGGCAGCTGACGTGTTGGTTACTGACACAGTTTCGGGTTGTAGAATAAGCTTGTATTTGAAATATTCATGGATTTCTGCAAACAGTTATCGCAGAATAAGAATCCTAGCCATGTCTCCCATTTCATTATACGAATAACATATCGCACATTTGTTTTTATGGACCAATTAAGCGATTTATCGTAGCTAGCTGTCTAATAAGTGAAAAAATATAACTATTCACTATGTGCTGCTGTATATCGCGAACTTATGGCAGGTAATATGTCAGTGCGATCTTTTCTTAGTACATACATAAGATTACTATTTGATGATGATCATATAAATTTGCATACGTAGCACCAAGCATCACTATTCAAATTATTTTTGATCATACTACGATTTTTGATAATCAGAATTCTATGCCAATATTATCCATAGCGTCCAATGTCTGATCAACTGTACATACATATGTATTATTCACTTATGCAAATGCGGTTTGGGGAGCGAGCGCCAATCACAATATGCGTTTCTAAGCAAGTAAATAAAATAATTAAATTCAAATAACGTATACAAGCACCGACCATTGAAATCTACCCTCGATATCAAGGGCATACGCTATAGGCTAGTACGAATAGAACATGTCTTTCGTTCAATCATCATAAGACTTTATTTATGAGTGAATTTTCTCATCTTTTTCAGTGGCACAGTGTGGCACAACTTTAGATCAATTTTGGTCACTGAAATATCCGTGAGCGTTAATTATTGAACTGTGTACTGGTAATGCATTTTTAATTAAATGAGAAATGATATCATTAGTAGAATAGGATCATCACGCTCTAAATAAGGTAGTACAAAAAGACTATAATAATACAAAATTACAATGCTATAGTATTATTATAGCTACATACATCCATGTATGTAGATAAAGCCTTCAATCCTATTTATTCCTTAAGATTAATATCTTCTCTATTTGAGAGCCAAAGAATCTGAATATTGAATTTTATTGCTTGTAACATCGCTTTGTAGATTACGAAAATTTCTTGTGTTCGAGATCTATTTTATTACGTATCGATATGTCGAGTATTCTTACATCTTCACCTTGGAATAAATTTCGATTTTTCACCAATGCTGGACTTTTAGCTGCTATTTTTATTCGGAGTTTGGATTCTTTGGCACTCAAGCATGGAGACTTACTTTCATTTATCTTTGGACATGACCACCATCACCCCTTATCGGAGGGCTGTCGATTCCGTCACTGCAACCAAATAATTTGGATAATGATTATGCATGAATATTAGAAATTTAGTAAACAAGATACACGACAAAAGAAATCGAATTCAATGCGACACAGAAATTCACGGAGTATATACTTCGATTTTCATATTTTACCTCAGTCTAATCTTGCAGCTCCACCCACGAGTAAAGCATTAAATTGTGTAGAAATTTGTTTAGTTATTGACAATATTAGGATGTTGTGTAAGATACACATTTTTCGCACCACTAAATATGACCAACGTACTACACAAACACGTCAACAGTCCAGGTACCATTATTAGAATTTTGAAAAATGTGTAACTTAGACAGAGAATTAAAATTAATCACTCTGATATTCTATTTTATTAGATATTGTACCTATTAGAGTAACAATTGCAGTTCGAAGTACTGCAAAAATAACTTTATGCAATCTTACATCCATCGTGAAGATAACGAGATTTGGAACTAATATTAGTAACGAGAGATTCCGAAAATTAGTCGGAGCTACATTTAGGGATGGCTTGGGGTGGATAATGTTCACAGGGGGTGGTGGCACGAAGGCATCAAATATATCTGCATCTGCGTCGGTAAATACCAACGAGGATGGAATCCATCTGGTTCTATGCAGCGTGTAAAATAATTAGAAATGTTAAAGATAATAAATTAAAACTATATCTTGCTTATTATCGAGATCTACGAGTAAAATCAAATTATGTTACCTAGTGCAGGGATATACATTCTTTCCCCTGATAGCTTTCTCTCCAATGTCTATTGCTCCGGAATCCTGAACTTCAAGGGTATAAATACAGCCGGAAAAGCCATCTTGGTATCTGTCAAAAGTCATAGCATAATCTGGGACACCTCCGAGGTAAACGCTACCCCTTGCATTGAGCAATTGCTGCAAGCCATCACTCGCTCCACTTTCAGTGTGCTCTCCATTCAGTTCGATACTGCCTTCGCTACCCTGGCGTTTCAATACAATTCTATGTCGTTCTCCGTCGTCAACTTTTTGCGCCGTTACTCTAATCACTGCAGGTCCAGATCCGAGATTATACTGGTATTCAACGTATCTAAAATTTTTATCATTTATTTTGTATCGTACTTGCTATGTTTGGTAAAATAGCAATTCTACTTTTACAGCTCCTGATCCAAGAAGATATAGCGCTATTGATTAACATTCAAATTACCCATCGACTACAGCTAAAGATATGTAATCGTCAGGACTCAGATCGGTAGGCGTCTGTCCATGCCACATTATCACACCACTGCTTTTGTTTGTTGAAATTTCAAATCCTATAAGCTCTTTTTCCTCTTCATGCACCATTACCGAACGGTCGAGTTCGAGCCAACCGTCTCCGTGAAATGCGACGTCATAAGATATGTCAACCGCTAAAATTCACAAGCAGTGTTAACGAAGTAAAAATTAACAGAATTACTGGAGGAAATATTTCGTAGCAGACTTACAAATTTCACATCTAACTCCATTGAATCCCAGCCGACAATCACATTTAAACCCTCCATGAAGATCTGTACATGTTCCTCCATTTCTACAGGGACTTAGCAGTTTGCACTGCTTTAAAACATTTTCACAATTTCTGCCTACGTATCCGTATTCACATATGCAAGAATAATCAAGAGCGTGCGTCGTCTGACACATTCCATGAACACATGGATTAAGACCGCAGGGATTAAATGATGTGGTTTGGAGCGTAGTCGTCGATGTTGTGGATATCGTTGAAGATTCGTTTAACAGGTGCTCTGTTTGATTTGAATATTTCACAACGCAGTCTCTGATATTTGAAGAATCGACAATAGATTTGAGAATATCGATGTTTTGGCCAGAGATATCGAGCTGTTTGGAATAATTTTGAAATTATGGAATGATTGCACATTAAGATTTTCGATTAGATAATTGTGGACTACGGTTATTGGATTACGCAAGTTACCTCGCTGATACATCCTCGGAAGTTTCTGTCAACTCCTACATTTTTATTGACCGTGACTTTCTGTCTATTTATGCCACCGATATATAACAGAGTATTGAGAGTCATAGATCTCAAAGACCCTGGCGATTTTCCTTCGACTTGTGGCTCTCCATTGACAGATAATTTTCCTTCTTTGAAATCTCTACTTGCTCTCACGTGTAGCCACATTCCTGGTTGGATAACGTGGTTTGATCTGACAACTGCCATTCCAGAGCCTGAGTCGAACCGGAGTTCCACATGTCTGTCTTTTATTATAAGAGCAATGAAGTCACCCACACCTTCATTACTCTGGGAACAGTACATCAGGATTCCGTCGCCTGGGTCCGATGGTTTAAATTTCATAGCTAGTTTAAGCCTGGGATAAGTGAAGTACAAACAATTATTTGTCGAATCATTCTAGCATTTTGTTTTTCAATAAATTTGAAATCGTACAATTTTATAAGTAGCATGTTTCAGATCACGAATTAATCTTGAGCCGGATTGTAAACAAATTTACCAAATCATACTGATTCATAAAAATTTGATAATCAGCCATCATAACCGAATATTAAAAATATCGATTATCTACTGACAATTGCAGCATAATCAGAAAGCAGTAATTGAAAGTGATTCGAACTATAAGCTTGTCCCAAACCAGCCTTGCGTAGAATTTCAAAAATCGTTATAACGATAAATGCTGGCTTTTACTTGTTCTTATACTGTATTGCACATAATTTGTGAATCAGAAGTTAAGAAGCGTATATAAATTAATTTTTCTTCCCCGAGCATGGTGTCATGCCGTGTATGTGTAATTTCATGAGAAAAAAAGTTTGATGTATGATTAAAAGCACTAAACTAATCTGTTCGGAGCCACATAATTCATGCATCAAATGACTCCGAACAAATATATACAAGTATCTGTACATACACTAATCTAATGTCTAGGGATTGGCCAAAGACCTAGTGGATGTGTGAGGGTGTTACAAAGATTGTTACGATCTAAACAATGAAGAAAGACAAAACAAAAGATAGAAAAAAAAGTTCAACAAAATAATTTAACTTGTCACATCAATTTTTATTTGCTCGTAAAATATTTTCATATGTATATGTATAGTATGTATAGTAGAATAGGCTTGGCCTACTGAGTATATATGTATAGATATCCATTCATATGTGTAAACAAATAATTTCATATATATATAGTATATATATAGATTCTTATACATGTAAGTACAAACAGATTACATAAGCTAATTTTTATTTAACATCATAACATTTCTATAATGTTGCCGCTCCACTTTATTATTTATTTAATTTTTTCATCCAATTTCTTAAGCCTTGTATTAGGTGTAGTTAAATGCAACTGGTGTGGCAGTGGTTTGACGCCTAACTTAAAAATAATAGAAAGAGAGAAAAAAAAAAATTTAAACTGAATCTGAATTACGCTCTGAAGCGACGCGTTAAATGCATTAATTAAAAAGCTGTACAAAATATTAATTATTAATTAGTAAACTGACCGAGGTTCTTTCACTATGTTTTATAGCACCACAGTATTTGTTGCAAGATATTATCTACCCGCGACGCATTGTTAGAACCTCATTAAAGTACAGCAACGTTCGATTTAATAAAAATTGACCTGTTATATTCTTACAAAATGAATGATTACACAGGTTTTTGAATATCTGATGAACTTTTGTATATTGTTTACAATAGCGGATCTTTGGACAGTTATTGTTCAATCGTTACACACACTGGTGTGCACGTATGTTGTCAATTGCATTGTGAAATATAAAATATCCGTAGTAAAAATAGAAGTTGTTTCTGTACTATCTATACGTGCATCGTATTTGGGTTAATTCTATTGTTTAGTGTGGTTGATGGTGTGTGGTCTGGATCTGGTTTTTTTAAGTGATAGCACGTGCGATTTAGAGTTTGACCCAGATTTTTTAGGGAGGAATCGTTTTTTGTGCCTGAAAATAATTTGAGCGCGTTAGGTTTACAGAAGTTTGGAGTAATTCTTGGAGTCTGTTAAAATGAGCTTGGTACAGAGGAGGAAGTATTTTTTACCCGGCTTTGAATTGACCTTACCCATAATTAGTTGTATCATATAAAAAAAATTTGCAGTATAAAATGTTTTACCGTGTACTTGGAAGCAACAAAAAAAAAAATATGATAGAAATGAGAAATATATTGAAATCTAGGTTTTTTTTTTTTTTTTTTTAATTTTTTTTTATAGTAATCAGCCAAGCAAAAGAAAATCGAATTGCTTTACAATGGAAATCAGTATCGTAAAAGGGGTTGCGATATACAAATTACTTTCCATCAAATTCTACAGGGTTTTAAAATATTTTTTCTACCATGCAATAATGTACTTACTTTCGCACAGCTTTTGGTGTTTGATACGCCAAGAATGCATTCCTGTCATGGAACGCTGGGTGATTAACTAACGTATCAACTTCACAATTAGGTCCGGATTTACCAAGAGGACAGTAACAGAGGAAACCATTATCCTTGTCGACGCATTTACCTTCACCGCAGGCACCTAATTTCAATTGATATGCGCAAGTTAATAAAAAAAGAATTCGTATTCGAAGTGGCGTGCCTTGATCACTGATAGACATTTTATTTGCAAAATAGCATGAAGAGATACTGACCTTGGTAACATGCTTGTCCAAGGCTGTTACAGTGTTTTCCACTGTATCCCGCAGGACATAAGCAAGTGTAGCCTTGCTCTGTTCCCGACTCTTGGCAGACGCCATTGTTACTGCATGGATTTTCAGCGCAAGTTTCACAAGTGGTTACTCCTACGCTTATTGATTGATCCGCGATAAGATCTAGTTGATTTTCTCCGATCACCAGCCTACTGATACATCCCACAAAGCCGGAGGATACACCGGCGTGTCTACTGATTGCTCCATAATCGGGAACTCCTCCGACGTATAGCGGTTCCACCAAATCCAATGCTTCGAATCTGCCTGCAGCTATACCTGTGTAAGGACCTTCTCCATCTACCAGCATTGTTCCTTCTTTGCGATTACGGTGAAGCGTAATTGTATGCCATTTTCCAAGAGTAATTGGCTTCTGTGCTCTTATGATAGCAGGACGAGATCCTACATTAAACCTACAAAGAGAAAAGTATTAGAATGAACAATCGTGAAGTTATTTCAGAGCCTAATTAACTAATATGGTATTTTAATGACTGAGGGACGACGGTTGGTAAATACCTAAACTCGGGATACCCTCTCACGAGGGAAAGAACCAGGAAATCACCATCATCCTGGCGTGATTGACCGTTGTATAGGATAACACCATCATCGTTTTCTGGCTTGAATGAAACTTCAATATTGAATCGGAGAGACGCATCAGGTAAAGGAGGGAAAGCCATGTAACTTTCAGGTGCCTGGCTAAAGTTAGGCACAACACCAGTAACTAAAAGGACTTGTGGTGCCTCGACGTTCGTCTGTCCGTTACTTGCTGTGCAGATGTACGTGCCTGCATCTTCGGCTTTCACATCCATCAATTGCAGTTGTTTCTGTGAATAAATTTAAGCTATCAGTACTCAATGGCTATGATGTTTCCTTGATGTATTCAACTTCTTAAATCGTTGTGTTAAAAGATACCCAAGATGGAATTGATTGAACATTGAAGTATATTTATCTTTTATTCTTTACGTACATCATATGTTCGGCTGCTGGCTGGCAGACGACCTCCAAGTTTGTTCCATTGGAATTGGACTGGAGGTTCGAGATCAACATTACAGTCCATTACCACGCCCGAACCATAGGGAGCTGATTTTGTTTCAACAGCTGGTGCGTCATTATTTCCACCTGGATTCGCGCAAACATGTGTGATAAGTAAGAATGACTAAACATCGCAAGGCACTGATAATGCTTGGATTGAAAATTCTGAAATCTGTGGCACAGTTGTTACAATGACTTTTTTTTATGGGTGGACTGATATAAGTATTACTCACCCGGAATAAGTCGGTTTGCATAAACACAAAATTACAAATGATTTTGTTAGTGTGCATAGCATATGACATGAAATGAACCAGTTCAGCGGTTGTAGAGAGTTATGAGAACTTTTCCGTCCTAATGAAGTAGTTTACTTGATTTTCAATTACCTTCAATTTGGAGATCGTAGTCCTCTGAAATGCTGCCTTCCGGAGTATCAGCTATGCACCGATAAATACCGCCATCTCCTATCGCAACCTCTGAGAGCCTCACAATTGATCCACGGCTTATTGAGTTGGCTGGAAGATCGGGATGATTAGGCCTGACCCATCGAACGCGTGTGTCCCGGCCTCCGGAGGCCTCGCATTGTAAGTCAACGGTGTCTCCAATATTTACCAGATCCTGGGATGCTCGAATACGGAGGGACACCGATGACGTGGGAGCTGTTCAATAATTAATACATGTACATATTAGTTATAGATTATGGGCCTATGCGGAAACCATTAGTCCCCTAAGGATACGACCTTGGAATATCTAGAGTTTACTCATACGCTCAAGATTTGGAGGAAATTAAAAAAATATTTTTATTATGGAGCCATGAATTTGGCTTGAACTATCTAAAAAGAGCGGTAGCAGAATTATGTTTTTTTTTCAAATTCACGTAAATATCGGACTTATATGGGACTGATAGATTCCTGCTTTTAACAATGATACACATGTCTGTACATATGGAACATAAAGAATTATACTAACTGAACTAAAAAATACAGGTATGCAAATATAGCTTTACAACAGTTGCAAGAAATAGTTTCATCAATAAAGCTTGCAGCAGAAAATGTGCCGGCGCTGAGGAGTAGCTTTGTATTTAATAATTTCTCAACATCTCAATAGTATTTACGAACATGATAGCAAGTTAATTAGACGAATGACCTATGCTAAATGGTAATGAAAAATGTTTCTCCACGTTATGAATTTTCTCAGGACCTTGAAGCGATATGGGGAATGATATATGTAGGGAGCAAAGAATACCATGTAAAGGTCTACAACTTCTATTGTATAGTTGATGGGAGAAGAATAATTGACGTATCAGACTATACAAACACAAGAGATATGGAGATGGATCGAATTCGTTTAGATCTAGGTGGGGTAGTGTTGGCGCTACATAAGCAAGACGAATCGTACAACAATAGACGGCACGCACAAACACATCAATGAACAAACCGCTTTTCTGATGAAGATACTGACGAGAGTATCTGTTAAAGCAGTGACGCTCGTCGCTCCCATCTATGCAGTCGTCAGTACCGTCGCAGAGATAATACTTGTCAATGCATTCCGTACTTTGGCATTGGAATTCCGTTTCACTGCAGAGTACTCCGTAAACTGGCATGCAATCCACAAGCAAATTAACTACTAAATTATAATATAAGCTATGTAATAACCTAGCCTTGGGACCATATAGTAGAGCTATGGTTGCACGATCCTGGGTGATGGTCCGGAAAAATCACTCACAACAACCATAGACAGAATGATAGGCTTCACAATTAATTGATTGCATGAAAATCGATGGGAATATTTAGTCTATGGAAAATGATGAAGACAAAAACGAATGGAAATGGCTTACTTTTTGGTTTGATTTGAGAGTAATTTTGATATCAGGCACAGATTATGCAAATTACCAATCATGGTGAAGTGCAGTTCGAAGCAAATAGTGATTGTCGAGTGTAAACTTGAATTAGTAAAAAAAGTAGTAAGTGTATTGCAAGAATTATACTGTAGATAATACTGTGCAAGTAAAAATTAACTACTGCTTAAAGATTATAATTAATGCGATTGAAAACTCATGTCAGAGAAACCCAATCGGTAAACAATCTGATCGGCTAAAGGTGATGATCATACTTGCAAACGAAATGTTTTAAATCCAAAGCACATGTTCAGCAATTGAATATGATATACTCACGTTCAACCCTCAAAGTGAAGTAGCTACTACTCGAACTTCCACTCTGGTCTGTCACTCTGCAGATGTATCTTCCACTGTCTTGTGGTTGGACCTCAGTTAAGTTTAGGACGTTACCCTGCCTGTATGAATTTCTTGGAAGTTCTGCTCTTTCTCTACTCCACTCAACCCTGTTACGACCGTCCACTGGACAGTCGAGCGTCACTAAGGAGCCCACAAATGCGGTAACCTCACGTTGGTTATCAGTAATTACTGGAGAATGTTCTGCAATATACAATATCTAATGTGAATTTACTGATCCCAGGATATATAAGGCTCTTATGATTGAACGATCTTTGACAGATGTATTTGTACCATTGACTAAAACTTCAGCGACTCCTTCTGCGGTACCGACAGCATTTGTCGCCCTGCATAGGTATCTTCCAGCATCAGCGGAAGTGATTCCGTTAAACTGTAATCGTCCACGGTATTGAGTTACTGTGTACGGCAGTGGGCGGTCGATGGCATCCCATTGAATGTCGATTGGTTGTTCTCCTGTGACCTTGCATATTATTGCTGGACTATCACCTGGTCTTACAGTCTGGTGGGCTGGGTCCAACTCGATCCTTGGTGGAGCTGCAGGATAAATTAATAACTTTACAGTGAATCATTCTGAAGCCGGAAAAAGAAAACAAACATCAAATCACTACTCGAAGAAACTCTAGTGGGTATAATGAGCAATGAAGCCCACACGATCGACTTACATGTAATTTCGAGATGCGATTTAGCCACAAATATGACATCTCCATAGCTATTTGTACTTTGACAGACGTATTCTCCAGCATCGTTCTTAGTTACCACTGGAATTACCAATATGCCATCATGAACATCGCTGCCAGGGGGTAAAGCTCTACCATCGCTCCTTTTCCAATCTAGGTAGATGGTTTCACGAACATCTCCAACAACAATACAGCGCATTTCTACACGTCCACCATCGGGGATCCTTAGATTTTCATCAGGGATTCGGACTCCCGGGTTGATATCGGTAAGATTCTGTGGGGCATGGGAATCGGAATGAGCTCAATCGTGACAAGATCATTCTGATGGCATCATTAAATGATCTATTCGCACTTTATTTAAAATAATTTCGAGAACTCACCGAGTCAGGTTCGTTTCCTGGCTCGTTTTCATCAACGGTATTGAAACCAAGAACAACATGGATGCGTTCCTCAGCTACCCCAACTTTACTGCTTGCTTTGCAGACGTATGTACCTTCGTCATTATAAGACATTGAGCTTATCTCAAAGACAGCATCAAACGCCCGCGTTTGAGGGACTGTTTCAGAGCTGTAATAGTCAGATAACTTACGTCATTTATGGTTAATATGTAATATCTGATCTGATGTAATGAAAAGCTACCAATAATCAATCAACATGAAGTACCTAGAAAAATTGAGCGCGCTAACCCAATATGAACTACGCTAGAGAATGAAAGAACTAAAAGTTCTGTAGAACTGTAGTAGAAGAAAGAACTGTATGAAAATTATTCATGACTCACAAAGACATTGGATCATTGAGTTTTTTCCATTCAACTTGTGGGCTTGGTTGGCCAGTAGCACTGCAAGTAAGACGAACTCTTTCACCCAGTCTGACTGTCAAGGGTTTACGGTTGGATGGCGTGATCGTGACCCGTGGATGTGAGTTTACTTCGAGGACAGCTATTTCCGTGATTGAGGCAACCTGGTTTGATGCAGAACACACGAAAGATCCACCATCTTCTAGTGTTACACTATTGAATCGGAGAAGACCTGCAGGAAGCTGCTCCACATTGGGGCCGAAGGGTCGTCCATCGTGCCGAGCCCAAGTGACCTCCGGTGTTGGAAGTCCTTTGGTGGTACGACATTGAAGAAGAGCCGAATCACCTTCAGAAACCTGTTGTGTCTTCGAGGGGTAAAACTCGATTGCCGGTGATTCACGTGCTGCAAGATATTAGGCAATATACAGGATTTACATAGGCATATAGTTTTTATTTTGCACACAATTATGAATCATAATTGTACTTACGTTGCACTTCAATCATAGCACTGCTCTCTCCACTTCCTCCACTATTAGAAGCTTGGCAGATGTAAATTCCTCGATCTGAAATTTGAGGGTTGACGATCCTGAGCGTATTTCCTATGATCTGAACATGAGATTCAAGCGCTCCTCCTCGTTTGGTCCACGTGATTTGAGGAGCAGGTTCTCCTGTGGCAACACATCTGACTTCGGCCACAGTTCCTTGGGGCACGGTTTGTCTATTTGGTTCAACCCTCACCAGCGGTGGACTTGATCCTGCACTATGAATCGATATTCTAGCGCTACTGGTCGTTACCACACCTTGGAAGGTGATAACTGTGCAAACGTAAATGCCAGAGTCGGCAGCAATGGGATCATAAATGCTTAGGATTCCGCCTTGACTGGTAGCTGAAGCTGGTAGTGGCAAATTTCCAGATCTAGTCCATGTTATTCGCGAATCAATTGGTCCAGTACAAGCCAGGCGGACTGGTACTCCACTTCCACCGACCCAGTTGGAGGGGTTGATAATTGGTTCTGGGGGTGGGGGCGGAGGTGGCGCTGAATTGCCTATGGTACAATCATACGTATAAAACATTGAGAATTTTGAAAAAAGTAATGGTGCTGATCAGATGGGAATTTGGATCAGTACTCAGAAATTCAAGATACTTAACATATGTATCATAATAATTACCAGTCACGTAGAGAATGGTATGTTCTTCGTGGCTACCAGCACGATTTCGTGCGATACACTTGTATTCGGCTTCATCACTTTTTCTTGCAGCAGGTAGTCTCCAGATATTATTCTCGAATGTTGCTGCAGGATTGATTTGCCCCGAGACACGAATCCATGATACTTCCGGCACTGGATTACCTGTCACGTCACAACGGAATTCCACAGGATTTCCTTCTTCAACTTCAAGGTAACGTGGCACTATCACAGCTCGTGGTTTAACTGCAACTGCGGCTGAAAGGAGATGCAAGAAAAGATTAATTATCAATGAATGATTACTGAAACCATCAACCAGAATGGATTCTAACACAATTACGTCGCTATGAACCTAACTACTTTTAAATGCACATCATGTTATTTACTTTAATACCTGGTATTCGTAGTAGACTCTGTGGAAATGCTGCGGCCGAAAAATGGCATATTTATTTCTTTTAAAGATCGGGAAATATTATTCTAGATGATATATGATTCGAACAACGATATGATGTGATACCCCAAGTACAGAATTGGGTTATACATATTCAATAAAATCAATGGTCAATAATCACGTACGTCCAATGGTAAGGGTAGCTCTCTGGTAGGCGATGTTGAAACCATCGCTGACCTGGCAGACGTAAACACCACTGTCTGAAACTCTAACATCTCTGATGATGAGAAGACCGCTGGTATCTTGAATGGTTCGACCAGAAGGAAGTTGTCCATCTTCTTTTTGCCATTCAATACTGACTGTGTCCTGCGTGTTTGGATAATGTTCTTTTAGACTTGATTGATTGTTTTTACAAAGGAATATTAGTTACACATTTGCTTAGCATTAAACCCTTACACTATCTTCAGATCGTCCGCCACAGTGATATGTGACTGTAGTTCCAGCTTCGACGATTTGAATCAAGGGTTCCTGAATAGTAACAATAATCCTGGGTGGTAGTAGTGGTGGTGGTTCAGTATCGTAAGAGACTGTGGTTGTTGCAACATCTACAGCGATAAAAATATTATTTCTAGGGGTTAATTGTTCAAGAATATTTTCTTACATGATCTAATACTTCACAAAAATTTCCCATGAACCAGAATTTACGAATTTATCATAAAAACTAATTTAGCGAAATGAATTATGCTCAGTCTCACCATAGTCTTCACAGGATCTCCCAGTGTATCCCACTAAGCAGTGACACACAACGTCACCTGATCGCCCAACTTCACATTTCTGTTCATTTCCATTACAAGGGCAAGCATTGCAGGAGCCCAGCACACTGACGGATCTATCTCTAACGTCTCTGTAATAGCCAGGAGCGCATAATTCGCAAGAAGTTCCTGAATAACCAGTGGGGCATCGGCAGGCTTCAACTTGTGTGGCTCGCCTGTCACTTGCCGCATGTTGTACCGCTGTATCGAGACTGACATCACTAATGTAGGTTGCTATCATGTTTTGGCTGTGAGTAGCTCGGATTAAGATAGCTTCCAATCCGGACAGTACAGTCATAAGATCTACACGAGATGCACTGCGAGGACCCTCCGTAGTCAATCGGGTCCATGATGATTCGACCAAAGGAACACTGTATGTCTATATTACGGATGACAAATGTAATTAACATCACATTTTTCGACCTTCACGAATCATAATTGACAAAAATCAACGAGAAACATCAAAGCTCACCAGTGGGATGTTAGGTTGAATTTCTTCAGGATTAGTCCAGTATAGAGTTATACCACTGCCGATCAGAAGAACATCCTGATCTTTTTGCAATGCGCTTCCACTACGTGTTCTAATTTCTTGAGTCAGAGTTAGTTTGCCACCATAACTCTTCACCTGGTTACCGATGTTTGGAGATGGCAGAGACCAGAAGAGTCTCTGGCTTCGGGGTTCTTGGTAGCGGTAGCCAATCTGATTTGTAGCAGGGTTTATTTCAAATCCTCTTGTTATCACATCTCTTCGAGTACTGAAAATGAACGCAATCAAAGAATATTAATAAACAATTCAGTTAGGTTGATACCATCATTTTTTCAAAAATAATTATAGAGGTAGGACTTACAGGTCGGTCAGAGTGAATCCGTGGTTGTCGTCGTAAATAATTGTTGGTATTTGGGTGATATAGAGCGAACTTTCGTGACACTGCTGGGTAACGCCGCTACAATAGCATTCGGTACATCCATCGACATTGCTGGAGGTAAGTCCAAAGGTCAATGGTCGACATCGGTTACATTGTGAACCCTCAACGTTTGTTTTGCATTGACACTGTCCATTGTAGCAATAAGTCCCTCGTGATCCTGCCGGATCGCAGGAGCAATCACCTCCAGGAATCACGTTGTTGATTGGCCGACAATCTTGAGGTGTTCCTTGAGTGGCATCACCCTCATATCCATCTTCACATTCATCGCAATTTTCACCAGTCGTATGATCACGGCAATACTGGAAGTAAAAGGAATAATAATCGTTGAAATCTTATTCCAGAGGACGACGAAAACATTGCATAGTTCGTACTAGAGTAACAAACCTCGCAAGTTCCAGTTTCTGCATCACATTGTGACGAGTGTCCATTGCAAGTGCAGGGTTCACAGGTACCGAGGTACAGACCTGCACCACTTCTGGTATATCCAACATCACAGTCTTCACAAGACAAGCCTCTATATCCAGCTGGACAGCTGCACTCCTCAACTTCGACAGCACGTGCGTTTCCAGTGTTTGTGCTCACAGCAGTATCAAGAGATACCAGGGAGAGTCTGTAAAATTGACGTTTTTGGATATTGAGTTTTTTCATCTTACATGAAGCGCCGGAGAAATGTTATTTCGTATGTTATTGAAATCATGGCATGCTTACGCAGCTTCGTCGGTGTGTGTGGTGAACGTAGCCTTGATACGGATGGCCTGGACGTCAGCTAAGGCCATGAGAAGATGTTCCCTGTCAGCAGTTGTTCCATCATTACGCTGCCAGTGATCCTCAAGCAATGGTACTGTGAATGTTTCCGCAGTATTTGGCTCTAGTTGTTTTCCGGAGTAGTAGAGAAGGTTTATATCATTGGACTGCAAAAAATATTAATAAAAATTAATTCAAGTAACATCACTAACAAGTAAGTGATGCAATGAAATTTTCGAATATAAAAACAAATTAACAGCACCAAACGACTGAATTCTTCACTTACGCTGATAAGTTCAACATCTGCTGCATTATTTCTGGACCTTCCACCGCCTGGTGAAGGTACATAACGGACAGTGTAGACAAGGTTTCCACCATATGAGGCGAGCTGATCACCTAAGAAATTGCTGGGTAATTGCCAGTAATATACGTCATTGTTTTCACGGTTCGGGAACAATTTATAACTGATTTCTCGATCTATTGTGTTCAGATGAATGCCATCCACGATCGGAGTTGCATCGGGTTTCGATTCAATCAGAGAGAAGTCGCGGATGGAACTGGTGAACGCTACTCGAATCTAATGAAAAAATTGTTTCATTGAAATTCATAAATGCATGAAATTTTATCAATTGTCGAATAGTGTATCTACTCACGTCACTTCTGTACCAGTTTGAGGAAGTACATTTCGAAGTAATTCCCATACAGAAGCAGTTCACACATCCAAATTTATTTGATGCAGCCAAGTTGAATGTATTCGCCTTACATTTATTGCAGGTACGACCAGTCGCGAAGTGCTGAAAGTAATAAATCGTAATAAATTCTATTCCGAGAAAAAAAAAAATCAACAGGGATATGAAATTGTTGCACTAGGATGCTGGACTAGTAATGATCATGTACTTACGTTTCATAGAAATTAAATCCAGATCCAGCAAAAATGATAGTATTAAGATTAACATGAGTTAAATTTAAGATGTTGTAAAAATGTATTCATTGATAAAATTAATGACTATATTTTTATCAAGGGGAATCAACAGAATACAAAGCAGAGATATTTGAAAAAATAAGGAAGCACGCACGTAACAACTAGTTGGTTTATATACCTTGCATCGGCAGAGTCCAGTAGTAGGGTCCGCCTGTGGGCTGACACTTCCATTAGGGTCACAGTCATCAACCTTGATGCATCTGTCTCCAGCGATCAGAGGATTGCCCTGGTAACCAGGAGCACATTGTTCACACCTGCGTCCCAGATATCCTTGGGGACAATTGCATATAGGCTGACCATCAGAACCCATACTGCAGGTCCTAGCGAATCTGTTGTCAGATGGAAATCAAATATTGATTAATTCAAAAGTCTCACACATTTGTTAAATTCTTGTCAAAGACTTTGGGATCTAGGGGTTTGTTCTGAGGCACATTTCACATTGATAATTCAATTTAGTTAGCAGATTTAGATTTCTGGGCTCAAAATATATAAAAATACACCAGAATGTACCGCGAAAAAAAATTCCATTTTTGACCCAAAAATCAAAGGTATACCCCTTAAGATTTTTGCGATTTTTGGGCCAAAAAGCAAAATTTTTTTTTTCGTAGTATTTTGATGTATCCTCATGTATTTTAATTTTAGAAACACGAATCCTCTGACTAAATTAAGCTACAACTAAGTCTGATCGGATTATTTCAAGCTTTTTGCTCCAAGTATTTTTCTTCGGCACTTACTGGTTGGAAGGATTTGTTAGTGGGCAAGGGCAGATCTGGCATGGAATGTTCCTCGACGGATCACCGTAGTAACCAGGCTGGCAGGGCACCTCATCTTTGTAACATTGTCCAAGCCAAGGTCCACTTTCTCGCCTTAGATATCCAGATGCGCAGTTTTCACAAGACAGGCCAGTGTATCCTGAAATACACATTCGTCAGGTCGGAAGTACTACAACTCATCTTTTCCGAAATTTTCCTGAATCCATGATTCAAAATTATAATTCTCTCTGAACTTACCAGCTGGGCAGCGACATTCCTCGACAAACGATGCAGCACCCAGGTCTGTGTTCCTGACATCAGCAGTGTCCATAACGATATTTGTGATTGCAGCTTTGATTGGTTCGTCGTCATATTCAACTCTGGTAACAGAAAGAAACATCAAATAGAATATAGCACTTCTATCAACTTTGATGAAAATCCATACAACCTATTAATGGCTGAAATGACTTACTTGATCAGGATGTTATCGACGTTGGCAAGTGCCATCATGATCTCCTCTCGCGAAGCTGGCACCTCATCCCAATCTTGTTTACGGAGCCAATCTCCAAAGAAGAATCGTACAGTATTTTCAGTCTCAAAGTCTGGTTGAACGTCCTGACCTTTGTGTACAAGTACGTAATTGTTTCCACTGAGTATAACAGATGGTGCAGAGTTTGGTCTTCCTCTGCCTTCGTACCGGACAGTGTACTTGAGGACTCCTCCGTATGATTTGAGTTGACTACCATGATAGCTCTCAGGGAGCGCAAAGTAGAGCACGCTGTCTGAACTACGTCTGGAACCGTATTGGTCGGTTACCTGCACTCCATTGCGTCCCATCGGACGTATATCTAGCGTATTTTCAACGGGGGCACTTCGTATCCTGATGTCTGGTTTAATGTCGACTGATACAACATTGTGTTGATCGAAGGGTGCCGGAATTTGGTAGGTGAAAAGATCAGCGCTCGAACACTCGGTAGCCACGCCGAAGCAGAAACAGGAAATACACTCGTCTGGTACACGAGCCAAGGAGTTGAAGGTTCCCTTAGCACAAACGCTTCCAGTGCCTTTCACTACAAGAATGGTATCCGGGATCGCAAACTGCCATCCACGCCCATTCATTCCTTCGCAAGAGTATGCACCCTGGTCTTCAATGGCTATCGAAGGACAGGTCAGAGTTCCAACTCCATTAATGGAGGTGGTTTTACATTTTTCTGGTATATGACCCCAGTTCAAACGCCAATTAATTTGCGGTGTTGGAACACCAACTGCGGTACAGGTGATCGTGAAGGTCTCTCCAACAACTAATTCTACCATCGGTGGTGGCGGTGTTTGGATGTACACGGCAGCTGTAATTGTTCAGCAAACTTTTAGATTAACAGAATCCGAACTAACTGGTAAATCCATCGGCATTGAATTAAACTGGGAGTTACTTACAGCAGCCAACTTCGTCACTTCCGTCGATACAATCCCTCTCCATGTCGCAGTGGAAGCTTTTCAGGATGCATTGATCGTTTCGTGCGCATTGGAACTCACTGTATTTGCATAGTGATCCAGGTGGTGATGGTTCACAATTTTCTTCGTCACTACCATCGGCACAGTCATTTTCCCCATCACATCGCCAAACCTTACTCACACATTGCTTGTTCGAACATCTGAATTCATTAGGTTCACAACCTTGAGGACCTGTTGAAAAGAATTGCATGAACAAATGTTTAAAAATATTAAGAATACTGCTTTGATCGAGACGGTCAGAACACTCACTGCATCTGGATTCATCGCTACCATCGGTACAATCAATCCTTCCATCGCACACCTTAGTTTTGGAGATGCAGTCACCATTGCTGCAAGTTGCTTCGTCGTATTTACAGGCATATGATGGTCTGGTGGGAACTGGTTCATCTGCGGATTGAAGAAGTCATCAATTAATTCAAATTACGAGCCCATAATGCACAAAGAATCAACGGACTCACATTTCTCGACAGTCAAATGTGCGATAGCTCTTCGTCCAGGTGTATTCGACGGAACTCCAAGTGCTTCGCACACGTAATTACCGCTGTGGTGCAATTGGATCTCCGGCAATTCCAGTCGGCCATTTATATCTGTGCTTCCTGGTGGCAAGGGTGCGCCGTCTTCGCGAATCCAGTGGACTCTAGCGCGGAGAGGACCTTCATCTCGACACTGAATAACGACCTCTCGACCTAGTGTTGGGAAAGTAATCAAAGAGAAAAAAAAATGTTTTTTAGCCCTTTTTTGAATCATCACTGCATTAGAGTACCATCGAGGAATTAGGGTCGAGTATTTGAATCGTTCAAAGTACGTGCAGGTACCAAAGCATATCTCCGAACACGATCGCGTATTTTACGTAGCGCGTTAATATGCGTACACCTGAGGTATTTCAGCATCGCAAAATTTTACCGGTCATACAACAAGAACACATTCGTGAAAATTCATGTTCATCGCGTGCAGCAACTGCAGGTATGTGCAGACATAGCATTCCGTTGTAATATAGTAGCTATGTAATTTTCGTAGGTATATTATACCTATGGGTGGGCGTTAGACCTTATCTTCGCGAATACAAAACACCGGGATCCTTCTAATTTCGCGTTATTAAATTCGTCTGTATAAAGTATATCAGAAGAATTTATTAGCACCGTTTAAATTTTTCAAATAATTTTTTCATTTTTAACTTGTTCAAAAACTATTGAAGGTATCCATGTAATTTTATTACACACATATTTGTTCGCTAATTAATTATTGTTCTGATGTTTGTTCTTCTTTGAAATCAACGAGAATTTGTCAACGTCAAATTCACGACTTGTTCAATAGAATATGTAACGTGATTTTCTGGTATCATAACGCGAGAACTTAGGTTGCAATCTCACGTGCTCGTCGTTAAATTCTTGCGCGTAATTAAATTGTAGATTTCGATCGTTGTTATGTTATATTGTGTGTATTATAAATTTAAAATAGGTGTAATATACCACAATTCATGCATTTGATCACATGCTCCGTTTGAGTGATACTCTATATGTATAATATCTATGAAGTTATCCCAACATATGTTAACGAATTATTCCAGTATAATTACGTGAATTTATATGTTCTAAATTATTCCCCATGGCACGATGCATTGTATGGGCCAATGACTGATTTATACCTATAATATAGGCATATGGTGTACGAATCATGGTACATTTTGATCGTATGATTTATTCATGAATTCGTAATGCAGCGAAACGATTTTTTATTTTTATTATTTTATGTCATTAATTATAGGTATATTATACCCTGTACTTTCCACGCAGGTGCAACACATGTATAACGTGGGTGTGTGATTTTGTGCGTGTTAAATCTGTGAAATTAAATTTTCTAACTATATGGTAGAATTTTGATTTTATGTTCCTATACGTATGCAATTTACCCATTTATAAATATATGTGTAATTATGTAAAGTCCACCATTGAGCTTGCAGCAAATAAACAAAATATAGAGTAACTACTTGATTGACGAGACTTTCGTAATCATATCAATAATGATTATCGAATTCTATTTGTATGAGTCAAAAAAATATACTCGAAATTTTGAGTTTTGTTGCAACAAATATAAGATTATATGGTGTATTAAAAAACCCATGATATGGCGAGTGTGGCGATGAATTATTAAAAATCATATCCGCCCATCATGAGTGCCATGATCATGAAAACTATTAAGCCTATTTAGCATGATAACAGGCTGCTCTTTGATGAAGGCTTACCTCGTGTCGCCGCTTCTGGCCAAGACAAGAGAACAAAGAATAAGATTGTTATTAATATTCTCCATAGATTGAAAATCTTTTCAAAAATATTGCAATTATCATTCGCTGCACAAATAGGTATGTTTCGGCAATTTGAAGTTCGAAAAATTATGCCATTTTGTTAATTACGTAAGTTTTCATAAGTAAGAACATTAAAGATTAGGCTGTAGTAATTTCTTATTATCCTCTTTTTTTTCTTTCTTTTTTTTCCAACGTAGTAGCGGAAATCCAGAAAGTGATTATCACTTTCATAGTCGTTCACAACTTTAGAAATAACGAAAAATACTCACTTTCTTTGATCACTTGTTCCGATGGGTACGTCTTGAGTTGTAGCCCTTCTTTTCCTGCTGGAGCTGTAACAGTTTTGAATGTTAGTTACGCAATAAAAACAGCAGGAAAGAATGATCAGATATTCTTTCGGAACGAGCACCCACTTTAATAAAGAAAAATAAAGAACTAGACACGCTTTATTATTCCATAATGCCTTTCTACCATTCTCCATTTTGTTTTACGCATTATTGTTATGGAGCTGCCTCTCAAAAATTCTTCCAGAAATGTTACACTCACGCGGATAATTTTGAGTGAATATTATATTAGCTCATCTTATTATTATTAAGCTGTCGTTAAGCAAAAATATTAGCAGATCTAGTAAAAAAAAAGTAAATTATTAATGGTGAAAAAAATAGTAAATAATTCTTTAATAGGGAATTATGTAATAAATAAGATTTTCATTGATTCCACACAATGCTTGCAGTATTATTAGAAATTCTCTCTCGGATTAGGTTTGTTATTTAATATTCATGTGAATAAAATTGATTAATTCGTTTAGATTTGAAATTTTTTTGGCGCTGCAGTATATAGCTGGAATATTTAGTAACTGTGAGTATAGTTGTTGAGTAAAATAATAATTGATATGCATATTTTTTTATTCTTTAGTTCAGGCATGACGAATCCTCGGATGCTTGAGTTCCATAACTATAAGGGTTTTGTCTTGTTGAATTTATAAAAAGAGTAGAAAAAGTCACTCGTCGAGGAGTAAAGAGAGAAAAAAGAAACCCATAATATTATCACGTAATTTTCATCCCTGTTATTATCTGGTTTCAAGCCATAAACTCGCATCAAGCAAACAAAACCAGACCGTCAGCAGCAGCAGCAACAGCAGAAGTCCGAATCAGTATAACAAGCAGCATCGGCTGATATTTGGCAGTTGTAGATTTATGCAATTCGTTGTGAGCAGATCATTCTTTCTGGACTCACGGTAGGTATAATCAGGGGTTGTGGGTCTTGGACAGTCAAGTTCATCGGAGTTATCCTTTGGGCAGTCGTATTGTCCGTTGCACCTGAGTTCCGATGGAATACACGGTCCATTTTCGCACCTCCATTCTTGTGGGGAGCAAGACGATGATAAAAATTCGCAGTCCAATTCATCGGAATCATCGAGAGGGCAATCGATTTTGCTGTCGCAACGTTGGCTAGCCGGAATGCAAGGACCATTCTCACATCTCCATTCTTGTGGTGAGCAAGTTGATGATGAAGATTCGCAGTCCAATTCATCGGAGTTATCGAGAGGACAGTCGATCTTGTTGTCGCAACGTTTGCTAACCGGAATGCATGGCCCATTTTCGCACCTCCATTCGTTCTCCGAACATCGAGCGGTATTTGGATCTTCCGATCGTTTTTATTCATTTTTAAATTGGCATAATTTATTTACCACGTGCATATTGCAAAGAGTGGCCTACGTTATTTTTAACTTACTAACAGTGGGTAGTATAACGACATCAACAATTACGATTTATGAGCTGAATTGCTAGGGCAATTTGAATCCCTTCACTGATCATATCCACATCCGTAAAATGGAAAAAACAAAAAATCATTATATTTTAACTTACCTCCGCAGTCTTCTCCTGGCAGACATTGGTCAGGACGAGGTGGAGGTCCTGTAACGAATCATTTAGTATAATTATTATCGCGTTGTGAAAAAAAAGAAAAAAATTGTTGAGATATGCTTTCAAATGAAGTGAAAAACAATTTACCGCAATTTTCCTCATCTGAGTAATCGCCGCAGTCGTTGTACCTGTTGCATCTCGCTTCTTCGCTGATGCAGACTCTGTTTCTGCATTGGAATTCGCCACGTGCACAGCCTACGTATAGAATTAATAAAATTTAGCGATCATTTGAGGAGCTGAAGTAATACGGTCGTACTCTGCACGGTGCAGTTGCGTATAACCGTATCGTGATAGTTAATTAATTAACTTAAAAAATAAAACACAGAGATTCAAACTCTAATTACAAACGACAAAATCCCTTCAATCATATTATAATTTATACGTATTATCCATGTATATAAACTGACAAACTAGTGTAATTACGTGGCAGATTCTATAAGACAAAATCAAAGGGATTCATTTGTACGAATTTATAGAAGCACCTATATTCTTTGAACTCACGCAAGATGTATCCTTATTTATCTATTATTTGTTTATTCATTTTTTTTTTCCAAGAAAAAGACTGAAGGAAGGATATTGATTGCCAGAAATCAAGTATGAGGTATCAAAAAATATCTGACAATTTATCAAAAACGTGCTCCAGCTCATTCGGCTTTTTCTTTTTTCTTCGTTTTCGCTATCGTTATATAATTAGGAACGTCCAACAAATAATTATTTATATGTACAGTTATCTACAAACATCTATATGGGTTTAATCCTCATTCACGTTAATTTGAGCCCTCGGCGCTGTGCTGCCGATGAAATTGCGAAGGTTATCATCAACATAATCATCATCATCATTACCATCATCATCATCATCATAATTGTCGCCGTCGTCGTCACCTGATGGCTTTTAATATATATATATTTTTTTTCTTTTTACCGTTATTATTATAATAAAGTGCATTGAAAACCGGGGTGCAGGGAAGTGCACGTGGGATCAACTCATCGTGAACGATAGAGCGGGCGAAGTGATGTTATTAGAATGAAGTAAAAAATGCGAAAGAAAAAACGAAATGAGAAACAGTCAAAAAATCACTGTGACAAACTGTGTGCTGTGGGAATAATGAATATAATATAGATATAAGATGCAATTATGGGATCAGCAAATGTTTGAAATAATATCGTTTTACGAACGTGCTTGATACGTCGTTCACTCGCCTACAATTTAATTCTTTCGAAGAAAAATGGCTACAAAAAATTATGATAAGACAAAGAAGACAAAGTTCAATAATTATGAGCTCATAATCTAATATCTTTTTCTCATTTTTTTTCCAGATCAAAAGGCAATCAAATATGAGAAAGTAGTGAATGTAGAGGAAATTGATTCGCAGCTTGAATTATTTCATTTAGCATAAATTTATCCCCTTCTTCATTTGACGGACAATTCATTGCAACGGTATAATAGCGAGCGAACGTCGTTTATAAATAATAATTTATCCGAACGCCTAATGATTATAACAATATAACAAGAGTCTACTTACAACGTAGAATTTAATTTTATATAGGAAAACTACAAATGTATATATATATGTAACTATTACACCAGGCAGAGATGCACTATCGATCAATTTGTCAATCGACCAGCCAATTGGCCGACCAATTAATCAATCAATCAGTCAACCAATCAATAAATTAATACTCTTAATTTTTTTTTATAATTTCTTTTTTTTTGGGTACCCTGAAATGAACTTTTCACCAATCAACAATCATTATGTTGTTTCCCAATGTTCATATTTATATTAGAAAGTCGATCAACTGGCTACTTGAAATGAAAATTTATTTCATATAAAATCCTACACATAAAATTTCTCTAGATATAATTCGACAGCTATGTAACACCGACTGACAAGAAACGAGCTTTTTAATATTTTCTAACAAATATGTAAACGTGTTAGCGTCATTGTATATGATTATCTGTCTTCTGTGTGCGTCTTAGCCGTGGCCTTCGATAATTAAGGTGTTTCCGAAGTGCGACCGATTCGTCCTTAAGATCTGCTTTTTTGTAAGAAAAAAATTATCTTCAGCAGATGCGAAGGGTAAGTCTCGGTCGAAATTCGTCAACTCTTTGACCAAGGACCACCCTAACACGTGTGTCAATTGATAGAAGTAGTGAAATAAAATAAAGTAAAAAAAAAAGAAAGAACAATAAATATTGATAACAATAAATTGGCTATCGGACTTTTGAAGTGTAAAACGAGCCTGCCTGACCGAAGCAGTATTGTTCGTCGGTAAAATCACGACAGTCGTAGAAATGGTCGCAGTGGTGAGCCGCGGGGATGCAAGCACCGTCATCGCAAACAAAGTCACCCGCGGCACAACTCCTTGAAGATACGAGGACGACGGTCGCGTACGTCGTTCTCTCTTCAGAAGGTTGCCTCTCTGCATGAGAAGAGGTTTTATCCGAAGCTTCTACACCTAGAAGTAACCCATTCTGAACCACAGTGTCATCTGTGTCATCTTCTTCCTCCACTTTTTTCCAAAATATATCATTACAAGTATACTATTTGATGCGCAACATTTTTCATCAGGTATGTAAGGAAGATGACGGAAAAACACGCACAACTGCAAAGGCTAAAAATGATAATCTTGTCCAAATTCATTTCCTTGAATAAGTTATCATTTCCAGCCTCATCGATGCCCGATTTTCGCTCCATTTTCCTTACTTCCGCAGGTAAGAAGAAGACGTGCTTTCGTTTTTGAATTTTCGCTTACAGAATTTCTTGGCATTTTATAACACCGTGGTTAACAGCTGGTTTCTGACAGTTTTGGGGATACTTTTTTAAATTCTTTTTTTTTTTTTTGGTCACCTTTTCATAAATTCTATTCAACTATTTATACATAATATCGAATAATTTTAATATATAGTTATATACGTTTGTCTAAGACAAGGATTGTACTCGCATTAATAATATTTCTGTTTTTTATACAATCGTATATCTACAGTACGTAGGGCTCACGTGATATTTAAACATTGTATATAAATATATATGCGTGCGATGGAGGCTATATACTAGTCAGATTTGCGTAATATCATAATAATCAGCGTTTCCTTATTTTACAGCTGTCGACCTGACGTACTGATATCATGGACGAAATCGCATTAAATTTGACGAATTTTGAAGAAAAAAAAAAACATTCTACCGTTGCAGGACCGAAGGATGGTATACTCATAAACTTACCAGTAGATGGGCAGTTACTTTCATCGGCTCCCGATGCACAATCAGCAATTCTGTCGCATACGGCAGATCTTGGGATGCAGGTGCCGTCTCCACATTCAAAATCGTCACCTTCGCAACCCGGAGGATCGGTCGGTTCCGGACTATCGGCTGTTCACGGAACAAAATAAATGACGATCGAATCGGAAGAGCTTCAATTTTTGTAATACATATTTTTCATTTAGTTAACTATACTCACGGCAATCTTGTTCGTCGCTTCCGTCGTGACAATCCACCGTTCTATCGCATCTGAATTGCATACTTATGCAAGCTCCGTTGGCGCAAGCCCATTGGCCGGCTCGGCAGGCTGGAAATTTTCAACAGTTTTTCTTTAAGTAAAATCTCTGAATCGAAATATCGGCTCGTTAGTATCGTCAAAATATTAGTTAGTATAAGAAAAGATTGGACAGCGATAAGTACGTAGACGCTAATTTCGTAAGTTTCATTTTTTCGAATCTTTCTCACCTTTGGATTCATTTTTTTTTTATGTTTTCGAATTCATTTTATATTCTTAAATATTGTACGTATCGCGTGGTCCATTTTTCATGCGATTTCATTTGGAAAATACATATGCATATCATATAATACGAAGAGATTCAGATATAGTTGTATTAGGTATTTACGAAAATAGTTTTCTATGACAGAAATATTATATAGTATAGCATATGTACAGAAATAATTGTATGCAATATAAATTCATACCTATTGAGATCATCATAGAAAATAGATTAGGTATATATATATCATATGTACAAAATAGTAGACACACAAATAATCAAATCATGTGAGAGAAAAATACGTCAGAATAACGTTTTTAAAATATTAGTATTATAGATATTTACATATAAATATGTATAGTATATAGAACAGGCAACCTGTGCTGAAATATGAAAAATATATAGATAAAGTTTGGTGACGCTTAAGATTTCGATATAGATAAATAGTGCATTAAGAAAAAAAGAAAAACGAAGAACTTTAAATATAAATATATACTCGGTCAATTATTTCTTCGTTAGTAATTGAAAGAATTGTAGTTTCATCGCAAGAATCATTCCGTTATTAATTTTGCAACTATCTTTTCGTTTTTATTTATAAAAATCACAATTAAGGGGGAGGGGGATGGGTGTGTTTGAATTTCGTATCAAGCTGCACCCTTTTTGAAGAAACTTTTCAGCCGTTTATTTATTTTCTGATGCCTAGTCATCAGCTGTAGGATAAAATAAAAGTTAGAGAAAAGGAAAGATACAAACGCATTCGATTCAGGAGCTGATTTGCATAATTCGTACGCAGATTTTCATTCCCAGATTTAGTGGACGAGCGTAGTGGACGCGGTTTAATTTTGGTTTTTCTTACTAATAAGCGTTAGTCTTCACACAAAGCGTAGATTCAAGTGTTAAGAGAATAGGATTGTAAGATTATTTGTTATACGAAAGTTGACGAGCTAATAGAAGAAGCTAAAAATTTATATTTTCAATATAATCATCATATTACGGCAATTCTTCTCGTCGGATGCGTCACGACAGTCCGGACGACCATCGCATTGTTTATTACCATCCAGGCACAGACCGTCATCACATCGGAAAAGTCCAGCCGGACACTCGGTGACTACAATTATAGGGGGTATTTTTTGTTTGTTTTTAAATGCTTTTTTTTTTGTTTTTTAAATCGTTCTAATTTTCAATCAATTCCCCATCCCTGCCCGCTCATACCTCGTGTCACTTTACTGACCGCGACCGCGGAGAAATCTTTCTTTTTTTTTTTTTTCAAACGGAAGAACAGAAAGAGATATTATAATGACAAGGATTCGACACTATAGATGAATTACGAGTATAAGGTAAAGACTTCGGTTAACAAGATTATCGAGTAATGCCTAATTGGATCGTCGGATCGCGTTATACATGGATATAACCGGATTACAAAGTGATATTGAGAAGGTGTAAGCTTGCGAATAAGGTGGGCGTAAAAATGACTAAATACAATGTAAAATTTCTTAAGAATGAAAAGATGTCTCCGTACGACAAGCGGTGAAATAATTCACCGGATGTACCCACAATAATCGGTGCACGAAGAAAAATTCCGTAACGATAATTCGTGCTCGAATGCATGGCGGACGTAATACAACACGTTGATTACCATGGAATGTTTTGTTCTAACACATAAAGCGACTCATCGCACGCGTGACTTTTTGAGTTTTTCGACTCTTCATATTGTTAACGAAACAATTGAGAAATGGCAAAAAATTTCTGACGAGTGACAAGGCGTATAGTTTTACTCATGTAAGTTTGACATTTTGCGAGGCAGGGAATTCAAGGAGGACATATTTACGAAGCAAAGCACGATCACAGCAGTAATTACCACAGTCACTTTCGTCGGAGCCATCGACGCAATCCGAAACACCATCGCACCTCTGGTTTTCCGGTATACATTCCGAGCTTTCGCATTTCCATTCGTCCGGCGAGCAGATTCCTTAGCCCACAAATACACAAATAAAGCTGACACAAAGCTTGGACATTAATACATACGTATTTGCGAATTACTTAGCGCCCCTGATGCGCAAGCGGTTCGACTGCCTGACATGTGGTTTTTTTTTTTGCATTTCTTTTGACTTTAAGTTTTTCAAAAATTGGACACCGTCAGGTGCGATACTTTGCAAATTACATTGGAAACAAGGAATTTACGAATAGATTTTTTCAATTTCTGATATGAAAATTCAGAGAAAATAATTCAAAGGGGTTTTTTCACAGGAACACTTGGCTCTTACCGCAGTCAGCTTCGTCTGATTCATCGAAGCAGTCGTAAACAACATCGCACTTCCTACGGAGAAGGACGCACTGGCCATTGTTACAGCGGAATTCCTTCTGTGGATCGCATTCTCGCACTCCGAAATCTGAGAATCCGAACCAGGAAACTGACAAACGCTTCTCACGACAATACTCTTTTAATTTACATTAAACAAATGAATAAACGTCACTGTCACGAGATGTGTACCAAACTTCACAGAGTTCTGTCGAGTCTTTAGACAGTGAGGTGAGATAAACGAAATTCGGGAATTCGTTCGGGATCCTAACGAATGATTCAATGATTTAACACAATAAAGCTGGTATAGGCTGATGAAGAAGCTTTCAAGCACAAATATGTAGCTTTTTTTGGCTCCGTTAAACATATGATTAGTATAAAAGCGCGGAAAATTTGAGTCAATTTTTTGCCGGATTTTTCACGACGAGGTAACCTATCGAATCTGCTGTTGCAGATTACGAGAAAAAAAAAACAAACAACAAATAATCGTAAAAACATATCACAAAAAGAAAACGAAAAAAAAAAAGTAAAGCTCACATAATCGTCAGACATGGGAATCGTTATCTTGCACATGACGTAACAGTTAAAAAAAACAAAAAAGAAACGGTTAAAGCAACGAGACACAAAAAGCATACTGGTAGTAGTTTCGTGTTGCTCTTCTGTAACGGAGTTTCCTTCCGTTGGGCGACGTGTTTCTGTTCCACTTCCGGTTTCGTTAGTTCCTCGAGATGATTGGCAGCCCTCCTCATCGCTACGGTCTGAACAGTCGTCGGTAGAATCACATCTGTACGCTGCGTTGATGCATTTACCATCCCTCACGCATCTGAATTCCGACACGGTGCATTCTCTCTCTGCATAAGGATCGATGTCGTTTCCGGGTATTTTTCAGCAGCGGCAACAACGGCAGCGGTAACAGCAGCAGCAGCAACAGCAGCAGCAGCAGCAGGAGCAGCAGGAGCGGCACGAGTAAAGCGTATAAAGCACACGTACAAACATTTATTTATTTGAGACAATGGGATTATTATAATTATTATTGTTTTCTTTTGTTTTTGTTTTTTTTGCATGGTTAGTTATATATTTATATGTGTGAGAAACATGTTATATAAGTATTCACATACACGTACAAATAGGAGATGAGGAGTGTGATTTTGCGTGCAAGGTGTACGGAAGCGCTTTTGAAGCTTTTCGCGAATGAGGATAATATGGTAAAGATCTTAGAATTTGAAATTAAGGGTCACATAACACGCAGCATTTAATTTACAATATTTAGACGACATGCAGATTTGATTGGCTTAAGTTACGTATCCCGTGTATAACGAGAAAACGTAACGATATAAACAGAGACGGTGCAGTACGAGGTGATGAGTCGTGCCATCGAATAGAGCTGGGATAAATCGTTGAGGGGTTTGAATTTCAACTTTTGTAATAAAGTTCAGAAAATTCCACTACACTGTAGGATGTGTAAGAGTACAGGTTAATCGTAACGAGGGATTTTAGAGCGTGGGTTGCATAGATGCAGCGTTTCGTTTAAACGTGCTGTATAAATCAGGATAGATATATAACCGGCATTCAAGTTCATTAATAAACAGGTATGTCGCATAGACTGATCTCGCAACTGATTTAATTGAGCCTACATAGTAGAAACGTTACCTCATCTCCGTATATCTATGATGAAACGGGTAAAGAGGGAGTCTTAGGCCATTGAATCAGCCTATTATTTGCATAGAACTCGAATGGAAATCTTATAGGTAAACGTTGAAGCTGCAGCAATAGTTCGCGAATACTTAAATTCAATTCGCCTTTTCTGGCTCGTATTGTATAATGAGAATGTTAGAAACTTCACAATAATAACCATAGTTGACAGTATAAACTCTGAAGAACAAGTAGATAAACACATACACATATATATATATATATGAATAGAAAATACATAGAAACGTACATACATACAAATAGATAAATTGTACATATGTAGAACTGTATATATCCAGGTAACGTTGAGATCAAGAGAATTATACGAGTCTCAAAAATGCTTCTTTTTTTTTTCATCATAAAGTGCAATAAAATGTTTAGATTATAATAAATAATTCAAAAATTCGATATATATGCATGTGAAAAAGAAAATCAAAAATTATCGAATATACGTATATTATTCCTCTCCTAAAAGAGAAGAGAGAGAAAAAAAAGATCAAAATTCGGGAATATCGACGAGCAGTTATTAAATTTGCATAAACATTAATAATTTAACAGTGCATTTATACATTGTCACACAAGACCACTCATTTTGAAAAAAATTCATGCCAGTAGGTGGTCAGCATTTCCAGGATCTTCATTCTCTCGAGTGTCAAAAGAAAAAACAAACAAAAATCAAAAAAAAAACCGTTGCAGCTTGGGTTCATGACTTTCCTTAAAGAAAAAAAAAAAAAAAAGGGACAAGCGTTTCAGACGCTAATTTCCTTGGACCGAAGAAGAATCGAGGGTTTTCGTTCGGGGTTCGTTCGTATGACTGTATTTCTTTTTTTTTTTTTCTATTTGTTTCTTCTTTTTTTTCTGTTGTAGATTAATATCGCCACCCACGCGATGTCCGTATCATTGAATAACCTTAGGCTTTATAGTTTATACCGAGGATCGCACGTGGGTTTTATCGACCTCGGGAGATGATGAACTCATTCGTGATGCATGCGGTTCAATATATGCACGTCACTTACATCAGATTCAATTTATATGGTTCTACCGCGTACTACGGCGTATGGCAAATGGCATAACTGTATATCGGGTATGTGTAACACATAGGTGAGTAGTAGGTATGCGCATATCATAGGTACGTATATAATAATCGAACGATTTCATGTAGTCATAATGTAACGCGTGCGAAATATATTATACGCCTATGATACGTGATCAGACCTTAGAAAAATCATACCCTGTAACTTTTGTTTTTTTTTTTTTTTCCTTTTTTGCTTTTCAATATTTATGTGATTAATGCGAAGTGATGAAAATATATAATTGAATAAGTTTAGGAATGTCGTAGGAAATGGCGTCCGTTCCATCCAAGAGAATCCAGCTTGACGAATTTTGTTATTCTCATTACATGCGTTTTTCACATATACACAACGCTTTTATTTTAAACTCACAGTTGCGATGCTCGTTATCACTGTTGCTTTTGTTCTTTTTTGTGCGACTTAAAATGAAAAATCTAAAAATGAGGACGACGCTGGATTCTCTTTTTCGTTTTTATCTTCGCAAGCAGCTAATGCGGACATCAAAACGTATGCAATTCATACCGCCAAGCCAACTTGTGCGAACGGTTGATTTTTTATGTGCTTATTTTAGTTTTTACGTTAATCGTTTTAACATCTTTCGCAGAACTTACGCTGCAGAACGCGTGAATACCATATAGGTAAAAAGCGCAATTATTTCAACCGTTCGCTGCGTGGAATTAAGTTTATAAAAAAAAAGAAATCAAATGCGATAAGCAGTGCGACACAAAAAAATGTGGTACAGTGTTTGTTAGCGAGAAAAAGTTGGTGGGACCGATGCCAGGGAGAATTATAATTAAATTTTTAGTTTTGCAATTAAACTGAAGACATGCGAATTTCACTGGTACATTTTTCATCATCCATTCTATCTGGCATTGTGGTCTTTTGTAATGAGATAAAAATTTCATGGCGCAGGCTTCGATAAACCATGATAAATAGATAATATCTAGTGTGTAGCATGTATCCGGATGCAGGTAGCGATTTAATTAGGGATTATATATAATAGTAGGCATAGCAGAGAAAAATTGTTTTTAGGACGAATAATTTATACCGCAGTGAAGCTCGTCTTCTGCTGATGGGCAGTCGTCGATGCCGTTGCAAACCGAGCTTTTCGGGACGCAAGAGCCATCTCCGCAGGTGAAGTCCATTGACGGACAATCGGCCAAACCTGCATTTGGGTTGTCCGTAATTTTGTAAAATCAAAAGAAAATCAACGAAAATACCAAATCGGGGGGTGTTGATATGAGAGAAAATTAGATAAATCAAAATAACCAGCGAGTTCTTCACTCAAGCCAGTTTGAAAATTTACAACGAATCTTGACGTCGAGCAGACGATTTTTTAATTCAATTATTTTTTTATTATCACCCGTTATAAATAAAAAATCGCCGGCTCGAGTCTTGAAAGACGACGGCGCTTAGCTGCACATGAAGCGAGGCTTCTATGGATACCATTAATACGTATTATGTACAGGCGTGTTTTATTGATTTTTTTTTTTGTATTGTTTCTGTTTTTTTTTTCTTTTTTACGCTGATCAAATATAAAATTACACGCGCTAGGTTCATAATAATATGTACACAAATATACATTTAAAGCAGCTTTTGTTTGCCCACGAACATAATTTTGCAAAAATCATTTGTAAATTTTACATACATATATGATTTGTGCATTATTAGTTAGGTACACAAGGGTGTAAACGAGTTGGGATAAACTATCTAATGGTAGAAGCACTTATAATCGTAAATCTGGTAGCCGTAATTGTAGAACAATAGGAGTGAACATTGCAGACTCAACGAACGCAATGTTCTTTCCTATAAAGTCTACCGGTACAGATTATAATTACGTGCAATTTATACAGCTATTTACAATGAACGACGCATATGTATATAATATATATGGAGAATATTATAGGCAGGTTAATAAAATGTGTACTGGAAAGTATTGGGATTCGGTATAATCAAAGAAATTTACGGTTTCTTACAATCGTTGCAGCGGAATTTAATTTCAGGGAGAAAAACAAATTGTTTCATACAAAAACTTTGAAAGTGAAATTGCGGCGTGGAAACCGTAAATTTTTTTTTTTATTTTTTTTTTTTGCGGTTAATATGTGTGTATTTTATGTACAGTGAATGGAATGATGATGCGAATGAACGGATGATTTCCCGATTTATGATTAAAGACGGTCACGTAGCAGGACACCCATTTTTATATATAAAGAAGGTCACCAACACTTGTTTATGTCACGAAGATCTACGAAAGATTTTTTTTTTTGTTGTTTTTTACACCACATGTATAACTAATGTTCACAGTAATAATTGCATAGGTCAAATCTACAGAATAGTACAACGATAATTTATCGTTGTTTATCCTATTAAAGCTTTGTTTTTTTCCAAATTTACAGCGTTTGGCGGACGATTCACATTTCTAAAGTTCCCAAGGCAATATTTTTTCAGCCTATACCTTCTGTCAGTCTTTCCACCTCCTTGCATTCGTGACTTCCATTGGGATAGTTCCTGCAGTATGGTCGTTTAACTCTTCCATTTCCGGGATACACGGTGACGTAAACTCGGGCATTTGGACGCGCTTTGGTCACCTGATTCTTCTGAGCTTGTATCCTTTTCAATTTTTCGCTAACTTCGAATAATTCTCTTCTAACTTCCCATTCTCGACGTGCGATTTCTTCGCGACGTTGATCCAGCTCTTGATCTTCCTTCATCCGTCTTTCATCCTCCTCTTCTTCATGCTTCCTTCGCGCTTCCTGAAGCCTTCTTTCCAGCTCACGATCATCGGGACGTCGATCAGGATTCCCATAATTATTTTGGGTTTTTTTTGGGTTGATACGTTGAAACATTGAGGCGTTGTATGCGTTGTAGTTCTCTTTTAAACGCTCCCATGTGTTGCTCGGTGTCCTTGGTTCAAGCGTTGCGATAGAATTTTCTAATGAGTTTCTTGACGTGTAATTTTCATTCTCTTCAAGTAAATCGGTACTGCGTGAAGTCGACTGTGTTGTGTGATCGATGGGCTTGATACTCTCGACAGATTCTTCGGCCGTCGTACTTGTTTGCTTGTCCGGTAGATTTCGGGTAGAAACATCTTCTGCTGAAATCGAGTTGCTGTTGCCTTCAAACCAATCCCACCACGATCCTTTCTTTTTCGTTGAAGTTGGCGAATTTTCCATCGTTGACTTTAGCTCGACGTTTTTTTCTGTCGATTCCGAAGTTTTTGTCTCTGCGTTGTAACCCAATGAATTCTTTACCTCGGCGTCAATCAGATGCTCATGTGTATGAGGGGTCGTCGATATTCCGGGAGTCGACCGGAAGTCTTTTTCCGTAGTTTTTGTCGACTGGTCGTCTCCACTGTCCCATCCGCTTCCGTCCGCGTTTTCGTTGTTGTCATAATCTTCACCGTGCATGAACTCGAGATAATATTCGCAATCGGCCTCGTCCGTGTGGTCCGCGCAATCGAAGACCGCGTTACAAATCATGTCATCGCTAACACACTTTCCACCGTCACAGTAAAATTCGTCAGTCGGGCAATTCTGAGAGCTGTTTTCCTCCGTCGTAGATGACTCGGACGTCGTCTTTCCAGTCAGAACCGGATTGTTTCGGGCGCCTTCCCTATTCTTTTCAGAACTTTCGATCTCTTTGTACTTCAAATTTTTTACTATTTTTATTTCATTGGATTCATCCGGTGGAGTAAAGGTAATTTCCGAAGATTCAAGTAACTCAGAATCGATTCCTTTGCCACTAGATTCAGTGACTGAAACCCATTGTGTGGTTTGTCTCTTTGTCGTCGGTGTCATCGTCATTATTTCGGGCGTAGTAATTGTCTGCTCTTCAGACGATTTCTCAGGGCTACTTTCGCTCGATTTACTGGCGTAAAAACTGATCCAAAAATTCTCACATTTGTACTTGCATTTGGTTCGATACATTTTCTCCAAAGATTCCATAACGCGAAGAGGTTCATGCGTTTTTTCTCCATTCATTTGTTCCCCGTAATTTTTTTCCGTAATAACATCAATGCCAGGAGTCGAGGCCGTTAGGTGCTTGGTCGTAGCCGGCGTGAACTTAGACCGTATGTCATGTTTTTCTAAGTACTCGTGCAATTTTGTCCCACGAGGTGATCGATGTCCAGCAGTAGCAACGTGTTGAATGAGTCGGGATCTAAGGATTTCATTGACTATGAAACAGTTGTCCTCGACCAATCGATTCTCGGCTCTTTCCAAACAGCTGATGGTTTTCCAATCCCTGTTCATCTGTACATTCATTTCAACACTGTTGTCGAACTCGTTTTTCTCTTTATTTTTCGTCCACGCCTTCAGGCACTTGATCTGACATTTTTTCGACTCGTTATTCAATGATTTTAGTTCCTGCTCACTCAATTTCGTCCGTTTTCTGAGCTGTTCTTTGGACATTCTTTGATAATATTCCCAATCTTCATCGAGAGTTCCTTTATTCCAGGGTTTCAGAGTACTGGCATCCCTGATTTGATCAGCGTTTATAAATTCAACTTCCAAAGATCGATCGGAGCCATTGGATTCGTTGGAAATTTCTTTTTCCGGTACCTCTCGGCTAGTTCCTGCTTTTCCATTTTCGTGATTCGTTTCAATCGAATATCCGAAACAATTTTCCATCGTCACTGGAATGCTTACGTCGTAATATCCTCTGACGTTGACAATCCTCATAGTTTTATTCCGAAGTAAATCTTCGCTTATCATCCCCTTCTCACGATTTTTAAGGTACAAAGATTGGCACGCTGCGTTAAACCTCATACGATTTACAATTTCCGGCATCAATTTTGGGGAGGCAAACTCCTCGGGAGGTTTCGTATAATGAAAGTTGATCCAAGTACTGTTCACTGATGACGAGATGAAGATGTTCGGTGATGAAAATTGATGAGAATGATTAAATAAAAAAAATAATGAAAATCAAATGCAATGAGTATGACGATTAGTAGAGGGTCAATGTGCCGTTGCCAGAAGAAGAAATAAGATCAAATAAATAAATAAATAAATAAATAAATACTTCTGGACTCTCCTGGTCTGCCTACAGATATTTCCTACCCTTCGAGGCTCACCATCCCCTCAGTTCGGAGTTCGTACGACTCGCGTAGTAATCGAGTTAAAAAATTCATTTCCAGGTTTCCTCGAGGGTGAATAAAATCCCCCCGAAGAGTAGGTGAATCTCAGGCCGTCCAAGAGTTTTTTTTTCTTGTTTTTCGATCGTTAGCTATTCGTCCTCAGACTTCTGAGGTCGGGTGTTTTGGAAATTGATTTATTTTTTCTTGTGATAGGAAATTATTTTTTGGACATGATCGAGGATGATGGTGGGCAATAGTTACCGCAGTCTTCGTCGGATCCGTCCGGGCAGTCGTCAAATCCGTTGCAGTGTGCGTCGTAAGGGATGCAACTGCCGTCCGCACATCGAAACTCCGAGGCACCGCAACCTGCTCCAGACACGATACTCGAATTCTTTATACCTCGAGGGGTGGATGATTCGGGGTTCTTTCTATTTGTCTTGTTTTTATTTTCAGGGGGTTATGCGGGGGTGGGGGGTGGTGGTGGTTTGAGTCTTGGGAGGTTGAACAGTTATTTATACTGATCCCACAACAAGTAAAGCCATAATTCTATGATGTGGGGTATGAGGTATGTATGACAATAACTATATTAATCACAAACGGATTTCAAGCGCCCTCGAACCCTCCGATCTTGTGGCGATCGGATCAGATTATAATATTACGAAAGCGATAAAGCAGTAATAAACTGTGTATCCGATTCGATATAAAGCTTATCCTGCTGCGTTAGCAAAGCTCATTCAAATATTACTTTAATACTGTTTTGTATATATGTTAACGACAATTTTTAAGACCATAAAATAAGCGTGAATGAATGAATTATTATCGACATTTCAAATTACAAGGGTCAATTTTACTCTTCATCCACGTTTCGTACAACCCTCAGCAGCCGATACATCGTCAACGATTTTCCAAACTTTTATTTCGAACGATTCTACTGGCCACCGAAGGTTCAGGGGGTTCGTTGATACGGTCAACATCGTACGAAATATATAAATGTGATGCTCATTCGAGCGGAGTTGATGGAAATTCACAGCCTGGTTACGATCAAATACGATTCGAAATCAATTTCTTTGAAATTATTTTCTATACCTAAAGTAAAAAATCGATTCAACGCTCGAACGTAATCCGCTGATTGGATCAATTTTACGATTATCATCGCTGATACGTTCGTCGACTTTTCTCGTTCTCTGTATACGACATTCTCGTATCTCGAGATGACTCCTTCATTCCGATTAATTAATCAATCAATTAATTAATTTATCATTATTTTCTCCATCACACTTACCGCACTGTGCTTCGTCTTCACCTGTCGAACATTCTCGTGATCCGTTGCAGCGAGCACTTCCGATCAAACAGGTTCCATCGTTGCACCGGAATTCATCGGCGTTGCATACTACCTCTGAAATAAAAAACGTTCAACAATTATCGTTCTGTTATCGTTTCCAACATGTTGTTTTTCAACTAGAATCCGTCGTCTATATAGTTTCCTATGAACGTGACGTACTTCAAGTTAGGTAACGAACTGTAATTATATGCGTAGATCGAAGCAGTAAGTGTAACTAATTAACTGAATCCAAACTGAATTTCAATCAACTTGGATAATCGTTTAGACAAAATGTATGAATGAAAAATAATAATTTATAACTGTACCCGCTTGGCAATCACGTTCGTCGGAGTTATCTCGACAATCTCGATTACCGTCGCAGACGAGCGTGTTTTTGATACATTGCCTATCGTCACACATGTATTCTCCGGCAACGCACGATCCTACAATAAAGCAATAGAAGAAAAATAAAAAAAGATAAAAAAACGCGATAGAAACATAAAAAAGTACAAATTATTATACTCGGTAACAAATAAAAATTTCTTAAAAAGTTATACAAATTTATCTCAACTAAATTTTTATCCTATATACTCATACAATTTTGATCCGTCCGGTTTTCGTATCGACGTCGTAGAAAAAAAAGAATGTAATGAATCGCAATTCATTTGACGAAAAAAATGGATCAATTGATCTCAGGCTTTGATGTGAACTGTGCGGTACTGTGGTCACATTTTTCAGATGATTCCGCACGCCATTTTGTCATACCAGACGAAACAAAATGCATTTGCAAGACTACGTGGATAATTATAAGGAAAACGAATTAGATAATTTTCTCATTATATGCAACTGAAACAATAACTCTACAGCTGCAGGTCGTTCGACTTACGGCGGTATTTACGGCTAATTTAATGTCGAAGATAAAATATTCCTGGCGGAAGTTCTTATTACGGAGTAGTTAAAATTATTCTTCGTCGGATTTTTTTTTTGTCGAAATTATTGAGATCGGAATCTGTAGATAACATTTTTAAACATGCCTTGGTTTTTTTTTTTGCTACGGCCATAAAAAAAAACGAACTCTGAGATGAAATGGTTATTCATAAAAATTGAAATAATTCTTCAACGTATTTAGTTATTATATAATAAACTCTCTCTGAAAATAAAATAAAATCAAATACTAAAAGTTGAATATTTTCAGGCATTTGATAAGTTCAAGCAATTTTAAAAGAGAACGTGTTAAGATCTTAGAAATTACGAAGCTTCTATATAATCATGCTCATACTTCTGTTGTTAACATCAGGCTATAAAAAAAATACCTGTGTAAGTGTCGTGCGTTTTGAATAGTTTAGTACATAGGTAATGGGTATGTATATACCATACGCCTACGTTATATTACGGTGCAGTTACAAGGCTGGCTAACCATTATAAGTTATTATAAGAACAATTGTTGCCGTTTGTTAAATAAATTTTTTTCACATAATCATAAGTTATTAGATACGTATAATATGTAAAGTTAGGTATATACGTGTTCGTTATATATCACGTGTCTAACTATATATGAGATCTTGTGTATACCAAAAAGGCAATTCGGATGATAAGAAATAAAAGCTTATATTCTCGAATTCAAATAGATTTGCCTTTTTCGTGCTACATTTGAAAATGCGGTATGTTAGCGCATAATATATGATTAGACACGTGATATATAATTTTCTGTTCATTTTGTTAACCGTACGTGCAGGTATGGCACAGTCGATCTCGTCGGACCTGTCTTGGCAATCGTTGTATTTGTCACATCGTCGTTCTTTCGGAATGCAATATCCGTTATTGCACTTAAACTGGGCCTTGGTGCATGCTGTAATTAAATGTGATAATACTCGATGAAAGAATACCAAAAAAAAATAACAATCATTTCGATAAGGTAATCGGCAAAACAAAGTAATAAAATAGCAAAAAAGAGCCCGCGGATTAGCGGAAGATAGACACATGATGTAATGTAGAGAAAGAATTATTTTAGACTCCGAGTATGATATTTAGAAATAAAGACGATGAACGATTTTTTTTTTTTTTTTTGCTTCTTCAGCTGGACGAAGAGAAGAATTTGTAGAAGTATAGGTATGCGAGAAATCGGATAAAGCAGACGTCACGATGTAGAGATACAACTGCAAAGGCGTAGAGAAAAAGAAGTCGTGGAAGAAGAAATAAGAACGAAGAATAGAGACGAACACTGACTTTCAGATAGTAGAATGATAGAAGAGAAGAAACTAGACGAAATGAGAAGAGACGAGTCTGATAAACGATGAAAAGAAGAAAGTATGACGTAGGTATACAAATAATTGATGTGTATTTGTAACATGATATATTTTTTTATAAATAAATCACATATGGGAAGTTGTATGGTAAACCATGAAGAATTAGAATTATTCTTTCGAATGATGTAATTCCGGAATGAGGATTATTGTACCGAAGAATGAGGTTAGATGTAACGCCGAAAGCTTGAAAATATAAGCGCCGAATCTGGTTTGATTTTTTTTTTTTTGTTTTGTTCATTTTTTTGGTTTAAATAAGACTTACGACATGTCTGTTCGTCGGATCGATCTCCACAGTCGTCCAATCCGTTGCATTTCAGGAATTTTGAAATACACCTTTTGTTATGACAAGTCCATTCCAGATCAGGATTACACGTCCTCGATTCTGCAGGGTTTAAACGATGATCATCGTTGCCCGTAAATATACGATTAGGTATATATTACAGGTATAGTGGCGAAGAAAATCAATCCCAGGATTTTGGAGAAATTTTAGAATATCGACGATAACGTAATTAATATCGATATCATTACACAAAACAACGACGAAGACGAGGACGAAAACGAAGACGAAGACGAAAACGAAAACGACGAAGACGATTACCGAAATGTTTTCCGTTTTTCGTGAGTTTTTATGTCGATGTCAACGTGATATCGTTCGTTATATCAAAAGGATCGGCCGCATGCGTTAAGAAAATTAAAATGTTAATACCGATCGAAACTTATAATCAAATAATATAACAGGCAATAAATAATTGTAAAATTTCATTGTGACAAAGAATTTTCATTCAAAGATTCAAAGCAGACAACGTATAATGGATGTACTTAAAAAAGAATATTGAAAAAAAAATATTCAAGCGCATATAATTATACATTATATATACAACGTAAATGACATACGTATGTACAGCACTGTATGTAATTCAAGATTACATTGTAGGTAACGATGCGTTGCTTTATTTCTCTCTGCAGAGTTATCGTATTATCGTAATAGGTGTTGCGTCTACAAAATGATTATCATGACTCATTCTTTCTTGAGATAAAAACTACAAAAGTCTAAAGAGTAAGATAAGAAGATCACGATTATAGTGCGTACGGTTATGCACTTTGAAATAACTTGCTTTCAAATTGCATGCCACTTGATTTCACACGTCTGCTTTGCATCAATGAATAAAATCCGAGGATTACACCGACGTCAATTAATTTTTAAATCATATCACGCGCCGCGTAAATCATTACAAAAGGATTAAACTGGAATAAAAATCAAAACAGAAAAAAAAAATTCTTCTAAATCCCTGCAGGTTTGCATTTTATCAGAGATTATTATAAGCGTGCGGATTGAAGGTTTATGACGAGCTGTTATACAGTGACATTAATGACCGTCAACTCGTACCGGAAACAAATTAAAAACCGAACAAAAAAAAAAACGCACAATTTATTTTCAAATTGATCAATTATTCTTGACAAACGATCAGTTGTACGAAGGAAAAGGAGAAGAATAAAAAAAAAATATAAAAAAAAACAAGCCGATGATTTTTGAAAAATTTTCAGACGGTCGATGGGTGTGTGCGTTATGTGAATAATATGTATATAATATTATAAAATCGGGTGCAGCATGCAATATGTATATTACATCAGGGTGACAATTTTTTTTTTTTCTCTTCTGTTTCGAGATTTCGAAATTTTAATCATTACACCTGTAAAAACTGTGAGAATTTTTTTTTTTTTGTCCTTGAGTTTTTGATGAATCGGTGATCGATTTAGATGGAGGAAGATGTAAAGAAAAAAAATTGTCACACCCTCGTATAGATCGTGCTGTGATTTTATTTGTTAGTAAATGCGTTAGCATGCGTACCACAGCTGTCCTCATCGGACATGTCATCGCAGTGTGGTTCCCTGTCGCATCTTTGCCATGCAGGAATGCATTGTTTGCCAGTTCTGCAGGGCCAACGACCGGGTGGACAGTAACCGAGATTAAATGGCCAACCCGGTAAGGGATCAAGTTCAACCTCGATTCCTGAACTTTCACCCTCTCCCTCTCCCTCTCCCTTTACCTCGCCCTCGTTTGGCTTGATCGGCGACTTAATCGCGTTCCCAAAGATATTATCTAATTCTGCAATCGACCAGTCAAAGTCCTGGTCCTCGAGGCCGGGCGGTATTTCTAACAATAACCGATCGTATTTTTCAGAAAAAAAAAAAAAAAAACGATCAATACCGATTTCCACATCGCATATTGTAAACAGAATTTCATTTTTCATCTACACCAGTTTCTCTAATATTTCATATTTTAAGCTCCGACGTTTCAACAAATTTTATATCCATTTATAATGACCCTCAAAAAAGCATTATTTTATAGTTTCGGACGCGCCTGCACGTTAATGAAATCTATCGATAAACAATTGAGAATGAAAAAAAAAAAAAAATTATTACGTTAATTAATTTCAACTACCCAACATGCAACCAGATTATTATAGGTAAAACGTAGATACATGTGGCGAGAATTTTAATTGAAGAAAAAAAACAAAAAATAAACAAAACTGAAGAATTAAAAATTTCATTCGTCTATAGAATGAAAAAATAACTGAATTATGTGGATCATCGATGAAAAAAAAAAAAAAAATTATTGCAACGATACATTATCACCATGTTGTTGAATTTTTTTATGCATAATGAATGCCAGTTAGGTTTGCAGCATTTTCCCTATACCTTGAACGTGTATAATTATGAATTTTTATGCGATGAAATAATAGTTGAAAATTAAATACTCACGACAATTGACTTCATCGGATCTATCGTAACAATCGGTTCTTCCATCGCATAACGAGCCTTTAGGTATGCATTGTCCGCTACTGCATCTCCATTCTAATGAGGTGCAAGCTGTAAGAACAAAAAAATTTTTTTTTTTCAAACTGAAGTCAATTAAATGTGTAATTTTGTTTTTTTTGTCAATAAACATTACCGAATGTACATGATAATATTCATTGTGACGCAAATTATTGAACGAAATGCGATAGAACATGGAAATTAGGTAGTTCGGTGTATAAACTGACGCCAAGTTATTTTCACCCATGTGCAGGAATTTGACTCTTCCGAGTCGACTCTTCACTTCGCGGGGGTCGTCCCTTCGGGCAGCGGCTGGTATTTAATCTAAGCGTATAATAATACTTGTAGATATACATACGACGGTTTTGAGTTAAGAGTACCGAGTCTAGGGAGTTTTCGAGCGTTAAGTTTCAAAGGGTTGATGTGACGGTGAAACGCGTTGCACTATGAGCTAGCCGCGTACCAAAGCTAAGTGATCTCTTCTCAAGGGTGAAGTTTAAGTAGGTAGAATATCAAGCACTGAAGAAATCCGAAAAACCGCCTCAACTCCACTTCACCGTAAGAATAATTTTCCATATATCTATTCAACACTGCCAAAATCGGAAACGATTGCTTTTTTTCAAATGTCACTTGATTTCCTGAAACACACAACTACCGCTTTCTTTGGTTTTTTTTTTTTTTTATTACTACCAAATGACGCGTGTACGTCAGTTGTGTGTGCAGACAAATTCGCTCGTTTACAAAAGCACGGGGCGGGAGGGGGAAAAAAAAAGAAAAATAAAATTCAGTCTTTCCGTTGTATCTCCGACTCTCGTAATTTGTTGTTGGTTTTTTTTTTTTTTTCAGAAAATTTCGCGCGGAATAAAGCAGAACTTAATCTCCCTAACCACTCACCAGATGAAAACATTAACCCCTCATTTCTTGCGCTCATGTATATTATAAAGAACAACGTACAAGTACACAAGTACATACCCAGTGACGTGCTTCGATCTGTCTACGAGACGTTTCAACTATCACCCCATAAATTGCGGCAATCATATTCAGGGTGAAAAAAGAAAAAATGAAAAACATTGAAAAAAGTAAAAGGTCGAACGAATCGAACAAATTATAAACGAACGTCTCTGGGTTAAGGAGCTTGCGTAGTCAATGGGGATTAGGACGTGTTTATAATATGGTGTGCAGATAGTGTGTTGAAGGTATGTATAATAAGTACATGGTCAATGGAATTTGGCCGCGCGGAGAAACACCATCGATGAATACATAAAGAGAGGGTGTAATTTGATCGTTCCGCGAGCCGTTATATCTAAACGAAATTTGATTATAGTTAATTAGTAATTTAATGCTCTATGGACGGATAAAGAGAAATGAGGAAGTTAGGGAACAACGTGAAGGTTCAAAACTACATAATTTACCACGGTCACCCAATTCGAATTCGACGGTTGCAATGCTTCTGCAGACAATTTTCACGTACTCGGAATAGGTATACCTATATGCAGTATACACATAACGTTATGGGAATAATGTATCTGATTGCAGTTTCGTAAAGGATTCCGAAACCATATACTTGTTGACTACCGCAGAACGCGCGTGGAAGCTCGCAGCTCTGCGTTGATTAAACAGGGTGAGTTACCGCGAACATCAAGAATGGGAGGAACCAGTTGATTCGGTTGTTTTTTCTTTCTTTAAACGTATTCATCGCGCTGGACTATTAAGAAAAAAAAAAAAAAAACGTCGGTAAAGTAGATTCGAGCGTCTGCGGAATCAGGCTCCGCCCATTCTGGAAGTTCGAAAAGATTCACCCTGTACATAGTTTAGGTATAGCGTTCGAGTATAATTTCGTTCGTGCGAGAATATCGTACTATGGGTTGCACTATAGCAATGCTACCGGTGAATTAATCGATAGTTGTTATGTATACGATATGTGTACGTGTATCGGAGTGCATTATGTATTTGTCTCAAGTAAAATAACCGGTGATCAAGCTGGTTAGGTAACTTTGAAATTTTAGCAGGAAAACACATCGATGCAACAAGATGTCAGAAGGCCCAAAATCAAAAAAAAAAAAAAATTCTACGTTTTATGAAATTGTGGTCAAGTACAGCACACGATTTATTCACATAGATTAGAACCTCACGATGTATATTTTTTCAATTTTTAATTTCTTTTTTACTCCTTCCTAATTCCTTGCTCAATATACATTGCGTGTATATAGAATCATAATTCGAGTATCGAATGTCTCGTCCGAGTGGATGAAGTTAAATAAATAATTCAAGCACATAACTTTTAAATAGTACATATGTAGTAACTGCAGATTACGTAGTACAATAAATCCTCGAGTTCGTTGGAACGAACCGAAGCCATGCGCGGTTTAAGGGTTTGCCGATCTTCGAGCACTTGATATTATCTGACGGGATATATAAATAAGGGGTCTACATAGGTACACACTATATATGTACATATAAATATACATACATATTTATTCATATACAAGCGTTTTTCTTTTTTTTTTGCTGCACCCTTCTAAGTCACGATGTGCACTTCAAAGAAGCCTTTCTTCTTTTCTTCTTTTCTTCTATTCTCGTTTTTTATTCTTCATTCATTTTTTTCCTTCGATAACGACGATCGAGTTTAAAAATGATCCGCTTTTGGCACCCCTCCCTCCCCTCCCCCAGACTTAAAATTATGCGAATGTATAACGTACACGACGTGTAAAAAGAAAAAAAAGTAGTGGGTACTAAATTTTAACCGATTTTTCATATTCGGGATATCACGGTGGATTCATAAAGAAAATGATAATTTGAAAAATATATGAAGAACGATAATCATGAAAGAAAAAAAAGAAAAAAGAACGAAATGAAATAAAAATATTATTCATGCGAAGCGTTACAGACTTTAGTACCTATCATAAACAGTATTTTACATGATGATCGTTCGACAATTGTGCATATTTACATATATTTTCATTCCTGCGATGTTGCGTACCTATATGTGAATGGGTTACATATTATATTTTATATACGAACATGTAGTAGATATAAAGCGTAGAATATGGTAACTGCATCGCACATATAGTTCGTTTTAATTGAGTTACGGTTGAATTTATTCGTAACAAATAATATACCCAATAGGATATAGGTAAAGGTATATACTAATAAAACAAGAGAACGTGATGATAATTCGAAATCTCCATGTACCTTCGTAAATACATACGTGCTCCGCAGGCTACATGGTCGAATTATACGAAAAAAAAAAATTTCATTTTCACCATAAACTGGCACGGGGCGGGCGATTCTTTAAAATTCTCATTATCATAGAGGCGAAATTTCACGACCGAGAAGGACGAAACTTCTTTCATTCCTTTCCATTTCTTTTTCGTTCTTTTTCAAAGCCTGATTTCTTTGCGCAAAATATACGATGGTTATTTAAAATTAATCAAATAACAATACGTACATCATAACACACCCGTTTTCTATAAATTAATTATTACGATCGCGAATTATTTGCGGGCAAATCAAAAATAAAATGTGGTACTAAAATTAAAATTACAACGTATGATTATTAAAGACATGATTCCTCGTAAATGAACTATACGCTTTTTCATGGCATATTACCTGTAGAATTTTGTACACATCACGATGTACATTATGGTCATTTTCATAGAAGCTTTTATTATCCCGTTCGCACATTTAACCGCTACTGCATCGTTGAAGGAATAAAGTCTGTGTACGTAACGATTTCATTATTATCTTTCGTTTTCTCTCCTTTTTCTGCATGAAAATTATACAGCTTGAGAATAAAGAGAAAGAAAAAAAAAAAAAACATTTTTGTAAAATACTGTAAACTGCAACCGTACGGAATATAAAGAAAAATAAAATCATAAATATATAAATAAATAAATTAACAAAGAGAAAAAAAAAAAAAAAAAAAAAAAAAACAAGTGCTGCGGGTTTACGCACCGTGACGTAAAGTCGTTCGTATTAGCATGACAAGCTGCTGGCATCAAATTGCTGGACCTAAAAGCTAAAGCCCGCGAGGTGATGCTGTAGCTTCTGCTAAATCGTCCATGCGCTCCTCTAATGGACTACCTCCTGCAGGACGGAAAAGTCTTGTCGTCTCCTGGTATACGTACATAGCTTTCCCGCCTCCGCACACCGCAGAGCGCGGGTGGTTTTTCCTCACATTATTTATTTATTTTTTTTTATATCATTATTACTATTATTATATTCATTTTTTTTTTTTTTTTTCAACAACGCTGAGAAGCAAACTGCGACTCTCATCCATCCCCCGGTTCACAACCCCGAATACCCTGTTTCATCTCCCCGAAGCTACTTTCCCCTCAGGATTGCCACGTGATCATCATATTCCGCGTGCACTTTACACACCGCAGCTCAAACCCCCTCAGATTTATTTCCACATGTTGCAAAAAAGCTCCGATTTTAAAGCGACGATGAAAATTTTCCACATATTTATCGTCACTGCTGTAGGTACTGTGTGTTATTATTTTACCATCCCTTCACCCCTGAAGATAACGCGAGAAAATTGACTTCATGTACTTTTGTTTTCAGTGTAACAGCAGAGATGAAATTGAAAATTTGTCATTTTTCGTTGATTTTGACGGAATCCATTTAATTATTTCTTATTTTTGAATAGCTCTTTTCTTTTTATGTATATATGTATAGAATGTTGTATACGATGTACGATATATAAATATAAAGTCAATATATACCCTGTCCAGAGAACCTGGTTTATTTAACATTATTGTCTGACATGGACGGCGACCGTAATACCGTTATATAAATTAACATCGATTTTATAAACGAATTTGCATGAAAAATCATGCCTCGGAGGTGACACTGCGTGATACTCGCAGTCGTTCTGTAGCTTTTTATCCAACCACGAGCACTATGTGTGTCTTTTTTTTTTCTCTTCTTCTAATAATCCTTGATCATCCAGGAATGAATTGAAAATTCTTCGGAACGTGACCGATCGGCGATCGGTGCAGATTCAAGTATTATATGTGGACGGTAAATTATAAGAACCAGGCGGTGCCGAGGTGATTAGAAACTAGAAAGTAACCCGGTCGACCTCCCAGGGGATTTTTACGCACCGATGAAGCTTCTGATACAATCTACAATTCACCAACGATAAAAAAATCGAGAAAAATCTATCGATCGTCAATTTGATCTTCGAGTGAAAACTAGTTTTTTTCGTTATTTTTTTTTTTTAAGTAGAATTTATCATCCGGGGTGCCAAAAATCTGGAGAGGCATCGAAATGGGAAACTTTGAAAATGATCCGATTATCGATCACCCGTTTTTCTTCGTTCCTTTTTTTTCTTCTTCTTATTATCCGAACAGAATTAGCGATAGTTGTATAGGGATTCTTTTCCTCCTGTTTAGTACTCGTTCACGTTCAGTTCGTTGTAAAATACGTCGCGTGTTGATAGCCAGATAACGAGCCTGCAGTGCAGCAATATACATACCTATAGGTATACCTGAACACATGTACGACGTAATGTATATACATAAAATACATAAAGACCGAGTCGCGGAGTCGCGAGTCTTTTAGAGTCTTGCGAGTCGCGCGTCGACTTATAGCAAGAGACACAAGAATGAGCACGAACTATCGGATGTCAGGCTCACTCAAAAGCCTAGACACGCTGAAAACGATACCTTCCTCCTTCTCAAAGTTTCATACATACAAACACGTATACCGTATACGTGTACATATTTAAATATCTACGATATTTTGTCTCGCAGGATGTTCATTTGTCACAGACAAGATATTATTCCTTTTTTTTTTTTCTTCCTTCCTTAAATCCCCCAGCTGCCCCCGGCAAATAAGAGGGGAGGAAAAAAATGTTCTTCTGACCTAGCGTAGATAAATAAATCATTACCACGTGGGTCATGATGAAGAGTAAAGAGAAAAAAAAAAAATTGGTTTCATATGAAGCTTTTTTTATGTTCTGTTCGTACAAGTATGGACGATGCGTGCGAGGGTATTTCTGAAGTGCGTTAACACAGTAGGTCGATTTATAAGTTGTTGCACTTTGTCGGAGAGTTCAATTACGCATTTCATGTATAAGATATATTAATATTATACGTATGAATGAATTACTGAGAGCGTAAAGGAGGTTATTGTATTCCTGACTACTACGTAGCGGTTTTACATAGTCGTAGATATGACAGATAAAGAAGGAATGAAAAAATAGATAAATAAAATTGAAAAAAAAAAGAAAAAAAATGTAAGACAAGATAATTACATGTTTGTCAATCTGCATCGAATGAATTGCGAGGGATAAATGTCATTGTCTTAATTGCGCGTGTATATTGTATAATATTAATATTTGTTTCTATCGCGATAATATCGTGCAGAAAAGCTTTGGATCGCCGCGCACGCCGCGGTGAGATCATTTTACAAAAGCGTAAATTTTATTGCTTTTCATTCGCCGGTTCGTCTTCGAAACGATGATGTGTTGTATTCATCATCATCGTCGTCATTGTCGTCCAAAATTACGTCATGCTCGCGTATTATAGCTGTCAACTTAAATTACACTTCTAATTTCTGGAATCCCATATCAGGCATTAACTAATAACTCGATGATCGAATCATGTTTATTCATTATCTATTATCATTTATGTATAGCCTGATTTATTACAAGACATAGAGGAAGAAAAATAGAAAACGGTAAAAAGCTGCGAAATTCCTTCGCGAATGGTTGGGTACTCGACATTGACTACCGTTGCGGAATGAATATCGTTGACATTTCGCGTATCTTTAAAGTGATCTCATTAAATCCTGGTCTTTCTATTAGTTTTACACTCTCGCCCGAGAAACACACGAGACTTCAGTCAGCTGACGACAGAACTCGAAGTGTAAAATTATTACGTACACGCGTCATACGTTGTTATAACCATCAAACAGAAGCACGTATAGGTCATGAACGTAAATTTTACCGCTAATAATGCACTGTCGCAAAATGTCAAAGAAGATTACATTTCAACAAGTTGAAACAACTCGCAAGTCCACTCCCAGAAAGATCATTGTTTCATACCAATTAAGATAGACGCGTAACGGCGCTCCGCCTCAAGAAAACTAGAGAGATATTGAAACGAGATGACATTTGTTTCACTTAAAATGAACACTGACTCCATTCGTTCTTGAATTAATTATCGCTTAGTTTTAATTGTTCTTAGTCTCCTTCATCTTTTTATTCCCAAATATTCGTACGAAATATGATCCTATGTATCTATGCGCCTATAAATTTGCATGTGTAATAAAATAAATTACACGACGTTCCGAAAGTTTGGCTGATTTTTTTTATTGCTCGTACGATGTGTAATTAACGTAAAGTATTGTAGAATATCTCTGTACCAGATTCGAATCCCTGTTCTTATTTTTATTTTTTTCAAAACGAATCGGACGGACAATTGTAATAAATAATATCGTGGTACTTGTACGAAAAATAGTCGAAAGCACACTTAACACCATTGCACGGTTTCGATTCGCGCGGATTTCCTGATGCCGCATAGTTTCTGCGGTACACCACGTATACACGATGTATACACGTACATTACGGAATGTGCATGTAGTTACGTAGTTTTCTAACAATAGGCTCATTACTCATTTCTCATTACGGAGATTTGTTCTCCTTAACTCGGTCAGATATAGAAATGTACCACTAAACCGTAACTACCAACAAACCAAGTTCTGCATGTTATACCGTGAGCTTGGAAATCTTTGAAAGATTATTTCAAGGCTAAACTCGCTCTGCGTGTATTCATTTTCAAAGTAGAAATGTAAAATGGATATCTGTAGGTATATACGAATTGATCGATCTATTTGTAAGCATGAATGACCAGATACATTTGCATACGTACATATTTAATTAACCATCAACACCTGCATGTATACGAGTATTGCAAAATGAATTAGCAAACGTTATTTAAATGATAATAAATGCTGTGTAGTAAAAGATTCTTGTGCTCGGATAACAGCTGTTACATGGGTTATATCCACGGACGGCGTTAAAGCTATTCCGAATTCTTTTTTTTTTCCTTCTCTTTTCTTCACGCAGTTAATATTCTTGCCGCGATGATGATAATCGACGTAATTGCAGAAATGAGATTTCGAGTGTATCGCAATTATTTATCAAATACGAATATATCGAGTCATTTCGTACCACAGAATCGAAGGAGAAAAACTCAGCTCTGTGCGGAATCGAATAGCACGATTAAAAAAAAGACGGTGATTAAAAAATTGGCGAATGATCGTCGGAACGACAATCTGCAATGATGTAATTTTGCAGGTTATCATGTCACGTCGTATGGAGATACGTCCCCGTTTCATTTCATTTTTTCCTCATTCGTATTCCATTATTTTTCATTTTCTTTTTTTTTTTTTTGTTTTAAATATATTCTTCTGCGCTTTCGCCGCCACCGCCGCGGTGCGATGGGGATAGACGGGAATAAATTCCCGCTCGTGAAATTCCTGCAGGCAAATGCAGCAGAAGCGCGGCTTCTCTATATCTCTACATAACACACGGCCTCGCCTGTATAGGCGCGTGCAGAATTCTATATCACCAGGTATTCCACCATTATAATACCTATGTACATTATACATACATACCTACGAATTCTATGTATATGCATATGTGTATATATAGAAATTATTTCTCATTTTATAAGTACCGCACGCATCACCTGTTATAATAGGTTACGTGTATATACGATAATTATTGGCATGTGCATCACGTAGGACTATACCTTTATAAACTGACATTTGATCGATACGGCGATCTTGGAATCAAAAACTATACGTGAGATAAGATATTCGATCTGATAATTATTATTCGACGGAGGATAGTAGATCGTAAACGATACGATCGTCGAACTTCGAACGCGTTTCGCTTGCCAAAAACGAGATACAAAGTACATATAAGAAGAGAAAAATTTACATCGTTCATGTCGTGGTTTGAGAATTTTATTCTCCAAAACTCGGGATCTTTTTTCCTTAAGCGAGGATACGAATATCTGTCATTTGATCGGCTGCAGCCGCAAGGGGTATTTTACGGGCGTTCGTCATTGTTATTAATAATATCTGGTTATGTAGAAGGAAAAAATAGGCTGAGAATGTGAGAATCTTTTTTTTTTTCTCTTTTTTCTCCTTCTCCTATTCGAGCGATAAATTTACGGATAGCGTTGATTCAGCGAAAACTATCCTGTTGCAAAGACGATTAATTGAGAGTAGGTATATGTGTGTACGTAACTATGCGAAGAGGTCATCGGTCGGTGGTTTGCCCTCGGCTAAGAATTGAACACGAAAAGAAGCTTGTAAATATTGCAATTTAAATAAATGTATAATATATCAACTACGAAACCGCACCGTCTCGTTTAAATTCACGGGGGCTATGTCATCCTACGTCCACCGAATAATACCGCCAATTTAATGTCAATTATTGTTTCAAGTCTTGCAGGAGCAAAATATCCTTCAGAAAATTTGATAACCGATATACCCATGCTATTTCCTTTGCGAGCTAAAATTCTACCTAGTAACTAGAAAATCTATAAATGTGGGGTACGTATGATACGATAACACCGGTACTTGTGGGCAGAAAAAACAATAGTTACAATAATTAGCTTTGGTTAAATATATTTTAGTGGGGCAAAAGTAGCGGTGGAAATATCGACATTTACATTTAGCGTCGTTTAGCATATCGGGGGTTGCTCGCGGTTTGGTTGCCTGTAGGGATACGTAGGTTATACTATGTGTATTATTATATAGGTAAGGCAACGGTTGTTTCGCTCTGATGATGTACGAAACACATGCGAAAGCTAGATAGAATATACTTATATGCATATATAAGCGACGTAACTAAGTGCACTAAGTGACGCAACATGCGAGTTCTCCGGATGCTTAAATTGCAAAATGCCGAGGCATCAGATTTTGCACATCTGTCTTCGGATGGAAAAACAAAGTAAAAAGAATGAGAAGAAGACGAGAAGAAATAAGTGCAAAAATTTTAACCCCAGCTGCCTCTTCATCTTCTTCTTCTTCTTCTTATGACTGGTTGGCTGGCTTTATATTATGCCTCGCGTAAAAATTTCCATTACAATATATACCTAAATACTCCATTGATTTCTAAATGCACGAAGAACGGGCAAATATTATCATGATGATCATTGCTAGATTATTATAATTTTCGCATTCGTCTTAAATTCTGAAGATATTATTTTCCATCCGCGATGCAATATAATCATGGACAGTGAAAATTATATGATTTTTTCCAAGGGGTTTTTCTCGAAGCGTTGACGTATAATTAAAATTCTACACACATATGTGTACACCGACCTTGACGATCGGTGGTAAATATTTGTTGATTAATTAGGTGTGATGTAATTAATGTCAATTACGATTTTTAAGTTTCGCTGACAAGCTACGTGAATTAATTATAAGAGGCAATTGAACTTTTCCTTATGACCACTTGTGTCACATTCTATGTATGTAGGTATGAAATTTATAACGCGTGTCGTTCACAAGAGATCTTTACTCCGTTCGATGGGTTGAATCTTCTTTTCTTTTCATGTTCATTTTCATTTTTTTGTTTTTCGACACTTTGATCCTCAACCAAACTTATAAAACGACCACCGTACAATCTTCGATGGATTTTTCTTCTGGAGCGCTACTATTTCCCCGCAGATATTTGCCTCCAAGGTTATTAGATTTTATCCTCGCCTCCAGGCCCCTTTTTCGCTCTCCTCCTGCCTGTCGCGACTACATCCCTCTTTTCCTCCCTAAACCAAACACACTTTTCGCCAGGCACACATGTAGCTTCCCTATCGAATTTATTTATTCCCAACTTCTGCTGCTACTTCTTCTTAGTTTTATTCCTTTTTTTTTTCTCTCTTCTTGTTTCTTCGTTTTTTTTTCCCTTTTTCTTCTCTCTATTTTATAGATTTTTATTTCGTGAAAAATCACCGAAGAGCAAGTCTCCTCATATATATACTTTTTAGCAGGAAAATCTTTTATTTTTTTATTCATTTATTTTATTTTCTTATTTGCTTTTGTTTTTCTTCTAAATTTCATTACTACATCCACTCGCAACCCTTACCGTACATGCGGTATACTCGAATGTTTCTCTGCACTTTGACGATATTTACCTCCCTGCAGTAAATAATGGGGAGGATATGTCAGAAGCTCGAGAATAAAAAAGAGGAAAAAAGACAAAAACAACGAATGAAAATAAAATGATAATGATAAACATATAAAAACATATTATATATAAAACATCTAATTTTCTTTAGAACTTTAAATTAAACAAAATGACGTCGCGACTTTACCGCGATAAATATTTCGCTGATTTCTTATAATTGTTAGGTAATTTTCGAACGTTATATCATCTTATCGGCCAACAAGAAGTTTCGAAATTTTATATCGCGGCGGTTTTCTGGTCCTTTTTTACTCCTCACGTACGTACAGCGTATGAAATAAATATAAGCGTTTCGATTTATCGATTTCTCGAAAGCTTCAACGAGCAAACGATTCAAGTGTGAAACGGAAGTACACGTGGAGTATGACGTATGTGTCATTTCCGTACTCGAATGAAGAAACCTGTACAAGGATACGCCAGCTTGCACGACCCCGCAGACCATTTCATTGCCATCAATTTCTTTATTACTATATTTTTTTTCTTTTTCTTTTTTTCCGTTTCTTCCGATTTTTACTCGTTCCTCTTCGTGTTCGTGCCCGCATTAAACAAATTAGGAAATTGAGACGCACGTGAAAAGCTGAATATTTTCTTTACATACGCGGGTTAATGTATATAGAACATCAAGGACGATGGGTATTTTATCCCTGATTGTGAGATAATGAAAATCTTCTTTTTATTTTTTCTAATTCCAATTGATTTTATTATTATACCGTATAGTGTGAAGAACTTGTATACCTATGTAAAAGCCAAAGATTATATATTTGTGTCACCTTTTCCGTCTGGTCTGTGGCCCCGATTAAGTTCTCAGACATAAGTAAGTTATTTTCTGAACAGCTCTCGTGTATTATAAGCTTATAAAACGACGACTTGGAGGTATAATATAAGGTTCAAAGTAAATATAACCCTTTCCCCAAGATGGCATGTTACAGGTATACCTTTACGAGAACGGGTCGGTGTTTTCGAGTGCAGCAGCAGCAGTAGCAGCGGCATGAGGCTATTGTAACGATTAAGAAACCCATTCAAGTTCTCGTTTTCAATGCAATCCGTCCCGCGCCTCAAACCCGCGACGCCCAGCGTCGCGACGCCTGTAGTGTTATACGTGCAGTCGTATAGTCGATTTTCCGAACAAGTCGTATAACTTTCGTTTCATAGGGTTTTAGTTTTTGTTTTGTCTTTTTTTTTTTTCCAATTTATGTATACGTTTCAAAAAAAAGTCCACTTTTGTTTCGCACGTACACATAACGTAGTATACCGATTTAGATCAAAAGCAATCGACTGCTTTGCGCGGTCGATTCATAGCTTAAATTAAATTTCTCAATATACATTTGCAAGTTCGTGGGGAGAGATTTGAATTCGGAACGGAAAAAAATTTCGTGATTACAAAAACCTGCGCCCCAATATCTAATTATTACTGCACCTGAACTTTGACCCGCGAGATTGCAATAACGCAAACTTTCTGATAAAAAAGGTGAAAATCGCAAACGATATATATAAACATTTGTGATATAGATAGAACGGTTTTACGATGACCGCTACAGATTAAATACGACCTTGCTGATAGCGAAAATCATCGAGAACGGCGGTCGGTGATGATTTTTTTGTTTTTTTTTGGTTTTTTTTCTATGTATTTGATCGAGTGATCGAAAATTACTGTTATAATTATTCCAGATCGATATGGAATAATTATAGAGAAACGAAAAAAAAAAGAAGGAATTCCTTTCTCGGGCGAATAAAATACAATTCACGCTAACCGATATGAATAATTATAACTATTATAATACTACCTATAATATTTATACGATAGACTATTGATGAAAATGAGAAACTGTGAATTCCCGATCGAAATTATTCATTTGCAATTGAAATAGTACATGGGTTCTGTTTTTCTTCTTTTTTTTTTTTCTTCTTTCGTTTTTATTTTTACCTTCTTAATTCCCACCAACCCGGGCCTCAATTATTTTTTCTCTCTTTTTTTTTTTTTTTATTCTTTCTTCTTAAATTTCAATTCTACTCGGTATAACCCGGAAGACCGAGAGAAACCCTCTAGGAATTAGAAAGGGATTAAAATAATGGATTTAATTATCTTACTGTAAGTCGTTAATTATTCCCCTAACCGCAATCATTTAACCAAACCACAATTATATCGGTATACGAATTACACTGTGACTATGTGAATATTTTTCTTATTCGTTTCCACTTTTTTTCTATCTCTCTTTCTATACGAACTACTGAATTTGATATTATTTTTTTTTTTTCCAGAAGATATGTAGAGTTAATGAATTAATGATCGTTACCTGTTTGTTGATACCTCTGCTTCTGTCTTTGCCTTAGCTTTTGAGAATTTGCAATCGCAATATTTGTGATTAGTAAAAATGTTGTCACCAGATAGAGGCGACATCTTGATCTTCCCATTTCTCGGTCGTATTATTATTAATAAATAATATCTCGTTCGTTTATTATCTTACTTCTTATATAATTATATGTATATAATAATTATTTTTTTTTGGTATTACGTTGCACAATTAAAGTTTCATATATGTATAGAAGATTTACACCGCAAAATCACGGATTATATTTTCGTCGCATGTAATATACTTCGTCGAGTATATTTTGAGACCACCTCCTAAAATAAAAAACATTTACGAACATTGAAAACACACGGCAATAAAAATCGCCCGCAGTAAAACGCGCTTTTAATAACGTTGTATAATTCAATTTCGAACATTAAACGTAAAAATTGAAAAAAAGGAAATGTAAAAAAAATCAGCACGCGTGCAGCTATACGGTGGGTAGAAATGCATAACAATTATTATGTGTGCAGCGGTTTTAATCGAATGTATCGAAGTGGAAAAAAAACGAAATTAACATATTTCTTCTTTTTTTTGTTCATTTTTTTTTTTTTTCTATTTGTTATCAGTGCTGAATCCGAGCTCCGAGTCCGCGTCTTCTATCTTCTTTCCCACGATATTTCATTAATACTTTTTTTTTTGCTTTTGATTATGAGAATAAAATAGAATCAAAAAATATGCTGTCGTGCACTCCTCGTGTTCTTTACCGGAACAAACATGGGCTAGAAAATTTGGTTAGATAAGCGCGCGTGTATAATATAAATGCCCACATATTTAGATTTTAAAATGAAAATTATACCCAGCTTGCTCGGAAAACAAGAAGTACCCGGGATTTCGTATAGTGTAACAAACTTGCCTACCTTATTCCCATCTCTAAATCTTATAATATATATATCTACTTGTGCAGGAATTGTGCGTGCAGGAGATTTGAATAATAAAAAGCTCCCGGTAGTTACGCAAGCTGTGTATAAGGTGCTTTTTTCCCCAGGTTTACGTTTCTCCGCAAGCTCGCTTTTTTTCATTTTTTTTTTTTTTGCTGTTTTTCTCTTACAGTCTCAATTTCTTAATTTTTTTTTTTTCGTACGGTCTCAAAATAGCCTGTCTATACAGCGCCAAGGGGTTTATCCTTGTTCTTCGATTTAAAAATTTTAAGATCTGCAGCCTACCGAAATTGCAGACGAGAGAAAATTGCACCCTCAATTTTTAGCTCGCGCGGCGAACATTTTCTTATATATTCGCGATTCTTTGAATATTTCAATTATCTACCTGACTTTATATTTTTTCAACGTTACAGGGATATTTTGTACACCTAATTTTTCTGTGAACGCTCGGATTTTATTATTATACTTCTCACGATAATATCGTATTTCTTTATTTCAACGACACGAGGTATACCGTTTTTAATATACACGAATTCGATCTGCACACGCCGTACTTTACAGTATATGAAAAGCTTGGAATTCCGTATATGTACACGTATTATAAAGGACCAACTTGAATTTTTACAAGGATTCCGCGAGAAAGTAGATTCTAAATCGAATTTTCGAACTTGAGTAACTTCGATATTCTTTTGAAGAAGAAAAAAAAAGATGACAAAAATCAATCAGTCGCGATGATTTCATGTTTCTCCGGATTTATAATTCTTCGATTATTTCAGCTGTAAAATAATTTCTGTGGGATTAAATTCCGTGTTTTTTTTTTTTCTTCTGTTTCAATTTCACAGTTTTCCTTCGTAATCGAATTTGAATATTGGCGCGCAGAACTTCTACCGCTTCGTCGTATACATGTTATATGTAACGTGGGCGTAACGCGGGGCGGGAAAACAAAACCGGATTGTTTTCAATTCTTGAAAATTAAATTCCTCCGTGATGTGTTTTGCGGGGTGCAGAATCCTTAAAGTACCATCAGTTGCTTCCACAATCCAAACTTTGCAATTTCCTACACGATTTATTATACGAATATGAAATGCGCATTGGAGCTCGAATTTCGTACAGTTATATACATATAATTCGCGCGTAACATGTGAAGTCATTTCATTAAACAAAAGATCAATTTTTTGTTTTTTTTTTCGTTTTAAATAAAAATAAAAGCATCGCTGAAATTTTAACCGCCGATTTCTACCCACCGAAATTGTGATGGAAAAGAAAAAAATTATTGAAGTAAATTCTCAAAAAATAAGGAAACGAAGACCGCTGACCAAAAATCGGCGGTCTTACGGGCGGAATGATCTGTGAAATAGTCGAATTATAAATTAAGATGTAAAATAAAATAGCGCGAGAACCGAGTGACCGACTAACTCGTAGACTATCACCTCAACGACTGACAGCAACCTCGGCACACGACTAACGAGAGAGCAGAACTCGGAGCTTCGGAGTTCCGATGATCGGCGTGCCATACGACGCGTGGTATAAACGTGGACATAAACGGGGGGCGCCTAACTCCATATAACGTCCGTACATCTCCGCCCCCGCAGTAGAAGTACTCAGTTTTTTCTTTTCTTTTTAAATGAAAAAAAAAAAAGAAGCATTTATTGAAATATCGTTTTTTCTCGCGTGTCGGTAACGCGATCCGGACTCAAAACGCGAGCGATCATTCGAAAACTGCAGGCGAGAAGCTTTGTTTTTTTTTCTTATATCGAGCCTGACGAGCTGATAATTGTAATTGTTTTATTTTTTAATCAGCTGGTGATGAAGTTTTTTTCCATCGCTCGATATTTTGGACGTTGCGACAAAATTCTCTCGGCAAACGAACGGATACGACGACGGTGAAGAATAAGAAAAAAAAGAAAAGGTTTCAAAAAAGACGAACGGATTCGATTGGATGTCGCTGATCTCGAGATCTCCCTAAGAACGTCCTCCCGCGATCTTACGCCAGCTTAAATCCTCGAGAACCCCGCGCGTCGATTATCAAAGGACCGCGATCTTCACCGTCTCTCTCCTATTATACAAAGACGGATGTGTACGGATATTTTCATGGATTTTTTGGTATAATATATCGGTTACCGTGATCGGCTGATATCTCTTCAGATTATGGTATTAACAACGCGACGTCCGCCGAATTGGAACCCTCGTCAGATCACAAGAAAAAATGCAGGAAATAAAAATAAAGGAAAGAAAAAAAAAATTGAATCCACGGAAAAATTGTTAAAGGATCACACTGTCCTAATTTCTTTCATTTATGCAACGAAGAATTTATAGCACACTTTTGGAAACCTGCACAGGCCGAACTCGTGTCACCGCGTGTCGCCGTTCCGCATCACTCTTACTCGAATGTTTTGAACGCGAGTAGAAAATATCCCGGCGTGCATTTTACCTCATAGCGCGCGCACGTTGGATATTTCCTCCCTTACCTACAATAATCCCCGTTAAATTCTCCCGCCACGGTAATCTGGAATCGCATGCACCTCGCGCATCTACTTTTCATTTTATTTTATTCTTTCTTCGTTCTTCGCACTTATTCGCCACTCTTAGTTATCGCCATCCCCCCCTCGGCGAAGAAACGAACAGCATCTTGCTAATTATTAACGCCACCATGAATGCCGAGAGATTTGCTGATTAAGCTACGATAAGGTAGGTAATGTACAAAGATACGAGCTGAGATGAGTTTTTGCAGATCATATTCTATCCACGGCGCTTGTTTTATCAGATTATAACTGTTCTGTACACTCGTTAAATTTCTGCCGCTGCAGTATATCGTATGAAATGAAGGGCAGGAAAAAAAAAAAATTTCGCTCTATAAAATTTTTATTGAAAAATGCTAACCGAAGTTCGAATTTGATTTTAGTTGAATAATAATTTTCTTATACGTGCATCGGATCCGAACGATTTCGTATTCTAATGAGAAAGAAAGAAAAATTGGGTCGGTAAAAAAAACGGGGGAAAAAGCTGGACAAGAATTCTCGGAGTTTGATACGCAAAATCTGAATGGGAATGTCATGTCTGGTAATTTGAGATGATGGGCTGGCATGGATGGAGATCTTTCTATATCTATAGTCATATAATATAATATATGCGAAATAGCGTAGTATAGGAGGAGTAAAAGAAGAAGACGAAGAAGAAGAAGAAGAGTAAGAGATGGGGACGTTAAAATATGGCGTATGATGGTCGACGTTCGTAAGGGATGAAAGGATGGACAGAAGGATTCGTAGAAGGTAGATGTTTATTCAAGGCGAGCAGCAGCTCTTGCGCCCCATTTTCATACTAATGGACTTCTTCAACTCGTTCGCGTAGTTCTTTACGCCCGGGTTCCACAACCACCGCAGCGTTCTCTCTGATATACCTACCCCGAGATGCTAAGCTAACTACACCATAGAATAACGAATTTACTAATTACCCAAAGGATCTCAAGATCCCAAGGTGACCGTGTCGAGAACAATTACAACGAGACTTCACATATTTTCTAATTAAAATTCAAGTGAATCGGTTTTTGATCCGCAGCAACGAGTTGACGAAAAAATTAAACAATTATAGATTTTCTTTATTCTATATTTTCTTATTTTCAAAAATCTACTCCACACGTACGTTTCTGATTGCGTTTCGCGGATATATTCTAGAAATTATGAGAAGATAATAAAAATGAAGAAAATAGAAGAAAAAGTGAAAAAAAAAAAGAAGGGAATTGCTACTAGGTATATAGACGTTATACCAACAAGGCGTTAGAGTTGTCCCCTGTTTGGAGTGTGGATCCGCCCACCAATCCGTACCCCGCTGGTTTAATCCCGCGTTTACGACGTTGGTATACCAATGATACCAAAAATCACGTTCTAAAATGTTCGGTAGTCCTGATATATGTATACATAAATTTCTATACATATTGCACCCTATATAGCTGTATACGTTTAACTTGATGAAAACACGCGCGCCATGGAAGGCAATCCACAACCTCTCATCAGAGAATCACCGCAGAAACAACCTCTCCGAAACCCCCCCTCGAACATTTCCAACAATACCGACGCCTCGCAATCGGCGTTGAGATTTTTTCTCCTTCTTCCTTTTTGTTTTCCATTTTCATTTTTATCTTTATTTTTATTTTTTCAACCTTGCCAATAAAATTTATATATGTATACGTCCAACTTGATTTTAACCGGTTCGTATAATTTCTCTGTATTACATTCATTTTTCTTGAGAGGGTTTTTTTTTGAGAACGACTTTTATCCGAAACTATACCGGCAACGTCGAAGAAAAAAAAACAATAGTAGATGCCGAATTTCATTCCACCGGTATGAATACCGCGTGGTGAAATTTATTAAAATAAATAAAATCGAAACGATATAATAGCACGAGAGCCCAATTTAAATTATCCAAATACCTTTACGTCATTATTACATAACTCATCGGTATAATTACTTCAAAGTTAGAACCCAGTTATAGGCTGAAGTACATCAAATCCAAACCTGATGATAATCCGTAATTTAGATTATGAATTTCTACGATTCTGCTCAAGAAATTTGTCTTCTCTTCCATTTACTTTTTTTCTTCGTCCAGAAAAACGAAAGAAAAATATGCCTGCAGACCGAAATTATTTTTTTCATATTGTTTTTTTTTTTTTATTTTAACCAGACAGTCGATGAGGATAAGTGAATCGTTCGTTGTAGTTTTGTAAGCCATTTTTACATATATACGTGTGAAATGAATATGAGAAATTTGAAACTTGCGTGTATTTGGTATGTTAGGGTAGGTCGGAGCGAAAATGTCTCGTATTTTTTTGTCGAGTTACAGAAAATTGTCGGAATAAGAATTTAAGAGAAAAAAAAGCAGAAAAAAATTAAGTGCCTGAATATGATGAGAAAACGACGAATATGAAGATACTAACGTAAGAAATTTTTTTTTTTTTCATCTACAATAATTCTCTTCTATTGCAAGGATCCGAGCTCACGTGGGACACTTTCCCCCCGTTATCATTTCTTTCCCAACCCTGAGTAATGTTTCAAGTCTGAGGAAGTGACGTTTGTCGTGGCGGTGCCTAGCGTGCTGAGAAATATCACCCTCTCTTTCATTCTGATTCTATCTCTTTCCGTCCCTACGTCGCGATTCTTCTACCCTCGACCCCGCCACCGTAACCCGTAAACCTCATAATTGTCCTCATCCAAAGTATTACGAAGGGGGTAGAGGAAAGAAAGGCATGAGGCTATGTCGCGGTTCCACAGCGAAACCTCGTGGTTCTCCTATTTCTCATACACCACGGCTGGTGAACCGGTATACATGGATTATGGAAAGGGAGGAAAGTAAAGAGGGGTGAACAAAGGGGGGGTGGGGGGAAAGAGGTAAATACTTGAATATTGATTGAGCATCATGCAGGTTGGAACTACGATCGGGCAACCAGCCGTTGGGGGTGCGTGTCCGTTAGTATTTATAGCCGTGGAATTGTAGTCAAAGAAAAAGAACGATTGCTATATACATACGTGTATATAGGTATACAAAGCGGAATAAGATAGACAGCGAGGAAGACAAGTATGAGCATCCTTCCTTGCTCCGCTATATAGAGTACAGAACGCCAAATGAGCTGGCAGGCAATCGTATAATTTGATTTATATAATGACTCCGACGGGTCACGCGGGTCGATCATAACTATTAAATATGGCATGGGTTTTTACTACAGATCACGAGAGCGTTGACAAAAGAAAGTGAGAATCTTTTTGCAAAACTGTGCAAAATCTACGCGAAGAGAGATGAAGAGAAAGAATCTTGTCTCTTCCTAAAAGGTTGATGTCCAATCGGATCTAAGTGAATGAGAGTCCACAAAAAATGCGTTCGAAAGATCACGATCCGAATGTCAGTATGAAAATTTTTGCCGCCAAAATTAAAAAATAAATCTAAGGTGTAAAATATAAAGGCGTGAATGAAAGAAAAAAAAAAAAAAACTTCTTCAAGGAAACGGAAATGGAAATGACGGCGGAAAGTTTGCTACGGAAAACGCGCCACAAACTAGAGCCCCTCCCGGAACTGGTCGATTCCGGGCTGTTGACTAGCCGATGATCCTTCAGACCATCACCGACCAAAAAAGAGCGTAGTCTGCTTTTGAATATTCAAGAGATCGTCCTCGTTGCATAGTTTTACATGACCTTTTTCTTTTTAATCGAGGAGAATATGGACCAAGTCAACGCTTAAATTTTTTTTTTCTAAATACGCACACACAAGGCTATTAATTTCGTCAAACTGAAAAAGAATACTTATATTTTATTTATTTATTTTTTTAACGAAAAGACGAGTGTCTAATCAACATTGAGAAAATTGAATCTTCTGTCTTATCGAAAGATCGAAGAGATCGAAGCTCAAGATTTGAAAAAAAACTCCTGCAGGGGCAATGATCTTTTTTTTCATACATTCAAAAAACACAGTCAGTCATTTCTGTTTTTTTTCTTTCATAATTACAGGCTCGATTGTGATTGCGTGAAATGACTTTCTACGATCACTTTATTTGCGCTTCGTTTTCAATAATTTGATTAGTACGCTTGATTCTGCTTGTCCCTACGTTCCGTCGGTGGCATCGGTAAGAAAGATATCTTCACTTTACATCGGCACTCACCGTGATGTCGGTAAAACGATTCCCGACAATCCGACGTGGTACTTACCCACAAACAGGCCGAATGTACCGACACAGATCTCTTTTTTATCGGCGCAAATAACGCGCGAAACTTAAATATTACTTAAAACTAAAAATCTGACGGCAAGTACGAATGACGAATTTTTTGAAAAAGAAGAGTGGAAAAACTCACGTGGTGGTTCGGGGCAGTCGTGCTCGTCGCTGCCGTCTGTACAATCTTGGATGAAATTACACTTCTGGTTGCTGTTGATACATCTTGAAACGTCGCAGGGGAATTCATCGGGTTCGCACACTGTGAAAATTCGAAAATAACAGGTGAATACAAAAAGATTAAAAATTTTGAGTAAGTACCTTGCAGTTGTCTCAAACGGTACCTAATTCATTGCCTATCAAATTTTCATAACAGGAAAGATTTGAACTTTTTGGCGCTGAATTTGTTTCATGTTTAGAATAACCTGCACTTGAACAGGGTTCCAATGTTTCCAGTTCACGTTATTTTTGTTATTCCTCACGCCCAGTTTTTAGTAACACGTATCTAAATCAACGACATCCTCCGACAGTGAACAGGCAATTTGCAAATTTTTATTTTTGTCGTTTTCTGTTTTCTAGAACTAGCTGCCTAGTCCAAAATTATCAATCAATGCCAATTTATTGGAGGATGTCATCCGATTTATTCTTATCCTGTTTTATTGAAGCCTTCGAAATGCTTCGGGATATTCAATATTGTTAAAAAGCGAATCAACCGTGACACCATATTCTTCCCTATTGTTCAACTTTCATCGTACCTGGTCCCAGAAGGATGCTGCAGTTTGCAGCGATCAAATCTCCATTTGTTTAAAACAATTAGACAACAATTGTATTACTTCAAAAGACCGCACAGACATAAACATAATCAAAGAAAGCATGCAATAAAATGAGAAACGAAATGACAAAAAAAAAGTACGAAAGCGTGTTAGATTTCAACAATTGCAGCAGAATGTGTAATACGAGAAATGATGAGAGAAAAATATGTGTTTCAATTATGAATTCAAACGATTTTTTGTTTTGTTTTAATATGGATTAGTTCTGCAGGCTTCTTTAAACCACTCTGCGTTGCGTTCCCTTTAGTACCTTGTGGAGGACAACCCTCTTCGTCGCTGCCGTCATCGCAGTCCTGACTTCCATCGCATTTCTGAACAACCGCAAGACATTGACTTCTGTCTCTACAAAGGAACGAGGTGTCACCTCTGCATCTCGGTGGATCGGTCCTCTCATTTTCATCGGGATTTTCAGTTTCCGTGGTAGTGCTAGAAATCGTAGTTGTAACTGGTTCCTCGATTGGCAATACCTGCGAATCAGGTTGTTCGTCCGCGCCAGGTGGTCCATACGGGTCGCTCCAGGGCTCTGACGGATATTCGGTAGTTGTAGTAGGTGGTTTCCATTCCGGTATGCTACTTCTCCAAGTAGTAGTTCCCCAAGTAGTCGTCTCTGGAGGTGATGTTTGGGTAATTTTATAGATCGTTTGACGATGTATGTGGTTTGGCAAAGACAAAAAGACATGTAGGGTAAGATTGAAAAAAGTATCTAAAGGTGAAGAAGTCGAGTTACAAATGCAAACGTAGAAAAGAATGGATGGACAAGAAAAGATGGAAAATATCTTTTTTGGTTTTTACTTGTTGGGGGGGGGGGGGGGGGGGGGGTAGACACCAAAATGTACAGTTACATATAACGCTGATAATGCTTGACGTGGAGTATTTGAAATAGTGATTTAAACTAAAAGCAAGAAATCTACTGTACTCACTAGTACGAACTGCAGCAGCACCTATACATATCTCGTTTATCTATTTTTTGTGCTTTGCGTGCGTGCAGTTCAAACGAGATTTTCATGCGTGGGGACAAAGTATAATATATATATCTATTATATATGTATATAGTTACACGTGACAGTGTGATATTTACAAAATGTTTTGTAACCCATCAACCGTTTATTCACGTTGTACAAATAAAAAGAAAAAAAAATATTATTATTGAAAGAAAATTTCGAAAGTTAGAATATTTGGTAGTACGTCATGCTAAATTATTGAATTGTTCGGAATCACAAACATATGAGTCAGCTGTAATAATGTGAATTTGACGAATCTGTAGATAATATTCCTCGTCGTAGAAACTTGTTGAATTTCAGGTGACCGAAAAAAAAAAAAAAAAAAAAAAAAAAAACAGCCTGAAATAAATAATTCCTTACCTGGTCTGGTCGTTGTGGTTTCCGGTAATTCAGTGTTTGGTTCATCTGGTGAACAATTAGCTTCGTCCGAGTGATCTGGACATTGGTTCCAACCGTCGCATCTTGAATTCAAAGGCACGCATGTTGCGGTAGATCGACATTGGAATTCCGTAACATAATCACATAGTGTTACGAGTGGGTCTGACGGTTCGATCGTTCACAGTTCGGGTGATATTGAAATGAAAAGATAAGTGCAAAAAACATATAAATAAATAGTCACATCTGTATAAATAAAATAATAAACTGATGTATGATGTAATAAACCACGGTGGATAGTTTTAATCTACATTATATACCAAAAATAAGTCTAATCATTCTCCACAATTCGTGCAAGCAATAAATAAAATAAATTTCGTGCCTTATTTATAATTCTTACCGATTTATAAAGTTGGGGTGAATTATTTTCTGTTCAATTCCAGAAATATTGGTATAGGCATAAAAAAAAAGACGAGGGAAACCATCTCACCTTGCATAATTCTAAATATCAATTCTTCAGGTCTTGCTTGAATGTCACCCAGACGATGAAGTGCGAGTTGGTTTTCCAGGACGGCACGGTGTTTCTGCTCATCTGGCGCTTGCGAGTTAATGTCGACCGATACTCGCGTCGCGAGTGGGTCAGAACTGATTGGTCTGTAAATTGAAAAAAAGAATCATCGATTAACCCCAGCCATATAAAATGGAAAAAATGATAGAAAAAAGAACCAATTTGGAAACACTCACTGGTAGTGGAGAATATTGGAGCGGGCCAGTGACCTTGGATACTTTTGTGCGTAGAGACGATTGATTGCGCCGGTCACCTGCCTACTCAGTTCCTTAAATTCGTCAGCGTCGCGGTCAACATAATCAATCCTGAAGGGCTCGTTGATGGTGAAATCAGCGCGGTAGACATCTGTGATAACATAAAAAAAAAAAAATTCGATTGAATAATGATGCAGCTTTTTACCGGGTTAGACTTTTGTTAAATTTTCGCTGATTTCTATACACAGCTTAACTGATTTCTACGTACACGGTGAACGTACGAATATGTTCTGCTCTCCCCACAATTTTTCCTGAGCTGAGGTCGGTTCCAAGGCACTTCCTTCAACATCTCCAGATCCTGCCAAATCCTCGTCATCACCGACACCGGCATCTACAGAGTTCGGGTGCTAAACAAAATAACAATTATTTTTTTCTTCAGATTTATCATGACTCTCGCCAACATCTCGATTGGGTTTCAAATTTTCACCCACCTCTGAAACGGGTTCTTCACCACTCTCACGAGGTTTTCTCTCCAACGACGATGCGAGAAGGTTGTCAGCCTTGTTGTTTCCATTATCGTAGTAGTCGTCCGTTTGCTGTTGATCAACTACGTCATTATCCGTATTATCGAGATCATCGAAGCGTTGATCTTCTTCTTGTCCCTCTTGCTGGTCATCGGGAGATGCTAAAAAAAAAAGTAAAGTACAGTTCACAATTACAGTGATTATGAAAGTGATTTAATAGATTTTTCTTTATGGTCTAAACTGATTATCGATCAGCAATTATCACTAACGTATCGGTTCAGCATAAGATTCGGTTGTAGTTGTTTCATCCTCTGATGGACTACCCCATAGATCCCAAATTCCTCTTTTGATCCTATGAAACAGCGAAGACTTCTCTTGCGTTTCGATTAGAGGCACGACTGCGCCTTCACTTTTCTGTTCCGCATCAAATACCAGATCATCGTTCTGAAATCAGAAAGAAACACCCGCTTAGATCTTTTTCATTCTCTTAGCTTTTCTAAAAAAGGCTGAAAAATAGAGAAAAAAAAAGGAGCATTCTGGACTACATTTCCTTCGTTTTCGATGGGCGAAACAAAAGTGCCTATAACCTCAATAAAGAGAGATGAATAATAAAAGTGATTTGGGGATGGGGTTCCTCGTTCCATCGGCCATACATGGCAAGTGATCGTGCAACACCAGCGGCAGCAACGTCGTCGACGTGTCTATTGGATGTTTGCCGCGTATCATCGAGTGCTCGCACGCGTAGCTCGTAAACTACCAATTCCAAACTAAATACGCGATATAAATTCAGGATCAGAATCGAGAGTCCTTCCTCGCCCGTCTACCGGTTTTTCCCTTCTCTCTTTCTTCCTCGCTCTCTCCTCCCTTCTCTGTGCCATACTTCATATATACCCGTATAATACTACGTATATATCGCGTTTATTATTCGCTATACGGTCCTCCTCAAATCGTTGCCGCAAAAGAACCAACCAGATTCTTCGAAGCCAACGTTCGCGCGGTCATGTAAACTGCATGGCAATCGCGAGGTCACTGACGTTCTATATGAGCCGATCTCCAGGTGCAACAAAGTTCATGCTATATAACCGGCACCGATACTTTGGTTGTACGAAATTCAAAAGGCCATTTCATAATAACCGCACGTAAGACACTGAAGTCTAGTTTTCATCCCCCCAAGAATCTTATACAAGCGAACCGAAGATTTTCATCAGAAAATAAAAATCTGAGAGTCATATATTTCTTGACTCTTCGTGGTACCCGTATGCTGTGACTTCAAGGTATATGACTTGAGGATTTAACAGAAAAGAAAAAAGTCAATGAAAAAACAAAGAGAACATGGACAAAATATCTGTGTGCTTTTATGTATTATCAGAGTTTACTTGCGCGATGTTGGAAAAGAATCGGGTATTTGAGTTGCGCTTTTGCCTTGTGGGAAGGAAAAGGGGATATACAGAGTATCGTCGGAATACGAGCACGTAGTTGTCCGAAAAAGATCGTAGACCGGACTTAGCGGGAAAATCCTTTGCAAAACTCTTCCGGAATAACCAAGTTCTCGTCTCGAGTCAAAAAGAGTCGAGAGTCAAGCGAGTCGGGACGATGTGCAGCAGTTTTATATACATACTCCACTGCTCTACACCATGAAAAAGAGACAAAAGAAAGAAAAAAAAATCGGTGAAAAACTGAAGAAATAGGATTAAAAAAATGGGGTCGCGTATTCTAGTCTATAATATTTGCACGTATCCTAATCTCTGCTTAGCTTACGAATTTAGAATCGAGTTTCGACGATAATCGATGCGACGCTTAGCGTCGGTTTTTCATCCATAATAAATTTTCCTCTTTTATATACTTCCGTTAAACTTCGAGGGTGCTCAAGTAATTTCTTGAACATTTTAAACAGGAACCACAATTATCATTAAATCATATGGGAAGAGATTCGTGTTCAACTCGTGGTTACGGAATTTACTTATACCAATAAACGCGTCTAATGCGTAGTGCTTTTAATTTTAGATATTTACAAGGTAAACGCACAGGTATAATACGCACAATTATTATTCATTAACTAAGACGAGCGTACGTATAGGAATTTTATTTTTCCATAGATTTCTTCTCTTTCATTTCTCTTCTCCCAGCACGCGCACGGCACATACAAACTGATACGATTTGTGTATAATTTCAATGAAACTTTTAACGTATTCCGAGTAAAATGATTCATAAATAACGAATACGTCCACGTTTATTAATATAAAATGCTGCGTCAAAATGTAAAAAAATATATGATATCGTAATATAAAATACTGTATTATACTTGAATGATTATACGAATTGCATGCAATAGCTGTATAAAAATAAACCGCATATATACGCACGTTTTATCTTTCCGCAAATAAAATTATCATTAGCTGTATTATTATATATACTTTCACGATAATCGTATCGCTTTTGTTTTGGGAAACTGCAGTCATCTTTGCGACGTATATGGTACACGCGATAAAGTTCAAAGAAAAAGAGGAAAGAAAATGAAAAAGACATCATGAAAAAAAAAATGAAAAAAATGGTAATTCGCAGAAAATAAAATAACAAGTACATCCCGCAAGCATTTACATTGCGGCTTGAATAACCGCGAGAAAACAGGTCACATCGCATGCACGAGGTTTTATTAATTTTCATCCCGAGCCAGCTGATATCCTTTACTCTTTCAGGCCTGCAGACGAAACCGCGCGCTATTGCATCCCGGCCGCCGCAATCTCCGGACAGCTACGCTTATACATATAGATTTATATAATATACTATATTATATACGTACATATATGGCGTCCACTATTACTCATCCGGGCAAAGAATGCCTAAAGTGGACGATGGCGCGCCGTGTTTGATTATGTGCGGCCACTTTATACGCGTAAACGTAATAATCTTTTTTTATATACACGCGTAAGATGGGAATAAATTTTTGAGTCTTAAACTCTACTTGCAGCTCACTTCAAGTATAATATTTGTATATAATGTATACGTAATTAAACCAGTTCCATAAAAAATGTTTAAGTCATGAATTTTGATAACTCTTGTTATTACTAAAATAGTTCTCGCCCGAAGATCGGGGCTGAGAAATATTTTTGCTCGCAGAGGTTTAGTTTTTTGAAAAAAATTCATTTTCTCAAATTTCGAAACGCATATTTCTGTTCATTTACTATATATAAGTCGAGAAAAAATTACCAGAACTTTTGAAGACAAGAAAGAAAGGCTGTGATAATGAAGAGTGCAAAGAAAAAAAAAAATACCAGCCTCGTGTAGAACTCATTTGTTATAAAGTTATTTCGTATAATAGTTAAGTCTGCAATGAGGTGTCTGAAAGACATGCCTGGAATTTAAATGTTGTACGCCTAAAGGTAGGCACATAGATAAACCATGCATACAAGGAAGCTTGCGGTAATTGTTGGAGCAAATGTTTTGTCTCAAGTCAAAAGTTATCACAGGTCTAAAGTCAGAGCTTTAGCTCTGAAGTTTATCGTAGAAAAAAAAAAAAAAAATTCAGGCGTCAAGTTTTGGGAGCGCACGTGCGATTTCTGCTAACGGATGAACGTCAAGCTCCCCCCGCGGAGCTGCAAGGCTGCATGATCTGCGAAAACTCGGTCAAGTTAAAAAAAAAGAGGGACCTGCAAAGATAATTTAAGATTTCATTCAAAATTATGGAATTGGGTTTATGCGTTACTGAATTTCGTTATTACATAATACGATTTTTTCGTTTTTTTTTTTCGCTTTCGGTGTGAAAAATATATTTTCTTTTTATTTATTTAATTATACTCGAAATATAAAGTCATACATATAATATCGGGGTGATTTCGCAAGTAATTTGTTTTTACTGAAGGATAGGACCATTTATGTGTATATTTATACATAAATGTAATGATAAATAGATTCTACATCTTTGACCGACGGGAATAATTGGAGCTTGCAAAGTAGAGGTCAAGCGCGAAGATACGGTTGTTATCAACACGCACCGCATTAACCGCGCTAAATAGTTTAACCAAAAGACATCACATTCTAAGACGACTAGTCGCGGCCCTAATTGGCGCCGAGAACCGCGATTACTGAAACAGAGGTCGACATCATCCGTTGACCGTTGGTCATCACCGCAGATTAAAAGTAAAGATATTTCACGTTCCAATTATACGATATAGGGAATCATTTGTAATCGGTATTCTCACGCATTCGAATTTCTGTAACAGAAAACCACCCAAGATTTTTTCGCAAGTTCTCCATCCACTTTCATTCCTACCCTACGTATTTCCAAAAACACTAACTGGTATAATTTTTTTTTTTTTTAATCTAACCTGGTCAAGGCTTGACGCTCATTTTTTCAGATACTAACGGACCGATGAGTAGAAAAGAAAAAAATCTAAAAATCTAAAATTCCGGTATAAATCTTCGCAGAAAAATACCTGTGAGAAAATCGTGAGTCTCAGCAAGTGGCAGGTGAAGTTTAAAGGTCTTTGGTATGAGTTGGAGATAGTGGTAGGGTATATATAAGGAAAAATCCCCAATTTAACGGACTCCTCGAGGGCGTCAACTTAACGAAAATATACGTCGGTTGGTCGGACGTGCGGCGAGTTCCGAGGGAAGTAGTTGGTATAGGTATAGAAGGTGTTAGTGTTGGCGGTGGTTTGGTGAAGGTGGTGGCCGATCGTCGCTTTTGTCTTAAGCCGTGGTATATTAATGCGAAGAACATGTTACAAGAGTAGGGGAACCAGGGGGGTACAAAAGGGGCGTGAGTTGAACGCCGGAATACTAAAGAGTTGCGCCGAATATCCACCAACGAAGACCTCGTTTAACCGCGCCTTTGCATTTTAACAGGTTTGTCCCGCGAACAACGATCTTGCAAGTTGAACTATTGCCTCATCCTACGTACTTCATAATCATTCTTGGATGGACTTTGCTTTTTCCGACCCAAAAAGCTTGCAAAAAATTTTTTTTCACGTCCTCGTTCAACCCTTCCAGACCGCTACTTTGACGCTAGCCACTGCGCCTAGCCACATAAGATGCGAAAAAATTTGTCCGCGGTCGTTACGGTTTATCTGGTGATATCTTATATGAAATTTTTCTATCGTTCCAGTGGACGGTGGTCAAATATAATCCTGAGAAAATCTCGTCCGTTGTACAACCGTCTCGACTGGTCGTCCGCCAAATTGCGGAAACTGAGGGTGGGTGATGGCTTCCTATTTTTCTGACTCTGCAGCTAACGTCCAAGAAAACCGCATGGAGAGCAAAAAAAATCAAATCAAATAAATGAGAAGCGAAAAATAATCGTCTCATAGCGTTGATACAAACGATGAAAAAATTTGCCGCCTAACTAAGAGACGCCTAATATTCTCCGTTGACAAGATCCTCATGGGGTAGGTATGTGGTAGGGGAGATATATCAGAAGGAGGTTTAAGGAATACTAATTTTGTTCCAGCGAGAAAAATTTTCCGTTCGCTGTAAAATTGGCTCGCTTGCATCCCAACGGCAGCCCTTTTAAGCTTTCATTTTTTTTCCTTCTTATTTTTTTAATCACTTCATCTCCTTTTCATTCCACATCCATCAGTCACGAAGCGAAGGAAAAATTGTGACATGTTAAGAAACGCTCTGAGAATCTCATAGTCGAATTACGGAGATGATGATCGTGTAACCTGAAACGGTATACAAATATATATAAAGTGCTACCGCCGTTCGCGGACTCAACAGATCACAAAACTCACTTATCACCTCATCCTCCAACCCTGCTTATAACCTCCCCTCATAGATAAATGTATACCGTGAAGTTAGCCGGTATCGTAAGACTAGGGGAAAAACTAACCCCGAGGGAAAACTCGTCCACAGTACATAGTTGCCCCTTCGGGAATATTTTAGTCAACCCTAAACGCCGTTTAAACCCGCGTAAAACAGCCATTAAAAAAAAAAAAAAAAAACAAACGTGTTCGCGTAATACATGAAATAAAAATGAAAATCGTCGTGATTTTCTGTGATTTTCGAAAGCACGACGTGGTACGCACGTGCGTACGTCGTATAAGCGTCCATTAAAATTCTCTCGACATTAGCATCGAGTTGTATGATGAGGATGATTTATCTCACATTCAGAAGCTACCCAACCGTTCATAGCCCGAAGGCGTCTCAGTCGCCGCGATCCATTAGAGAAAAATATGTCAGAGGACGTCTGCGGGGCCTCCGGCAATCCGGTGGTCCAATAAAAATATACATCAAGGATAAAACAAAGATGATATAAAAGAAAGAATAGAAAAAGAAAAAAAAATTTAAGCACAGGACCGAAAAGAAAATCTACGGCGTATCGACGACACCGTTATAGAGTAGGTAGCTAGTTTTTTTTTCTTCTTCTTCTCAAAGTAACCGTATGTACAACCCTTCGTCGTAAAGAGTGAAAAAAAAAAAAAATAGGAGTAAGTTTTTCAAAATCTCAATTTTTTTTTCTCTTCATTTTGTTTTGGCCTGCTTACTTTCATATTTGCATTCAACAGCACGTATCTCGCGGATCCTTTCCTCCCTCCTATTGACAATGAGACTGTTTTCCTTGTTCACCGAAATTACTTTAGGGTTGGTTCCGATTATATATGATGTTTGCCCAAAATATACATACGTATAGATATTACATCGGGAAATGATTCACGTCGTGCGACTTTCTTTTCTTTTCTTTTTTTATTTGGATTGCGTGAGGTCAGTTATTGACTTGGGGACGGATACCCCATACGCGTATAATACCATGTGCAGATCGGGCGATCGGCGATGAAGCAACGAATTCGACGTCGTTTGTAAATGATTTGGCCGAGCGACAAATCGAGTGAAATTTTTTCATCTAATTTCCATTTTATTACGCTGACCACGCGGCGCAGTCAATCATTATTAGGAATTGTTTATAGCCAGCAATTATCTACGAAAAAAAAGCGGGGAAAAAAAAAAGAAGCGAACGCTCGGATCAAGAACCGCGTGCGGAATCGATTCAATATTATATGTATGAATGAGTGTTATAATTACCTCCGTAAAAAAAAAAATTATAGGCTATAAAATACAATGTGTGCGTATATTATGTAATAACAATAATAATTATTATTACTACGCGAGAGTGGTGATGAATTTGTTGTTTAAGATTCAACGGACTCGCTTAGCGCCGTAGCTGATGCACAACGGTCAACAAGATCAGCGTTACATGTCACGTAATTTATATCTATTTAAAAAGCGTCGCTAATACATTTTTATTGTCTTAGTGGCCTTTGGCAGCCAAGTAATAAATCTTTGAATTTCAGAGTTCGGGACTCGAAGTGACGTCATTATTTGTAACATTTACACGTAATACATATCGCAATGGGTGACGATTCGACGAAACTGGTTATATATTCGTCAAATAATAAGAATAATCTTCGACTCAAATCAGTTTCCCCTCGAATCCTTTCGTTTCATTTTTTCATTCGTTCTTCCGGGTTTTGTTTTTTCCACTACTTTAAAAATCTTCTATAATAAAAAAGGAGAAAAATGAATCCGATTTCTATTGGCAATTGGAACACATGACCTGATTAGTTATGACTTATGTGCATCCTGATTATTTAACATCCGGCTTTTATCTGCGACTGGAAACACACTTGAGGCTGCATAATCGGTATAATATTGCATATTATAATACGATAAGAAAATTCTATTGAGTTACGCTCGGTGCAGTGTAGTTTGTCGGATGAGCGACGGAGAAAGAAGGCTTTTATATGTATGTGTAGCAACGTAAGACTCTGGAGCGCAGTTGGAGACGAGACGAGAGTCATTTGGTAGATTAGAAAGCATCGGGAGGAATGCCACAGACGCATTCTTCAAGGTTCTCAGGACCCCGACTTTGCGGTATCCTTGGAGTCATCCCGGAGGACAAAATTTCGCGATCCGTTTAGTCCCAAGCGTGTATTACTTCCTATTAATTTTTGCATTCGAATTTTATTTCGAATTAAATTTTATGTATTGAAAAAAAAAATCGGATCTGATATAAATTTGTATCCCTCAAAAGACTAAATTTCTATGTATGCGAAGCTGACGCGATAAACGTTGCGAAAGAAGGTAGAAAAAAATTATTTCAAAAATGGCCGCGTATATCAGGGCAAGATGAAATGGAAAATCTGGGTCGCAGGCTTGATCCATATACGTAGCGCATTTATCGGTTATTTATTTTTTTATCAAATATATAAGCGTTCACGTGACGTCGTTCCATATTTATGACGTCTCTAATTAATCAGTTCCATTGATTATTAATATAAAGTCGAATCAGTTAACCTGCGATGTACGTACGTAGCATTAACTAAAGTAGGTGCAATCGCTGCAACTGACATGTACACATATTAGCGTCCCTATATAGTGCAGAAAAACGGTGACACGGCATTTGAAAGATATATTAAAAAAAGAGAAAAACGAAAAAAAAAAGTAGAACGTTGCAATTCTTTCTGCATCATTTTACCTGCAATTTCATAAATTCTATTCATTTCCGATGCATCGTGGGTGCATCAGAAGCGCGAAACGTGCGGTTTATAATTTGATCCTACACGTAGCTTTTATATAGGTATATGTACCTTACCTATTTCGACGACAGAAATTTTGCGAGCTAGACGTATTTTTATTTGATTTTTTCTAATTTCTTTTTTTTTTTTAATTTATATATTTATTTTTACTACATATGTATATATTTATACGAAGAACAGGAAGGCCGGAATATTCATTTGATTCGCACTTCTATGTACCTACTTTTTGCTTGCGTCTCGCCGAGCCCAACGCGTTGCTGCTGCCGCTACTGCACAGTATGCACACGCATATGTGTAGGTACATAAGTAATGCATGGGTATATACATAAAAGCATATAACCGTGGGACCATTTATAATATTTCAACACGCCAGCACATTCGTCACACGTCATACGTATATACATATTCGTAGGTATATATTATCACGTCGAGTCAGTCGCACCAAACGGTTGAAGAAACAAAAATGAAGAAGAAGCAAAAAAGGAGTGAAAAAATTGAAAAAAAACAACAACGAAAAAAACGCGCCCTTCCTTCCTGCCTTCCTATAATACCTTGCTCTGTGCACCCCCGTCGTATTTTGAATACAACCGATGCTCGTTTGCGGATTTTCATACAAAACTTTTGACAAGGTGTGAACGAAGGTACGGCGGAAACTGCAATGGGGGGCGTATAAGGTATTTATTGCGGAAGCTATTCCTGCAATCCTCTGTATAACAAAATCGAGATATTTTTATTTTTATTTCTCTTTATATGTGTAGAAATTTTTATGTACAGTATCACGCAGCTGGGAGGGGAGAAGATCGTGTCTGTGAAAATAATTAAAAGCAAAAGAAAATCAACGCGTGAAACAGACCGTGCCAGTAGACCGTCATCGATTCTGATGCAGGGGGAAAAAAAGTATATAAAAACAAAGTAGTTGAAAAAAAAAAAACGTCGTGATATCAACGATTTTCAAGAGAAAATTGCGTTGATCTTTGCTGGGTTCGAAAATAAATTAAAATATTTTTATACGTCGATTTTATTGGAAATTAAATAAATTCGATTGAATAAAAAGTGTTGCTGATATTCTTACAATGATCTTGCTATACGAAACTTAGATGTCAAGTATCATAGAACTCGGGTTTTTTTTTTCTCAAGTTATAACGCCTTCCGAGGAGATAAATACACCGATATAGAGTGGGCTGAGAAAAGTGTGAACAATCTAAATTTACATTCAAATTTACATTAGAATGCGTACCACTCAAAGGTGAGACTTTTATTTTAAAACGAAGGACACTCGAACGTGTCTCCATATACCGTGATTAAGACAAGACCAGCTCACGTCACATTTGTATGTTGAGAAAAAAAGACAAAAATATGTCATAGAAAGAACAAGAAAGATTAAAAAACAAAATGAATAAAAGAAGGAATAGAACACGCGAAATATCACCCATAACTCATAAGATTTCTTAGAAACTAGCATATCAGTTTCATCCTTCATCCTTCAATCGCAACGCCTTGTGAATTGAAATCAAAAGGATTTATCGTGAATTTTGTTTAAAAAAAAAAGACGAAGTGATAAAATGTATGTATTTTCGATTGACACGGAAATTGAGTGAATTGTCAAGCCGCGAATATAATTTTGGTACGTATTGGCCGATGATGATGATGATGATAGAATTCGTAAATCACTTAATTATCAAGAACCACCCCCGAAAATCCGTACATGCCATTCAGAGCGTTAAAAAGTGCGGCGTGCGCGCTGTTGGGTCGAGACGACCTACCCTGAGATTTGAGAATGTCAGACAATAGACTATTTAGGGGTGGTTGTTGATGGGGTGGTTCAGCTGTAAGCTTCCCTCTTGGGTGTAGCAGAATCGTGAGAACCACGTGACTTTGGATGGTGAGAAGAGAGCGAGGAAGAAAGAAATAGAAAAGAGAGGGAGAGGGTTTGAAGAGTGCTTTCGAGGTTACACGAAGACGCGAGAACCCGCGCGTCTCCCTTTACTTTTTCCCCTCCCTCTATTTCCCTTGCTCTGTAGGTACCGCGTATACCTACCCTTATAAGTAACGTTGTGAATCGTATCGTCGTATGTGGTGTTCTTTTTATAGTCTCTCTCTGCCATATAGTATAAGTTCTCGAGTGGAGTCATAAGAGCATTATTTACCTGTTAACACGCGCGGCAAAGACGAAGGGGATTTTTTCTTCCCCACCCCCTCGCTGCCTTTCTCTTCTCCTAATTCCTTATATTCTTCTTCCTTTTCCAGTCAACTTTAATCCCATGCAGCTGCACGGGGGTTGTATTATACATAAGAGAGAGAATGCAATCTGGGGTATTAAACATTCCCCTTTCTCACCAAATATACTATAGTATAATCGCGATGCAAGCTCTAAAAGTTAAAATATAGGTATCGCTCGTCATCGAGGCTTCGAGGTAAAAAAGAACAGAATAAAAAAAAAATCTCGCGTCCTCGATTTAATTCCACCCGTTTTTTTCTGCTTCTTTTTTTTGTCTTTCTCTAGATTTTGTCACATAAAAGATGAAATAAAACGCGTGGGCGGGAATCTGATAAAAGCCCACGTGTAATAGATATGATAATTATACATAACGAAAACGTTTGCAAAAAACAATCGATTATTTATGGATACATACCGTCGTTAGAAATGCGCATATGGTAAGTATTAGGAAAATTTATAACAACGACGATGCGGGAGACCAGCGATTTTGAATTATCGCGTTATTCCTGCGAAATTTCGTAACGGCAAAATTTTTATATTCCAAATTAAAGTGGACATTAAATATTAAATAAATGATTTTTGGTTTTTTTATTTTTCTTCAGGTACACACACTTCCTCTTAGAAGATCAAACAACGCACCGTGTGAATGTTTATTGAATCTATTTGGATATTTATCACGATACATGCGACCTCGTAACTAATGGTATAACGACCCTGAAATTTTTGTACCTAACGCTCAAATCTTGCTTCGGTTTTTTTATTTTTTTTTTTCCAGTACATTTTTTCTATCCAATTTGAGTTTCCGAAATTTTGCGGAGTTTGCATTACACACCTCGATCATGTCCAGTGTTTTTTCCAGTACATTTTTTCTATCCAATTTGAGTTTCCGAAATTTTGCGGAGTTTGCATTACACACCTCGATCATGTTGCGTACTGTACATATAATGATGCCAATTACCAGAATTTGCCAGACATAGACTTACAGTATACTGTATAACCTTCTATAATATTGTACGTTGAAACGGATGCGAGAGAAAAGTAAACTTTTTATTATTAATTCATTTTTATTTTATTTTTTTTTTGTACACAGTCCATATCCCCATCCATGTTATACATCTACACGATTCGCGCGTGGGAAAATGGGCGAACGAAAGCCCGGAAGTTAAAAGAAAAATTCTAATTCATTTAACAAGGTGGACACGAACATCGTGTACGTATGTGACTATAAAACAAATTAATATATGCGGACAAACGAGGAAAAGCTTGCAACAGGTCATCGCGATCAATTTGCTCATTGGACTATATTGACAGGAGAAAACTAAGGAGGATAAAAAAAAAAAATATTAAACTATCAGCGATTATTACTAATTATATATTTAATAATGTATATGTATAGTATGTATATTGGGATGTATTGGTGATCATAATCTTGCGTCGACGACGGAGGTATTGTAATCGATCGATTCGAAAGCTATGCAGTTTCTCGCTCGCGCGTCTGATTAAACGAACCTAATCTAGCGCTAGGCAGTTTCGGGTTTCCAATTATCATTAAATAATTATTATGTGTATCCACCCGAGTTTTCAACACTTTGGTTACGTAGCGGATGTAACGATAGACCCGATCCTGCGCACCTCTTGTGTGTCTACACGAAATTATATTTCGAACATTAATTAACGCATGTAACAATCTCGGGCTTATCAAACGTGGACGAAAATCTGAAAATATCAAAAATGAATTTTCTATATATCCATAAAATACGGTAGCCAAAAAATAAATCAATTAACAAACGAATCGAATCGGTAGTCGATTTTTTGTCACCCGGTAGTCCGCAGAGACTTTGTGAAACGTGAGACTCATCGATTCAGAAATTCAATATTTTCGAAAACTTTGACACTTACGAATTCCAATCTGAAGAAGAATTTTTAACCTTATGCGCCGATAAATAATTTCTACTTTTTTTTTTTTATATCATCATCAATAATTATCATAGCTGTAATAAAACACGGCAGTGAATAGTTTAGACATCAAGTCCTCGTTCGTCACGTTCGTTTTTTCTCGATACTATTAGATATGAGGTGGGTGGGCAATGGGAGATATATATGTATATTCGTACATTATGGGTTATATATACACAAGCGATAGATTATATGAGTCTTTGTTTGTGAAAGAATATCTTACGTCACCTTAGAAGCCAATGACATCATCTGCATGGTCTGACTGTCGCACAGTGTGCCGATGCGATGGTGATAGGGTGATGGTTGATGGGCAGAGATGGGTGATTGTGATTGTGATGGTGATGGTGATCGTACTAACGCACAAATATTTAAATTATCGGTCGCGAGACGAACCGCGTGCGACGCGAAGTTATTGCCGTTGCTGCTGCAACGCAACTTGAATACCGTCGTGTTTCTCTTAATCTCTCTTTTGTATTCATCTAACGTCGTGAGCACCGAAGAAGAAAATTATATACACGATTGGTTACAACTTTACATTACACGGCTCGGAGTGCGATTTAGAAAAATGAAAATCAATCGTAATGCAGGGGGAGAGTTTTTTTCAAAAATCTTCAAGCGACTTTTTGAGATCATTAATTGATTAATTGAAAAACAGTGAGAAAAAAAAAAAAACAGAAGAAACTACTTCGAGTAGAAAATTTGAAGTAAAAAAGTTATCGTCCAGCTGCGACGTTTTACATGTCGAGTATTATACGATACTCTGAGTTTTTTTTTTTTGTTTTTTTTTTGCAAAATATATGGTATGTCGGCCAGCAGCCAGCTGCAGCGGTGTATGTGTATTGTACATCGTTCGCACATATACCCGCCTAACAATAAACTTCTCGCGACTGAAGTTTCCGGAGCTTTGTACAACGTATTTGAAATTTCTTTTCTTTTTCTCATTTTTTTTTTTCTTCTCTCGTTTTCATTTTTTTTGTTCAAACGACCAGCTAGTAGGTCACAACGTCAAAGCTCGAGATAGAGATGAGTAGTACGAATACCGATGACTGCACTTTTCATTTCAATGAACATTCCGAAATTCGTGCTAAAATGAAAAATTGATAAAAAAAAAAACAAAAAAAGAATTATTATTATCCATATAAAACATGTCCATAAGCCACAGAAAGCACGTGTATTATTTAATGTTGGAAGATTGACTGCACTAATGAATAGTCAAACAGTGTATGAAATTTATGTACAGTACAAACTCGAATCTTTTCACATCTTGAATATTTTCTTCTTTTTTTTTTTAGTTTTTTTTTCTTTTATATACACTATGCTGCAGTTCGTAATTGTGACGAACTTTTCCTGGCCATTAGCGTAAAATCCATTACCACGTGTCAATATATCGTGTATACTGAAAATCGCTGTGCGTAATTTCCATTAGAAATCTTCTAATCTCGAGGAAATGCCCATAGCACGTTTTTTCTTAATCCCGAACGACTTTTTAATAGATCGACGACCATCACGTGTGTATCATCAGTTTCTTTTTTTCCGTGCCGTTATAACCCGAGAAGAAAAGATTAGAGACGAACGTGAACAAAAGAGAAAGAAAAATCGTTAAACCGTTCATACTGTCCGTTCAAATTATGAATAGTTATACCTATAATGGTACGAAGGGATCTGAATTGCCGTCTATTACCATACGTAAAGATAAATCACGAAGAGGTCGCCGTAGATGGTCAGGTTTTGCATGAGCTTCGAATATACTCATATATAGTTACGAAACGTTTGGTTATTCTCTTACACACGTATGCGTCTTGCTTTCTCTAAAGCAAACAACAAAACGAACGCCCTTAATTTTTAAGCTGATTCAAGGCTCGATTTTCGTTTTCTTTTCTTTTTCTACCGCTGTACAATCTTCGGATCTGCAGTGTATATTTTTTTTTTTTTTTTTTTTTTTTTGCATGTGACGAGAATGCTCATCCGCGAGAAATTGAGAAAAACGAAAAAGATTAACAAAACATAACGAAGAAACAAAAGAATCAGGCATCGTTTTGAACGAAGAGAAAAATTCCGAGATCTTCATTTAATTGTTGAAAAATTTTTTTTCAAAAACGTTTAGGACTGTAATTGTGCTGCTGGACCGTCGATTGCACACACATAGAGTGTACGTGAAAAGCTGAAATTCGATAGTGTGTAGACTGGTCATATGATAATAAACTACATGACCACATAGCTGAGTAATATATAGCCGCAACGATTAAGATTACGGTCGCTGACTATGGGCTGATGATCGTGGTCGATGACATTATGCTATGTATATCAGCCGACTAATATTGCTGACACTTCGAATCAGATAATATGCTTATATCCATACCCGTAAACGTTAAGCGTCTATCTATATCCATAATAAATATGTATATGTTCTTCCCAGTATTTTAGCATCGGCGATATATCTAAGATTCAGCTGATTTTTCGTGCAAATCCTGCGAGCGAGTAGAAAAAGCGAATGTCGATAAATTACGCGCTACTTTGCCGCGAAATGAATTCACCGGTAACTCAGGCGTCCGCGGATGCAAAGAGGATAAGAAAAGCGAAATATTAATGCCCAGTTATTCCTCGAAGTCGAATATTTCTGTATACGATGCGCGAAATGAGGCTAAGCACAGCACGGAGTGACAGAAGGGGAGGCTTTGAGACGGGCGTTCCTCCGAAACTTATTGTTAGTACAATAAATGTTTATTTACGTATCAGCTAACTCGACGCTAATTTCAGAGAAGAAAAAAGAAGAGGGAAACAAAAAAGAAGAAGCTCGATACCGAATCCTGTAGCGGCAGTTTGCTCGTGATATAATCGCGATAAATAGATTGACTGAATCACGCCAATTCTATACATATATATTATCTATTTATTGACAATCAAAAAAGTGGGACAACGAACCCGAAAACTCGCGACCTGATTAAATAATTCTCGCCATCACCATAGACTACCCGGCGCTACGACGACCATCCGATGTAAGAAGATCCTAAGATCGCAAGCTGCAGCTTTAAAAAATTATTTATTTCAATCAAATGTCTAGTAAATTGCAATCAAATTATTTTATACAATGAAACGCACTCGTCATGTACATATAACGGTGGGATAATATTCAAACAAAAACTTGTCATCGATCGAGATAAGAAATGGATAAATGTAATTTATTGTCATGCTGCGAAAATGATATTATCGTTAAAAAATCTCTAAAATTTCCATGGAACAAGTAACACTTGGTACCATAGATAAGGAATTCGCAGAGTTTCAGATGTTTGCAGCGGAAAAAGAACAGAATTAAGATAAACGCGACAAAATTCTACACCACGAAGTACCTGGAGAACCTGATTATGGAGTTTTAGAGCTGAACTTGTTTCTTTTTTTCATTACGTTACGTTATATCCGATGACATTTTAGCCCACGAAAGCACATGGGAAAAAGATCGACGCATTTGGTTAAAAAAAAAAGAACCCTCTATGTTTCGAATTGCGTTGCGCCCTACGGTATCTATGCAGATTTTCGGCGAGGCTTCAGAGCGACAAAAAAAAAAGAAAAACGAAAAAACCTGCAGCCATTATATGGTATAAATTATAACTATACTTATAATACCGTCTCCTCGGGCTCACAGAGTTTAAAACGCAGTGACATCATCGCAGTAAGTTTCATTTCGCTTCGCCTCGCCTCGGCTTGACTTGACTTGAGTTGACTTGAGTTCGCTCAAAGTATATAGCGTATGTAACATGTATAGTGGCACGCCTCGCGCGACGCGACGGGTTTTGTCGTTTATATGTTCGGAATCGCAAATACATGAACCACAAGTTACAGCAGCAGCAGCAGCAGCAGCAAAAGCAGCAGCAACGTTGCCAGTTGCCACCTCGCCCATTGACTCATCTTCTTCTTCTTTTCTTTTTTTTTTTCTTCACATTTTGTTTGCCACTCTCCTAAATTTTTACAAATACACGGAAATACCGAGCGTGGAAAAATTATACATAGTTATAAAATACGCTTCAGTCGAAGCGCCCACGCGGTGATGAAAATGGAGGAAAAAAGATAAGAGAAAAAACAAAAATTACTCGATCATCATTGATACGAAACGCATAAATCATGAGGATAAATTATCGCACACACGTGTGTGTAAAACTTGTCGAGTTTTCCCTCTTTCATTTTTCGTACGAAAGTAAAAAGAGATCAAAGAAGAGTCCGATATACGTGCAGTGAGCGGTGTCGGATCGAGTCGCGTCACGCTTTTTAGTGGTCGAAAATCGATCCGATATATATAAATCCTTGGTCACGACCGTGATTGAGAGGCATTTGTTATCGGACTTGTATACGTTTTTACAATTACAACGCGTGCAGCGTCGAATCGAGTTGTGAAATTGTCACATAGTTTCGTGTCCTCCTCGCGCGTTTAAACCAGTAAAACAAAAAAAAAAAAAAAAACAAGAGAAGCGAGAATCAAAAAAGAAAAAGAAATTACAAGCGCGGATGAAAGATAAAATGAGTGACGATGCAGTCTGTGAAAATTACAGCTATTATAATATGGCGTAAAGTTGTACGTCCTACAGATATACATACAGGGTGGACCAGAAAAAAAAAAAGTGAATAATTTTGAATCGAGAATTAAAAGCTAGTTGAACGTAATACAGTGAATGATCTGAAATAAGAATTTTCTTCGAGAGGGAAGGATGTTGATTTTTACATGAATCCGATATTTGAAAAAGGAACTCGCTATAGAAGAAACAGATTTTGAAATTCTCAATTTTCAAAAGGGAAGTAAAAAGCTTCCATTTTTTAATTGAGAAAATAAAAAAAAAAAGAAAACGAAAGATGACTCGCGCGTAAGAGATTGGCTGTTTTTTGTTTCTTGCCCACCCCGTATATGTGTAACAGTACTTTGGTATAAAATATATTCGTGAAATACCTGTTACACATTATACTTCCTCGTTTCAGCCTTGACATCCTGATATCTTTAATAGATGTGCTACATTATTATACGAGAATCAGGATTTCTAGTGTATAGGAATGGGGAAATCAGACAGGCTAGACACCGTGTCGCGGTATAATAGACGATAATTTAATTATACAGAGGATAGTATTATGCCAGTTTATTCTAAGAATAGATCTCTCGAGAGATGTATTTATACGTGATGTACTCGTACATACGTACATCTATAGGTACGCGATATATGCACGTGTACAAGTAGTATACGTTTATTATTTAATACGTAATTCTATATCTACGTACAATAGCCCGGTGATGGTAATGACCCGCTTACATCATTACCGCGATGCAATTTATGAATCAAAATCTAACAAACTCTACGCTATTTGCAGCGAGCAATTAAATATTATCAAATTTGTTAACATTTCGATTTCTACTCGTGTTACACCTGCGAATAATTTATCCGCCGATCGCTGATATGATATGAATTATTAAGTACAGATAAAAATTCACGCAATATACGTATGATATCGCAAGCGGCTCCCGCGTATTACCAACTAAAAAACCAAAGAGCGAATTTCAGTTATTACTTTACTGAATAAAAAGAGGACAATATAGGCATTTTCATTACCAAGAAATGAATATCTATGAATTGAAATTTATGCCACGTGAACGAGTTTAAAAAAAAAAAAATTTCTTTCCTATGAAGAAGAGAGATAAAAATGTATAAAAAATATCGTGGAAAATTTAGCCAAGAGAAGAAAGAAAAAAGAATGGAAAAATTATCTCATAATACACCGTGCGTCTTTCGCTTACAAATTGTGATCGTAATATACAATATTATGTGGATTAGCTCAGGTTTTTTTACGTACATTAGTAGTTAAACAGTATACCTATGTGTGTGCGGGATGCCAGAATTTTATCTCTAGAGTGTCAACAAAAATCCTCCACGACGATAAGAATCGAATATAGCGCGCGTGGCTGTTTTAACCCATACCTACTTTATTCATATAAAATAAAATAAGCAGCCAGTGCGTACCGCATATGCTAGTATTTCATTCCACCTTTTTTTCTCTCAGCTGAAATTTACTCCAAATTTTTTTTTTTTATCTCCGAGATATCGCTGCATGTGTGCAGATGCGTAAGACGATTTTTTTTTAGCTTTTTCAAATTCAGTTGAAGAAGAGAAAAAAAATCATGTTTGAAAAGTGATCTAATCGCTGTAACATGTAAAAAAGAAGAATCATCGAACTGCTTTTCCAAAACCCATGGCCAAACGATTTAAAATTCAACGCTCGAATAAAATTATGCTGTACACACACATGTGTATAGGTAATAGACGAAAATAGAGTCGCTTTTTTATTTTCCTTGCGAACAGCCGATTGGACTAGCTATTAGAGGCTTTACGATATTAACATACAATACGCGCTCGTAAAAAAGAAAAATGAAAAACAAAAAAAAACAAAAAAACTGCAGGCGATCGCAGGAAGAAAAATTATACAAGCGCGACGGGCGTGTAGTGTTTCATTTCTTCGCGGTTGGAGTAAAACGGAAAAAGAAAACGATTTGTGGAAGAAAAGAAAGAAAAATTCTTGACTTAAAACAAAAAAGAAGAAAGAAAAAAATAAAGTAACACGCGAAGACAACTCCTTTCGTCAAGTTGGTCGTCGAGAAAGATTCACTTCAGTTACGTTCGTTGTCTGATTAGGTCTGCGTTTAGCTACCGCGGCATATTAAAAGATATAGGATACTCACAGTTTGTCTGTGGCGTCTACGGAAATACAAAAATATAATACACCGCAGAAGTTGCGCATAAGATATTATAGTTGGTTTGAAGTTTTTGAATCGTTTATACATTCTACTACATACGCATATTTGGTAGCAGAGACTAATTATAATTTTATAGGCCATGTGCCACGGTATAGTGGCGCTGAAAATTTTTCTTCATAGAATTAAAACGAAGAATAAAAAAGAAAAGAAGAAGAAGAAACAGCGGAGCTCTGGAGCATAATGTATAATACGTTATAATATCTCAATATCGACTTAATAGCGAGTTGAGTATTTTGATCGAACGTCATAATGAGGCACACAGAAAATTGTACAAACTGAAACGCTGCGGTTCATATATTAGTATGATTTATGCTAAATTAACATTTAGAATTTTTATGGCTTCTAGAAAATTATTATATGTGATGTTGCCTCAGTTTAGGCCTGTCACTGACCTTCGAGAAATTCATAATTGATACTATGCGTGCAGCCATCATATTATGATAAAATGTGTTTTTGGTGATGAGCTCAACCATTAGAACGTTATTTGTTTGTTCGTTCGGCACGTGTACCAATTTCTCAGCAAAGCATCTACTGATTTTCTGACACGCGAAAAATTGTGGATCACTAAAAAATCGAAAAGCAGATCCGACGCATGTAAATCTAGAGAGCTATGGTTGAAAAGTGCAGTCGCATTCTGCTGTACCGATTGAGATTAGGATAACTAGTTGCTCACTGTACTCCGGATATTAAATAATAAAATCCTTCATAATTTTTGCATTCAATTTTACAAGCATTCTTATTACTCAACGAACATTAATTAGTACCTATATTATGCCATCTTTGGAGCAGATATATAAAAGTGATGTCATATTCTATATATAAATGCTGCAATAAATTATACAATGTTATATACATGTATACCTATGTGTACAGTAACATTACGCGAAGGGCGAATTGCAGTGACCTCTCTTTTTCACTCTCCACAGCCGCATTATAGGCATCAGAGAGATTTTTTCGTTGTTGCAGATAATAACAAATACGTATCGTGCCTATAATAAATTCTTTTTTCATTGCATCCTACCTGCTCACTTTCATATACATCATTTAATACCGCAGAACCGATAGCCACCGGTAAACCATCGAGCACAATATAAAGAGCCGCCGATAATCGCACGCAACTGCAGCTGATTGCGCGATCGAAGTATGGGTACGTTGCATCCGTACGTATATATGCAAGATGCCGGCTATATGGTGGGTCGTATAATAATGAGACGGAAATATTTCTTCATTCATACCAACCATCAGCGACGGCCGCAACCCACGTCCCATATTATAAGAATAACGACGACGCGCGCCGCCAGCTAATAAAACTTGTTTCGTCTTCTGTCGACTGTATAAGAACGCATCGAGTCGCAGATCGATCTAAAACTTACCGAACTTTGAAAGAGGACTCAGGGGATCCCGTGCCGAAGCATTCGAATATGCGACCCTGCGGTGACCCGGACGATTTTGGGCCTTTTTATGGAAAAATTATTTAAGCACATCGTATTACTTGTTACGACTCAAGTTTTATTCAAGTTAATTGAATCTCCGTTGTATTTTTCTGGTCATGCGTTTTATAGCTGTAACTAAAAGAAACGGATGAAGTAGGTCACAAATGTGATTGTAATAAGGGCCCTGAATGAGTAACCAAATGTGAGAGAACGAGTGAGGGAAACGACGATGAAAAAAAATTAATAATAATCATCATTTCATAACAGAAAGCGAGGCTCTAAATTACCATCACAGACTACAGGGCCCTTAAGATCTGCTATATTATTTACATTAATAGCCTGTGTACAAATTAACGACGTATGTCCTCGGTAATCATGATCCGAAAATAATTATTATTTATACCGATCAAAATGTGTTTGCGTCGAGATGTAACGACAATTAAATTTGACATTTCCCAGTCCTTTCATTTTTCAACGGTAATTCGATATATCAACAGGCTGCAGTGAAAAAAAAAAAAATGAAAAAAAAAAAACAACTATACGGTATGAAATAGATATGTAGGAAAAAAAAATCTATCGCTTCGAGACACGAAGAATAAAAAGAAAAAAAAAAACATGAAGAAGGAGTTCGTCTCCTTGGAATGAAAGAGATGTTTGATGATACAAGATTATAAAAATTACAAGCATTCGGAAGTATTTGAAAAAAAAAAAAAAAAAATTTTCATACACTCAAGAATATGAATGCTTGTGTAATTAGAACAAAAAAAAAACTAATTAATAAGAATAATGTAAAAATCTAATAATCTCATCGTTCATGTACGCGACGACGACTAAAGATATTCTTCGATGAATCGATCCGTCTGTTTCACTTTCATCTCATGCGGAGAAACCCGTTTTTTCGATCTCTGCGTCGACCTCGACGACCTACGTCCTCCGCACAGCTTTTACACTATATTTTAAATACATAAGTGATACTTAGGTACGATATAATACATATTTGTGTATATAAATAAGGGACCTCAAAGTTTTACATATGTATAATGTAATAAAAATTTACACTGCACGGCTGGTTGATTATATTTTATATCGTAACTCTCCACATAGCAGTAGGCAAAAGTATAAAAATCAGCTCGAATTCAACGAGAACATCTGTTTAATGTCCGTCTGCGAATGAATTCTCACATTTTTCATTTTTCTCTTTTTCTTTTTTTTTTTTTTTTTCGTTCCTTCGCACCCTAGCTATGGATCCCTGAGAAAAAAGATTGGCGAGTCGTGTTATTATTATTTTGCAAATATTTGATGGAATTTAATTTGATTTTTTTCACATCGATGATATTTATATTTTATAGCTTCTATCATACGTTACATTATGTGCCCCGTCGCGACGTCCGTGTATAACCTATAGGCTATATGCTTTAGATCAAGGTATAGGTATATAAGTTACGTCGGGATGCTGCACCTTCGACTGACCTTCGAGATCATGCTCGAACGATTTTTTTCAAAGACATCCGGCGCGTAGACGAGGAGCACAGAAATTTCGTGGTAGAAAGTAGCTCGCTGGCATATGAGGAATATGTAAGAAGGATAAAAAGAGAAGAAGAAAAAAAGAAGAAAGAATGGAAAAAAGGTGGATGAGGTGTGGTTGGTGAATTTTTGAATTACGAGCTTCGTGATAAGCCAGAATTTATCGACTGCACATATGTATGTGGACGCCCGCGCGGGCTAGCCATCAGTTCTTCGCTTCAGGGTGTCCATATTAAAGTCACCAAAAATCTATTCTTCTAAAAAACAATTCGAACTAACGCATTCGCAAAGTGCAGGCTGTTTAATTTCGTGATCGATTTCTCCATGGAACGGATAACGCGTGTATCGCCATATTGGATAATTTTAGAACGACGTTAAACTGCGAGAATCTCTGAATGAATCGACCGCGTAAATTCGAACGAGCTGCAGAAGGAATATCGTATAATATGTATAGTCGTAAATGATAAATACCCTTCCAATAGCTAATCACCGGCTCCATTCATACGACAAAGCTCTTCAACACCAGCTTCTCAACTTTCAACTATAACTATAAGCATCGCAAGTTACACCGCATTGTGTTTTACTCAAGCTTCGTTTATCGTGTGTTAAAATTATTCACGAATTTTACCAATCTGCTCTAACTAAATTGATCCGTCTATCGAAATGATCGAATGAACTAGAGAAAACCTGAATGAAACTATATAGATAAAAAATTCAAAAAACCTACCATGTACTGATACTCGTGTGTAATACCCTCTCACTTTCGAAGGGCACGTATACATATGTACGAACACATACATTATATATTTCTTATTTTTCACAGCTATATGTTAACACCTATGGGGTTATCTGTCCCGCGCCCACCCCATTTCATACGTATAAATGATACGTATACGTGTACAAGTGAACGGTGAGAAAACACACACCTAATACAAGCTAAAAATCCCTTTCCTTTCCTCCTCTACTTTTCTTTCTTTTTTTTTTCTTCTTCATCCCCAGTCGCCTTATTTTCTACGGGTATATCACGGAATTCGGACCGATTTCAACGCAGCATTTTACCACGTGATCCCCGCGCACATGTCTCATACCTCTCGGAGATTTCAGCTAGGATTTTACTTCTGATTTCTTTTGCATTATTCACATATCTTCCGCTTCTCCTATATACACAAGATATTGTATATTCATTCCAAGTAAATACAACATCCTCACCGCCTGCACATATATATATATATGTATACGTAAATAACTATATACATGGCAAATCGTTACGTCAGTTGAAAAAGAAGCTGAAAAAATAAATCCACAATTTTTTCGTATCATTCACACTCCTCTGATTGGCAGGTGAAATTTTCTAAATCATTTAGCTCCAACTGTTGAATAAAAGTTTCAGGAAGGATTCCTCAGAGGGAGTGCAGGGGATCGTCGAGTAGCAAATCCGGTTAGAATCCGTGCTCATGGGGTCGTAAGGGTAGCGGTATTAGAATTAGTAGTAGTGGTAGTAGTGAACGGTTGCAGGGTTGGTGAGGTCGGTCCTTCTTCAGGAAGTTTTGAAGGGTGCGCAGCAGCAGCAGCAGCAGCAGCAGTAGCGGCAAGCAAAGAACTCTTCCCCATTGAGTAACAAAGGAGGAAAATGGAGGAGGGACGCACGGAGTAAAATGTGGAAATGGTAGGGGTAGCAAAGGAGGAGAAGAGCTGCTTACGACCGCATGCGCTGTGCAATTTTAACTTCAGTTTCATACATATGTACTGTCCATATATATCTATATATATATATATATATATATATGTATACGGAATTTCTTCTCTTCTCTTTTTGACATAGTCTCGAGTGTGGGCGAGAGAAGTAAAACTGGTTTAACGTGTATCCTCTATATATACATATCTATATATACCTATAAATAAATATAATACATATATATTTGTACACACACACATATATATATATATATATATATCCGTTACACATTCCTGTATCTATGTACCGCGAAAAAAGGGAAATGTTAAAAAACAAAAACGCAAAGAAAAAAGAAAAGTACACGTGCCCCGCGTGAGCAAACTGGTCCTATACCACGACGTATATACGTATATAAATGTATTATAACCCTTATCTACAGTCCTTGTATATATGTTCTATGTACGGTAGATACACACATAATATTAGCAAGAGTTGAGAGAACTTGCGCGTCGTCGAGTTGCGGCGACAAAGTTCGTACAATAATTCGCCCCCGCTTGTGCTGCACGCGAGATCTCTAAGAAAGACGACGATGACGACGACGGAAGTTCCAGAGCTGAGTTTCATATACTCGAAAATATACAAGGACTCGTCATCATCTTCACGGACTTTGGAGGAGAAGGAGGAGCTAATTTCAAGAAAAAGAAAAGGGGTAGGTATATAAAATAACCACCATCCGGGGAAATTAAAATTTGATATTTTAAAAACGTCAATTATTTTTTAAAGAAACGTTTTTCAAAATTACACCGCGAATCCGCATGAGGGTAAACCCTGAGTGTCTGTATTTTATCCCCGCGTCAGTTTTTTCAATTTTCAAATTTTCAACTTATATATATAAGGTACCTTATACGAAGGATCTTGCGCGACGGTCATGCTCACTTGAGTTTACATTCGTGTATGTTATATACGTGCAATATACGCTACATTCATGTACATATAATGTACTAGACAATACCTATGTTGGTAAGCTAGGCGCCAAGACGGGAGAATCGAGGGACCTTTCTTGCCCAGGCGTCGACGTTCCTGATGCCGCGAATATAATTGAAATCCTTCTGGAACGCGCTACGTACTATACGTTACACGGACACTATGAAGGATGAAAAAAAAAAAATACACGAGCGTTGAATTAGAAAGAAAAAAAATAGCAGATTGTGATGTTGAATATAATTTTTTATTCATCCGGAAATTTTTTTATTTTTTTTTTGCTTTTTCTTTCGTGCATTTCATTCCTCCACGCACATAAAGCCCTGCACACGCGGGGTATACCTAAAGCGTAAGTTTTTCATCGATATTGGATTAATTTTAGCGGGCCGATGGGGAGAGGTGGGAAGGGGGGAAGTCGAGATGAAAATGCAGTAGGGGTGAACTTAATGGTTGTCTATATAAATGAGGCTGATATAGTATATATAGAATAGAGGGGGGGGATGATATCCTTTAATATCTTAACGAGGTGGATTATACGAAAAATCAATTAAAATTGATCCGCGCGGTCTCGCCACCTCTCTCTCTTTCTCTCTCTCTTTTTTCTGCACCCTGTAATCTCGCCATAAATATACATAGAGAGAATGAAAAAAAAAATTTCGCAAAAGTGGGACAGTGAAAAGTCTAAATTTCGACCTCTATATTCCAGAAATTTCATCCCCATATTATATTACATGGTGCAGATTATAATTGTTTTTTTTTTGTTGTCTTTTTTTTTTTTTTTTATGTTTCATTCAAATCTGTACGATGCACCGGAGCCGAAGCAAATGTAAATGCAGCGAAAAAATGAAGTAAATTGAATAAAATAAAGAAAACCGGAATATTACTTATTATCGCAGTTTCAAGTTCATCTTCATATATAATTAATTAGCTCGCTGCGACGCGTGTATATACGTGACTTTTTTGAACCCGTGATATAGTTTCAATAATATGCATGTTACACATGTAATTAAAAACTGACCTTTATACGATTAATTTATTGACAATATTTTCATCTTCTTTTTTGTTCATCTTTTCTTAGCTGCATTCACGATATTGATATAATTAACTGACACAATTGATTCGTCTGCAAAGTTGAGGAGGTCAAGGTCTGATCGTTGTAAACACACCTCCGTATGCGCCATATGTATATTTAACATATAGATAGTAACTCATAAAATATGAAGACCAAAAATATTCTACATTATTTTTCTTAAAAAAATTTAATGAGATCCGGTAGAAAATAATTTAATCGAAACCGATTTCAGTTTCCGTTGATCCTATGCAGCTTTTTATGCATCTAATAACCACGTAATCTATTTAATCTTTTAACGGAACTCCACGTTAAAGTCTCATAGGTATATATGAAATTACATTTTCTAGGTACAGAGCGGATTGCTACCGACATTCGTTCTTACATACTTATAAGTACACGCAAATGTTAACCCGAAGGAATTAAGCCGTAGGCGTCGCCGATCCTTCTCATGTATCTCAAAAGTAGTCCGATGCAATAAATATTCTGTATAAATAAAAAGAGAGAGAGAGAGAGAGAGAAAAAGGGAAGGGCACGTCGGTAACATTTTTTTCATTTCATATTACAGAGAGAATTATTAGATGGACTATTTCTTTTCTTTTTCTTATTTTACTTTTTTTTTTTTCTTTTTTTGTCGCGTATCTATTTTTGTAATTATGTATACTCGTATAGCGTCCATATATAAATTTGATGCGGGATGAAACAGTTGAGAAAAAAGTGATAGAGTTGTAGTTCTTTTGATTCTTATTCATAATTAAGATTTCATTATACTTCCTATATTCGATTGTTGAGGTGAGAAAAAAAATCGTTGTTAATATAGGTGTAGTTCCGCATAAAATTTCCAAAGATTAATCGCTGTAGGTAAATTTATTTGATCGAGTTCATAAATATATATGACTTATTATGTCATTTCACTTCCGCTGCGATCCTTATATAGTATGAAAATTATTTATAAATTAGTTTTTCTTTTTTTTTTTCTCTTCTTTCTCATCGTTATTCTAATTCAGAATGCAATATGAACTTTTTTCAAAATGACAGTCGGACGTTTCAAGGTGACGAGCATTTCCTCCCTATTATACCGCACTATAGGAGTACGTGAATGTTTTATGTATTCCAATCACGCATCGTTTTGCAATTTTATACCCCATACTCTTACCTGCATGTATAATATTTATATTTATGCAACGGTTCAGAGTAATTAATACAAGTAATAAATATCTATTTCGAAGTGCGGAAGATATAATTTTTTTCAAGCAAATATAGTCCTAATTTTGATTGAAGAATTAATTTTTTTTTCTTTTTTCTCTCGCTTTCCTCGGACAGCAAAACTCAATTACCTTCGTTATAGCTATTACGAATTTATTGGCAAACGAAAACAAACTAGAAAAAAAAATGGTGGAAAAAATTAAACAAATTAATGTAAATAATAAATCACATCACGAATGACGAATGCGGATGAATTAAATAGAAATTCTGAGTCACGGACGATCTTGATGGTGTAAAAGAACACGTATGTGGATATAACGTACATGTATTTGTGTATATACAACCGTTTACGATGGCTAAAAATATACAATGAGATCTACGACGTGATACGTACATTTATAAGTATACCCACTGACGCTGACGTTATTACAGTCGAACACCCGCTACGAAGGCATACAAGGGTAAGCATTGTCGTTACTATACATATTATGTGCAGGAGGACCATACGGTACATACCTATTCCCAAAAAGGGCCTCGAAGAATAATCAAAGAAAACTTCCCAAAAGTGCGGGGCGAAGAAAAAAAAGAATCGAACCCGATGGCAAACGGAGCCATTGTACCGCTGATGATATAATGTATAGCTTTTCAGAAGATATTACAAGGTAATTTGCAAACTATAACCCATGTATGAGAATTTCAAATCTCTTGGCAAATGACATACGAATGCGATGAAAGAGGCGTGTGCGTGTACACGTGTTATCAATTGTTTAATACGCAAATCACACGTCATATGAAGTTATAACATTTATAGCGGGGCGTTCTCCAGGCGAGGTCAGTAATTACACACTCATTAGGTACTATATATTTTGTTTGATTTTTAGATTTATGCAATTTTTGTTTTCACCTCATTCAGCTGTGGAATTTTTCAATCGAAAAATATACACATGGATATGTCGTTATGTTATACCATCGGCTGTAATTTCGAGTTAGTTTTTTTATTTCAAATTTTTCTTTTCAATTTTGGAACGATTTTCGAGCCCGCGCGTGATGTATAATGGAAAAAAATTATGTGGACCGGTTAAAAGAGCAAATTCTATTCAGGTGTATATTATTTATGGTATATATATAAGAACGATTTTTATGTAAATAATATACATAACGCACAATAGACGTGTCGAATGGATTTTTGGAATGAATGAAAAAAATGGATACCATTTCATTGAGAATCTTTCGGGAACACGCGTGAACTTTAAATATAACGACTCGAAATACCTAATCGTCCGTCGCTCGTGTCGTCGACAATACAAACCAGGTGTGTACTTACGTATACGTACACGTATACAGATTTTATGTTATTATTCATTGGAAATCGTATAGCATCGGCTCATATATTTTATCATAAATATACTAACGGTTTTTACGTTACTGAGAATTATACGAAGGATATACCGCCGATCCGCTGCACAAGACGAAATAGAAGAATGAAGAATATAAAGGAAAATTATTTTTGGAGATGACCGTTTTGGCGAGGTTGAGATGAGGCGGAAAAGGAAAAGGATAAGAATAAAAGAAAAAGGAAGCGAAAAGGACGAAACACGAAAGGTGCAACACGTCAACTTGATATATATTTCGACAAAATATAGAAAGACCTGATGCGGACAATGAAAATCGGTGATTCTCGATCCCTCTATTTTCGTATACCTATACCTATACGTGGGATCTAGAATTCTGAAGGATTCCAAAAACAAGCGAATCCTTTCCGAGAGGTTTCGCATAGATGCGGCAAAAATATCGCAATAGGTATTCGGTTCTACAATTTATATAATTATAATATAGTATACGGATTTAATTATGTATTGTAATTATATATACGTATCTCACATTCCGCGAATAGCTGCTATTATAATTAGTATTACTATTATCATTATTTGATTCACCGCCGCGGCGGAGGGGCGCCTATTATTTTATGGTATAGCTATTATACCGATACCGATCGATCGATCGCGGAACGATCGTCGCGTCGAATTATCTATATTATATTATAATTCCAATATAGAAATGTGATTAATAATTGCGCATAAATAATTACGAGCTATATGGCTTCCCTATGTATTTATAGGTGTACATAAAAAGTATTCCTCGGCGAACGGTGTACATACATGTAAGAAAAAAAAAATAACTTGGTAAAAGACTTGAAAAAACGTAAAAATTAAAACAGAACACAAAGAAGCCTATCAAATGCAACGAACAAACTTCGTGTACTTGCAAGGAAATATGTATATTTATATATATAAAGCGGTGGTATAATAATATAATTGAATCTCGAGACTTCCATCCAGATCGACACGCGAATTTTCCATACAGACATAAAGGTAATATTACCTAATATACTTCGTCATTTTATCTCTGTCCGCGGTTCATCTCGAATTTCAACGATGTCATTCGCTGTTTTGTTGAATTTCTTCTTTTTTTTTTTCGGGGATTCTTTTGATACTTTTCCATCCATCTAATTACGACAATAAATTGTCTCGATTTTGATTCTCTCTTTTTTTTTTTTTTACTATTCACGAATCGAAAGACACGCGAAATTTCAATAAATAAATCCTACGACAATATTACTTTATCATATTACGTGTCGAATGAAAAAATATGTATTCTTATCCGCTTTTCGAAACGCCTGATATTGTGAACGATTCATATTCAAATTTGTTTGATCATATTCACATGTATCTATGTGAAAATATCAAAGGATCCAGGATGAACCCCCACATATAGGTATATATATATTTTGTGCTACGTGTATATTTATTTTACCTAAGGTCCGTTTTTATCCTTTCATAGAGGCACGATGCAAGTCGAAAGGATGCAGAAGCTGCGCCGCCCTTTTTACTTTAGCAACAAATACGGTATAATTATTACGCCCCGATCGAATAATTTTTGGGTTTAAGGTGCAGATGCACCAAGCTATGTATTTTCTGTTTAGATACATGTGTAAGTCAGGTCTTCCAGTTTGGGGTCAAATTTCACGCGAGAATACGTCACGATGTCTTTAAACATGCGTACAATATACATAGCTAAAAAAGCAAAAGAAAAAGAAAAAAAGAAAAAACATCTCCCATACAGCTGGGTGCTGAAGAAACGGATGCTTCCAGAATTTTGTGAAAAAAAAATTTCCCAACTATCGAGTTACTTTGGACCTGCAGATATTCTTCTTTTTTCAACAGGCAGCTCTCCGTGCACTTTTTCCAAAATTTAGGATTTGTTCTTTTTGTCCATTATACTCTTTCAATTAGGATTTATCGATGGTTTTAGCGGATGATTTTAGTATCAGATGTAACCGAGTAAATTTCTTCTTCTTTTTTTCTCGCATTGTACTTTCTTCTATAGTGGGTATCTATTTTGTATCAACTGACGGTTCTATTTCTGCTAATTGATAATGAAATTATACAAGCAGCATTGGATCGTTGACATAATAATTGGAATGACGGGATAACCGGAGTACAATACTTTCTCATAGAGCTCACCCAAAATTTCTTGAATTAACAGATGGTTTTGAAACGCAGATAGTTAGGTATATTTCATCTCCTGCGGTTACTGAACGGGACGTTATTAGGGTGCTATTTCAATACGCGGTACCGGGATAGAATTCGGGATAGAAATTCCTAATCGAATTAAAGACGAATTAATAAATAATTTGATCCCCGAATATCCGACTATACGTATGGGTATATTTTATTCTTTTCTCTTTTCAATTCCCTTTCTCTTTCTTCCTTTTTATATCCTCGTCGCAGGACGATCGACCCTTAAAACTATAGGCTTCATTAAATTCTCATTGATATTTTATCTGGAGTGTTACAAATTTTTTTATCGCTTTTTATTAGCGGAATTATAAGATTAAGCTGTCTTTTTTTCTTTCTACGCTAATATCAGACGCACGTTCAGCTATTACGTTAATTACTATAAATTCCTTTTCTTTTCAGCGAACGGTGCAGGTGTGGTGAAAATTTTTATTGTGGCAGATCCGATTGAAACAAATAAGATTAATTAAGTAACGCGTGTCTCATACCCATTTACGATTTCATTTTTTATATATTTACACAGCTGACGTACGTTTTGAAAAAAAAAAAAAGAAAAAAAAGAAAACGAATGTACACAAATGGAAATACTTTCATTGATATAACAAGCGACAAAATTCAAGCACGTGAATCTCTGGTCGAGGATTTAATTTTCTAAACGGAAGACAAAATTTTCGATGTTTTTTTTATCGGGGGATGAAAAATCCGATTCTAGTAAAAACAAAATTCTTCAAAAAATTAAGACCCGCATCACTTTACAGGCCAGATCGATAAAGATCTGGCAAATTATTATCGCCTATAACGAGGACCCCGGGGTGAACCATGATATTTTATATCAGTAGAAATATTTCTAAAATTTGGCGTCTCTCCTAAATATAATTCCTATTTCGTACATAATAATACATAATTATAATCTATATAATGCGTGTTACATATCAATGAAACATGCGTGAACGTCTGATTGATAACCTTTACGCGATCGTGTCTGCGCATATCCATGTAGATATATAATATTATATATACATATATCGAGGTACATCGTTATCGTTATCATGACCTAAAGAGTGGCCCAGTTTTTTTTTTTTTCCTTCTCATATACACATTATACGGTACTTTTTTTCAGCCGTACATTATAGATGTAAATTTTTTTCTATTTTTATCGCCCAGATTCTCATACGGCTATAGAACAAATTTTTTTCTTCTCATTTCTACGACAAACTGATTATATGGTAATTGCGAAATTATTATACAATAAATTCGATAGACGAACATTGCGACGAAATACATAGGGGGAGAAATTTTATGAACCAAAAATAAATTCAGATCCATAAATGATGTATAAATGGAAACTTATCATGTCGGTTAAATGAACTCACCTGAGTTGCGGCGGTATCAACGAGGGCGTTGAAGGTCGCAAGGATGAAAAATGCGAGTAGAAAACTCCTGATTAACACACTATTGACAGTCATTTTGATGTTGAATAATTTCGAAGTTTCGGCAAACGTTTCCGAAACCTCTGTCGCGACGACCTCTCCTGCACAAGGGAGGTTTTGGAAGATTTAAAAATCGTCTTCTTCCGCGGGTCGCTTGGTCCAATTATTCAAATTGGTTTATTAAAATTCATCCCCTTTCCAAAAAAAAATGACGAGAATAATAAAAAAAAAAAAAATATATTTGGCGTGAAACTCAACAAGAGTAACGGCCGCACATGATGACTGGATTTGTGTGAGAAGTTTCGGTACCAAAGGGTACTTTGGCTGTTTTTTTTTTTGCTCTTTTCGTATTTCGTCGAAACTTTCCGTAATCGTGCCACGGATATGATATAGTAGAAATCGAAAATTTAAAAAACCGAAAACAGTGAACAGAAAAATTGAGGAAAAAAATTTATACAGACAACGAAACGAGGGAAAATTATATTATTTGGATACTCTATTGTTACCGATTTGAATAATAATAATAATTATAACAACTATATCTACGGTAACTAATCCCGAAACTATTTGACGCAGATCAAAAGTTGGTTTTTACAGCTTCAACGGTTACACCACACCGTACCGGCGTTGGGTAGCGTCTGAGAGCCGTCCGCGCCGGCTAAGATAAAACTTTTTCAAAAGCCCCGTGTGGTTCCCCCTCTTCCCCGACAAAACTACTCCCTCTCCTCCTCTTACTCACCATTGCGGCGCTCTACCCCCTATGGTTATCTCTGTTTAGACGCCCCAGCATCCCATTTGATCTCTCACTCTTTCGCTAGCCGCGTCGCGTCGCTCGCTAAACTCTCTCCTCTTTCACTCCGTACTCTCTTTTCCCTATCAAGTCATCTCTCTTCCTCTCCCGTTTACCCCCACCAAGATTTAACCCGCGGAGGAAGGACCGCGCGCTTCGCGACGCGTTCCGTTCCGATCAACTCGTTTGTTGGTATAACGTCGCCGCGTGCTTCGTACCTACGCCGGTCGGCCGTTCGCCGTTCGCCGTTCGCCGTTCGCCGTTTGCTTATTTCCTTCGCCGGTTGCGCAGGTTAACTTTATACTTGACTTTACTTTAGAGACTCTTCTCTCCTTTCCTCCTACTCAGGTTGCGGACTCCGCCTCATTTTTTTCAAAAACGACCTGCTGCTGCTGCTGCCAGGCTGTTCCTCCTCTACTCCTGTTTCTCCTCCCGCGGTGTCGACGCTTTTGCACGGACTCGTTTTCGCTAAATTTGTTTTTTTTTCCTACCTTCCTTACTTCTCATTTTATTTTATTTTCTTTTATTTTTACTTCACTTATCGCATATGTTGCAGTTCCGAGTCGCAGTTCGTCCCAGATGCGATCGACGATCTACAGGTATAACGGATTTTACCTGCGACGCGACGTCTTCCTTTTCTTTTTTGCTTCTCGTTCTTTTTTCTTTTCATACGTACAGGTTGAAATTATGATGAAGTAATTAGGGGGACATTAAATTATTATTTCTTTTCTTCTATGAGATGTTTTCATTGGATCACCGATTTACTTGACCCCATCATGATCGATGCGTGCGATTTTTATGCGAAATCTAAATATAGAAGAAAATTCTCTCGATTATACGCACATACATGTATATCTAGCTTTATTCGTTCATGCGCGATTATTGCGTAACTGTTACGCATGTAAAAGATGTTTATTATATTATGAAACGTTAGAGATAACAGTTTATGTTTTTGTCTATAATAATTAACCGCGATATGTGTGTTTTCTGTTAGATATAGTTTTAAAGGCTGTACGAAATGAGCTTCACGAATCATAAACACCTCGTACGGATCTGAACAACAAAATAAATTTATTAAAAAAAATGAAAATTGAAAAACGAAATATATGGAAAAAAATGTAAGAAAATTCTGACCGGTAACGTTTCATCGAATCATAAACGATATTATAAATCAACGTGTTATTGAAACAGCTGCCTTTGGAGTACCCAAATTATTTGCTACACATACCAGATAGATAAAAACTAGCAATTGAAAAGTAACTAATTTTATTCGTTTAATCGTAGGTAGCAAACACTCGACCGTATCTTCAAGTGGATTCGTAATGGTAATACCGATCACCCCATAATATATCAGTCGCTGAAATATCTTTTTTCTTTTTTTTTTTCTACCTTTTCTATGATATGCAAGAAACTTTCGAAATGAATTTCTTGGTATAAAACTTATACCGTTATGGAATGCGTGGAAAAAGTCATATTATAGGTACTTAATAATTATCATCCATATATGAGCCGGTTGTATATAATTTATATACATTTTATATACACACAGCTCGCCTTTTAATCACACGCACTTGACGGGTGGGCTAATATTAGGTACATATGGTTTTTTTTTTTTTTTGTTTGTTTTTTTTTTTAATTTTTTTTGTTTGCACGGGTGACTCACGCGAGTTCTTATTGGTTCCTCCTCGCGTTTGCAAAGAATCGAGCCACTTCTCGCAGCTCTTGAATATTGGCTATAATTCTACACGCGATAGTACGCGAATATATCGTACGAGAGTAAAATTCTAGCGAGATCTAAACAACTATTAATTTTAGACCGATCGCTATAGGTGATCTAAGAAGCGATCTTCGGACGGCTTATATACGTGTTACGTATTCAGCTGCGATATACTAACGTGTAGATCAAATCAGAGAGATGAAAATTCAAATTGTTCGCCCGGTTGTGGGAAACAAATGAAAAATCATCACGGGTGATATACCCATTAGTTGACGCCGATAGTTCTAAAAAATGGAAGATCTAAAAAAACTGGTAAATTCATATCAATTAAATGATATGACCTATGTGCGAAGATATATCGATGTAAATTCATCGACGGTCGTCGTTATCGGATTTTTGTTAATTACGTAATGAGATATCGAGAGGAATTAAATTCAGGGCGGTTGATAATGGGGATTGTATATTATATATATTTGATGGCAAAATTTAGAATTAGGCTAACTATGATAAGTTACTTTTTTCTTCTTTCAATAACTGAAACGCACGCGACGTACGATCGACGTATATACTTACATGCGTGTGTATAATAAAATTAATTAAGAAATGAGGAATAAGAATTTTCTCCAATAATAATAATTAATAATATTATACGACCTTGACTCTTTGTGGGCCGATATATTTTTTTATATAATGCCCGAAAAATTCTTTTATTATACATACATATATATGCGTATGTTATACACTTCATTTAATTCATCGTCGCTTAATTCTTATGGCCTCATAACTGATTTATGAATATACGTTTATATAGTTGTCACAACAATCAGCAGCATCTGCATACGCCGAATTACATGTAGTTATACATATGTATATAAATCTAGAATTATAAGTATGACATCAGTTGGCACCCTAATTTGACACTTTGACGTGTCATGACGGTTTAAAGTGCAAAGAAAGAGTTCGCGGCTTTTCGTTCTACTTTAATTATTCATTTTTTACTGCACATTTAATACGTCGAAACTAATTTGTCTCGCTGTACACGTACGTTGTTTGGTGAGAAAATGAAAACAATTCCCACGAATTGATCTTGAAAATTTCGATCTGCAGATGGCGCCCGCGGGAATTATACTGTATATATTATTCATTTTGACCTAAACGTGCTTTTTGCATGAATAAAAATCTTTTAAAATCACGATCTACAAATTCATAACAACGCGGCCGTGGTCCCATCAACATTAAAATTACGATCGCAAATATGACGAACACGAATTAATATTAACTAAGAGGCGAATCAGAGTAGGTGACGCATTATATTTTCGTTCGTATATAACGAACCGAATGAGTCGTTAAAAAAAAAGAATTTATTGTTTTCAGCCTAGCCCCGGTTTGGATTAGTTGGAATATTATCAGCTAAATGATGTTCACTTGATTTAAATTCATCGTGTCAGTAAAAATTTTACGACACCACCTCCTAATCATTAGACTACTAATCATCCTGCGGTGCAGATGTCAAGGTTCCGAATTTTCGCCCGCTGCTGCTCCGCGAATCGCGAATACGTCTCAATATAATTATTTCTTCAGCGTATTATAATTAGTTTTTTGTTACGCGCATCGAACTTCGTTTTAACCTTTTTTGCACTTAATCGTTTTAGATTGTAACTGCAGTTCTGCAAACATAAAGGTCTCTTTTGTAAGTCTCAGACGTAAGCGTTCAGTAATACGTGATTACTGAACATTTTAAAAGAACGAGTATATCGCAGCTAAGAAGTAGCAGAGTAGACGACGTCTGTATAGGTAAATGCGATATTATGTATATACAAATATCCAAGAAGCAAGTGATAAATCTTGCGCCAAAATATACAAGAAAATCTGAACTAGCTGCTACATCTATGCCTATAACTATGTTTTATGTATACACTCTATACGATGGCCGAGGCCTAGTTCTAAAATGTAAACTATGAGACTAAAAAAAAAAGGAGAAAAAAAAGATAAGCACGCTGATCGTTGCGTCGAGGGGTGTAAGACCGTTGGAAGGGCGTGACCTACACTTTTTTGGGTCACGAAAGCGACCCCTCTAATATCGTTCGATTTTTAGGGTCACGCCTTTTTGGCGGATAGCTTCCAAACATTTTGGAGATCTGATGCTTTCTATATGTTTCCAAGAAAACGCATTCCAAACTAGACGAAAAAAAATTTCTTAAAAAACCCTCCTCATCTTGGTTCTCGGTCCCTTATATGATACGTGTAATAATTAATTTCTATAGTTTCAGCACGATGTGAAAGACGTCAGTGTCGAGTTTTTTCTCTCTTCATTTGTTTCAACTACTTTTTATTTAGTCTGGCCTGAAATTGAAACGGCAACGGCCACGTCGTGCGTACTTGAAAAATCTGCAACTGCACATTGCACATCGAGCATGTGGTCGCCGTCTGCGTTGCGAGAGCAACGCGCGAACTTCAAACCCGATTCGTTTCACTGCACGTGTACGAATAGTAATAATGCTACAGTTTTTAAATTTGAAAACAAAACTAAAATCCCACCCATTCTGCCAACTAGAAAAAAAGGGGAACGTGGTCCCACTTTGTACATCAGGTACGAAAATGTGCGATGATAAAAAAATTTTACATTTATAGAAAAACGAAAAGTTTTACTTTTGCGCCGATGTTGCCGCGCGGAATGAGAGCTGCAATACCAACGACGTGAGAGTTTTGAACGGACAACGAAAAGTTCAGGATGAGATGGACGCTCTGAAAAGTATAAAAAATATGTGAGGCAGAGGTAAGTAGGTCATGTTTTTCAGATCCCTGCAGTGCAACGAGGTCGAGAATTTTTTTACTCTCGATTTTTGATTCACAAAATTCGGAAATTACTCGCGATAATGTCAGCGACGCGACTGCGTTGTTTATAACGTGTCGACTGACGAGCGAAATTTGATATTTCCGTCTCATTTATCGCCGCACTTGCAGCGTTGACTGACAATCTTCAGTCAACGCTTGCAGCTTCATTTGCATACATATACCGGACAGAGAATGCAGGCCTCGAAATTTGCAGAGTTTGCACCCTTATCTTTGTGATATAATTTCGCGGTTGTATTAAACCGCAACCGAGTAAACATTGAAATATGTGATGTCCGACCGCGGATCAACGCCCGCAATTACACACGCGAACAAATATAATGTCTACGTAACCTTATCTCCGCGGTGTAATACAAGCACGTGAAATTTAAAAATGAAATTACTGCCGCGGGAAAATCCCTGGCGCAAAAACCAAGCCAGAGCCTGATCGATGTCCACGTTCAGGTTTTCAGCGAACGGTATTCCCCTATTTTCTGATAATTTCCAATCTGTCGCTAGTACCGACCGAGGAACGTTTTCATTTTTTTTTATCGGCACGAAAATTTAATCAGAAAATACCTACGCTCGGTAGCAGAAGACGAATACCCTTCGTGTGAATAATATCGGTCGGTGATGCAGTTGGAAAATGGTAAGAAAATTTGGAAATCAGTAAAAATTTTCGGCAAGGATTTATCGAGTTAAAATTTATGCAATAGCATATTTGGATTTCGTATTATCGCAATTCGTGATTTAAATTCATTGAAGTTTAATTTTTGAAGTTCGATTGGAAAATCCTATCATTTCAAAGTTTTGAAATGACGGGAACTATAATTCATTTTATTGTTAGTAAACGAGTCGGTTTGAGCCTCGCGGATTTCCACGTGCCACGTACGTTGTTTGCATCATTGATATTCGTAATTAGTGGCGTATTTTTACGTCCGATCCAGTGATCCGCGCCGCACGTGTTTCCTCTGCTTCCAATATAATTTTTATTCCTCGGAGGGACCCGTAGGTAACCAATTGAACGAGGACTTTCATCTCAAACAGCTGGTATGTTATGTAGGACGTCAACCTTTCGGGAATTTCAGATTATAACTGCAGCAATTCTACTCGATCCCTCGGGACTCCACGTGGTAGAATTTACTGCTGGAAATAGTGCTGAGATTTTCTCTACGGCTGAAAAGAAAAATTTACGTACTTCCATTTTACTTGCTTTCCGCATGTAAAATGCAAAAAAAAAAAAAAACTCTTACGATCTACACAAAATTGCCCAAATTTTTTTACACCTACAGGGTGTACGAAGAGAAGAAAGTAATGGTAAAAAGAAGCTACGGGCTATATCAGATCCTGCAAGACCTTGTTTTCAGGGCTTTATGAAATTGAAATCTTCGTCCTCTCGTATGAAATTGATAGAAAAACAAGAGAAATGGATTTGAGAATTCGATGATACCTTCAGGTTTGACTCCACGCGTTTCAAAAAGCGGCCATCTTTCTTTTTCTTTCTTTCTTTTTCACCACGTATATGCAAAGGGACCTCATAATGGGACACAAGAGACGTATTTTTTTTGCTGCACGTATATTCAAACAATTTACAGAAACACACTCCCTTTTATTATTCAAATGACAGGAACGAAGTGCGTCGTTGTGGTCGTATCTACGCTATACACCATATGATTCCGAACCCTGCAGCGGAAGTCCGCAACCCCGCGTAGACTGCGGCAGATTTTTTCGCTAACCTCTCACGTTGCTTTTCTAATTACTTTGATTATCGCTATTACTTTTATCACGTATCTCGCTTATCTATACGTAGAGATTCATGTTCCGTCCGAATGTTAAGTGCATATTGTGTGTTATAGGAAAAAGAAAGAGAAAATAAATAAAATATGTGAAAAGATGTTCCCCAAAGTATGGTATTAGGAGCCGAGAAAAGGACTCCAATTTTTTGGACGATGATACTTGACTGAAGGAGAAATGTATACCTTTTATTCGACCCGCGTACTGACCACTTGATGTTATACATCACTACGAAATTTCCATGCAAACTCAACAACTCTCAGACCCTATCGCAGTATCCAAGAATATTTGACGTTGACTTTTTTCTTCTTTTTTACCAATAACCCTGAAATCTCGTATGAGTTTCGTAGAATTTTGTCTTTTCTATTCGTATAAATTCATGACAATTCGAGATGAAATGAAATTCTCAAAACCCCCGATTCCGGTGCCAAAAAAAGTGACATTATTTTTTTTCCTTGTATCATAATAGGTTAATATATGGATTGAAAAAATTGTCAATTTTTTTCTTAATATTTCAATTTGTATATAAGGTTTGAAATCTTTGGAACATACAATCGTGAAATTTGGTCAATGGATGGGACTGCAAGTCAAAAGCCATCTTTAAGAGGAAAAGGTGTTCGGTGCAAAAAAGAAAAGACAATTAAAAATAAAAATAAATCGTTACATACGTCCATGTTACCGAGAACAAAAAATGGGAGAGAATTCTTCGTGCCTGAAACTAATCCAATTTTATTCGAATTCGAGACCCCTGAGATCGAAGAGATAAATTTGAAAAGCGCGCAAACAATTGTATGAAATTCCAATAAATCTCGCCGAGCTCCGTCGTTGAAAATATCCTTCGATCGGTACGGTTGTTACGTAAGAATCACTCGCTCGTATTAAACCTGCATGAGAAAAGAAAAAAGAGTAGATGAGAAGAAAAAGAAAACTAAATTCCCATTCATCCGTTCAACAGAAACGAAATGTGGACAATCCTCTAGTGAAAAACTGATTTTCACTCGAATTCGCGCGAATTCCACAACAACATATTGATAAATATTCGGTAATCGATAGAAAAAATTTATCACAATGATCGAATCGTCGTCACCCTCGTAATGTGCAGGGATTCAAATTACGACATCGAAAATAAAAAAAAATATATTTTTATGCGTATACCCGGCGAACTTGATTCTGGATCAAGTCCTGGCGTTTGTGTGTTAAAAACGAATCAGAATCCAACTCGGCGAGAAAAAAAATACCACATCGGGGTAGATCGATAAAAAAAAAAAGACGACGTTCACACCTCAGCGACTATTAAAAACTCGTAAGTTATTATTGCATTTCTTCGATATTTTTTGCCTTTAATTATACGAACGTATTATAAGTTTATTCATGCCATTGATTGAAACACGATTGGTGTGCGGATGGTGGCGGACGTGAGTTAAATTTTTGAATTTTTTCTTCTATTTTTTAAGGAAATCATGAAAAAAGAAAAAAAAATTCAAAGGTCGCGCGGTTACGATGTTGACGCAATTGCGTAACTTGATTGGAGATTTTCGATTTATCTGTGGAACGTTTGACAAAATGATACGATACCCACGTTCCGTTTGTTACAAAATAGCCGCGCATGACCAGTGAAAAATTAATTGACAATTTTCAAGAGCGAAAAAACAAGGGTTTCGAGGAAAAGCAGATATTAAAAAAAATATATTTTCTCGGGGGGGAAAAAAAAGACATAAGTATTCACCTTGTTCATTTTTTGTTACCTCACGTACCTGTGGATATTGTATATAGGTATGGGTGTGTAACGTATGTGGTATACTCACCACGATATACACGGTCGAATTGATAATTTTTAACGAACTTGATTCGGGAATTCTGTATAGAAGGAATGAAAAATAAATGAATGAAAAAAATAATTCTTCGGCAGAGTAAATTTGAATCCTGACGAAAAAATTGTTATGTCACAAGATGTGATTATCATTTTTGTATATTATCAAATCCGTATTACATTATAAAGCCCAGGACAGTTGCATGATTAAATTATATATATACGCATATCTACAGCATGCACTCGTGACGTAACCCAGATCCATAATTAATTTTCATGATCGTCGTGACGTAACGTAAATTCAACGTTTAGCTACGACGTATTTCTAGATGCAAATATTTAGGGTGATCAATTTTCAAAGTTACAAATATTATGGGAAATTGAAAAATGATATTATTCCGCTGGACTTGGTAAAAGTCATATCACTATTGTCCGTAGGCATTTATTTATGTTACGTCATATACGTTTCCAAATATTCATTTCCGGATATTACTTTTTTCTTTGTCCCTACGTTACACATACGCGTACAATGTACACAGGTAAAGTCCGGTGAATTGATCGCGACGATATCTTATGAAGAGTAAAAAAGAAAAAAAATCAAAATCGGGTCAAATCACATGGTGAAATTCAATTATAATCACAACAACCCCGTGCGGCGTTTATAGACGTATTGAATTTTCATTGATAAAATAATGGTCACGTTCGTTTGGTATTCCGGAGATTTTCACCTCTTTCTTAAGCTGATGGTAATTTTCAGATACCTGCTGTGTTTTTTCACCAGAAAAGTCAGGGCCAAGTTGGTTCAATTAAAAGCGAGGATTATTTGAGTACAATAAGAAAACCCGGTGTTAAAGTTTTCAATCGTTGCACGTGTGCAAGGCGACGTCACGTGGTCAGTACATGGGTCACGTTCCAAGGATACCACGTGACCAGTTTCCAACCCCTCATTTTGAGGGGAGTCTCATGCACCGGCATATTACTTGCGTAATATAACAATGATGTTATAGGGTATATATATTAATATATATACTTGTCGTAAAGTGTACGTGAAATATATATATACCTGTATAAGTATATAATAATAATTGTTCCTCCACGGATGTTAAACTTTTTTTTTTTATAATCGAAGAATTGTAACCCCAGTTAGCTCTCGCGTTGCAGATCTGAAGGGCAATGATGTATTCTCCGACGGAAATCGGTATAATATAATCTCAATTATTATCGAAGCTAGTGCGCGGCTTCGATTATTATTGTTTCAATTATATAATTCGCTCGTTTAACTCACACTCGAGCAAATACATTGTTTTTAGAACAAATACTGAGAATTCATTCGATGTTGACTATAAACACATACAGACACACATGTATATTACAACGTTATTTGTTTAATACGAGAATGTCCACTGTGTATTACGTACACAACGGGGCTTTGGATCTCATCAGACAATATTTTGAGAGATATTCTTCAATTCCGATTATTCTCCCACAAAAAACATGGCTGTTATCATTGTCGTGATGTAAAAAATAAATTTTCAAATTCAAGTAATAATAATTTTCGCGAGGGTTCTAGGTGGACAACAAATATTTAAAGCTATACTCTCTCTCGAGTCGTTCAGGAATTCCCTTTTTCGTAAAAAAAAAAAAAAAAAAAAAAACAAACAAATAAATCAACAAAATAAAAATGATGTGGTAATTTTTCGTTTTTTAATTTCACTTTCCTTACCTATGGGTAACTCTTTTTTCGTATAACTTTAGTAATTCATAAAGGCGGGTGAAATTTTGAGGGACAAGAATTTTTTGCCCGAATTAGGCGCTCAAAGGATTTCATGTGCTAATTTTTCGGCAAAGAAAAAGAACAAAATCGTGGAATTGGGGTTCTACGAGCCGAAGTAGAGTTTAATATTAATCGTGTGAATAAATATGATTTTTCTCAAAAACCGTTCGCTGTCTCGCAAAATAGAATTTCAATATCTGAGTATCTCTGAAAAGCGAAAAAATAAAATTGTCATCACATCATTCCAGCGTACTCCGATTCATACCGGAAGTATACGACATACCGTGTAACGTAGATGTATTTCCGACTACAATGCGAGGGGTGAAAAACACGGCGCGAAGTTGAGGGCGGAAAAATCCTACAGGAGGTTAGAGGCTGCAGGATCAGGATATGTTGGGTATCTAAGTACACTGTATAACAAATTTGCGGCGTAAGTTAATTTGGAGTCAGTGTTTTTAAGGTTTTCAAAGGAAAGAGGGTTCCCGACGGTTAGACTCCCATAATCTATATTTTACATCACCCGTTACTTGAAGGGTAAAGAAGTTACCCTTCGATAAAAAATATCATGTCCATACAGTTGGTGTGAAAAATAGAATCCATCGCTAATCCAGATTCGAATTTATGGTCTTCGGTATCCTCTCAAAAACGTCCTTTCTGATACGTTGAAAACGACTCGAGATATCAACATTTTGCTTGAAAACTTTCGGAATTATACATCTGCAAAAATCATCGAACGTTGTCATTTTATTATCAGGTGGGCATTTGACTGGGGTTGAAGCATTGAATACTGCAAGTAACGGTGTTGATGAAGCTGGTGTTAACTAAGAACACGGATTCAACACCAAATATTTTACAGTGTGGTATGTATAGAACTCAGCGGCGCAACGCGGTGTACGTTTGATTCAGCGAGGAGTTTGCGGGAGACGCGAAACGGAAGAATCGTCTACAGTTGCCGCGCGACTTCTTGCGCGGTTGGACGCAACGAATAAAGGTCTTCAACCCCCAGCTGACAAGGTCATAGAAAAAGTATTCGGAAAGAGAGAGAGAGAGAGAGAGAGAGATCTTGATTCTTATCGCTCGCATTCATTATTTTCTTGAAAGTCAAGTGCAAATTTGGTGGAAACAAACGTTTCAGATAACTATCAGAACCATGCCAGAAGTCGAGAGATTCTTGCTCATCGGAATATCATGGCCGGAAGTATTTTTGATAATTTGATACCGGAAATTGGAACAAAAAAAAATCATTTTTCTCCGCTCTTCGGAACGAGACGAAGAATAATGCTTCTGGAAAATAATTAATGTGCAAGCGAGATAATATCGGGAGATAACTGTATCGGGTCAAAAAGGTTTGAAAAATACTAATTTCATTAAAATATCGTTATTCTATTAATTGGAATTAATTGTTATAATTTTTTTGGAGAATGAATCAATTGTTTTTTCTTTTTTTTTTTCAAAGAACAATCAAAAATGTCTGTTAGTTTGGCGTTTGAAAAATTCATAAATTTAACTATCGGATTTTCGGAGAAAAAAAAAAACTTGAAAAAAAGTTAACAGGAACTTTCTTGAGATCCTGAAAAAAAAAATTATGAATCCAAATTATGAAAAAATAGCGAGAAAGTATCCTTGGTAGAGTCGCAGTATAAGTGGAATCCCTTAAACTGTTTTCAGCAATCGAAAGGCCAGTTTCTAATAAAATTTGAGACCTGTAGATCATTATGTTGTTGATAATCGCATTGCACTCGCATGCAGATGAATCTCATTACCACAGTTTTATCTCGTTACTAATCGGATTCCAATAATTATCAAACTACGATTCGATCGGCGAGACTATAAATTATGCCTCGACGATAACCCGAACTGAATTAAGCTTGTTTGAATTTCCTGTTATTACAATCTCAATTACGATTATTCTTCGTTTTAAGAAAATATTTTATCGCGTTTCCGATCAATTTTCATCCGACGAAGTTAAATTGTACAGGATATTTTGTCGTCTAAAAAAATTGGCGTTCTTTTTTCCATCACCGTAAGTTTGTCCTGAAATCCCATCCCAATAATTGGACTAATATCAGTAGTAAGTGAAAATAACTCTTGAGATTTAATTTGAAAATAATTTTTCGCTAATCATTCGCCCTATACCGATCGCGATAGCTATAGAACGAGAAAATAATTAAAAGTCAAGCTTCTCTAAAAAACTATCCGACCGAGACGAGCACGATTAATTATTACGTAGTATGTAGGTATATTTTCCTGCGGGATTGCGATTGCTTCGAAATCACGGTTGGAAAACTTATACCGCGAAGAATAGCCGGCTATACCCTACGACTATTTTCAGACCATCCGCAATTCAAACGCGCGCAACGATACGCGAAGAAAAAAAGAGAAAAGAAAATGCGTAGGAAGAGAAAATGGCGGGAAAATCACAAGGGAGAAACAAAAAACGGGTTCAGTGACTCGTTACGTACCTATAGATGTGTAATTAAGGACATATCGATAATAAAGTTCTGCCTCTGAATTCCTTCTTGCTAACACTGGAAAATTAAAAATAATCGGTGAGTAGGGATACCTATACGAATTGGAAGTTACTTTATCACGAATTTGAAATTTTTTAAACCCTCAGTTTCCGTGACAAAAAGCAGACACCGAAATAAACGTGTATGAATTTCAACAAAAATCTGCCATTTTCAGAGGCCATATATTTCCAATACCTATACTCGGTGATATCTCATCATTATAACGTATACATCTCAAAGCAACTGCTCGTGCAAAAATATTAAAAATGCGGAGTCTAATGATTTCAATTTCACAGAATTTTCGGATAAACGACGAGGCGGGGTTTCAATTTCCGTTACGATTTTGCGGTGTCACTTTCCACTAACCGAACCCTTATTCTATAGGTATCCTCAACCGCACGGATTCAGACGTCTCGCCAGACCTCCTGTTCGAATCTGACGAGAATGTTATCCATTTTGAACAATTTTCCATTTCCTTCCCTCCGTCGCGCTCATCTCAACCGACGCACAAAGTATTTCTTTTCCTCCAATTTTCGCCCGTACTTATTTTTACTATAACTTAATTTTGGTTTTGAACTCTAACGCACAATCCTTACGATCTGATCGGCAAGCCGGAAAGTCACCTTGAAACGTATTGGGTGTATTATGTATATTAGATGAAAACGTTTGATCACGTCGGATGTTTGATTTGCGATAAAACACGCGCGACGATGGCACCGCAGCTAATTGGGTAGGAAGATGAAGAGTTGAAAAAACTTCTTGGAAATGGAAAGAAAAAGAGAAACATAAAAAGGAAAAAGGATCAAGAAGCTGGTAGGGAAAAGCGTGAGGAAGGGAATCCGAACTTTCGTTCAAATTTCCTTCATTATTACGCCCACATAATTCCTTCATATATAATTTAGTTCTAACCTGAAGACCCGTGTGCAGGTTTTGCTTCGGTATCCTACAAGGGCGAGGACAACCCTTCCTCGCTACGTGTATTTCAGAGCTTTCTATTAACTCCTGCCGTTTCTCATGGCTGCATACCACAGCTTCCTTAACAACGCGTATAAATAGATTTAACTATTCAAAATCCTATGCTGCTAATGCTGATGCATTAACCATAAGAGCAGTGAAACCCACGAATCACCTACTTACAATTAGTCAAATTAGTCAAAAAAACCTGACAAACTTCTTCCTTTTTTTTTTTTTTAAACGTTCGTAGTAACAATCAAAACAGGTTTTGAACATTTTAAATCTATAAAGCTTCTGAAAAAACATGAACAGTTTTCAATGAAAATGGTCTTTCTTCGCCTATTTAATTATAATTAACATTATTCATATGTTTTTTTTTTATTTCTTTTTTATTCATATGCCACCCAGCGTATAATTATAATCACGTAAGATGATTTATTATAATTAAGTTCTCAATTTGTTTCCCTCACATATATCGCGCTAATTGTGATCCTTGAAAAAAGTTGTATCCTGCGGTTGCACTTTTTACAACAAATAAAAGTATTATATAATATAGATGAAGTCTGTTGCGAATTCTATAATGAATCTAGAGGTTCTTCAAGACTATTTTTTTTTTTTTTATCAATTATTCTGAAGAACCGCTCGCGGCATGATAATAAACCAACTAAAAAGTTTTTGACGGTGAAATTTCATGCATATAATTTTATCCGCGACTGCATATGAAGGTCGGGAAGACCTCCCAAAGGAGGATGTATAATATGTCGTGAAACACACCTGTGCGTTCCGACTGCGTTCTTTTTTTTTATTCTAGTCGTTTTCGTCTCTAATTATGCTTCACACTTTTTTCTCATTATGCGAGGTCTGGGTGAGCTTGATTTAAATTTTATAACGAGAGAAAAAAAAGAGTGTATACATATACGGAAATGAGATAAAATAAAATTGTTCAAAATTATGGGTCAATTAAATAAAGTGCTATTTTTTTTTTTTTTCTTTCTAAGAGTCAAAGATTTTGTCGTTCGATAATTCTTTCCCCATGATAATCGACTTATCTTAAAGTGTACAGAGGGTAGAAAACTCTTCGAGCCAAATTCGTACACCCCATCGTCGCATACAACACGTACTTAAGCGTTATACGCCCGAAATATACTTCTTCTGAACGATCGATTACCTGCCCATTTTTCACCGCTTCATCACGTTTAAAGTAGATGCTTAGCTTTGGAAATCTGTTGGAACCATTACGATTCGGAAGTCTAGATCAAAAGTTTCGTCCTTGACCGTGAAAGTCGCGGGAAAACAGAGCGACCACATTTTACGTAATAATTTTTTTTTTTCACACTTAATATTTTCTCACGTAATTTTTCACGCGCGCGCAAGTAGCCAGAAAATTTTATAATAAACTTCAGGTACCTTTTGGAGTTTCGAAATTTCGGAGCAGAAAATTCGCTGGCATTCCATCATAGCAGTTTGACACGGAATTCACCGGATCGGGAGAGCTTTTTTTTATCTAATTTTGTAACGTGAAAAAAAGTTAAGAAAAAGTTGCAAAGCTCGTAAATTCGAAGATGGATGATTTTTGACTATGCTTTACTGTATTATTTTGTGTGGATATTTTTCGTAATTAAGATTTTTCGAAATTAAGATTCGCGGTGTGCTCCGTTCGTTAGGATTATTTTAATCGAAAGTCGAAATTCCCAAGGGTGTGCTCACAGCTCCTAAAATTTTGGCCGGGTGCAGATATGTTGTATACATTGAAAACCCGCAGAACTGTGGAGGAGGGAATTGAAGGTCAAGACAGATAAAAGCTTGGGAATGTCGCCGAGAAAAGTTCTCCTGAGCAAAAAGTGGCAAAGGGAAAAGGAGAAGAGAAAAAAAAACAGAAAAAAGCGGGGGATGTTGGAGAACCGGACGAAAAGTGTGTGCCTTCCCGCTTGGCCACTTGGATCCTCACCATGCCCTCGGCCTATACGCGTATAGCACCATAAGGGGGTTTTTCGGTGGAATGGGAGAAGCAAAATCATCGAGGCACCGAAGAACCACCAGGACCAGGGATTTTGTATGACGATGCTATACGGACAACCTTACCGAGTTCGTTCTACCAGCGATGCTTCAGCTTCTGAACACTCAGCGATTTCAATGAATGCGGTTTGCCTGAGACTCCCACCGTCGGTACCTACCTGTGCCCTTGTTCGCGTACATATAGAAGCGAAGCCACCCCAATGGCTTCCATCGAATCAGCGAACGAACTTTTATTTCTTTTTCGTTCTTCCCTTACTTATTTTATTTTACTTTTATTTTACTTTACTTTTTTTATCCTCTCGTTCGCGGGCTGCAACTCTGGAGAGATATTTAATTATTTATTTGAAAAATCCACGACTTCGGTGATTCCCAAGGACCGATGCGAAACTTGACGCTGTGTATTCTTTTCCTTATGCATCAGTTATTTGAATACCGTATACATTTTTTTCCCCTTCTTTATTACATCAACTTCACTTCCTCCTTCTGTTCCGCAACAAGTTTGAGTTGAGAAAATTCTAGGAGTTTGATCGAATAGCTACCGGATTCATCCTTATTATTATCAACTTCCATGTCCAAACATTTCTCGACTGAATGCGAAGAGCATAAAAAGACGAAGAGCATTAGCGACGTGTAGCGACACTTGACGAGAGGCTGACTTCAAGGATAGAGTGCGGACCACTCGTATTTCCGAACTGCACCACCACCACTTTGGAAGACTTGAATTGAATTTATATTAATTAACTATAATTTCCGTGTAATTTGCAACCTGATTGGCTTTGAATAAATAAAATTGTCAACGAATCGTTGAATTTTTTTATCGGTAGAAGGATTTTTCATTTACGAGAGAAACCCTATATTCTCTACACGAGTAGAATTTTCGAAGCTGCTTTCAGGATGAAACTGATAACTTTTTTGGATTCTCTGTCCTGTAGAGTAAACGAATTCCGCAGGGTTGCGGCCAGTAGCACCGTCAGACGTAAAAACTTTGGAGTTTTTATCAAACCGCTAATCATGTGAGGAGTGGAAAGGGGGCCAAACGGCCTCCTTTTTATCGTATACTTTTGATCTGATTCTCCGATACCCTCGCAATAGATCGTCCGTGATGAATAATAAACCTATGGTCCATGAAGTTTGCCATTAAACCTCGTCGCCACCTCTACTTCGTTGATGTGATTCTCTGCCGTTACGCTAAACAGGAGACAAGATCGGACTAAGATTATAACCCAGGTAATTGAATCGTGTCAATAAGGGGGAGAAGAATCATATCGCATATCAATTTTGCTTCAAAATTTACAATTTTCATTTTTATTTTTTATTTTTGTTCAATACGTTTTTAGACCACCCGAACAAGATGAATGCCAGTGACACTGGAGGGAACGCAAACTTTATCGGTAATCAAACAGGCACTCAGCTTATCTGCGGTTTGGGTTATCGTAACTTTGTGCCACCCGGTGGAGGTGAGTAACTTTGAGGAATTCGATGCTATTAACTGTCGTGAATTCCTCTCAACAAATTTTTTTCCACCCCCAATTCACTTTCATCCCTGGAAGCTATAAAAAACTGACCAAATCAGAAGAAGTAAAAAAAAAAAAAAAAAGAAACAGTTCCAAAACTGAACAACCTACCCAATTATTTTATTTTGATTTTACCTCCCACGTAATCCCCTTGCTTCGAGGTAAAATATTATAACAATGAAAAATTTACATCGACTTGACTTTTGACAAAACTTGAGGCTTGATCCGGCAGTAAAAATAGTTTTTGATATCGTGCAGGACGATCGAATGGATTGCCTGAAGGCGCGTAGATTTTTTTTCAAAATGCAAATGTCCTCGTTGGGTGTTTAACGATTGGTTTTTTTAGAAATATGGTGCAGCTGGGCTTGGGACTCCATCTTATGTTGGCCTCCGACCAAAGCTTCCACTTCAGCGAGACACAGATGCCCCAGGGAGAACGGGATAGACACTACAAGTAAGCAATGACTACGAAATGGAGATAGAGGAAGATGATGAGGCCGATGCTGCATTTGTTTTAGTCAAATAACTTGACTGTTTTACCGAATAGAGGAAAAATTGCAGTCCTTTTTTTAGATGCATTAATCGATGTTTCGTTACAGAATTCGTGGAGAAGAGATGCGGTGATGACGGTCAATGGGAAGGCCGTGAAGGTTCGTTAAATAACCGCGGCGGTGCCTCGTCTCCGAGTAACCCAAGTGGTTCAACCGGTGAACCGCATGGTTGGACAAATTACACGCCTTGTTTTACACCAGAGATGCTGCAACTCATACGCAAGCTATACAGCGGAAGTGAGGATGCTGCCAAGGTAAATGACTACTAAATCGTGACACGTATTGATTTGCATGACGTCGATTAATTATACCTAATTAAAAATCAGTCTATCGATTTCTTTTCTTTGATTTTATTCACCTTTATTCCTCCGACTTATTCATCTCCTCTGGATGGCGGTGTATACAATTTTAAGGTATACCTCAATTATGATGAATTAATTGCTCACTCCGGTTCCTAATTCTATAACGTCATGTATTAAATATATACTTTTCAATTAGGTGGTTAGCATTGCTGTATACGAACTGCTCGGTGAACATGTTGAAATATTAATTTTGTTAGCAGAATATTTCTTTTTTTTTTTACAGCACAGTTGTGAATATTCATAATAGTAGCACGAGGAGGGAGCGTATGCGAATGTATTCAAACAACAAATTTGTACGATTTAATCTTCCATTTGCTGTTATGGAAGGTAATGTTTGAAATTTTCGCGTGAGCGTTCCGGGTAATATTCGTGCCCATTGACATATGAGAATATCAAAGAGTTGAAAATTCATCGCCATTGTTCGAAAAGAACGAGAGAAAATTGCCCGTGGCAATAACAGCGGTTGCTGCATATCTCTATTCAATAAAATACATTATCCTTCCGACCTTTATCGACGGCAAGAAATTCGGTAATGAATTGCGTATTCGAAGTTCAGCTCTTCTCGAATCGATCTTTACGGACACCGTGATCTTAGGTATTGTACTCGCTTTTTGTGATACCTTAATTGTCCTGAAAATGTTATCGGTGAAGTCGAAAATAGAATAGTTATATATATGAAAAAGGTGAATCTTGAGTCTTGATCCTCGTAATAATTCTCAACCGATATGAAACTACGTTAGGATTCACCCTGAATTTTTTTTCTTCAGAGGCCGATTCGTTCAATACGTGTGTAAGAAATTCAATAAAAGACGATTCCATCCCCAAACGGTGTGATCAAAATTCTTCACCTCATTTATTGCATGGGCACGTAATAGATTTTTTTTTTTCAAGTGCATACAGAGCTGTTCCTCGCTATCGATTGTCTAGACAATGTTTACGCAACCCTCCATTTTATTTTATATTCCTCCACTTTTACCGAACATAAAACGGTCATAAGGTAAAGGATTAAAAAAAAAAAGGAAAAAGAAAGAAATAAAATACCGAGCAAAAAGAAGACCTTGGAGAATTTCTCCGACCACATATTATAACTCAAGGGTAAAACGTTTTTGGTGGAATCAGAGCGTAACAAACGTGGTTGTTTGCCCTTGTAAATTTGCTGCGCAATTTCACCGAACGTGCAAATGAGTAATATTTATTATATCGCATATAATTATGTGTATGCAAAGAGCGTTAAAATTTATGGAGATGAAAATCGTAGATTCAGCCCTGCAAACTCCTGGAATTTATCCAGCATTATATTACGATGTAAAACAAACACGTGATTATATGTGTGAAGATATTTCCGGTAACACACTCTCGATGTACCAGTGTGGAACTGTAAATTCATCATAATTTTTGCGTGAAAAAAATAATGCGAATTTTTTCGAGATTCCGAAACGTTTCATCTTCGGTTCTTTTTTAACGGATGTTTCTATACCCTTCAGTCAAGGCTAAAACTTATTTTCTATTTTTCATAATTTCTTTTTCCTCCATCTTCTACGAATTGCAGATTTCTTTTATGATTATTCCTTCGTCTGCACGGACGTCGTTCGTTCATGTACGTTTGTCGCGGTTTCATCAGTTTTTCGTTATGATAAAAATCGTGGTTTATATTATTAGACTCATTGTGGAGTTTGTGAGATAATGAAAGAAAAAAGCGAGGGATTATATAGTTATAGAATGCTCAAGCAGCTTCCGTCTTTGATGTCATCTTTGCAGGTGAAATTGGACATCGCTGAGAAGACGAGAACTTTGGAAATTATTGGGTTCAGCGTTTCTCTCGCGGCGTTACTGGCGTCCCTCGCTATTTTTTGTCACTTCAGGTAAGCGAGTAGCTAGAAAGTTCGGATGGCCCTTATCGAATTGATTGATAGATTTTCTTTCAAGGGCCATATCGATCGGTATCTCAGCCATTGGACGACAGCAAAATCGCTCCTACAACATCCTCTTTTTAAACTACTTGTCGATTTCAGGAGCCTTAGAAACACCAGAACTCGTATACACAAAAATCTATTTGTGGCTATGGTCATACAAGTCGTGATTCGTCTGACTCTTTACATTGACCAAGCGTTACTCAGGACAGCCGAAACGACGGGAGTCACACGTGGAATTCAAAATACGGTACGCCTTTAAAATACAAACAAATTCAGAATAAAAAATGCCTCTTTAAGTTCGGTCACATTCGAATTTTATAATCCTGCTATGGGCTGGTAAAACTTTTAACATGTGGGCCGTGGTATTCAACAATTCGGATGTGGCCCGATCGAGGAACGTAAAACTTTCAAACTAAATCGCAGTGATAACTTCTAAATCAGACGAGATTACCTCAAGTTGAAAAAGCCCTGGAAGTTCGTGTCTTTCATCTTAGTCGTGTGTTTCATCGTGAAAAAGATTTTTTCCTCGCTCCGATTCCTTCGAAAATATAATTAAATATAGTAGACTGAAATTTCAAAAAACGTCATGACCTTTTACAGCCTTTTCTTTGCGAGGCGAGCTACGTTCTTTTGGAGTACGCCAGAACTGCCATGTTCATGTGGATGTTCATCGAGGGTCTCTATTTACACAATGTAATAACCGGTGAGTCGATTATTAAAGGAAACAATCGTCCTAATAATCCTGCCTTGGATGTAGAAGACAAAAAAAATAAAATTCAATTTCGGTTAAAATGTTTTTCAGTCACCGTATTCCAGGAGACTTCCTACTACCGGATGTACCGGTTAGTTGGATGGGGATATCCGGTATTGATGACCTTGACATGGGCCGTTGTAACGGCGTTTTACTATCGCCCATCAAAGTGAGTTCGCTTCTCATAAGATCGCTCCCTTGTTTCAATTTCTTCAACTGTAAGACCATTTTTTCGGTCGGGCTAAATATATTCCAATATGTTTTGCCGCAGATGCTGGTGGGGATACAACCTAACCCTTTATTTCTGGATCCTGGAGGGCCCGAGGCTGGCGGTTATATTGGTAAATAAATCCTACACTCGATCGATTTATTTTTCCACATCGGTTAGTATATGTCGTCGTAACTTTTACTGTCGCGAATCTCATCTGCCTAATTAGTGTTCTACCTTCCGAAAATTCCTGTGCACTTTTTTTAGCCGGTAGTCTGTAATTTGTGCTAAATTGCGGAGCATTGAATATCCCGTTTTCCATTTTTCGGCGAAAGTTCTTCCACACATGCGTGAGTATAACAGCATTCAAGTTTACCAAAGTAAAGACAATTCTACGTAATTATAAAGATTAGAAAAACAAAAGAAGGACTGAGTTCAACTCGTTAGCAAGCTTTTTTGGTTAATTACATTCGTCCCTGACGAGGGATCAGAAAAAAAAAATATAGGTGTACAAAAAAAGCACCGAAGAGAGTGAAGATAGAATTAAGTTCGGCGTGGTGTTCGGAGTTTTAGATTGAGTTTCACCTACCAACAATGTTGGACCAGCTGCATTCGCGAACTTGTAATCTCAAGATTTCATTTAAAACAATCCACGTGATGTAGATTGTTTCGTGCAGGATCTTTTGTGCGAGTGCGTAGGAAAAGAGTCTGCTATAATTTCTAATCTAATGTATGATACAGACATTCAGCGTTTGAAATATCAATTTTTTAAAATTCTCTCGCTGCTCCCGCAGTTGTAGGTTTCTCGAGGCATCGATCTACTATAGCTTTGCGTTATAAGAAAACGCGGCGGCAGCGGCGGCCAAGCTATACGTATACCCGCTAGCTTTTCTTACATCTTGGATAATTGAGTTCGCCTGGCTTTATACGGGGAACCTTATAAAATGTGTTTTTAAAATGCTTTGAAAAACCGATACCTCGTGCCTCACGGAGAAGAATAAAAAGTCATACGTTAGTACACTCCCCTATTACGTTATACGCTACGGCGCGGCGTCAACTTTGCTCGCAATTCCGTACCCGGAAATTATAGCGACGGTTGCATCACCGCGGCATCTCATTAACCGATGACAATGTCGATTCAAAGCAAGCTTCGTTTTGCCTTCCGTTCTACCCGGAAGTCCCGTCTCCCGGAATTAGTTCATCGCCACCTGAATGTTCGTGGACTTTATGAACTCCCATAGAAAGCTACGATATGTTATTCTATTTATACTATAAGCGCAGTGAAATTTAACCGTAGATATAGTTGCAGGCGTGAGTGTGAGCGTGTTTTATTACATGGCATGATTACTCCGAAAGCACTGAAAGCAATGAGCTTGTCAGCTATATTGACAAAGTTGTAGCTGTTTGACGAAGATGTAATAAGCTTGCAGGTACACAGACGCAACAATTCTATTAGATCGCTATCGAGCATTCCATGCCGAATCGCTTTACCCCCTCTGACCGCGTCCGTTCGATATCAAAATAAAAAAGAAAAAAATTCTACGAGCTTCTTTACGAACTTTTTCCGATAGCTTCCAATGTACATATTTTCTCACGTCTCAACAACGGTTCGAAAAATGAATGAGATAAAATTTTTGACATACTGTGCAAATGTTATATGGGATTGATTTGATATCGAATGCGCGGTACATCATATAACTATTGCCAGGTTATTTCTCTTATTTCAATTTAATACACAGGATGGCACAAAACGTGGTAAATCTAATCAATAATTTGCATTTCAATAGTTAATTGCGAATGCAGGCATTCGACTGCAGCTCCTGATATTCGAACAGTTTGATGTGAAAATCACAAACGGGATAAAAAGGAAGTGCGGTGAATAACGATTGTCACTATGAGGATAGTACGTGTAACGTCCTTATTTATTTATACTTTTTGATTTTTTTGCTCTGTTTGTTAATCAACTCCGATAAAGCACGTATGTGCTCGATCCTTGATAATTGCAGCTCACTCGGTTCACGTCTATTATATATTTTTTATTTCATTCTCTCCTTGTTTATTTCAGCTGAATTTCCTGTTCCTGTTAAACATCATTCGCGTTCTGGTGGTTAAATTAAGACAGAGCCATACGAGCGAGATCGAACAAGTTCGGTAAGTGCAGATCATTTGTCATTTTATAATAATCAATGTCCTGACTCCTGATCAGAATTAGATTCGTGAAATTAATAAAACTAAGAAAAAAAAAGGATTAAAAAATTACGTGAACTTGAGCAGTTTTTTCATTGCGTTGTGATCTTAATTATTATAATTTATTATTTTCCAATGAAGCTATAGTGAATTTTGACGGTTTCAGGAAAGCTGTCAGAGCAGCGTTGGTTCTACTTCCGCTTTTAGGTATAACGAATTTGATTTCAATGGCAGAAGCACCGCTGGACAAGGCAGTCTGGGAATTCGCGTTGTGGTCGTACTTGACGCATTTCCTGACCTCGTTTCAAGGGCTCTTTGTCGCTAGCCTTTATTGTTTTCTCAACGGTGAGGTGAGCGATATTTTTGAGAAAAAATTTATTCGAAGTTGGTGTTTCACTCTGTTCATGCCCGGATCAAAGTGAAGCTGATTTTCTTCCCCGACTTTTTCCTACATTCGCGTGGCAGTTTTTAAACTTATGCATTCACCTCACTTGTCCTTATTCTTTGATTTTTTCTGTTCTGTACTTTTCATTCTTTCATCTGTATCCTTGTATGGTTTCTTTTCGAAACATGGCTGCTACCAGCGCGTAGTTATATAAACGTTTTTAATTTTTACGCTCGTCTGAGACGCCATTTTTTCTTTGTCTTTTTTTTCATTTGTGTGTTTGTTGAATTCAGGTAAGACTGGCGCTTGGCAAGGTTGTCACAACATATCTTTCTTCGAGGGGAAACGATTTCCGAAATAGAAGACAATCTACATACAGCGCCTGTCACCCACATCGAATAACATCGAGTGAGTTATTATCAATTTCAAAAAACCAATTTTGGTACTTCGCTAATTACCCGGAGAGGTGATTACATTTTGGTCAAGAACAAAAAATTTCTATTTAATTTTGCTCAGCGATCCAAGTGGAGGAAGATCATTCGAAGGATGATCTACCAAGTCATACGAATTGGACGCGACTTTGTTGTCCAGGAATCGATATCCCGGTTCCAGAAGAGCCAGCTGAGTAAGTCACCCTATTGTTGTAATAAACTTACCATTTGGAAATTTCAATCCAAATTTGAACTTGAACTTGAACGGATATATTAGACGAGTTTGCATGCGTCGTTCAAATAGAGAGGAGAGAATTCACAGTTCGGTATACAAAGGACGAAATTAACAACTCTTTCCAAAACTAAATATGAATGGGTTGGGGTTAGCCCGGCGGAGTACAAGTCCAAACTTCTCGGTGATTACTTGCGTACTTTCCTTTTGTCCGTACATTGAGAAAGCATTAATAAATTACGTGATGAAAATTTAAACTTGTAAGTTCACATCACTCGCCTTATGATTCTAGCATGAAATTTTCGACTTTCAGAACAACCGTCTGACCTTGGTGGAACCGTAGCTTTTGTTTCGGACGTCAATGGGGTTGACGACATCGTATAATTTATAACGCGCGAAATATCGTATATGTACAAGAAAATTTGACCAACCGAAAAATCTGATGTAAAAAAAATTGATCGACAAACAGTTATGGGAATATAAATATTATGTAAATTAATCAGATGAATTTCGATACTCCTAACCAATAAATTCTAATAGCGATTACGTAAATCGGGCTTTCAAACCTCCGTTGCCCCTTTCTTCATTATACAGTTACACAAATTTACGTAGGTGAAAAAATCCTTCTCGTTTACGCATCCGATTGATTTTTATTATGTTTGAATTGTTTTTCGAGGGTCGAAGCTTCCCGCTCACTCACCGAAATGGGAGTACTTTAAACTAATTTTATCTTGTCGTCTTTTCTCTTCTTTTTTTTTCTCATCGCCATTTTGGATATGATATTGAATGTTGATCCCGCTGGGCCTTTAATATCTCCGAACAAGGGTTGCTTTTTTATGCGCATTGCTATACTATTTATTATCTAATAATAATATCCAGTTAGAATTCCCATATGAATGGGTTTAATTACTTGAGTCTTATAAAAATGTGTATTATAAAGAAAAAGAGAGAAAAAAAAAAATTAACAACGCAGTTCCTATAATAAGATCAGCAGTTATCGCCTTTACTATAATTACATACGTATGCGGCTGACGATTAGCGAAACTTGATTTTTGTATACCTATACACAAAGGAATAGCATTTTAAAGTAGCCACTGTTTCGCGATATCGATTACCCAGAGGGTCCAGAGCAGAGTGATAGGGTCGTCAGAGTATGCAGGACGATGAAAGGCCGCGGGATGGGGTTTAACATAAGTACATGTAACGTACCTTTCATGGGAGCTTTTTAAACAGGAAAAGAGTTCCTTTAATTATGACCTCGCGATCTTGTTCGTAAATCTGAAGGCACTCGTTCGAAAATTCTACACAAAAAGAATCAGAAAAAGTGCTGCACCGTTTAACTTTGAACTTGAAAACGAGAATTGATCCGTCGAACCATTAACTTCGGAGACCACTTTTCAAAATGGACGTATGGATATAATAGAGAGGAAGAAAAAAAAAGAAACAATAGAACGACGGTTTAAGGACGACCCAATTACAAAAAGGGGCTCGGGAGTCGAAACAAATGTATGATTAATTTTTCTACTTTCCTTTTTTTTTTCTTTCATTTTCGATGGGAGGTATAGAAAAATAAAATACACAGATATGATGAAAAAAAGAATTTGCGCAAGATAATTACAGGACACGAGTGTGGTGAATATTAAGAATGTTAATCTTCGTCGTCCCGATGTTTAATTATTGTTACGTATTGTATAAGTTTTGATGCAAAATAGTATTTTTATTGTGCGTATATATGTATATTATGTGTGACGAATTCCATGTTCCGCATTTAAACGTTACGAGGTATACATGTTTTGGAAAGAAAGAACAAAATAAGAAATATATAAATAAATGAAGAAAATGAAAACCTGCGATCTTAGAAAACTTGTTCTGATCAATTCGGACGACATCGAAAAATTTTACTAAAATATTTACAGAGAAATTCGAATTTAGGCTCGTTGAGTAAATCGTAGTTTGTGAAAATTTGATGACGTATGTAATTACAATATTATTTAATTAATAATTGTATTAGGTGTACGTTACATCAATCGATGCGGCTTATTTTTTTGTCCCTAGATAATGATTGAGAGACTGTAATTAATTATCGGTCAATTAAAAATACCAAAAAAAAAAAAAGAAACACACAAAAAAGAATAGTAAATTAAATTAAATTAAATTGAACGAATAAATAAAAATGCTTGTAATGTTACGTGAAATTTTTAAACTGTCCACTGAGTGGTTGCAGATGACAAAAAAAACGTGCGTGCCTATATGTATACATATACAGTATATATTATTCCGCAGTGAAAACCAAGTTTAGATAATATTATATAATATATATATGAATTATATTGACATATAGCCATATAGACTATAATGTAATCGATTACAAGTGCTCGATTCAATTTAATTAAAAGTAAAATATTTAAGGCCAACTTATCAGATTTCATCGACAAATTGCGCTACAGATTAATAATACCAATAATGAATAAATTATATAATGTCAATATATGCTGTGTTAGAAATTGCCTTCCAAGATTTCATGTTAGATTTCTGTTTAGTTCAATGAGATGAAGTAAAAGAAAAGAAAAAAAATCAAGATAAAACTAGTGAACAGGTAAAATAGATAAATAATAGATATATACAGGCATGATTATTATTATACTTACATTATTCTCCATGTTTAGTTATAACCTTAGCATTGGGATAAGATTAATTTTTCTAACTAATTGTACAGGATGTAATCAATTGAGTGTAAAGTCCAAAAAAAAAAAAGAACAGAAAAGAAAAAAAAAAAACACCAGTGCAAATTATGATATTTGTCTGATTGATTTTTGATCAATTTATCTTTATTGATGAATTTTACTCGTTGATTTCTATCGTTATTTCTTTCGTTTTAATTTCATTTTTGTACAAACAATCGAGATACTGATATTATTCGTATTGAGAAATGAAATGACAAAAATGATGGGTATTATTGTTTGAAAAAAAAAAAATTTCTTCAATAGAAATGGTGCACATCAGTATGTTCATACACAAAATATACATAAAATCGCTGTAATGATTATCAAAATATATAAAGACGTTTAATTATTTGATTATTTGCGATAATCACAATATTATGTTTGAGTGTTATATTGTGTATAATATTGAGCGTTTCGCTCGATCGAACCGTATGATATTAATATCGTTATATTATTGTTATAGTGATTTCTACTTTAATTAGTTTCTCTATCACAGATCTGTTCTAAGAGTTCCTATACATAATGACGATTCTTTTACTTTTTCATTCATGAACGAGCTATCTTCTCCTCTTCCTATGAATTATTACTCTCTAATTTTGGTCTAATCAACGAATTATTGATATTGAACATCATTTATTCAAATTATTAAGATCGGATTTTGTTCCTCATCCGACATGCAAAAAAATTTCGTTCATACTTCGTATATTGTGCTAATTAATACTTCAATGGATTTTTTTTTTCTTTGATTTTTTCTGTCGTTTTCACCTATTTCCGTTATCATACTACCTATTATTACTTTATTTTAAAATACTTTTCTTTCTCTATTCCCTATCTATCTACGGGACAGAGTAAATTTTTACGTAAGTCGATATTAGATGATTCATTTGAGAAAATAATCAATTTCGATTATTCAATACGAATGTTGAATGACGACCTTTTTTTTTTTAAATCGAATCGATGTCAGGAAAATTGATCTCGAGTCGTATTTTTTTCCTATGAAGGAATATATACTGCGACCACTTTCTATGCCTCCGAAATCGAAGCATTATGAGGCCACAATGAAGCTCTTAGATTTTTCAAAATTCATCGTGAAAACTCTTCTCTGTATCGACCATTTTACTGTCGAGGAATAAATCCATTTTATTTAATATTTCCGGCAGACTTAAATCACCATCACCGTTCGCATCCGAAAGTGCGATGAGATGCTGAGCCTCCTGTATAGCGTGACGAGGATTTCTAGGGTCGATGTACATCTGCGAAAATTAGATGAAAAAATATTCCCAATTATTAATTTATCAGTAATTGAAATTTCAAGTGTTGGGTTGATTTTTTTTTTTGCTCACCAGAAGCTCCGCGCGGTCGGCTTTTCCATCTTTATTTTTGTCTATTAGGTGCTTGAACTCTTTCCGACGATCTTCACTCCCCGGTACCGGTTTTTCTTGATCATCTCCAAGGTCGAGGCCAACGCCGTCGGTTGGTAAACCAGCGAATTCATCTTCGGTCAATTGCTCATCACCGTCTCGATCTGAAATCAAAAATTTCTAGCTCAAGGTCACGCTCAAAATTATATCCATCTTCCTAGATCTATAACCGTACCGAATTTTTCAAACAGGTCTTCCACCATCTGAAGAAGAGCTCGATGACTGCTTTCGGGATGTGTGAAAGCTAGAAATTCATCCAACGCGAGTCTTTCGGGATCATTTCTCGCAGCTTCTGCCCAACGGGCTCTGTCACGCATTATGCTCTCCTTCAGGACTCTCGATAATTCCGGATGTCGTTTGTTATGCGAATTGATATATTCTTCCGAGAAACCGTGAATCTTTAAAAAATGTGCGTGGTATTCGTTCCAGGATATCTCCCCTGTAAATACATATGTATGTAAACGGTGTACAATATATCGTCAGAAGAGCCGCAGCCTCATTTTTCGCATATCAGTATGAATAATTTCAAAAAATAAAAGCCTGATTTTTCGACTCACCGTTTCTTGGGTTATTGTCTATTGCAGTGAAAAGCCCGATGTTATCTGTCATGGCTCGGTTAACATGTTCTTTAATTTTAACATGAATCCATTTCGCCAGTTCTCTGATATCCAGGAGATTATTGTCGTCGGTATCAGCTCTTCGAAAAATTTCCGAAAGTAGATCCTTCGGCTCCTGATTATCCTCGAGTTTTTCAACTTCCTCGATCAACTTCTCGTCCCTTTTATCCGGAACGCCAATATTCCGGTAGTTTTTCTTACCATTTTTTTTAACCGAAATACCGGCAGCCGAAGATGGTGTCTTGATGATCTTATCATCTACAGAATTTACCGCACCCCGGAACTCGCTATCAACATTTCTCAACGTCTCCTCCAAAGGAAGACTTTTTAATGGCAATCTTTTACTGTAATTGACAAAGAAAAAGGAGAAGTATATAACTATCGGTATGAATATCGTCCACCGTAAAAATTGAAAGCTGGGAAGTTTTCCCTTTATAAAAAAACACCGGTACATGTTTTTAAATCCTTCTATAAATGTATTTATCGTATTTGATTATCAAAAAATTATCCCTTCAAATTGTCATCCATCATTCGACTTCGCCACGATTATTTTCCCAGTTCTAGATGTTCCGGTAAAAAATACCGCGTAATTTTTAATTCCTTTTATCCTTTGAATATCGCAGCAGCTTGGCTTGAAGAGTGCGCACAATTTCTTTCCTTCTTTCATTTGGCAAATATAATTTACAATTTCCACCTGTATAATATAATCTCTTATCTCGATTGATAATAAAAGATATGTTTAGCAGCCGAACGATTAGTGGATAAAAAAAAAACCAATCCAACTGTCACGTGACATAAAACACTGTTTAAATAACGTTACACGTTGAAATCAGTTCTCGACACAACTGCAGCCAGCTGCATGTCCAAAGTACGTTGACGCGAAACTCGCAAGAATTTCATTTCACCAAACCACATAATATAATATACGTTTATGACTGCGAACCACAACCACACCGAGTATGATTGGCTGTGCACCGGTAACGAAATTAAAAAAAAAAATGATTAAAATAAATTGAGAAATAAAATAAAGAAATGAATAAAAAAATTATAGAGAGTTTATAATTCCTTGTGCCAGGTTTTACTTTTACGTATATACGTTTATCGCACGATGTGTATTATACCGTTTATTTTATACGCAGCGTACGGGCACGTTATATACCTGTCCAGAAAACGTATCCAGCTATCGATTCACTTTCACCGCGCATTTACGGTATATTACTTCTTGTTCAGAACCCGCCGCACCGCGACTCGAGGCTCTCGCAACGTTTCAGGTTCTCGTGCGCGGGCGTCGCGACGCTCGATCTCTTTCACTATATGTCCACTCCTTCCACCGGTCTCTGATATCACAAATTTATACGCGCATGACCATTTAATGTCACGTGTACTTGTACGTTTTTTTTAATTTTGTTTCGTAAGAATCAAAAAAATAAATTTCAAAAAATAAATTTACTTGTCCGCGAAAAACGCGGTGGTCTAGAATAAGGGATATAAGGCTGCGGGATTTTGGGCTCCTTTTATAGTTTAATTTAATACTTTTCCATATGCATAGTATACAATAATAAGTAAGTACGTATTCTCGCAGTTTTTGGTTTTGATTATACAAATAATTACCTATGTAATAGCTAGAGTGGAGTTGCGCCTCATTTCCACTGGATGAATTTTTCTCTTCATTTTTTTTAATTTTTTTTATTTTTTAAATAATTAATTTGAGGTAAAAATGATCGTCGAATGAGCGAATATAGTATACATTTTTCTGAAACTATGGGGATGTACTTGGGGACAAATGGGGAAAAACGGGGATCATATATAAAACATTTTTTTTCAAATCTGCTAAATACTTTCAAACGATCCGCCATTGTATTCATTGAGTTTCCTCATCTTCGGGTTACCTGCGCAGCAGCTAATAAATAATTGTGGTTTTCTGATCAAATTTGATCCCGCAGGAGTTGCAGCAGCGGCACTAACAGCGCCACTTTTTAACAGCAGATATTGCGTATTGATGCAACAATAATTATATACGTGACCGTAGCGATTTTTGTAAGTTAAATCGCACATATTTAACAGTTTCATTTTCACTTTCCGGTCTTCTCGTCGTCCAGATCCAACGCAAGGTTCGTTACACCTTGCAAATTTTTTTTTCCCGCTTTTCCATCGCGTAATCGAAGCAGCGCCCGTATTGGCGGACTCAAAAGATCGTGATCTAGATTCCCCGGATCTTGGGGACCGGTGAAAAAACTTACTAAAATACCAGCAAATACTGTGGTCAAGCAACCTATCATGCTGTACCACAAATAGCTCACCTTAAAGTACAGAAAAAATAATCGTTTAACAAATCATTTCATTCTTTCGAGGTTCATAATGCGAGCAAAAAAAAAGAACTCACTCTGTACAACGCGAAGACTTCTTCCGCCTCGTCATCCGGCTCCGTGGAAAGCCTTCCAAGTGTCTCGTTCAAGCAAGGACATTTCGCGATGGAAACTGGCTTTGACTCAGTGTGAATCTGCCCGTTTATCGAAGCTATTTGCGCCCCTAAACCGATCCAAAGAACGAGAGCTAAGCCAAGAATTGCTCCGAACATCGCTCCCCTGGCGTTTGCCCAGGGGACGAACATCCCCAGGGAAAATAACCCCAAGGTCACACCGCCGACCATTCCGTTGAAGGACAGAGCAACCTACGAACCATCGCACGTAGTGATCAGAACTCCTTGGAGTTTAAATCGAGAAGAATTGTTTTTTTTTTTTTTTTCAATTTTCTTTCAATCACCTGTAATACTCCACCTAGCCTTTCAACGACGAAAACTAGAGCGAAACTTAACGCACCGAAAAAAATGCTGATCCAGCGAGCGTAAATTGCACCTCGACTTGGCGGTAATTCGATCTTAAGCAAACCTTGAATAATATCTTCGCAGGTTATTGCGGCTAAAGAATTCAGTGCACTGGCTACAGTTCTGCAGGATAAAAGATGTTTTTTTTTAAATAATTGATCAATGTGAAACATAATTAATGTGCTTTTTTTTAACGATGAGATTCACTCACCCTAATGACGCCGCGAAAATACCAGCAACAAAAAATCCGGGAAGTCCTTTGAATTCGCCCATAAAATTCATAACGTAAAATGGAAGAAGTTGATCACTTGCAGTTATGTAACCAGCTTCGACAGGATCGCAATCCTTGTAAACGCTGTACAAGGTCATCCCAGTTAAAAAGTTTACCGTGTAAATTAAAATTAGGCCGACTGAGGTCACCCATAGCGCCCTAAAAATAATGAACAACTAATTAAGTCTTGTTCATGTTATGAAAATTCGATATATCTTTTCTCACTTGCGCGCCTGCCCGATCGTCTCAACGCTCAGATATTTTTGAACCGATGCTTGATTGCTGCAGAACATCGTTGACCAGTAAAATGTACCGCCGACTACAACGCTCCAAAAACTATGGCGGACCGTAGGCGATGTGTCCATATTGAAGAATTCTAATCTCCCAGTCCGATTGCTGTCTTCCCAAATTACTGCACCACCCCCAACCCAGGTCATCCCACAACCCAAAATCAAAAATATTGAACCCAAAAGAACCGCGGCTTGGAACGTGTCCGTCATTATTACCGCTTTCATTCCGCCCTGAAAAATAAAAGCACAGATTTTACGAGATTATGATCGAAATCTCCCTTATTTCCAGGTCATCCAGAACTTGGACTCACCTGGGAGGCGTAAAAAATGCAAACAACGTAGACCACGGTAACAGCTATGTAGGTGTTGAGGCCGGTAACTATGAGGAAAGAAATTTTCAAGTGATTTAAGATTTCGGAGGATTTTATTTTAGAACCAAGAAACTCACCCTTGCTGAGAGCCAAAGCTGGTGCGTACACTGCAACCGACGTATAAAGGACCATTTGTGCAGTGTACAGAAGACTGGCGAGTAATCTACAGTGTTTATCGAATCTCAGATTGAGATATTCGTAGCTCGAAGTTAACCTGAGTTTCATATAAACTGGTAAATAAAGTTGCGAGGTAATAGGGACGACGGCTACGAAGGCGATTGAGGTCATCCAGAACTGAGTCCCCTGGGGAAATGAACCTGACATGTTTAAAAATGTTTGCTTCGTTTGCACTGCAGGATCAGTGAAAAGAAAAAAGTTAATAAAAAATTTACGAAATTCTCCACTCACCTGGTTGTACATTTCCGCAGGATTTCCTAGCAGTTCAATTGCCGTGATGAAACTAGCCGCCAAAGACATCGCCATTGGCACAGTTCCCATGCTTGAACCACCCAATAAAAAATCCTGACTTGTTTGTTGTTTCTTCGTAAAAAATCCGTAGAACATTCCTATACCACATGAAACAATCAGCATCGCGGCTAAGACGGCGTAGTCAGCGACGGAAAAATAATTTAAAAGCGCCGGATGTTCGTCCTGACAAATTGAGAAAGCATCTTTTTCCGATTCTGTCTCATGATCGGAAGATTTTCGCTGTTCAGCCGATGAAACTGATAGACCGATGAAAAGGATCAGAAGCTGACGGTTCATCTTCGCCATTTTCTTTCTTTTCTTTTTTTTTCTTATTAATACCGCTGCAATGTACACTATTCACGTAATCACCTCGTCGATGGGTTTTATAAGTCCAGCTTACAATCGGTTCCGGTGTAGGTTTATGTTTCTGTAATCATAATTCAAAAATACTTAAACAAACGTACGCGCAAGATGAGCAGCTGTTTTTAATTGAATATTTGTACAGTCAAATAACAAACTGTATGACTTTGTTCACGTGAATGATTATTGGGTGAGAATATTTTAAACTTTGTAGATTCCGATCTATAGTTCAATATAAGTTCAAACTTTTCGATACTTCCTGCAGACTTCGCAAGAAGAAAGAAACTACTTCAGTTATTTGTTTCACTTAAAATGCATACAGTGTCGACTATATGGAGAATTATTTTGCAATTGCGATACAAGTACATACGAGGAGGAAGTTTAGATCTTGACATTAATTGATATCAATTAATTTTCTTAACACGGAATTGCTGACTAAATTGCATTTTGTGTCACGGTCTAGCACAGGATGTTGTTTACTCTTTCGGAGGTGTCTGCGGTAATAGTTATTTAAAAGCAAAATGTACATTCGATAAGATCAGTTGGCATCGTTCTAGCTTTGTTGATTTCAATCTACAACACGGGTCGCAGGGGGATTGCAGTCGGGTGCAAGATTTAATTATTTCTGGTTGCAGGCAGATTGCACCAACGCGAACTGAATTTAATTGAACGAAAGAACGGAAAAATACATCATTTTAGACCATAATATGCGCACTTTTATGTAATAATCACATTGTCCAAATCAGCGGACTGACAATAATCCGAAATTATATGAAACTGCACTCGATAAATCAATCATATCTGACTAACGACATTTAAAAATATGTTTCCACTGAAAATGAACTGAACCGTTACGTATTTTTACCTCTCTTGCCCCCCTCGAATCGCAAAAGTATTTTGGCTACGTTTTTATAGCGTCCATATATGACGGGGTAAAAAGCAGCGAATTTGAAGCTGGATTATTCTACTGATTGTCTGGATGTAACGCATAAGATCGCAGTAAAAAGTTTCTTTGTTAAATTTGAGTGAACTATTTCAGAAGGTTTTAAGAAACAAAAAGAAGATTTCACTAGATATGTGGCAAGTTTTCGTCAAATTTAAGAGTGAATAATAAACGACATGTTTTAATTTTAGCGGGCGCTTAGAATAACGAATGCTGCACTAAGAAAATAGCAGTGCAGTAAAGGAGATTAAAAGAACGCGGGCTTAAGACTGTGATCTTAATTGCTTGCAGTGAGCCTTTATATATCCCCTCCGATCTGGACGTCTTACAATTTAACGATAACTCTCATCTATGATCAGAAAATTTATTTGGTATGCGACCAATTGCAATAATACAAGGTTTTTTTTATTACTCTTAATCTTATACGTCTTCACTCACCGAAAATCAGAAAACCAATAAATAATATTCTAATGATATCCTCGTACAAAAGAAGCGTACAAGATATGGGGAGACACAGATTGTGTAACATTAGAAAAATCACGCGTATTATGTAAACATCTAGGTATGAAATTACAGAACTCAGATAACCAGGATCGTAAATTTGAATTTCGAATGATCGATGAATACTCGAATGTCATGAGAGTATATGAATCATGTTTATACATTTGATGCGGTGTATATGTATGTACATTACACAATATTTATTATCGCGATTTTTCAATTCGGAAGTTACGTACATTATACAGCCAATGTTAAAACAATGACCAGAATATAAAGTTGTGTCTTTTATTTATTTCGTATCCGCATGCAAATCGTGCAATAAAATTTGTTCTTCCATACGGAATCGACACGCGACACACGTGCTTTAACTCAACCAAGTCGAACAATGTAAACATTCAACAACCATCGACGTCATTCTGATCTGCTACGGGACGAGTTGTAAAAAAAAAGGGAAGAATTTTGTGTATTTCACAAATCAGTTAGGTCGTTAGTAGAAAATATCCGATTACAGTTTAATTTTTCTGTTTTCTTCAATATACGAAAATTAGGCATCTCGAGAAACGCTCAGAAAATCTGCAGATCTACAAAGATGTGATACATTCGCGTAGGAAGTTGCTGATGAATTAATTAGTCGGCTTGGCGCAAATTCCTTGACTTATAGTCAGGGCAAGCTAAATACGGATGAAGGGAGGAAAGAGAGACGGCGGAAAAAGGGCTGGTGTACTCTTTTAATTGAGTATCAAGTACGAAGAACTTTAAAGAAGTATGTGCAAGAAGCATCAACAAACTAGAAGCGTCGCCCAACAAGCTATATGCATGCATATGCAAGATGAGTATATTAAATTGAAACTGGTTATATCCAAACGCCTCTGGATTAATCCGGCAAATATGCATTCGTCGAGTTCTAATTGCTTAATTCGTACCGATTAATTTTAGGGACTCTTTTCGATTAGTCTTCATCTATCGAAACATATCAAACACATTATGCACTTCAAATTTTCAACCGGAGACACGTGTAACCATTCCCACGTATAATCATATGCTCCGACACGTGGACAGTGGATTTTTTTTTTCATCACAAATTTGAATTGATTGCATAATTGTTTGATCGCTTAATAATTGCTTGATTATTTTTTGAGTAGTCGATTAAATTTTCTGTGGATACATCTATAAATTAGTCACTATTTCAGTTACATTTATTATACTTACGGATCATTTTCTGAGCTGTTATTCAAGACCGAGAAGATTTTGAAAAGCGGATAAAATGAGACTGGCCAAATTCACAGTACTGAATAAGAATAAATATAAGTATAATACGTTGAGATTGAAACTCATCTGGTATCTGCCGTCATAACATCCGAAGATTAGCTTAGGTCAGTAAATTGAGAAATACACTAAAGCACAGAGAGATAGGAGGATTTTATCATAAAATATAATAGGTACCCAAATAAAAGAAGGTTGCTCTGTCAGCCCTTGAGATATGAGACGTGTTTCATGTAGTTTGGAAATACTTGACAGTGCGGAATGTTGGAGAAGAATTATCGTGAATGATACTGAAATTCAGTTTAAGATGAAACTGCAGTGAATATCGAAGCTGCACTCAGTGCGCGAGTGGTACTACGGAAATACGTGTAATTTTGATTCAGATGTTTTACACTGAGGGATCCGAAGAATTGATTAAAATTATTTTTATGCTCTGTATTCTATATTCGGGATGCACGCGACATTCTAATCGACGAATTTGTTGCTATATGTACTCACGATTTCTATAATAGTCAATTACACAAAAATACTCTGCATCTTGCATGCGCATTTCACGCGAAGAAGATAATTAATTAATTAATTTGCTTTCAATCTTCAAATTCACGCAATCTCAATTATTCGCCAATAACAGTTCACGAATTCGTCCTTTCTTTGACGGTAAAAGTATTAAGAAAAGCCGGATACAAATGTGTAACGGTATTTATACCATTTGAAATAATGATTCGCTACGGTGTTACGGCACGAATAGCGCGAAATTGGTATCTTAAATGGTAACAGCCACCTCCTGGACAATTAATTTCTATCAGTGGAAGGATTGTATCATGTTTACTCCACGGTGATCACACATAAACAAGGGTCAGGTAAAAGACTTCGAGGTACAATATCCAGAAACAAAATATTTTCATTTTCAAGGAGCAATGCGGATAACAATAAAAGTGAAAATTCCGATAAATTTAACGAAAAAAAAAGTAACGGTATATTTATTATGCTGGACATCTTTCATAGATTGTTTTGTACAAATTCAGTGATATGGTTTGCTCACAAAGATACAGATATGTACGCAGCTGCTCACCCCACAGCTTACGGTTCATAATACTTTTACAGAGCTATAAAGCGTACGATAGTGAATGATTCACTAAATATATCTATTAACGTATTTTGGACTCGTTTGGAAGAATATCTTTCCAAACAGTATTGTCTAGGACGCTCAAGATTCCTATCTCGAACTATGATCCTCAAGTTTGTACCCAACTGTTTGTGAGGTTGAACATTCTATTCAGTCAAGCCTCAGGCTATAAAGTTGAGTTCATTCTCTTTGAATAAGGCAAAAGAAAATTATTGTCATACAGTTCTTTTCTTCAGTTGAATATTTTCTCAGATTAAAAAGTCTGATTTCCCTATCCACAGATTAAAGCATAGGTTTGTCCCGTTAATCTGAGAACCCCCGGAAGACTCGCTTTATTAATTAAATTAAATACCCAGATCCAATTGATCAAATGAGGAACAAGAAAAAAAAAACAGGTTCAAAATTCAGTGTTCTTAATTCCTGCAGGTGATTCCCGACCTCCTGCAGGAAAATTATATTTTGATGGGAAGCTGTACTGCTCGGTGACTTTGTCGATAGATGCAAGAGCACGACGCGTTCTTATCCGGTTCGCTAGCCACGGTATGAAAAGGTCTGGATCGAGGTCGTCCTGCTCTTCTTTCATGATAATTCGCGCTACGTTGCTAACAACCAGACCGACGACGAAGGTAACTAGAAAACCGATTGTACTGTACCACATGTACGATATTCGGTAAAGGTAAAAATAATTCGTAGAATCCTCGGCTCTGAGTGCGGCCGGTACCCTAAAAATGAAACACCAGTTCAATCTCTGTTCAAATTTTGGATAGATCGAATAAATATAGGTCAGAAACAAAAATCTGAAGAATTTCTTACAACGTTGATGCCGTAGTCATGGCCTGCTCAGCTGTAAAATTTGTGAACTTGGCAAGTGTAGAAGCGCATCCATCAATTGTAGTGGGAAGCTTTGTGGCAGCTGGACGTGGAGTACCAAATCCGATCCATAAAGTGAATGCCAAGGCCGTTAAAACTCCGGTAACAGCACCACGTTGCGTTGCCGATTCCGTGAACATTCCCAAGGTAAACATACCGAGCAGAGGACCTCCGACTACTCCAAAGATCGTCAAGCTTGCCTGTGTTTAAAATCATATTTCAAGTAAAAAAAGAAAACAGCTTACAATTTTCACTTGCCTGTTATTACCTGTAAAATTCCCCCAAGAAACTGGGCAAGGAATGCCAAAGCGATGCAGATTAGGCCAAACGTAAAGGCGAGCGATTTACCAAAAATGGTTGACTTAGCAAGTGGAAAATCTTTACCGGAACATTTTTGGTACGCCGGTTTTATATAGTCTTCTAAAGTTACGGCGGCAAGAGAATTCAATGCTGCCGAAACTGTACTCAAGCCTGCACTGAATATTCCTGAAAAACGCAACCAATCTTCTTACTCCAGACTTTTCGCAAATCTAGAATTCGAAAAAAACCCTAGTCGGAACTCACCCGCAACGAATAGTCCAGGTAAACCTGGAATCGAGCTCATAGTATCCATTACATAAAGAGGCATGAGCATATCGATCGATGATATTCTTCCTTCTAAAATCGGATCACAGTTATAATACTTGCTGTAAATCGATAGTCCGGCGAAGCATGTTGAGAAGGACAGAAGCATCAAAATTGGCCAGTTCAGCCAGAGAGCTGTTTGCGCGGCTTTTAAGCTCCTGAAAAGGAAAACAGCGACAATCAGTTGGATCACATTAATGCAACCGTGTCATCCACGGTGATCGTTATATCTTTGACGAACGGAAGTTTGGACCCGATTGAAACATTTAACGTCTAAATCGCGGCTAGCGTACTTAACGGTCAACATTCGCTGAACTTGAACCTGGTTGACACCGTAGAGAGATAGGAATGTGAAAAGTCCACCGATCACCAAACTCCAATAAGTATGCCGTTCCGTCGGGTCCGGCGATATGCTGGGAATAAAAACAAAAATTCAACATCGATGATGATCCACGGTTTAGATTTACACTTCACTCACTTATCGAATTCCAGGCGACCACCTTCGCTGGCAATTCTCCAGATCTCAGACAACCCACCGACGTCTATTGCAGCAGTTATAATTATGGCGAAAACCGCGACGAACATCAGAACGCTTTGAAATACATCTGTTATCAAAACAGCCTTGATTCCACCTATGCTGGAGTAGAAGGCGCAGACTAAACCGATTACGATTATACTTCCGGTTTTTGAAAGACTCGTCGTAGCTTCCAGGGCTAATGCTGGGGCGTAAAGAACAACACCGGTGTAAAGAAGAAGCTGGATCCAGTACACAAAACTTGTTACCAGTCGGGCACCCATTCCAAATCGTCTTTCCAGGTACTGCGAACAATGATTTTTGCTCATTATCAATAAGATTAATTAGAGTTCCGCTTCAATTACTCCAATTTTTTGCCCCATACCTCGTACGCGCTGGTTGCTTGAAGTTTGAAAAAGACTGGAAGGAAGCCGTAGGCAGCGATGGGGGTTCCGATACCATAGGAAATGTTTATTACGACAAATTGTGTACCGTAGGTATAATTTTCGGCGGAAACACCTAGAAGGGTAATGGCGGACATAAAAGAGGCCATCAAAGCTATTCCCACAGGAAGAATGCTCATCGATCTGTTTGCAATAAAGTATTCCTGTGGATGGAGAAAAACGATTATCACGTTATATTGAGGAATCCCAATAAAGTACCAACCTCGCCGTGGCATGCGACAACGAGCAGGCATTTCTCATTACTATCGCGGTGCGAGAATTAGAGGTCATAATAAAATACGGAGATTCTTGTGGTAGTCTCTTCGACCATCTTATCTCGAGGTGCTTTCTTATCAACGGTAGACCTATACCGCTCCAATTAATTACGCTCGTGACATTATATTTGCAGACATTGTACGGCAACATGATTTATCAATTAAGCACCAGTGCGGGTACTAAAGTAATCCGCGGTATATGATTTACGATTTTTTTTCGTTCGGCATGTACATATAATTAGACGCGGTTTGATAACAAAGACAAAGATATTGAGAATCAACAACTCACGTCGGAAGTTTTTTGTCGACCACCAGTAAATCTGTAATAAATGCCGATTCCTGCACTGATGGCGAGCATAATCGCCATGACCAAGTAGTCGACCCATCCTAGCGTTGCAGTCATTTTCTTTTTCCAATTTATTTATTTTATTTTTTATTGTCAAATTTTTCCCATAAAAGGGAAAGTAGACCAACACTCCGAATACTTATGTGGTCTGCCGATCTGAAAAACAAAAATTGCAGCTGCAGGTGATTTAGAAAAAGGTTCTTACGCAATTTCTTCTTGATTCAACAGGTGGATAGTTAATGAGGTTGTTGCATACATATAAATATCAAAGCTACTGTAAGGTACTTTGAAATTCGGGTTCATGGTGTTCAGATATATTTCAATTATTCCTTTTTCCGTTAACTCATTATGCGCATATTAGTCAATATGACATTATTTTAGAATACATACAAGGAAAACATGCAAGTCAGATGCACAGTGAATAATGTAATCTCGAGTTAGCCTTTTCAGCCAATTGCTTTTATTGCTAGACAATCTATAGATAAATTGAATTGAATTCAATGCGTCCTAGATGAGATGGATGGAATAGCTGATGTTGCTCAATTATAATTCTAATAAATTTTTGCCTCCGATTGTTTATTTATAATATATCTATGAAAACAAATGATCTTATTTCGTCAGTGCACATATGTAATTTTTGTATCCTATTTACAACTGTAATAAGAAATAGGACTGAAAAAAAAACCATTGATAACAAAGCAAAGCAGTTGAAATATTGCACAAATGGAATATATTTGATAGTGTAATTGAATTTCATTGTACTATGAGTTTATGATGTTACGAGCACGTGTACTTTTCAAATATAATAATGCAACTGTAATCGAATGATTTCGAAACATGATCAATATCGTTATTTCGTAAACCCCGCGTATAACGGTCGATCATGTGAGCCAGATAAAATTATGCAAAACAAGGTAGAGTTCTGTACCTGTATAGTGAATAAATGAAAATAATTTCACCTCGCCATAAGAATTTCAATAACTTGCACTTCCGCACGATTTTGATAGATGAAATAGTCGGAACTAAGTCAGAGATCGTCAAGGCCGGCTGACCACGCACTCATCACCTTGCCGACTCTACTACTTCTACGAGTCGTCTGACTAGGACAAGCCTAACCTTAGCATAGCATTCTTTCCCAAGCTTGCAAGTCCGAAACACAGAGAGAACGGCATGGGAGAACGGTGATGTCGGTGGCGAGCTGATATTTATCGCGCATGCGTTTTCGTTCGCCTTTGCCGTTGCGTTTTATTCTTTCTTATTATTAAGATATAATAAATTTATTTTTCTTAGATATATCTTTAATCCATCAATTACGTAATTCGATACAGTGAAATGGGACAACTAATTCGCGCGCTCGAACGCACGCTATCTAGTAATGGCCATGTACCGCATTATCTACGCTTAAGCGTCAGTGAATATTTGGAAAAACTTAATTTATCATTTTCGGAATTTGTAACAATACAGAATGCAGTTATTTCCTCAGCTGCATTATACCAGAATCGCTTACTTGCAAAAAAGTGAACGGTCTTACGAAACTTGATCGAAGCGTTCCAATCAACATAATTTGGCGGGCAAGTTGTCTTGTTTTACTCAAAGAATGATCCATGATGATTGAACTTTTTTAATATTAATAGCAATTCTTTCACGTCTGCTTTCACAATGTATGAGTATCATTTCAAATGATTCAGCTGAACGTTTTTTGAAATCATTGACTGAACAATATTCTTCAGTCAACGTTCAAATCAAACTCTCTAATCAATTGACGATCGCAACAATGATGGTCGATGAGTCGAGAAGAAGTCGTGCCTCGAACTTTTACAAACATGTGAAAAAACTAGCTAAGTTACACCTTTCAAGAATTCCCAATAGCAAACTAGTGATACGCAGTGATCGGTTCGAGAGATTAACTGAAGTCCGAAATGTTTCAAAGAACTTCTCTCGAAGCTCTGATGGAGTTCTTTTAAATTTCCTGAAACTACAACAATAATTATGGTCGTTCTAACACGTGTCTTAGGTTATGCCGCACGTCAGGTATGATACTTGACATTTTAACAAACCCAGTTTTGTGATAAAAGTATTGCCTCCCAGTTTATTGTTCGCATCGCATTTTTTCGACAGTTTAACTTATCGGAATCAATAGTATCACAATAACCAAAAACGATATGAGTTATCATCTGGCTAATTTCCATGACCCCTCTTTCAGGGTCCTAGGAACTATCTACGTGGTGCGTTTATGGACTCACTGCGTCTAAACGTAAAAGGTGGTGCTGGTGGAATGGGTCTACCTAAATATGGGGGTTGTGGAGGTCGTGGTGGCAATGTTTATCTCATCGCTAAGGAGGGCATAACTCTCAATCAAGTTAAAGCTAAGACAAGATCCATGAAGCTTGCAGCTGGATCAGGTAGCCACAGCACAGCAAAACAAATCATAGGTCAAGTCGGTGAGGATATTACACTCCCAGTGCCATCGGGTGTAACAATTCTCGATGATCACGGACGCCGCTTGGGTGAGAGAAGAAACAATCTGTGATTTGTACTTTAGATCATGACTGGAAATGTTTTCATGCTGATTTCCAGATTTTTATTACCAATCACAGGTGAACTGGATGAACCAGGTAAAAAAGTGATTGTAGCTAAAGGAGGAATTGGGGGATGCCCTGAAACTGGTTTTAGTGGACAGAAAGGACAAAGCCATGCAATTAATTTAGACCTAAAGTTAATCGCTGATGTCTGCCTGGTCGGATTTCCGAATGCTGGAAAAAGCACACTGCTGAAGGCTGTTTCTAAAGCAAGTCCTAAGATTGCAGCATATCCTTGTAAGTCACACTTGAAGATAGAGATCCTCAAAACTTTTGTTTTCTGGAATAGCGATTTCTCATATGCTTCCAATTTTGCAGTTACAACGATTAGACCAAATGTGGGTGTCATAGAATTCAAGGACTATCGGAAAATTTCGATCGCAGATTTACCAGGGCTCATTGAAGGTGCTCATGTTAACATAGGGATGGGACATAGGTTTTTAAAACATGTGGAAAGGACAAAGTTGATGTTGCTTGTCGTTGACATTCAAGGTTTTCAATTGTCTCCTAATCACACGGCAAGAAGTTGCTTTGAAACGATAGTTTTACTCAACAAAGAGTTGGAGCTATATAAGCCCGAGTTATTGAATATGCCTGCTATTCTAGTTGTAAATAAAATGGATACTGAAAATGCCAAAGAAAAATTTAAGAAGATAAATCCAATGATTGAGAACTATCAGCAGTGTACGAAAGAATGTCCTGAAGAGTTCCGGCCTGAACAAGCTTTAGTGTTTGACGCTATACTTTCATTAGCGCTAGGTGAAAATGATGCAAACGAGATCAGGCTGCTCAAAGAAAAGATACGATATGTACTTGACCTTCATGCTGAGCGACATGAGATGGAAAAGCGAGAGGAATACCCTGATTATGAGTTGATGATGAAGATGAAACGGGAAGCAGCGCAAACAACACCGACACTTGTATGAATAACTATTTCTTAATTATAATCAAAACTATAGTAACTTAGAATTTTTTAAATAAAATTGCGAATTTATAATATTTATTTACAGTAATTGGTTTATAAGTTATGTTAATCTCTTCCGTATCCTTGGATCTGGAAGTTTCACCCATTTACAACTTATTCGTTCGTTTGATACTATTTCACGCCAATCCTCACCAAACGAAGCCTTTGCATCAATATCGACCTTCTCTATTTCCTTTTGGTCTCTTAAAACACCGCGATCAGCTTTCCATCTCTCGACCCCATTCCAGGCAATCATAATTCCATTATCTGTACAAAGTCGAGGTACTGGCCTTAGAAACTTGTAACCCATTTCCGAGCATACTGTTTCCAGCGCTTCTGCAATATAATTATTGCAGGCTACTCCACCAGATACTATCTACAATAACAATTCAGAGATTAAAAAACTGTCTGTTCAATCGAAGTAATAATTTTCGAATTAATTTCCAGCAATGGAATAATCTACTTTTCGACAATTCATAAATTTCAATGAAGTTTGCCATGACTCCGTACCAATGTTCTGTTGCCTTCGGGGATGAGGTTTTTTCGATCAATGAATTCCATAGCACGTTGAGTTCTGTGACATAAGTGTCGTGTCAGAACTAGTTGGAATCCAGCACAGACGTCATATAGATCTGGTATCAGTTGGTCACCCTCAACCTGGTGGAGTAGTTCTTGTCTTTTTGCGTGTTGTATTGCAGCAGTTTTGATACCCGACACACTAAAATTGCAGTCTGGATGACGTGACATGGGTAGTAAGAATTGAAATCGATTCGGATCCGTGCCTTTGCTCGCAGCTGTTTCCATTGCAGCACCTCCAGACAAATTTGCAAACTCTGGAATATTTCGCAGCTTCAATCTACGAGCAATCTGAAAGACCGAACGAACTAAAGTGTCGATAAACATTTTACTTCATCTCTGATATTTATATCTTACTTTGTCAAAAGCTTCACCAGGAGCATCGTCTATTGACGAACCTAGCAGAAGAAACCGGTCTATGCTTTCAGCTATTGCAATCAGGCAATGACCACCAGATATCAGTAACACTAAAAATGGAAAATCTACCTGAACAATAAAGAAATGCCATTACAAAAGGACATTAATTCGTACTATGGGAACACAGAGTAAAACCAACCTTTTCAGTCATTCTAATGGTTAGAGCGTGAGCTTCCATATGGTGTATGGGAATAAATGGTAAATTTCCAATCCTGGACAAATACTTTCCAAATTCAGTTCCGATCCTAAGGGACATCGGAAGACCAGGTTTCACTGTTGTAGCTATCGCGTCAATATTTTTGAGTCTTAATCCTGCTGATACTAGAGTTTCTTCAACTACTTTGGTGATACATTGTCGATGTAATTCCTGGGCAACCGGTGGTATTATTCCACCATTACTAAAATAGCCAAAATTTTTTGATGATGACAGTATTCTACATACTAAAGTACTTTGTGAAGCCTTTCTACCAACAGTGAAGAGAGTAATAAAGGAGCAAAGTGATAACAAGAATTAAAAACTAATTGTTACTAACTCTAAGTGCACAGAACTTTGGGAATGCAATGCTTCTCCAAGTATCACTCCTTCAGTGTTTACGATTGCACAGCCAGTATCATCACAGCTCGTTTCTATCCCTAGTATAACAGCTGCAGACTTATCAGAACTGAATTTCTTAATGCTACTTAGTAGTAATTGTTTTACAGGACACGACCTTCCAAAGAATGTTAGGCCGGCATATGAGGTTAACATTTTGACAAACATAACGTAAAATGACACGTTCGGGTAAATGGCGATTCGGGAATATGGCTGGTCGGGAATATAGCGATTTGGGAGTTTGAACGGTTCGGGAAAATGACTGTTCGGGAAAGTGGCGCGGCCCATGGAGGTAAGAATAGACTTACCTCCATGCTCTAGACAGTCAGTAAGATGTCCCCACCGGGCTCCGTAGAAATCAGTGATCCCTACTTTAACACAGCGTGAATATGGGAGGGTAGAAGTACCAGTGACCGCCGCCATGTTAGTTACTTTCCGTAGCTAGCTGGCTGTAGATTTGCCACTTCGCCGGTGACCAACCCCATTCGGCACTTCGGCGCGGTCCCGCTGTAACTGATATGAAGTAAAATAACATTTTAGGAAGACGCATACATGAGGAGAATATTTTGAATATCTTACAAATATAAAAAATCATCCCGTACTATTATTTTGGAAAGGAACGCATCGGTAGTCGTAACGTTCTGAACTAATTGAGGACGTTCTTTAATCGGCTATAAACTAAACCTGTCGCCATGTCAAACCGTTTCGAAACGAGCAGGATAATTAAATTCCCACGATATCTGACGCAGTGATCTGACGTTTCTTGAATGAAGTATTCATCAAGTACGTGGACAGTAAAGATGGCGGGTGTCTGCTGACGTTTCTCCATTGGGGAGGCTAGTGCACCGCTCTCAAATGAATGACGAAAAAACATCTGGAAAGTTTATTCGGCCTGTTTTATATTAATTGAAAGTTATTGTTCAAGTGATTCCTACAAATCTTCGAAATGATGAACATGTGGAAAATGCGGGAGCTTATGGACAAGGCGTAAGTGAACGATTGTTCTGAACGCGTAAATAACCTAACCCTATTTCATAATTTACATTTCTTGTTTCTCCTGATCAACTATACCTTTCACCGATTACCTTGATATTCTTAGTTTTGTGTAATTTTCGATGAGTGATCATCGTTTGCGCTTTATTTCTGGCAATTTTCCCAACCTCAGGCGAGTTCTGAGGCTCTATTTTACTCTACTTCAGCTGATAATTGACATTAGGACCTTGCATTTTAGAAAACACAATAAAAATTTTAGGAAATATCATGTTTCGATCTTGACTCTGATTCCGGGCATGAGTAATTTATATGATTGTATGTCGGTTTAAGAGATAATTGTGAGATTGGCAACCTTGAGAATCACTGATAACTTCTAGAATACCGAAATGTCAGAATTTGTATAGCAATAGTAACAATTTATCACATCCTGTCTGTGAATTATAATTATGGTAGCTTTGTTGTCATTGAACAATTATCAACGCGCTAGCTTCCTGCTGTCGAAGTTAGTCAAGGACACGGTGTGTGCCCAGTAGATTTGTTTGCTTGTATGTTTAGATATGTAACATGTACTTGTGCATAATTGTGTTAGGTAGTATTAGGTAAAGAGAGGAGTCGGTGATAGTCAAACACACTGCCTGTAAACTTACATAAAGACTGATAAGGTAAATTGGTCACACCGAAGTTTTAGCAACTTGTTGGTCTAATCCAGTACCTACATGTTTAAGAATCGTAAATAGGATGAAAAGAATTCTTTTGAAAAAATTTGAAAGATATTTGGAAAGTATTGTTGTGACATAAAGATTTGAAAGATAAAAAAGTCAATCTTCAGTTCTATGAAAAATTTTCTTGGTCTCAAACATTTCTATTTATCCTGAAATACAACACAACTTCTTTAATTGATAAGATAAAGGTGTTATGAAATACAAATACTTGTGGATCTAGAGCATTCGTGTCTGGTATTGGATTCTAATAAAATACAGCCCTGTAGCAAGCACCATCGAAATATTTATTGGTTATGCAACGAGTACCAATTATGCCGACCCATGTCTTATGCGAATTTAATTTAGCCAGCAAACTTTTTATTATGTAATAATTCTATAAGAGGTATTGAAATACACAGCCGTTCATTCATGAATAAGCGCTGGTAATGATACACATAGATGAAAGTGAAAGTTGTTCAATTACGTACGTATAATTGAGTCAGGGGCTGGTGTGCGACTTTATAATTCTTATTGAGCAGCTACAATTGAAATTAAAGTACGTATGATCAACAATAATAATATTCCATTATTTGCAGGACGAATGTAGTAATGAACTACACAGACATTGAGGCTAAAGTGAGAGAAGCCACCAATGACGATGCATGGGGCCCAACTGGTAAGTGAAAATAAGGAAAGCAGATATAACAATGATGATCTTGCATAGTGTAACAATTTTTTTAGCCTCATGACTTCATGTAAGAAATCTCTTAATGTCCCTGTAAACTTGGGATGTGCCAAGTGAAGCTCTGTTAATAGATGTAGGGTAATAGAATTCAGTCCGATTATCACATTTTATCATACGTATTTCAGGAGCTATGATGCAGGAATTAGCACAAGCGACATTCACGTATGAACAGTTTCCAGAGGTAATGTCAATGCTCTGGAAACGAATGCTGCAAGAAAATAAACGTAATTGGCGCCGTACTTATAAGGTAATACAGATCTCGTTATGAAATGTTTCCAAACACTAAAATGCGAAATCTGTCCGATTGCAGTCACTCCTCTTACTGAATTACCTAGTTCGTAATGGTTCGGAACGTGTAGTAACATCTTCCCGTGAACATATCTACGACCTGAGATCCTTAGAGAATTACACGTACATTGATGAATTTGGTAAAGACCAGGGTATAAACATACGGCACAAAGTGAGGGAGCTCATAGATTTCATTCAAGACGATGACAAGCTAAGAGATGAGAGAAAGAAAGCTAAAAAAAATAAAGACAAATACATTGGAATGTCTAGTGAAGCTATGGGTATGAGATTTGGAGCAGGAGATCGATGGGCGGACAGTCCAAAATGGAACAAACCAACTGCTGAAGGTTACAATGATTGGGATAGAGAAAGTAAAGGAAAAGGTTTCGAAGATGGAAACAACAGGTTCGAAAAACAAAACCATTAGAATCAACGAAGAATTATTTCCACCCTAATTTCAATTAATTCATTACAGCGACGATGGGGAAAGAGAAGATTCGGATAATGACACACAATCTAGCCCAAGAAGAGGAGGACGAGAATATAGAGATACCACAGAAAGCATTGACAGAATTGCCAAAACTCCACAGTCTTCTTCACCTTTGGCAAACCAGTCTCCGGTAAAAACACCGAGAGTTTTTAAGAAGGTCGACTTAGGAGCAGCCGCCAATTATGGAAAAGATCAAAGTAATGTAAGTATTTTGCAAAGACATCGATGTGGAACGTAGTATTTCTTTGACCTACTAGTAAAACATTCGCATTTTTCTAGAAGCGCCATTAACATTTTTTAAATATGCTCACAGAATACCACGCCAACAAAACCAAACAACCTCATGACGTCACCAGTAAAAGAAAATAGAAGTAAAAATGATATATTGAACGATATTTTCGACTCTCAGAGTGAAGTAATAAACACAGGTCCTGGAGACGACGATGACTTCAATCCAAGAGGGAATGATCATACGTTGATACAGTCTCAGAATACGAATACAGATTTTGGAGACTTTGCTAGCGCATTTGGCGGCACCGCGTCAAGAGGTGACAACGGCAGTGGCGCCGATGAATTTGCTGATTTCACATCCGCCTTTGATGCTGGCGTTAACATTGCCAATTCTGCAAACCAGCAGCCACAGGCTCAAATTTCATTAATGGGTGCTACGATACCTAATATTGGCAATCCAATGAGCGGCAACTTGACCACACCAACATCTATCTCCCAGAACATTGGAGCACCAGCTTTTGGCGGTGCAATGATTCAAAACTCGTCATTAGGCAATAATCTTTTCAATTCTCTACCACCGCAAACACTCAATAATCAGGCGCACTCAATTGCTAACAGCAACAATAATCCAGGTGAAAATCTCGATGTTCGAATCGGCTTACGAATCATTTGAGTATCAATGCCGTTCAAATTTAACAATGAAATAAATCTCGCAGCATCTTCGAACACCGACCTTCTGGCGGACTTGGGTGGATTCAGCTCCCTGCCGACAATACCACCGATGATGGGCAATGTCAACAATGCAAACCTGTTCGATAGCTCAAACCCAGCATCGATTGATCCTTTGAATTTCAACTCAGGTACGAAAAAATCTTTTTATTAGACTTCCCCTCATATTTCGCTGCGTGTTTTGTATGCAATGAAATGGAATTCTCACGCGTAATATTCTTACTGGGAGAAGTAATGCCCCCAAGTTAGCGATTCCTTACAGCTTCAAGACCCGAAGAAGGAATCAACTCCAAATGTGCTGCAAATCAGCTATTGGAAACTCTCCACCGGATCGAAAGCATTAAAAGTCACAAAGACTCTGAAGAAATCAAGTCTAAAATTCACGAATACAAGAAATTCTTGCCTGGGTCTTACACTCCACAAAAATATCTCGGTCTGGACTCGAGCATTGATGTGGATGTGATTTTATATGGAAGAATCTTGGAGAATTTAATGAAAAAGTTTGACCACAATTGGCCGTTGCTCGGCAATAAAATGGACGAATCAGTAATGGATGTATTTGTCGTTGAAGGATCCACGAGTCTGTTGTTATGCGAATCTCTGACGATACTAAGCGATGCGTTGAAAGAAAGCCAAAATGAAAAAAACTCGCGCGTTATCTCCCTTATTTTGGAAGCTCTCATCAAAAGCGAGGCGGTCTGCTCTGCTCTCATAGATCTCTGCAAGCTGTCAGAGAGGGCTGCTTTGTCAAAAATAGAAATTGAACAGAATTGGGAAAGTAGCGTACAAATTCTAGCCTCGTTGCCTGACAGAGTCGCGAATAAATTGAGCCGAAATACACTCGCTACCTTCCGTCCTGAAACGTATTCCAATATTATTCACTTCCACATTTTGAAAACCATCAAATTTCTGAACCATGGTTTATTCAGATTTGACATCCAACCAGACGTTAAATGTCTTTCAATATTACTCAGCAAAACTGCATTAGTACTGAACAGGGCAGGCCTTGCTGAATTATCTCATGTCATCGTTGAGTGGTGCTTTGCCGATAGAAACAAGTCAAGATGTGTTGTAGAAATGATATTACACAACGTTAGTAGTCAGAGCGTGGAACCCATCGCGGTAATGTTTTTGAAAGAATGTCTACCTAAATTGGGTGTTCATAAGGTATTTGGAAATCTAATCTCTAATCCTAATTGGAAATACATTTTGACCAGTAAAATCCCCCTATTGTCTTACTACGATGACCAGTACTTACCGATTAATTTAATCTCATATTTATCTCACTGCGAATCTCCGGATCGAATTTTTGTCAAACTGCTGGTCCAGCTTCTGGAATCCTGGAGCAACAGAAGCATCTTAAATCACATTACGTTTGAGCAGCATCTATTTATCACTAAATTAATAATTTCTTCAATAAGAGAATTGGCGGACCAACTGAAGTCCACTGAAAGGAATACAGTGTTGAAACTAGTATTTGCTGGGACTCAAGCGCACCTTGAAATGGTTCAGCCCAAACTCAGAGCTATTGGTATGGTCACGGCGGAAATATTTACTGAACTTTTGAACCAATCTATGTCCGGTGCTGAGCTAAAATTTGAATACAATGATATGGGTGAAGAGATTATAAAGATGACAGAAGAGCTTAGGCTGACGAAAATTATTCGTGGTGAAGATAAATCTAAAATTGAACGCGAGATAGAATTGGTTGTAGGAAATCTCGAGTTTTCAGAACCTGGAGATAAAATGCTCTACGAACTTGGAGTCAAGTCAAAAATCTTACCAGATTTAACACGGGAAGACCTGAGCACCCGAGTTATCAAAAGCCATAGTTTTGATGAAAAATCAGAAGAGTCTGAGAAATCGGCTTTTGGAAATATTGGAGAACAGCAAAACCTCAGCCCCGCAGAAGATAATCTCGATAGTGACGACGATCTGGTACCTTACGACATGTCCAACGATACAAAAATATCTGAGAGAAAAAGACCGGCGTACTTACGTGACCTTCGTGATAATTTAACTGACCCTCAGGGAAAAAATGATCCAGATATATTTTCAGGAAGCTTGGAAATATGCGAGGAAATTATTTTGTCACAGCTCCCTGGTGACGACGTTTCTTTCGGTATCGAGCTGTTACAGATCCTCGTCACCCTGGGTGAAAACAGCTATGTGGAAAACTTCGAGAGCTTGAAATTCAGGGCTTGTACAGCGATCGTAACGGTCTTTCCAAAAGAATCTGCGGAATATTTGTGTAAAGAATTTCACGCACCTATGGGAACATACTCCATAATGCAGAGATTGTTTTTCTTAGATGTACTGCAAGAATCTGCAAAACAATTATCAAATATTGAACTCGGAAAAAACACCAAATCAGTATCTCCATCAACGAGATCGCACACTGATAGAAAGAAATCGAAGCCAATTTCGCTCTTTGTAGAAACTGACAAAACGAAGAAGTACGAAACGCTATTTGCAGATGATTTTGAAATTGATGAGATCACTGAAAATCAAGTGGATTGGGAAGACATAGTGAACAAAAGAATCCGATCGAAGACGAAAATATTAACGCATGAAACAAAACTTCCCAAAACTGCAGTCAACAAATTTGCTAATGTTGTATCTTCGTTTTTTTATCCCCTCATATATGGATTCGGTCGCAAGGGAGCTTTTCTCTGTGGTACCTCAAAGATCTATGAAGATCAAGATTGTATTTTGTTAGTGAACTTTCTGAAAACACTCTCCGTTTTAATGGTAGCTGCACAGAACTGTAATCTAGCTCCCAAAATGGGGAAGGAGATATTAGACTTGTCGTGGGCGCTTCGATACCACTTTGAAGGAAAAGTTAGGATAGCTGTTATCGAAAATATCGCATCTGTAATAGTTTCAAACCCAACGCACGTCCTTGCTTCAGAATTATCGGAGCAGATATTTGATGCTCGGACGTGGCTGGCTGATATATCGCAAAATACTTTCAGGGGAGATCCAAATAGCCATTGTCGGAGTCTCGCTGTGAACGTATTGGCACTGATCGATTCAATTATTGGTGCAAGCTTACGTAAACTTTGAGCGGAAGCTCTTATACTTGCAACAGACAAGTTGCTCAAAGTGATCTATCTCACAGAAGTTGTTACCAAACATTATTTTAACTAACGCATGAACCTGGAAGAATTTTGTATTAATATCAAATAAATTGACGTTTCCTAATACACATTCATTTCATTCCTCAACAGTTAACTTTTTAACTATTGTTGATCGTTTAACGAATCATGTTTTTCAACAAAATATTCCATGCTATTATTGTGACTGCCGATGTTACCAGAAAAGTCGAACTGACACTTTCACATGATCGTTATTAACTGTATATAGGTCTCATGAGTATGACCGGTGGTACGAATCTTCTAACGCCAACATCAACGAGTACAAAAGGACAGCCAACAACTGGTGCAAACGTGACACCGGTTGGATCGACCTGGGCCGGAGCTGGACTCAACATAGACTTAGACAATATAATGGGCAGCAAAACGAAACAATCTGGACCTGCACCGTCGATGAATCAGCTGGCAAGCAATAGCCCTCAACATCAACCAAAGGGTATTGGTAAGTCAAAAGTTGTAATAAATACCATTGATACTCGATCAACAGTAGCTTAAAGACGACAGTTTTCAATTGGTATTCCATTCATTCTTCTACAAAGAGGAATTTGTTTCAGTTATGCCAACAATGGGAATGGTTTCTCCGACGATTAAGTCGCAGCCGCATATGAACGCAGGATTCTTTCCGGCATTTCAATAAAAGATAAGTAGTCCCAAGGTAAAAACATGAAAAAACCGCATCCCTTCTCCGAATAGATATTAAAACTAGTTATTATTAAATCGGCAAAAGGCTTGCTGTAGTTAACCCTGCATACTGATAGTTGTATTTTTACCTAAAACATAATTGTGCGACATTCGAAACTCTGAAGTTTTAAACGAAAAAAAAAAAATTCTGTCAAAGGCGGTTATATTCTCATGGTAGTAAATAACTCCAAACTCAGTATTTGCTATAACGACATATAGGAAAAGAAGTATTGCTCGTACTTAGAATCAGAACACAAGTAAAACGTCAAAACCAATAGAATAGTAAAGCCGGGAATAAGATTCTTCAGTGTTTTTGGAGACTAAACAGGGATAGAGTGTTTTTAAAAAATACTATAATATAGTAGTTACAAGCCACTCGAAAATGAAATTCGTGTATATAGATTTATCCCTGCTTGAGGAAAAAAAGAAAAAGCACTAACGAGGAATGCCAAAGGCCTTGGGTACACTATAGCAGGTCTATGTTAGATAGGGACAGAAAGTTTGTATGAATTTAATACTATGAATTTAAAATGTGAGAGTGAAAAAAAATATTCTTATCTACATGAATAATAATAATAGCCGAGTAAGTGATTAAAAACTAACGAACTATCCTTGTTCGTTGATGGTCTTCATGCACAGTGGCAGCTCTTAAAGATACTCTTCAATTGTGATGCATACATATATGCTTTGAATATATTCGTACCCTAATAATTATTGATATAATACTTTAACTGTGGTCCCATGTAACGTGTGTGCAACGTTTAAAGTCTCAGCAGACATTTTCAACAGAAATTGGGTTCAATCAGCAATAACATTCGATACGTTAACTTATTGTGTAAGAAGATAAGATAATTAAAACGACGGGTACCAACGTTGGCTGCGATTCGACACATTGGACAGTTATTATTGTTGTACAAATTTCTAGTTATCATTTCGACTCGTTATGTATCAGATGAAGCTAAACAGGGCTCTTGGTGTGAACTTTGAATAATCGGACATGCGTTCTAATGAACTTTACCAGAATGCAATAAATACCGTTTACGCGGCCTCGCATATGGCTTTCGTAGCACAAATATAGTTTTTCACCGACAAAATGTATTGATGCGTAATGGCAGAATATAAAAACAATAATACTTATATCTCATACATACACGCCATAAATGATAATATCAGTGTAGTGTCAACAAATGTGTAGACTATAGACTTTGGCAGTTCCCCTAAAGTTAGTACAGAAGGTAGCGCAATAGCTTGTTTGATAAATACAATTACCTTAGAGGTATTGGTTTAAATATATCATTTAAGGAGGAAAAAATGTTGAATAAAAAAAATAATGAATATATGAATATATTAATAAATAATAGCCAAATACGTTGCCGTTGAAACTGCGAGATGTCAGAATGTTGAAAATATTGTCCCGTTGTGTATTTAAGGAAAAAGAAACAAAAAAACTTCATTCATAAGTGTATTCATTGAATATTTCATTTTCATCAAGATCGAAACTATAAGCTCGAAAATTTTGTACCATATAAAAAACAAAATTGTTCATGTTCATATTGAGGTATTTAGATTTTACTTATAAAAAACGTTTAAAAATTTGAAAAGAAGGGATAATTCTTTTCAAGAATTGTATGAAATGCATATCTTTCGGATCGAACCTCTAATGGATCAACGAATATAAAAAAAAGAAAATAATAACAATAATAATAGAAGAAATAATTATTAATAAAATAGAACGTTAAGTAAATTAGCCTTATTTTTATTGAGGAACCAGAAATATTAAGAATAGTTTATTGGCTTTGCACCAGGCAATCGCTGACCTCTAATTATAATGAAAATCAAACTAATTCGTGTGTTATCCAAGAATCTGATCGAGTAATGGTATTCATTGACCTGTTGCAAAGTCAAAGTTGGCAATATATTCCATTGTAGAATGATTCAACAGATTTCTTCGACTTTAAATAGTTCACAAATTTATATTTTTCATTATTTCACCTCATCAAGCACCGAAGGACCACACTATTACGGAGCTAATTTAGTTTATAACTTTATTCAACTACCGCATCGATTTCTACATACCCCATACTCTTACGTATGCATACACAATATGTACACATACCACTAAAAATGCACTCAAATTCTTACAACTTTGTCTATTTTGTTGGTTTTTTCTTTTTTTTTTCTTTTTTTTTTAAATCCGCTATCAAATTTCTTCAGCAGTATTCTATTGCATGTACAACACTTAACACGCCTGCCCTTTTTGTTTGAGACTGATTCGCTCATATTTTTATTTCCGATACACATTTATATCGAGAGCTGCATTTAATAGATAATGAAATATCGAGCGACTAATAATTTAAATATATTCATTAGCTGTGTATTGTACAGACACATCTGATGCACCGCTTTTTTTAATTTGCATGCAGCAAATCCTATCTGGCAACTGCATCGGTTTTTTTTGTTCTCTTTTTTTATGATAAATTATCATAAAATCTTAGTAGTATTTTCTGTTCGGAATTCATACGCACGATATCAACACCGTATAATATATTATTTTAAATTACTTTACAAACACGTTCATTCAGGGAGAAAGTCTATGTATATATGAATGTACTTATAATTATATAATACACCTATGTATATCATGAAAGATTAGATGGAAAATTGAAGAAGGTAACGCTGGAAAAAAATATTCATTGTTATAAAAATGCGAATATTTTAAACGGTATCTAAAATGTACTGCATTCAGAAGGTATAACGTCGAGACCAAATCTGTATCTTCGAGACATGGAGGCGGCACATCTATGTAGGTACACACAAATTTATACGACTTGTCAAATGAAAAAAAAAGAACAGAAGAACCAAGCCTTAGAATTATCATTATAAAAATGCAATTTTACACTAAATATAGCGTTGAAAAAGTTTTTTAGCAATGCCTTCGCATTGGCAAATATTAGAAACTTTATTTTCTACAATTATGATTTGAGTTCTTTTTTTTTCTAATTTTTATTCTCTCCTTGTTTCATTTTGTACAAATTAGAGAGAGGCGGACCTGTCGGATGATAGTTTAATCAATTATTAAAAATCTTAGGTACACACGAGATAATTTTAGGCTCTTGTATAGGCTGGGTCCCGATTGTATCATAATTATAAATTGTAACTAATGATTCAGATATTTATACCTGTTACACTCTAATTTTATCATATTAAATGCTCATTGGTGCTGGTATTAATATATTGGATGTTTCTAGACTTTTACTGTTGTTAATAATGCCTGATCTACCTTTCATGCAAACTTCAGAGGAAGCAAGCGAGAAAAAAAAAAATTTGGATTAAATTTAACATTGAATCGAATATGACACACAAAATGCAAAAAGTTTCTCACTAACAAAAAAATAGTTTTTGGATCTTACGGAATGCCAGGTAAATATGTTAAAAATATGTATATTTGACTACATTCGTTCTATTGGAGATCAATTGACTGGTAATTATAAATTATCTTGTTGGATAATCAATAAATATTTATTCGGGTAAGCGTACCAAGGAAGTTATATCCTCTTTTATTAACAACTAAAATACGTTGTTTCGAATCTTCATTACTTTTCTTCGATATTTCGTGAAAATGATTTAACATTATCACGACCAGACATCGGGTGTCGGTATCAAAATTATTTTTAGCTGGAGATAGATCGATCGATAGTTATCAGCACGTTCTTGCGTTGTAAATGTACTTCATCTATACAATAGTGTTGTATCAGAAGCTTACAACTTATTATCAACGCTGATAAGATTAATCATGGTCCGGCAAATACATACTATATATATATACAATATCTCTTCTTGCCTCGTAATCTAAAGTACTGAGTACATTGATTTCTACCCTTTATATAAACATCAAAATTTTAGTAGTCTAGAGTCGATTTTTGGACTTAGCCTCGTGAAAAGCTCAGTTGAAGAGCGTAAAATAATTTCTGGTATAGATTGAAAGTTTTGAGTAGGATCAATTAAAAGATGGAAAGAAAGATTGTTCCAGTCGATGGAGATTTAGCAGAAACCCTCAATAGAACCTATACCGGCATTCACCGCTCCGGTTGGGTTTTGGTTGACGGATGTTGCCTCCCACAATACTATGAAAAATTCGCCGATGCGATAGAAAATTTCGAAGTTCGCGACGATGATGTTTGGGTCTGTAGCTTTCCGAAGACAGGTGAGTCGGCATTTTGATTGACAGATTATAATGATCTACTGAAAATCGTTCGAAGAAGAATAATTATGTTTTCATTCTTCTAATTGGCAAACCGCTACAGTCCCACCGATGTCAGTTGGGATGAAAATTCACGATTCAGAATTTTAGTAAATTCATAATGATGACTTAGGTACAACATGGACACAGGAGATGGTCTGGTCAATCTGTAATGACATGGAATCCGAAGCAGCAAAAGTTAGAGTTAGTTTGAAATTTCCGCATTTCGAGTAAGTAGGTATATTAGAAAAACACAAAGCATGAACTCGTACCAAATTTTCCATTATCAACATGCAAGCGTGATGATCTATGAGATTACTGCACCTCAACTCATCAATGGCAACAAAAATGAAAACAAAACTGAATGGACATCATTTGAATGATTGTTCGGACCGCAGTTGCAGTTATTTGTGGGAGCCCGCGGCGTACTTGGATTGTGGTTTCGAAATACCATAGGTCTTGAAAGACAGTGTAAGTTACACTGCGAAATTGCCTAGCCCGCGATTCATCAAGACGCATCTTCCGTTCCATCTTCTTCCTCGACAAATAAGGACCGGAGAGAGGCGGCCGAAAATACTATACGTTACTCGTGACCCGAAAGATACTTGCATCTCTTTTTTTCATTATTGTTCACTGTTGGAAGGGTATAAAGGAAACTTTGAAGAATTTTGTGACCTATTTCTTGGTGATCGTTGTGAGTATCTTTTGTTTGCATGTTTATTGTAAATTTAATGAGCTATGATATAGGTATAATGATTGTTCGTTACGTTTGCGTTCACAGTAAATTATGCACCTTTTTGGCCACATGTATTAGGGTATTGGGAAAAAAAAGACTTAGACAACATGCTATGGCTGACTTACGACGACATGCAAAAGGTGAATTTTCAACTTTATATAAAAAGTTCGCAAAACACACGCAGGTGATCGGTATTATTCCGAAAATACCTAACGCGTTGTCGTTGATATGTCATGATAATCGGACAGCTTTGCTGAACAGGATCTGCCATCGGTATTGAGGAACACCGCAAAGTTCTTGGGAAAGAATTTGAATACTGACGAAGTGAAAACCTTGGAGAAGCACCTGAGTTTTGAAAATATGAAACAAAATCCAGCGGTTAATTACGAAGTAGTTGTCAAGCTGGCTCAGGCACTTACGCGAGTTAAAAATGAGGGCAAATTTATTCGACGTGGGACTACTGGACAGTGGAAAACAGACATGAGCCGCGAGCTCTTCCAACGATTTGATGACTGGACACGGAAAAATCTGGAGGGTACTACCTACTCCCTCTAATGAGTTAATAAAAATTTCTAAGACTAATTGTAAGCGGGAGCACTGATCATTTCATTTATCCAAAATTTTGAAAAAACCTCTGCAGACTGTCTTGCCACGATGTAAAAAATCAAAAAACTTATCGAATTATTCCCAGCTGTAATTAATTCATTGCAATTCTAGCAATTGACTGATCGAGAACAAAGTTGCGCCATAGATATATTTATCTATAGTTGGGTTATCAGCGACACAAGTATTGAAAAAGTATAAAAAATAATGTTATAGGTTACAGATCTGAATCTATAATGTATGGAACAGACTGTAAAAGGGTAAGGAAATTCCCATCGCCATTGATCAAAATTATTCACAATAAAAAGTTCACATAATTTCAGGTACAGGGAATATTTTGGTCGTATCACGTAATTTTGACACTAAAAATTAGGCCATTACGTTATCGATGTTTGTAAAATAATCCACAAAAGTTTATTCACGATTACCGGCTGATATTCCATTATCAATTAACATGGAACGGGTTTTACGGTTTCCCAAAATAGTTGTATATGGTTCTCGAGAGCTGATAACGTGAATGAACAATATTTATTTTATTTCATAGCAAATATATTGGACATTTACAGACCATTATTTAATGCCAGTGAAATCCATATGATCATTTGATCTTTTTTCAGATATGATTTCACGCCTTTCACAATCAATACGTTGACTGAAGACTTCAGTCAACGATCAATATGATAAACCAGCGTTCTTGGAGTTCTCTCCAATCCAATTATCGAATCGCTGGATCAGCTCAGGCGTCATTACAGACTTCCACTGATTAGTATTTCCATTTCTTATGAACGAACCCTCCTGATTGATTAGAAATAATTTTTTTAATGTTTTTAGAATTTCCTCGTGGTTTGCCGCAGGGTTTGCTTTGATGCTTGCAAAACTCAGGTGCTCCAACAACCCGGACATTTGATCGTCTGTAACGTTCTTGTCGAGAAACTTGCTAATTTCCGTAATGACAGATCTCAAATCCTGTGAAGCAAGATATTTTTATCAGTCCTCGTACTACAGAAATAATGATGCATACTAACTACGAAATTATATTTTTATCCACAATCCGTGTATGATTTTCGCTATAGTTGCAGGCAGCGTTTATCTTGTCAATGTGACTCTCAATTTTGCAACGATCAAGGATGCAAATTTTGACTTTTCCGTACATCAGTTCCAAGAAATAGAATTGGGCATCATTTTGAAGTATATAATAAGTTGTCGATTTAACGAATGTGCGTGTGGGTGTAACAAACACTCACCTTCTTCATATCCTCGAACGTGACGCGAAGAAAATTTTTGTTATTCCTTTGATCCCAGTAACCCTGGACATGCTTCCAATATGGCCCATAGTGAACTGAAATTTCGTTCAATCTATAATCAACCGTTCGATCGTCACTTCACCACAATTGATGAACGTACAAGCCAATAATGAAGCATTGAGAACATGCATTACAACATAATAATACTTGCTGACGTATTTCGATTAGTAAGATATAAATGACACGAATAGTAGGATAAACATCAGTGAGACCAACTTGTATCTGTAAGAAAGAGAGTGCTAAACTCTTCAAAGGTTCCATTAAATCCTTTCATTACCCTGCAATGGTGGTAGTAGGAGATACACACGTCTTTTGGGTTGCGGACAAGGTATATGATTTTTGGTTTTTTCTCTCCAGATGTTATTTGTCGGGGGAGTAGATGGAACGGAAGATGAGTTTTGATAAATCTTGGACTTGACATTTTTTCAACGTTATTGATGCTGTCCATAACAGATTCCGGTAACAGTTTGTCGGGATGACGTCGCGCGACAGCTTTGAAATCAAATACACAAGATAGTCTGAAATGAAAATAAACATGTTATTTCCAAATCAGAAGGTTCATTCGACTACTCTATCAATAATTTTTCAGACACTTCGTTCTTCGAATTGACTTTTTACTACAAAAAGAAGCTAGTCGAAGCACTAGCGATTTGAAAAGATGCGGAATAAACTTACTCCAAAAAGGGAAACCTTTTCATAATGGGTTCCTTCGCCTTTTCGTAGTCACAACCATTGGCGATACACCAAACCATCTCCTGTGTCCACGTTGTGCCTGATGATATGTGTTATAATTATCGATCCAATTACTTGAGTCACAATTCTATGCATTTTGAGAAAGACAAGACATATTCACCTGACTTTGGAAAAGTGCATAGCCAGACGTCGTCGTCTCGAACTTCAAAACTCTCGATTTCGTTACTCTTATCTACATAATTCTGTGGTATGACATATCCATCGACGTCTATGTAACCAGGCTGGTAGAAGCTGGTCATTGTTCTGTACAAGCGATCTACCATTTCGCCTTGAAGAGACTTGATTTGATGAGCCATTCTTCACGCGACTTAATTCTGCACTCTTATAATACCGTTTGCTTGGATATTCAACCACTTAGAAAGTTCTGAAGGTTTTTTACTTCGATTTTATAGGTGGTGAATCAAATTTCATTTTATTTGAGAAGAACGGCTAATGTGAACTACAGAAACAACGTATGTTTCATCTTAGTAAGCGTAGACGAGTAAAGTACTTTTAATTATTATCTTATCAATTGTTATCTTTAGATTCCAAATGACCTATCACGGTTTTAGTTAAATCGAAATTACTTCCCACGAGGGATTATTAACACAGAAACGTTTTTTAGTGAAAATTTCAGCTATTCATTGTAGATAACACCATAACTCATCAGTTTGTAAGTGAAGAGTTGGGCGCGAAATACGGTACCATGAGACATACAATAATGAAACGAAGGGCTGAAGTAAAAAGTATGGTCTGAATTACTAGGTAGATTTTTAGACGTTCGAGACTGTCCCGATCTAAAATTACCAGGTAATACTTGCACTACATTAAAAATCAAATCTTTGGTAGCCAGTCACTATTTTGAACATTTTTTACCTGCATACGTATAGTAAATTGTCTTGTTCTCGTGTCACGGTGGTCGGTGGTATCGGTGATGAAACTATTCTTCTGCAGCATAGCTGATATCGAAAGTAGGTGTCTCATATTAAGCGATTATCAGGTCATTCTTAAATGAATCAAGAGCCTTTTCATTTTACAATACATTTCTTCGATTTTCCACTATTCAATATACATAGAATATTTTTTTTTTTTCGTGTCAAATAAATGGATATGATAAGGTAATCATATTTTCATGCTCGTGAAATTATGAGCTGTTTGGCGATACATTATGCGATTGCAAGATTTACAAGTGCGTAAACATTAAGTTATAATAATTAGATAGTCAAACCAGTAGTCATAATCTATCGTAAAAACAGAGATTAACAATTTTATAAATGCAGTCAAGAGTGATATTTACAAAATTTGTATTATTTATAAAATCCTGAACTCAGGTGTACTATAATTTACGAATTACAAAAGTATTTATATGAAGTGCTAATCGACGAGAATTGCTTGTCTATTGGTATTATATTCTAGTTTGACTATTTAATTTCAACTTGCACGGTTAATTAATAGCGAAAATAATAAGTGAAAATAAACAAAATATATCAATTAATGTATCTTTTGTAATAATACAATGGAAATGATGTTCAGATTTGAATTCATCGTATCGTCTTTTTGCTGCAGCTCACTCGTCTTCCTCCAGACCCTTGGACTTCCTCTTCTTCTTCTTTTTCTTCGGTATTTCTTCTGCATCATCGACCTCAGCCTCAGCCTCAATTGTTACATTGTTAGATAATGTTCCGTTCGAATTTCCATTCTCCATCGCCTCGCTTTTCCTCTTCTTATCTTTTTTCTTCTTTTTTTTAGGCGACTCTTCTCCGTTTGTAGGAGGAGCAATCAGTGCAGCTTCTTCCAACGCCTCTTTCATGACGTCTATATTCTTTTTCGGTACATCACCAGTTTCGTAAAACTTCAATCTGTCTTCTACCTGTTGTCGTAACTTCTCACCGAAAATATTTGTTGGGGTATCTGTGAAGCAGTCAATTCTTGAAGCGATGGAGCACTTGTTTGCCAAATACCTGGAAATCCTTCCCTTATTTTTGGTCCCTGCCCTTCCGATGAACGTTGAATGGAAAAGAAGCCCATATTTTGGAGTGTTTCCCTTGGTTTTCAAAGCTCTGAAAAGAGCTTTCTCTGCACCTAATATCTGTACTGTGGACGCGGGATACTTAGCTAAGTTTGTCAACGACCCGGCGTGAGCAATTAGTCGAGCTCCAACTTGATCTCCAATGAGAGTAGCTAGATTTGGTGCTACACCAGCCATTTTTGATCTCAGATACTCTGCTAGCTGCTTTCTATAGTCTGCCAAGGCAATCACTCGGCCGGCAAACATTTCTATGTTTAATAAATCAACCGGACTTATGTCCATCCCCATGGAGGACTTTGATGCGTCAATTATAGCTTGCGCTTTTGCGCTATCCATCACTATTTCTTCAAGAGCCTCAAGCTTTTCCTCAGTGAGTTCCTTTCTATTTTTAATCAGCTGTGCTACCTTGGAGAACATGTAGTTCTCGGGAACTATTTTTACAAGCTCTGGAAAGTGGTAACTGTACCACTCACTGTAAAGGATTGGTAAAGTTTGAGTTGGAAAATAATTCGACTTTCAATGATCACTTATTCTCTATAAAGTTCAAGGCTTGTCAGGATTAAGTCCTATACTTACCGAATCCGCATACTGAAAGTGTTGACGTCCTTGTCCAGCTGATCGAGAAGCGCGATGCTCTGGATGATCATGTTATCGACTCTGTGTACGTTGAACTTGACCTTAGCCCTAGAATAGCTGTGTCCAAGACCAAGTTGAGCAACTCCCGAACTTTTGACGGTAAATCCTTTTACAAGATTATGGAAATGGAATCGAATTCCTCTGATAAGTTCTGGCACAACCCCAGTATGATCACATTTAATTTCAAGTGCTTCGCCTATGCTGGCACCTAGCTTGGGATCTCCAACACCAAGGACAATTTTCTTCCTCTTTCCAGGTAAACTGGAGTCCAAGAAGAGCTTCAGATCAGTGGGAATCACACCCTCGGATATACTGTTCACATTTTCTAGAGCAGTGAGGGCCGTTTTGAAAGGCGAAAAACCAATGAGGTTTACAACTGCATTGAAACGGGCAAGATCAGTTACGGAGGCTTCGACCTGAGGCAGAAGCATCCCCACCTCCTCGAATTCCTTGACACTGAACAAGGCGTATCCCGCTGCATGTTCAAACAGAACATAGAGTTTGGACTGCAAGAATTAATTGGATTATTTGAGGAGAAGAGGGAAGGTGAGTCTTGGAATAGAATTTATGTTTGGAACTAGTATAATTGATAAAATTGAATATGTATCAATGCCATATGAATACAGCAGTTCGTGAATGACAAAGAGTCTTAATCTGAGAATTTTTGAATTCCTTCGCAACGAAGGTAGAAGTGTTGGTAAAATTTCATTCTGATTTTTTGAAAATAAATACGACCGAAACCTCACAATGCATCACGACGTAGTGTTTGGATATGATGTTTACGTTAGACGCGTCTCAGTGTACCGAGACGTGCCAAAAGTAGTTTTCAGTGCGAATTTCAACACAATGTGATTATTATCTTTAACAATGATATACGTTACCATATTATCGGTGTTTTCAGTCAACAATAAACAGAAAAGATCTGACTGAACAATTTACACGCACACGACATAGCCTCACTACGGCCATGTGCACCGGAACTGACAATAACGCCATTTTTTTAATGGGTGCTGAGACGCATCCGGCACAGTCGAAAATCATCTGCGCAATAATTCAAAAATGATTAGGCCATGAAAAACGGACAAAAAATATAAATTTCAAGTCATTCGTCATTTTATTATTATTAAAATATACCAGTACATCAACTTAACGAAAGTATTTTCTAACACTGCAATCGAACATAAAATGCATAATCACGATTTCTTGAAGAAGTTAAGCAGCGATGCCTGCTTCTGTTTGATAGCGTTCTTAACTGGAGGTTTAGAAGGCGCAGCTGATGGTTTGGTCGATGTTATCTCTATTTCCTCGTCCTTGTCTGAACAGCTCTCGTAAACATATTCCTTTTGTGTAACCAAGTATCCATCATCGTCCATGAATGTTTTATCAACCAATTTGCGCACCCTGATTCGTCCTCCTTGAACCTTGATTCTTGGCGGCGAAGGCGATCTTGCTTTTTTTTCACTAACTCGAGGTTCAGGGGGACTAGGTGGCTCCTCAATTTCCATAGACTCGTCCTCGCTGCCTGATTCATCACTAGATACAACAACAATCCGCTTTCTTTTCTTACTAATATTGTTGCGTTTTGAAGTGCTCTGCCGCTTTTTTGCTCTCAAAGATGTGGCTGCTTCTTTAGTAGCTGGCATACTCGAACTAGCAGCTTCATCCTGGAATTTTAATATTTCAATTTCCATCACCTCAGGCGATCCTTCTTTCTTCTGATTGTCGATTACTTTGACCTGCTTCTGATCTTTGTTGCTCTTTGGCTGTTTTGTTGCGACCTTATGTGTTGTCTCTTTAGGCTCAGTTTTAGCTGCAAACCAGGAATTCTTTGGTGGAGCAGTTGATGGGCAACTGCTAGCTGCAGAAGCCTTGGTCTTGGTATTGTTGGATAATTTCGTTGCTGAAACCTGTTGTTTTTCTTTTGCCTTAGCAAACATATTATTGAATGCACTCATTTGTTTTGATCCGTTAGGTTTTGCAGTTGGGGTCGTTGACTTTGCTGCCAAAGGTTTACTCTTTTGTTGCTCAGTCGCTTTAGCTGTAGGGCTTGTTTGTCTCTTGACAATTTTTGTATCGGTAGATTGAGTGGTTACTGTAGATTTCATATTTGGCAACGGTTTACCCCACTGTAAAATTTCCATTTCGAGTTCGGACCTAATAACCGATGCTGAGCAGCGCACAGCACTATGCTGGGCATCTCCATGTTCAGTGATGGCGAGAAGCTCTAATTGTGGAAGGGTTTTTTGCAGACTGTAAATGTGTTGGGATACTATAGTGGCAAACCTTTTCTTAGCAGAGGGTAAGTCGGCCTCAGTGACAACTTCGACCCGCATTCCTCCATCATGCAGATGTCCGATGAGTAGAAAAGTTGGTGAAACTCCATCTTTTTTGCCACGTCGCTCATCCCAGTATTCAAATAAAATCTGCTTTGCCAAGTTCACGTGGATGTTCAATTCCTTGCTTAGCCATTTATACGTTACCTGGAAAAGTTGTGTCCACAATTAATTGTAATACAACTGACTGACGTTTGGTAGAGGTTAAAATACGTGATTCAAATTACACTGCAGCTCTTCGAAAACGAAACAGATATATTATTCTCGTTATAGAAAACTAATTGTTACCAGTTTGTCTTCATCGTTGACATAAGAAGCAAGCGCTTCTAAATGTGAATCAATTTCTTTCCGGATCATTTCTGTGATGATTCGTCCCGCCAAATTAGACCAAATATTTTTCAAGGGCCATTTATCGAACTCTCGAGTCTCGGATGTAGCGATCGAGCGTCAGATGAATTATCGCAACTTTGCATCATATCTGTACGGTTGGAACAACATTGAAGCTGTCAACTCTGTGGGATATTGAATGACTGATATCAGATACATTTAAAAATGTCTCATGTGCAATATGTGGACGAACTGGTCAAAGAATATTTATTATTCCGAGGATTTAGTCAGACTCTAAAGGCCTTTGATAACGACCTCAAAGCTGAGAAGGAAAAAGGATTTAGGGTAAGTTTACGAAAAACTCTCATCTCAACCACTCGGTCCAAAACGATTATTATCACCCACAATCGGCCCACCTGTCAGCCATAAACAATTGTCAACTTTCAACGGAAACCAATCATTCTGATTGTCATATCGTTTCAATTACTGTGGTTTATCCATTCTATACAAATAATATTTTTTGATCCAACTTTGGCCTATCATTCAAGGTTGACAAAATCGTGGACCAATTAATGCAGTACATTTATAACTATGATTTGAATGCGCTACGAGAGTTATGGGGTCACTTGGATTTACGGATGTTTTCTCGTTTGGAGAACCACTTTGCCCCGGGTATCCGGAAGCTGGAGAATGCTGTGCTGAAAATGTATTTGGTGAACGCTGCCGTAAATAACAAACAGGAACGTATTCAGGAATTTTTTACAAAAATGGCACCCGAACTTCAGGGGCATTCCGAATGGAAGGAATGGTTTGGTACGCAGCTTCACTTCTCTGATCATCCTTTGGGATTATGAAGTAACAATATTTTACTTAATGTCAAAATGAATTATTTCCAGCCTTGCCATTCATAAAAAATCCAGAGGACAACCCTGTTTATTCTGTCCACTTCAGCAGGCAATGGCAGGACACGATGCTAGTTTCCTTGCATAACTTTTTAGCTACTATATTCCAGGTGGATAAGTACATTACTTCGGAATTCTCCAATTTGATGTGGCAACCGTCAGGTTCATTTCATAAGTCGTGTCTTTTTTTTCGTAGTGCATGCCACAGCCGACACTATTAACAATAGATGAAGACTCTGTACGACTCAAACGTCTTCAAGAAGAGAATGAAACTCTGAAGCAGAGACTTGGGGAGGCAGTGAAATCAGAGACAATATCAGACGTGAATGCAGGGCCTGTACCTCAACATCCGCCAATTATGGATGACTTTTACATTATTGCTCAGTAAGTATTTGAATTGAACGCTTTCTTTGCAATCTCATCCATGCAATTTTTTCACCACATTAGAGAATCACCATTGACCGAGAACCCAAAGACATTGAAGAACCTAATAAAAAATATAGGCGGTGGTTCTAGTCCGATATTGGGTAGAAGGCCTATAGCAAATGTTAAGAAACAGTTTGAGCCTGAGCAAATTACCAAGAGACTGAACACAAAGTGTAGGATGAATTCCCTCAGCAAGTCAGAGGCTGTCGCAAAGAGGAGTATGAGCTGTGATTCAAGGCTGAGTAGTTCCAGAAAGAGGGATTCTTCTGCTGATGCTGCATTTGAAAGGAAAAGCAAAGAAACAATTGATGCCAGTTACTTACTCCTCAGTCAGGTAAAGAAGAATTAAAAAAATTAGCGGAAAATCATCGAATTGTGAATGTACCTCATTTTACAGGAGGAATACACTGAACATAGGACATCAATAATTCAGTGCAAAAGCAACGCGAGTGGTTCCTATGTTGCGACCGGTGATGCGGATGGAGTAATTAAAATATGGACGCCAATTCCAATCCCAAAGTAACAGCAGTTTTCGTCCATCATTTCCTTATAATTATGAACCTGATGTGATATCGTCCAATTGTTTTTTCTCAGAACCGTCGCTACATTTACATCAACAACAGCGAATTCTAATAACGCGATAACTGCTCTGGATTGGATATCGAAGAACGAACGATATTTTTTGCATGGTGATAACAACGGATTAATCCAGCTACACGATACACGGGACACTAAAAAACTATGGGAAATCCAACACGAAGGTTCCCGGATAGTCACTTTGTTGTGCAATCCAACAGAGTCAACTTTCATTTGCTCGGTGTCGAAATCCAGCGAAGGGAAGCTGCTTCTCTATGACATAAAGACCAAAAAATTAGAGAGAACTTTACCCCTGGAACAAAACTTGACGGCTCTCTGTTCCACTTTCAATCACAATGGCCAACTTCTTATAACTGGCTTATCTAACGGAAACATAGTTATACACGATCTGAGGAGGAACGAGATAATAGACAATTTCAACTGCCATTCAAGCCCAGTTATTGACATTGAATTGATAAATGACTTCACCAATATATGTGCTCAAAGCGAGGATGGACGACTATGTCAGAGGAGTTTAAATCAAACGAACAAAAATACTTGGGAGACTAAAGTCAAAGTAGAAAAAAATGCCGTTCACGGAAAATTGTTCACCTTTGACCAAAGCGGCAGTCATATGCTGCTTTGCACCCAGTCGGGTGGTAACATTTATAAGGTAAGCGAAAGCACAGGTAAGCTCATTTCATTATGCTCCCTGACTTCTTGCTTATTTTTCATCTCTCCTTTGTTTTTTGGATTTTCAGATGCCACCCGGTACACATAAGGTATTGGAACTTGGGGGACATAGCGGGACGCTGTGTTGCGACTGGTCGACAGCCAATCAATCGGGAACCTGTATTACAGGGGGAGCCGAAGGCAAAGCTAGAGTATCGACGCTTCTTTCACCTTGATACAAAAGCAAGATAAGTCTTTGCGTACATTCGTAGGGTAATTGTATCGTGCCTGCACTATATCGGTTTCTTCTGCGTAACGAACAAGAATTGAAAAGTAATGGTATAAAAAATTTTGGTCCGAAGTTTTCTTCGTTCGGAATAAACTTTTAATTGCTGATAGCGATCGGAGTTAGAGAACCATTGTTCTTATTGTTAATAGTAAATAACAGAAACTGTATAAATGAGTATTGATCAGATTATGTTATCTGTTTTATTAGGGGAAAGTAGACCTGCAACGTTGCTTCATAGACAGTGGTAATAATATTAACATAATTTAAAAAGACTTGTTAGGGTACGAGGTACGAGTGATGTAGTCTGTGAAAACTTGAATGTTTTAAATATTGATTTATATCATAATTCGTCCAGATATATTACTTAAATAACTATGTACATTTCCAACTAATATATTACGTATATGATGAAAAATAATCTAAGTTCTGCCAATGAATTTTGCAAAGTGTCAATTTTATTGTAAGAGAAAAAAAAGAGAGAACGACTGTAACATAATAAAGAAGACGAAACTATCTGTTAGAGTTAATAGATTCAAATAATCTCAAACTCTCTTCATATTAAATCAGGGTCTTTTATTCTCGCTCAAATTAGCAGGCCAGCAACTTTGGATGCATTGGACGCATCGATGTTCTGTGAAACGGCCCTGTAATGTCTAACTGTGGCGACCAATACCTTCTCAATGCCTCGTTTATTTCTGACGGGGTAATTGGCTTCATGACGACTCCCTAAAAAATTAACAATTCATCAAACTCTCCACTGAAGAATAGAAAGTGAACGTACCTTGTCTAGCTTACCATGTTTTGCTGATATGGCTTATAGGTATAAGGATTGCAGTGGTTGAACTTTAGCCTCTCGATAGCATCACCATGTATCTTATTCTGATCATGGCGCACCAACAACGCTAAATCAACAATTTGAGCAACAGTTTCATAAGCTAGGTAACCCAAAATAAGATAGCCTGATTTTGATATCTTGAGTTCATCTACAACAGAAGATTTAATTGGGAATCTGAAATTAAGCTTATTCCATAAAGACCCTAGATATTAAATTTCACATCACCTTCCGGACATATCCAGTCACTGAATTTATGCCATTGTTTATTGGTGAAAGAAGCAGATCTAGCTTTGCAGTACTCGGCGTACTGAACTTCGTCCATTTTTCTGGTAACCATTTCCGCACGAACAAGTCTATTCTGTTTAACAATGTCATAGCTGGTTCTATTTTCAAGTAATTCACCAGTATTGTCAATGAGTTGGATAAAATCGTGACATGGTCGTCTGCGTTTGATAGGGCCAACATCGCTGCATTCAAATCCTTGTACATCTCCGTGAACGTCGGACTGCACTGTTTTGTGTATTATAGTTTTCATCTCCTTGATCTCTGGAATCAAACGCAATAAATTAAAGAAAGCTGATTCCAAAGAATTTAAGAGATAATCCTTTGGAACTTACCTAAGTATTTAAGTAGCCGTTGAACTTTGACTTTGTCTTTTCGCATAAGAAAGATGAAATCTTCCTGCCCAATCAGTCTGTTGGCTCTCCTATCCGCAACTTCACAAGCCTTTTTAACAATTGCTCTCATTTGTTGCAGAACGACATCTTCTATTATTCTTGCTGATTCTAAGAGAGGATCTGCACAATCTCCAAAACCGTGCATCATCTGGCGAATTTCTGAAACAAAAAATCACAAAAATTAAATAAATAATGTTTTTGGGACTTCTTTGGTTATGTAAGTGTAATTCTTTGACAAATATTTTCAGCTGACCCATACCTGCCGTATAATTTATCGGTTCGTTTTTAAAGTCGATCAAACTCGTCATCGTTTTGAAGAGTTTTATTATTAACAAATATTTAATATATAATATCACTGCTGCACCGCGGCGACAATACTCATCTACTCTCAACGGCTGCACCATTCGCTTGTCAATGACAGCTGACAAGTGGACCCAAAAAATTTTTGAATTTCATTGCAGTTCAGAGTTAATTTATATTCTGTGAGATGGCGTTGCAAAAAAATAATTGACCAAACTGACCAACATCAGAGCTTTTACGGTAAAAAACAGGAAGTGGGACGGTGTAGGCAGAGACACAGAGATATAAAAGTAGAAAAGAAGCGAAATCCATTCGTGATTAAAACAGTCCAAATATCATTTATGTTTATTAAATTGAACGTAAATTAAACTTCAAGTTTGTTCTGCAGATTTTCTATTCCTCAGACGCCGTCGAGGCCCTACATTTTCAACTATTAGATATCCTGTAACTCCTACGAGCATCACACCCAGTAATAAGTACAGCTTTACTATAATGCAGAGATGTGCACTGTACGAATAAGCGACGATAAATCCCAGAGATTCCCACAGACGGAAATTCGAATATGCCGCTTCTTCTTTTCCCGGAAAAAGTATACCGCAGTAGGCTTGAGGGGCAGAGACAAAAAATTCCATCAACATTTTAAACACAGAAAAAATATTAAACGATTGTTGATCAGTCTTCATGTTTCATTATGTCTTACCGTTGATCTGCACGAGCCAAACTCCGTCTGCAAAACCCCATAGCCCAGTAATGAGAAAAAATTTGTACCTAAAGAGAGAAAAGAATATAATTGATTACGGTTCATTGTCATATGAATGATAAAATCGCTGTTAGTTCACCTTTCGTCCTCGGTTCCATTAGGAACCCAGTTTAGTAAAAAGATAATAATTCCGAAGTGCAAAAGTCCTGCTAAACATACGACAGCTTGCCTCCCAGTAAATTTAACAATCCAGCCAGTGGTGATTGCTGAAAACGAATTCACCACACCGTAGCAAATCATAACGTACCCGACGTTCCTAACTCCCCAAGAACATGTAATAAATGCCTGCAAAAACAATGAATAATTATATGAACATACAATTTCGAAAATTTATCACTTATTAATTAATTCCGAAATACTTACAGCTGTGTAATCGGCGGAGAGAAACGCTTGGGTCATTCCTAGCCATATTGTAATGGGCAAAAGAAGGATTTGCTTGAAGTCCTTCAAAAGTTTGAGCGTTATCGCCAAGAGTCTGAGGCCTCCAATTCCAGATCCGCTTCCTTTTCTCCCATTGTCATACCTGCGGGAATATTCTCGTTACGATTTAGAAGAATAATTAACATCGGAGCACTTGATCTTGCACTAATTACCTCGACAACGAATCAACGAAAATCGCTACTATAGCCACAGCACAAACCATGCATCCAAGGTAAATTGCAGCGATAATTTTTACCTTATCTTCACTCGGTGGCAGCAAAGTTTCATCGTTAGCATAACCAGGACAGAATTTTGCGCCACAAACGCTTGTGATTATTGTTAAATTTGGTGGTTTTAAATCATTTGACTCTCCGGTTGAAAGAACTATAGAACATAATAATGATGATATTATTTGAAACACAAAACTTTCATGCAGGTTATCAAATTTTTCCACCTGTAGAAGCTATAAGGTTTCCCCATATCTGTGAGCACTGTAATAACATGAAAAATAAACCGAAAAACCTAACGACGAGCACGTCAGAGGGAATTTTTGTAACCGAAGAATAAGCCTCTGCGATTACTGTGAGATATGTGCACTTTCCACACCATAAAGGACCGCCTCCAAGACCAACAGCTAGGGCAGCTGGTATCAAAGTATAAGCTTCCGGGTGATATTGGGCCGCAATGTAGGGCATGTATGCTATAAAAGAGATAGCAACGGCCCACTTGCACCCCAAGAACCTGAAGAAAAAGAAATCAAGGAAGCTTAATTAGTTATTTCTGTGCAGGTATTTATTTTTATCCGATATGATCTGCACCTAAGTACCATTGGAAAGAATCATACCTACTTTATCATGACAACTGGTAAAAATACGTTGCTAAAAATCAGACTGCCATAAATAGTGGCAAGTGCTGTTTGTCCGAGTCCAGCGTTTATCGAACTTTGCAGATTACTTATTCCGGAAAATGCTGTGAAATGAACCATGAAAGCTATACTCAAGGCTATGACGTTGAAAATCATCCTCCTTTTTTCACCGCGCTTCATGGCTGCCGCCGATTCGCGATTTGCTGAATCCGTCGACGTTGAGACCACCCCTGCTGTCATTTGCTGCTGCAAAAGGCATATAGTAATAGTTTCAATTACCAAGCAAGCTTTGCGCTATCAACTTCCGCCGATTGAATTTATCGCGTACGCAGCACCCACATATAATAATAGAATATTATGTCCTCATAGCGACAATAGATTATATATGATATGCGAGAAAAAAAATGAAATAAAACAATATGAAAACGAATTATAGGATAACTGCATATCCATATAGGGTACTGAGAAAGTTATCTATAGATTATAATCACATCGCGATCTATTAAGCCACTATTTTTGTTTGGAAAATGATGTAATTGTTCATATTATGAAAGCCTGTCTCCTGATCAGGTATGAAAACTACAAACCTAAAAATTGACTGACGCTTGGCATGGACTGAAGAAATAAAAATTGTTTCTTGTCTAAACAAGAATTATCTTACATCCTGTACCCCAGAATAATTAATGAAAATTCAACGATCGTCGCAATTAGCTTTTTTCTTTACTATATCTACAATCGAGTTTTAGATTTTTCAGGCCAAGAACAATAGTTTGTTCACATGCAATTCTGTTGTACAAATTTTAGGAATTATTTAGTATTATTCATATGAAATAGATCACTTATATTGTGTCTACATGAAATCACGCGACACGAGCACAAGAATTTAGTTGTTCACAGATTCACTTCCATGACAAAACTGAAAACATAGGATAGATGGGACCATTATATTATACCCGCGGGCCAGACCAATACCAATCTTCAGATTAGTGAGGCGCGGTATTATCAGGTAATGAGGGATAACAAAAAAAACCTTCAGTGCTATTGCTTGTTATATGAATATTCACGAAGTTCATTTTTCGATTTTTTTTTCCTTACTCGTGGTATTTCTATAAGCTCGTTCTCGTAGCTGTTGAAAAACAAAAAACCAAAAAAAAGTTTATCAATTTGCCGGTAGATATTATTACTGTTAATTTTCAAAGTCGAACACCTAGTACATTTACGTGTTAAAATGCGATACAGCGAATCACGAGGCTAATCATGACGTCACGTTTGAAAATTGACAGTTCTTTTTCGCTTTAGATTGCAACGCACGTGTTCGACAAGTAGCAGCAAGTTCGCTCCAACTGATAACAGCAGTGCGCTTGCGCCCAAGCCTGCAGAACTTGAATCATCTCGTCGACAAATGCAATACTATCGGGGGATTTCTAAGAATCATCCCACTCGTATTGTGCGTCGGGATTTAGAGCTGGGTGATCACATAATATAAGCCGGAAATTATGAGTCGCAAGCCGCAGATGAAACGTGCCCGGTGCACCGGGCGCTGCTATACCATTTGCAATAGTTGTGAAAAATATTGTAACGGTTGAAAAACAGTGTCTGAGAATACGAGGTGGGCTGTGATTTTTTTCTCATTTTTATATGAGACGTTTAAATTGTTTCAACAATCGAATTTCCGAAGCTCGAAACCCTGTGGTTCAAGGTCACTTCAAAAATAGATCTCCTGAACGCGCGAAAACTCTAATTGTAAGCATTTCAATACTCGACATGCGCGTCTATCAATTTTACCCATAATTATTATGCATTTCAAACATCAATTAATTAACAATTTTGATGATTTAGTTTTTATAAAAATAATTCTGTTGTCTATTTGTCCAGCTTTTACATCCGATTTATCGATTACAAAAAGATCTTCACGTTTATATCGCCAGATTGATGAGGGCTATACCATTCGTACGCTTGATTTCAACGTCATCCAGACGCCTTGCTTGGTATGTATAGTTTATTTTCATAGTGAGTCACGTTTACTTATGAGCTCTTCGATGCGAAGTTGAAAACTTCATGCAACCCGGTGTAAAAAAAAAGAAAATCCACATCATCGTCACTGTTATCATTATTATTACCTTATTTATCATTTAATTCTTTTTTTTTACATAGGTGAAGATACTAGGAGAATAGATAATAACGATCAAGATGGAGGCGGAGTGCAGCGCGAACCAAGATGCTTCTCAAAAAAGAGATGAAGATGATTATCTTCATTGTGCGGATGAGCCAATGTGTAAAACATTGAAAAGAATAAGTCGCGGCGATTCGTTTGAGGAAACCCACATGAAACTACTCGGTGAACAGTTGATAATGAATTTTGGAGAGATCAAAGTTGAACCAAAAAACCGACTCACGGTCCTAACGAACTTGAAAGAACTGAAGGTAGTATGGGACAAAATAAGATTGCCGAGATTTAAAATACTACCGTTTTTCATTATCCTCCGCGAAACAAATAATCACCAGTGGAATTTAATATCCGTTACCAGAATGGACGACAGACTGGTTGTTATGTATAACAATTCTGTTGGTAATAATTTATCGAAAGAAATAAAAGAAATTTTGTCAGAGAATTCTTCAATCAGATTTGAAAGTAATATAACAAGTATCTCGAGGAACGATTCATGCAGCGGTATGATAGCCTTGCGAAATATGGAAATCGTTATTGAAGGACTTCTACGGAATGGCGAAGACTTTATCCGTAATTTTTCGCGGACGAACTTCTACGAGGAGAATAACGAGTCAAATATGAAGAAGAAATTTTTGTCAATCATGGAACAACGTTACATCGAGATGTCGAAATCTCTTGCTGCGGAGCTAGTGGGTGAAGAGGATTATGAAAATTTTCGAATTGCGGCTGAAAAGTTTCTGGAGAAATGTCTGAGTTTCGAAAGCCCAGTGTTCAAAAAATGGAAAATTTACAACGAACTCATGGAAGCTGAAGCTTTGAAGAGAAAAAATAACCCGGGATATGAATCGGACGATGAAAGTTTGAGCAGAATAAAAGCGGCAAAATCAAATGTGATGAACGATCCTTTGATAAAAGAATTAATTGACAAGGGAAGAAGTTTGACGGGAAAACTTTGGGACGATAATTCACCCGGTATGGTTGGATCCGAAGAGCTGGAAATACAAAGAGATTTTCGTGATCAAATGAAAAAGTTCACCAAAATCTGCCACTTTCTAAGCCACGTTACTTCACAGAAAAAAAACGCTCTCGATGAAGTCAGTAAGATTCTGAGAATCAAAGCAAAAAAATTTACAGTCTTTAGTACGAATCATACGCAGAATTCAAGTGAAAAAAAAGAAAGTGTCGGAGAAAAGAAGAACTCTGTTTACTCAAACGGTGAACCAAAAAAAACAACCTTGGAAGACCTTCTTCGAGACTTTCCACCTCTGGTTATGATGGAAGAAGAAACTGGTAGCCCCGTTCGAAGTCCTGAGGAAGTATTTTCAGAAATTGATTCTGAAATTTGGGGCGATATGAACGAAGGCGAAAATGATCCGAAAACCGATTATCAGGATTACAACCAGCAAGAGCGATCCGAACTCCGTAAAAATTATGACACAGTTATGAACTCTTTCGAAAAATGGAAACACAAAAGTGTGTCTGAGATAAATAGATGGGCGAGAGATAACAGAGGAAGGGTTAAAAATCGAAACGCATGTTTCGAAGCCATCGCTATAATGGACAGAGCAAATCAATTGGTGACTGGAGGTCATCGTCTTCGCATTCCCCAAATTGTTGCGATGCTGATTTTTCTACGTCAGAAAAGTGATCGTGGATTTTTCAGCCAAATACAATCAGGAGAAGGAAAAACTGTAATAGTATCTCTTTTAGCTACGATCAGGATTCTTCAGGGTGAAAAATTCATCGATGTTATAACAAGTAACGGAGTTTTAGCCGCAGCTGGAGTTGAAAATAGAAAGAAATTTTATGCAATTTTCGAAATTACTGTTGATCAAAACAACGTAAATCCTTTTACTCCACATGATAGCGGACCTCGTGATTGTTATAAAGCTGACGTTGTATACGGCGACATATCAAACTTTCAGGGTGATTATGTGTCCGACGCATTTATGGCGTCAAGCACAAGATCTGGCAGAGAATTCGGTTACCTTATTCTCGACGAAGTTGACAACATGTTGATTGACGAAGGTTCGCAGGTAACAAAACTCGGTGCCACATTTCCTGGAATGGAAAGTCTGAAGCACGTTTATATTAAAATATGGAAAGAACTTTTGAAAGCTGAAAGAGTCCTGCTGGAAGAATTTAATAAAATAATAACAGATAAGATGAAGCGACTACTTCAAAAAGCCAGTACGCTTACCGAGGAACAAATGAAAGCGCATATCCTCAACACGGAGATCCGTTTTACTCGCAAAATCCCTGGGAGAATTAAGGATATGATAGAGAAAAGTAGACCGACTGAAGTCAGCTTAATACCGGACCACCTAAAATCCTTCGTCGATGAAAGCATTGATTCATGGATATCGTCGGCTATAAAAGCCAAATATTGGTTTCTGGAAAACCAAGACTATATCATAAAAAATAACAGAGTAACACCTGTGGATTATACAAACACTGGGATGACGGAGGACAGGAGAGTGTGGTGCAATGGACTCCATCAATTCCTCGAACTTAAACATAATGTTGAATTGAACACTCAAACGATAACAAGCTGCTTTATTTCCTGTTACAGTTACGTAAACAAATATAAATCTAAAATTCAAGGGTTAACTGGAACCCTCGGAACCTGCTTGGAACGGAAATTTCTTACAACGATGTACAACGTGGGATTCGCTAGGATTCCGACTTACAGAGTTAGAGACTTTATAGAGTATCCAGCGCTGGTTTCGACCGATGAAAAATGGAGCGAAGAGACAGCATTGGCGATTTTATACGAAATTAAAAACGGGAGAGCTGTTCTAGCGATCTGTAATTCGATCTCAGACGTTCTTGAAATCGAAAGAAAGCTGAAAGAGCTGAAAGGATACTTGAATGATATTGAACTCAATAATCCAAAAATACATCGCGATCAGGAGAGCGCTCATGTTACCGAAGAAACCGTTGCTCCGGGTGATGTTATTCTGGCCACAAATATCGCAGGAAGAGGATCTGACTTCAAAACATCTCAGGAACTTGAAGATAATGGCGGACTTCACGTGTGCGTTACATTTTGTCCTAGAAATGACCGCATCAGAAATCAAGCTATATTCAGGACGTCGAGACAGGGAAATAAAGGATCGGCACAACTGATAGTTCGGGAAAGTGAAATAAGGTTACTGCGAATAGATACCAAAATCCTCGACTACATTGACTTTAAAGAGGTAAGAGCGGCAGTCGCGAGAAAAGAAAAAAAACGTTTGAACAATATCAAGCAACATATACTCGAGGACCTTAAAATACGAGATGCATTGTTTGAAAAACTCCTAGATCGCGTTGTAAAACCGTTACGTACAAAAAAATGTGCAAACAGTATGTTTCCTCTTGAAATTGTGCTGCTAGACCTCACCGAGATCTGGGGTTTTTGGTTGAAAAAACAGAAGTTTAATACAGAAACCTTCATAAACTCCGAAGAACTGTTTCAAAAATTTTTAGCACTTGACAAAACTAAGGGAATTATGGAGGGAAAAGTTATGCAAAATCCTTTTTATTGTTTGATCGCTGCAGAGTTTTGCTTGGAGCATGGACTAGTTGAACCGGCCGAAAAGATTTTAAATTACGCCGTTAGTATGACAGACAATAAGAAACTTTTATACCCTGCATGGTTACAATTGTTCGAATGTAAAATTGAGGGGGCACACGTCCTGAAAAGAAGATTTGCCAAGGCTATGGCCAAGATCGCAGTTATCGGCTTCATTTTACCTGACTGCGATCGTTACTTCGACGGAAGTTATAAACGAGACGCTCTTAAATACTTAGAACTAGCTCAAGAAGGAATCATCGAGCAGTTAAATTACTTCAAAACTAATTATTTTAACGAAGAAGTTCCAGACGACTTTAAAAAAATGATTGTAAAAACAGACGGAGATAATTTATTTCTAAAACATCTTTTATCCGGTATGATTTGCCTCGATTTTCACAGTATGAATATAAAGTCCTTAACAAATACCGCTGAAAAAAGTCAAAGTAAAAACGGTCTAGCAATCGGAAGTAGAATCATGAACTTCTTAGGAAGATCAGATCATATAATCGAAGATATAAAGGCACTACAGGAACACATAACGGAAGACGAAGTCAATGAACTTCAGCGTATCGGTTTGGGTACCGTTTACGATTTATCGATTGTCCACGATGTACCAACCCTGGTGATTCTTGGAGCACAAGCTCAAATACTTGGAGGGCTCGCACTGTTAGCGAATGCACATCTGAATCCTCTTGCAGCCGCAGCGTCTTCATCATTGGCCACAACAATGATTATAGAGGGTGTTACGGACATTATTTTCGAACTAATGAGTAAAGGAGATGTAGAATTTAGCGCGAGAAATTACTTTGATAGAAAACTCGACCTGTACACAAAGACCATTGGTCTCGATCTCGGAATATTATCTTCGAAATCTACCGATGATGTAGGCGACTCAAAATCAGTCTCATTTACAAAAGGCGATTTCTACTTAAAAATATTCGACTTCTCGATACCTGCGATTAAAAGTGCAATAAATCTTCTCTTAAAATCAAAATCGACCAAGGGTGTAGATTATTCTAAGTACATCGATTATGCAAAACATATCACATTAGCTGTACATGTCTTTAATAAAGCTAAAGAAGCCAATATCTTAGATATATTTAAATCTGATTACCACGAGAAAAGGAATATTGAAAGATTCAATTTGAATGGATCACAATATCAAGCGATGACCGATCTCACAAAGCTAGCAAAGTCTTTGGAAAATATGAATGAATTTATCGAACCGACTGACGATGTCCTTGGAGAATGTCTCCGGGCATACTCCTCCAGGGTCATTTTAATACCGACTGAAACACCGATCACAGCTGAAAGAGGTGGTGACACTATCATTGTCGGAGGTGTCTACACTAATAGATTGTACAACAGGTATCAGGAACTGATGACAAAAATTGAACTAGAGTCGGACGAGTATTATGACGCTGAAGAAGGAGACGAATCGGCTAATAGGTCAAAATCAAGTAGTGACAACGGAAATCAACAAAGTCAAGCCCAAAGAGATCGCGGAGAACAAGGCGAAAGCAATAGTCAAGCCGAAAGTGGGTCTGGAGATCGAGAAAGTGACAATAGCAGTAACAACAATTATAACAACAACAACAACAACAACAACAACAACAACAACAATAACAATAACAATAACAATAGAAGGAATGGAGGTCAAGGTCGTAGTGAAAAGGGCGTGAATTACGCATTTTTAATACGAAGATTAAAGTTGGCGGCTAAAAAGCTTTTAAAATATCTTGCCAAGGTGCGTCCAAATATCGTTGGAGGAAGTTACGGCGAATTAGATAAAGTCTATAAAGGGGGTAGAAGAAATATAATTGAGATAAATCATATACCGCCGAAATGTGTTTATAAAGGTACAGTTTATGGTAATATTCCTATTGATAAAATGCCTTCGATTGCAATGCGAATAGAAGATCATCGAGGAACCGGAAGGAACTCCGCTCGATTACGGGCTCAGCTCACAGGATGCATTTCTACAGGAAATAGCGCACTTTCTAGGGAATGGGCGAGAAGATTAGGGAGGATTTTAAGAGAGCAGGGGTTTTGGAGGGTTCTTGAAGAGGAAATTAGTATAATTTTGAGCACGATTGAATACCCTAGACTCAATGGTCAGGCATGGGTCGATTATATCGACGGTATTTTAGAGATGCTCAGGTACTGCAGGGACGTAGATGTTCCAGGAGCTCCTGATATACCAGGAGTTCCTCCTGGAAGACTCATATCCAATGAACAATATGAGTGGATAGTTACAAATTTAAGATTGGAACAGTACAAAGAAGGTTATAACTATTTTCAATCGATACATCGCGACGACGATGAAATAGATGAATTCGAATCCGACGAGGAGGAGTAATTATATACAAAGTAAGAACTTTTTTATATATTATTTGTACAGAAAAATATAAGTACACAGCGCAATCACTATTGATTATTTATGTAAACGGTTTTTCGTAACATTACCTTTTTTAATAATCTATATAAGTATCATATTTCTAACACTTTAATTGTGTCAAGTACAGTATGTATAATAGCATTGAGTAACTATAGATAGTAGGAGGAAGATAATATTTTATATCGATTGTTATAGATTCTTATTCAACTTAGATTCTTCTGATTGGGTCTTTAATTATCAACACTGTAATCTGTGACGAAATTTGTATTATAAGCGCCAATAAAGTTTTTGTAAAATCCAAACAAATTGGATCCAATTCGTGGAATAAAAAAATCCCACAGAGAACATCCTTAAAATAGAAATATTTTTTTGTCCACAATATAAAGATAGCTTTTCGGTCCAGCTGTTATCGCAAAAAGGAAGTATACCGTCAAAATTGGATTCTGCTGCAACTGATTATCGAATATTTATTATTCGAAACAATTACGAGGACGTGCCATAAAAATTGAAAAAAAAAGATCTCCCTCGTCGAGCGATGTCTTTGTCGATCGTACGCGGCGGGTACGGCGCAGCATCCCGCCCAGATCAATGCTATCCTGAATAGCGCACGGTTACATAGGGCGGAGATTCATTTGATCAAACCCCGTACGTGAGAAGTGAGATTTGAAGTGAGCATATTCTCTTTCCCCAAATATTTCGATCATCCCTCATTGATAATTGATTTACTCTTTTCGACAAACGTGAAAAATAATCGCGAACATGTTCGTGTCGAGTTCTATCGTTCCGATAATTAACATTTCGGGAAACGTTGATTAATGTAACAAATTTTTTCTGTTTTCCTCATTATCATCAGCTAATTGAGAGTGCAGAGAACATATAAATTCCTCGGGTATGACCCCGACGCGGTCAGGCAAAAAAAGACTGGAATCGAAAATGGGAAAATTTAGGCGTTCCGTGATCCTACTACTCGTAGTTCAAATATGGGCTGGAGGCGGTCGTGCCGCCGGTTCGACAGGAATAAACAATCCAACATTCTTCAACATCGGTGGTGTGCTTTCCAACAATGAAAGCAAAGCCCATTTCAATCATACAATCGACGTAAGTAATTCACTATTGAGGAGGATGAGGACAGATGAAAACGGGTTAAAAATTGTATTTCATCATTTCACAGCATTTGAACTTCGACGCTCAATATGTACGCAAAGGTGTGACGTACTACCACACAGTGATAGAGATGGATCCAAACCCGATTAGAACCGCTCTGAGCGTATGCAAATATCTGATTACTCAGAGGGTCTACGCGGTTGTTGTCTCTCATCCTTTAATCGGAGATCTGTCACCCGCGGCAGTCTCCTACACTAGTGGTTTTTACCACATACCAGTCATCGGGATATCATCAAGGGATTCAGCATTCTCGGACAAAGTTAGCAGATTCTAATCCCAGCGTTATAATCATACTTTTTAGCTGCTGTCTCGTGTATTAATATCGAGTATATTTTTCAATGGCACAGAATATACACGTTTCGTTCCTGCGAACCGTACCACCTTACTCTCACCAAGCAGACGTCTGGGTAGAATTGTTGAAACATTTCAACTACATGAAGGTGATATTCATCCACAGCTCAGATACTGACGGTCGGGCGTTGCTTGGTCGTTTTCAAACCACTTCTCAAAGCCTGGAAGACGACGTGGAGATCAAAGTACATGTGGGTTGCGCACTCTCCTTCGCACGCTTGATTTTTCCCCACATCCAAGCACGCTAAGCTATGAATCGCCATCACCCAGGCTGCACCTCCTGTTGAATTGTAACAAGAATATAATTATATAATTTCACACACTATAGACAGTTGATGAATTACACAATGGGAGATGCATGCCGCGATATTTATTCATGTTCAATTTTTTTCTTTGTCTTTTCTTTTTGCCAGATAGCTCTTGCATCCATTAGCTTTGAAACGCCAGCATTCATTCCTCATGCAACCTCATATCTCACATTGCTCCTTAACTTGATGTCTTTTAAATCTAATAACTAATACAACACTCTAATAGGCTGGGTGAGTATAAAATCCATAAATTTTCCACCATAAATAACAAATAAAATTAGATAATGGTGTTATTTATTAGCTGGTCGAATTCCCTCATGGAATGAATTCTATTTTATATTTTGTCCATTATAAAAATAAATGAATGCTGCTGAAGTGAAGATCAACCACACCCCCCATGAAATTGTATAATTTATGTCTGAGCGTGTATGAGTGTTTCTAGAGCGGATGAACTTGAATTATTTTTGTATAAATCTGTGTGATGAAAAATAATTTGAACAATTATAGCCCTCTGGCATGGATTAGGCGAAAGTTGATAAGCATCCTCTAAGCGATAGTTTCCCCAAAACAGGTAGAGTCCGTGATAGAGTTTGAGCCAGGTCTGAAGAACTTTACAGAACAACTGATGGACATGAAGAATGCCCAGGCTCGAGTTTACCTTATGTATGCTACGTAAGTATCAAACAGCAAATTTGAATGAAAATACTTACAAACTATTACGGTCATTTGAATTTCTAATAATAATCGATCAATTAAATGATTGTTGTTCTTCATCTAGGACAACGGATGCAGGAGTAATCTTCCGAGATGCTGCATATTTGAATATGACAGGTGGTGGATACGTCTGGATTGTTACAGAACAGGCATTGGAAGCATCCAATGCTCCCGAAGGTCTGCTAGGTCTGAAATTGATAAATGCAACTAGTGAACAAGCGCATATTAAGGATAGCCTGTGAGATATTGAGAACTCATACCTATCGCAATATAATCAGTTCTGGATTATTTTCAGTTATTGATATATCTATATCTACTCACTTAGGTATGTACTCGTGTCAGCTCTGAGAGATATGAATGAGGCTGAGAATATAACAGAAGCGCCACAGGACTGTGATAATTCTGGGTCCATTTGGGAAACGGGCAAAAAACTTTTTGAGTATGTACCTTTGTGTGGATTATTAAAAACATGGAATATACTTGCAATCATTCATTTTATAGTTACATTCGTCGCCAAGTCTTACACAATGGTGCAACAGGTAAAGTTGCCTTCGATGACAATGGTGATCGAATTTTTGCTGAATATGATGTCATAAACATCAAGGAACGAGGTCGACAAGCATCAGTTGGACAATACTTTTATTCATCGGTAAGGGATTGTTTTGGATCTTGAGAATATTGTTATTATAATGTGGACAAAGGTGCGGGGTGTTAGATTGAGCAAATAAATATTTTTCAGAACATTACAAAAATGAGATTGAAACTAGATGAAACCAATATAACGTGGCCGGGGCGATTGGGGACTAAACCAGAAGGATTCATGATTCCAACCCATTTGAAAGTGCTCACAATCGAAGAAAAACCATTTGTATACGTTCGTGAGGTTTCCGATCAAAAACCTTGCCTACCTGATGAAATACCATGTCCTCACTTCAATACCACGGAAGACAGTTGTAAGCATCTGAGAATTTTCTCATCAATTCATACGTACTTTGATGTATAATTTTCATACATTTGTCAAGATGCAACGATCCATATTTTTTATTTTTTAGTGACACAAAAATTCTGCTGCAAAGGCTATTGCATGGATTTACTTAAAGAACTTTCTAAGACCATCAATTTCACGTACAGTTTGGCTCTATCACCAGATGGTCAGTTTGGCAGCTACATGGCAAAAAACAATTCGTGTACGTAGGAAAAATCCTGAATAATTTCTTAAGATTATTACTTAACGTGGGGATAACGTTGTTCATAAAAGACATGTCATTGATTTCAGTCGGCAGTAAAAAAGAATGGAGCGGATTGATAGGTGAGCTAGTAAACGAGCGAGCAGATATGATCATAGCACCTCTCACCATCAATCCTGAGCGGGCCGAGTTTATAGAATTTAGCAAGCCATTTAAATACCAGGGTATCACCATCCTCGAGAAAAAAGTATAGAAAATACATATTTATAGTTCATGTGAAACTTGTTATAATGAAATAAATCTAACAATATATATTTGTTTTGCTACACACAGCCATCGAGGTCATCGACATTGGTGTCCTTCTTGCAACCGTTCAGCAACACACTGTGGATCCTTGTGATGGTTTCGGTGCACGTGGTGGCACTAGTTCTGTACCTCCTTGACCGGTTCTCACCTTTTGGGAGGTTCAAGCTAGCCAACACTGACGGCACCGAGGAAGACGCACTGAATTTGTCTAGCGCCATATGGTTTGCATGGGGTGTTCTGCTGAACAGCGGTATTGGAGAAGGTGTGAAGTAAATTTGATTTCAATCACTTTTCATTTTAATGTTACTATAATATCTCCAATTAACCTAATACAAAGGTACACCAAGAAGTTTCTCAGCTCGTGTACTAGGGATGGTGTGGGCTGGCTTTGCAATGATTATCGTAGCTTCGTACACTGCCAACTTGGCTGCTTTTCTCGTGTTGGAACGACCAAAAACCAAACTTACAGGGATAAACGATGCTCGTGTAAGTTGCGAAGAAATCGAACCAGCCTTTAATAATAATAAGGATAACTGATTATCATTTCATTATACTATTCATTGAAGCTCAGAAATACAATGGAAAATCTAACATGCGCCACAGTAAAAGGCTCTGCTGTTGACATGTACTTCAGAAGACAAGTCGAGTTATCAAACATGTATCGCACAATGGAAGCTAATAACTATGACACGGCAGAGGATGCTATTCGAGATGTGAAAATTGGGTATGCCGGCGTTTTGATTGTTGATCACCTATGCAATCACCTAGCAGTGAATTTTCCGAAATAAGACTCATTGGATTTCGCAATTATTAGGAAATTGATGGCGTTCATATGGGACAGCTCTCGCCTAGAATTTGAAGCTGCTCAGGACTGCGAGTTGGTTACTGCGGGAGAGTTATTTGGACGTTCGGGGTATGGCATTGGACTGCAAAAGGGATCTCCGTGGGCAGATGCAGTTACTCTGGCAATATTGGACTTTCACGAGGGTGAAGATTATATAATTCCCCACATAAACCTATGACCTAGATGAATGCAACTTGGAGACTAATCTGCGTTGATCGTGAATAGGTGGATTTATGGAAAAATTGGATCACCAATGGATTCTACAAGGAAATCCACAACAATGTGAACAGTTTGAAAAGACACCGAATACCCTTGGTCTTAAAAACATGGCTGGGGTTTTCATATTGGTGGCGGCTGGAATACTTGGCGGTATAGGTCTAATTATGATCGAAATGGTGTATAAAAAGCACCAAATACGAAAACAAAAGAAGCTAGAACTTGCTAGGCACGCAGCAGACAAATGGCGAGGAGCTATCGAGGTAAAGATACGGCAAAACTCTTCCAAGTAATCACCTCAATTCTATCCAACCTGCACTGTTGTAGATTTAGAAAATTCAATTTAGCCCACCATCACCTTTAATCGGTGTTGAATTGTTTATGTCTTTTCTTGCGACCAGGGCGACGAGGTACCCAAGTAGGTTGCTTTCGATTCGTGAGCTTTCTTCGTAGCAAAGATTGACTAGCGGAATATCAAGCCGGGCAGATATAGAGTTTACAAACCAAACGAATAAAAATCACAGACGATTCCATTTTCGTGGTATTACAATTATACATATGCCTGCTTCCATAGTGTTATGTGTCTGAATACTTCAAATATTTAGCTAGGCAACATTACAGCACATTCGCCGCATAAGCAGTTCTAAATGAATTAGCTAAAAGTGCACTGCACGTTGACAAATCAGCAAAGTAACGCAGGCGCAAATCATGGATCATTCTAATTGTATGTCGTACACAGTAGTCCTGATGATTTTTTTTTTCCTTTTTCCAGAAACGTAAAACACTTCGGGCTTCGATCCCTACACAAAGGAGAATCCAAAGCAACGGTCTGAATGACCCCACAACAGTCAGCTTAGCGGTTGATACAGTCGCAAGAGCCAGTATCACACCGCGTAGCCCTGGCAGGGCATGGCCTGGCGACAGTGATATTCGACAACGTCCATTATCTCGATCTGAAGACATCCGCTTATCGCCTGCAGCTTATACTGCTGACGTGTCTCACCTCATTGTTTAGGAAATTGAGGAAACAGTGGTAAAGTAATTAACAGTATTCCTCACCCAATTTGATGTGGATGGATAATCCTTACTAGCAGCTGAAGAGCGGGTCTTTTCTTATTGGAGAATTTGCGATAATAGTCTATTTTTTTTCATCGTGAGGATACCGTTAAGTACACCCATCTGTAATTAAAACGATGTTCAAGTTATATTGCCTTATCATCGGAAAAAAGATTTGCGTGTAGATGATATAGCATGCTCTGCTATATCCAGGCGCGTTCAACCAAGAGAAAATCATGGAATTCTAGATCAAAACAAGCACAGTGTACTACATTGTTAATGTATGACCTAAATATTCCAACCACAATTCCAATGGAGATATCCTCTTTTGTGTTTCGACTAGAGAACTAGACTAACCTGTAAGTCGTATGACTTGAATTAGTTACCATATTCCCAATTATATTACAGATTAATTAATGGGACTTGCCAAATCAGTATTTTGCGGAACCGATATGCATGAAATAAGTAATCGCGTCCCTATTACAAGTAGATCCAGATAATACGATTTGGACTTATGAATCGGATAAATAAGAATAAATATTCCAATCAGATTAGAAATGAAAAACGAAAGTTGCTACATGTTAAAATTATATTGTATACTATTATGAAATATCCTATAATAATTGAATGAATAGAAAATCAAATTTAACTCACGTTTCCTGATGCCCCGTTTTATTTATTTATTCACATGAAATTAATTTTTCGTTCGCGCCACGCCACCGCCACTACAGTTCGCCGCAGGACACCAATAACAATGGAGATCAGTGCCATCAAGGAGCTGATATGTATTTAATATTTATATGCGTCCAGAAAAAACTTCCGAAAAGACGTCTGTAGTGGAAATTGATAATGTTCTACTCGCCGGTGTTTAGTTCCAAGACACATTATACGTCCTCAACTGAAATATCTCTCATGTGCTCACAAAAAACAATTGGATAGAATGGTCTGTGACATCATGTACATATTTATTGGTCGATAATAAACCACCACAATTACAGGATGGTACAAATTTGAATCCACAAATCACGATTCGCAATTCACTACTACGACAATCACCCGCTTTTGAGTGTAAGGTCAAACTACATCGAGTCTTAGGTAACGATATAGGAATAATATTGAGAATTCAATATCATTCAGAATTAAAACCTAGAATTAAACATTAAATTGCAAATCCAGTTTCGTATTTCTCAACTCTCAACTTTGTTCACAAAAAAGAACTGTGAAAAATTTCTGCAGGTTGTCCAGTATGTGAATTACGGGATGTTTAAACGTGATATGTAGATGGATACGGCTTCATGCCGAACACCATGAATTATTCCTCCAGGAAAAAGTATTGTCCTGCCCTTTTTTGCTCCATGTCCTGTAGATAATAAAACAATAATTTTTAAGTAAGCATTCAGTGTGGTAACTTGTCTACGAGTCAACTGAGAATTCAAGTTATACATACCTTCACTGATTGACTCTTGTTTATGCGAGGCCTAAAGTTATTGGGATCTCTTCTAAATGTGATACCGAGTAGCTCCAAAAAGCGATTCATACCATTCAGTAGTGACTGCGGGCAGTGAGCAGTTGTATCCAACGAAGGAACCCCAGAGAACACAATCACACGATCCGCCAAATAAGTCGCCATTATGAAATCGTGCTCCACCACAAATCCAGTTTTCTTGGCGTGTAAGATGAACCTGCAGTTTCCAATGCATTATTAACGTTATTTTAAATTTGTTGATAAAATATTATTCGTAATTACCTTTTTATAACTTTGGCAGCAACTAAACGCTGTTCAGAATCAAGGTACGCAGATGGTTCATCGATGAGGTAAACGTCGGCTGGTTTTCCAAGGCAAAGAGCCATGGCAACACGTTGTAACTCTCCTCCGGATAGATTCTGGACTTCCTGGTCCATGATATCGTCAATCTTTAGTGGCTTCATTACATCGGTAATAAATTGAGGATGAATATAAGCATCTCTTATTTTTTCATGGAGCAGCTGTCTCACGATGCCCTGCGACTTGGGACTGATTTTCTGTGGCTTGTAGCTGATGTGCAAAAGCGGGATGTTTCCTGCAATCGAACCATAAAAATTCTAGCAAAAAAACCGAATACTTCTTCCTCGTTCTAAAATCAATGAGATCTTTCATTTACCCGAGCCTTCATCTGCAGGTAAATTTCCCGCAAGCATTCTTATGAAAGTTGTTTTTCCAGTGCCATTTTCACCAAGTAGTACCAATATCTCTGAGTCCGTGAACTGACCCTTCTCTACGGCGAGAGTGAAGGAGCCCATAGTTTTTGTCATCTTGGGATACTCGTAGTGATTCATTCGCTTAACTTCTTCTTCCGTCGCGCTTTCTGCCACCTTGAAAACGAGGGATTCCTCCCGAAAACGGAGGTTTTCGGTCGGCACGAAACCATCCAAGAATATATTTATTCCTTCCCTTACTGAAAACGGCATGGTAACTACGCCATAAGCACCAGGGACACCATATAAGCAGCAGATGAAGTCGGACAGGTAATCTAGCACCGATAAATCGTGCTCCACTACGATAATGAATCTGGATAAAATGAACAGATTTTCATGTAAATAAAAACATTCAATGAAGGGTTGTAGGACTGACAAAGACTCACTTGTCTGGATGTATGAGGGACCGTATAGTAACAGCAGCGTTCAATCGTTGCTTGACGTCTAGGTAAGAAGAAGGCTCGTCGAACATGAATATATCTCCATCTTGAATGCAAACCATGGCACAGGCAAAACGCTGCAGTTCCCCTCCAGACAGCGCCTCAATACCACGATCTCGTATGTGGGTTAGATCTGTACAGTGAAGACATTGCAAGGTTTGATGAAGTTTGCTCCAAAAATCATACATTCAAGACAGATTATGCATCGAATGAGAATTACCCAGCATACGACAAATCTCCATTTGGTTCTTGCACTCATCTTTCTTATCTAAGAGTTGTTGAACGGTTCCTTTTACTGCCTTTGGGATCTGGTCAACATATTGAGGCTTGATCAAAGCCTTCAAATCATCCTCTAGGATTTTAGTAAAGTAGTTCTGGAGTTCGCTACCCCTGAAGTGACTCAATATTTCTGTCCAGTCTGGTGGATCCTGGAATCAAATGATTCACGCACATTTAATTGTCACTCTTAGCCACGAATGGAATACAAACAGAACGTGTGGGTGCAACGTACAGTGAAACGACCTAGATTAGGTTTTTGTTTGCCAGCTAGAATTTTCAGCGCTGTTGATTTTCCAATTCCGTTAGTACCGACTAATCCCAATACTTCACCAGGACGCGGGATGGGGAGTCTATGAAGCTTGAACGAGTTCTTGGAGTATCGGTGCGTAGTTTCTTTTTCCAGGTTGCTTGGTAGATTGATAATTGAAATAGCCTCGAAGGGACATTTCTGAAATCAAATAATGTATTATTTTCCACATCACTTACAATGTTTCTACTACTTAGTAATTATGAGGGCCAATAATTAATCCATACCTTGACACAAATACCACAACCAATGCAGAGCTCTTCAGATATCGATGCAATCTTACTATTTGGCGTGACTTCTATGCAGAGTTTTCCCATACGCACAACAGGACATGACCGCTTGCATTCCTGCCGACAACGCTTTGGCTTACACTTGTCGGAATTAACAATAGCTATACGTGTCAGCCGGTCGGTCTCTTCCATAGACTTTTTTGGCGGCATCTTGGACTCGAGGTGTGTAGAGCCTGTAAAGTAATACTCTATGTGATATACAAATCCTGGAGGTGTGAATTTGCTACCAAAATGCAAAAATCTTCAATGAGCCAATAAGTGAGAAAATAATCTATGCTGTGAAAACTACTGCTCTGGTGGATCAGTATGTTCCAAGACACGATATGCCTCTACTGATGGAAATACACTTTTCGCTTTTTTTATCACCTACAATTACAATCTTAAATCATACGCCAAGGTTATGTACGTGACAAGCATATGCTCATCTCAGGCCGAGCACTGCTCGTGGAACAAGGGTAATTGAGTCTGTTAATGATGATTTATCGCGAAATTCTTCGACATCAATACGACTACAGAGCTTCAATTTCACATAGCCGAAGTATGCTCGATTAAACTTACCTCGAGAGGACCAAGAACGTTGAAAATTGAGGTGGTTACTCCGCACCGACCTCGCTCACGCACGTTCTACTTTTGTAAAGAACGACACCATTTGCCATACCGAGATACCATCGCGACCCCACATCGACAGGATTCGGCACTACGTAAGTATGTGTCACACCCATTCACACCTGTTCATTCATTAGTAAGTGGGCGACATGGGAGACCCACGATTTACCCTCCACGTGACAACAACTTCTATCAAATACTCTGATAATATGAACCGTAAGTTTTTCGTTAAATTCGTTAAGGTGGAGAACTATGGAGGTAATTCGATTGAAATGCATGGTTGATAATGGGTTTTATTCATTTCTCCGACAGTTTATCTCACAAGAATAAAAGTGTGATACGATTTAGACTGACGGAAGTTCAAAACAGTTTCCAATTTCTATACTCGCCATTATACTTTAAAATTCAATACGACTCGGTGGACTATTTCCAAAATGTGGTATTTGATACAATTTAATAAAACAATATGGGTAGGCAGGTAATGGGATGGGTATGTATATGGGTGTCCATGTTCAAATTATCCTCCTGATTTAATAAATTTCTCCACTTTCTTCATAACGGGGCAGATGATGCAAGCCCCAATGGCAGTTCGTCATGGTGTCGATGTCTTGCACAGTTTAAAATTTTGTAGGTAGGATTCCTAGATAATTTATTATAAATAACCATAATATGATTTACTATACAAGATTGCATTACTTTAAAGCACGCAGAACCTAGAAACGGTATAGCGTTAAAAGTCCTGTGATCCAAAATTATCTTCCTTAGAACCGCCAACGACTTGGTAAAAAAAATTATATAGAATAAAATGGAAGAGAAAAGAGTAGAAACAACTCTAAGCTAAAAAAATAATTAAACAAGCGTCAACAGAGGCATACATTGTGTTCTTGTATTGTATATTTAACATCGTGTATCAATCGATTTTTCATTATCTATATTTAAAGTAGCTTACTTTATATATTTTTATAATTACGCACCTCGCTTGCACCGTTCTGAGCCCAGCCCTAAGTTTATTTTATACCTCTGGTTTGTTCACATTCAATTAGTTTTTTTCACTGACCCTGCTTCATCGCGCCAACCGGTTACTTCCCTCTCGTTTACGTACGTCGTTCAAACTTTTTAATAAGGTTATCGCACCCGGCGAATAATAACAGGTAATTATACAACCCCGAAGACGGTGGTTTGGAGACAAATAATTTCCTAAGGAGCAAATAGGAGGATAGTTCATTACCCGACCTGTAACTTCGACGACTGAAAACATCAACTCGTCGCTAAATTTCCTACAGTACCCAAAGTACTCTTCATTGACGTTTAAAATGTATTTCAATAGCGGTGCCACAGCGGCATTTACTTCAAGGTGGTACCGAATTATGATTGAAATTGGTTACATGCTTGATGGTATGCCTGCAGATTGTAGGGTCCTTTCAAACTTGATACATTAGAAAACTTCACAATCGGTTCCGAGATTAATTTCTAATTATCAACATCAGAAGTCTTTTCTCCGATGGAAAAAAAAAAGAAAAATCGAGGCAGAATTAATGCCACTATATAGCTCATTTCAAAATTAACCAAATTTGAAGTCTCCAATGATACTATATCTGCAGATCCAATTGCAAGATTTTACTTCAACCGAGTAAATGAAGCCAAAGTATATATAACTAATTTAAGAGTGGAGCTGGACCCCAAAACAGAGCGAAGCAATGGCATATTGATTGTTTTTTGTTTGATCGAACCAAGTACGGCGCTTTCAGCTCTGATCCTGAGATAGGGCGCCATATTTGTTGCCCAATGACAGTTTAGGCGCTTGCGCCTGTGTCTCCTGTACGCTATACGCTCTGCTTCCACCACGATTACGAACCTCTTCAAATGATCCCTCATCTCGCCGCCTGGATTCAACAAAATATGTTCAGTGAACTGAGATTCCTCGGATTCAACGATACAATAAAGGACCATTATAATGGCTGGGCCTTACCGCCTGCCCCAGGGGCCAGTGGGTTCATTGCTGTTCTGTTGCTGAGCAGCGCTTAGAGTTGGAAAATATTCTTCACTGCTAATATCAGGGGCAGTATTTTTCGTTCTTTGCCTAGGGCTGGCTGACGAAGTTTGTGCATTTCTCAGGTGAGGAGCTTTGTAACTACTTCCTCCTGTAGTAGGCTGAGGAGCGACCGGTACAGGTTCTGGTTCAGGCTGCGGTGGTGGCTGTTCTGGCCGTTTCCAAGGGCCACTATGCCTGGTACCTGGCTCTCCAGACTCTCCGTCCGAGTTGGTTTCCCCTTCGCCTCGTTCGTCATCGGTCTCTACTTCTTGCGCCTCATTCACCGTCAAGTTTCCAATCTTCAGTCCCGTGTAATCCTTCTTCTCCTCCTCAAAATCCTTCCACTCATCCTCTTCCTGATAAAAAAAAATCGTACGACTCAAAGTTGAAAAATTGAGATTGATCAAAATTACTTGATTTGAAAATGCTTAAGCATCACCCTCCACTCACGTGGTGACTATTTTTCGCGGGATTCGATAAAACAGACCGTTAGCTATACACCTCGATACCTTTCTCAAGTTTCATACAATCGTTTCGCAATAAACTAGTTGCTAACGGGGGGTCAGCGGGACGTGGATACGATTAATTCGGCTTGCCCGGCTACCGAAGTGACGTTTCTACCATATAATATGGCGGCCGCCTATCCCCCGGGGTCTAGAATTCGATTTCAGTATTTCTTTTTACTTTTCTACATCACGCCGCACTCGCCCGTCTAACAAGAAACTCACCTCAACCGGTTGTACTTCCTCGCCCTCTTGGTTTGTCGCTTTTTCTTTTGGTTTCGGCTTTTCTACCTTCTTGCCAGTTTCCTCAAGTTTTTTGGCCAATTCTTCTGTAGTTGTAAACTTTTTACCCGGTCGTTTTTTCCGGTCTTTTTTAGCGAAAAAATCGTCGAGCTCAGACATAGCTTCGATTAGATTAAAAACGTTTTACACAGTTAATATGGAATATATCCTAATATAAATATTTCTACGAGAACTGGCCGGACAGCGATCCACATGTGTACCTTGGGGGTCCTTGGCTAGCCACTCCCGGAAATCGTCTACCCACCAACGAGTCAAATTCGAACCAAATTGAAGACACCGGTCCCGCCACTCTGAGGCGCAAATATGTTAGGCAAGACCGGGACTTATCTAAAACGAAAATGACAAATACTATTAATCCTCCGATCGCCACCTCGCTCTCATTCTTTACCCCCTTTAAACTACAGTTGTTGTAAGTTATCTGGGTTACGGTGTGACCGTTGAGTGTAGATACCTATCTACACTCAACGCCGAAACTTGAGGCCATAGGTGTCATCTAGCAGACGACTCATCTCGTAGCTCGAAGGTCGAAGCTCGAGAAATTTCACGGGATGCTTGTGAAACGTGAACGAAAGTGTAAAATTCGGTTTGAATTAGAATAAAATCGGTACTAACACGTCGTGTGACAAGTTAGTGAATTATAACTTCTATGTCTCCAAAAAAGAATGCATAAGCTGAAAGCCTCCTGAAAGACAACCCCGGCTTAAGCGGTTGAAGTTGTACACCGTCCGATATATGTGCGTGTGTACAAAAATATGGCGTATTTTGAAACATATTTTCTACTAACAATGAAAAATCATCAAATAAGACACAACGACCAACACTGTGGGCCTAGAGATGTCGCCAGCTACACTAAAGAGAAGCGGGAAACAACAAGGTCATCCTCAGTCACTTCAGCCAGTAGGTTCAGAAACACGCAAAGATTGGAACACTCCCCGCTTGGCGGAGTGATGGGGACGATAGCCGTTTTGTAGTCAAAGGATAGCCGAGTGAACGGTAGGTTGTATGTAATACATACGTACAGCTTTTACGAGTGTTGGAGAAGTATAAGTGAGAGACTAGAAGTGGTAACACTAGTCTTTACCGTGTTTTGTATCAAATCGGTCTTCGCAGAGTCGCCGAGGGGAAACGTGAATGGCAAGCAGCGAGTAAAGTGGAAATTATTATTCGACACTAGAGTTCTGAACGAATTAGAAGTCAGCTTATCAGAACGTCATTCTTGTTCGATTTTCAGAGTTTAACAGTTTATCACATTCGTGGCATCGAACACTAGCTATTCCCAGTATCCTTGCGTGTTTAAAGAAAAAAAAAATCAAAATCAAAATTAAATAAGTTAAAATAACATAAAAAAAAGAAAAATAAGTGAACTGATCCAGAGTGAGAAACAGCTACCGAGGCAAATGGAAGTGAATGATCTTTAGAATCTAGTGACCCTAAATAATTATTTTTAAATTCAAAATAAATTATCATAATCCTAGTTGATGGTAAATTTTACATCATTATTTCATCATGAAGATAACGCCGAGATGTTTTGGCAATATTACAAAAATGCTGGATTTTTACTCCCAGTTCAACCCCTCGCCGCTTTCTATAAAGCAGTTCATCGATTTCGGTTAGTATAAAATCCTCAAGGTAGAACACGCAGCCTAGGATATTACTTTTATTTTTCATTATAATGGGCTAGCTTTCAGGCGAACGCATTTTGTTACTCAACAATTCACTGAACATAATAATACATGTTCTCTCTTTAATGTACCCACTTAACTTATCGATCGTATATAATATTCGGGAATGAGGCAACACCGGTAATTGCCATGAGATTATTGGAGAACGATTCTAATTCTAGGACCTTGACATAAAATGGCAAAAATAGTTTGCAATAAATATGTGAAAAAATAATATTTATTCCGGCCAAGCAGTGAATTAATGAAAAACCAACTCGTGGCCATTGAATTTTGCGTTAATTTTACATAATCATTTGTTAAATGACCCTTAGACCGATTGATTCCATAACATGTTTTCATTCCTCGTTTGTTATGACCATCGATGCACATACGTATATGTATCTAATCGATTAATTACATCTGAAACTTTGAAGATTAATTTCCCGATAATCTTATAATTCATCTTTATGATCACGTCCGCAAGCACAACATTATACAAACGAACATAGATCTCATCGAACATCGCTATTCGGTTCAAGGTATGAATTCGAGTATAAATTGAAACAACAGCGATAACGTCAGGTGTAATATAATTTATTACAGCCATACATACAAGCCCAAGTAAAGTGTGCATTATTTTAGCGACATCGATAAATTTCAGATGAATTCCGATCACCTGTTAGAAATAGAAGAAAAATTCAAAACCTACATCCAAGTTATTCTTTACACACGTTGTTTTTATGTACATATTTACTTCGATAAGTACTCCAGAATATTTTCAATGTTGACCATAAGTACGTGTACCATATGTACGTACAGCGTGCGTCACGTGTGACAGATTAGTCAGAGAATAACATCCGGAGAAGCGACGTCAGTATAATCTTTGGTAAAACAGGCGACCTTGTTTTCCTCGCATACCTACACACATGAGTATAACTATATATGTATACACATAGTTCTCGAATCTCGTTCGCAATAATTCTATGAATCAACGGTTTTAAACAACACAAATGGCGACGGTAAATTAATGGAAACAATTGCGGTGGGAGTTCATTTATTTTATTTTTCCTCAGTTTCATTTTATGTCCCACGTACGCCTATAACCCCGTTGCTCAGGGGGCCTCGAATCAACCTCGTCACCAGGCACACACATATCTCTGAATTATGATAACGAATATAAACAAGTCGTGTTTATAGTTCATAATTCTGGGATAATTATTACCGTGTTAATTATTTTAGTAGGTTAAATGAGTATTTACGATAATCGTAGCCTATACACGTATATTAAAATAGAAAAATCGTGCAAATTATCAATAGTACACGTTAATCGATTTGTAGTTAAATATTTCAAAGTCTGTACAACGCAAATTTATCCTATTACGTAACATCTCATGCTCCTTAGAGTCGCTATCCCGGATTATGGAGGCTATTTTAGAGTACAAATTGGAGTAGGCGAGTAAAAATAAAAGGTGCCAATAATCTTAAAAAGATTTTTTAGCACTTCGTTTAGCGAATTTATTTATGTATTATTTTACTTCACGGATTTCATCCAATCCTCTCGAAATTGAGATTAGATATAATAGCACATATATTAATTGAGTCGAAGTGTGCACCCAATGTTTACCGAAATTTCATCGGATAGCGGATTGAAACTTACACACCTTTGCGACGTCATTGAATCCATGATTAACTTCTTTACCCGGATTAAGTTTTATCTGGAGATATCTGTGTTATTTTTTACTTACACAGATTCATTTCGGCGTGTATACAATTATAAAACGGCGTCACGTCATAGCGCAGCTATACATCTCCAACTAGAGCATCGTAAAATTTACCCAATTAAACGCTTCCTCGTACAAAACACAACCATACACACATAGAACGCAAACTCATACTGACAACCACCAACGGAATTATTTTTTTGAAAGAAGGCGTGTCGCATGTGTGTCCCGTGGTAAAAACGTTGGTGTAGTGTGTTTACTTCTGTGAAGATATTTCATACTTAAAAAAGTTGCTGGTGTTCCGAACAAACGACCAAATCGAATTTCCTGCCGGCATTTCCTTTTTTTTTTATTACTATCACTAGTTTTTTATTTATTTAGTAACACGTCATATATGTACATTATACATATATATGTATGCGCCTGGGCGTGGGTGATGATAAGTTTTAAAATTATACGTCTATACGGTAAACACAACAATTATCGGCGTTGATTTGTTACGCGCTTTGAAAATGTATAAAAAAATAAAATCAACAACGATGCTATGCAACGGGTTTAAAGGGCGATGCGACGATTGGGTGGGTCGATGACCCCCCTGCATCATGGTCGGTATAAAAACAGAACACAGAACTGTTCCACTTTATATACGTAACGACAGTAGATAAGGAGATTAGAACTGCAAGAGAATTTTTATTTTGCTTTTAAACCAGATATATTTTATCATCATCAAAACATGATACAGACCTACCATACGTATATGTGTGTATACTTTTTTTCCATACAGAAGCTTTTTGAAAGTTAATTTAGTGATAATTATTTCTCAGAATTATTACTTTAATGTGAAAAATCGTCAAATTTTTTTTGAGTACATATACGTATGTATACCATATTTCATAAAAGTACAAATTTACGCACACTAAAATATGGGGGCACTAAACTTCGAACTAACTTCCACATGTCTTATTGTTTATTACAAGAATTTAGGTCGTATAAATTCATGCTCGTTTTTTTTTTCCATCGCCGTATCGAACGATAACGAATATTTATCTACCTGCAATTCACGTTTGCGGACGTTTAATGCAATCGCTATTTAATGACAGCATAGTTCTTCCTACTTTGAATCGCTCTGTTTAAAATAAATTTCGACCTGGTAAGTATGCAGGAAAACAAGGTTAATGGTATACAGTTATATAAATACCATATGTGTATCGTAGAAAAAGTTCTGAGAATATTGTGTCCGACAACGAAGTTTGAAAATCAGAGAATTGGATAATCATACAGAATATGATGTACGTATGTGCGTACCAACTTTCGCAGACGTCATTTCTGTTTATTGCTGAATATTCGTTGACGACGCTCGGGCCTTGGATTCTATTTTATGTACACTCGAGGCAAAACGTAGTTATCTTCAGTGATTTGTTTACGTAATGAGTAGTACGATGAAAATAATTAAACTCCGACTCGTTGCATTAAAGATAATCAATGTGAAATATGTTATGTGTATGTTTTTCATTCTTACAGGATTGAGCGCCTGCGAAAGAAAGTCTTTCATTTTTCTACGAAAGGAGTTACCTGTACGTTTAGCAAATATAATGAAAGAAATTCATTTACTTCCCGATCATTTATTGCGAATGCCTAGTGTCGGACTAGTCAATAATTGGTACGCCATGTCTTTTGAGGAAATCATTCAATTCGAAAAAGCTGACATCAACGAGACCACCTTGGACAAGTAAGCTTTTTCAATGATTACAATCTAATTTCATTTTCATGTCCTTGCTATTGGTTGAATGTAACATTATTTTAAATTCCATTACAGATTTTGTCAAGCTCTCGTCAAAATTAGAAACCGACACATGGATGTAGTACAAACGATGGCTCAAGGTGTCCTGGAGTTGAAAGATTCACACGACGTTGATAATCAAACGGAAAATAGCATTCAATATTTTTTGGACAGATTTTACATGTCCAGAATTTCAATACGCATGCTCATCAATCAACACAGTGAGTCTTAAGCAGTATTATACTTCACACCTTTTCACAAATCCGGATAATAACACGGTAATATTATTGCTAACTTGAATCATTTTTACACAGCGTTACTATTTGGTGGGCAGCTCAACGGGCACAGCAGTCATGTGGGATGCATAGATCCTGTTTGTGATTTGGTCGGAGTTGTTCGCGATGCGTATGAAAATGCCAGATTTTTATGCGATCAATATTACCTAGCTAGTCCTGAATTGATAGTTAACCAGCATAACGGTGAGCTTCACAATCATGACGACGCCATAATTCTATCCTGATCACGAATCAACTCCCTATAATTACGACATATATTCTTTGCCTTTCAGAATTAGAGAGAGGAAATGAGATACGGATAGTGTACGTACCGAGTCATCTTTACCACATGCTCTTTGAACTGTTCAAAAACAGCATGCGAGCAGTAATGGAGCACCACGGAGATCAAGCTGGTAATTGTCCCCCAGTTATGGTTACAGTCGTTAGGGGCAAAGAGGACATCTGCGTGAAGGTAAAACACACGAATGCACGACACATTGACATATCTTCCTTGAAGTTTGCATCGCAATACTAAAACTGACAAACTCTTTGATTCTCTATAGATGTCAGACAGGGGCGGTGGCATACCACGTTCTCAAACGGATCACCTATTCAAATATATGTACAGCACAGCACCCCAGCCAAGTAAATCAGATGTTCATACCGTACCTTTAGCTGGATACGGCTACGGCCTACCCTTATCTCGGCTGTACGCAAGATATTTTCACGGAGATTTAGTTCTACTGAGTTGCGAAGGCTACGGAACAGATGCCATAATATACCTAAAGGTATTTACATATATCACATGAACCGAATTGGATAAAAATTCAACTCTACATCGTTACTATTTTCGATTTCAGGCGTTATCCAACGAGGCGAACGAGCTTTTACCAATATTCAATAAAACTTCGTCAAAATTCTATAGAACTACGATTCCGACAGGAGATTGGAGCAGTCAGAGTACCGGAGGAATGGCAACCAGACAATTTTTTGTCAGTCCTGGACATGGCCACAGACTTCCTCATGGTATGCAGGCAAGTCAATGCTAGCAGCAGACCGACTCTGATGACGAAGAGTCGGTATAGAGTGATTTATTCATGGGTGGGTGATAGACGGCTGATTTATAATTTTCAAAAGTAATTTCACATATTAATAACTGTTTATGTCTCAGAGCATACGAAATGCTGCTCAAGGGAAAGAAAAAGAATAATATATCAAAGGCTATGACGTATGCGCGCAATAATTATAAGCGACATAAATCTATGGGAGTGTGAAATTTTCATTTTTTCTATTATTTTATTTTCTTTTGTTCTTTTGTAAACCATCGCTAAGTGGTTTATTATAATTGATTTAATTATATTCCGACGCATATAACCGGTATGCGTTTGACTGATGATAAGCAAATGAAACTTATAAGTGATTAAAAAATATCTTAATATAGATTTATGAATGGAAGTTAATTGAAGTTTTACAAAAAAAAAAAAAAAAAGAAAAAAAAGAAGAAGAAATCTTATCACTTTTCTAGCGGGGTAATCTAATTAGATTTTTCTGGGATATACACCGGTATTTTGACTTCGTTGAATTTTATCGCAAGGTTACGACGATAATCACAGTTGTGTGAAAATTTTATTCCGATCACTCTCTTATAACATCTTACAAAATTTTATAAAAAAAAATTTGGGTGAGGGCTTGTTATTTATCCGCGGTTATCTCAATCAATACTCTGTTTGGATTCGGTCATTATTATATTTTCTTCTTACGTTATTTCATCGTAAACCTATTTGCATTTTTTTTTTTTTTTTTTCCTAATCCTATAATATATCATTGACTATGCAGTGCAGCTGCGGATATGAAAATACAGTGTCGATATTTTTTAATTGTAAAATAGTGTATAATTAGTTGTAAAATAGTCCGATACCTAACCTAACCACCATTAACACGAAAAAATAGAGAAAGAAATTAAAATAACTATATAGGTAAATACGTAAAACAAAAAAAGAAAAACAATAGTAATAAAAAAAGATTGTTGATGTAATAAAGATGTATTGTTGTAATAAAAAGACGTTGTTCAATATATAGATGTAAATTATATTGTGACGGTAAAATTCAAAGTAATTATCACAGAATAATCACCTAGGGTAACGAGGGTAAACGTGCGTGCATAAATGAGGAACATCCACTGCTGTGGATGGCGCTGGCATTTGCACCCCCATTACCTGGCGCTGTTGGTGGCGATTTTGTTAACTATTTTTGCCGCAAAACGCGCGTAAATTATTTAAATTATTATCTTACATAAGTACTAATTTACAATTAATAAACGAGTGAAGAAAAATTTTTATTTTAAATTCTAAATCCAGTTTAAAATAAAAAAAATGAAAAAAAAAACAATTATGGTTGAATATAATGTGTATAACGTATATATGTAATATGCGATGCGAGAAGAAAAAGAAGGAGGTTTTAGCGGTTCATTGATTGATCCTCTTTTGATGTGATGTATCTTGTGATACGCATACCGGTACAACTTCTATTTTTTATTCTTGTTTCCTCACCGGCGATGACAATCGAGGAACTGAATTGGTCATAAAACCAGTCTTCAGTCTAGTTTGGCAAGTCTAAGGAGATGCAAAGAATTTCAAAAGCATTAACGATTATGAGACTCCGCCGGTTCATTTCATGACGCTTCTGCATTCAGCGAGTTCCCTTCGTTTGGATCAGTTCGTTATTCTGACAATTGATGTGGATTCTATGTGTATATACATATGCACGTACTTATGTACGATGTACACCGTATGCACACAACCTATGTGCATTGTGTAAGTCTCACTGCAGGAAATTTTCCCAGAGTTTAAATCCCTCCCAGTGTATTATGTTACATGGTATGCTCATACCGCTGCAGTAAACAACGCGATAACAGATCGTGGAGGAAGAGGTAAAAGAAAGAGGGGGAAGCAAGAAAAAAGATTCTAAGCGATCTGGACGCGGAGAGTAAGATTGAAAATGAGAATTATACATCCCTTTGAGGGAGGAGTATCAATGACCGTTTTTATAGATTGAATTTATTTTGATGATCAAATGAGAACAATATTCCAATGATAAGCCAGTGGCCGCGTGCGAGAGGTCTTCTTATAGGTATATCGAAATCGCCATTCAATTCCGGGTATTCGGGGCCCCTCAGGGCCCTCTAAAATAGCACTCCTGGTCGGAGTTGCTGCTGCATCAGCAGCGGTCGCTTGGTTGTTGTAAAGCCTCCTCCTCCCAGTCGGGATCAGTCGGGAGTCGGGACTCGCATGCATCGGGAAGCATTCCATTCATGTTTGAGTCAGCCTCGTTCCGCCGCCCGCTTTCGAGCCTTCGCCTTCTCCTAACAGGCCTTCTGTTATAGCTTCGGTTTTCCGAGGAGACCCCCAGTTGTTGTCGGGTGAGAGTCCCATGAGCCAAGCCACGTTGTACGAACTAAACCCGACTGGCGCACACAGTGTGTAGAGATATATTCAAACTCTCCGTGCCAAGGACCTGGGACCTTAAAGAAGAAGGGACTCAAAATAAAGTGGTTGAAAAAATTGTAAATAAAAAACAAAAAAAATAAAAAAACAAGTAATAATAAATGAATGAATGAATAGAAGTAAATGGATGAATTAATTAAAATTGAACATAATGAATTGTATATATGGTATGAAAGTGTAAACAGTGCAGTTCCGATTCGGTGATTTCAAATAGCGGGAAAAAAAAATAATTTATACGCACGGATCATTTGAACAGAAGAAAAACACCGTACATTCATATATCCCCATTACGTAGAAAGGGTTTTTAAATATTGCCTGGTGAGTGTATAAAATTTTAATTATATTACTTATGATATGATCAATTATTACGCTTCATTTATTCAGATATTATATCATTACTTTTTTCTTCTATTATTTTTCTGGAATATCAAACGGTTTATTGATTCTTATTGTTAGTTCGAATTTATGCGTGGTATGTTGTCTTGGAGATCAGATTCGGAACTATTCGGGATAGTCTGCTGCTGCTGCTGCACTGCAGTTGACGCCGGGTTGCATTCCCAGCTCGCATCGCGTCGTGAGAATTTCTAAAGCCACGTTGCCGGGGGCGCCTCTAAGGAATCTCATATTATAAATGAAAACATTCTTTTTTTTCAATTTAATCAATTAAGAATATTTAATAGAAAGAAATGTTTTATTATTCTTTGATTTTTTTTTTATTCATTTTTTTTTTTCCACCAAATAACTGGTCAATAAGACTCAAAATAAATCGTCGATTTATAACTTACGATACCATGCTTGACATGAACGAATGACAATACATGCTGATTTCGTTTTCTAAACCAATGATTAATTTATCACATGAATTAATATTTCGCAGTGTTAAAATATCAATTAACTAGACCGATTAAGGCAAAGCTTAGAAATTCGTAATACTACCTACATAGTTATATAAATATTTTCTTACTACAGTGTAAATTGTATACACAATATTATAGTATACACACTAAATATGGACACCTGTAGGGTATAATATTGCTTCAAAATATTCAGTCTTCAAAGGTAAACCGAAGACTATTAGCGACATACCGCGTTTTTATAACATCTTTTTCTACTACTAGTAATATACTATAAATATATGTTTATAAGTATCTAATACATACCAAATAAGTACTTTCGTAATATCAACAGCTGCACATGACTTATGTATTATGGTGTATATGTACATCCGCTGATCCATATCCGTTATCCGATACAGTATCTAATTAATTTTAATTATTTCCAGAAAAACAAAAAGAAAGAAAAGTTACAACTATGATCAATTGAATACAAAAAAGGGAAAAATGTCTTCCAAATAAAATTAATTTCTTTTTGTTTTTCCCTCAATTTTCATTAAATTGTTCGTTGTAAGTTCAACGGTCTAACGTGTCAGCGGCTTTTTACCGGATATCTTCCCACACTGGTTTGTTTTTTTTATTTCCTATTATTTTGTTATTCATTTATTTATTTTATTTTATTTTATTACTTTTTTTTTTTTACCTGAAGTGGTAAAAGAGAAAGAAAGAGAAAGAAAGAGAGAGAGAGTCAGGGAGAGAAAAAAGAACGAAATAAAAAACGGTCGTTCCTTCTAAGAATTAGGTGGTAACACTTGAGATAAGGTTCTCACTACTGCGGAAATGCCCTTCTCTTTCTATTTTTCTTTCTCCTTTTTTTCCTTCTCTTTTATGCTTTTCTTCGTTTTTTTAAATTCCCTCTCTTTCGTTTATATATAGGTATACGTAAAACGCAGGTATGTATTTAAACAAAAAATCAGGAATCCGTTAATGAACTCGTCGAGGAATTCTTTTTTTTTATCTAATTTCTTCTTTTTTTTTTTTTATTTTTGCGCCGGAAGTTGTGTTGTTATAACCGTTGGAAAGTGTTTCGATATCGCTTTTGTACATTATGTGTAGTATATATGTATAAAGTTATTATACACGTGTCACAAGGAGTTGATAAGAATTTGAGAAAAAAATAAGAATTTCCAACGAATTGATTACTTGTTCAAACAGTTAATATTAAGAGAAAAAAGTACTGAGAATTTTTGAATTTTATATTACCTATTATATTAAATTGAAAAATGATAGATATATGTAACATGGATGTGTTCATATTTTACATAATATTATGTACAATTATTTGAAATGATAATTTTACTTCTTCAAATTCTTGAGTATAGGTATGTACAGGATTTTCTCTCTCTCTCTCTTTCTTCATTCCTTCGCTGCACTGACCGTGGAATGTGAAACGAGTGAAAGAAGAAAAAGAAATTGGATGCTCGCGTTAACGATGTTTAGTTTATTATTTCCTCCTGATTACGATTCGAGAGACGTACTTATCCTATTCTCCTTCCTCCGTCCGTTGGCCAACGGTTAAGATTTTCTTTCTTTTTTTTTTTCTTCTATTTTCCATCATATAACGTTACATATATACTTACACTATCGTCAGTGTATGATTATAATCATTATAGATATAATATACGTGACGGAGACAGGGAAAGAAAAATGAGATGAAAAGTATTACGGACATGTATTCGGTAAGGAATATACAAAAATATATAGCATAGTTGCAGTGGAGTTCTGTTTCGTTTTTCATCGTCATCAACCGTAGTTTCATTCCTGCGAGCAACTTACAAACATAAATGTATGTACGTGCGCTATGTACCTATATACGTATAGTCGCATATATATGTATGTGAGTACACTATGAGAAAGGGTGTCGAAGAAGTCGTCGTTAGGCGCTATCTGCACGAATACACAAAGCTTTATATAAATACAACACCATACCATTACTTGAATCGACACATATATATCTTTTATTTATATATATATATATATACATACTTGTATGATATGTGTGTGTGTATATACCATATCTCACTTCCTCTAACCCACGTGTACACCTCTCACTCTTTTCATTCATCCGCTTTCTTATTATGGTGTATGTATACATATGTACATATACATATATTATGATGCAGCGCGTACCAACTTTATCTACTCATACAACATGCTTTGATGATCTTTTCATTCATAATCGAATTGATCGATGATTATGGTGAAGACGATCATAAATACAAAAGGGGTAGCATAATATACATATATATAAGAACGTTATGAAAATGTTCATTTTTTTTAAGGTTTCCGTGCAGTGCGTGTCTTCAAGATGTTATAAAAACATTATTATTATAATAAGGAAGTACGGTGTATACATATATCCGCAGGCCGTAATACGAAAACTCACTTATTATGGGCAGGTGTTTATGGATATGCGGCAGCAGTGCAGATGTCGCAGGGCCGGACAGAACATTTCTAAATTTTCTCTCACGATGCCGAGTGTACTCTCTAAATTTTCTTGATATTCTCTCTTTTCGAGTGAACATCTCATCTAAATTTTTTCGATTACATCCGGGGGCACTTTTGAAACCAATTAATTGAATCGAAATTCTTCTTTTTTTTTTTTGGTGAAAAATCGCGCCATTATTTTAACGAGTACAATAAAATTCGTATAATCTACAAAATGTAGAGACTGCGCTTCATTCTACCGAGCCCTTTGATCCTAACAGGAATCCCTCAGTTTTTGGTTTTTTTTTTTTTTTACGGTCTTTTTCATATTGTAAATTAAAATAATTTATTGCACATTTCGTACAGTAGTTTGTTTATAATCTCCTTGTCTGCTTGAGTAAATCTTGTATTCTTCATAGACACGTAATCCTTTCTCTATCCCGTTAATTCTTGTTTTTCACTATAGCGCAGGTATAACCCGAGGGAATGTCGTGATGGCAGAAAGGCCCCGGCGGCCGAGTTCAAAACTCGGAACAGAGTTGTCTTCACCAACGACCGCAAAAAGACGAAGAAAATCTTCTGATAATACCAGTACAAGCGAAGCATCAACTGATCCTGAAGGACCTCCTGGAGAGTCAGAATCAACGACCGAAAACCCTACGGAAGGAAAAAAAGAAGAATCAGAAAAAGCTGGTGCCTCGTCATCGACGAGAACAAGGGAAGATTTTGAAGAAAAATTAGGGGAAGTTCTTGCCGAGGGTGAATCATCGCAATCATTGTCACCAAATAGGGAATTATCAACATCAGGTCCTTCTACCTCACAAATTCCTACTTCTGAAGGTCGTCCTACAGCCAGTACGGGAAGAATGGATGTCAGAGAAGTTCAGGTTGTTGGAGGAGGTCTGACTATCCAGACATCGCTTATGGGCGAACACGCTCATTATCAGGAATTGTCGTTGATCGGCAATGGCGCTTATGGGACAGTTTATAAAGCTAAAGATTTAACCAGCGGACAAGTTGTTGCACTAAAAAAGGTTCGCGTACCGATAACCGACGAAGGACTTCCAACTTCGACGCTCAGAGAAATCGCTGCTTTAAAGCAACTCGAGCGATTCGAACATCCCCACATTGTAAGCTGCAGTGTCGTCGAATCATTGTTGATTTTGGAACGGAAAAAACAACAAGGAAATACATTGATATTTATGATTAATTTTAGGTGAGGCTTCTGGACGTCTGTCAGGGTAACTACCTGAACCTACCTGGAGGTGATGAACGTTCGGAAACGGTTAATAGAGGATTAACCCTTTGGCTGGTATTCGAACACGTGGAACGTGACCTGGCCTCTTTTTTAGCGTCACGTCCACCGCCTGGACTTCCTGGTCACATGATAAAACAAATGTCGAGAGAAATTTTACTAGGAGTTGATTTTTTACACACTCATAGAATCATTCACCGCGATCTCAAGCCGCAAAATTTACTCGTTACGAGTCAGGGGAGGATAAAGATAGCCGATTTCGGACTCGCTAAAACTTATGACTTTGAAATGCGGCTCACATCCGTGGTAAGTAGGGTAATTAAAATAATTATTCAATGTTATTTATAATGAAATTTTTATTCCAGGTTGTAACATTATGGTATAGATCGCCAGAAGTTCTTTTGGGATGTGCGTACGCCACACCGGTAGACATTTGGTCTGTGGGTTGCATATTAGCCGAATTGAGTAGACTTGAACCATTATTTCCCGGAACAAGCGAGGGCGATCAATTGGACAGAATATTTCAGTAAGCAAATTATATTTAATAAAATTATCATACGAGTTCTGTATATATAGAGTGATAAAGTGCTTTGAAATAACTGATTACACAGTTTCAAGAAAAACGTCGTTCTAATGACTCAGGTGCGCGACTCCGTGTCTCATATATTTGTTCTTCCACACGTCAAAAAATTAATGTACTACATGTACACGTGACATATGTGGGCAATTAAATTACCTATAAATCATAATCAAGGTTTTTTTTCACCATAATGAAAAATAGATGTTCGCTGTAGTTTCTAAACTACTGTTCAATTTATTTTACAGGGTAATAGGGACGCCGTCGCAGCAGGAATGGCCGGATGACGTCTCTCTAAGTTGGACAGCGTTTCCCCACCGTCGCCCGACACAACTGAGGAGTATAATTCCTGATCTGCCCGATCCAGGACTAGATTTGATACAAAGGATTCTTACGTTTAATCCGCACGCGCGTCCCTCCGCCGTTCAAGCTCTAGCCCACCGTTACTTTACAGAAGAAAGTTCTTGAATAACGGCAATTCTTTCTGGTTCTACATTCACTTTTTTTCATTTCTTCCTCAGTTAACTTTTACATAATTATCAATTAGTTGATGAGTGAATCGTTGTAGATACTACTTGAATATTTGTTCGTCGCGCGGTTACAGTGTATGTATATATTTATTTGAAGTAATGTATACATAATGTGTCGACGGGAAATGTATAAAATCGAGTTTGTAACGTTAGAATTACAGACCAACTTCCGGCACATATACATATACCTATATACCTATATACCTATATGTATATGTGTGTGATCTCTACAAAGAGATTGCGAAAGAGAAGAGAAAAAACAAAAGGAGAAGGATTAGGAATAAGAGTCGTGTATTATAATGCAAGCTGCACGAAAACTATTCGTCGCATTCCTAAATTATAATTCGCTAGATAATACTTTTTGTATGTTAATGAATTCTACCGCACTCCCGAGTAAGATAAATGTAATACGTATATATATATTTAATTATGGAATAGAAATAGGTTTATATTTAAAAAAAAAAGAACCACACACACACATCCATATACTTTGAGACTGGAGTCCTATATGAGGACTCGTTAGAAAATTTTTGGAGACTTCGGGGTCTTCTTTATAGAAAACAAAAATTATCATAATACTGCCATAACTCTAAGACTCAAAAACCAAGATAAATCGTTGTATCTAGGATATTTAGATTTAAGAAAATACGTTCGCCATAAGATAATAAACTGAATTATAGGTATTTTGTGTATTATAATACATGAATAATTACATTTATCAGCACAAAACTAATATAATATCGATTTCTGACATAGTTGTGTTGTACGTAAGGCCTCATATTATTTTTGTATGAAAATTATGAATATTAATTATTTTTGCTATGTCAATACCTTGCATAAGTGAACAAAAGAAAATAGATTGTCGAATAATGTGAAGATAATAAAATAGATTTTATACTTTTCTATTCAACTTTACGTAAACGCGACTTCGTTCAAAAATTTCCCGGGCATACGTCCAATCAGTGTTGGCGTTGATAGTCCGTCACGGTTCACACAACTCTTTTAAGAATAGTTAATGCTTGGATATAAAACGAAACGAAGATTTATCAACTTTTAATTCGCTATCCTATCATGCGACTAATCCAGAGGGCTGTGACAGAGACGTCCAAATTACTTGCAAAATACTATTCAGGTACATCAAACTTCAAATCAGCTGTCGCAGTTTTGTCAGTGAGAAAAATGGCGTCGGAAGTTGAAAAAGCACAAACAGCCGTCTCCGGCGGCGACACAATATTCGGAAAAATCTTGAGGAAGGAGATACCTTGCAAGTTTATCTACGAAGATGATCAGGTAAGAGTTCAGTGTTTTAATAACGTTTCCATTTTGGTACTTCTTCTCCAGTGATACAGCGAAAAATCGAAGAAATTATCTCTACCCTAACCCGACTCTTCTCGGCCATATCTAATGGCTGCAGATCATAACTGCAAAGAGTGAAATACCATTATTTTTGACAGTGCGTAGCTTTCCATGATGTGAACCCGCAGGCGCCTGTTCATTTTTTGGTGATACCGAGGGAACCTATTGCACAGTTATCGCTGGTCAAAGAAGATCACAAGCCGCTATTGGGTCATTTGATGTACGTGGCACAATCTGTCGCAGATCAGCTGGGTATGGCAAAGGGTTTTCGTCTTGTCGTTAACAATGGTGCAGATGGAGCTCAGTCTGTCTATCATTTGCACATCCACGTTCTTGGGGGCAGACAACTGCAGTGGCCACCGGGCTAATCGAAGATAGAGATCAATGTATGTCTATTTGCTTCGATGACTCAAGATTCTTTGTACATGGCTATTACAACTTTTAAGTAAATGAAAAATAGCTCGTTATACCTTTTTGGTTTATCAATATTTCCTTTTCATTGCAACATCCAATTGTCAGATGAATATTTAATAGAAAACATACAACTCCCTGAGTTATGCACATGAACATACAATAACAGTTGTCATTGGCAATTACGAATGTGTCGACGATTCCTGATTGAAAGAGAAAGTGACAACCCAGTACCCATAAAGTAGGGCTTGCGACTTCGTGTTATTTGCAAAAAGATATGTAGTTGAATAGAAATGATGCAATACTATTTAACAGACTATTGTCAACATTTCTCATACAATGTGAATTCATATTGCAGTCCATCCTCTTCTTGGATTCCCTCTGGCACCTCAGGGTCACTGTAAGGAAAAGAGAACCTAGATGTAACTTACTTTGATTTATTCAGTCAACTCATTTACCTTATCAACTTAAACTCGTTGCTAATTGGTGGAAAAAAGGTGTCACACTCATAATATTTCTTCACTCTTGTCAAGTACAGTCTGTAAAAACTTGGGGATTCCATTGCAGCCTGAAACACGAGCCAAGTTGACATGTGTAAATTTCATTCACAACAATTTCCTTGTATCGAATCAAGAACACAACGATACCTCGTATATCGCACTGCCACCAATGACCCATATCCTCTCAATTTGATCCTTGAGTGGTGGCTGAGAGAGTTTTTCCAGGGCATTGGGTAAGCTCTTACAGACAATTGCTTCGTCACCCAAGTCTCTGAAAACCAACAGAAATATGATAGGCGATGATTTTTTTGTTTTCAGTTGAATGGTAGAGAAAACTGGAATACCCACAGATATTGATTGGTAAGTACAACATTGATTCTATTACGGAGAGGTCTGTTTTTTTTTGGCATACAATCCCATGTCTTTCTTCCCATCAGTACGACATTTTTTTTTGCTGGATCTTTTGTCTGCGTCGTGAGTTTTGCGAAGTAGGCCATCTCATTTCTAGAAAAAAAAAAAGGTAGCGTCGTTATTAACTGTTATTAACTAATAATAACTCTTGGCTATTTTGCAAACCACACATTGTTTATGGCCATTGCTTGATACAAGATGTCACTGACTTTAAACGCCAAGGAAGCCCGCCGTTGACTCCGATTCCCATATTTTCAGACGCGGCAGCTATTAAATAAAGTCCCGACGACATGCTGAATCCAAACTGAATCCACCGTAAGTCTCACTTGCTAGTGGCTAACCTTTAATAAACCTAGCGCTATCACGAATTAATCGTTACGTGACACCCGGCTTCAAACGCACCGATAACCTTTGGCGCAAATGGTTTTACTAAATTTGAATCCGGTTAAGTTAGGTTAGACGCTTGGCGCAAAATTATGGCGGGATTCCGTTTTGCAAAACTCGGGCGCTTGAGAGCAGCACACTAGCAAGTTTTTTAAAGCGCAAATTTTCAAATATCTCAGTTAAATTATGAAAAAGTTTGAGAAAAAATTTAAGAAAAATTGCTGTAATTGAAAAAATCCTTTATTTTCATCGGCAAATATTAACCTGCATAGTTAGTAGTTATTTTTTTAATGAATTAAATAAATTATAATTACTGTAATATTGACATCCAGTTTTAGGTTAATTACAAAAAATTTATTAAATACTTACCGTTCTTGTAAATTTTTTTTTTTACCTGTGGTACGCAGCCCACGCCTTTTTAATTCTTGTTTTAGCTGTTCATTAGTCCAGGTAAAATATTTATTTTCTTTATCCATTTTCTATCAGCACATAACAGCCACTATCATTGACTTTGAATATTTTCGCGACATAGAACGTACTATGATGCTGCCCCCTGGGCCGAGTTTGACAAAAACGGAACCCCATTGACCATACCTCCATCAATTGACTGCCAGCTATCGAATCCTTCTCATTTCGAGGAATCGAGCCAATCGAGCTCTCGACTCAAGAACACGGGGAGACCGGAGATCTTTTGCCATCTAGCGAACACAAGCAACTGCCCTCGCGTGTTCCAGGCGTTTGGCGTTCCTTCAGAAGCTTCTTAAAAGCTAAATACACACGTCAAGGTAGGAAAAAATGTCTATACGATTTTGATTTTTTTCCTTATGGCTGTAGAGTTTGCGTTGCCCGAATAACCCTGTTTGTGAGGGTGAGGTTATGTTCGTCGTACCTCCACTCACTGTCAGCTCCATAGATTTGATTTTAGTGCAAAAGTAGAATAATCAATTTTCAACAAAACCATCTAAATGAGTTTATCATTTCAGAATGTCTGGGCGTGAAGGTGGAAAGAAAAAACCCTTGAAAGCTCCAAAGAAGGAGTCAAAGGATTTGGACGATGAAGATATGGCGTTTAAGCAGAAGCAGAAGGAGCAGCAAAAGGCTATGGCTGAGGCGGCTAAGAAGGCAGGCCAAAAAGGGCCGCTTGTTAGTGGTGGGATAAAAAAGTCTGGGAAAAAGTGACTCTTGCAGTTATGAGCTGCTCAAATAATTCATGAATTTTTGCTGTAAACTGCCGGGATAAAACAATTAATAATCTACATCGACAGACCTTTGCCAGGAACCTGTCGTAGTCCATTCACCTTTACATGCGATTATTTGTACTCACCACTTGGTCTTTGTAAATAAAAAACTATGACATAGACTTGGCAGTTGTCATCTTGTTGTATTAAGCTTTTCCTATATCATCAATTGTTAGTTATATCGGGACACTTTTGGCATATTTCTTCAATCAAGCAAAGTGTATGGATGCAAGTGATGTGGCTGAGTTTGTAAACAATGCAGATTGCCATTGCAGGTATATATACATATATGGGATATAATAATGGCCTGCACCTGACATTTCAGGGGCCTGGCTGATCCTCACCATTGTTCACTCTCTGTATCAGAACTTCATAAATAAATATGAGGATCGCTGTTAAATTGCACAATATCTTAGGAGGTGATTCAAGAACAACGAGCATAATGTGTTCATTATTATTCGTCGAAAGCAGGTGAGATATACGCAGTATGTTTAATCCAATTATACGCAGCAATTGCTCGGTGAGTCGCTCGTGTCTCATGTTCGATGAATTATTCATTATTTCATAAATTAATAGTAATAGCACAACAAATCCGGAAGTCTGATTGGAAGAAGCGATGAAATAAATGAATCGAGTGGGTAAGGGGTTAACGGGGGAGGGATAACGATGTTGATGATCGATGCACGAGGGGATCGCCTGCTGGCGAGCTTTGGAAATTCTGAACAAGGAGAGACAGCTGACTACCATATGATCGCCACTGTTACCAACTTATTGGTGTAAGCGCTGAGTTCTTCGGTCGTGTAATTTCGCCCAGTGTAAAATCGCTATGAATCTTCCCTACCCCCTACTATCATTTATTCTGCATAACTCCGCAGAGGAGTTTAGCCAGTTTATAATATTTCCTGATTCCAGTTATCGTGTTTCAGTCTTCTCTCGACTACCCATCTAGCATATGACGTTAAAGACAAAGCACGTGTCCCGCTTGTACTAGATATTAAAAATAAAGTATTTAGGAATGAGCGTAAAAAGTTACTTCGTTAATCTTATATAATCGTCTAACAATCGCCGCGATGAATTTCGCGAGTTCTGTAATAGAGTGTTACAGAATTTCTGTCATTCGTGTTTATTAAAATGTTAAATTATTCTGTGAGGGTCTCAATTATTTTGTTGGTATAACTGGGGCTCTGGGCGAGCTGTCACTCCTTAGCTCAGTTGGCAACAGACCTTCGGTGCGTTCGCGAGTCGTGATTATATCAGGCTAAGTAGGATCGTGTGTTGGGTGTCTGTGTCTCTGATCTCCAGTTATTATCCCGTAATTCCGCTGCCTAGTTCGTCCGTATCGTATTTATCGATCCCGCGGGACTCTTGCCAGCAATTTTCCAAACCAGGTGACTGCTGTCGTAGCCAGAAAAGTGGTGCAGCTGACCTGCCACCATTCCCCGACCACTCTATCACACCATGGGGTATAAAATGGCGAACATTTGACCACACGGGATCAGCTCCAGGCTCGGGAATTTCGTGGTATCGTGATCGGAACGTATTTGGTAAGTTAATCATCAGTTTATCACATAAATTTTCATTCAACGAATGGTATTATGCGGATACGAATTGCTGTCATCGCCGCATTACATCATTTCCATTATCGCTAAATATTGTAGAGAGAAGAAAAATTTCATTTCCAGAAACATATTTAAACGCGACACGTTTCTCAGCACAGTTTCGAACCCTAGAGCTGATCCTTTACACGTTTCACAACGAGAATTTAATGACGAGAAAATTCGTCTCGTGGATCACCATATTGTCAAACATCCTCCGGATATGTCAGAGCGGATATCTCGACGACTAAATAACCCCTCTCGCACCTTCACTTCTGCACCCGTCAAACTATTCCTGCTGTTACGTTATACATACCTTTTAAAAGTTACGTAACAAAACCTTCTGAAAAAGGAAACGCATAACATATCGTAACATATGAACGAAGCGTCTTGCTCCGTGGGAATTTAATTCCTGAAAAATTCAACGCTTCAATTTTCATTTTCAAAACGAAACGTTATTACTGAACCTATAGAAACATCTTCCTTTGGCACACATAGATAAGAATATTATGAACAAAAAGAAATGTCAATCATTATTATTTCAAATCTGTATTTATGTAGCTGATAGGGTTCACTTCGTCGGACCACGATTTCGACCTCCGGACTCCCAACAACTCGACGTTATTACTCACCATCATCGACATACTTGGCTATTTAACGATTTTCAAAAGTGTTCCAGTAAAAAAAAATCTGAGCAACAAAGAAATCTATGAGATATAATATAATCGGTACTTCGGATACTCTGATTAATTTACTTATATATGATTTGTAATAACATTAATAAACGCGTGCGATAATCGCGTCTCACACGTGCGTGTCATCCACGTGATCGATGAACGATTTTCTTGTTAAAAATAATAGAAGAGTAACTTTTGACCCAGGATTGGAGGGGAAGCGAGGGATGTAGAAGCACACGTTGTCGAGGTTGCGCCGTCACCACGTATCTTATTTTAATAATGTTAGTTTACGTAACATATCTCTCTACACACATAGGTATATAAATACGTACATATGTACGATCGTTGTTGCAAGGAACACATAATCATGCAAGGGAATTATTCGTGAGTTAGCGGTCGTTCTAAATTCGTATGATTAACCAACTAGTTTCTCGACCTTATATGTGTATATTCACTTATTATACATTATACCAACACACAAAAGAGTTCCGCAAAGGTTGATTGTTTGACCAAAAATAGTACCTTGCAATTAGCTGCTGCTATGCCAGTGACACGCGCGCAACGGACTTTGCAACGGTTATGCGTATAGGTATAATCATAAACCGCAAATCAAATTTTACACTCTTGTATATTAAATATATGGGGCATTCGACGTCAACTCGATCAACTTCTGACCGCCCTACTTCTTTCTTCTTTTCTCATTTTTTTTTTCTTTTTCATATTTTTTGTTTTTGCCTTTTTACCGAAAAACGTATGCATACGGGAAGGTAGGTGTATAGCGCTCGTTCTTAAACGAAGTAATATAATTTTGAAAGATCAAGATCTAAGAGTTAACAGCGAACTAGAGCACGGTTTTAATTCAAACAGTTGGGTTGAGTGACGAAGGAAGGGAAATTTCCACACATCATTCTGTAATATAGGTATAGGTCGTAGATTCTGACATGAGTCGTTTTCGAACGCCTTTTACAGGTTAACGCTAAACAATAATAATGTCCACCTTTAACTGTACTTATGTGTAGGTATTGAACAATGTGCCCATGTGGTATATAGAAATACACATGCGATACTCTGTATGAGCAACGTTCATATATTATGATCATTATTAATGACGCCAGCAGCAGCTGTTGGGGAATCATCGCGGAATCTTAACCTCTGCATACACTTACCTCATAGGTACACCTTCGTACATGTATTTAATTTAGATAATTTCAAATTGAGCATATATATATATATATATATATAGAGATATATACATATTCACGCGTTATTGTTATTTCCGTTATTACATAATTTACATCGGTAAAACATCGGTCAGACCCTGAAAATTATTCACGTGATACAACACGTGATCGCCATCGGCCACACTGTTCTCTTTAGTTCATTTTTTAAACCCTTGCCAATTATTATTCCTCCATACGTAACGTGTGAATACGTGTCCATTTTGATCAAATACATCTCTGTTATTAATCGATTCAATTAAAAACACAACCTCAAATAACATATTGCAGGATCATAACGCTAATCCGCCGCTGTTGATTGTATTGTGTGTGTAGCATAGTGTGTATGTGATATGTGTCTGATGGATGGATGATTTGATGATTTCGGCAGTTGACCGCCTGACCACCGTTGTAAACGAACGTGTAATAAATATAGTCTGAGCAAATTAACGCATTATTACACCCATCCCATTTTCGTATGCTACAATATAGACGGGAAATTTTTATTCTTCCGAACATTCGGATCTGATGATATTAAATTGGTATTTAGTAAAGATCATTTTTGACTTTCAGCAGTTTCTTTGTTTATTTATTTTATTATCATCATTTGTTATTCCTGTTTTTTTTTTTTTTTTCTTTCGTCAATAACGTTCGTTTTGCTAACGCCAAGAGGAAGTGGCTGACCTTCGAACGCGCTTACCACAGAGTCGATTGCCAGTCCTACCAGTAGCTACATACCCGAATTTTTTAAAATTTTTATAAAATCATTTCTGTTTTTCTTTGTTTTGTTATTTTTAAACTCTCTCGTATAAATATATTATAATTTATTCATTAATTTTATGATAAGATTCGTCTAATCTTAGCTCACTGGCGCATATTATTCGTTATTCGTGTGTATAAGTAACTTAATTTCGATAAAAAAAATTGAAAGAAATTGAAAAAAAAAAAAACTTAATTTATCGTTCGGCTATAAATTGAACGCTATAATTTTCGCGGTCGTACGCATATTTTAGCAGAAATTAACAATAATAATGATAATAAAAATAATAACGATACGAACAATAATAGTAATAGTAATGCTAGAGAAACGGAAAATTCTTGTTTCTACGTATTATAATTACACGTACTACGTAGTTGATAACACTTTCTAATTATTTAATATTTTTGTGCTTATCGTTATTGTTTATGTTATCAAATTATGAAAATCAGAGTAATATTATGTGGATTATTGATCATATTATTATTACTGTTATTATCTTTTCTAATTGAAACTTTTTTTTTGTGCACGCTATAGAGTTTTCTGTTGGTTTTTTTTTTTTTTTTTTTTTGGCTTTTTATATCATACGACTTGTTTCAAAGTTTATTATAACGGTGAAATTGAATTTGATTTTTCTTTAGTTTCCAAATCTTTGTCTTGATATCGTAACTGTATATGTACTACATATACATCGTCATATTTATATATCTACCCTATTCCGATTGTGTATTACAGCGAAATGAAAGTGTGCCTTGGCTGGTTACTTCTGTTGCTGTTGCTTTTGCAGTTGCTGGCAATCAGGTCGTTCGAAAACTAGTTAACGCAACGTCCAGCATTAATTTCACCGTTGTTAGTCAATCGGGAGGGATTGTTTTTTTTTTCTTTTTTTGTACTCTTAATATCACTTTCCCGCAATAATAATTTTCCGTTGGAAAGCGTTGAAATAACGAATAAAATGATCGAATTTCTTGAGCATTTTATAGTTATACACCCATGTATTATAATCCCAGCGTTGTAAACTCGATATTCTTAAAGGTTTAGAGATGGTAATATCATCATTATATCTGTACACTAAATTATTAGTAAAGTCCTACTTCTGAGGTGCTCGGATGAGGATAACCGAGTCTAGTTTCCTTTCCTATACCCACCTTACGGGTTCTTAGGTTACATGGGTATACCTATATGCAATACACACGATATATTATACCTATATCTATTTAGCTATTGTGCAAAGTGAAATATAATCCACCTGCGTTAAAGCACTAAATAGACTAAACACACCTATTTCTAATTTTTGTACAATATTGAATTGAGTAATATAATTATCGTGATATATCGAGTTCCGGGTCGAAGGTTTTTTTTTCCAATTTTTCAATATTACCAATTAATCGGGATATAATCAGTTATATAATTAACTGTCCTGGACATTGAAACAACGAACCTGTCAATTAAACGATATCATATGTATTTTTATTATCATCATTATTATTATTATCTTTCGTAAGAAAAGAAAATCACTGAATATAATCATGGCCAATAGAGGAGCGAAGAGGAAGCAGATTATAGGGTCCCATTTTTGGTCTGAGTGTGACCTGAAATAGAATTTTAACATTAGTAAATTCCCTTGGGATATTTGGGAACCTCAGCATCGGAATTAACTCGTTCTCTGATGTTTTTTCTTTTTTTTTCTTTCTATTACCCACCTTTACATTACCCATGTAAGTATTTTTTCAGAAATTTTTCCTCACAAATGATGATTTCAGAAAAAAAGTTTCCTCAATAATTTCATGGCAAAGATCAGTTTGCGCAGACTGTGAACGATCAGCTGTTCGTTTCAGCCATCTTGTTTTTACTACAGCTGTGTCGCAGTCGACGCTCAGCTGACCTCGACGTCGACGTCGTCGATGCGATGCACGAACCGAAAAACATTCCCCCCCCCCCCCCCCCCCCCCGCTATCCACCTGCCTACCTGTCTGTCACTAAAAATATGATCACGGGGGGGGGGGGGGGGGGTCAATAAAAAAGAAACGGTACGAAGTTTGAATTAATTTTAATTATCCAATAGAAATGATATCTATAATAGTATAGATCTCGTTCTAGAAAAGAATGAAAAAACAAAAAAAAATTCCGATAACTCCACTCCTTTCAACAACGCTACGGGCCCTTGCACTAAAAAATACGTCACTGTAAGTTTATAAAGCATCTACGATACGTGTTTCATGTTCATTCACACATTCACATCGGCGTTGTAGTTACTGCTCGATCAATAAACATCAGCCTTGACACGATGTGTATGTTCTCTGGGTAATATTGTCGCTAGCTTTTCAATTTGTTTTTTTCTTTTCTTTTTTTTTTTTTCAATTTTTTAATTTTCATCTATTCATGGGAATACCAATATTTTCTCGGGAGTTCGTTGAATATATATGCTTGAATGACAATGATGATAATAATAATGTTAATTATAGGCTCTATTTGTTTTATAATCAATCCTATCGACGGAACGAGGCGAATTTATGTAAATGCAAAAGTAACAAAGCAACGGTCAGTCTAGATTATGTCCTCCGTATGAAAAGTTATGTACATTTCTTTAGCGATATAAGCACTGGTTGGATTAATATGCGCGTTATTTTCCCGTCATGCAAGTCTTCGGTGTTTATTGGACAGCAGCTGTTTTTGAACGGTTGGCAGCGGTTTTTCTTTTGTTGTGATTTTGGTTTTCAGAAAGCTGAGTATTTGGTTTGGTACATCATATATACATTATTAATACACTTGGCACACGAGGTTCGTTATACCTAGACTAAGAACAACGATACTCGAGAGGAACAAAGAAGTTGAGAAATAGGAACGGAAAATTCTATTCAATACTCGAATGATATTCTATTATATACCGTATGTCTAGTCGCGGCAGATGTGGGTATTATTCCCGAGTTAAAAATGATCCTAATCACGATCTAACATCAATTGAATTTGGTTTATATATGATATATCCTTTGTTTGAAATTGACTCGCAAGTTTGTCGTCGGGTAGGTTAAAAATCTCGGGGTGACGACCGCGTCACGATATCCTCAACTACTCCGGCGTCTGAGACGAAAGGGGAGGAGATGGAGATGGAGATGGGGAAGGAGGAGAAGGCAGACGCTCGAACTCCAGAAAATCAACGACCCCAACGACGCATCGTCGTCTCCCATGGCACCAACACTCGAGTCCCCGAATCGTAGTTTGGGGATGCCAACGCACCGGGATGGGTCATCCGTAGGTTCAGAGTTCGGCGTCCCCCGCTTGGAAAGGTCGTCGGTTGTCCGTGAAATCGAGTGTTTTTGCATTCGGGGTGATTATTACTCCGGAATCTTCGCCTTTTAAATGTCAAGGAAGATCCTGTTACGCATAACGAACCTGATTCGAATTTTTACCGATTCAAACGTGTAAATATCAGATATGAAAGAAGAACGAGGAGAATATGACAGTGCAGAATAAGGCAGACTGCTTATAGTCACTCCTGTCTGGGATATATTTTGGAAGTCTGGACGCAAGTCCCGTACCTTGTTTCATACACTATAGATATCGCGATAGGTGGATTACCCCGTTTCCCTTCTCTGTTTTGGGGTGGGGGCGACGCCGTTTCGTTCACCTCTTGGGGGGCCACCGACGGACCCGAATCCTCGACTGCTGCTTACTAACCAGACACAAAGATACAGTTCAACAACTTTCGGTTGAACTCGTATACCTATACTTATAGCTGGATGGCTAGATTCTATTAATCCGACGAGTGCCTACCGATCCTTGATGATCGACCCTATGAAGGGTCGAAGGTCTTTAAAAGCACCTTTTTTTGTGAATTGAAAACAAAATAAAACAAAGAAAAGATTAATGGAGTATTAATAATAGTTTTATGTATTGAATTATCTCGAAATAAAACGACGCGTTCTTGTTGTTATTGTATACCAGTAATGATAATAATAATATTAATACCACGCGGCAACTGCGTGGTCATCAAAATACGTTGTATGGAATAATTGAACTAACAATTAGGTAAGAAGGTATTCACGAACGACCATTACTTATTCCTTATAAGGTAATGAAAATAACAAGTCAAAATGAGAGAGAAAATAAAATGAACGAATGAATGAATGAATAATGACATTTATACGGGGGCGGATAAATTTGTTTATATTATTCACAAGGGATGGAATAATTTGAGATGAGGATGTTGACGAAGAAAGTGCGGTGGGATTTAGATGTCTATAGATTTTTGTTGAAAAATTGTGTTGTGGGCTTTTATTATTTATGGCAATGATTTCCCTCTGATTGCAGTTTTTAAAAAGATCCGTCGTATTCTTTCTGCGTTCTCAAGGACGGGGGGAGATACAACCGACGAGGTTGTGCGCATGACACGCATAGTCCAGTCACCCTTAACTCTCTATATATAAACTGTTAGAGACGAGCGGTTCTTTATTCAAATTTTATCCACATGCCGGAGAGTGAACAACTCTCGCAGAGCAGCTTCAAACGATATTAATTAATTTAATCGTCGGTGTTCTACGTATTTAAAAAAAGCTCTATCGCTATCAAGCGCGGATATGTTGTTTATTTACCACTGTGATTTTCGTGTTTATCAGATACAAAAATATACGCGGCTTTAAATAATCGCGATATCCGTTCGGTCTAGCATTCGCTCTCGTATCGGTATTTAAATGTTTGTGATGCGGATATGTGAATAAAACCCCGGACAGGGGCAATGAAAATGTCTGCACAATTATTGCAATGGGTTGGCGATTGTTTTATGATAAGAGGCATGTGCGGAAAGGGTGCGTTTTCCCAAATAATTCTCCGTGGTGATAATATTTTTACGTCTTTGATACCGTCGGACATACGCTTAATCGCATCACTTGAATTTTTGAAGAAAACGTAGTCGAATTTATTCAGGAAAATTGTTTATTTTCAGAAATGCACTGCCTCGGTGCGGTATCTGGTGGGTCGGCTAGTCCCCAGCGGACTGGCAATTCCGGTAGCGTTTTGGGGGTGGTCCGAGCACTTGGAGTTCTGGTGAGCGAAGGAAGGGTCCAAGGTCCTCCGAGGGGCTACAAGGAAGGTCCCCACTGCGCTGCCCCTCTTCAACCAACACCGAGCAATCATGTCTGTGAAAAGGATAATTATCTGGTAAGGAGCAATAGTGAAACACGCTGTTCACGACGTATATAAGATACCCTGGAAACCTTGACCGATGAATTTGTCGCCGATCTTGTTAATTCTTCATGTAAAATTTCCAACGAAAACATCTGTTTTTATGTCATGCCCAGCCTAGCTAGCGGTAAAAAAGAAAGAACCCCTGAAAGGAAACTGAAAGAATGTTTCTTGTATTACCCAGTGTGATCGGTACGTGATACTGGTCCGTGAAATTGCGGACAGAGTCACCGCTTGTTCATATATATGCGTCGAGGTCTTGTTGTGCACCGATTGTCCCTGCGGCTTGGCAAAAGCTACCTGTAAAGATCCCGTCTTGCCGATACCATCCATGTCCATCGCCCAGTGGCAGCAGTCTTCCGAAATGCTGTTGGAATATTGGTGCATCAGCGTAATTCCTAGCAAGTGAGTAACGGGACGTAGCATAGAAATCATCCGATGAAGCTCGTGACTGTAATTGACCTGCTAGATTCTCTAGTTACATTCCTCATCAGCTCTGCAACGAAAGAAACGCGATATTTGCAGGGGGCCCGAGATGATGAACAACCAAAGTTTGTACCAGGCCGTTCGATCCCGTCTACACTTCAGTCAGGTTGCAGCTTGGTGGTCTCGAAGCAAAGGCATCGCCCCGTCCTACATAACGACAAGGGTGGTTTCCTTCAGCGAAGATAATCTCAGGAAATTCCGGGAAACTCCGTCTGAACACACCTTTCCCTTGGCTGCGTGTGGCGATGGAAATTCGATCAAGGTAGAAAATTTGTTACTTTATAAAAATGCCTTTGAATGTTTTTACGAAATTATTGTACGAATTCCAGGTCACCGTCTGGGCCCTCCCTCGACTAGAAGATGTTCCGATTCTGACTTGTCCGATCCACCCTACAGCCGATAAGGAAGAAGAAGGTGTCGCCAGGGCTTTGACACCAACTAAGAATAGTCCAGCACCACTAACCAGTTCCAATCCCGAGGCCCTCGTTCTTCCGAGTAGGCATAATTCGCACTGTTTGTTTCAGATCAAGTAGGGTGTAATGATGAAACTAGTGTTATTTTAATCGATCTTATTTTCGTTGTGCTACAGCTTTGGTAGACGACAGACTTCAAACACCTTGCAACGAGCCTGGAAAACATCATTGTCGATGCGAAGAAGAGGACGGTTGTCCACCTTCACCATCCCTCAGAGCAAATGGTGAACGCAAAAGACGTCGGTCACTTCCACGTGGTCCCGATTTCATCCCATGTAGCATCCCTCACACAACTGTGGCCGCTGCTTCGGTTTTACCATCCGTCAACGAGCTGACCATCAGAGATCACGAAAACAGAATCAACCGTAACGTGGGCTCGGATTTTGCCGATCATCATTACAATGAAATATCGTATTTGGAAAATCAAAGTTCTGTGAATACGAACGTTGCTACAGGCAGTAGATCCCGTCGTTTCCAAATATCAACCCTTCCAAATTTTGGCAAAGAAGAGCCCAGCGAGGAGAGCCCACACCTGTGCAATGAGACAAACACGAACGACACCGAGAATAGTGACGGTAGCCTTGAAAAAAGTTTCAGTGTTCAGCTGAGCATGGAAGAGCAGGAGAGCAATATTGAAAAGCGCTATAAGTGCAGCGTGAAACCTTCGGTAATCTGCGACGCGGGAACATTGTGCAAAACTCAACCGCCAGCTTGGCGGCGAGACAGCTCGCCGAAATTCAACAAGAAGGATTGTCTTATCCGCTGGGAAAGGCCGGTTACAAACACCGAAAGTGGACAGACAACATGGAGCAAGATGGAGCTGTCAGATTCGGAGCAATCGCCGTCGTTTAAGACGGAAGGTTTTCACAACACTACGGCAGATATAAATTGGACAACAAGCACGATCAGTGGAAAAGAATCGGAGTGTGGTCAAGATGTAAAAGATAAAGTGCCATTCGTTGACGCTGTAGGCCGACCCGCGATCATTCACGGCAAAGCGAATTTCGTCGTCAATCCTTTCGGCGAAAGCAGTCCCTTTCATGAGTCAAATCCTGGGCCCTCAACGTATAAGTTTGCAGGTAAACCTACGCTACCAAGACCAGATGTGAGTGAGGAAATCGCGTCTTCGTCTAACGATGATTTAAGTCAGTTATTGTCTAAATGGAAATTTCCCGCTCAACTGGAGGAGCCAAAAGATGAAAAGGGAATTCTGGATTGGATAAGTAAAGTACCAAGCAGAGTATTTGGCGTAGCAACCAATAACGGTTCTTCAGATTGCAGCTCGAAAGCTGATGGAGATAAGGCGGACGATCGTTTCGATGCAAGCAGAGTGAAACCCAAGCAAAATTGTGGCCTGGAACTCAGTCAACGAGAATTTGATGAAGTGCTGGCTGTTCTCCGGGCTCGAACTCCCGCTGGACGACGTCGTACTCCGTTTCGAACAATCAGAAGACGTGAAAAGTTAGAAAAGCAGTCTGAAGAGAGCATATCTGAAGAGAAACCCGATGTTTGGGGGGTACCATTTAATCCTAATGTTTCCAACTATGCTCGATTCAATACTTCGAAGATTCTGATAGCCGATAGATTAGGTAATGCAAAATTTCAGACCAACGATAACGATCAAAGTGCACTTTGTCCGGGAAATCGTGAACCGATGGATACGCTCTCGAAAGGTTCGAAAAGAGTCATCTATTCGTACGGATCAATCCGGCATGGAAAATATAAGAACCTAGAAAAGCAGGATGCTAAGCTCGTGGAACCTTTTCATAATGAAACTAGCAAAGCTGATGTGTTAATGGGTGCCATTCTGCGAACCAGCAAGGACCCGCGAAAGGGGCTTTCTGATATATCGAATGGAGCTCGACCGAGGACAGTTCCGGCACCGGAGAACCACGACAGTTACAAAGTTGAGGTGCAAACTGGCAAATCAAAGAATGTCAATGAGGCACCCAGTGTCGTGCAATCCTTTGAGAATGATAAATCGACACCTTCCACTTTAAATAAGCGGATAAGTCGAATAAGACAGCTGTTTAAAAAGGAACAGGGTGAAAAGAATTGGGATCTACTTACGTTGGAAGATTGTTCCAAAGAATGTGCCACAAGGTCTAATCAATTCTTGAATGCTTCTAAGTTCTATGCTCCTCATGATTCCAAGTTTTTGTTCAAAAACTCGAAGGATAGCCGTGTTAAAAGGAAGATTGATTTCTCAAATTTGTCCGTTGATCAGAAGGATTCCTTCCCTACAAGTAGTGGAATGTATCGTGGTACAAATGGAATGTATCAAAATCCTTTATTTAATGGCGTAAGCTACGAGTCGCAGGATACTCCTGTCACTAAAATAAAGGAGTCGAATCACGTCCCTGAACTTCAGCGAGAAATTACGGAGAAAGAAGATCGTCAATATATTCCACGGAAACTGAAAAACCCTTGTACAAACTTGAAGCTGCGCATCGGTCGTGGAGAAAGGAACCAAGACATGAAATTTGATTGCGTTAATTATTCAGAAAGTCACAATGGTTGTGATTCAGTCTCAACTCCGAATCAAGGTTTTGATAATGAAAATAAAAATGATTCATCAGCCGAATTGCACGAACAGACTGATTATGTGGATTCCAAGAATACCGACGCTCCTGAAAAAGGAGTACCTTCAGCTATCGAACAAGAACAGTTTAGACGATCTTTTGGAAATGCAGCTTCCATGGTGTTTCACAGCCGAACTGGGCTCCCGCTAACCTCCAGTCCGGCGCCCTTGCGAAGAGGCAGCTGCTGCTTCGATTACGACAGTAGTTTGAACTCCGTCTCATCTAAAAGAAGGTAAGCGTTTGGAATCTTCGCCCTCTTTTATTTGCCTTCATTTGTATTTATGGTGAACTTTCCTTCTACAATTTAGCGCCCTGTTCGAACTGAACACCCCGCCTAGCCCAGGAGCGGTGTCACTAGAGGAAGGCGACAGGGAAGCTGATAATACATGCGAAGGTGAGGAGGTAATAAAACGTCGTACTTCATCGAGAGGACTCCCGCACAGTCATGCTCTTCTGGGTAGTTTTGAGGAATCTGCTTTGAACGGGAGACTAGAACCAGTCTCAACAGTCCATGGATTCACTGCCGAACTGGGTGCTAGCGGCTCATTCTGTCCTAAGCACAGAAAACTTCCTGTCACTGTTTTCTTTTACACCTTAGGAGACAACGACAAAGTTTCAACGCCATATCTTGTAAGGATCAGTTATTCGCTATTCGCTATTCGTGGAGATGTTAGTGACGGTTATCCGCTTCCTTTTGTGGTATTGACGTGGTTTTTTATCGATCTGATTTTAGGCTCATATTAACCTTGGAAAAAAAGGCTACCAAGTGCCACGCAGCGGAACTATACAAGTTACTCTCTTGAATCCGTTGGGTACGGTTGTGAAAATGTTTGTTGTGATGTACGATTTGTCCGATATGCCTACAAGATCCCACACTTTTCTACGTCAGAGAACTTTGAGGGATAAAACACTGCGCTACCTCATCCATCTAAGGTAAGACAAACTATTATCTCAACACTATATTTTATATTTTATATTTATGTATATGCTATATTTGAACTTTGCTTTTATTCACGGTCGGGTATGTTTATAAATTGTAAGCAATCATGAAAAATTAAACAAATTTTACAGGTTCATGTCGGGCAAGTCGGGTAGGATTTATTTGCATACCGATATTAGGATGATAATTTGTCGCAAATCAGACGTCGACACGGCATCAGATTTGGGAGCAGAACCGCCAAAAGAATTACGAAGTTTTGTTCGTGGTCCAACAAATCCGAAATTTTCTCCAAGATGCTGAACCACGTGGATTTCATGGGCATGTTGCCAGCCGCTACAGCCATTTAGTTTTATTAAAGTTGGAGTTTGACAAATGACCAGCGCCGCAAGATGAGAACAATGAAAAATTAATAATTTAGTAAGTTACAGATTTGAACTTTTTTTTTTCTTTTTTTTTTTTTCTAAGAATTGGATTTTATGTTTTATTTATTTATTTATTTATGTTTTTTTTATGTTTTTTTTTTTTTTTTTTAACATCACCCTGAATTATGGTATCAAAGGGTTTATTTGAATTGAAATTTCTTGTTCTCGTTAATGGCGTATCACATCACGGGCTGCACAAGCATGTTGGGTATAACCACCTTGGTAACCAATTTACTGTGAATGTTTAATGTAAATAATTTGAAAACAAAAAAAATAACAAAAAAAACTAGCCATGTAATATAATGTAAATTTCATAGTGGGATGATACTGCCATATACCATGTATGTGTAGCACCCTGCTTCAAAATAAAAGAAGTGATATATTACGGTGGTGAGAAAAATTGAGAAAGAATCTCCAATCTATTCAGTCTTATTGTCTTCATTCTCTTTATGATCGAAATATCAAAAACTAGACATCAAAAGATGTCACGATGATTCCAGGTTATTGTTTTTTTTTTTTTTTTTGTTTATAAATCCAAGTAATATGAAAAAAATCTACAAATAATAAATTATCCAATTATCATCGATCGGAGATTCTTTCGCACTCTAAATCCACCGTGTTTTTAAATATAGATATGGTATACATACATATAGATGCGTATTGCGTATATTTATATGTATATACAACATATATTGATAGTACACAATTTTGTGTCTTTAGCACTGTGATGAAATACTGTAGAGTGTATATGTATAGCTATATACATATATATCGCATATATTATAATGAATAAATAAAAGTTTGCATAGCATTATAGTTTTTAGATTAAAAATGATATCACGAATATTTTGAATAAAAAAAAAAACACAAGCATAGAAAAAACGCGGGAAAAGAATTGAAACAAAGATTAACAGAAAATGAAAAATAAAAGAAAAAAAATCAATAAATATACGATCCTCATGTCAAGGCAAAAGACAGAGAGAACGAATTCAAGTGTAAATTAAATTATACGTACACCTATTACTGTGTCAACCCATGTATGCATAATATATAGACATATAAACTCAACGGACACGTATATAATCGACATTATCGAACATGATGTAAATAAATATTTAAACGGTCCTCGAAATGGTTCAACGTTGTCGCTAGAGTTTTCGCGGTCACTATAATTTTGGTATTTAATTGAAACGGTTTTTTGTTATAATAAATTCATGGTGATGATAATAATAAAATAATAGTATCTCTTTCAAATGTGATACTGTTTTAATGGTTATAAAAATGTATACCATGTGATAGTGTGACTCAATCGTAATTGAATGGTGTAAACGGAAAAATTTCAGCCCACGTTCGATAATTTGTTTTAGATGAGACCATGTTCAAATAAATTTGACGAATCTGATTTACGTTGCATCTAATATTGAACCAATAACATTTTAGTAGAATATCGTTCAAGTTTAGTATTTGGGGCTAAATATTAACACTCCGCATTCCTGTCTCGCATACTAACAGAGATATAAATACATAAATATAACTATATATATATATATTTTTTTTATTGAATTATTAAATTATATTGCTACGACTAGTGCTCCTGAGCAGTAAATGTCCTGAATATGAATTTTCAAACTCTTGGCAACTTTCGTTGGATGAAAATGAAATAAATAATTCTTTGGAATTAAAACCGTTCGGGTGAAGTTGGAAGAAAATGTTTGTAAACAATAAAAACCATGATTGGAAAAGCTCACAAATGTATCGACACGCTAATGATAAAAATGATAATGCGATGAAAAGTTTTATCATTAGCCAAGGCAATAATTATTCGATTCCTCGTAGGCACGTTGTAATAAATCAAATTGATATGTATATTTATTAAAATTGTGATCTCGAGCAGTGCTAAACTAATTTGATATTTAATGATATAAATCCTCGTAAATTATAAATAGTAGAATACATAATCACTGCCGTATAATAACTTTATGTAGTAAAGTTACAATACATATGATAGATATATTGCATCATATACATAAAGTAAAGAATTTGGATCAATCGATAAATAACATTTAACGTAGCTTGGGTCGGTCGGCATTTTGATTCCGTTCAATATTGTGCTTTGCCAAGTATAGCTTGTTCCTTATCGCCGAGAGAGAAACTATATTTTCATCGAATCCTTGAGGTTTAGACGACCCTTTGATAATTTTTCAAATATAATTTGTCCACTGCAGAAACTCGTAGGATTTTCAGAGGTATTCTCTCTTTCTCATCATAGTTTTAAAAATCATTCAACTATATTTTTGTAATGGTAAAATAATTTACCGATTCGTAATGCATAATCATCGGGCTTGAATAACGCTATTTTATAAAAACGGGAAAATAAATAAAAGTATACTTTTTGTTCGACTTTGTTGAAGAAATTCTACTATTGTATTGGAATATTTTGACGAATTTGTTTTACTCGTCGATTTTGAAATCGTTTGTTCTTCTGCTTTATTTATTTATTTTTTTTGTGTATCGTACGTTTCTTCTTTGTTTCTTTCATTCATAGTTTACTAATATTGTATCTTCATTCTCGTTGTTTTTAATTAATTTCAGGCAGCTGTGTATTAGATTAGGCAATCTCAGTGCTATCAGCAAAAAAATTAAGTGTGGTTGATAATCAATTAGATGTTTACTATTATATCTTCGTTGAGATCATTAAACCTTGTTTGTTTTTCTTTTTTTAGAACATTTTTTTTTTGTTCGACTTGAGAACGTTTCTACGTTTCAAAAATTTTATTAGATTAATTTTTATTCTTAATTCTGTCAGCTGTTTTTCATACCCTATAGGACAATGCGACGGAAGCAAAGCTTTGTAAATCGGAACAATAAAGAGAATTATTTTATAAGAAAATCTTGTCGACGTTATAAAGGTATATAAACGATGCTTTTTCTCCAATTCAAGATTGTTCTGAATCATGTGGTAATATGCATAGATCATCGTAATAATAATTTCAAAAAGTTAAATCGATAAATAATAAACGAATTAACCAATATTTATTCTATCTTATTATTATGCAAGAATCCTTCACCTACATCAACATTCAGTCAACAGTCAATTACATCTAACGATTGTGATGAAATTTGTATTGTGTATTTCTCGAAATTAATTTGCATTGTCTATAAAACAACACACCTTGTTGGAAATGATCACTGATACATATACTAAGTATATAGTAAAGTTAATATATTTATCAGTCGAAATCATTCATATTCCTTTTCGAACTTTTAACTATTTCACACGTAGATTTTTGTATAAGAATGCACATTACACCCGAATTAGATTCCAACAGTTGAATTGATTTAGCTTTGAAAATGATCAAGAGAGCACCCTTTTATCGATCCTGGGAATTGTTCAAAGGATCGGGGAAGCCAAAAAGGGATGATGATTATTATTTAGGAGCGTAAGTGTGATGAGAACGTTGAGAGTAGATATTGTAGTAGGTCATCGATTTCGCTGTGTTTTGGACCCTGGTTACCTCCTCGGCTGATTATCTGCGTTTCGACAGGTTTCGAAGACGAATGTCCGAGACTCTGGCTGCCTGTCATCAAGGGGATCGCCTGTTTGCGAGAGCGCGGAAGGGTTGCTTATTTCATGTGAAACAGCAGTGGAAATTGAGACTGTTTACCGAGTTGCAATTAGCAGCCTTACTATTATTCTGATAATGACACAAGAAGTCAGAAAGATAAAAAGGAGAGATGCGAAAAAGATTAAAACAGATGATGAACCAAAAGTTGTCAAACAAATTTTCAAAGGAGACGTTGACACGAACGTCAAACCGTAAGTCCGAGCCATTCTTTCTAACAGTGTTCAATTTTTATAAAAGGAATTTGAAGTTCAATAATCCAAATGCCGTAGACACGATATCCAAAATAATATTCTTAAATTTTAACATTTTAGTCATCAGTTTATTCATCCTACCTTTCCTAACCTGTTCGTGAACGTTAAATAATGGCAGGTCTTCACCTGTCGGAACTTATTGAATCATCATCGTTGTACGAATTACAATTATCAATGATCCATTGTTGCAGTAAGTTTGGGCCGATCGTGACTTTTCCTTACCAGCGAGTTTGGTCACGTTGCATCCTGATACTTGGTGTGCTCTTTGTGGTCTGGTACAACAGTAAAAATGGCAAAGAGGTATCGTTAGCACAACAAAAAGATGTGCTGCTCAGTCGTAACCAAGTAGTAAAATGCTCAGATGACTACAAAACAGACGAGGATCAATTTCCTAATTGTACACCTCAAAAGTGTAGCCGTTTCGTTTCTGACAAACTTGTATCTACTACAGAGATAGATGTACTATTGAGAATGGCAAAGGGTGGTTTTGCCCTTGGTGGATCTTCTGGAGGAGCGAGTATTTTCGATCTACACTCTGGAGCTCTTAGCAAAGGCTCAGGAATAATTAATATACATACGTTAAATGGAGCCAGAGACATATTCAATAATGTCGATCTTGCAATTTATAAGTATGAAATATTCTTGACTGATAATTTGGCTATCCATTTTTTGAGAAATTTTTCATCATGCTTACAATCAAAATTGATATTCACAGAGCTGTGCGAATAAAGATACAGCATGCAGTAGCTCATAATTTTGGCATAGATGCTAATAGCATTTATCTGACTCATCCGACATTCTTTTCCCGAATGACTAGTGCTCCACCTAAAACTATTCACGATGAGTATTGGCATCCTCACATAGACAAGGTAATTGAATTTGATTTCAATTGATAAGTTGATCGATTCAAAACTGATTCTAATTCAATTGAACTATATTTTGGCATAGGAAACGTACAAATCCTTCTACTACACAACACTTGTGTATCTAAACGATCATGGAAAAGACTTTACAGGTGGAAGATTTGTGTTTATTGATAATAATAATGTCAACATGACTGTGGAACCACGGAAAGGTTAGACTAATCACGAATACAATCTCTAACATACTATAGGTATCCGTATCATCAATTATTTTTCCCCGATTCATACAGCAGTCTATGATGCTGTAAGTTTTAAATTTTGTTTTTTTTCCAGGACGTGTCTCGATTTTTACATCGGGGAGTGAGAATTTACACTCGGTCGAACGGGTGACTTCAGGAACGCGATATGCATTGACAGTATCTTTTACATGTAATCCAGAATATGCGATTTCTGATCCAATTTCGAAGACTACGACGTAGCTGGAAGTAGCAATTTACGAATAAGTCATCAATTTTTATATATGAATAGTAGTATTTGAACCAATAAGCGATCTAATAAACGATTCGGAAGCTGTTCCTGATCCCTTTAATAAAAAAACAAGAGATTGGTATCGCATCTGGCATTTCCATCGCAGGTTTTTTCGGAACTTTCGTCAGGGATTTTCACAAAATATATAATTCTTGGCCAGACAATCAAAACAATTCGAAGGCTATAGACTTTATAGATTCTTGCGGTTTCTGGGGTCACAAATTAAATATTTTAGAAAACGTCTAAACGACTGGTTCTTATGGTATTCTGCCCTCGGGAACACGAATCCGTCGACTAAATTGAACTCCGATTAAAACCAATCGAGATATCCCATTTTTTTGCAGGACCTCTCCTCAGGACATTTGACATATATCTCACGAAGTCAGCATGGACTCGTCGAACAGAACCAACGTCAAAATAATGGTATCGAACGTGCATCTCCTTACCTTCAACAGGGAGTGTTTCCACGACTGATAGTTTTTAATTTGGAAATTTAATCTTAACGCATATCATGACTTCGTGTCCAGTATTTATCAGAATAATTGAAGCAATATCGTAACATTGAAATAAATAGACATCTTGTAAATTATATTGTAACGTTGTTAATATAGTAATAAATATTTCAACACATTCAAATATTCAATTGACATGTATTTTGTGTGAGCAATTTATGAATAAACAAACAGCTAATTTCATTAATCAATCAATCATTGATGACACTTTTGCATGCATCACTCATTGACAACCTTCATTAGCAACACATCATGACACCAAGCTCTGACTCGAAACACCTCCTCGCCTGTCATGTTCTCCTGATATCAAAATCAAAATTTCTGGCTCCTGTGAATTCTGCTCTGAAAACAGAAAAGTATCAGGAGAACACAACAATTGAGGAGGTGTGCCAAGTCATCACGATATCACATGCTTGCATGCAAGCCATTTCATATGCATGCATACATCATCACGTGATTGCCGAACATCAAACTCTGACTTGGAACACCTCCTTGATTGTCATGTTCTCCTGATACTTTTCTGTTTTTGGAGTAAAATGTGCGAAGCCAGAGCCGGTATTGCAGAACTCTGCACTACCACTTCCAGTTTAGCAATTTTGGTCCATAAATTGATTTTGGTATCAGGAGAACATGACAGGCAAGGAGGTGGTTCGAGTCATTGGTGATGTGTCATGATGCGTTGCTGTAAAGGATGTTAGTGGGAGATGCGTGCAGGGGGGTAATCAATGTCGATCAAATACAATCAATCTAAAGAGTGTTTTTTGTTTATTGATAACTCAACGATGTGGAATATATTTGAAAACAGTATCATGATTATGGATTTATTTACAAAAACCAAAAAAACATATAACTTTTGTCACAATAAATATATTAGAATTAGTTTTTGGAATTCACAAGGGATTTCTTTAATTATTCCAAAAAGTACTAAACTTATAAGTTTGTGATAAATAATCTATGTAATTTCAATTTGTCGGAAATGTAACAAATAATTTTGTGGATGCACCGACGTGTCTTGCGTTGTGGATGCAAGGCGTAAATACTTCGTAGTCTGCAAATTTCTCTCCTGGAAAGAAGGAGGTTGAATGCAGAAAAAAAAACAATTAATTCGAATTATGTTGAATAATTTATTTATTATACATACAAGTATTTTTTAAATATTTATATACAACTACATGGTACATACATTGTGCATTTTTTTCCTTCAAAACATCCTTCCCCCTTCTCTCCCCAAATTAGTTTGCATCATTCAACTGACATTTCCGTTTTAGCTTTTCTGATTTAGGATCATGCATAGAATTTATTACATGCACTTGTTAAAATTTGTAATTCTAATATCTATATTTTTTCATATTTGGTGCATGACACGATCACAAAACAAGAGAATAATTATATTGAGGTAAATTCTAATTACCACGAAAGAATACAAGTTTAGCAATATTTATTCTTTTCTCTAGAACCTTACGCTCCATATTTTAGGCTGGAAAATATAAAAATTATATATTCATCTAATATAAACTAATGATGTGTCACTTAAAAGGATATACTAAACGAAAGGAGTTACACGAACCTTGATGTAATTTAAATCTTGATGCAAATGCCCTGAATAGGAATGATTTAATTAAACATGTATACTAGCAAAATAAATACACCCTTCCCATACAACTTGACAATAACAACTCTGTCCACTGAGGAGTATCAAAAAATCGTATAGGAACTTTTCGCAAGCTTTTATCTATTTTGTAATCAGTATCCCTTCAGCAAGGATTCATCGGAACGGATCCAAATTTTATCGATATAATTGTTGAATTGGACCGCAAGACACTTTTTTCCCTCGACACACAACAATACTGCTAACTTCATCTTGGAATTATATATATATATATATATAAAAAGATCGTATTTTCACTGTGAATTGCAAAACTCGTCTGAAACTATTTAGAAATCAAACGGAGAAAAAAGTGTCTGTCGTACCGATATGAAAGTATTTTACAAGTTAAACTAGGTACTAAGTCGAACAGTAATGAAAAAATAAACGATATGATGATTAGGTAGAGACTCCAATAGAGAAGAGATTTTTTACAAAAGTATTATTTTCTAAGAGTAATTTTGTTTGTTGATTTTTTTTTTTTTTTTCTTTCCATCTATAGCGTGATGATAAATTCACGACGAGATTTCAAATGACGAAAATAGAGAAGTAGAGAATGAAGCAACAAATATGAAGAATATCAATCAAGTTAGATTTTAGGAGTTTCTCCTTCAGGAATGCCTTATTTAATACTGGGTGATTCATTTTGAGAGGCTGAATTTCGAGAGCTATTTCGTTTACATCGATTTACATTATTATAATGAATCAGCTGTGTTTGAATGAATCACCCCATTTGTATTGTTTGAGAATCGAATGAGAGATGGGGTATATATAGGTATATTGATGAATTTACAATCGTAAAATCTCAGCTATTTTCTTGACACTATCTCCAGATAGGATACTTCTGTGATTTCCAGCGAGTTCGGTTATCGTCACCTTCTCATTACAGATCTGCAATGAAAACATAAAAAACGAATGAATAAAAAATAAAAATAAATATTATCAGTAATTTATTTTTGGGTAAATTATAATTTAACAAATAATTGTTGAAGTTTACTCACCTCTGATAGCCCGTAATCCTGTTCCAGTGTGACGAAATTATCTCTTGCTTTAATGAGTGTGACAGGACCGTTGTATTTACTGGCAGGTTCGTACATATTTGCTGCTTCTAATTTTCTGAAGAATGAAACTGCTGCAATTTTGATGTCTTCATCTTTGAATTGCGTGCTTCCAATGATTTCAATAAACTTGTCTAATTTTTGTTCCAATGTCTGATGAGTCTCCAGTTCAGCCGAAGCCTAGAAGTAATGATCATGAAATTTGTAGAAATTTTCAAAAAGGGCTATAACGATTTTCAAATATAATTCTCGTCACAGCTTACCTTTACAAAGTTGATGTCAGATTTGAACTGCATAGCAAAGAAGGCCAGCGCTGGTTCCAGTCCATTGTCGGCATTTGTCGTTTCGGAAGAGTTTACTTGTCTTGCAATTGTTTGACTATGAGACGTGATGTAGGCTGGCGAACCATCTAGGAGTGTGAGAACAACCTTTTCTCCGGCTGATTCTAATTGCAACGCCATTTCAAACGCTACACAGGCACCGAAAGAATAACCGACTATGGTATACGGTCCCTTGGATTGTACAGTCTTCATTTGCTTGATGTAGAATGCTGCTAAGTCCATCAGAGATTTCAACGGAGCGTTCGGAGTGCACTGCAATCCCCAAACAGGACGATTTAGTTCACTGGCAAGGCCTTTCATAGACGTAACTGCTCCCTCGATAGCGTGTATAACGAAAACAGGTGTTCCAGTTTTTGATTTTGATTCTAATTGGACCAAAGATTCTTTTGGCATAATATCCGTGCCGGAGAACTGGTACAATAATTTATCGGGTGCGTCTTCCGCTGCCCTCGTTGAAGCTGGTGCGGAACTAGCTGCCTCCGTAGTTTCTCCGGATTGGTTGGAGAATTCAATCAACTTTCCAAAAGTCAGACCTCGAATTTCCTGAGCGGATAGAACCAGGTCATAACCTCGCTCCAAGGTCTGTTTGATCTCTGTACCCATCAGAGAATCCATTCCTAGATCCGCTAATGTGTTATTTGGGTTTACTGTCTTAACATCCTTGATTCCAAGAATGTTACCAACTGCTTCCAATAGGCCAACTTGGTTAGCTGTATCTCCCGTTTTTCCTTTATCCGCAAGTACCATCGAAGCTAGCACAGGATGTGGCTGTTGGAGGAACACATCCATCGTTGACAAACAGCTGGACATACGTTGGGGCAAGGTACCTCCAACTTCTGTATCATTTCCACCCATGGTTTCTGTAGATTGAATTGGACAAGTAGGAATAAGTTATGCTACGGTAATGATAGTGATAAGTTTGATTAAATAAAAAATGTATCCAGTTACCTAGAATTAGACCCACATCTCCAATAGCACCCCACTGAATGGCGAGTCCGGGAAGTCCGCTGGCCTGCCTGTCTTCGACTATTCTCTCCATAGCGGAGTTAGCCAATCCGTAATTAGCCTGTCCAGCGTTTCCTCGTCCACAAGAAATGGAGGAAAATACTACAAAGTAGTCCAATGCTGGGCAGAATTTTCTTGAGGCAGTATCCAGGTGTTTAGTTGCATCAATTTTAGGCAGAGCTACTGTCTTGAAATCAGCTTCGGTTAGATTTTCGATTAGAGCATCTCTGAGAACTGCTGCCAAGTTGAATATTCCACCAACGGGTGCGAGCTTTTGTGTTTCTTTTATCAATTTTTCTGCTCCACTCAGCGTAGTAGCATCCGTTGTGGAAATAGCGATGTTCACCCCCGTTTCGCGCCAACGACGTATGCATAGAGCTTGATATCCTGTTCTGATTCCTGAACGAGAGGTAAGTACAAGGTGTTTTGCCCCACGAGTGATCATCCAGTTCGCCAGTTCTAAACCAAAACCTCCCAAACCTCCGACAAGGACATACGACTTATCCGGATTCATATAAGTCCGTGGAATTGCAGCTACCGTTTTTTGAACAGGTTGAACGACCGTCTTTGTTTCCTCATCGCGTATTTTCAACAAAACTTTACCTATGTGTTTTCCGGTAGCCATGTATCTGAATCCTTGTTCGATTTGTTGTTCGGAGAAGACCGTAGATGGAAGAGGTCGTACGGCTCCGTTCTTGATACCCTCACTGACTAGTTTAACAACCTCTCTTTTTTCAAATGAATCAGTGTCGAACAAAGCATCCAATAAAATTCCATGGAAACTTGTATTTTTAAGGAAAAATGACATTCCGAGACCAGTATTTTTTGATAGATCGTATTTTCCAATTTCTAGGAATCTTCCATGTTTGGCCAAGCACCTTACACTGGCTTGTAGTTTTTCCTCGGCTAAGGAATTAAGGACCAGATCAACACCTCGTCCATTTGTCTCGGAAAGAACTAATTGTTCGAAACTGGTATCTCGCGAGTTGCCAATATTCCTATCAGTCAATTGTGGGAACGTCTTTTTCAAGAAATCACGTTTCTCCTGAGATCCTACGGTTGTAAAAACCTTGCAGCCAGCGTGCAAAGCGATTGAAATACTCGCCTGACCTACGCCTCCAGTTCCGGCGTGAATGAGAACGCTTTCACCAGGGCGCATGCGACCACGCACGACCAGAGCATAATAGCTGGTAGCGTAGACAACAGGGATTGTCGCAGCTTCCTCTAGAGTCCATTTTTCGGGGACTTCCCACATAAATCCTGGATCAGCTAGTACGGTAGTTGCCAATCCGCGAGCTGCGATCATTCCCATGACTCGTTGTCCCTTGGAATTTCTACCAGCAAATTCCAGACCGAGAATACAATCCTGACCAGCCAAATCGCCGGGAAGTGCATCTGCTGTCAATTTTCCAGTTGCAAGCATTATGTCTCTGAAATATATGGACGGTTGTTCCGATTATTATACGCAACCAAATAAATCTCTTTTTATGTCAAATAACCGACACCGTGTGTTGAAAATATACCTGAAGTTCAAAGGCGCGTAATAAACGTTGCAGAATTCGTTATCAGGATATTTTTCTGGCTGATAATAGCTGAGGGGACCTTCGATCCATCGTAAACTGCTCAAATCACCTCTAACAAGTGTATTGATATATGCGTGTTCCACCTGGAGCGAAGAACTATCATTTTGTTGGTCGAGACGCAAGTGACGGAAACTTCCCCACTGTCCTCCTTTCAAAACGTTGGCGACGAGATCCTTGGATAATTGATTTGCATAAAATGCATTTTTCAAAGAAAATTCGGCAGCCTTTTCATCTTGGATAAACACGTATCGTGCGTTACTTCCTCCAGCCTCGATCCTAAGGCATGTCATTAGACCAACGATACCTGGTAAGAAAAATGATGATTACCGTTTATTTGGAACACTAGTAGAAAACGTAATAACGGTAAAGGCTCACATACCAAGTAATTTTTCGCTTTGTCCAACAATGAGAACTTTTTGCCCTTCGCTTTCAGATCTTGCAAGAGCATCTTTGATGGTTTCTACCCATTCAAAATTCTTCTCGGTTATTTTTATGACGATTGGTTCTTTGGATTCTTCTACTTTTTTCAGTAGTACATAGCTTTTTCCAAGAGTTAGTTGTTTGGCGACATAAACTAGCCCACTGTCTTGCAGGACACTTGCGTCAACCTTTCCAGTCTCTTCCAATATTACGAAACCACCTGTCTTGAGTGCGGCAGCAGAATTCTTCAGAACTGCTGACTTCTTGTTTGAAAGTATGTCAGCTGCAACCACTAAGTGTAAATCTTGGCCAACTGGAGTGGACGAAGCATCACGAGCTACGCATTTTGTATTCCATTGTTCTAGGACAGTGTTATAACTATCTGGAGAAGTTGAAATCACTTGTAAGTCAACCTGAAACAAATTTATTGGGAAGGATGATGACCACTGTTTGTATTGACTTATGAGTCAAGAGAATTCATCATACTCACAGTTAGCATTGGCTCGGACGTCAGAATATCCAGAACTGATGGGACTAGCAAGGCTTCTGCGGACCGGTCGCCGGCGACTTCCACAACCTTGATCTTGATACCTCCAAGATTTTCTCGCACAACTTGTAAGAGAACAGTAAGAGCATACTGCTTAGATTTATCCGCGTCTTCGACTACGGATTGAGTATTTTCGTAAGGTACAAAAGTGTAGCGTTCATGTTTCGGCAGAGCTTGAGTCTGCTGTTTCCTGGGAGCAAGAGATGCTTTCATTCCGCGTAGTTCGATCCCACCAGATTTTATTACATCAAGGTTGGGGTAGGAATAAACGGGCAATCCTTCTTTCTCCTCGAGTGCAGCTGTTAGTTCTTTATGCAGTACGGGATTGATTACAGCTCTCTGAAGGCGAGTCGGAAGGTAAAGATCACGAGTATCCCTGCCCAAAATGCTGAATTGTAGCATAGTATCGATGTAGGATACCCAGTTATTATCCCAGAAAAGTTGACCAACAACTCCCTTATTGTCCGATGATTTGATTCCACGGAAAATACCATCGTAGTCGTACCCTCTTAGTCTAAGATCTTTGTACACATCGCTAGTGTTGAGTTCAAGTAGTTCGGCGTTGGTTTTTAATGCAGGAATCGGAAGATTCAATTGCTGTTTTTCTACGTTTTCTGGAAGGCTTATTCTCCCAGAAACTGCAACCGATCCACCTTCACAGATCTCGAACTCACCAGTACCGTCAAATATGTTTACTAAGAATTTTACAGAGCCTTCTTTTGGCATTATCGTTGCCCTGTGGAACTGAACATCCTCCAGGATAACGGGCATCTTTTCGAAATCATTGCCCTGAAGTTTGGCGAAAGTTTTCCAAACCAAAGTCAAGTAGCCGGTAGCTGGGAACAAAATTCTTCCATCTATCGTATGACCTGATAGATAGGCGTCGTTTTCCTTAGACAAATCAACTTCGATCACGCTTTCTCCGGTGCGTGCTCCTTTTCCAGAAAAATCGGCGACGCTCCATTCAATGGAATGATCCCACTGTATAAGCGAGTTAATCATGGGAGTGCCGCGACCCACAGGATAATTGATTGCAGGATAAAATTTGGCAAGTTTCGGTTGTGCACCGGCATTGTAAAGTTTTCCAATGTTGTTGAGGAAGAAATTTAGATTATTGGAATGTCCTCGTTTGTGGAGCCCAATATTAGTCACAGTTGGTTTTAAAGATCTGCGTAAAATAGCCTGAAGCAGACAATGAGGAGCTATTTCAATGGTGATTGCATTGTCAGGAGCATACCCAAGAGCTTCTTGGAACAAAACTGGGGACAAAAGATTGTTGACGTGATAAGCAGGCGAGCTAAGCTGTGCAACTGGAGTTCCCCAAGCTGCTTCAGGAATTGAACTAGATATCCACCTTGCACTCCTTTGTTTAGGATTTGGGATTATTTTCTCTAAAGAGGCGCGAAGCTTTGGTCCAGCAGATGCTATATATTTGCTGTGGAAAGCACAGCCTGAACTGTTAACGATCTTTGCAAAAATATCCTCTTTCTTCAACTCAGCAACGAATTTTTTGATCGAGTCAACAGGTCCAGACACCGTGACGGAGTCTGCAGAGTTATGACAGGCTGGGGAAATTTCCTTCGGACAACGTCTTTTTGTCTCTTCCCAGCTCAGGCCAATAGCTGCCATTGCACCTTCCGGCAATGCGGATTCCTGGATCGATTTTCCTCGCCAATAAGCCGCCAAGACCGTTTGTTCCGGTGTGAAAGTTCCATCTGCGTAAGCACATCCTAATTCTCCAACTGAATGACCAACGATTCCATCTGGGTGGATGCCGATTGAAGTGAGAACGTCAACCAGGGCAACTTGGATAGCAGCGATTGATACGAACGCGTTTAAAACGTTGTCGAAAGTTTCCTCAGTCCCATTTTGGATCAAATCCATTAGATCTACGCCTTCCGGGCTAAGAGCGTCCGCGCAACGTCGCATTGACCGAGCAAAAGTATCGATTTTAAACAATTCTTTGCCCATTCCAGACCACTGTGAACCCATTCCAGAGAACACGTACCAAATAGGGCGTTTGTCGTTGACATACTCTTCAACTTCACGAATATTTTCATCGCCAAGTACTTGAAAACCACGGTATCCATGTCCGGGAATATTAACAGTATGTAAATCTTGAACCAGGGCAATGAACTCGTCATCATTTCCATGTTCTTTTACTTTGTCCAAGAAGGAAGAAACAGCTTCTTCTGTTCGTCCAGAAACAGCGACAATTTTGGGTAGTTTGACATCTAACACAGGTGAAAGTTTCGGTTTGGGATTGCTACGAAGAACGATATGAGCATTGGCACCACCGAATCCGAAAGAATTGACAGCAACAAGACCACCATTCCAGGGTGTGGCTTTGTCAACGACTTTCAATCTTCCGTCACTCAAAGCAGGTATATCTAAGTTTGGACTGTTGAAGTGCAAGTTTCCTGGAATGATTCCTGTCTCCATACCAATCAGTACCTTGGCAATGGAGCACAAGCCACTCGCAGGTTCGGAATGTCCCATGTTAGATTTTACGGAACCAATAAGTAGGGGTGTCGTACGATTTTTGCAAAAGAGATCGGCAATGGAATTCACTTCTTGTGGGTCTCCGACTTTGGTTCCAGTTCCGTGTGCCTCGACATATGCAACATCAGCGGGGTTAATTCCTGACTCTTCGTAGACTTCTCTCATCAATTTATTCTGCATTGCTCCACTGGGGAATGTAATACCTTGTTCCTTGTTGCCGTCTGTATTTGTTTTGGAGTTAACAACAGTGGCATAGACTCTTCTAGAACTTGCTGATTTTTGCAGAAAAATAACAACGGCTGCCTCAGATCTCACATATCCATTTCCAGAAGCGTCGAAGGCCTTGCACATACCCTCTGGCGATAACATGTTGAGTCTATGAAACTGTAGCGAGCTGGTTGGTTTTAAAACTAGATTAACTCCTCCGACAATTGCTGCGTCACACTGTCCGGTGCGCATAGCTACTACAGCTTGATTAAACGCATATAATGACGATGAGCATGCCGTGTCTACCGCAAAACTAGGTCCAGTAAGGTCGAACGTATAAGAGATTCTGTTCGGAAACATGGCACGACAGCATCCTGTCAGTCCATATCCTGTAATGAAAAATATGAGATTATTAAATCGATGAAATTCCTCAGGGAATACGTCTTGAATCAAGGGTTTTTGGAAAAGAAAAAAGTACTAACCGTTAACTAGATCAGGATCAGCTGTCCAAAATTCGTCGGATTCAGAGTCGGAAACACCTATAAAAACACCAGTTTTTGTTCCTCTAATTTCCAAAGGATTTATTCCAGCATCCACTATAGCTTCATGTGTCAATTCCAACAGGATTCTAAGTTGTGGATCCATAACATCTGCCTGTTTGGCATGAACTCCAAAAAATGTTGCGTCAAATGATTTAAGATCTTTAAGTTTTCCGGTCCTCGTTGGAAGACCGTGTAATCCGGATGGCCACCTTCTTTCATCATCGGTGACCAAATCAATTCCATCGAATAACTGCTGTTTGAATTCTTCGATGTTTGATGACTCAGGTAATCGACCTATGACAACAAAAATATATCACTCTTATCAATTCAATCGGTTGCAAATGAAATGAAATAGAGTCTGGACGCATTATAGGTAATATTATTTCTGATCTGATTAGATTATTTAAAATGGAATTTGGTTGATATGAAATTACGTTAGTCATTAAGTAATATACAATACCTGAAAAACCGGTGATAACGATGTCTTCGTCAAGACTGTAACCTGCTCCATTAGTTACGACTGATTCTCGCACTACCGGACTGTTGACGGATTCGAATCTTGCGGGCATTTTGAATACAAATTTGCGTTCTTTATTTATTTAATTTAAATTTAAATCAATGTCGTGCGGGAGTTTTATTGGACAAGCAAGCCTCGTGGACAGAAGGCTGTAACCAAACAAAATACAAACATTATAAATAAATTTCGCACACCAGATCAATTTTATTAAATATTAATGATATTATTAGCGATAGGATTGGGGGGGGATAAAAAATTACGGAAAATTTGTAGTTCAACAATACGCATAATAGGCATATCTATAGTACGTATATAAATATTATAATATCAACAATTAACCGTTACGCCGTACGTTTCATTCTCAAATACTCATCTCTACTGAGGATCAATTACTGTCAAGAGTTGACACTATAAGCGTTAACATTTGTAGCTGCGACTATGGTCAATAGTTCATTAAGTTATCTCAATTGAAAGCATGAAGCAATTTTCCAATTATTGGTCGCCCGAGCCATCGTTATAATTCTCGTTTGAACCCACGAACGACGATCTGACCTCGCGATCAAATGTCAGTTGAGTTAGCAAAATCTAATCAATATATCCAAGTGCAAAATTAAATACTACTATGTACTACATAAAAAAAGGAAAAAAAGAATACAAGTTCAAGTTCAACTTTACACGCAATAATTTTCCATCGACTATACATTATTTGGAAAAAAGGAAAAAAACAACAACGTCAAATAATTATCTCAGTCTTGACATATTAATTATAAAATTTCAAATGTTCCAGAGTGTTATTATATACACATACTTATATGTAGGAAAAAAAAAATACAATTAAATTTTAATATCGTCAAGTTAGCGTGGTAAATTTTTTTAAATACATATAACAGTCAGTGTTATATTGCCCTGTAATAACATTGACCTACACCATGACACTGATAATCAGCAAAAATAAAGAAAGAATAAAGTACTGTACGGTGAAAAAAGTTTCTCATCGTAGAAAAAAAAGGATGAAAACAAGCATTAATATACGTGTCGAAGACTGAATAAAAAATTCTAAGATTTGTATGGTACTTTTATTTATTTAACGTCATTGTTATTATTATTTTGAAAAACCATGTATACTTTACATGATGGGCCATAAGTAGGTGACAATTACTATTATTACTGACTTTTTTGTTTGTTAGTTGGTATTGATAATATACTAACAATAAAATATTGCAGCGTTGCGTTATGAAGTAAGAAAAGTGCATTTTTTTTATTCTTCTTCTTGTTACAAATCGCTGATGTATGTGAATTATCGAATGAATAACGTAATCATGCATCATATGTATACATGCAAATGTGTATGAGTATATTTAATGTATAGGTATGTATTCGACGGCTCATTACATAATTATTATCATTATTATTGTTTTCTTTCCAAGCTTCTTATTTTATTTTGATTGATATTTAACACTATATTTTTAATATTTGCAAATTGCCGAAGAATTGAGAAGTAAAAAATCTATAAAATTTGATAATCAAAGATAATAAAAAAGAATGAAATGAAAAAGATCCGAATACTTGAATATACTTTACAAATAATGCCTTCTTGAATTTATACCTAATATGCAAGTACGCTGCTGGCGGTCAATTACAACATACTTCTACTTATATACACGCGCCAAGTTATACGTATGTATACGATTATGGTAAGCGATTTCCTTCAGAATCAACAAATTTTTTATTTTCAAACGAGTATTGTGTGTATTTTGATTCATTTATTTTACTTTTAATTACGATCTGTTTTTTTTCCCCCTTTTTTCTCAACATCAATGAACTTTGAACTAGCACAAGAAATTCATAATAATTTAAGATCATCGATCATCTCTCATTTTCCTTGTGCGTTGTGTGTTAAATTCCGTTAAATCAATTCCATAAAATGTATAATGCGGTACGACGACAATATCCTCTGAAGTATATTTATACTTATCAATCGTACTGCGGTATATTTGGATTGTCAAAAGTAAAAAAAAAAAAAAAACAAACGAAGAAAAACAAAACCAAACCCCAGCAACGAATATTGCGATTGTATTGATCTGATCGCGAAATCGGAATAAAATAATAAAATATCGAATAAAAAAATAAAATACTAATTAATACTAATTAATTTATTTATATAATGATTCTTTAATTTATTTTATGAATTGAATTGTATTTTTTTTTTTTTTACGCAAGTATAAAGATGATTCATTCCAATGAAAATTAATTCAGCGCGGTTACACAATTGATCGATAAAGTTATAAATGTATATAATACTTATCAGTTTATATGGATATATTTTTTGTCTATCTTGATAGTTCGATATTCATATTTTAGGTAATCTTTATTATTTTTATAAATATATCAATATCACAAGTTTAGTGTAAAAAAAAAAAGAAACGAAAAAAAAACGGAGATATAATGCCAAGAAAAAAGATTCCGATTTTAAAATTTCAACTAGTTTGTAAATATAATATAGGTAATACTATGCATCGTATACTGCATCGAAATGATAGGCAAATGTAGATTGAAAAAAAAGGTCAACGAGTTTTTAATATTATTTATGCACATATATAAATTAATTGTCAAATTCCAAGGTATGTTTGATAAGAATCTATTTAGCGACATTTATGAATTTGAAGCGATAGTTAGTCGAAAAATTTTGTTATACTTTATGATACATCTAAAAAAAAAACTGGAAAAAAACGAACATCGTGAAACTTTTTGAATCACAAGATCGCGCCGCTCGTTCGTCTGGATATGTTTAATAGTTTTGTACACGTCATTAGTAGGGAAGTTGAGATCTATGATTATGCCAGTTTTTTTTTCGCAAGATTTTTTGTCGTCCCGAATTATTATTATTCTTCTCAGAACAGAAGAAAAAAAATCATAATCATTTGAATACTACACAAGTGGATACTGAAAAAAGTAGGAATCAAAATACATACATGTACGAAAAAAAAAAAAAAAATAAAAAAAAAAATTTGCATCTGCGTCAAAATAAACGTAGGAAAAAAGTGAAAGACAAAAAAAAAAAAAAAATGTAAAAAGAGGGAGATGAATAGAAAAAAATACAGCAATTTTTTTCTTACCGAAGTTAGCGCACGTGTGTAAATTATTTATACATTCTCACGTATAATACAGTACACATTTCAATATGCAAGTACGTATAAATTACGCACATCTTAAGTCGTATATACCAATATCCGCCAAAGCAAGAAAATGTGAATACAATTTTATGACGCAAGCATAATTATGATCCCTGCAAGGGTAAAATCGCGAAATGAAATGAACGACGTAAAAAAAGTTACAAAAAACAATTCATAGAAATATTTTGATTCGACGGAAAAGCCAAATCAAGAAACACGCAATATAGGATGCTACAAAAAATCAAAAACAAATGGAAAATTAATGAGTGGATAAATGAAAAAATAATTATCGTCGGTAAAACAGTTTACATCTTAACCAAGACTCCGGCAAGTAGTAAAAGCCAGCATTCAATCAAACTTCAAGTGAGCCAGCAAGTAGAAACTGCATGAACATGTCAGACATTTATAATTGGATATATTTGCGTGAAATAAATGGCTGAAATAAGTATCATATCTAATCTTAACCGCAATCCCGTTCCGATTACAGTAACGTTTTATTCGTATGTTTTCTTTTCTATTTTACGATACAATTTCATTTGGTTGAACTTGATCTAAAATTATAAATCGTCTTGTAACTTCATACAAGCCAAGTCGTCGATATTTTAAACAAAAATAATTTCAAAAGAAACTGATAGAAATTATCTACATTACATCGTGTTTTTAAAAATAATTGTTATCACCAAAAAATTCCTACGACTGTTCTATTTTTTACTATTCCGTCAATTACCTTCTTTTTTTTTTACTTTGACACTTTTTGACGGTACTTCCTATAGGTGACTCATGAGTTTGCAACTGACGCTAAATATTAGCGCACGGCATGTGTAATTTAGGTAGGTATGTATACCGCACATATATATATTCTCACAGTTATAAGTATATATTTGGGTAATTCAAGTAATTTTTCAAACGGAGGAAAATTAAAACACTTGTGAAAAAATTAATAAAATGTATAAGGATTCGGTGGAGAATATAATTTCAAACTATTACTACCCAGCTGGTATAGATTGAGTTGCGATAAAACTTCGGAAGTCTAACAATAACGGTGAATAATTTAGCGAATTTGTAGGTTAACATTCATACTTAAAAGGTTCGAAATTTTGAGTCAGATAATAGAATTATCGACCTACAGGGTGTCGTAGATTTGATGAATGATTTAATTCAGAATAAGGGATGAAGTTTCAAAAATAAAAATAGCAATGATTTCATGAGAAGACAGTCAATTGACAATTCACTCACCAAACAAGTCGAATATAATCCAGATTCAGATATTGTGTCAAAGTTTAGTTCAGATATATATAAATAAAATTTATATATTTTTGTATTTGCAGTTTAAATTTATATAAAAATAAATATATATTTATTATCGTAGCGCCGCGGATATACCGAAAATTAATTTTCGTCGCACTAATGAACTTAAAAATTATAATATTAATACGGCGTAAATTATACCATCTGAAAGATTATTTAACGTATTTTCAATAATTAATTTATATAAATTTTTTTCTTAAACTTGGAACGTATTAACTTTCGACTTTTTCAATACCTCACTCGAGCGACCCGGCGCCTCGGTAAGGACTAGCTAACGTCTTTTCCGCGGGGATGGCTTTATTATTGAATTGGGCCCGGCCTGTGGTCTGACATCAGACCATGTGATGCGGGCCAATGAGATGGCTTTAAAAAGTACGCATGCGTCAGCTGATGCTGGCTGGCAAGTTCGAGGATCATCACCATCATCACCATCATCATCATCATCATCATCGTCTTCGTGATCTGTTGCGATCTGTCGCGATCTGTCGCGATCATCGCCATCGCCATCATCATTATCATCATCATCATGGCTGGTGAAGCCATGCCAAAGCCAAAGAGCGCGACGTACGACGATATCCAGACAGATAACTCTCGTCTAGTTCATTTTACTGTCATCAAATCTACAACTAGGAGTCCACCAGGATATAGATTACCAAGCAGGATTCCAAAATTGAATGACAACCACCAAATCCCGCAATCGATTTTTGAACGGTCTGCATGCACCGGTCACATGTCAAATTTTTTTTATTCTTATTACAACGTTTTTGCGATCCGCGATTATGTCTCCTCTATCTCTCTCCCTCTCCTCTCCTCTCTTATGATTTTTTTTCTCTCTCTCTCGGCTAACACGTATCGTTATCAGTTATTGCGTCGATACGCCGATGCCCTGATCCTTTACCGCTATAGTTTATTTTAGCATACGCGTGTATAAATGGAAATTCGCTATATTATCGTTCGCACGGGCAGCACGTGATCGATAGATGAATTAATAGCGTATAGCAAATTTGTAACGGATACCGTCGCGCAACGTCAAATGGCGTGATTCTAAAGTAATTATATACAAATATGTAATATACATATACCTAATTCATGATTCCGCAATGAATTACATTTTTATTCATTCATTCTTTTTCTTGTTCTAATCAGTTACATCCGATAAACTGCAATATTAATTATTATGTATGTGTACGGCAATTATCTCCACACAATATTATATCAGAGAATCTGCTGTAGAATCTCATACGATATATTACTCTAGAATCTTAGAGAAATAAATGTGGGAAAGCGACTATGATTATACCGGAAACAAAAATTTGCAGCACCGTGCGCTGATAAACTATATAAAACCGCAAAATAACTCCATCAGTTATCGAACTTATGATACAGAATCTGTAGCTGTACCATATGCTAAACTTTGTCTATTATAATTTTTCCGAAGTAATAAGATATCGCAGTTTATGAAATGGAAAATTTTCAACAAAGCAAAAAAAAAAATAAACAAAATAAAAATGTAACGAATTATAAGATTCATCTGTAAGAATTTATACCAACAAAGAGAAAATAAATGCAGTCTTCAAGAATAGAAGAAGGTCTCAGCTTGCCTGTAGTTCGTTCTCATTTTATTTTTTTTCTTTCACTAACGGTCTACGTGAAACAACTCCGGTTTCGTTCGCCGTTCATCTACCGTTTGCGTCATTCTGTGTTAGTAAATCCGCCGGTACAGGTGCACTTGGTTGGAAATTTGATTGGATCGTAAATGTATGTAGGTAAGTACGGTGAGAAATACGAAAGAAAATGTGATATAAGAATTTTCACGTGGCTATGCAGATTTTCTTTATTCTATCGCGAAATAGATATGTATAAATATTAGCTGATTCTAGTATCCGTATAAACATACCACGTACGCGGTATACATCTATAGTCTTTTCTTTTTATCGATCAGCTATCGAAGCCCTATTCGTACAATTCTGTATACCTACACATACGTATATATACATGGGTATACAATATTCACTTAATGTCCAGAAGCCGAATCCAGCTCGCTATCATAATTATATTTTATATACACCTAATTGCATCACACATCTGATCATCAACCCCTTGTGTAATTAATTGAAACGACCCTGAAGATTCGGATTCACTCATAGCGGTAGAATACAACCATGAATACATGCGTATATGTACAACATACCTATACATAGACATATTTATGTGTGTACTATGCTACACAAAATATTTCTTCGCAGTATAAAAACCTATAATGATCAGAGATTGTTACGAGTACGAAATCCTGTGTGTATATAATTATAGTTACATAATCCCGATCATCGTAATAACTGTAATATAACAATGATAACACTGATATTTTGTACATGTATAAAATAAGGAATATTTTTTTTTTGTTTTTTTCTTTCATGAAACAAAAAAATAAGGAAAAAAATAAGAAGAAAGAAAGGAAATGGTCTTCGTTCCGTTTTATCTGAGATTTTTATACGTTCATTATTGATAACCCTGATTCGCGGTACATAAAAAGGTGAATTACATAATAATAATAATAATAATAATATAATGATATATCATAATGATGCTTTATAAATTTGTATTTTTTAATTTTTTTTTTCTGCGTTTCTTTTCAAATCTTTCGCATAAGTAGTTGATTTTTTTTTGTATTAAACGAAATAAATCAATTTGAACTAAACGCATCGGCGTTATCAATCAACCATGAATATACATTACGTGCATTTCAACTTTACTTGAAGTGTAATGTAGCGCAGGACTTACTAATTGGACTAGTGATTAGTGATTATTATAATTAGAACGAGAAGTACCTGCCCGTCGCATAATCTTACGATTAATTCTGATTCATTGTCAGTTGTAGGTACGTATACGCTACTATACCGTGCATTCATAATATACGGACATTCTTATACTATGCATGCAAAATAGAGGTGTTTTGGAATTTTTATGCACCTGGGGGTTTAAGCGATTCCAAATTGATAAAAAAGATATTTGCAATTTCCACTTGATCTCGAATAGCAAATGAAATCGGAGATAATTATTTTCACTTTTTGTTTTTTATAAATGTGTCTTGTTTTCTGAAAAAAAAAACAAGCTCTCTGGGGCACGACTTCCCATCGGCCTATAAGCGGGCTCGGTTTTTTGAAAAATTTCTGTTTCTTGATTTGAAAAAGATTTGGGGCGCGGTTGCAGCAAAATTTTTTTTTTTAGAAAAAAAACAAGTGGCGTTGCATGCGTCACGTTGGCCGATCGGTATGTATATAATCTTCTTATGCGACGGCTTTGCAAATCGCACGGTAATAAACCCGTACGGATTGATCATATGATAACGTATATGATCAGCGATCAACAATCGGCCTACCTGAATTAATCATATTAATATATGATACATACGACGCATGTATACATGCGGTATTATTTTCGTGTTTTTTTTTTTTTCTCTTGCAAACGCCTCGCAACCTTACAATCTCATTTATATTTGACTATATCGTTGAGTACTTCTTCTCTAATTTTTTTCCTAAGATCGCGGAAGCTGCAGTGCAGTGGTTTGCAAATTACTGGCGATATTACTAGGAGCGTGCGGCAGCATTATTGCGCAGCCATATATTTGCTGCATAAGAATGTCACGCGAAGGGGTGATAAACTTTTAGAAGTTTGACGATTTGATCGACGATTAAATCATATACAGATATGTATATACATGCATGCGTGGTCCGATGTGATAATTTTTGTATTTCGTTTTTTTTCCTTTCTTATTTTTATTACCGATTAACTTCAGCGACGAACCTCATCAATTATTTTTAATTATAAATAACGTGACAAGCAGCCTATGATTATTACAATATATTGTTGTTTATACATGAACTAATTATCTGATAATATTGAATAATTATATACACGTAATGAAAAAATTATATTTGATCATTTTCACGTGTTCAACAGCATTAAACGTTACATAGCAGCAGCAGCAGCAGCATGAGCAGCGACGGTATAGGAGTGACGTTTCAAATGACAATTTAATTATATCTGACATTTATAAGTGTAAAGACATCTGATGAAAACGTGACGCTGATATTGATTAATTCGAAAATCAGGAGCAACGTAACGTGAAAGTTTAATTACCGACGTATAGAATATAATTAACCACGCGTAATGTATACGTATACATATATTCATGTATGTACATTGTACATAGCCCATAGGTACATATGTACGTGTTTGATAATTAACAAAGAATTAAGAAAGAAACAAATAAATAAAAATCGTTAGAAATTGATACAATGGAATACCTATCTATTCACTATGTGTATTGATGTACGATGATGCTACAGCATATATACAACTTAAATTATGTGAATACAATTTAAATTTATCGCAAGATTAAACGTTCGATTATTCGGTAAAAATTTATTAAACTTGTCAAAATGTTTGACACCTTATACACTTCTATAGATAGAACTGCCGTGTAAAGCAGCAGCTACTGACCTTTCCTTGATTTCCATCCTTTTATTTTACGTTTTATACATTTTTGCTTAATTTTTTTTTATCGTTTGTTTTAGTTTTTTTTTTTTTTTTCTGTTCGTTTTTATATTCTCCGCGTTGACGCGCCAATCGCGTCATTATAATGTACAATTCCGGACTTACTTACAATTAGTTAGAGAATATCATATTTATGCACATAGAAGCAAATAACACACCATATCTCGCATGTACAGGGTAAGCTTATTGAAGTGTTACCAGTTTCCGGTATCACAAAAATATTGGGAATACAATAAAGTATCATCGAACTGCGACTTACAGTTAGGGGGTAAAAAGAAAGAGTAACACTACGATGACCTTGAAATTCCACAGCAGGTACCTCTACTCATTGGAATTCTATGTTTCCCGAATAGAATTTTTAGTCAAAGCGCTTTTTTATTTTTTTTAACAACTCGAACCGTTTTCGAGACTTCGCAAAAAACGGAACTTTATCAAAAGCTCACCCTGTATATGTTTACATTATTTATATACCTAACAAGTACTATATATGTAGCCATATGGTTGATATTGTTTTTTTTTTTTTGTTCTTTATCTATTAATTCGGAATAATTTGGGCGAATGAAAATTGCTTGGTTTATGCATACCATATAGGTATAGGAATTAATTAATTCACATGTGATATTTACTCATTTTTTTTTTTTTTTTTTCAATTTTTTTCTTTTTTTTCTTGTCCTTTCTTTTTTTTTTAACCCATCAGAGTTGCTGCTCCATGAAATTTATACACATGTAAAATCATTATATTATTTATTTATATGTTTTATTGGGTGTCTTATTAATAATATGTAAGAAAAAAAAAAAGAAATAAAAATGATGAAAAGGTGTCTAATCTGACATGTATGAAATCCGCTGCCGATGCTGTTGCATGATCTTAACGTGTACAGTGTCAATTAGGTTAAAATAACGAACTTTTTCTAATTGTAAGCTGCAACATTATATCAATGTTGTATTTTATGTATTGATAAGAAAATTACAAGATCGACACTGATCGCTGATTAATACATATAAATATATGTAATATATATATATTTTCCGAATCCTGTTTCTATTATACAATAACATAATGTTAATAAATCGGAAAACACGCGCGTTGGGATTATTTCTGAATTCTGCTCGCTTGCGTCATTTGCCCATCACAGTATACAGCATAATATACTATACGTATACAAATTGAATATGAGAAGCGGCAGCGAGAAGAAACAGAAAAAAAAAACTGAAAACAAAAAATCAAACAAACAAAAAATGAAGAAAAATATATGTTGAAGAACTTTCCTGCGTCAACGTAGCAGTAACAGCAACCGCAGCAGTAACAGCGGCAGTATCAACAGCTGATGAGTATAATTGCATATAAATTATAATACATAATACGGTATTATTAGAAAACCAAAATCTTACAACGAGTCTCGTAATTTCAATATCATTAGATTATAAAATACAAAATCGTTCAAATAATCAATATTATATTATTATTATCATTATTATCATTATTATTAATATTCGATGCTAGATTTTAAAATGCGATCAGCCGATAATATCCATATATACCCGGAAATTAATGATTATCTAATGTTTATTTTTAAGATCGTAATCAACAATATATGGCAGCATGGGATGGAGCTTGAGAAATCAGCAAGTCTAACGAAATAAAAAATGCGATGATCAAGGTGACCGATTTTGACGCATTACTATCGATACATCTAATTCTTTTTTCTATTCCTTTTTTGTCTACTTATCTTTTATTATCTTTTTTTTTTTAATAAAAAGGGGAAAAAAATTAATAATTCGTGTGAGTGTTAACTTATATTGGGTTATACGGCGTATAAATTTATGTATCAATTGGATGGAAATATCGATACGTAAATATTATTTGCATAGCAGGAAAAGAACGATCATCACCTTTTAATATATCAGAACCAAGTCAAACGGTCATTTCTGTACGATCATTCGTGGATTATAAAGAAAAAGGGGAAAAAAGAAGAAAAAAAAAATACGGGTATTCTGGATTACAGAAGGCCGAGTAATAATATAACGTATACATACACCTATATTGTTATAGCTATTTGAAATCTATCGTTCCGATCATGCCCATAATAATAAACTAATAATAATATATACGTATATACAAAAGCAAGATTATAATTAAATAAGTTGGCTGTTGCTTTTAGGCAGGATTTTAATTTACGTCAAAGTCGAAACGACCTCATGGTGTAGAGATCTGAAAGAGGATTATCAAAAGTTTGCTATTATATACGCTGCGCATATGACGAACGTACGTATATAATAAGAATTATTATAGAATTTCTCATTTTTGTTTACTTTGCCTTGCCGCAGGCCTGCACATAAGTACATAAGTATGTATGTACCAGAGCGTACCTTATGCATATTCTTATTACTTTTGACTAAATCTACAATACATTGCGCGCGCGAATAATTTTTCGCTTGTATCCTATAGTATAATTGTCATTATAATAATCGTTCGCCATGCTAAAGTCTGAAATGTTGTTCGCGCTTCACTCTGAATCATCGTATATTGTAATATTATATCGTAGTCGAAGTAGGCAATCTCATTAAGCTGGGACTCAGAGAATAGATAGAAAAAGAAAAGAAAAATCGAGGATCTTAAAAACAATTAGAATTTGATGTTACGAATGTATCACTGAATCATAGATTTGATTTTAATCTTTTTTCTTAGTCTATTTCACAAGTAAAATATTTAGGCTAAAAACAAACTAAGGCAAAAATAATCCCGTTGACTTTCCATTTAAACATCTGTGTAACTGTAAAATCACGTCAAACGATCTCTTTTTTATGTATCATACTAACGAAATCCCATTTTTTTTCGACGGAGAGAAAGTTTACTCGGCAAAAAAGTGACTCAAAGAAAAAAAAAGTACATACATCAGAAAGAGATAAGTTCAGATGAGAACATTCTGTGTATACATATTTTTCATTCGTTTTTTTGTATTCTGGTTTCAGCTCGTTGATTCCTCGTTATTGATAATGTTTTTATTGTATCAATATAATTTTTCTGACATCTACTGATTCTACTTTGACTTTTTGCCCTTCTTTTTTTTCTCGTTGGCTTCCTCTAATTTTTCAAGTTCCATTTCTATGGCGCGCTGCTTTCTACGACAGGTGGGAGTTTTTGCGTACCAAGCTGAGAGTGAATTGAGAAAATTATTTTAAGAAACATTATAGATATAAACAAATTGAAGATGAAATGAAATGAAATTACCCAGAAACGCGTCTTCCTCCTCGCGATAAACAGGGTCTTTGGTGCTCAGCGCGTTTACTAGCTCGGCATGTGTCAAGGGGTGGACTCTGAGCTGGACCATCCTTTTCGTAGTCATAACCTGAAAGAATGAGAATTGAATTATTGGAAGTTTTGATCGTATGCAGTTCGTCGTTAGAAAAAATTATACACAACCTCCTTAATTGACTGAAGAACAGTTCCAACTGTAAAACCATCGCAGATTTTTGTCATCGCCGAAGTATCGAACTGCCTACTGATCCCAGCGTACTAATGTACAAAAAAAAACAAATGATCACATACGTATAATGGAGGGAACAAAAGTATATTAGGTATATGGTAAGGTAGGGATAATTGTACATGATACCTGTTATTTGGTGTACATATACACATCGACATTGATTCATATATCTCTTTCGCCCATATTTTAAAATCAGAGAACTCTAAAAATCAATTATACAGCATCATGTTTTCGAAATTTGTTTACTTGTAAAACCAAACCACGTGTATATGAATATGTAGTTATAAAATTTTAAACGGTTTCTGTTGTTAGATTTATTGCTAAAAGTTTGTTTGTTTCACGTTTAACATATTCAACGGTCTTCTACGTCAATTTCACTGCAATAGATCGCAATTGTATTATTTTAACAACAATTTGCACCTTGTAAAGCAAATCTTTCCAGATTGACGACATCGTACCGAGATCCGTTCTTGGTACGAATATAACTTTGTCGTATGTTTGATAAAGCATTTTTTGATCACAATCCCAAGGGCTGTTCGAAGTTCCGATAAGAATAACGCGATCTTCGCATGTTATTCCCTTCACTAATTTTGGAAGATCTTTTTTCAGACGTTTGGGATCGGTGCGATCAGTTTTTGGTACCTTTTTAACAAAAGGTCGTTCAGCACCGTCCATAAAAATGACCGATGGTTGTAGAAGTTTTGAAACCTGTAAAAAAGTTGAATTATCTTATTAAAATTATAAGTCCTTGTATCTATCTAATTCTTTTCTTATGGTGATTCGGAAGATAGCAAATCTGTATAGGAAAGAAAAAATAAAAAACCTTCGATATCAAGTGGAGAAGCATAATGAGACCGGATTTACCCGGATATTTTCCTACGATATTACCCGGCGTTATATCAAAAAGCGTAGCGCCTAATTCGGTACAAATTGCGTGAACAAGCATTTTTTTCCCACTTCCATGGGGACCGGCTATCAAAACCGATCGAACAAGAGGTGTTAACTGTTTTACGACCTCATTACCAAGAGGAAGAATGCAATATTCCTTAACGAGTTGTTTCACGTCACCTGCGGGTAAAAACGGATGAAAATCAACGTCGCAATATAATTTTTCATTCATCTATCTAATAAAAAATGAGAAACAAAAAAAACTAATTGAATTTCTTTTACCTAGTGCCGGCAGCGGATCTTTCCCTCGTTCTCTGAGATCATAATTAGCGTAAGATTTTTCTGCTCTAAATTGTTCGAGCCTGACTTCAGGGTGTAATTTTATTATACCGTTTGTTAAAAGTTCTTCAAACAGTGATTCCGTTGAGCGATCCGGTGTCAAATCTTTTTCTTTTTTCCTTTTGTTTTTTTTACCACTACGACGAACTCGCTTCTGGGATTTTTTAGCTCGTTTACCCTTATGGCCTCTGTCTCTGTCTACCGCAGCCTGCAACGCTTCTATGTCATCTGGAAATAATAATAATAGGTATTAATTTTATACAGTGATTAGCGCGTAATAATTGTATACGTAAAGAAAATTATAAAATCTTTCAAATTTCTTGTAGATAAATTATATTCAATAATGAGGAGATTAACCGCTCGTAAATCGATTAGTAAATTTCCACCAACCACGTTCAGTCGTCAAAGTATGTATATGTATAAGTATACACAGTATAATATTATATGATACTACATGCGCTATAGTATACATTAATGAATCGCGCGCGCGATGCATAATTTCAAGGTAAAACCCACGTCGTTTACCAAAATTATATCTGTATACGTATATGGGTATAAATATTATGAGGTGCTACACCACGTAAGCCAGTTACATATGTGTGTAGATTTTAGCACGTGCTTTATCGCGAGAATTCTTTCATTCGCGTTACACGCATAGATTACAATACATACATGACCAAATGCGAGATTATACCAAGGTATACGTCATATTCCGATTACGTAACTTGGGATGAAATGATGATTGATACATGTATACATCCGATATCACGTGATCTGCAAAGAAGCTTCGGGGTAAAAAAAATTTAACAAAAAAAATAAATAAATCAAGACGACAGAAAAAGGAACAAATGACCTTGATTTGTATCTTATGTATTTTTTGTTCTTTTGGCGAATCTATTTATGGTTCTAGTTATACCTGATCAACCGCCAATTAGTTGAAAAAAAAACCAGCCATATAATTGAGGGCATCAACACGAAATTTTGTGCGTATATACTACGTGAAGGTAGAATTATCCTTTTTTTTTAACGAAAATAAAAAATCAATGGTGAAAATTGAATTTACCCCTCATCAACTGGTCGACACCTATTCTGATCTCGTCTTCAACTTCCCGCGTCTTTTGCGCCTCGATCATATCCAGGTAAGTTTCCTGTCCGGGGTTACCGGACTCGTCCTTATTTTTCCATATTTCCTGATAATCGGAATTCGCCTGAATTATCTCAGGCAAAAAGTTGGACGGAACTGGTTTGAAGCCTGGGTCAGATTCGTCCTCTGACTGTTCTTGATCACTCTCTTTTTTCGCTTTGGTGGATTTTTTTGACTTTTTAGACTCCTTAGATGACATTGCCGTAGATTTGCTTATCGTACTTTCGGTACCCTAAGATATAGGACGATTTAATAGTGAAATGAAAAATTCAAATCTTTCACTTTTGTCTAATTACCTGCCGACTGAACATTATTCTAGATCCACCACTTTCTGCGGAAGGAAGGTCGGGTATTTTACCGGTCTGCTGATAATAATTGGTTATCCAATTCCTGATTTCTTTTCGCAAATTTTCCTCTATAAGCGCTCCCCTCTCCCTGCGAATTGTGTCCTTAATTTCTACCAAAAGTTTCTCGTATGTTTCTTGAAATTCATGTTGCTTTTGATGTCTGTATTGCTTGACTCGTTCGGCTTGTCGAAAATTTTCCGTTATTACTTGACTCGGCTGCACCATACCTGAGGATAAAATTACTGATTCATTTTTCATTATCAATTAAATGATAATCATTGATCATTGAGCGGGTCATTGATTAGAATTTCTAAGAATCCACACCAATTAGCAGCATTTCCTCTATTCTTCGCATACGAATTTTTCGTCTGGTCGTGTAACCTCGCCATACTTTTTGGATCCTCAACGCTGCCGAAATTCCTAATGTGGCCTCGTCGTTATCCGCATCTTGTTTTGCCATCGACTTTTCTTTCATCTCCCTAATTTCTTTCATAAATTGAAAACGAACGCGACCTTGTCTTGCGCGTTCATGGGCCTGGAATTAAATTAGCGCATATGGATAAAATATAATTACAGACCGATGAAACTACATCTTATTTCAATCTTCTGATATTCGATATTATTATTCTGTACCTGTATGAGTCTAATAGCTTCAACTTCCGTCATTTTTTTCGGTATTGGTTCCTCATGCAGGAATCCAAGGCTTTTTAATGTATCCTCTATAAATTTTCTACGTTCACGAATCTCATTTTCTCTTTCTCTGATGAAATAAGCCGGTATGTGAATCTCAGCTTCTTGCGGTGTAATTTCGTATTTTAATAAAATATCATCATAGTAGTTACACTCTGATAGGTCAATGTCAACAAGTTCGTGTTTTAGTTCTAAAACTCTTCCGATGGACGAATCGAGCAATTTTCTGATCAATAACCGCTTCTGAGGTTGAATCACCTGGTCGTAACACGTGTGTAGATTATTACAGGCAACAATATAGCGAACATAAAGCTCGGCTACATTAGCGTGCGCCTTTCGCCTTTCTTTTTGTGGCTTTGAATTCTGCAGGATGGAATCTGTCTGCGCAATATCTTCTAAATCCGCTTGCGTAGATTTCCATAGTTCCGTGTATGTCACGTTAGACATTTTTATAAAAACACTTATTTCGTTCTATTTCCTGATTTCGAAAAACAGCTTTCACACCGGTCGCAATATTTTAATCTACGGGTGCATACAAGAAAATAATTCCTAGCTTGGCGACGTCGGTTGCCAATAGTAACCGTTGATAGTTGATATTATTATATAGGTATATACCTGGTGCAGGTGTGAATTAGGCCAGAGGGTTTTATACATTGAATTTTTTAGATTAATGCGAGGTGAGGTGTTGCAGTAATCATTCTGTTTACTGGCAACGGATTTTTTTTTTTCTTCAAATTTAATTACGACAGCAACAGCGTTTAATTAATGTGGAGAATCTCGGGTCAGCTCCTAACCGACGTCGATTTGCAGTAGACGTCTATACAGTAAATGTAGTCATTTATTTTCTACTGTATACATACGTAATATAATATTTATGCTGTATTATTATGATTTACGCAAGGATTGACGTATATTGACTTTTTCATATTCAGATTTTGGAATTGGAATACGGCTGTTTTTAACTGACAATAAGATCTCTCTCAAAGGTCGAACACCTGAATATGAGTTGAAACAACAATTTGAGTTCAATTAATAAGAAAACATCAATTAAACAATTGTTGCACTTTAGAAAATTGAATTTCGCGTTTGCGCTCAAATCAGTTTACGAATTGCAGGTGCAAGGCACCACCGTACTGGTGCTGCGAGATTCGAGAATGATGGGAATTGACTTCAATCTCACTTCAATCAACTCCCAGAACGACGCCAGTGAAGTGGTTCGTTAATCGTTAATCGCTACTCGCGTAGCGTGGAGTTTTTTGGGTAACCTCCGGGTACTTCACACCGCTTAGTAGTCGCAAGTTTTCAAAACGTCACTTCGGTGTGAAATTAAGTCCTTGTAAATATATTGATAAATAGGTAATTGATAGTGGTGATGAGAGGGAATTATCATTACTAATGGCGTCGGCACTGGAGTTGTTTGTTAATAACGTTCGAACGCTCTCAACGCAAGGTAAAATTTTTTCCAAATATATACAGCCGGACCCGACCGGGTCCACGTAACCTAGAAACCAGTATCATTCTTTGTCCAACTATAGTCAACCGTTTTTTTCTTATTCTATCGAAAGACCCGATTCATCTATTAAACGTGCGGGCCATAGATTTTTTTATGGATCAATATGCTGTCCCTTTCAATTAATTCAAACATTTCTTAATTCTTTATTCCAGGTAACTTCAGAGAGCTGTGTGACGTTATAAGTAAATCAACAAACGTGCTTATGAGAAATGGACAGCATTTGGATAATGTTTTGGAAACTCTGGATCTTCAGCAGCACTCGCTTGGGATACTGGCCGTCCTTTGCGTTAAGTTTTCATTACCGAATCCCAACGGAGTGAACAATCCGGATGCTTACAAGCCCTTATTCAACCAGGTCCAAGAATTCATCGTAGGATGCAATGGCGAACAAGTCCGGTTTGCCCCAGACACATGTAATTTTTTCGTCATCACATATCACTTGCTCGAAGCAGCTATTTAATAATTTTAGAAATTGAAACCTCACCATTTTTAGATGCGGAGTTGTGTCACCTGCTCACGCAGCTGTTGGTGAATCTTCAGGTGCCTCTTCGGGGTATTGAATTACTCCGCCGTGCTATAAGAAAAATCCAACTATTTGATAGTCAGCTAACTTCAATACATGCGGATTTGTGCCAGCTCTGTTTATTGTCAAAGTGCTTCAAGCCTGCCCTAGAATTTTTGGACACTGATATGACAGGGATAAACCAGGAGGGCGGGCAGTTCGATTCAAAGTACTTTTTACTATATTACTATTACGGGGGAATGATATACACTGCATTAAAAAACTACGACCGTGCTCTTTACTTTTTTGAAGTTTGCATAACTACACCTGCGTTGGCCGTAAGTCACATAATGCTTGAGGCTTACAAAAAGTACATATTACTATCCCTGATTCTTCACGGGAAGAGACTGAACATCCCTAAATACGCAAGTCAAGTTGTCAATAGATTTATCAAGCCACTAAGTCAGGGTTACCACGAAATCGCAACGGCATACTCAACAAACAGTTGCGACGAAGTTAGCACCGTGATGAACAAATACCAAGAGTTGTACATTAGAGACCATAATTGGGGACTTGTTAAACAAGTTCTTCGCTACTTGTATAAAAAAAACATACAGAGGTTGACAAAAACTTTTCTCACACTGAGCCTGAGTGATGTAGCTAGCAGAGCGCAACTCCCTGGACCAGCCGAAGCTGAACAATATATTCTAAACATGGTAAATAACCCGAGAATCTGCAGATGATTTTAAAGTGATTTTCAGAATTAAATGAGAGTAATTTTATTCATTGCAGATCGAGGATGGGGAGATATTCGCAACTATCAATCAGAAGGACGGAATGGTGGTGTTTCATGACGACCCGGAAAAATACAATTCCCCTCGAATGCTCGCGAGGTTTGAAAAAGAGATGGCAGCGTGCGCCGAGCTCGATAAACGAGTGTTAGAAATGGAAGAGGAAGTGATTGTGACACCTCAATATGTGCGGAAGGCTTGTGGTCAAAATGATCAGGACGATCAATCCGCTGGTCCCGCACCTACCAATGTCACCAATACCCGAGGACAGCCTAAGCACAACACTTACTCCATGTAACATACCATGATTGTGCGTTATCTTTACTAAAAACAGAAAAAACAAAAAAAAAAAAAAAAAAAACCTCAAAAAAAAAGAGAAGAAACTATTGTTCATAGCAACGTCATCGAGATAAATTTTAAAGCTCATTTCAGGCAACCATATTAAACGGGCTTGCGCCAATTTTGTTTCTTTATCGTGTTATTCATTTTTTGAACCTTTTTCATTATCTTTAGCATATTCAATTTATGGTCTCTAGAAATAAGTCAAAATGACGGGGAATTTATTCTCGAGAATAGGGTATGACTTGGGAATTTCCATAGAAATATTTTCAGTGACCAGTCGCGGGATACCTCGAATTAGGTACTGTGAGCTGGTCAGGGTTTCTGAATTGTACTGATTACACCCAAGCATGGATCAATGACAGTTCTGATGTACTAAAATTGGTTATTCTGAAATAAGCTTTATTCAAAGTTGCCAACGAATTGTAAATGCTAGTTAGGTATTGTAACTTTTCGTTAAACTTTACAACTTGTTTATTAATAACCAGCAGCTAGTATTCATTCATGATTTACGTTTTTGACCGGGTGTGAATAAAATCAGTGCAAGGAATAAAATATTTCCTAATAAATAGCAGTAGACAGCAGTGTGATTATCACAAATGTTTTCACTAGCATGATACACGATCAGATATCAGAGCGTGTATGAGGCCGTGCTAAGGCCTGTTGTGAATATAGATGAAATATGCCTTGAACATAAAATAGATGAAAAATCACACCGTCGTAATGCTTGACCCAGCGAAAACAGGTTTATAAAATAGGAAATATAAATTGAGTTTAGCGAGCACCTAAGATGATGAATTTGCATATTTGAGGAACTATAATAAACGAAGAAACGAAAACTTATGAAAGAAAGTAATAATTTGTTATTGCTTTTCAACTTACATGATTACATGGGGCTGAAGAACAAAAGCAGTCCATAAACTACTGAATTTCTCGAGCGGCTTATGTTCTTGCAAGGGATATGTAGAATGCAAAGTGCAAAGCAGGGAAAAAGGATGGTTCAGAAAAGCTGTGAAAATACGTAACACTGACTAATGCAAGAGTAAATAAAATTTTACAAACTTATCAAAATTCTCTTCATAATAGTTTATTAAATCAAGAACATCGACTCTCGAAAATTGAAAGCTTTCATCAACTCAATGATGAACTGATGACTGACAAATCACCCGAAGGATGGTTATCTTCGAGCAAGGTCTTGATTTCGGTAAAAACTTGCTCAAAAATATCCTCCTTTGATCGCAACCCATCAATCAGTTTAATTCCGCGGTCTGAATCCTTATCATCTAATATTTCCGATTTATGTTTCAAATACTCAGGCCATACTATTTTGTCAAAGTAACCAGGAACATCTGGAGGTTCATAGGTACGAATTTTTCTCCTTTCCCAACAAACCTCTTTGTTGAGTGTTATGAAATACCTCAAATCGCATAAATCGGATATTGGTTTGTATCCGAAGATCAGGAAGCCTTCGATAATCAATACTTTTTTAGTTGCGGAACTCCCGTCGTATTCATTCTCTAATTTGCGGTCACGAAGAACGTTCAATACATCTCTGTGCATTTTTTGCATGTCTAGGCTGCTCATTATATCAAAATTAATATGATTCAGTTCTGGAATAAACGTGTGCTGAGGACTGTCCGTAGGAAGAAAATAGTCGTCTTGATTAATAATAACTGAATCTGATAACTTTGTGTGTATTTTGTTAGACAGCGATGTTTTTCCACTGCACGTTACTCCGGCTAATCCAACGACCAACCAGTCACTCATTTTTAGATTAAAATATTTGTTCTTAGATCTATGAACGATGTTGGAAGACTGTCGAGAACACCAATTATTGTAGCACAACCAGGCAACTGGAATTATAGCAGTCGAGTCAAGGACATGAGCAAGCTCAATTTTATCTGATCTGGTTGCGTAACATTTCATTCAAGCAATGAGAGTTTGATGTGTTGTAATTCAGATTTATAGGTTGATGAACACGCAACGAATTCTGGTTGAGGAGATCGCCTGAGTTTCCACTGACTAAGCTAGGTACTGCTGCTCCGTGCTAAATTATAGCTAATTATAATTAACAATATACAGAGGTTTCAGCTAACTACTCCAGATTTTATTACTATAGGTAAGGCCTGGTGTGGTACAATGTGAACAATACTAAACCACCGATAAAGCAAAGGCCTGAAATCGCTGGCACCATAAGGGCAATATTCGATGAATAAAAAAAAGATCTAAGTCTGCTATCGTCAATAAATGGCAATCCTATAACCCATAGGCTATAATAAATGAAAAAAGAGAGCGCCAAGATTAGAATGACTTTCCCATCCACTCGATCATTACCTAGCATTGCAATTCAATTGATAAATTAGAAAGTTCTTGAGCTAAGCAGTATTTACCAGGATTAGATTGCCCTGAGATTGGGTAGGTTAAGGCTGAGGATTGATTTATTCTAAGTGATATTCTTTTTCAAACTTCTTGAAATCTTCTTCTGTAAATGCGGTTTCTTCCGGTGCCTCTGGCTCGTTGTTCCTAGGAATGTATCGCTTCGTCAAAGCTCTGTTCAGGAGCTGAAGAAAATTTAGGAGATAAATTCAAGTAAATGTGGAATTTAACTTATTGTCAGATAATCTTGATTATCGGGGATTGATAAAATACTACCTTGTCTGAAGTCTCTGGATCTATTCGATTACTGCTGAGCAGCAGTAATTGTTTAATATTTTTTTCCGTCTGGTCAGATTTTTCATTGAGCTTCTGCCTGGCTTTGTCAATGGTCGTTTTAGTCATACGGGTGATAGCAATCTTTGCTTCTGTATCAATAACAAACGATAACAGTTTTATGGCCCATCTCTCTTCAATTAAAGTATTTCTATTGCCGAGAACATAGTTTTTGGCTTACCTTTTTTGCCCTGCTTATTTCGGATCCTGTGATTTTGAGGGATCATATGTAAAATATCCTGAGATTTGGCAGGTTTCTTCTTTTTAGCTAGATTCAAAAAATATGTAGTGATTAACTAGAGAGCAATTGATGTTTCGCAAAGTGGTTTGAAACGGTTAACTCCTGACAATATATTGTCAATGAGGTTATCCAAATATCATACGCATTCTACCTGTTTTCACACCGTCGTCAACTCCTACTATGTCGAGGCTTTGACGCACCAACGATGTTGACATTTCAATCTAGGGTATATCGCAAAAATGACTGTTTCCAATAATTAATTTCACTACACTATCAGAACGCATTGCGGTACGAAAGTAAACGCACATGTATACATACTTATGCAATTGGACTTGCGGCACGTGAGTGTTGTCGAAAGTGACGTCATAAGACTACTGCAGTACTGCCTGATGGTAATTTCCTGTTGATGGATTACAAATTTCACAAGTAAATCAACGAGGCACGTAAACTATCGTGGCCGATTAGGTATTTGAGAAGTAAATTTGTGTCTAGAGAAAATAGTGAATTTTTATTAATGAAAAATTTCTAAGCGCTCATAAAAATTGGTTTCACAATAGCAATTTGATACATTTTAATCCTATGAAGAATAGAAGTCTACGTTCAATCGTCCACCACAGGTGTAGTTTCGTCCTTACTGCACTTTTGTATGATTCCTTTGAACAAATAATGAAACAATATTCAGTTTTTAATGAAAAACGAGGGCGAGAAAATTTGTTAAAAAAAATTTCTACGAAATATTTATACTTTGAATTATGGGTAATAACGCAGCTACGACTGGTGAATCAGGCATTTCGGTGATGAAATTCTTTCCTTCATCACAACATCTGGCTAACAGTGGGTCAAGAGGAATGGACCCCAAGAATTCAATGTTCAGATCTGTAGATAATTGACGGCCTCCACCAGTTGACGCAGGAAATATTTCGGTCGAAGTCTAGAATCATTGGGGTTTTAGTTGCATTTTGAAAATCAAAAACGGGTATTAATTCTGAAATATCTTACCTTGCATTTCGGACAGACAAATGCGCTCATATTTTCTATCACGCCGAGAATAGGGATCTTGACTTTGTTACAAAAATCAATCTCTTTTCTAACGTCAAGGAGAGCAACTTCCTGTGGAGTAGTGACCACTAATGCACCTGTGATCCCTGCACCTTTCAAATACGATGTTGCCGACAAGTGTTCGTCTGAGGTACCCGGTGGTGTATCCAATATCAGATAATCTAGGGTCCCCCAGTCAACGTCAGACAAAAACTGACGGATCATACCTACGGCAAATATATTTCTAAGCTAGATTTGAGGAATCTTCAGATTTGGTGGGATATGGCTAATTGTAAGAAGCTGTACCATTTTTCTTGGGACCCCGCCATATAACTGCATCGCTAGGACTGCCAAGAAGAAATCCAATCGACATAAGTGACAAGTTGTCTTCGATGTACTGTGAAAAAATCATTGAATTTCTAATACTTCCTACGATAATTGTTGTACGTTGAATTTAAGAATATATTCTGACTAAAATACCACTGGAGACCATCCTGAAGCACTTTGATGAACTTGTTCACCCAACACTCCCAGTACCCTCGGTTGAGACGGGCCACAAATGTCTATATCTAAGACTGCAACCTGTTGAATAATGTGTAAGATTTATAACTTATTGTAAAAAATGATGAAGATAATCTTTTATCTTTGATAAAGCGACGCAACAATCTACCAGGTGAATGAGGAACTAACAATCGCATAAATATATCTAAATCAAAAGTATGAACACTGACAGCCAACAGCATAGACAAGTGGATATTGAGAAATGCTGAGCATTTAGCTATAAATAGGGAAATGGAATATGTCTGCAGGAATCAATAAGACCCTGACACAACCTGACACAATACTATACGTATAGAGTTGCCCAGAATCTTAATCCTACCTGCTGCAGGTCACTATCAAAGTCTTGCTCAACATTGACTGTGGTACCGTGACATGTATATTGAGAATCATATAGATATTCTCGGATTAGGAAAAAGGGTAAGTTTTGTGCATCAGTCAGAATTAGCATTAGATATTTTCAAATGAGTAACTTACATTACGTTCTAAATCATCTGCTGCCAATGCTCTGGAAATGAGTGAGGTGACAGTGCTCTTTCCAACACCACCTTTACCCGAGAGTATCAGAATTTTGTTCTTAACGCATGAGAGACGTTCCTTGACAAGTTCGATCCCAGGATCTATTTTGTTAGCCTCTCCAGAGGAGCAGATGTTCTGATTCGGACAGCCTGCACAGGCTGATGCCTTTCCAGCATTCTCACTTTGTGTTCCTGGGCAATCTGAGGGGAAAATTGATTTGATATTGTTTTTCAAAAATCGTGTTACAGAAATCAGAATTTCCTGCACGAATCAAAATTGGAACGGTCATTCTATCTTTCTAGAAATATTCTTTTGACTTTTATTAGCAGCCGGTCTTCGGAAAGTAGCTAGAAGAAATCGAGCACCCATGCGGTGCGTTTTTTATAATCACCGAAATAACTGAGAATGGATTTCATTTTAGCCATGAACAATATTTTTAAACTTTAGACGACAGTCAAAAATGATAACCTACAGAATCGATGCTTGACTTGGGATAGAATTCGCGATTTGGGAGTTGTCAGCTGAATTTAGATATTTTCAGATAATGAATAATGACTAAAGCTTGAATATTTCGTGCTGGCGAATTTGGATCTGGAGTCACTACATATAAAAGTTTAAAAATGATATTTACGCTCAGGTACGTCGGCTACTACGTTCGCCATATTAACTCGGTAATGTTCTCAAGTGCCCGGGCAATTCGAAATCCTCCTTTCCTAATGATAGGTCGGTCTTGTGGAAGAAATTGATACAAAATTCCACAGAAATGATTTTTATTTTCAGCAAATACAACCGTGGGCCGCTATTGGTACAGCTATGCCTCGCGGTGTGCCTTCGGTTCCTATTCAATATAGCCAGTATCATCAAGTAATTAAACCTCGCAGCTGACATACGCATGCTGGATATGAAAATGTAGAACTTGTTCCATTGTAAGTGATGAAGATGGTTCACCCGATTATAATGATAATATTTTTTACTATTAGTCAGATTTAAACTTACCAACCCATATTATGATGCTTGTGATAAGATCCAATTGATTTTCTGTTACTTGAATATCTGCATACCTATTGATTCAACAAACTACATTGCTATACACAGCTCCTAACACTGCTAGTATTTACTCCCTATCAACGCACTTAAATATTGCTGACATAACGTTGCATTAGACGAGTTTATAAAGCCTCTGAGTTTTTGACTTGTGCTTGGATTGAAAATGGAAAAACCATGGACAGATGCAATTGGGTATAAAATTACATTGAGAAAACTTGTGCCATTTCTATACCCTTTGAACTTTGTTGAACAGATCGACGCAGTGCACGATGAAACGACCAGCTGATACTTACTACATAACAGATAACATGGCTACAGAACCATTACGGTTTCCTAATTTAGTTGCGGGATATCAGCGAAATCCTGCTCATGCCCTGCAGGCGTCGATATATTCCAAATACACGCCAAATGAATGGTTCCAGAAGCAAGTCAAGTTTTACAATGAAGCAGACTTGAACAGGCACTACTCGGAACGTTTAAGAAATGATACCATGAGAGTCATCCGGTGAGTAATCAGAGGTTTTCAGATCCGTTGATAATTCGATAGTTAATCTCGTATATTCAAATGTCTGTCAGGGAGGCCGAGGAAAAAATACATCAGGGCCAGAGAGAAACAGGAAAAAAAATTGGGGAAAGAATAACAGATGTAACATTTTGGCGTAATGAAGTAGCCTCAGAACTGGAAAGACTTATAATGGAAAATGAGCGATTGTATGACTGCAAAAGACTATTGGAGAAGGCCGTTCACGATATCGAGGGGCCCCTTCACGTTGCAGAGGAATGTCTGTACCATCGTGAATCTAGAAAAGGTATTTTGAAATAATATCACAAGTCGCGAGATAATGAGTAATACCTGACTAAAAGAGCACATGACTGTGTTCAAGCCACGGAACTTGTTCACGATGAAAGCGAACAATCACTATTGAAAGAAATTGACAACTTGAAAAATAACCAACGGAAGCTACAGCTTTGTCTCGACAGATGTAAAGATCAGGTAAGATAAAATAGCTATAGATGTGGATGTGACTATAAATTATTTATTCACTTGTTGTATAAACTTCACTTACACTTAATATTTACAGTTGCGAAATGGGCGAGCATCGCAAAATCAGCTGGAGATCGATTTGAAGAATAAGGAGGGAGCTCTGGGCATAGACAGTGTGTGCTATCAGCTTAACAATTATAGTCGTGGTTTGCAATATTGTGGAGGAATAGAAAAATTTGACGGATGGTGAGAAATGTTTTTAAATAATGAGTAAAAAGTATTTACGATCGCCAGTTGTAAAAAAAACAAAATAAACCTTGTAGCGTAGTTGAGCCGGAAACATGGGCGGAAGCTGCTAATAGAATAGTGCAAAAGTCACAAACTGAGCGAACAAAATCTTGCCAATTGCGCAGTGATGCAGAAGCCTTGATAAATCACGTGGCACAGGACATGTGGGATTCATGGACTCAAACGAATAATGCTTTGTCTCGAAGGTCCTCCGAGATGTTAGAAGCTAAAAGCATGCTGAAACAGCACTTGCACAAGGTAATCCCTTTTGTGAATTAGTTTTGAGTCAGGTTTTGTCATATTGTTGTGCTTTCATTCACAGATACAACAGGAGATATTTGACGTAGAAAAGAATCTGGAACTTACTCGGAAAGCGATTGCTGATAAAAGTTACGCTCTCAAAGTAGCCCACACTAGACTAGAAGCACGAATGCATCGTCCTGAACTAGAATTATGCAGAGATTATGCACAGCTGAGGTTTGTACCAGTAATATTTGGAAACTATCAAGGTTTCACATTTAATAAATGGAAAACTTTTCGGCAGCTTACAAAGAGAGATCGAGGATATAAATCAGCAGGTTGAACGTATGTACAAGATGTTAAAGGAGCTTGAAAATCAACACCAACGATTACTGCGTACGCGAAATTCCATGGAGCACGATTTAGCGATAAAAATTGACGCAATGTACATTGATAAAGAAAAAGTATCAGGACTCAGGCGGGCGTATCCAGTCAATGCACTGTTCAGATTTTAAATGCTAGATTACCAGAACTAAACCCTGTAATAGTTTCGGTTGCAAATGCAGCTTAGAAGAAAGTTAGTCGTGCAATGAATTTGTACACAATTAGCGAACACTCGGTAGCTCGGTAGTATCGGAGTGTAAAGTAGAATTCAACTTTTCAAAAGGCAGCGTGCCTCACAATCAGGTACAACGTTCAACGAGCAGAAAAATAATGAAAATAAAATGTCACTGATGCGCCGTTCAATCATAATCATTAAAGTCGGGACGTACCCAGTTAATATTATAGAGAAATTCACCCCTAAAGGACATTTAGGGCTGGTGATATTTCGCAGTGGTACAGCGTTAACACTTTGTTACTCAATATAGAAATGAGAATAAGTTGATTGAAAATCTATGAATATTTATATTCTCTGTACAATAACTTTTGCCAATTTACAATATTAAGGCGCTAAATAATTACCTATCAAAAACTGAGAGATGTTCTCAAACTGTACTACGTGTGCCTTCGAGCGTAACCAGGCAAAGGAAGTTTCAGACCTTCCTTAGCCTCAAAAAATGTGTAGGACAACGTTATTTCATTTAAAAATTCGAGCTTTGGATCCTCTACTATCTCAGGATCAAGGTAAAAGAAGACTGGCATATCCACCTAGCAAGAAAAATATAAAACTCATCTTATTTACCGTGTTGATATTGGCAGTAATCTAATAAAACAAATAAACATGACAAAAGTATGTGATATTACCTGCTCGTGAGGATTGAGTTGTTGCTCCTCAAAGCAAAAGCATTGAATTTTATTGAAGTACTGTCCAGCCTCAAATGGGACGACATTGTAGGTTGAAATGCCAATAACAGGCTTATCGGATGGATTTTTGGCGGTATAAAATGCTAGGGCAGTTTCTCCAGGTACAACTTCAATCTCGGTTTGCTGTGGTTTGAAATTCCATCTCATAGTGGCTCCAACGTCAGCATTAAATCTTACTCGGAACATTCTGTTTTTTACCGGCTTCATTGTTGCTATCTTTGAGCTGTCGGTGGTCGTGACTGTTGTCCCACCGGAACTGGTGGCCTAAGTCAAGAAGAGTGTTAATAAAGCCGTTACTAGCTTCTGAGCCATTGTAGAATTAATAAATCGCATACTTCACCTGACAGAACATCCTGTACAGAGGTACGGCAGCATAGCTTAAACCAACCGCGAGAATGCCGGCTGCAGTTATGTAGTGCAACGTCGCCCGGAGTCTTTGGTTTTGTGAATTTTGTTGGGTGGACTTGACACCATTATTATTTTCTTTGAATAAATTTCTACCCACATTTGTCGTGAAGCTTCTATTCCGTAATAATGATAACACGCGAGGATACATGGTTTGGTAGTACATTTTTTGCGATAACTAATCTAACCTAACGAAAAAGTTTTCGCATTTGTAGGTAGCGTAACTCACCTCGTCATTAATTTCTTCGAGCTTCAGCTAATTATAATGATCATTTCGTATAAAGTACACTGTTGTTCTCAGTTTTTTAGTCAACTAATTAGGAGGTACTTGGACGATCTATCCTTACCTAAAACCTAATATTAATAATAGCCCACACACAGCTACTCCATCACAGACAATCGCAGCTCACCGACTGCCGGTGGACAAGTCAAAAGACAAGTGAACGAATTTTGAATTGTCGATAGATTTCAATACGCCGGCGTCGAACATTCGATCCTAACAATCGATCGCGTTTGAATTTTATCCAGTGATTTTCTTTATTTACATTTGATTAGATATTTTCATTTCAAGGTGGGCGATAGGTCATTTTGAAGTTCATCGTATATAAATCGTATACATCGCATATCGTCAAACTGAGCTAACCAAAGGTAAACGTTAAATTTCAAAGTATCCGGATTCCCTATCCTAGGTGACAAACGTCTAATTGTTGAATATGATTTAAATACTGATGTTATATGGACATGATTTCGCACCATTCGCATATCTAATATTTTAACGGTACTGTAAATCCTTCTTTCAACATTGCTTCTGCTCATTTAATATTGGGCAAAGTTGCACGTAAATGGGTACGCTGATGCTCTCGGAGGTGGTGTCGGTGTTTGAATTTGTGCGTGCAACTCATGCACTGGAATCTCGGACCAACTCCACATTCTAGTCTCAAGTGACGTCTCAAATTGCATTTGTGAGAGTAGCCACGTCCACATTGTGGGCATAAAAATGGTGGACCATCCTTATATGCCTTCCTCAACGCTGAAACATAAAAATTCAATGCATCGTAAAATCATACAAACATTATATATATCTCATCATGTCTTGTATAAAATAATGATAACAGCGCAACACAAGCATGCTACAAATAAATTCCTATAACATTGAGAGCTACATTCTATAGTCTGTATAAAGTTAAATCAATCAGACTCTCCGAAATATCTGTTTATTTAACTATAAAGAATTACACGTTATTTGGTTTTACCACAAATTGCGTTAGACTTGCTAATCATTGTTCTAAACATAATAATGATTTCAACGAAAATACTATAGCTTTCAATAGATATCTTTTTCCTTCTTAAATCACAGCTTGAACTATAACAGTATTATAAACTATCCTTCGATTATTACTCTGGTTTGTTCGTTGATACGATTTGAATAATATAAATAACTTTTATATTTCATTATAAGTGTTTAGTGCAATAAGACTAAAATTATATGCTTAATGCAGGGATTATAAAGTGAACTACTACACTGTATATCATTATACATACTACATTATATGTATGCTTTATAAATATATAGACACTTGTGTGCACTAATAATTTGTCTCTGATCATATTCGTATATAGGTATAATTTATACACGTATATATCAAGATACTACATAATGATAATTAAATTGCTTTCACCCATAAAATATAATTATTATTCCATTCTTGTTATCCAAGACTATCTATAGAAAAATATTGTAACTCTTTGTAATGAATTAAATTAATATGGCAGTTTCTCAGTCTTAGAGGGAGACAGATTATATTTTGATAATTTTAATTCAGAGATCGTTTTGTTCATTGTATTAAAAGTATATACATATCATATGTATACATAATGAAAAATAAACAAAATGAAATACATGATCAGTGAGGTGGGATGAATATAATAAAAAATGACGCGACCGCGTCGAATATTTTCATATCAAATGTAACGAAAACGATAATGAATTTCATGGTTTTTGATGCGTTCGCATATGTAATACTAGATTATGTTTGTGCTTAGATTTTTTGTGACAAATTGGACATTCAAATTGTGGCTCAACGCCGCACTCAAATCTAATGTGCCTGTTCAATGAATGTGGCCTGGCGTAAGCATTTCCACATCTTGGACACGAGAATCCGGTACGCCGAATATTATTCGCCACAAAATTTAAGGTCCCAGGACAGGAATTAATACTGGAACTTTTTTTATCAGACAGTGAATTTTGTTCACTAGATTGTGAAACGTTATCAGCTGCTATTTCTTGATCTGTTAAGAAGAGACAAGCAGTGCTGGATTTTTGAAGTCTTCTTTGCTGACCTCCGCAATCCGGTAACGAAGGACTGTCATCAATCGCTGAGGTATTCGACGAAGCTGCCATTTTTTTTTCAGTCAGTAATTGGTGGTACAGACTCTGATATTGGTAATACCAGTCAATAGATGCTCCTGGTGAATATTTCTGGTCTAAAAAAAGATAAATAAATATTGTCAACGATCATGTATTACGCTATTTATATATAGGTAGACCATGTGCAGTTTTCTTTAATTAGAACAATTATTATCATACACATAAAAACGTTTAGGACGGACACAAACAGAAGATCAACACATACCATTCACCATAAGCGTTGATAAATTGTTTCTATTATTATTGCATACCTGCAAAAGTTGTTGCTATTATTTGAAAGTAATTAATTTATTATCTAGACCGTTTTCTAAAACCAAAACTTGTTGAGTATCGTATTTTCATATTTAATTCGTGTTATATATTATAATTCATCAGACCATTATCAATTACAATTATCATTTCTGGACAGTAAGATTTTAATTATAATAATAACAATAATCTTAGATACATATTTAGACAAATATATGTATTATAACTATTTTTCTATTAAGTTTATTCTAAAGATAGAAGTTGTACAACATGATGATCAAATTTATAGGTAAGATAATCTTAATGCACAGCTTAGAATATTATGAATGTAATATTTCATTTATATTGGTATAAGACATGTAGGTAAATATTTGTTTAACAGTTCGGCCCATGAACTGCACTAACGTGATTCCTCAACTGAAAATAATAAAAAAATTTTCTTCCGCAATGAGCACAAGACAAATTTCTTTCCTTGTGGCATTCGAATTTCACATGTCTTTGTAAATTCTTCACATGAATATATCCTTTGCCACAAGTTTCACAAACATGCTCTTTATTTAGTTGTTTCGGTTGTTTGGATGAACTGCGATCAGGATTGTTCGAAGGATCCGTTGAAGTTGACGGTCTGGGCAACGCTGAACTCTGGTTGCTAATCTCTCTCTGAAGCCAGAATGCAGCATGCTCTGAGTATGCTGTATTCCGAGGGATAACTTTTTTTTTCATTCGAGGTTTCAACAAGCTTTTTACAGATATCAAGCGTATGCCAGAACTATTTTCCATGGTATTTCCTCCCACCGGATTCCGTTGGCTGAGACCTTCATGATCTGTAATGTAAAAGAAACAAACACGGATTAGCTGAAGTACTTATACAAGTATGTTTCAAATTTAAACGCGACTATCATTACTTTTTCTCCCATAGTCGTAGGGTAAAAGAAAGTCGAGAGAAAATGAAAATCATATACTGCGTCAGCTGTATAGAAACGCACACAGAAGTATTTTTTTTCACACCATATGACATCATAGCGTATCTATCGATTATTATAGACAGCCTGATTATGGAGATTCAATTATGCACTTTCATCCAGATAAAAACACCGCTGACATAATAACCAATTATAAATACCATGAATTTCAATATGATTTCGCAAATGGTGTTAATATTGGAACATTCAACATGTTTTTATTATTTCGCAGTGGTGAACATTTTATTTGGAAGAATAATGTTTTTTTTTCCTTATAGATAAACTATGAGCTCTAATCGTTCTAGGTTTGGCATGTGGATGTTCATCGAATTATAATACTAAATTTCAATTCGATTATCATCAATTTTTTTTTCACTAGCGCAAGGGTGGATGATATGGCGCTTCTTTAGATGACAAATAATATTAACATACAAGCGCACACAAAATTATTTGCTCTACGTTATACATTTGTATTCCACACCAATTTATTATTGAGGTACAAGTATGCACTTTTTTTTTGTTTTTAATTCGATTAAAACTATTAATTCGATTAATAATATTTTCTCCATGATAACATTATTTTAACGAGCATGAAGCACAATATGAATTCGATTAATAATATTTCTACCATGATAACATTATTTTAACGAGCATGAATCACAATATGATTTCGCAATTCGTAACGGTACTTGAACATTTTTTTACACAAATGACACGAAAATCTTCTCTCTTTATTTCCGCAGTCTACTCTTTGATGCCTTCTGAGACTATCGCGCCACTTGTACTTTTTACCACAATTGTTACATAAAAATACATTTGCTACCATTCTAGAGCGTAGTTTTGGTATATTTTTATCTTTATAAATCAAATTATTTTTGTAAGCTTGAGTCGAATTTCTTGTAGTCTTCGATTTTCGTTCCGAGGTGGGGAAAGGGTCATAGATTGATCCAACGGTGAAGATCATTCTACCTGGAAAAATAATATAAATTTTTTTTTCATTAGAAAAAATTGTGATCACTAATTCGAACACATTGAACAGGTGTGGGGTTTATTCCATCACTTTTATAATTGATAAAATGGTTTTTACAACAGCGGATGGAAACTAGCTGGTTTCCCTTCGCTGTTGTAAAAAATAGTATGTTCACCTCGGAGGAAACGGTCGTCCGCGCCTCGGAGTTCACCTTCGTACTCGGCGCGGAAGCGACCGTTTTCTCGCTCGGTGAACAATATACTATTTTCAATTCGTGAAATTTTTCGAGCATCATGACATGTAATACTGCAGTGTATTTATTTATTGAATGTGTGAGTATATGATATATAATTACAGTGAGAAATGAACGATAAGAAACGAGTTTGGTATTTGAGAAATATTTATTGTTGATGTTTTGAAAGTATATGATCTCGTAATTTGTATCTGTGATAGAATTTTTTATCACAAAAACTGCAGACAAATCTTCCCTCTTTATCGCCACAACTTGAATTTTGGTGACGTTTTAAATTCTCCATCGAAGCATAACTTTTGCCACATTCACCACAAACATATTGTTGTCTGTTGTCAGAAGTTGTAGATTTCATAATTCTGGGGGTAGTTAAACTGACCAAAGAATATATATCCAACATTGCTGGCAGCCAATTTGCCCCCGATGATGCATTAAAGTGTAAAAAATCTGAAACAAATATTTCAGATCATATTAGTACAATAATAGTAATTTAGTAATGAAATTTATCATGGATTTGCATTTGCATATTTATGTTATTGAACAGTTCAGGTCTATTTTACTCCATTATTTATTTTCTTTCTCTTATTTATGAGATTTACACACACTATATTTATGTAGTTTCATATCTACTCCCTACGTTACATAATGTAGTTACGAGAAATTGTGCATTCTAATACAAGAAACAATATTACCTATATAAAAACGTAATAATTTAACGAAAACCTGGAGTTCACCTAGATCCGTGTAAGGCGAGAAGATGTTTGTTCAGAAGAAACTTATAACAAAACTTTTTATTACAAAGTTTACAGACGTGTTTTTTCTCCTTATTACCGCATTCGACGCGTTGATGCCTCTTAAGTGTATCGTACCTCAAATATGATCTTCCGCATTGCATACAAATAAAATCACGTTTAAAATTTCCACTGGTTTGACGATGATGATAATGATGATAAGCAGCTGGGTAGAAATGATGAGAAGAAGACATTTCTGATGGACGTCGATTCATGGATCTCGTTGATCTTCGGGACCCTGGAACAACGTAGGTACCTCCGTATCCCGGATCTGAAATTATATTTCAAACAATAAATATTACGGTTGTTAAAATCATAAATAAAAAAACAATAGATTTGTTTGTCAATGTATGGAACATGCAGCTACTAATTTGACAAATTAAAAAAGTATATTTGAGTTATTTTTATAATTACAAAGGAGTTAATTGGGCATTACATAGATCTGTAGGTATGAATTGGTTGTGGACAATTATCATACTAATTTTATTCTTTATTGTGGAGAACTCACATTGTGTAATATTAATAATAACCGAAAACAGTGATTCGAAGATGAGGACGAAGCTTCTACGCTCTTTAATATAACAGTCTCTTTTGGTATTCATTCATGGATAAGATTCATCGAGACTTGTTCCTACATCTAGGTAAGTGTGCTGTTAAAGTGAATTTATGATGAAATCTTCTACCGCAGATGTGACATATTTCTGATGGAACAACACCACATTCAAGTCGTTGATGTCGAGTTAAAGATCTCCTAGCTTTGTAGATTTTGGAGCAACGATCGCAGGGGTACAGGCCAGAAGTTTTTCTTTCACGTTTGAATGATCTTGAACGAATAACAAACACCTTCTCGTAATGAGGAGCCCCTGAAACAAAGAAGACATCATTCAATATTAGTATATGATAGAAATTTTTCATATAAACCGTAGCATAAATGATTTTATGATCATATAGGTATTTATACATGATAATATCCACTGTTCCTCATTTCATGGATGAATATATATTATACAGATCATACCAAAAGACAACGTATTTTGAGTTTTATTTTTCTTACTATTTATACTTTATTAGTATAAACTAATTTCTTTATTTCTTACCATGTATACATTCGTTGTGTAACAAGAAATAATATTTTTCTATTTTAATAAAAAATATAGAAAAAAATATAAGGACAGACTAGTCTCATATATCTACGTGATGTAATGTTTTAACGTGTGATTGCCATCGGTGTTTGTGTTTGAATTTTCGTCCACAAATTGGGCATGTGAAGGTAGGTTCCCTTCCGCATTCCACTCGTACATGATATTCCCGAGAGACCTTCCACATGTAACGACGTCCACATCTACCGCAAACCCATTTTTTCGGCTGAATATCTGAAAATACTAAAGAAATATATTTCGTTTAAGTAAATTAAATACAGTAAAATATAATTAGCGTTAAAATATAATTATATCAATAATGATTGGTGATATTGTGAAGAGATTTTGATTAGATTGATCCTTTTTTCTTCCTCAAATAACATTTTAGGGTACTTGAAACTGGTTTATTTTCAACTGCTGAGTCATTTTCATTAATTTGTTGTTTTTTATAATAAAGTATACTATAATAAAGTATATTTCTATAATAGGTATGTAATATTATTTGCGATTGCGAAGAGCATGTTTGAAAGACATCAAATGTGATTTAAGTCTATGTTTGTGTTTGAATTGTTTGCCGCACAATGGACAAATATATTGTGGTTCCTTTCCGCATTCGATCGTCAAATGTTTCCTCAAAGTATATTCCCTCAGGTATATCCGTCCACAGTTACCGCATACGAATCTTCCACGACGTGAAAATGAATCTGAATAACAAAAAAGAAAAAGAAAAAGTCGGTTAATTAAATATCACAATAATTGTTTTTGGATTTTTGACTTTACATGATTAAATAATTAATAAATATTTCCATGTGTATTCTATTATATTATCCTCATACGTCATCGGTCATCGGACATTAAAAATTGTAGTAACTCTCATTTGTGCAAAAACATACATGCATACTTTGTGCATTAGTGCGATATGATACCCATGAGATATCAAAAAAAGAAATCTTTTTTCTTCAATGTTGTATATATATTTGATTATGTATATTATAAATAATCTTACGGAATATTTCTATACCTGTAATAATTATACTTATAGCTATATTATATACATATATATGTGATCTAAATAAGAAAGAAAAATATATATTTTTAATCGCAATAACAAATCAGTACCAAATATTACTTTTGTAATCATGATCACAAGCCATAATCATGTTTTTATGAATAGTTCTTAAATGTTTTTGTAAATGATGTTTTTGTTTGAATTTTCTTTCACATATAACGCAAACAAATTGTGGTTCTTTTCCGCAGTGTCTTCTATGATTCCACATAGTTTTTCTGTTGATAAAGTCCCTTCCGCAAATACGACATGGGTATGTCGCAATTGCAGCATGATGATTTCCAATCACTGAAAAAAAACAGATAATAATAAGGTATTATTTGATTTAATAACAAGCAAGTAACTGCAATTCTGTTGGAAAAAAAGGAAAAATAATAATGATATAATTAGAGGGTTTTACGTTTAATATGTGATATATTTATGTACAATATAAAATTCATATCTCAACAACAAAATGGTTTTACCTATACAGGTAAACTATATTCATTATATACAAAATTCATAATAATAATACCATTCGAATATCATAACAGCTACACATAGCTACTGTCGTAACACGTGGAAGTTAGATATCAAATGTGATTGGAGTCGATGTTTATATTTGAATTTTTTTCCACATAAGTGACATGCAAATCTTGGTTCTTTTCCACACAATCTCAGATGATTGTACATAGAAGATTTATGCGTATACTGCTTTCCGCACACTCTGCATGGGTGGGTCATTGAAAATGTCACATCTGAAAAATAAAAATAAAAAATACCATATTCATATAGAATTTTTTTTTCTTTCCATTTCTCTATTTACATATATCGTTACGTATATCACATGCAGTATAGTAATAAACTACAAAATTTTAAATAAATAATTTCATGATTAATTATAATGTTCTGTAAGATTTTATGTATAAATCACATCAGGGAAAAGGCTGAATCGTCGAAAACCATAGTTGTATTGATATTATTATTATCTTTTTCTCTTGCTTTTCCTTATGTATCGATTTTCGATCCGATTTATTGAAGGTTCGAGAGATAAAGGTTTATACCAGCTAATATAGATAAATAATTCATTTTATTTCTATTATCGATAACTCGTAATATCCCTATATTGCCATTGTATAGTAAAAAGAAAAACCAATGGATAAAGAAAGAAAAGAAGTGTATAATCAATTGATTAATTATTGCTTCATGCGTTATGAATTATTAGATAATAATAGCATGTCATTGTTAGTAATTTTATGAACAAAAAGCTCTATGCAGATCTCGCAATGTTTTTCATATTTTACCACATAATTTTGCGGTACTTTTGTCATTTGCATTAAAATTAAGGAACTGAATTCTTTTTTCTTTTTTATATAAATTATACCATCTGATAATAATCTAATAATAATGATAATGATAGTTAGAAAATAAGAAGAATTTACGTAATCTTTCACATTTATGTAATATATATACATATCGATAGTCCCTTATAATTATTACATTCTTTTATCGTTGCACGTTGTCAGCCAATTATGTATGTACATTAAATGCTGTTTCAATTGTCCTCGGCGTCTAACTTTTATTCGGCATACTGGGCAGGAAAATTGTGGTGATTTGCCACATTCTTCACGCTTGTGTCTAGTCAATGATGGTTTCCATGTGTATTGTTTTCCGCAGGCATCGCACGAATATTTTCCTCGGTAACGTTTATAGTAATCTGATTTGAAATTACCTGAAAACATATAAAATTTATGTTATTATATATAGATAATTTAAGAAATTATACATATAAAAATTATTATCTTTACAAAAAGTCCATGACAACCAAAATAAAATAAAAAAAATGAATAAAAACATCCCAATATACTATCTACTATACAGTATAGGTATATGTATGTATAATGCTTATATATGATATAAATAATCAAACGAATATTCCATGGTATCTTTCGTATTTTTTAAATAAATTTATATATAATTCTGTTTTCTTTCTAATTTTTTTCGTTGTTTTTTACATAAATTGTTATGGTATAATACACAATATAATGTGTATACACATATTATATTATACAATAGTATATATACGATAAATATAATATAATTGTTTAGTTTTTTACTTATTTGTAATTGTGAACAAACAGAAGAAAAAAAAATTGTTTTTGTTACTTTTTCGTTTTACTTGTGTTTAAATTTTTTTTATTAAATTTCAAATTTTGTATTTCGTAAATTTTGTAAATTTTTTAATTTAATTAATTCACAATGTCTTCCTTTTGAGAAGAACCCACGGATGCATATTGATAATATGTTTTTTTAAAAGCCACTTGTGTCGAATTTTCATATTACAAACTGGACAAGTATGTTGTGGTGCTTTTCCACATTCTTCACGTTTATGTCTTGTTAAAGATTGCATCCATTTATACTCCTTTCCACAAGCTGGGCAAGGGTGTTTTCCAATACGTTTATAGTAGTCTGCTCCCAAGATACCTGAAAATAATAATTCAATTTTTCTTTTTTAAAAAATCAATTGTTCATTGTGGATAAAAACAATAGAGTTTTAGTTTCAATATTCGGATGCATCAGCGGTTACTAAATTAAAAAATATATATATATACATTTATTCAATTAATCAGCTAGGGAAATGAACAAAACAAAAATTTTGAAATTATAAAACAAAAACCAAAAAACGAGAAAAAAAAGAGTGAAAAAATACAAAGCAAAGATCGTCAAGGAAATTTTGTTTTTCTTTTCTTTTTTTCTCTCACAATTACATGTATAGTGTGCACATTATGTCAGAATATATAGGTATATCTATATGGTATAATAATGATCCTATACAATTTAAATATATCATTGCGTAGATTTGAAAATGAAAAGAAAAAGTACACTCGCGATATCATAATTGTCTGTACAAATATTACAAGTTCATTATGTGATATACCTGACGTTCGATATATTTGTTTTTCAGGGTCTTTTTTTTTCATTTTATTTATTATAAAATTGTAAAAATGACGGCTACATTAATACATGATCTATAGTATATGCGAATTTAAATAATTTCTATTTCAAATTTGTGAACGGTAACTTCATGACGTTGAAGATAATCCTTTCGTTTGAATTTTCTCCCACATAGACGACAGAGATATTTTGGTAGTTTTCCACATCCTTCCCGAAGATGTCGAGTTAACGAATCTGCCCAGGTATAATACTTTCCACATTTATAGCAACGAAATGGCCTGTCATAATTCACTCGGTTCGGATCTCTTTTAACATCTGAAACAATAATAAAATTATGTTATTGATGTTCTTTGTCACACAATATCGTTCATCCTTGATTTTTTGTTCATATATTTAATCATTTGTTCGTTGCTTTTTCAAATTATTTTGACATATGAACAGTTAGACAGGTGTAGCACATTATTTATTATTCAAAATTACCAATAGTTATCATACAGGTACACAAATTTCGAGAATTTTGCAATTTACCAGCTCCTAAATTCCACATCCTCGGTGCCATTTTCATTTTTTTTTTTTTTTTTTCATGGTCATTCCTCCCAAAAGTACAAATTTCGTATCTCTTCATCCTCAGTATTCCCATATAGTGCACACCTGAAAAATAAAAGTTCAATTATTAGAATGATGTTCAATTACTCACACTGCCACACACAGGTTATATATTGATAATGGAAAAGGTCTGAAAATAAATATTTGATAATTAAATGTTTTCCATAAGGATCATCAGAATGTGTTTTATTTTGTGAAAATAACAACGACATAACATTAATCCAGTTGATGTCTGCTGGTTTTTTTTTCTGTTGTACCTCGATACATTTAATTCGCTACACTTTTAAATTTCTTTTTATAATTTGATCTAATTACAATGATAAATAATTATTAGTTATACACACAGATTTAATTTTAGACAATAAAATCTTTTCTTTTTTTTTTTGTTTGTTTCTTTGGTTTCTTTTACAGTTGATATCCATGTATGGCTAAATTATGTCGTTGAAAGTTAGCTTTTTGTTTGAATCCTTTTTCACAAATGTTACAAATATATTGAGGATCCTTTCCACATTCGTTACGTAAATGACGTTTAAGACTTCCTTTTTGGCTGTAAGATCTTCCACATCTGTAGCAAGGATATGGTTTAGAGTTGATCCTCCCTTTTGAATTCGCAGGTAGCCTTACTTTGTGAAATGTTCCTGGAACTTGAGAACAAACGATATTCATTATTATATAACTAATACACGACATTTTTATTTACACATAAATACAATGAAATTTGTCTTCTACGTTCTACATATTTAATAATATTTTCTAATATTTCAGGGTGCTACACATTCATTTGAGTATATATATATAAGAAAAAAAAGACACAGAAAAAAAATTAAAAACATATTTGAAAAAAAAATTGAATTACGGATAACTCGTATCATTGTTGTTTTTCTTCTCATGTTAGACAGATTTATTTTTTTCAATAAAATGATATTACAAATTTAATAACTGTTTTCAAAATTTAAATATAAATTAAATAATTTATTTTTCATCGATTGATACTTCGTGTTTTTTTTGTGGTTTTATTGATTTAAAAAATCAATGTACGTTTTTTTTTTCAACGAATAAACTAAAAATATAAATAAAATTAAAAAATAAAATAAAATAAAATTTCTTCAGGAATTGAAATAAAATTTGAATCACATAAATTAATTTGATATTTATAACATATTAATATCAGGATGAGATTAACTGATTTATTAAATTACATTTTAAACAGTTCAGTTCAATTTGTGAAGTCTTTTCAAATGATCGGTAAGATGATGTTTGTGTTTAAATCTTCTTTCGCATAAAGCGCACATGAATTTTGGATCCATTCCGCATTCGTATGTCAAATGTTTTCTCAACGAACTAATAACCGAATATTTTTTCAAACAATTTGGACAAATGTAGGGTTTATTGTCAGCATTGGTCCTTGTTTTTTCATTTGCAAATCGCCAATCTGTGAACAAATAAACAAAACACAAATATTCGTTGTCAGTATAATAAAGAAGAATAACAACAATAAAAATATACAATTACCTAATAATTATATTACATATGTATGCGAATATTTCTACATAATTATAATACTCTATATTATTATACGTATTACATATTAGTAAAATTTTCTGATTATATTAAAAATCAAGCAAAAAATAGTCATTATTCGTGATCCAAAAATGAACAAAAATGAATACAAAAAAAAAAGAAAAACAAACCTGTGAAGTGAATTTATCTCGTCAAACACAAATTTCAATTTATTATGTATGTTCACGTATATTTGTATTACATGTAATTATTCACTCTACCTATAATAAAAATATGTATATACATGTGATAGTTATCCATGAAAACTGTCGATAATTTTATTTGGTAAATTTTCTATGGTGTGAACTTTGGCCAAATGTGGTCGCATTCGGTACCTATGTTTGAACCTTTTTCCGCACATTGGGCATCCCCATTGAGGTTCTTTTCCGCCACAATCGGTTCGTTTATGTCTAAAAAGTCCTTCACGATATTTATAAACTTTTCCACATTCTCGACACCAAAATCGTTCCGAAATATCAGCAGCTATAATAGGAACAAAAAACAAGAACAAAAAAAAAAAAAGTAGTAATGTAAGATGTGTACGTACATACGTGTATTCGGTTATAAAACAGAAATGTAATTGGTACGTGTACATATGTTAAATTTAGAAAATTTCTCACGATTTTCTGGTATAAACGATCCTTCGATGTTCTGCATTTCCCAAGACCGTTGATCCTGAAGATGCAGGAGTTGGTTCCGGTGCTCTGAAAAAAAAACGAAATTTTTTTTACGTATATTAGTGAAAATGATTTATGGCTTACAAAATTTTTATACACAAACAAAAAAAAATCAATCAAGGTTATCATAATTATATAATTCAATTAAATGTTTTATTACTTTGAACATGATCTATAAGAAAGATATTTATATTTTCAATGGAGTCTTAAAATATTTACAGATAAAATTTTATAATTGAATATAATGTAAATCATCAGAATTGCACGAGCTTTATTTCTTTTATTCTTCTAATCTTATTTTCTCTGATTCTTTTAATTTGTTCATTCGTTAAAATCAAAGGACGCATAGTATAGCACACGTGGTACATTATATGGTACAATGAATGATTCTTCATTTCATCATTGTACAACCATAGAAGAGTGAACAAAAAAAACAAACTTCTAGTCATTTATTTTAATACTATAATGTCAGCTCCGTTTAATGGCGGAAATTGATGAATCGCCGTTAGATGTTTGGCAAGGTGATGTTTGTGCATGAATAGATTTCCACATATTTTACAACCAAATTGTGGTGGTTTTCCACACTCGATACGTCTATGTTTTAATAGTGATTCCTTCCATTTGTATAATTTTCCACATCTCTCGCAAGGATATCTTCTTTCTTGTACAACAATTCCACCTTGAGCAATCTCGTAGATACCCATTCCCTGATTCGTATACTGCATTCGATTTACTGAAACAGAAAAAATCATAATAAATAAATAGATAAATAAATAAATCGATGTATCGATAAATTAATCAATTAACTAATTGAAAATAACACAATATCTTCCGTCATTGTAATATTTGAATAATCTTTTTTTATTTTTTTTTATCACCCATCACGATTTAAGAAAAAAAAAAAATTATTTTTATTTCTACTAACATGAATTATATGTATACCTGTTTCATTCAAAAATGATAAAGCTTTCCGAATAAAATTGAAAGAAAAAAAACAACCAAAAGAAAGGAAAAAAATTAGTGTAATCTGTAATCACAGAGGAAGGAAATTAGAAAAATAATAATTAACTATTATTCATGCGCCATATCATTCACATTTGTAACACATATGCAATTCATACATATATATAGGATTACAATATTCACATAATATAATGCTGATTTATTCATGTAATTTCTTGTTTGTTTGTACGTATTTTTTTTAATTTTTTTTTTTTTGTTTATTTTGTTTACGTTCATGCATTTATTTACAACATGTATTTCAATTCGTGATTTTTTATCCTTTTATTTTCTCGTTTTTTCAACCATATCATATATAAAATGTGGTGCGTTGATTATCCTTGTCAATATAATCCATGAATGTCTTTCTCATCACACGATGTGTATTTAATCTCAATACATTTTTTACGTTGAGATGGCGAGGTGTGCCTGCAATAAAAAAAAAATATTTCTCATTAGTCCAAGACACGATACAGGAATTTACGAGTAATTAGTACTGTGATTTTTTTTTTTTTTTTTCTAAACGAACATATATAAATTATTAAATAGTACAATTTTGCTTATTTGTTTATTCGTTAATCAACATTTTTCGATTTTTTTTGGAGCGTTTATCTAACATAATGTATATTATATACATATATCCATACATACATAATAGATGTATATATGTATGATGCATGTACATATATATATTACTATTATTATTATTATTTTTTCATTGTTACAGTAAATATTAGGGTAATAATTATAACCTTTGTTTATTATAAATTGTCAAACCATATAACTCGTATATTGAATATCTTATATTATTATTATCGTTATTATCGTCATTATTTATGTATATAGATATATATATGTATAACATATTCTTTCAAATATAGATCTTACATTCTAATTATTATCTCATTCCTCTTATAAGCTATTATTTTTTTGTGTTTTTTTATTTTCTTTTTCTTTGAATCATGATAGTAATATATATATATATGTAATATTATACCGTACAGATATATCATATTCAAATCTTTTTTCTTTTTTATATTTTGTCATTATTATTTTTCTTTTTCTTTTATTTCGACTTACTTCTTCATTTTTTTTTTTTATTCATACAAAAACTTAAAGAACCCATACCGCATGTCCACGAGTATATATTTTTTATAAATATAACCAATCAAACGTTGAAATATTATTGCAGAGTATTGTGCAGTGTTCGCACTTACTAATATATATGTATAACAAATAATTCTCACGTAATGAACGCATCATTTTTAATTTACTTTTATTTTGTTTTTGGTTTTTCTTTTATTTTATGTCTCGATTTTTCGACTAATTTTTAGTTTCATTTTATTTATTTAAATTCACTCATTTATTTACTCATTTTCTTCGACTCAGTCTTCATAGTTTCTGACTTAAAAGAATACCGTGATGCAATTACATCATTCAAAGTATTATATCATATCATCATTGTTATTTCTTATTCTGATTAATATTATTATCGATAATAATGCGGAGGAAATTTCATCAGAAGATTTGAGAGAAAGTGCACTTCGAAAAATATCTTTGCATAATTTTTATCATAAGAATTGACGGAAAAAACCAAAATCAAATAAAAATAAAAAAAATTAATAACAATTCATTTTATTTTTAAATTATTACTGAAAATAATTCTTTTCGATTCGCGTGAAGTGTTAGTAATTTTTATTTTTATTTTTCATCACAAATATCATCGTTATATAGGTATATGGTATGCGTATACATATATTATGTATTTTTAAAAAATGGAAGACATATTCATAGATATTCTTTGTGGTTTTTTCGTTTAATTGTTTTTTTTTTTCATCACTTCATCATCACCTCGCAATAATTATTGTTGATTAAAAATGTTATTGATATTTTGCAATATCACGCACACTATCTCTCGAATCTTTCGTTAATTATTCGTTCTTTCAATTTTTTCATTTTTTTTTCTTCAACTAATCGAGGTTTTTTTTTTCTTTTGTTCTTACTTTTTTTTTTCATTGACTTGTATCTGTAAATAATAAAAGTATACTTGTTCGATAATAATTTGAGTATCATTGAAATTTGGCACAAGATAAAGATTTCATTGTCAGTATAATTATAGGTATTACGTTAAATTTTTTTGGTTTTTGTTCGTTGGTTTTTTTTTTTGTTTTCTTTGTTTTTTTCTTTTCTTTATCTATATAATTTTTTCAAAAAAGAACGACTAGAGATTACCTATTTGGTTACAGTACACCATAGTGTGAGATAAAGAGAGAGGAAGTTTTTTTTTTCAATTTTTATATCATATTTGAAATAGTAATTAGAAAGAAGAAAAAAAAAAAATTACAATAATTCATCTAGATATAAGTATTACAAGTATAATTTTATAATGTAGTATAGGTATATATACGAACGTTGAGATAAGGAAGTATATAGTTATATGTATGTTGTATAGTATAAGTTAATCACATAGAAATGTAATTAGGTTTAATTAATTCGTTTAAAATCATGAAGACTGTAAAAGTCTTATAATATTCAGACTAGTCGGAGAATTCTTTTCATTTTTTTTTTTTGTTATTATAATGAATTGAATATGTGATAGATATTAGTACAGTTTCATAAATACGTATGTATATCGTAAGTAGATAGATATATGTGAAGGTATAGTATTTTGTATATTTTAGTACATTTTTACTTAGGATTTTTTTTCTCTTCCTGTCCCTTTTGTTTTATTTGTTTTCTTTTTTTTTTTTAAACTTCAACCGTAGATATATTAGCGAATAATTTAGCAGAGAATATTGATAGGCCTGCATTTCTGTGAACTGGAAATATAGTATAACATATCTAAATACTATAGGTATATAATAGTTGGAAATGAAATGATTATTTAGTATTCAGAAAAATTGTGATGCCTGCATTCGAATTATTTTTCGGTCCTTGGTTTTTCTTAATCTCTGGTTCTTTTTTCTGCTGTGTCTTATTTTCTCCCATAGGAATTTTCTAAACTGCAGTTCAATTGCAGACAGTATTCTATAAAATTCATGCATAACCATTGGATCATATGTGTACACCCGGTGATATTGATTCTGACTAATTTTTCTAAACAAAACAGAAGGACTTTGAGTCAGAATCAACTTGGCCAGGCCTACGTCTAGATAGTAATGCAATTCATGTTCATCATATATGTATAAGAGAAGTTAGTTTTCTTGCACCTTGCCAGTTTAATAAAACTAAAAACAAAAAAACAATAAACAAAAATAAAACAAAATAAACTAGAATATAGATAAAAAAAAAACAAGTACATGCATAAACTTATTGTACATGCATATAATATTATCATTCTGCGATATTGAAACAAAGTTAAATGAAAATCGTTCATTCTTTTGAATAGAATTTAATGAACTACTAATTATATTTAAACTAATTATATTTTTCGTTGCTTCTCCTCATTTTTATTTTATCCTTTTCATTATCTTTCACTTCACTCACATTTTTCTTTTGCCTTTTCCACAGGATCCCGCCAATAATTATGTTTATGAGTAATAATAAATTGGCGATTTTGAGAAGTGACTGAACAACAACATCTTTCTATATCAATCGAATTGTGCCTTTTTCAACGACGTGAAAATTAAAAAAAAAAATTATAAATAATTCACATCACATAAGATAATGAAATTGGCTTTATATCATTTTGAGACAATGTGCACCGTCTTTCAAAACTATGACGCGTTGTTTTCTCTTTTTTTCTTTTCTCTTATTATATATTTTTTTTTTGTTTGTTTCTCACAGCCCTTTTTGCAAGGTAATTTGAAAAAAAAAAAAAAATCTCTTTGTTCACCACTAATCATTACAAGCAAATTAAATTCATATAATTTTTATAATGGCTAGCTTCACACCACTTATTCGATCAGTATATAATATCAGCACCTTTCGAATAAGTAGTGGATTACTATATTATTCATACAATACGTTTTTCTTTTTTTTGTTTTCTTCATTGTTTTTGGTTTCTTTCATTACTTTTCTTCTTTCTATTATTACGTAAAAATGAAAAAAAAAATAACTCTTAGATTTTTGTTATTATTATTACTGTAAGATAACTTTGGCTTCTCGCAATAATTATATGTATATATATGAATTATTGTTTTTGATTTAATTTTTCATCAGGATAAAATATACATATATACTCTTATCGCATATTATATATACCATGTATATATACATATTATATATACTATATATAATTATTTAATGAAAAAATCTTTGGCACCAGAGTTTAAGCTCTTTTATAATATTATATTGATTTTTCGTTAGTTTTCTTTTTTTTTCCTGTTGTTTTGTTTTTGTTTTTGGTTTTTTTCTTTTGTTTCTTTTCTCTTTCAGATTATTGTTGTATAATATCAATGTGTCTGTGATTAATATGTGCTTTTAAATTTCTCTCATATTTAGAACTGAACGTACAATGTGGACAACTGAACGAAGGTGCTTTGCCACATTCGTATAACAAATGCCGTTTGAGAATATAAGCATTTTTATAAGATTTACCACATCTTGAACAATTGTGACGACGATCGTGGGATGATGATATTGTTGTCAATGAACGATTGTTGTTTCTGTTAACGTGACGTGCTGGGCAATGTATCCTTGCTCTACGTTGAGGAGTCAATGGTGCTGGTATAGTACTATTATCTGACGATGTTCGTACTCTTCGCGTTCCATCCGTGTTCCAACCGAATGCAGCGAAGAATCCTGAAAAATAAAAACATTCATTCATTTGTTATTAGTTATTTTATTGATGTTGTTGTAATCATTATTATTTTGATTTTCCGCTTTGTTTTACGTTTTAATTTTTACGTTTTACTATCGTATAGAATATGGAAAATCATGAATACATTATTTTTCATTTAAACATAACCTGCGGCATGCAGCTGTACATTCAAATATTCTAGCAATTAATATAAAAACGAGCACAAGAAATAATATATATATATATATATATATATATTTATTCAATTATATCGATATTATATTTACTCAATGTGAGTGTTTCAAACAATGAAAGATGACTGATGTTGTGTAGATATATTGTAGGTACAATTAAACACCTAATGACGATGAGAAATGAATCCAAAAAATCAGCCGATGATAAATCGCAATAAAATTTTTCTCGCTCGTCACATTTGGATTGCGTGATTTCCGAATCTCCGGGTGATGATAATTCGAGATGATCGAAATTTCCATATTGCTCGCAGTTATTCTGAAAAAAAAAGCTCAAAAAAATATTCCATTAGTTATAACATAATAACAGTTATCGTGCGACAAAACTTGTCATAAATTATCGGTATTAACATTCTTACTATTATCATTATACAGATATATATGAAAAAAAAAACAATAGAATGAAAATGTTCATCGGAGAAAAACCAAAATCAAAAGATCGTTCATTTTTTTTTTTTTTAATGAAAAGTGGGACGATTGCATGCCTTCCTAGACTTTATTTTTCTGCATTTCGTATCGTGTACAAGATGTTTTTTTGTCATTTTTTTTACCCAGTCTTCCTTACGAACGAGATAATTTTTTTACTTTCGTTTCCACTTCAGATTCTTGTGGTTATTCAACTCTTGTTGTTTCGTTTTTTTTTCTCTTGTCGTTTTTAAATTCACATAATTTTAACCAGAATAAATCTGTTCTTACTGTTCTTACCTAATAATATAGTAGATATAGTGGAAGTAATAATTGTAAATAGAAAAAAGTATTTCCAATAAAAATAATAGATACGATAATAATAATATAATTATAAATTTTCCAGTAAGCAACGATTCGAATTTATACAAGCCGATTATAATATATTTATTTCAAAATTAGATTCTTTTCTTCAATAGCCTATATAAAAAAGAAAGCCAGGTTAATTGTATGCGTTCCATGATGATATTATTAATAATAATATTAATGATAAATGATAAATTTCAATCCATAAGACCTAATATAACTACCTGATTATGTGATAACATGAGCTTTCTGATCAATAGTTATACGTTAATTATTAAATGATAAAAATCTTAACAATAAAATATCTAAAAATTCATGGATATACATAAAAAAAATAAAAAATAAGGATTAATCAAATAATATTGAAAAAATAGTAAATGAGAATATAGAACAGAGAAGAATAAATATAAATAAGATAATAAACAAACCGATAATCATAATAGGTATAATTCGTTGGCAAATACATGGCGGAAAAAATAATTATGATTATTATACAATAATATACATAAATATATATATATATATCTATGTATATATTTTTGTTTTATCTTGTGTTCAATTCGAGACGCTGAACGACTTACTGTTGCCACATACTTTATTTATGTGTAGGTATAAATTATAACGTATGTAATATTTATGTACTACATCCTACACATATTTAGATTTATCTAATTGTTTTTCGCAAAATAATGATAATAATAATAACAATAATAATAATTACAATAATGATAAAAATTTAAAAAACCGGTCATCACAGAATTCACCATTGTTTAATGGCGGAAGTATCATTCCCCCCCCTGCCCCTCTTTTCCCGTCTTTTTTTCTTTCACACACAAAAAATCCGTCCTCAAAAAATACATTTCGTTTTGATATTCATCAAAATTTATTATTATTTCAATTTATTATTATAATTTTTCTAAAAATTAGTAATTTTTTTCCCCTGCATAAATATATAACATACGATATCCCTTCAACAGTGATGATAATGATAATAATAGTATAATTAATAATAATTATAACAATAATAAGAACGACAATAACAATAATAATAATGAAAAATTTGTTGAAATTCAGAAAAAAATGTAAGAAAATAATAATAATGATAATAATAATAATAATGAAAATAAAAAAAAACATCGCAAGTTTTGTACATCGAACGATTCGAAAAATCTGATGTTAACATAATAAATTGTAGATGATTAATAATTGATCACGTTTTTTGCATTTCTTGTGTATTACACATAACCCAGTATTGGTGTAACGAGTTATAACTATTACCTGCAGTATGTATAGACACGAAAAAAGAAAAACATACGAAAAACAACAGTATGTATGGCACACAGCTTGTCTATGAGTCATCCTAGAAACAGATAATTTCTATACAAATTTTTATCTATATATATGGTCATAGAAAAATTATAAGCCCAATATACATATACATGTATACATAATGTACTTATAATAATTTGAAAGAAAACTCTCAGCTGTCCCACCCCGCCGGTTTTTTTCAAATGTTACTTTTTTGTTTTTCGATATTAAGGGAAAAAGTTGTAAAAAAAAAAAGTATTTCGAGTGTTAGGTATTACGAGAATATCATATTATCGAATATCAGAGAGCTGTGGAAGTTGTTTTTATGATCTATTTACAATAATAATATATTTAATTATTCGTTTATTTAGTTTATTTTTTCTTATCATAATAAAACAAATAATAATTAATATATTGTTTGTGATACAGCTATTGTGTGATTCAGAGAATAGTAAAAAAAGAAAAAAAATGAAAAAATAAATACGCATATATAGATAATAGGTTTATTCGTACAAATATTTGTGTGGGGAAAGCTGTTTTTCTTTTTGTTTTTTTTTTTGTTTTTTTCTGTTTTATCGTTATTCAATTTTTTTTCTTTTCTCCATTTGTTTTATACATACACAATAAATAATGGAAGCAATACAAGAATCACATTCCGGTATTGTAGAGCTGGATCACAGAAGAGAAAAAATGAATACAAAAAAATAAAATAAAATAAAAAAAAAAAAAAATGAACAAAAAAAATTGGAACTTAGCGGATATTGGCAGTATTATTATACAGTATATTATTGTAGCTATTAACATTATTATTATTCTTTTTGTTGTTGTTTCTTTCATGTTTTTGTCGGTTCTCTTTGTTTTCTTTTTTTTTTGAAGGTTGTTCATTATTATTAATATTATTTTTTTTTTTTTTTGTAAATTATAATTACACATACATATAACATATAGATTTACAAAATATCACTGGGTGTCTAAAAAAAGTACGTATATAATTATCGTAACGTTCACCAAGTATGGAACAATATTATATATTATACTGTGTACAATTAAAAAAATGGTTAATTATTTTATACTATTGAATATTGAATGAAGAGAAGAAAAACTTAAATAAAAACAAGGATAATTTTGAATTGAAATTATTATGAATCTAAAATTTCGAGAATTTGTGACAAAAAAAAAAAAATTGCAACGGTTAATTTAGATATAATTGAAAAGTTACGAGGTATTTTGAAATTTTGTGTTTTTTTTCCCCTCAACTATCCCATACTTGATTCTCAACATTTTTCAATGTACAATTGAACTGTTTCACAATTATTAATAATAGGTTATTGCGCCCAGCGCCTCATTATTTTTTTTTGTTTTTTTTTTTTAATTTTTCTCTCGTTCGCTTCCACTACCTTTAGTTTAATAAAAATCTAACAAGTCGTACTTAAAGGCACTTAACACAAGGCTTCCTTGATTGAGAAAATGTACTATTTCTTTATTTTATTTTATTTTTTTATTTTTTTTAATTTCATTTATTTTATTTTTTTTATAATTCAACTTCGTTTCCAAATTTACTTGAGAATAATAATTATAAACTGCCAAACAGCATGCCTCTTACGCGAGGAAGTCACACTCATAAAAATCTTTCAAAAAAATCAAGATGCGATTTCATTTCTTTTTTGTTTTTTTCCCCTATTCTGGTTGTTCTTTTGCTATCCGTTTGTTTGCTTTTTTTTCATGTATAGAGGTATGTATAATATATATACGTAATATACTATATCATGATGACTCGTGGTTTGGTAGGTATGTGTGTACATGAAATATATTTATTTTGTAAACTATATATGTAATTTTATTAATTGATAATTCACTGGACGTTCATTGTTAATATTATTATTATTATTATTATCATCATTATTATTATTTCATTTCCTTTCTCGTTTGTTATTTGTTTATGTTTTTGTTTCTGTTTTACATTTATTCTCCCGACAAAATGACGGTTCCCAATAATTTAGACAATATATTGCTTGTGTATCGAATTCATCGAATGTTCTTCATGTGATTATATGTAATACATGTAATTTTATAGTACGTTTTTTTTTTTTTTCTTCTATTCTTCGTCCACTTTTATTTGGTATATAAACCGAAAGCAAAATTTATTTATGCTGCCAAACCACTACATCCATATTATTACATAATATATTGAACATTATTTAGTTGATTATCAAGAAAACCAATGATAATTTTGATTTTTCATTTCTTTATTTTCGATATTTACTTTTTTTTTTTTTCTCTTCCCCTTCACGGTCAAACATACGCAAGTGTGACTGAATTGTTTCTTGACTTTTTTTTTCAATTATTTTATTCAACTTTAATTCATTTATTCATATGTATATAGTCATATATAAGTATACATATGGGTGTATATATATACATATGGGTGTGTATATATATATATATATATGTATATATATATGCATATATATACATATACATATTTTTGTTTTTGTTTTAAGTAAATTTGCAAAATATCTTTCAAAATAGTGAAAATTCATTTTTTATGATAACTAAATAATTGATTCTTTTTTCTTTCCAAATGAATTACCGTTAGTATTATTATTATTATTATTACTATTATTATTACTATTATTATTATTATTATTATTATTATTATTATTATTATTATTATTATTATTATTATTATTATTATTATTATATTTAGTATATTATATTATACAAAAAATATAAAGCACTGTAGGTCATCTAAATACTTGGATGGCATATCATAATATTATTATATTATATTCGAAGAGCATTAATCAAGAAAATTTAGCATCTAAATATCACGAGAGTTTAGATAGAAAAAAAAAAAGTTTTTGTAAATTTAAAAAAAAAAAATGAAGGAACGAAAAAAAAGAAAAACCTATTATATTTCATAAAAATTATATATATATATATATATATATATATATATATATATATCATCGTAATGGAAAATAATTGCAATTCTCACTTTTTAGCTCTATCATATCAATATAATGTACGGTTATATATGAATTTTATATAGCGCCCGATGCAAATTTTTAGCTGTTTTCATAGGATATAATATAGTATATAGTATATTGTTTTCTTATCTTCTTTTTTTATACAAAACTAACACCGCATGCGTGTACTGGGAAATTCATTATCACTTAAATTTTGCAGTTATTTAAATTAATTATTTTTGTTTTTTTTTTGTCCGCGTATCGTTATACCTTATACGCTTCATATAAATTGTCTGACGTTATACATTTATTTTGATATCAACATTTCATTTTGCTTTTTTGTTTGTTCTTTTTTTTTTTGTTTCTTATTCGTCTACTTTTACCTAATATCTTTTTTCGTATAATTTTTTTTTTTTTTTTGTGAGTTAGATTCGCCCAATCCCATCCAACACCTAACAAGATTTATCCTTATTAATAATCAATTAAAAAAATTTCTTCGATTTTTTTCTTTTTCCAATTTTTATTACAAGTTTCGTTTCGACGATTATTTTCTTTTTTTTTTTGTTTTTTTTTTGTTGTCTTTTTTTTTTAGATTTTTCAATTAATTTTTTTCTCTTTTACTTTTAATAATCCATTTTAGAAGCCCAATTATCATATGTATATACACAAGCTTTAAGTATATATATATATATATGGTATATATCATATTATTAAACCAATCGTAAAATGTAGAAATAATATTTTTTGTTTTAGACTTTACGAACCGTTTCGTTTTTAATTCAACGATTTTTTTTTTGTTTTTTTTTTTTTGTTGTTTTTCTTTTTTCTAAAGTTTAGTATAATTTCATATAGTAAAGTAATACGGGTTCATCGTCGTATTCATGTTATTATATATTCTCTTTTTACCGCATTGTTATTGTTTTCTTTTTTTTTGTTTCTTACTTGTTTACCCATTCATTATATCAATAATTTTTCTCTACTTTTCGTTTTTGTTTTATTTTATTTTTTTATTTTTTATTATTATTTTTTTTTTTATCCTCGTTCCTTAATCTAAATACTTACGAATGAATTTTTATCATTTAATTATTCACTCGTATTATTTCCCCGCCCCTCAATTCTCTCATTATCCCGATTCGATACGATAAATTAATAATAATATCTTATATTATTATTATAATAAAATGAATAGTTCTTTTTTTCTGACCCCCCCCCCCTCCGCCCCTCTATTTTCTGTTCATTATTCTAACAATTTTTATTCTCTTTTTCAAAGGCACATGTAGACAGAATTATTTATATATATCGTCAATGATAATTAATTATTTTAGGCAAAAATTAAATGAAATAATTGATTGAAAAACAAAAAAAAACTAGTAATAATAATAATAACGATAAAAATGTAGAGATAGTTTATAATATGGAATCATTAGAAGAAAAAAGAAAAAAAAAATCATTTAATTGATATCCGATGTATCAATATTGTATATATTTAATTCGTATAAATATATATATATATGTATATATGCATGTATATACCCAATTAGCAAAATAGAATTTAATATATCTACGTCGTAATCTTTCGTTATGATATTGCAGCAAATATAATTTCAATAATATCATCATCATCATCATCATCATTATTGTTATTATCATCATCATTATTATTATCACTATTATTATTATTATTATGATTATTTTCATCAATTTTCGTTTCATTTATTCTCGGTATATTATCATGATCGTTCATGTGTTTTTAATTTTAACGTATACCTAATAATGATAGATGGCCTAGAATGATTCTAGTTTTGTTATCTACTATCAAGCAGTATACATATATATACATATATATATCTATATAGAAATAGTAGAAAATCTTATTATAATATCATCATCTAAATATTTGTAATTATATATAGTGCACCGAATAATAATATTATTTCATAATATAATTAATTCATTGATTAGGAAGAGCTATCTCATTATCATTATTATTATTATACACCTAAGTTTTGCTTGGCAAAGCTTTCTTTTTATTTTCCCTTTCCGTATCTCATTTCATTTATTTATATATTTTCTCACCTATCTTCGGAAAAAAAATAAAAAATAAAAAATAAAAATAAATAAATACAATAAAAAAAAATAAAAAACTTTTCAAATTTTCATTATATATAGCCACTTCCTCGTAGTTGTTTTGTTTTGTTTTGTTTCATTTTCTCGAATTTCCATATTCTCAAAATTGTTCAACATTCTGGGCACGATAAAAATAACTAGTAGAAAAAAACAAAAAAAAAAAAACCCTATTTATAGTATATAGGTATGTATACAAACATACATAACTATTCGTATGTATTTATATGTAATGTTTTAAAGAAACATAAAATTGGCACAGCAGAAGGCATCTTCGAATACTTAATTACTAAATGAAAATAAAAGAAGGAAAGAAAGAAAAAAAGAAAGAAAGAAAATAGAATGAACAGACACGCGTAGAAAAAAAGAATTCAACGCTATAGAAAATTACTATATCATATGTTAATGTATATTAAGTTTGTTCAAAGATTTATGAAAGATGGGAAATGAAGAAAAAAGATTAAAAAAAAATTAGAAAAAAAAAACTGTGATCAAATAATCATCCGTGCGCGTGCGTTGCGAAAAGAAAGAAGGAAAGAACCGAGAAAATACAATGGAAAATAAAAATGATAATAAATAAATATCAAAAATAGAACACACAAAACGTAATTCTTATGATTTTTTTTTTCGTTTTCCTTTTTTTTCTTTTTTTTTTTCTTTTTCTCTACTGTGCGGCGATCACTGCAATAATTGTATATAATTTATTTATATACGATAAGAAAAGCTTATGAAAAAAAAAGTGCAACTCAATTTCTAACATAATTATTATATAATACCTACTTAACCGTAGAATCTAGTAATCTCTTTATGATCAGTGGCCATTATGATTATAGCAAGCGGGTGTTGACCCCTTTAATTTAATTTATTATAGCAAAGGCCTCGTGGGGCGATATTATGATTATCAATTATTATGATGAATTATTATAATATTGTTACTATTATTATTATTATTTATATATATTTTTTTTTCAAAATTCTTTATCATCAATAATTAATAATAATATTATTATTATTATTAATATTTGAATCAATTTAGTTTCACGAGTGTAAATTATTGTAACGTGTTTTTTTTTTTTTTACGCAGGATTAGAATTTTGCCATTTATCATTTTATCTTTTCGTTTCGTTTGTTTTTTTCTTTTTCTTGTTTTTTTGTTTTCTTTACGGAATTCCATGTATTTATATGTATATATACATATACATATTGTGTATATATAGCTACTTATATATATCATTATCTCTTATGTAATATTTGTATTTGTAAGCTGAGTTTAGATCACACGAGAAAAGAGTATAATAATTTCTAAAAAATAAAAATAACAATAAAAAAAAAACACTGCATCGTATGGATCAGCTAAACATATAATTTTTAATAATCAATCATTGCGTTGCGATATCGCAATTGTTATAGTACGTACAAAGAGCAAAGGAAAGAAAGAAAAGAAAAAAGAACAACAAAATAGAAAAATATAATGTCAATGAAACGATAACATTCTTTTTTTTTTTTTGGTTTAACACACCAACTTTTAATAAACCTGATAAAGCATTCCACTCTGTGGCAATTATGTACGTAGGTATATGACTGATTATCATTTTATAATATTGTTTATTTATCAATTCGTTTAATTTTGTCCTTTCTTTTTCTTTTTTCTTTCAATCTTTTGTGTTTAGAATTCATCATATTATATCCGAGTGAATCTTAAACGTGCGTGATCAATGAATATTTGTTTAGTTTGTTTCTTTCATTTTTCATAAATATTGTCTACGTATAGAAAATATTAAGAAGAATACATAAAAAAAAAAAAAAAAAAAAAAGTATTAAAAGAAAAGAAGTTAATAATTCTAGATAGTTGTTCATGGGGTGTGTTTGTCGTGGCATAGGAATATGGGACTTGCCAAATTTTAGCTGCGAGTATGGTTGTTCTATTGTAGCGAAAAAAAAAGAATGCAAGAAAAAATAAATCAATAAATTATACTTTCGATTGATTATGACTTCTAGTTTCTTTTTTTTTCCCATAAGAGATTGATTTTTAACTCATTTCACAGCCATACCCAACTTATCAGCGTTATAATATTGATCTTCATTGAACCTGATAATTACATACGGCGATGGGACAAGATAATTAAATTATCGTAAAAAAAAAATTAAAAAAAAATGATGCTATTCATATAATATATAGACTATTAAATGCATTGTATGATAGGAATCATTATTTGGGTATATGTAATCATATGTATATACTGTATTTGTGATTGGCAGTATTTTAAATTGACGTGTAAAATATATAGAATGTATGTATGTGTTGTAGTTGGTTTGGTTTTGCATGTTTGTTTGTTCTTTTTACCCCAACTCCCGTATCTCTATATATGTGTATATTTATTAATATTAAATGTACGTGGAAATTGTCACCGCCGTTTATAATATATAGCTATATATCAGGTCAATATGTAAAGGAATGAAATTCAAATGTCCCCAGTGAGCCACATACCCTCCACGAACGTATTATCTATTAAAAATATGGAACCAGTGTGACCAGAATGGTTGCTATGGAAGAGTTTCCGGTAAAACCGGAAAGGTTTTATTCTTGCTTGGAGCAACTCGGAATCATTATCATTAATATAACAAAACAATTAGAAAAAAAAACTGATGAACGATATTTAAAAAAAAAGCTATCATCAGCATTGGTTGTGAATGATTATTGTGTTTTTATGTAGGGTCTCTTCGTTTGTTTTGATTGAGATTGACTGACTCTGTATGATTAAGCAAGAAAGTAGAAAAAAAATTAAAACCATCTAATTAATAATATTACAATTATTCCTATAATTTAATAGTACGTTTAATACAGAGTTGCCCCTAGCGAGATTAAAGTTTTCTCTTTTCAGTATTTTATCACCTTAATCAGCTGCAACAGCAACGTTTTATAATTGTTTAGTAATTTTTTTTTCTATCGTTTTTTTTTTTTCTCTTTTCACTTTGTTTTTTAGCCAAATTTATTGCTTATCTTATTACTTGTCATAAAATTTACGCACAAATATATCGGTGAACTATATTTGTGTAAGTAAATAATATAGTAGGAATGATAAGAATAAAATTGAATGGAGAAAAAAAAACTAGAGAAAAAAAAATATGATGTCTCAATCATTCAAGTGGCTCAATATGCCATTTCTATGGTTAAATTAGGAATGGGACAAGTTTACAAAGAATGATTAATCCAGAGGAATTTTTTTGATATTTCTCTTCTACTGACATTGTGATTAAACTAATTCCTGCTTGTAGATTTTTTCCTTGTGCATGCGTTCCATGTGACGTGCAATGTGCATCTTTTGCTTGGCACGATATACACAATGAGGACATTGAAATTGTGGTTCTTTACCACATTCCCATTTTTGATGATTGCGCAATGAACTTTTCAGTTTATATACCCTTCCGCAAGCTGGGCAATTGAATCCACCTTCCGCATTCGATGAACCAACACTAAATCTTTTGCTAAGACCAGCACCGGAACGCCACATAATTGATGGAACGCTCCAACGCTGCCACGCATCTGCCCACTTTAGCCCTGTTATGCTCAAATCCTCAGCTGGAACAAATTTTTTGTTTTATTAGTCCAGATATTATAAACTAAAGCTTAATACTAAGCAATAATACATAAGATTATATTGTCACAATATTATACTATATGTATATTGTAAGAAAACTAAGAATATTAATATGTTTTTATGTATGTGAATAAACCTGGAAAATAAAGAAAAATATTTATATATTTGTAAATATAAATCATTTACCTAATAATTTATAAAAGATACTAAATAAACAGCTGAAATCAATTGAATAAGCTATATTTTTTACGATCCCCATTCAAGAGCAAACATAGTAAGTAGATATTTGAAAAGTAAGATAAACCAGCACCTGTAGGAGTTAAGGATCTTGTTATGCAAAGCTGCGATAGGTTGTTGATCATGTCGAGCTTGGTCTCCTCATCCTATACACATATATATCTTTGTATATTATATTTCTTACTTATAATAGTGTCAAACTAAGGCAGATACATTTCATTTAATTAAGTATATAAATGTATTTCTTACATTTGAGCCCCAAGCAGGATTGAAGTAGCTAGCTATGAGTCGATATGAGCTGGTACCTCTGCATACTTCAAAATGAATATTAATAAAATTTGCTTAAATGCAAATATTATAATGTACACCACAAATTACATAATTGTACTCAAACAATTATTTGGCTAATTATAATTATTAAATTATTGTTCAACTTTCTTTCTATTGTCTTTTTTTTTTTGAAAAATGCAGGATGAAACTATAATGTAGAAATATATATATTACAGAAAAGATAGTTAGTTGTTCATGCTACTCTCAGTTATCATGATAATGTTTCAAATAACTTTCATTCATCGGTTTTTAAGGATCCGCAGACATTTTGAAAATTAAATATTCATTTTCATGACAACGGAGAGCATCGGTAGTGTGAGATGAAGAGTTAAAAATTTCGATAGAATATAGAAATTATGCAGCAATGATCGAGAACAATAAATAGGAAAATAACTTGACTCCGAAATTTTATCACACATTTGCTAAATAGGGATTTACATTTTTGTTTTGTTCATTTTTTATTATTATTATTAGTTAAAACACAGTTTGAGTAGTAAGTAATTCAACAGTAATGAAAGGAATCGTTTCATCATCGATTCCGACATGAAAGTAAAAATTTATAGATAATATGAGCTCTGAAAATTTATGGGACATTTTAATCAGGTCATATCTGTGTTAATGAGTAAAAAAAATAGCAATTTTTTTCTACTTCGTATTCGAGCGATTATGTTTAAATATATAGTTAAAAAGCGATAATCTTACTTATTATTAAATATGTAGTAAAAGGATAGAAAAATATTAAAGTTCTCTTATTCGCATTGTTTATCTCTAAAACAAAACACAACAAAATGGGAAGAACACTCAGTATCATTGATAAAAACATCACTGTATACCTACGTATAGTGAATCTCAAAAAAGAATTAATCTACTCTTCGTGAGATAATTTATAAGGCACGAACATTATGTTATCAAAGGGTAATCACATACCGCATTAAATATCAATTACTCACTTCGACGTCGCTTACATACATAAATTATTAATCATATTATTATTATTTTTGTTGTTGTTTTTTTGTCTTCTGCCTAAAATTTAATAATAGTCAATAGTGTACATATTCGTATACATGAAATGAGAATAAAAAAAAGTCATGAGAAACAATACTCAGATACGATTTTTTTTTTTTTAAATCGTAATATTTCATCAGCATTGATAAGCTAATAAGTCTTAGAGCGTTCTTATTTCCTAAATTAATTACATAGTTATTGATATACGTATGCATGAAGAAAAGCAAAAAAATAGAATATAATAATTATGATTCGGGATTCAGTCAATTTCTAATTTAGGTACAGTATAGGCCATCAGATACTCTTCCATGTCTCCAATTTTGTCCATATGTTGTCTTCTTATATGTCTCAACCAATGCGCTTTACGTTTACACCTCTGTGAACAAAATGGACATTGGAATTGTGGCTCTTTTCCACATTCCCATTGAACATGACGTTGCAACGAATCTTTTCTCATGTAACATCTCCCGCATTTCGAACATGCAAATTGTCCCATTGCTCTTTTTGGACCGAAATTTGCCTTTGGAATCTTCAACTCTCCTCCTCCTCCTCCTCCTACTTCACTGATACCTCTGCCTTCTTTCCCCAATTCTTCTCTTACAGGTGTTTCATTATTCCCTTGGGATTGACCAACGACTGAACCATTATTGCTGTTGCAATTCTGCCACCATGATTTCCAAGATTGCATTGGTAAATCCGCCGTTTCATCACAGGAATTGTAATCTGAAAAAGAAATACTGTTTCAGATGTGTTCCATTATACGATATTCCATTTGTTTTTATTTTCATGATATTATTCTCATCCCCCACCACATCTATCATATTATTATTATTAACATTTTTTTTTATGTTCCTTTATAAAAAATTTGTATTTATTTATTCATATATATTATTCCCAGTAATGAAAAAAGCAGACATGGGATAACGGTGAGGTTTACCCGAATAAAAAAACGTGTTAGTTTTGTTTCAAAATTTATTTAAGAGAGAGAGAAACGAAAAAAGACCAAAAAAAAAAAACGTTTTCAATTCAATGTGGAATACCAACCTTCTAATATATATTTATAACGTAGATGCAAAATAAAATTATTCTACACTTGTCGTTTTCAAATTAATTATTGTTTCGAAATTTTTTTTTTCTTTTCCTTTTTCTTTTTTTATTTCTCTACAATCTGAGGAAATTATTTTGATCAAATGCACTTGTTTCAGGATGTTGACTCGATATATGTCTAAGTACATTTGCTTTATGATGTGATTTGTATACACACAATCCACAGCTAAATTTTTTTTCCATTCCGCATACACTTTTGTGATTCCAACATGATTTCGATGATTTGTAGTATTTCAGACACCTGTTACATTGGTATGGCGTCACTTTTGTACTATCGTATGGCCCCCATGACGAATCACCTGTAACAATAATAATAATTGATCAACTATTCGACATATTATCACAGAAAAAAAGAAGTAAAGAAAAAATGGACTATGAGTCGTAAACAACGATAGTGGGCTGGTTCAGGTATATGGGGTAAAAAACCCAAAGAAGTAAGTAATTTCTAGATATCAGCCGAAAATTATGTTATTCAACATCGTGTGTGATATAAACAACAAAAAAAAGGAGAGAGAAAAATAGAAGAACAATTTTTATAACAATATGTCAATTATTGATGTTATTGTATTCAGCTAACGCGATATTTGCGTTTTCTATATGTCGTCTATGGATGTGTCTCTGAAGGTTTGTCTTTCTCACAGTTTTATAATTACATAAAACACAAATAAATTTTGGTTCTTGATTGCAGTCAACTTTTTGATGAAATTTTAAAGATCCTATTGTGCTGTATCTTTTGTCACACGAAATACACTGCAATTCTCTGCTTCTGTTATATAGATTCGAATTCCTCCAAGGCCGATAATCTGAAATGAATATATAATTTCATCTGTATTAATAACGTGAATAATTAATTGTTATACATCATTTATAGAATCACAATGCTATCGTTTCTTAACACAATATTATTACAAATATGTTTTGAATGATCAATAACGAAAAAAATGAAAATAAAAAAAATGTCGAAAAAAAATATCACGTTTACACATTTATTGAATACATACTTATATTCATCTAACGAAATGACTAACAACATACCTAATCTTTTTTTTTTTGTTTTTTTTTTTCAGTACGTTTTTCGACGAAGTTATCATAATTAATAGTACATTATTTGTTCATTCGTTCATTTTATACAATATATGAGTTTGAGAATAAATTAAAGGAAAAAAAAAGTCTCAATTCATAAACCAACTCATTGGTTATTAATAATTAGTGATTATTATCGATCATGATGTCAGATTGTTATTCTTATTCAATCCATAATTTTTGTTGTCACTCTGTTTTTTTTTCCTCATCATTCGACAAAAATCGTAGTAGTGGTATAACACAACCATACATGGATTTTAGTAATACGTAACAGTCATAATGATATTAATAACGATAACAAGAATAATTGTATAATAAAAATAATAATAATAATAATAATAATAATATTAATAATAATAATATTAATAATAATAATAATGATTGTGACGACATTATTTTAATACAATTTTATTTTTCAATACTTTGAGAGACCTATGGATAATGATCTCTGGATGATTTTTAACTTTTTTTTTTTGTTCTAATCTACAGCCGTGTTATTTTTCAGACACACATATATGTATATGTATATGTGTATGTATATGTATATAATGTATATACATAAATATGTACATAAATATGTATCAATTTTTCTACTTTCTCTACAATTACAACTTTTCACATTCGATTGATTTTTATTTCAAAAGACTATCATCCTTTTTGTAAGAAAAAAAAACAAGAAAAAATAGAAAAAAAATTAATAGTTCGTACAGTCAAAATTACACCGAGTAGATATACACAGTATGCACATAGAAATCTTTCTCTTTGTTAAATCAATTGGGTATCATCAGTTCTTGAACATAATTATTGCACGTACATCAAAAATGATAATGATAATTAATAACGATAATAATAATAATAATAATAATAATAATAATAATAATAATAATAATAATAATAATAATAATAATAATAATAAAAATGATGATGATGATGATGACGATGGTAATTATATAGATCAAAGGCTTGCGCTCCAAACGACGTCACATTTAGTGACGACACTCGCGGGGCTATTATATGGAATTGTGCTAATATCTACTCAAATCATCTTTGTTACGCGGCCACCGCTCAATTGTAAATTTACAAAAAATTATACCTCGAGCCCCAAGATCGCACCGAGGGCTGACCGTTTTCTAACTATATATATCAAGGATTTTTTTTTTTTTTGTATGTATCATTCGGGTGTATTGAGAGCATGGTATCCCAACTTTGATGTGACGTTATTCGGAGCGCAAGCCTCTAATCTATATAATTACTATAATAATAATAGCCAATATGTATTTAAATTATATACATGTTGTGAAATTTTTTTTCATGTTCCACGAGTTTGTCACGTCTGTAAAATTTTTTTGGACAAAGTAGACAGTGGTGTTTAGGTTCTTCGATGTGTAATTTCATGTGTGCGACCAAATTATGTTTGTATTTGAACCATCCTTGACATATTGGACATTGATATTTTGGTGCTTTACCACATTCAACTCTTAAATGACGTTTTAGACATGAACTACGCATGTAAAATCGATTACAATTTGGACATTTGTAAGTTGATTGGCCACGAGCTGTTCTTACTGGTTGAAATATATTCTGGGCGATTTTCAAGTTCGATGATACAGGCGCACTAAACGATTCGTTCCTGATCAATGATCCCATCATTTTGTGACTCCAGAAACCTGAAATAAAAAAAATTTATATGAAATATATGTTCTTTATTATCTTTAATAATATATATTTACGTATATGGAACAGTTGTGTTATGTATTAAAAAGTTTAAGTATACATTTATGTACGTACATAATACATAAATATATATTTATATATATAATGTAGAAGTACATTAACAGATGAAATTCTAAAACATTTCAATTCCTATTAATTTTCAGAATACCGTTGCTACATAGTTTATTATTATTATTATTATTATTATTATTATTATTATTATTATTATTATTATTATTATTATTATTATTATTATTATTATTATTATTATTATTATTATTATCATTATCATTATTAAATAATAATTCAAATTTGAGATATACGTGAATTAAAAAAAATATAAAAAAATTAACTAAACCAAAAACATGCAATGCGTGGGATTATACAAAAAATGACAAAAATGAATGAACAAATGCACAGATAAATAACAATCAAAGCCGAGCTTCATTATTTCGTCCTGAAATCCTGCTCATCGAACGGACAGGGTATTACCAATGTTCGGAAATTCCTCTTCTATTTCTTCATCTCCTTCAGTTTTCTTTTTTTTTTCCAGTTGGAATTTGCGCCTCTTTACAATTATTGTACAGCTGAAATAAGCCATCCTTCGATAAATGAATGAAAATTATTCTACATCTATGAATCAATCCTCATATTATAATATTTATTGCAAGGACAATAAGAATTAAAGAAAGAAAAAGAAGAAAGCAGTGAATTATCTTCTATTAAATCATGTTTTTTTTTTTTTTTTTGTCAGGTATAAACTTGTATAACAATTACCTTTTCCACCATATTTAAGAAAAACGAAAAATTTAATTTTGCCTTAAACATATTAAACAGTAACGTCGCATGTCTGGTACACATATTTTTTCATTTCCTCAAAACAAAAGAAAAACAGGAAAAAATTTAATTTCACAAATAATACAATACATATTCATAAAAAATTAATCACAAATATAATTCGATGACAAATTCATTTCCTGTTCAGTATTCCATTGTAAATACTAAGTAGAAAGAAAGGAAAAAAAACCTTTCCAAAATACCCATTTTGCTATTCATTTGTTTGTAATAAATTGATTGACTGATGTGTGTCTGGTAGTAAAGTAAGGAGAAGAATGGGAGGGGGCGAAAAAAAAAAGAAAAAAAAAAGAAAGAACAGCGTAGTCTTGGTAAAAAAAAATTTATACCACTTCATCGATACTTAAATAAATGCGAAATGTTAGATGATTCTTCTTAAATAATAACAAAGTGTACCAAAATTCCGAATTACAATAATAATATTATGAATAAAGTCGCTAATAATATAATAATGAAGTAAGAAATTTACGCGAAAGAACAAAGAGGAAAGAAAGAGAAAAAAATAAATTAAAATAAAATAAAATGAAAAAAAAAAAAAAAATACAATTCTAATTGTCTACAACTATATGTATTGATACGATGGAATATAAGTAACAAATTCGTCGAATGTCCCTTAATTTTGGACACGAAGTCAAATACTGATGTATATAAAATACTGGATAATAAAAAGCGTTTTTAAATGCTATATTATCCAAGGGAATGGAGAAAGATATGTTTGCATAATTAAATAAATTAAAAAAGAAAAAAAAAAAACAAGGAAAAAAAAATTATTTATCGATTATTATGTATGCATAGATGTAATTAGTAATAATTAATTATCTTGTCTCAAATGATTAATGTAGTATAAGATACAAGGTCTTAAATTAGCTATTTTTACCTTCTTATTAATTTTTTTTCACTATTATTATTACTATTATTATTATTATTATTATCGATGGAAACCCGTAAGTTTTTGGAATGAGAAAAATGATTATCTTAATTGTCTTTTGTTTTTCACCTTAAAATATTATAATCAAATATACAGGCGAATTGTTCAATGGTAATCGAATTTGAAAAATGATTTTTTTGTGTAAAAAAATTGAAACAAATTGAAAAAAAAAAAAAAAATTAAAAAAACGACAAACAACAAACAAAATGAGAAATAAGAAAATATTAAATTTCTAACTAAGCCGTGTCGTTAAGAGTGAGTTTCGAATGATGTCGTTTAAAATGAACCGTCAAATTTCCACGTTGACGAGCTTTGTATGGACATTCAGGACATTGAAATGCCGGCGGTTTTCCACCACATTCGACCATTTCATGTCTACGCATTGTACTCTTCCAACGATAGCCTTTTCCGCAAAATCTGCACCTGAATTTTCTTTGCTGTTCGTGCGGTACACCCATGTAAACAACACTTAGATCCCTTGGTTGTGGTAGCACTTCAAATGAATCAGGAAAAACTACTTCTCTCGTACGATCATTACTTGTATTATTATCATTCGAACTTTCGTAGCTGTCTCTACTTCTTTCACGAGTAACACGATTTTTCTTCATCGAATGTTTGTAATCAGAACGTAACAATGACAACAGAGCTCCCATACCTGTAACAAAATGAACCAAAAAGAAAAAGAAATTAAAATAACTAAACAATTAAAATATAGAAAAATAAAATAATACAATAATAATAATCATAACGATGATGAAAGTAATATTGATGATAATAATAATAACAACAATAATAATAATATTGTTATATAAATTAATTAACCCGTAACCACCAACACAAACGATTTAGCCAATAACCCAAAAGATTCCCAAATTATAAATTTTGTATACATACATACATATACATTTTTTTTTGTTTATACATATGTATACATACACCTGATCATAACAATTCATTGTGTAAATTTTTTTTCTATTTACAAATACAAATATATGTATATATAATTTATAGATTAAAGATTTTTGTCCCATCTATTTATTTATTTTTTCTGTCGAGTCGAAAGTTTTCAATTTTCAATTTGTTCCATTGTATATTTTACTTTTTTTTCCTGATTACTATTCAAAAATAATTATTTATCATACTGATAAATGAGATACATATTTTTTAAGTTTTTTCTAATGAATTGAAATAAAAAAATGTGATATTATGACCTATTTAAAGTTATGTTCATCTCACAACATCAGTGAACGCGGATAAAAAAAAAATAAAAAATAAAACCCAATTCATATTCCGTGTGCATCTCGTATGTGAAGAAGAAGTTTTCTTCGATTCGTTATTTTTTTTAAACATATTGGGCAAACGACTGGTTCACTCTGTCCACATTCATATTGTAGATGACGATTTAATGAACTTTTGTATTTATAAGTTCTGTCGCAGTTTTTACATGGATATTTTATCATCTCAAAAGGTCCAGTTTCGTTGGAAATTATATTTTGAGATCCTGTAACAGAAAATTTCGAATGAATTTCATAATGATAATATTAAAGAAAAAAAAAAAAAATATTGTTACATTCGTTCTATCGATAAAATGTACATTAGATGCAATAATATTTTAATGGTTATTGATCTATTTATATTATTGTTATATTTGTTAAAGATTTATAAAATGGTTGTTGATCTATTTATATTATTGTTATATTTGTTAAAGACTTTTGAAATGGTTAAAGGAATGGAAAGGAGGTTAATGGAAAAAGGGACCTAACACTTGGGATGAATCGGTGAGATGGTTTGATAATTTATTTTATTTGATATTTTTCGATTTTCTTCTACTTTTTTTTTCTTTCTCTCTTCTGTCGTTGATACATCGATTCAGTATAGAAGAATCTTTCAATTGTGTACTTTCCGCATGTAATTTCTTGTATTTACTCTGTGTTTGATTTTCCAATGATATTTAATTGACAGGAGTCCTTACGTATGTGTGACAATGAAATGATGAAAGGTTTCACAGTGATCCAATCTTAACACAGTCGTATCATAGATGACGATTTAAAAAACTTTCTGTACCAACTCAGTTCTGTTGAAGTTTTCACATACACGGTACATTTTATCATCTTATTACGTGTATACTATACGGTGCAGGTTGCAGAGGCTTGATTGCTTTTCAGGATTCTGTAACGAAATTTTCTTCAATAAATATGTTAAGGAAGAAAATAAAATAAGTAATAATATCAATGATGATAATAATTTGTTGTACTTCTGAGATATTACAACATGTTATTCACAGAAATAGGTATGGATTTGATTATTTGGGATTATTTAATAATAGGATGGAAAGATTGGGATTAATTATAATGAGACCGTTTAAATTTATTTTATTTGATGCTTCTTTTTTTTTTTTTTGTTTTTCATTCTATACATGGAATAAATCAGAAAATTCCTTGTGAATCCTGTATATGTGATTTCTAATATTTTCTCTTCGTTTAGTTCTGAATTCACAAAATTGACAAAAGTACATAGGCGCTTTACCACATTCCTTATTTATGTGACGATAAAAAGATGATGAATGACTATATTGTCTTGCACATCTCTCGCACTGGAATGACTTTGCCAGGTTCCCCTGCAGAAATCTCAGGCTATGATTTTCACCTGAAACATATATCATCTGTTACACAGTGTTTGGAAAAATAAAAATCATTTTTATGATATGAATGTAAATATTATATTATAATTATCAAATTTCACATCTACGTGGTTCTGTTATTAAAACACAACTAGATTAAAAGTACGTACATAAACACTTAAAAAAAACGTAAAAGATGTTAAGATTGCAAATCCGAATGTTAAAATTATTATTATTTGGTTTTTTTTTTTTGTCATCGTAGTCGTTCTTTTTTTTTTCAAGTATTTTGTTTACAAAAATATAACTCCATAAGGAAAACGATATTATATTATCATCTGTTATTTCTTTTTCTACTTAACATGAAATATAATTTTTTTTTTTTTTTAAACGAGAACAAAAAATTATTTATATACATATGTACAATTGATATATGTATAAATATATATCAATTATTGACGGTATATAACATTTTATAGTGTATTTGTTTGATGAATTCTTCATTGCCAGATGAAAGAAGAACCGGCCAACATTCTGGATTTTCCCTCACGTGTCGGTGAAGCGATTTTTTCCACTTGTATGATTTTGAACAAGCGAAGCATGTGTTGTATCCTGAAATAAAAAAATTTTCAACGATTTAATAATCATTATAATCAATGAATTCCATAAACTATTACGATTAGTAAGGAATAAATTTCAAATAATAAAATAAACCAAATATATAAATAAAAAAAGTGCGCAAAAATTCAGGGTACGAAAGGAATTAAATTTAAAAGTTCATTTTAAATATTTATAGAGCATAATAAATTATCAACGTCCATACTACATGGTTATTTTGTTTTTCTCTCCACTCTTTTTTCTCCATATACAATTTTTTTTGCTGCTGCTGTTGTTGCGAATGTTAGAAATTTATTTGAAATAACAAACAACACTATATTTTATATATTAATTACGTACTGATATCAGTCTTACCATCTGCATATTATTACAATACCATATTATTTATGATCATTTTTTTTTTATGTATATATATATTATATATACGTATATTTTTCTATTGTCATAATATCTGAATAAAATAAAAATGATTCTTCTTTCGTTGTTAATATTATTGATATTATTATTACTGTGGAATAATTTGCTGATGTTTTTTTCGTATGTGTTTAAGTAAATTACAATTAAGTTTAGTTTTTTTTGGACAGTATGGGCACTGATATTTAGGGGCTTGTCCACATTCTTCCCTCATATGTCTCGATAAGGAACTCTGGTACATATATACATTTCCACACATTTTGCAAAGGTGGATTTGACCCGTTGCTAAATAACCTGAAATAAAAAAAAAATTTAATAAATAAATAACATGATCTTAATTATTCATAATAAATAATCACGCACAATATGATTGATTGTAGAATTTGATTTCCCACTATCAAATGAATATTATTGTAACAAATTTCACCACATATATACCGTCATGTATATTTTACAACAATAATGTTTGTGTTATTTTTATAAATAATGTAATTTGCATTTGAAATTCAAAAACAAAAGGTTAGAAGCAAAAAAATGATTCAATAACTTCAAATTCAAACACAAGTAAATTATTCTCAATTTTCGTTACTGAATATCATTTAAAATTAACACACATTTAAATTGGGGCAATGATAAGCCATAGATTATTTTAGACAAAAATGAAAAAAAAATAATAATTTATTTTCTTATGTTGTTAGTTGTATATTGTATATTAAGTAATTAACGATGCTTCTTTCTTAATTTATTATACCTGAAAACAAAAATCCAACAAACAAACCGGTATAGTTTAATTCGAATTATATGATTATCATTATAACCGAATTAAATTATTAAGCTTTTATTATATGACTATACAGATTGAAATTAAAGATACATATTATGGAAATTTGTATACTCTGAACAAATGATGATTAAGGAATTTTCTTCAATTAAACTATGAAATAGATGATAAGTATATATGCATATAGGTACCTGTAATCTATTTATGGCTGACATTATAGAACAGTGAAATGATTATTAATTCTGTCATTAACAGATGTTCGTTATTTACATCTTTGATCGTTTTTTGTTCGTTTACTCTCATTACGTGTTTGATGATGGCATTTTGAAATTATGTTGTTCGGCGTGATGTGCAGTTAATATGAACGCCTTAAATGCAGCGAATGGACATAACGTGCATTTAAATTGTGGCGGTTCACACTTGTGCTTCAGGTAGTTGCTCCACATCTTGTAAAATTTACTGCACTTGGTGCATGTGTACCCAAGAAGCTGTTCACCCATATACATCTTACGGTAAGCTGAAACAGAACAAACAAATTAGATATTGTAACAACTGAAAGATCCTTAACAACTATATGGATTATTTATTTATTTCTAACATAACAACAATTATCATAATAAGTAAATAAGAACGAGTCATTGAATATTATTCAAAGAGTTTCTTATTATATATCCTTTTGACATACAACGATTACTTATTCATTGATTTTTTATACTGTTATTGATATTACTATCATCATTATATTTACGGAGTGGATTTGTATAACACTAAAATTCTTGTATGGACCTAAAATTATTCTAGGATTCGTTTTTTTAACATGAAATATATTTTCTTACGTATGGATTTTAATTTACGATCGTATGTCTATTTTCGATTATCCGTTAATTGTTGTAGTCGGTTTTTTTCCACGAGACTATTGGTGATGTGTCTCGGACCCTTTAAATGCCTTACAAAATTTCCTTTGTAACCAGTACGATAACCACATAGATCACAAACGAATTTTTTTTTATTTCTCGGTCCACATTCTATGGCTCTATGACGTGACAAAGACGATGCCCATAAATATGCTTTGCCACAATCCCAACATGAAAAAACACCATCTTTAGCTACGTATTTATTAAGCTCTTTGTAACGTGGTTTATATTTAGCAATTGTTTTCCCAAAATTAACATCCTGCTGATAAATCGCAATCGAGGAATTAACGTTCGGAATTTTAGATGCACAAAATTTTTTGGATGAATTATCACGACATTCCCGTCTATGACGACTCAATGATGTAGCCCAGGTGTAACTTTTTCCACAATTGTTACACTCGTAATTTAATAATTCTTTATGATGATTTTTTATGGATTGTACTTTATCCGCAGACCTCAGCATTATTTCACCGGCGTTTGACACCTCGAATAAACTTGTCGTCGCCTTGGTTTCTGGCAGTTTAGTATCTATGACTTTGACGAAACTTTTGTCAAACATTAATGGATCTTCGTTTGAATAATCATCGTCTGATTCTTCGACGTAGTTGTAAGATTCTGAAACATAGAATTTCAAAACATCGTTATTTAGAAATCGAATAAATATCCAGTTTTCGATCACTAAAAAATAACATCTTAAGTACTAAAAAAAGGGTTTAATATTTGGTAAAAACGCTTTGAAACATTTCTTCAAATTTACATATTCATATACAACATCGATATAATATTTACATCATTATCATTATCATTATCATTATCATCAATAATAATAGATATTATTGAATAACATTTTGGTTAAAGTGATGTCGTTTTTTGTGTGTATCCATACACCATTGATGAGGGGTTGTGTAAACGCAGAAGTTGCACTTATATCTTGGTTTAGAATTAATACATTCAAATTTTTTATGCCTCCATAGAGACCTGTGAACAGCATATGCCTTTCCACAGTGTGAACAAATAAATGGTTTTATATTATTAGCAGCAGATCGATTGAAATATCTTCCAACATGTTCTACAAGTGGATTATTTCTTGCCCATCCATCCTTTGAGTAAAAGTCTTGAAAGAATACTGAAACAAGAAGAAAGTTTGAGATGGTTAAAAAACGTCGTTTCTTAAAAAATATCATTCATCATTATATTAATAGATGTTTATATATATATATATATTGTGTTTTATCCGAAAACTTTTATGCGTGAATTAAATTTTTATTATAAAATAATTTACATTTAATGTATAACACGAAGAAATATATAAATATATATATATACTGTATATATATATGTATATTGTATATGCCTTTATAGATGCAACTGTTTGTATACCTATATAATATGCGCCCGTTCTTTTGAATGGACTTGGCGCGAGACTCTACCGAGTCTCTTGATATCATACATGAAACAAAACAAAAAAAAAATTAAAATATTTTTTCATAATTTGTAATTGTTGTATTACAAATTATGGAATGTTTGCATATGTCTCCTTATGCAGTATTTATAGTTACTACGGAAATTGCATAGATTACATTTATGTTCAATAGCACCTGAGTTATGTATGTTTCTTATGTGTCTTTCCATATTTGCCTTGTAAGTACTACTGTAGGGACAAAAACTGCATGTAAATGGAGATTTCGTAGGATTTGATTTACAATGTGATTGTACGTGCTGATTAAGGGTTGTTCTTAGTGTAAATGTTTTTTTACAGTAAACGCAAACATGACGTTTTGAAGTGTTCATCTCTGAATTGTGTTTATAATAATTTTCCAAACCCGGCAGAGATATTTTCGGGTCAAGAATTTTCGATATTGGTTTATCGTCCAAAATCTGGCCTCGAGCGTTCACATAACCCCTCAGATTCCACGACTCTTCGTCTTCTGAAACGCCTGAAACATAGAATAGAAATATTTTGATAATTAATTCGAATCGTAGGTTGAAAAGTTTTGATTTTGTTTCTCTCATTATACGGTTAATGAAGATGAACTTGAATAAAAATTACAGGGTTTGTCATTGAACTAAAAATCTATTTATATTTACACGTCTATATTTGTTTCCTATGTTTTTTTTTACAAAAATTGATAATTATTTTTCAACTTCATATGGATTTTCATGTGCATACGGAGCGAACAATTTCGATTTGTCCGATAACTACAGAAATTACAGAGGAACATTCGTGGATCACCACACTCGGAGTTTACATGTCGACGCAAATTTCCCCTTCGATTATAAGTTTTCCCACAATTTGGGCAAGTGAAGCGCGGCGGGTTTCCAGTTCCTCCGACGTTCAGACTTCGTTGATGTATACGGAAGGGTGGGTTGAATCCTAGAATAAGAGAAATATGTAGATCAGTGATCTAATCATACGAAATTCAAAAACGTCGAGGTTGAAGAATATCAAATGTTTACAAAAATCGCATTCAAAATTAGTATTATGTTCTGATTATGATATAGTTACGAAACATATCATCCGTAATTCATAAAACATTTTCAAAAAAATAAAAATATGATCAAATTTCAAGAGCGACTATTGTTAAACGAGCACAAAAAACATCAGGGCATTTTCATTCGTCATTTATTTGAAAAACTCATAGAGAAAATTATGCTATGCATATACACAGACAAAATTTTTAGAAACACAAAAATAATTTTAGACGTGTTGCCGCGCCTTGTTTCTTTTTTTCTTCTTTATTTCAGCGCGAGCATGTGTTTTTTGCAGATGATAATACAACAACGTTGACAGTCTTGCTTTATAACTGCAAAATGGACACGGATAAAGCGGTTCTGTTTGGCAATAAAAGTTCATATGTTTTCGCAAACTATTCCAATCACTGTAAAACTTCCGACACTTCAGACACTGCAGCGATTTCTTGCATTTTTTCCATATTTCAGGGTCCAGGCTGCTACAAAAAAACGGTTTCCGAACTGCAACAATAAACATATGCATTTAGATTTATAAAATGTCTCATTTCGATCAGAAAGATGTTGAGATCAATCCTATCAATTAATACTGAGAGTCTACTGACAGGCCTTGTAAAACTGGGAATGCAATGAAAATTAAATTATTTGTCAATCTAATTTATTATAACAATTTTATCTTTATAAGTAGGTATCAGTTTTACAATTTAATGTGTAGCAAACAGATGTACGTATAGATTTTTTTTTCGTTCTTTTTTTTTCAATATATATATATCTATATACATATACTTATATGTATAATGTAATATTAAACCTAATCAGGTTCAATGTTTCATTAAAATATGGCTTTGTAAACGGCAACGTAGTCTAGCTCGGTACGTGCAAAAAGGACAGGGAAACATTGGTTCTACGCCACAAAAATAATTCATATGCTTTTGTAGATTTCGATCGTCGCTGTAGCGTTTTCCACACTTTAAACAAGTTAATGTTTCTTGGCATTGCTTCCATGTCGCACGGTCCAATAATGTACAAAACAGGGTTGGTAATTCAACGATTACTGAAACAATAAATGAATAAGAAGAAAATTATAAATACATGTTTAAAGATATATCATCGTAATATTTTGCTGTAAAATTGTATCCAGGCATTGGATAATAATAATAATAATTATTATTATTATTATTTTAGTCGTCATCAATTTCACCAGTGCTATATTACAATATTTTTAACATTTTAATATATATATATATTAGCACCTGTAACTACATGAGTTAAATTGATATATAATATATAAAACGAAGCGATAAAAATGATGATGTCAAGGACACAAAACAATGTCTGTGTGCTTTACAAAGCAATCATTTATTTTCTATCCACATGTTATTCTAGCTAATCGCTACTTTTTTCAGCAGCGTTTGCAGTAACGTTATTCTTATGAATCGTTTTTAAATGTCTCAGTAAACTGCAACGTTGTGAAAATTTGTGACTACAGAACACGCAATAAAATCTTCTTTTGACAGCGCATTCAAATTTTTCATGTCGTGAAAGATTTCCTGATGTTACATAGGATTTTCCGCACCGCAGGCATTTCCAATTTCCAGTTCCGCTTTGCTTTTTTCCACAACCAGTTTTTTGGTGACGACGTAGAGTAAATGATTGTGTATAACCCTTTCCACAGCTTTTACATACGAATGGTTTGTCTGTCGCAGCATCCCACGTAACATCTTGAGCATAACATCCTTGCATACTATTTAAATCGTCGAGATAAACAGTAGGAAATTTTTCTTCGCCTTGAGATGAATTTCCATATGACAAGTCTGGTGTGTACATGTATGCAGGGTAAGCCTGATCAGCACTATCTGAAAAAGTAGAATTAAAAAATTATAGTTAGTCGAAATGAAAAATATTTGACGCGAGTTATCATGAATTAAAATATTTATATGTACATGAACAAAGATTCGACGAAGAAAGAATTTTTCTTTTTTATATTTCAACATATAATACGTCATATCATTGCTTTGTAGAAATTATATTAGTTTAAAATTTTATTATTATTTACTCCTTTACACAAATGTATAAATAACACAGAATTATATTTGATATTAAACTACCAACAAATACGTTTTCCGCTATTTTTCCGAGGAGATAAATAAACGTTGTGAATTTTAATGAGATGTCGACGTAGGCCAATATTTTGGGTAAATTTTTTTTCGCACATGTGACAGTTGAATTTCTTTTGACCACCGCATTCAAATTTTATGTGTTTAACAAGACTATGTTTTATCTTGTAAACTCTTCCACATTGACGACATTTTAGAGGAAATTCTTTCGTTGAATAATTTGGATGCCTACTTCTTCGAAGTACCATGTTTTCGAAATTTGGTGGGTCTTCACCTGAAATTACATTATAACAGTGATTATTTCGACTATCCGAAAAAATGGAAATAATAATATAATAATAGTGTGATAATAATAGCAGCAACAATACCAGTAGAAACAATAATAATGATAAAATAATAACAACGACTATGCAGCTGCCGATGATTGATATCAAAATTTGTGAACATAGAATGATGAATACCCATTTTTGTCCTCTTTCTTTTCAAATAATTTTTCATCTACAATCCTGTAACAGATTGACCGTATTGCAAGGGTTCATTGTGTTAAAGGTGTCTTGAAATTAACAACATCTTCTATTCCATGTTTGTGACTAAATGTTGTATGAAGTTCGTCTTTTGTGTAAAACCATCGTTACAGTAGAAGCAGAGAATTTTTTTTTTCTCTCATCATCTATTCTATGTTTAGAAAGTGAATGTCGATGTAAGCTTTTTTTTTGTGTAAAACTAGAGTTACAGTAAAATCACAGAAATTTTATTGTTCCCCCACACTCCCATCTTTCATGACTTCTTAGGTTGCGCAGTACTCTGTAATTACGTCCGCATTGTTGGCAAAATACCGCATTCCTGGTTCCAGTCCCAATTGTTCTGGGAAACAAAAACAAACAAAAGAGAAAAATCGTGTTAATGTTTGATCTTCGTGCCATAAAGCCAAGGATGAAATCTATATAAAAATCGAATAGGTAGTATGCGTAAGATTTCGATGTATTTATTTTTATAAACTTAATTTTTTTTCTAATACTTATTATTACAACAATAAATTGTAAATAAAATATATCATACTATCACATCAAATAAAGTGCGCTGTTCACTATAAATTATTTTATAAATTTTCCGAGTAATCTGTGTAGGTGGTGGGAAATATGTGGGTAGAATTAAAATGAACGTCCATTTCTGTCAGTACATCTGAACTCGAATTTTGGCCACTAACAGAATCCGTGGGATGTTTCCAAAATTTTTGATGCCGAGCAAAAATATGCTTTGTCAGGCTCTCCTTGTATTTTGTTTTATGATCACAGAATGAACATTGAAATTTTGGATCAACCCCGCACTCGAAATCATAATGTCTTTTCAAATGGTGTTTATGTTTATAGGTTTTTCCACACTTCACACAAGCGTGTAATTTTGCGTCCATATCTCCACTTTTTGCTGAATTTATAAATATTTGTCTTCGAGTCCTATAATATGCGTACTGCATGTCCACTGAAACAAAAATTTATCATATTTATTAGTAAAAAATGTTTAAAAAAGTGAGAAAAAAATGGGCGACATAACGAATTGATTTTTTTCTCATAATAATAAGGGACGAAAATTTGATCCAAGTGTAAGGATGCACAAGGTTTACAACAAATTTTATTTTTCTTCGTATTATTTGATATACACAACCTCTAGTTGATTATTTTACCTGAAATACAAGTATGTACTTAGGTAGTTCACTAAATCAAAGTGTAATTACCACACGTGTTATTCATCTTGTCAGACATAGAAATGAGTTAATATATTATTATAATTTAATAAAGTTTTTCAATTGTATAATTTGGCAATCGAGGCGTAAATGTCTTTCTTGTATGATGTCTCATGTGTATTTTTAAGTATGTTTTATACGTAGAACGATATGGACAATATGAACATTGTAAACTAGGTTGTTTTCCGCACTCTTTTTTGACATGTCTCGCAAGTGTATGACGTTGATGATAACGTCTACCACAATTCACACAAACAAACATTCCTTGGCCTCTCCTTTTTTTTTTCCTTCCGTCATTGGAATTTTCCACAAATAGCGAAGATGGATTCTGTTGTGCAGTGTGGTCAAACTCTGAAATCAGATAAATTCTATTTTGTAGTATTCGTTCGGCTGCCGATAGCTGATGGGAGGAAAAAAAAGAATAAAAATTGTAAAACAAGTCTTAGCATGGATACAACACTTTTGAAAAGACAAAAACGAAAATGAGAATAAAAATGACGATGACAAATGTGTAATGAATATTGTAATGCTTAAAATTGTCAGAAATTTATTTTACAAATAAATTACATAGCTCTGCGTAGTCTGCAATTTTTGTATCATTTTTTTCCTTTTTTTTCTATCTCCATCATCCTTAATTTATGGAACTGATAAATTACGATGTTTGTGTAAAACGTGTTTTGTTATACTAGATTTGTATTTACTATAATGTGGGCAATATGGACATTTGTGTTTTGGAGCCTGCCCACATTCTACAACCATATGACGACGAAGTGATCTCTTGAATTTGTATCTACGACCACATCTTGGACATCCGAAGAACCTCACGCCCATGACCATAGAATGATCTTCTATTCCCCAATCTGTAAAATTTTGTTGAATATCATTATTAGAAATGACCATGGGATACAATAGATAATATAACTTGTTGATACCGAACATTATGGAAATATGTGAAAACAAAAAATATATTATAATACATGTACAAAACGCAGTCAATTAAGAACTCGCAAAGTAGCTCAATTAACTATAACAACACCAAAAAATATGTTTCATTGTCTTTAATTATCTGTTACGTTGAATTTAAACAAATCTTTGTTTTTTTTCTTTTTGTTCATCATTTTCTCAGAAAAAATAAAAATAAAATAAAAAAAAAATAATAAATAAATAATAATTGAATTCAATAATACATGTTATATATATATTAATTATCGTGGTTATCATCTGTCTATAATTTACAATCAACGCATTATTGCAGGTGAATATAAATTATTTCGAGCAAATATACATGAATATTTACTTGTTGTGCATATTAGATGTACAGGTATGTACTGGCATTTCGGTTACACTATACATAGTATTCTGTACAATCATCAACTATACAATCTTCTTATTTTTATAATAATTTTTTTTTCATTTCTTTTCTTTTATTTTTATACAAATAAATAACGAAGCACAGCGATAATTCGTTTGAATCCCATTTAAATAATCTACATATATTACCTATATGCATACGTACAATTTATATTGAATGATAACAATAATCGTAATAATAATAATCATAATCATAATAATCCCTGTTAAATGTCTATCTATAATTTATTGAAATTAGTTATCTGACTTGAACCGTCCCTCTGATCCTTTATCCAGCAAGAAAGGCCCGTTTGGTGGCAAATAGTAATCGGAAATAGTTTTAGAATGTCGTCCGTTTAAATGAGTATTTAAACTAGATTTATGTTTTGTTCTGTACGGACATAAGGGACACTGGAACTTTGGTTCTACTCCGCATTCATGTTTAAGATGTCTTGCAAGACTTGAGTGATAGTTGTACACCTTTCCACAGTTAATACAGGGGTACGTTATCCGTTGAAAGTTTAGAAAATCCAACATCTTTGAATCTGAAATGATAAATTTGAGAAATTAGCATAAATTTTTATACACAAATAAAATCAAACAGATCAAATTATATATGGTCATGTACATTGATAATATATATAAATTATAAATATACATAAAATGATCACAAACACTATGGTTATTGAAAAAAATGTTGCTGTTGTTGTTGTTAATATTATTACTATCAATGTAATTGTTATTAATATTTAATTTTTTTTCTCTGCTCAAAATTCTTTGAAAGCAATTACAAACGATTTTTTTGTTTTTCCTTTTCAATGCTTTATAAATGTATTACAGACACAGGAATACATTAGAAATTACATCGGCTGGATTAAATTTAAATGGGAAACAAAGAAAAGAACGGAAATAAAAAATATGGATACGCCTAAATTAATTATATAACATTCAAGTAGACATTTTAATGTTATTTGATATTTATTGATCCGTGAACTCTGTTCATATGAGATTTGAGATTGGATCGCCATTTAGTCCGATAATTACATAGTTGGCACATAATATTCGCTTCTTTTCCACAATCCAATCTTATATGATCTACGAGATTTCTTTTCCAAGTGTAATGTCTTCCACAACGTTGGCAAATATGTTCTCCGGGTAGTCCCGATCTTCTACCCTTCCTTGGCCCGAATATTTCTCTTTGACTGGTATTTTTTGGTCCTAAATTTTGAAACGATCCATACGCAGCTTGTTCATTTTGAATGTATGAAACGGCTGGCAAATAAACAGAGCAAAATTCTTCGTTTATAATACTTTGATTTTTGGAACTTTGCCAGTTGATATCACCCGGCCAACCTGCAACAAAAATTATATATATTCAGCAATTTATTATTATCAAATGATTTTCTATAATTAAATTCAATTCAAATAGTTCATTAGAAATTTTCATCTATTACTATAAAACTCATTATGAATCATTTATTCTTACTACAAACTAGATATCATTCGCATATATGTATACGTTATCGTAAAGCTGGTTTGGGTCGAGTAAAAAGATTATTTTATTTACAAGTCATTACAAGATTTTTTGATAATGTAGGTACGTATACAGATTATCCTTAAACATGAGAAGTACTAGTGTTTATCCATTGATTATATGTAATTATTAATGGTATTATTATTATTTTGTTGTCTATTAAACAGACAATATTATCTGTTCAACTACGTCGCGATGATAATACTAAAAATGTTAGCGAAAACTGAAAATATCAGCCGTCGTGACAATGTAAATTAAAAATTAATGTGAAGTTTTTCACAAAGTATTCTTATGGTTCATTGATACAATTAATGTATGTACATAATGCTCTTTCTTAATAATTTACTTGATGTTATGAACAGTGAATAAATGTTTCAAAAAGCTAGCTTCTATTCTTGATTTGTATGGACAGTACTGGCATGAAAAGTGCGTTTCACAAGTGCTCATTCCACATCCCATTCGTAGATGTTTTCTCAAGTTGGATGCCCACGAATACATTTGCCCGCAGCGTGGACAAACGTGAAGTCTTGGTCTCACAATTGGAAACAAAGGATCTGTAAAAATTAATGATTGAAAAAATTTATTCCGTTCAAAATTAGACCATTACCACACTACTATCAAGAGTTAATAATATGATCTTTTCATTTACGTATTTTATATTTTCTTCAATCATTCTATTCAGAACATTATTCATTAAATCTAAGTATCAAATAACATTCGATGCATGACAAGCTACAATTTTATTATGAAAAATAAATAAATGATAAATTGGAATATAACAAAATAAACTTTTAAAATAAATATGTGCTTAGAATTATATGTATACGATTGCAGTGTATATTTGTAACATTTCATTTAATTCGTTTTTTAAGACCGTTTTTTTTTTTTTTTTTTTTTTTCACCTCAGAATAACAATTATACATTGCACTTGAAATTGATCTTGATGTAATAACAAATCACTATTAAAATGAAATAGATAAATAATTAACAAAATCATGAATTAACGTTAAATGTACAGACAATCATAACAATATATCGATGAACTTGCTTGGTTAAATTTCGTTTATTATTTGATATTCTATGTATATTAAAACATTGAATTACAATTTGGGTATGCTTATGTATACATAGGCTCTCTGCTATTAGTCTAGTTTGTTTTATTTAGTCATTTTTCTTTAGCCCCCCCCCCCCTCCCCACTCCTTTCTTTTTCCACAGCTAACAAATTAGCTAGATACCTCTTGAAGAATAGAAATTGAAGAAAAAAATTAGAAAAATATAGAAACCACACAGCAAAGAAAAATATTACATTGGGTATAAAGGCCGCAAAGAAAACATTTTCTTACGAAAGTGGAGCATTATTGCACAAGCTGAAGTTACTCTGATCGCCAAATGCTAGAATAATGCTGGCATGATGCTGCAAATGGAAGCAATCAGGTGCCAGCATGTTTACAGTCGTTAACGACCGCATTAACCTTTCGTAGTCTGATGCTAGCAAAAAATTGCAAAATAATGCTAGCAACATGACTTCAGCATCCGGACTTGAGTTTTGGGTTAAACTTTGGAACATTAAACGGCCATTCAATGCTCACTCTCATGCTTGAATCAATTGGTATTGATGCTGTATTCAATCAGTACTCATTTGGAAAATGATGCAGTGGTGATTCAATGCTAGCATAAGTACAGCATCATATCGTAAGCTGAATACCAGCATCAATTGGGTTTCAGTGCGGGCACGCTCGGCTATCAGGGTAGAAACTCTACCTTCCGCCCGTCGCGTTACATCTGTACGAAAAGTTCTACTTTCCGTTCTTGTGTTGTAGGCGGAAAATTAAATATTCTCAAACAGGTGTGACAGGTTCGATAGTAATATCGAAATTGGAATCACAATTATCCGAAATGAATTCTGGATATATGCTTTTGAAGGCTACTTTTATATTTTGTACGATGTGGACAATAAGGACAACATTCTTTTGGCTCCTTCCCACATTCGATTCTCAAATGGTTCTGTAGATTTCTTAACCATTTATAACCTTTGCCACATTTTGGACATTCATAGCAGCCTGGTCTTCTATCCATCCATTTTGGAGATGTTTTCAAATTTGATGTACCCTGCCTGTTATATCTTCTACTTGATGAATTTTGCGGCAAGCTTCTTAATTGACAATAGGGATGCCACGACGTTGTCATTTCTGCAACAAAAAATCAAAACAACAAAATACTTTAAAGAATTTGTTCGAAATACAGAGAAATTAGTATACATTTATTGCACATATAACATCATGGGTTTGAGTTTGTACTTATCATTATATTACTAATGATATTCAGCTTAATTTTTCGTTGAAATACAGATAATTTATTATTATCTTAGCGTAGTAAGTTGGTTATTTTTTTTAATTTTTTTTGCCGCACATTCGCTCAAATTTTGTCACTTGAATTTCGTTTCCTTTTTTTTTTTATTTGTTATAAATTACAAGCTTAATGCCAATAATATCGGGGGAAAGAGGATAAAACAAAACAAAATGGCGGGGGGGGGGGGGGAATAGAATAATATGTTATTAAATAACATAAACGCGACTGAAAAGCACCGTGTTATTTACAAATTATCATCATACTAAATACTACTGGAAAATACGTTCATTCCAGGGTGATTTGTACGAATATGTTGATAAAGATTTCCACGTTGTTTCGTACGATGTACGCAATACGGGCATCTGAATTGTGGTTCTTTTCCGCATTCATGTCTTGTATGTCGTAACAATGTTGCTCGATGCTGATAACCCTTTCCACAAGCTTCGCAACGGTATGAAAATTCGATTCGTTGTTTGGCCAACCACATTGTTGCGAGATCTTTTATCATTGGCATCGTTGGATACATTCGGTTCCCGACAGTCCGTGATTTAGGCACCACTAAACGTCCCAGTATTTCTGAAAAATATAAAAATCAAATATTTTGTATTAGGACTTTCAACAAGATATGGTAGTTTATTATAACGGTTAAAAAATGTAAGAGAAAAAAAATTTCCTCGCATTGTTTGCAATTACATTCTTCTTTGAAGTTGCATTTTGTTGTTGAGTTTTTTTCTTTTCTTCTTTTGTTTATTTATTTATTTTTCTTTGGTTGTACACAAAATGAAGCGGTTGCTATGGCCTGTATCCGAATTTATAAGCAAAAGCATGCTGCTAATTATATTGAAATCATAGTATCTGATTCACAGACGTTGTTATCAACTAATTTTTATGTGTATAAATTAAGGATAAAAACAGAAGAGAAAATACTCCCAAAAAGTAAATATGCTAAATAACGATGTATGTAGGATATATTTGTTGGTATGATCATTGTGATTTTGAACTGATTTCTTTTTCTTCTCGACGTTTGGTTTTTTTTTTTTACAGTTTTTATTTCTTATTTAATTGGTACAGATAATTATTTATAAATGGGGGAAAAGAAAAACATGAGAGAAAACAAAAAAAAAAATCAGTCAAATTATATCCTGAGTTTCACTATGTTCTCAAATCAAGCGCGCAGACCTCTTGACCAGGATGTTTTCTTCGTATATGACAATAAACGTAAGAGGTTTGTTTGCTTCTTAATTCACAATAAGGACATTGAAATCTTGGTGGATGTCCGCAGTCGTAGTTAACGTGTCTGTTTCTGTTCCCTTTGCATGTAAATCCACGTTTGCATTTCGGACAATGATATATACCCTTTTCACTTTCCGGAAAACAACTTGACATCGTTCTAGCTAAACGATCATTTTTCTTCGTATTATATAACGCTTCGCTAGATGCAGAGGACCCTGAAAAATGAGCAAAAATTTTTATCAGTAAATCTGTTCGAGAAGAAGATATCTATGGTTATTTTGCCAGTCGAAAATTTGTCTTTCACCTTAAATAGAATGCGATTTAATTTTTTTAATTATTTCACTGTTTCCAGTTTTTAATAGTCAACTGATTCGCTTTCATTTCAATTTACACGAATAATTCAATACAAATGATATATGTATGTAATTTTTTTTAAATATATACATGGCATGCGAATATAAGGGTATTTTGTTGTATATTTTTTAGTCGATGTTATTTATTTTGCTTTTTTGAACATACATTTTTTTTTTATAATCAAATTTTACATAGAAGATTTCCCCAAATCAGTGGATACGCTTGTCAAATCTATACAGTATACGGCTACTCCCGTATGTCGATTTCTAATATGTTTGTAAATCGTATGTTTTCGTTTTGATTTAATACCACAATGAGGACATTGAAATCTAGGAGCCATTCCACATTCATATTTAATATGGACCCACATTGATTTTGATGATTTGTAGGTCTGTCCACATTTTGGACAATTCACATTGAGAGTTTCAGATGGAAATCCACCACGCCGTCTTAAATCGATGTTCACAAATGACGACGAATACGATGTTCTCGATATTGCGAAGCTCTGCACATCTGCAAAATGAATAATTCATTTTTATACCAATGTAAAATAATTTTTTTTTTTTTATTTCTTTGTTTTTTTATTAAATTAATTTTTTTCCTCTGCAATACGCATCAGAAAATTCTTTCTTTTATTTCTTCTTTCAAATAGCATTAGTCAACAGAAGTGTCTTCAGAAAGCGATCGATGACTACTCATTAATTAGATAATAATAATAAATAATTCTAAAGCGAAGTAATTAGCTATTGTATAAGAAGCCGCAAGACTGTCAGTGAAATAGGTACCAAGGGAAACAATGATAATAATTTACTGCAAATAAGCGACAAATTTCATACATACATGTACAAATATATGCTCATAATTAAACATTTTATTAATCATAGTTTCTCAAATGAACCCTTAGACCGCCGGGATGATGCCATGTAGCTAAAGTTGCGATATTTCGACTTACAAAATGTCGGCGATCCAAGGGTTTGAATTCCAGTAACTTTTTCATCTCGATTTTAAACATTGTTGTGGTAGTAAAACATTATTAGTCATAACATCTGTACAATAAAGGGTTGAATTTTTATGAAATTTTTTAATATGTTGCCAAACTTGAGGTCTCTGTCTTAAACGACTTTTGCAATAAGGACATTCAAATCTTTGAGGTACACCACACTCGTATCTGTAATGACGGAGCATGTGGCTTCTTCTCTTATAGAAACGTGGACAATTTGGACATCCGTGCACTTTGTCCACCTCAGGATAACTCGTGCCCATCTGTCTTCCATCGTTTTGTGGATTATACCAACTATCGTCAATAATCCTTCTCCCTGAAATGAAAAGAAAATCAAATTTATTCTCATTATTATCACTGTGTGGTATAACATGTAACATATTAAATATATACAGAGAGATTTCGTGGAAGCGGGCCAGTCCGGTCGCGCGAGCGTGTCGGTAAGTTAGGATAAAATACTAACACACGAAAATTCTACGTGCGTGATCTTCGCTAGCTCCTTACTGCTTATGCCAGCGAAGATCACGCACGTAAAATTTTCGTGTGTTAGTAATTGTATCCTCAGTTGCATATCTCGGGCGCAACCGACTGGCCCGCTTCCACGAAATCTCTCTGTATACGAGAGAATTGAATTAACTCAATTGCAAATTCGATGTAACAGACAGGCTGATTTAGGTGTTTTCGTCTTATATGTCTGTAAAGATGATCTTTTCGTTTGTTAACGTATCCACAATATGGACAAGCGAATCGCAAATTATGCTTCGCTATTCCTGGGGTTGTCACAGTTTTCCTTTGCTGGGGGTACTGCAATAATCTGCCATTTGATGACCACATACCTGTTAACATTCAAATTCAAAATTTTGCTTGTTAGTTTATCCAGCAACCACATAAATCAAATACGTCAGAATTATATATACATGTATATTACAATCCAGCAAAACGTATCATACAAACATTAATTATCCTTTCACCAATGTTAATGAATTAGTAAATGACGAATAAATAAATAAATGAATAATGATAATTAGTCACGACAGTTAATGTTAAACTGCTGTTACAAATTAGAACTGCGGTTGAAGTTTTTTTTTTTTGTTGTTTTCTTGACAATCATTTACGATCATTGGACTAGTCGTCACTTTTATTTTTACCTCTTTACAAATAACATGTATTTATAGATTATATATTTAGATCGCATGATAAAATTTTACAGCACCTAATGAATTTTTAAAACGGTGGGTCTATAAATTATTAGTTTGATTGTTTTTATTTTTAATTTTAATTTTTCATACAACTGGAATGGTTTTTATCGGGGAGTGGAAAACAAGGAAAAATATATAGTGATGATTTTGTTGTTACTTAATAAATATCTACTATAAATTATTATTATTTAATACTATAAAAAGTGACTGCTTTCTATTATTTTCCCATTGAAAGTTCGGATTTGAAAAAAAAAGGGCAAAAAAAAGAATCAAATCGCATATCATAGGACATACATTTAAAATAATTTTTTAACTTCAACAGGCAAGTGGGGATGCCACCTTCTTATATGCCTGTAAACGTTTGATGATGAATTATCTTTTTTTTGACAATATGGACATGAATATCGTGGCATTCGTCCACACTTGTGCCTGATCATATCCCACATCCTTCTGTAGCCAGCGTTGCATTTTGGACAGATATAAGCTGTTATCGATGTTCCATTTGTCCAGTCTAGCAATTGATCATCTGAAAAAACAAATATAAATCATCTTACGGTGTGTATATCTTTCTTGTCACTCTAATAAGATCCAACCAATTAATTGTTTCATCGTCGTTTCGGTGTAGTAATCAAGGCATGTAAAATTTAAAAAGTGGAAAATATATGATTCGAGCAGTGGTGTTTTTCTTTTATTTTACGATTTTTTTTTTACCGGTATATGATATACTTTAAAAAAGAAAATAATGAGCAACTAATTGTTTACAATTGAAAAATCACTTGGTATAATTCACTGTACATCTTTATTATACGATCAATATTTAACAGATTAGGAAAATCGTATATCGTCTAATAATCTGAAAAAACAATAACTTTTTTTTCTGCCAAAACATATTCAGCATCTATGAATAGTAACTGGCATTCCATCGTGTCTCATTCTAACGTGTTTATAAATATTCGATGAACATTTATCCCTTTTATTGCAGTAAGGACATTTAAATCTTGGTAGTTTACCGCAATCGTATTTTAAATGGGATTTTAAAGTTCTTTCATAAGCGTATCCAGCATTACAACGTGGACAATAATAACTGATCTGGGCTGCCATCTTATCTGGAGAATAGAAATTCGTGAAAGGGTTGCTGTCTTCTACTCCTTTTTTTTTTACATTCATTTCTCTTCTAGCGTATCCCATATTTTTATGGAGAACGTTGAACGTGTTCGTTTCAAACGATGTTGACTGAAGATAATCTTGATAACCTGTAGGCAATAATTATTCACGTATTAGTAAAAATGAATCTCAAATCAATCATATTCATTTTTTATTTCAATGTATTATTTGTTTATCAGTTTATTCATTCATGATTTTTTCTTTTCCTAATTTTTCGAGATAACTGTTTGGGTTACATTCCAGGTATATTAATTTCAAAATCATACCATACGAATATATTTTATTTCACCATCTGACTAGTTCACATGACATTCGAATGATATAAAATTTCATGTTTTTTAACTTCTTTCTTTCCTTCTACTTTTTTTAAAATATTCACACAAGTTTCATGACACCAATTTTCAATCCTGGATGCCACCTGCTTATGTTTGTTATTTGTACGGCCTCTGTCCTTTTTATTACAATTTGGGCGACCAAATCTCGGTACTTTACCACACGAATATCGAAAATGAGTCAGCATATTCGCCCCCTCAGTGAATCCAGAGTCACATGATGGACTGAAACATCTCTTTGTATTTTCACACGGTTCATTCAAACTGCCACAAAATTGTAAATTGTAAACTGTAGACAGAAAAAAAAGAAATGAGGAAATCAGTTTATTAAGAGTGGAAATATAGATATTTATTATTCAATTTAAAGTTCAAATCTCTTGTATTCCTAATTTCTTTATCATCTTGCAATTGAGATCAACAAGAGTCCATGCTCTTTAATTTGGTCCAGTTAATAATTTTATTCTAATGTAATCTTATATATTTCATTTCCTTGTCAGAGTGTTCCGATCGTACGTGTCTATAAACAGCTTGCGTATATTTGCTACGCATTTCACAATAAGGACATTTAAATCTTGGATAATGAACGCACTCTAATCTAAAATGTCGACTTATTGCACTTGACGTGCGATAAATCCTTCTACATCTAGGGCAAGGATAACCCTTTTTAGGCAGCGCAGTTTTTTTCGTCTTCAAATAACGTAGACGACCATTAATCTTCGACATGTGATTTTTTCCCAATAATATTTTCTGGAAATCTGAAAATACACAAAAAATTAAAATTTATAATGCTTTTTTTTCAAACCTTATTATATTTTTAAATCAATAATTTCGATTCCGATCATTATCTCTTTTCTTTCTTCTAACAGTTATCATATGCAAGATTTTAATTTACACAAAGCCAAAGTAAGAGGGAGAGAAAAAAAAAACAAACAAACATTAATTACGTACGATTGTTTATCTTATGCAAAAGGATTTCTTTTAAAATCAGGTTAAGTCATCGTTGCGATTTCAAATCAACTATAAACATATAAAATATTTTATTTACAATTGTATCATTAATACTCGATAATGTTTAAAAAATTTCTTGGTCCTTGGGAGTGAAAAAAAAGAACAAAAAAAAAAAAAATATTTTTTTTCTTTTCTTCAAACATTGACATTCAGTAATTGACTCAATATAATTTCAAGGCAGTGACTGGTTCTTTTGGATGAAGAGCTCTGATATGCTGATAAACATTCGATGCTTTTTTACTTCTTAATGAACAATACGGGCATTGAAATCTCGGTGCTAATCCACATTCATAACGATAATGTCCAATCATAGTATCTCTCCTTCCATATCCCCTGTGACATATGGGGCAGTGATATTTCCCAGTGTTTGAATTAGACTCAGGATTATTATTCCACGAACGTTTCCTCATCATCTTCATGTAAGCAATACTCAAATCATCGCCTTTGTATCCTAGAAAAAAAATGTTATATAACATTCGTTAGTCAAAGTCAATCGAATTTCTCAATCAATTTCTGTGTATTCTCATTCAAAGATTCAAAACCTTGAAAACGTTGCAAAATATTATCGAAATCAGAGTTACATGCAATGAGAGAATTAAAAAACAATAACAACAATTTTTTTCCAAACGCAGGTATTTTTTTCATAGAGAAAATACAAGAAGGTAAAAGCGATCGGTATAATAGGTGAATAAATGTTTTGTTTTTTTATTTCACAGAAAATTAAATTCACATGAGATCAAAGCTGAATGTTTTTTTTATTTGTAATCAGCTTTTGTCAATAAAAAATTATATTCGGTGTATAATACTGAACACACATAATTTATAATAAAAATAATCAATACGATAACTTTATACGGCAAAAGATTTGTTCGGATGTTGCAATTTAATATGTTTGCAAATTTCAAATCTCGTTAATCTAATTTCATTACAATAGACACATTCGTATCTTCCAGGTCGTGCATTACATCCGAGTTTTTGATGGGATTCTCTGATACTCTTCTTTGTAAAATATCTGCCGCATCCTTCAAGACATATAAACTGTTTAGGAAAATCTCGAAGATAATTGACGGTTCTTTTATTCTTGGCTAATGAACGAAACCAGGCTGGAAAAGACAAAAATAAAAAAAAATTTACCATTAAAATAAGGGGTCAAAATAAAATTTCATTCGAAAGAAAAACAAAAAAATAGAATATAAAAAATACTAAAAATAACAAGAATAATATTAATGTTGCGTTGATAGATTATTACAGGAAAATGGGAACTATCAAGATTACTGAATCGTTTCTATTTTATTTACACATATTATATATACGTACGTGCTTACACATAGTTCACAATTTACATTTTATTTTCATGCGCTTCGATTTAGCAAAGGGCAGAAAAATCAGATAAAAAAAAAAACAAAAAAAAAACAATGAATAAATTAGTAATCGGTTGATTAATAAAGTTTGTTCAGTTTAACTTCGTTATTTGGGTGTTTAGTACGAACATGTTTGTACATATTTCCAGCTTGTTTACTTAAAGTTGGACAGTATGGGCATTGGTATCTCGGCGGTCTTCCACATTCATATTTAAAATGTTCCTTCATATGATCTTTACGTGAGTAGCTCCGACCACATTTCGGGCAATAATATCTCTCCTGATAAATGTTTCTATCAGAGTTCCATAATTCCATCCGAAGCATAGGTAGTTTTCCTGAAAAATTAAATGCCTCAGTTTAATTAAAAATGGATCAATCAATAAACGGTCGAATTAATAACTACGGTTACTCACAAATCATGGATTAGACAGAAAAAAATATTAGCCAACCTCAGATAAAAAAAAAATGTGAGTTTTCTTTTTCAATGTAATGTATATATATATATATATATATATATATATATATATATATATACACATATATGTGTATCTTCTCGATCTGTCAGGAAATTTTATTGTTTAATGAAGTTTTTTTTTTTTTTTTTTTTTTTATTTTTATTCTTTTTATAAACGAAACTATATTTTCTTGATCATTTAACATACAATTCACTGTCTTACGACTGCAAATCGTCCGGGGGTTTTAATACAATTATTATAAATATGGATAATGTAGACTTTACTTTTTTGATGTTCACTTCAATTCACTGTCTCACTACCGTCCAGGTTTTTTAACGCAATTATTATGAATATCGATACCGTAGACCTTTTTTTTTTTATGTTTACTACGAATATGTCTGTAAATATGGGACGTTTTTTTAGAACGATAATTACAATATGGACAGTTGTATCTTAGTTGCTGAATATATGTTAGTTCCTTGAAAACACTTGGGTAATTACGACGCGGAAGCGCAGTTCGGTTTGGCAGTTGAATTGATAACGGATCCTCGTCGTCAGGATCATAATCCGAGTAAATATCTGTAATTCAAAGAAAAGAAACAAAATTAAAAGTAAATATAAATATGTTGCGTATGTATTGTATGTGTATATACATCGTTTTTTGCCTTAGATTCATCAATAATGTACGTATTAGATTCTCTCCTTTACAATTAGATTTTTAAAATTATACTACGATAAATTACAGAGTTTGTATATAAATCGTAGTGCTCTGACTTCCCGAAAATCAGGTGTTATCAATATCTATAATGTATATAGCATTGCCAGGAATATATGGGCGTGCATTAGAAGGATGTCTGGCACGATAAGTACAATAAGGGCAATTAAATCTTCGCAATTATCCACATTCTAATCGTAAATGAGTTCTTAAATTGCATTTGCGTTAACAACGCTGCTGCAATTATGGCATGATGACATTCTAATACGACGTCGTAGATACGTAGATACTATTCATACGCATCTATATCGAACTGATGTATAAGTGAAAATAAGATCAACATTTTCGTGCAGTACACGTACGTTTTAAAATTAGATATGTATATTTGTATACAACATATGTTTTTATATCAATACATGATTCATGTGTAGTACACTACGTCTTTATTTTATCATAATAATTTCATCCATTTAAGAACATGATCGATAAATATCAATAACATAAACGTTACAACCAAAATGACATCTTCTAATATGAGCTTGAACATTCGAAGTCTTTTTAGAAAGATAATTACAGTAAGGACATCTAAATCTAGCTGGCTGTCCGCATTCCAATCTTAAATGTTTTTGCAGATTATTTTTTCTATTAAATACACTAGAACAATTTGGACAAGGATATCTTGCTGCGATGCAATGCGCCGTCTGTTGAAGAGCTGAAATTCTTTTTTTCCTCATCCGATTTCGGGGCTTCTTATTCCAAGAATTATAGCTGGTTCTTAGATTATCTGTAAATAGAAGAATCAAGAGTGTCAAATGTTAATTATTTTTATACTGCACGACGAACTGACGACTGCGTTTACAAAACAAAATTCTCTTATTGTTAATGACTATAATTTGTTCATTAATTTTATATGAACGGTAATTAAATGAAATTAATAGTGTGGCGAATACTATCTATTTACATAGATGATAATTATTCATACAGCAAATAACTCTGAATTTATAATTATTCATGAATCATCATTTACATTATCTACATCTATACAATAAACATGTTGTTCAGGATGTTTACATCTAACGTGTTTATATATACACGATGCTCGTTTGCTTTTCAGATCGCAATAAGGGCATTGAAAACGTGGTAATTTATCACACTCTGCATCAACATGTCTTCTAAATGCCCTCATATCGTTATAATCTCTATTACATTTTGGGCATTGATATTGTTTTTTTGTATTATTATTCTTCCAACGATTATAATTTTCATGGCAATCCGCGTATTGAAATTGATAATATCCTCCTTCACTGCACGCTGTATTTAAATTTCTCATCATCTTTGATGGGCTTACGAATATCTTCTTGTATTTCGGACAAGAAATGTTTTTATCTTCACAATTTATCTTCGAACGACCGCTTCCTGCATTTCTTGGGATACTCAATTCCAAATTTCCTAGAATTACAAAAGAAACAAATAAATTAAATTACCAATCACTTTTTTTTCTCCTTTCTTCTCTACTCATATAAGCGATTAGGAATAAGAACTTAATTTTGTCGATCGATAGTATTTTTTGATATTCCAATTGATATATATAGTATTTTTAAAACTTATCATTATCATTAGTATTAGATATTATTGAAGATGGATTAAAAAAAAGATAATTATCCAGAAATAACTTTTTAATTACAAGCATAAACTTTACATTTCATATTTGTGTATTTATGACAAAAAATAATAAAATAAAAGTCTGAATCTCCCCCGCCCCCCGCCATCATCTCACAGACACACGCACACACCAAACCAAGTTTTTTTTTTTTCTCTCAAAAACGACGTAATTGATGAATGACAATATATTTGGTAACCATATCCCCATGTTGCACGCGTATGTGTTTATTGACATTGAAACCGTAAGGGGAAACTAAATCGCAAAAAGGACATTTGTACATTTTTCGCATTGAATTGGGACTGTTTGGACAATACTTTCGACAATGTACAGCCAAACTGTTTGCTTGATACATTTTATCGCAATGAGGACATTTATTTTTTCCAACATCAAAACTGTTCCAGCTCTGCATACCGTATTCTTCAACCTGATTCTGCAATCTCCCTGCAACAATAATATGAATTTCGATATCCAATTATTTTATATTTAATCGTAAGGAGAAAATTTTTTAGCCAAGACTTTTTTTGTTCATCTATATTTTTTTCTTGTTTTTGTTTTTTTTTTCACTTCGAAAAATATTTTTGCCAGAACCAAAATTTCACAGAAATGTTCGAAAGTCTAATATCATGCAAAAGCAAGCTCAGACCAATTCATTCTACAGGAATATCAAGCAACTAAAATTATTGAAATTTATTATTAATTTTATACATGGTACATAATCAGGATAATAAATTCACAGCGTACCTTATTTCTTTGTACTGTATTTTTTTTGTCTCTCTATTTATTTCTTTGAAATATGTTATTCGCCAAAGATCACATCCTCCGCTGCAAGACGTAATATTAGTAACAATTATTGTTCTTTGTTTCGGCAAAAATTGTGCGGTTTCCTCAGTTTGGTGTATGAAAATACGTATATCTGTGTACGCAACAAAATAAATAAATAAATAATCAAATAAATAAATGAATGAAGAAAAAATCAATGCGGGTTTTCGGAGTGTAATTTTTTATGTTTATAAAAACTTGACCTATGAGAAAATGTTTTACCGCAAATGGAACATTCCGTAGTACGACCACAATCGCGTTTGTAATGTTGAATTAAATCTGGTTGACGTGAAAAACCAGCACCGCAATCCCTACATTGAAATGGTTTAACATTAACAGATTGATTTCTCGATGAGGATGGATTTTTGTGACAATGGATCGCCTGGTGATTCTGTAAGTAACGTCTTTCGGTATAACACTTTCCACAAAATGCGCAAATAAATTGTCGTTTCAGTCTCCAACTTATACTTTCATCCGGGTCTCCATATTCGGTCAATGATTCTGAAAAAATAAATGATAAAAACTAACAATTAGATACGAAGGCGCTAACTTTTCATTTTCATTTTATTTGTATTTTTCGTTTTCCTTTGATTATTATTTTTATTCAAACAATGAAAATATCGATAACAGTAACGTTGACCTTGATTTAATATTATCGAATGGTTTATTTTATTCAATTTTATTTTTAATTATTGTATTGTCTTTTTCCTTTTATTTTCTAGAAGTTCTTTGCAATATCTAATGCGTAAACGTCGAGTCCAGGATGAAGTTTTCTCGAATGTGTATAAATATTTGGTTGTTGTTTCGATCTGTAGTCGCAGTAAGGGCATTGGAAACGTGGTAGTTGACCACATTCGAATTTCAAATGACGTTTTAGATGTGCTTTGTGGGAATAACTTCTCCCACATCTTGAACACAGATGATCCTTAGGAAGATGTTGACCTCGCCTATTATTTTGCGCTGTCAGTCCGATCTGCACAGAGTGACTGTCATTTAATCCAAATAACTGCCAATATTCTGGAAACATCAGAACGAAATATATCCGTCAATATTTTTACATAGGATAGTATGATTATGACAATTTTTTTTTTTTTTTTTTTCCTTGCGAAACTTATAGAAACTGGTAAATTTATAATATATTTTCACGTATATATAAATTTTTTTCTTCGTTAGAATCGTTACATAACTTATTTATTGCGGAGTAAGAAAAGTTGTTTATAAATAATTACAATTTATACTCATTCAGTTCTTTTATCTTCTTATTCGTCAATTAAATAAAGCATTTTGAATAGGCACGTTTATTTTGTACTAATGTCTCATTAGATTTTGAAGTTTGAATTTTGTTACATACTCGGGAATAGAAACGAAGAAAAAAAAAAAGCAAAATTGAATATTCTTTCAATTAATAATTTATTAATTCGATTCTAGACTTAAAATAAATGTAAATATATTAAATAATACTTTCGTACACTACATTAGTTGTAAAAAAAATATGTTTTTATGTTTAAAATATTGTTAATAACTTGATCGATTTAATTTTCAAACGACGAAATATTTCGAGATTCGAAATGCATTGGGCCCTGTATTCTTGTGTTGAGCATTATTTTAGCAATCCTGTCAAATCAAAGAAGCTAAATTAGGAAAGGTATGTATCCTGGCTACATGTTCAGCAAGTGTATCGGGCCTGGAGTAAACTCTTCCGCAGTGAGGGCAAACGCATTTTAATTTTGTAGGTCCACATCCGTAGCGAGTATGTCTGCTGAGAGATGAGAAGTTCTTATAACGTTTTCCACATTCTGGGCATTGGTGGTCTCCGCTGCCAATGGTCAAGTTTTGAAAGTGGTCTGTAACGAGAAGGGAGTGGCCATCAGTGAAAAAAAAATTGTACACAACTCCCTTAGAAGATTTATTGCTCTCGACGAGATCAAATGTTTTAACTGATTCAGTTAGCCAACAATCTGATGTTCGATTATAAAGAAATATGAAAATTCCGAGCACCGCTCTTCCATTATTCTATCATATTAATTAGCTTGAGGGCTTGAAATATTTTAGTAGACAAATGAATGAAGTATAAAAACGCAATAACACTTTATTTTCTTTATTTAAATAATTTGTTAGAAAATTTATAAATACAATCATTGAAGGATTAATCATATTATACAGTCAATAACTCAGTCTCATTGCATGACCCGATTCCATATAAGTTGTACACCCTAATTGTATATTAAATGACTTTGTGTAAAGTAAAACATTAACTATTCATACTAAAGAGTACATAAATATATAGATTTTTCATTTTAATTAACAATATATCTGTACGTAGGAATGTTTTTTCATTTGGTATATAAATGTTAGAACTACTTATTTGTTTGTTTTTCTTCTTTTTTCTTTTTTTCTCAATAAACGATATCTGGTAGCTCGTATAAATTCATCGATAAAATAATTATTCCATGTTATATAATCCCATGGATAAATTATATTTTGGTAAAAATTGTTTTTCTTTTATACTATTTGTAATCTCAAATAAACTTTATATATTCTTTACTGTCGAGAGTAAATAATATGTAAACAGAAAACAAAAACAAAACACTGGCTATACCAATCTAGAATCTAAATGTAAACAACTTTTGTTCTACGAATACGATATCTTTGAAATATAAAAGCTTTAACTAACTACCTAATCTTTTCCCCACTTTTTTAAAATCTATCCACGGATATGGAACTTGAGCCATGAATGTTAAGAATATGTTGTTTGAGATGATCGGGTCTGCAGAAATATTTTCCACAAAGTGTGCAGGTGAAGGTGTATCGAGAGCCAAGTCCTCCGCATTCATATCTTGAGTGACGAGTAAGCGAAGATCGAGATCTATAGCAACGTCCACACATGATACATCGAAATTTAAGATCACCGGATGAACCGTTTCCTCCTGGACTTACTGTAATCATACATGGAGGCATTTTTACAAATGAATTACAAATTAAATGTAGTAAGATTTATTCGGCTAATTAACACACATCCCCTTTTAGTGTATTTCTTTGTGACTGTAATTTTAAGCATTTTATAAGAAATTCAAGCTGAGATATTGAGATTTTGCACAATCTGTTATTCAATGATAAATAAAATAAAGCCAAAGACCGTAAAAATTCAATCACTTATTCCGGAATGGAAAGCAGTTTTGTTACTAGAGATCATGAGCTTGGAGATAATTTTTTTTTATCGTAACAGAGAAGCATAGACTAGAAATTTATAAATCCACTGTAAATCACATATTTATTCAAACGTCTTAAGACTGACAAGAATCTCAATTTTTCAATGGTTATTTACATGCTGCCCCAATATAAATATTAGTTGTTTATTAACCCATCGTATGAAATGCCTCCGTGTATATTTTTTACCCAACATATAATATATTACGATATAAATTATTTATTAAACTAATAATGGCCCCGCATACATAAGAACTATTGATTAAAAATACTCTACGTACCAAAAAAAAATTTGTTAAAAAAATAAATGAATAACAGCGATCAGCAACCCCTTTCGGATCTTCGACAAATGAATTTCAAGGAGTTACGTAAATATACGAGAAAAAAAAAAAAAAAATTATTTACACGTGGATAATGATTTATTGCAGAAATCAAAAATTCATTTTTACATGTAAATGGAAACGATTCTCGACTACAAAAACAATCATCGATAGATTAAAAAAAAAATCAATCGGATGAGTTTACTCTTCAAAGGGTAAAAACTTCTGAATAAATAAAAATTGGTAATAATCCCTCCACACCATTTTCTGTTTCGTTGACGAAAACCCACCTGTTAATCCTATGGAATCTCAACCCTTTCAATAATTGGACGTAGAGCTGTCCTTTGAATTAGTTGGAGCAGCAGGAGTAGCAGCAGCAGCAGCAGCAGCAGCAGCAGCAGCAACAGCAGTAGCAGCGATAGCAGTAGTGGATAAATATTAGGGTTGAGACGAGCCTGATCGTTTCATTTTTTCAATTTCCAGAAAACATTCAGTAAGATGTCTTAGGAGCCCTCCGCGATATTTGTAAGTTCGACCACAGCTGGGACAGGCAAGTCTGCGATAATCAGTCATTGAAGAACGGACATCATCGTACTGCATGGATGGATGAATCAATCTCCCAACTGCAAGAATCACGGCCTAACATCACCCCATAAATATGAAAATTGCTAAAAATTATCTTATCTCTCTGTATCCTTTTGTATTTCAGTTCAACTAAAGTTCAACAGATTGTATTTGAATTATTTTTGCAAAATGTACTGGGAAAGTGAATCTCTTTGAAGAATGCTATGAAAATTCAAATTTTCGAGGCAAAGATTTACGAATTACTGCACATCTAATACTTGACTAACAATTATGAATTTGTCGTGATAGTTTACAAAATCTCGCATCAGCTTGGCTCAACTCTACTGATTGTGAAATGAATCTAATTTTGCAATTACTTCAAGTCTTTCTTTTCGTATGAACGAATATAATACCTGAAAGTTGTAGGAAAGGATCATAAAATAACGGAGTATACAAGTATTATATGTTTCAGTATTTTATTATCATCATTAAAAACAGAAATTCACGTTCAACGTTGAAGAAACGAGGAGCTCGACGTATATCCGATTCGTTAATTTCTTTCTTACTTGCAATTCAATTTGAGGAAAATCTAAATATTGAATACATTTTTTAGAAATCCAGAAAAATAAGTTAGATGAATAATTTCTTGAATTATTATTATGACTATTCTTTCTTTCAATTTAAATCGAACGATAACAAATCTTTTTTATACCACGAATCGGTATATTTTGTAAAAAAAATAAATAATCTCGAGTTTCTTGCCTACGTAATACGTAAATTCTTGGATTAAGGAGATTCAGGAATCGTTTGTTGAGCCACCTCTTTGGATGTCTGTAAATAACTCCAACGACTAAACTACAGGACCAAAAAAAAAAAAACTTCAAATAGTTTTAACGACTCTCACAATTACCGTACTTTCCGAAGTGTCTTATACAAATACAGTAAGCACTGTATTTAGAGAGAAGAAAAAACCATCGGAAGTATAAAAATACAATTGAAAAAAAATTAATTCCAGAAGTAACGTTGAAAATTGAACAATTCATTTGATGTGTGATTTTTACCCATTTTTAGCTATTTTTAGATGAATGTATGACATAAATTTTATTTTTTTTTCCCATGAAATAGAATGAATAAAATGTGATCAATTTCTATAAGTGATGCTGAGGTTGTTTCGAGTATCTGCGTCTAATGTATGGTATGACAAGATGACCTCTCGATTGTTGATGAGTCCTTAGTTTGTCGGATCTGCTGAATTTTTGAAAGCAGACGAACTGTTTTTCAACTCCACATTCCCATTTTTGATGTCTTTCCAGTGAATATCGTAGATGGTAACGTTTTCCACAACGTAAGCAATGAAAACCGATTATATCTGGAACACGATCATTTTTTGCCTTCCGCAATCATGATCAATCCAGACAGGACAGAACAGAACAAAAAAAATACACCTATTTCAATAAACAAAAATTAGAAATATAATAAAATTCCTATGATTCTTATTCGACCAGTTGAGAATTTTCACTTTATGAAAAAAACGAAGTCTCGGCGCCTGAGAATACGTAATTTCCTTAAAGTGAAAAGAAAAATTGGGAAAAAAAAAAAAAAAAAAGAAAAGGAAAAAAAAATTGTCTTTGAAATATCCCATTTCCGTTTTTCAAATTGGTTTGGGCTGCGACCTGAAAAATTCTTACCATATATGTATCGTTCATTTTCCCTGTAAAAAACAGCGATCAAAATACATAACATGTAAAATGTTCTTAAAAAATTAATATGTTAGGGTCAATTGTCAAGACAGAGGTAACAAAAGAGTTATTCCAACAATAGCGAGAATTGGTGACTGAAAAGAGAACAAACATTAAAAGAAAGTAAATGAATAATAATGGTAATGACGATATTAATAATAACAATAACAACAACAACAACAACAAAAAGAACAGGAGCTATCAATTATTTTCCTTGTCTTATCAAACTATCAAGAGATATGTTGGGGCGTTATAGGTAGAAAATTATTGATGTAATGACGCTGAAAATTCTTACAGGGAAATACAAAAAAGAAAATATATCGTTCGCATTGTATAAAATACGAGACGTTATCTTACCCATTTTTTCAAAGATCGAGGTTTGTGAAAACAAAAACTAAAATTAGTCTCATCACGCCGATACTACGTGTGAGACAATAAGAGTTACTTACCTTTTTTGCTTTGAATTAATATGAAATCGAGTGAAGTTTTGGAAGAGAAAGTCTTCGTCTCGATGATAGCTCGACAGGTTTTTATCCAAAAACTCAAAATGAGTTATTAGATTTTTTCTCTCTCTAAGGTGTGATGATGATTCTTCTTCTGTTTCGCGATTCGTATGTGACGCACAAAAAGATGCCGCTGATTCTGAAAAACTTTATTCGTTATTCGATACGTCGAAGTACCGGATATAAAATTTTTCGAACGTTTCAAATAACGATAAAAGAATTCGAATCAGCAGCAAATGAAAAATAAAAAACCGTAGGCGGGTACTGAAAAAGATCTGCGTGAGAATAAAGAATCAAATTGTTGAATAACCGAAGCTGATGAATACATATAACCTGTAAGAAAGAAAACAGTTCAATTATTCACAAGAAATTTGTGCACATTGATGAGATTGAAAAAGTTTCAATTAGATCTTCAATCTTCGTCTCTATGTTCTTCTTGGCGTCGATTCGAAAGTTTCAAAATGAGACATTCGAATATCGTTGATAATTTTTCTTGAGCTGAAAAACCTGTGAATGAAAAAATATAAGATGCTGTAAGATCATTACATGTTTATAAAAAGGATGCTCTAAAATTTGAAAGTCTGAAAAAAGCAGATATTCAATCAAGAGCGCAATGGCTGAAAAATATTTCACGAGATCAATGAAAGTTCCAAAACGAAACATTCGATGATACAAAAGTCCAAACACGATCGGTCGTCGTCTTCTTTGAATTGTTGATTTTTTTCATATTTCTTTTTTATTCAAGGTTTTTTGTTAGTTTGAAAGTATGAAAAAAGTGCATACAATCAAAGTAAAAAATAAACCCTTTTTTATTTTCTTCGGAATGATTTCCTTTAGCCGATCGAGAAAGTCTTAAAACAAGACATTCTCGACATTTGCTTTTTTTCTTCTTCTTCTAAATCACGTAAATTCCTGAAATTCAAAATTTCACACGCCTAGTACATGTCATAATAAATTCAAAAACAAAATATTTTCCGATTACCGATTTCGAGAGCCAAATTTACACGCACATAAACAAAACAATCATCATCATATAAATGAATAAAACAAGATGAAAAATAGCACATTTATATTCTTAGCAAACTATTCTTACCACAAAAACCCATTGTTACCAATACATTACCAAAAAATTATTGTTGTTGTTTCTTCTTCATCTGTCCGAATTTCTTCATTCTTCATTTGCTTTAAAGCTGCCGCGCGTTATACACATATAATCATTGAAAAAATGAAAAACGCACATTATTTCAACGATTTATACATGTACATAGATATACACACGACATTTCACAAAGAGTAAAAAAAATAGGAAACTCTGTATGAAAATGTCGTGAAAACGCGTTTTTTAAAAGATGGAAAAAAAAAACAAAAAAAAAACAAGCATTTCCAAACGAAAAATCGTCTCGAACACGATTGCTCTTCACTTTGAGAGCAAAACTTGCATTCAAAGGAGCATATTGTATTCAAAATAAAAAATTTACCGTTCGTATTCAATCGCCAAGCAAAATAAATGCATGTCGATAAATCGCGATATCTTCTCTCTTCTCGATTGATTCTTCTTCGACATTTTCGTCTCACATCAACTTGCAGTCAAAAACCAAAAAAAAAAATAACAATAATAATAAAAAATAAAAATGAAAATGGGGTTGGGAGAAAATTCTTGACTGCAAGAGATGCCGTTATGGTCTTCCATTTTTCTGTCTATGTTACCTGTAGTCACTTGGGAAGAAACAATAGAAAATAAAAAAAAAAGCACAGAAATACATACGAAACAGTGTGTATACAATGTACAATATGTAAATAATATAATCCAGGCATAATATACCATGTTAATATTTTCCCTATATATATATATATATATATATATATATATAGATACACACACAATATATATGTATAGGATATTTGAATCGTTTTTAAAAAATATTTCTGTGTGCGACGTGTCATAAATATATGTAAAAAAATTGTTTGGTGTGTAAAAACTGCGTAGATATATGTATATTATATTATATATATATACACACATATGTATGTAAAGTATGCGTATATAATATATATAAATATTATTACGACAAAAAGCAATTTAAGTTATCAGATTATGTACACTTTGGGTTAGTACGAAAATAAATAATTAAAATAAATTTACAATTCATCGCATAATTCTTCAAGCACATACTTATAAACCGGCTATGTATACGTATACTAGATATAAGAGGCAGAAAGAATATGGACCGTTTTTCTGTTTCCCGAAATAAACTTTTTTCTTCAAGCCGGCATAACAATTGTGCTTAAAGAGAGGTGTCGTAGTAATTGTCATACAGTTCGGTATGTAAATGGTATAAGACTACCGAAAGAAGCAGTGCATGCAAGACAAATAGTAGTAGTGGTAGTAGTAGCAGTAGGTAGTAGTACGCGAAAGAAACAAAAAAAAAAAAAAAAAAGTTTAATGGCAACGTAACTAATTAGAATTTAACGCATGTCATTGCCAAGATGAAAGATCCGTGTATTATGGTCCGTGACAAAACAAAAAGAATGACAAGAAAAAAAAAGAAAAAAATCATACAAAGAGCCAAAACCCAAAAGTGATTACCAAATTTTTGGTTTCTATCATAATATATCACATAACTTTTATTATGTACAGTCTATCGACACAAGATGTGAATAATTCAGTTTCATTAACTGATACAAAGAATTGAACGGTTTCAATTTTATTTTGAAAAATAATTGAAGAAAAAATAATAAAAAATAAAATACAAACAATAACTGTTAAAAGTGACAAATGACTGTACATTTGTGAGAGTATGTGTATGTAAAAATATATTATCAAAATAATTCATAATAGTGAACTTTTTTGGTTCCGACATATTTTGAGTAGTTTCTTTTTTTTTTTTTTTTTCCTTTTCTATAAACTACTAAACACAAACACAACTACGGAAAGATTGATTCAATTTTTTTCTATATCGTGATTTATAGAAAAAGATTATACCAATTCATTTTTTTTAAAAACAAAGTGGATGCACATCCACTTTGTTTACTCATATTTTGCGTTTTCAGTAATATATTTTATATTTTTGACTACAAAGCTGCAGGCGACGTAGAGTAACTGGATTTATAAGCTACAAATACTGAATTAAATTACTCGAATAAAAGAAAAAATAACAGTATTTCCTCATACGGGAGTAATGGTACTCAAACGATTAACAATTCAAACTTTTTTGAATGAGAAATCCGAGAGCTCGCGTTATTACAAATATTAAATAAGCTGGATTATTGTACTGACAAACCTATAATAATTAAAATAACAAATTCTCCAATTGTTTTCTTTTTTTTTTTTTTTTTTTTCCCATTTTGATTTGATTTTATATAGGAAAAAAATTAACAGAAAATTGAAGTATTTTCATTTCAATTTGCAGGCCAATTCGAAGTTCTATTCAAGGTAACGAGTCTCTGATTTTTATACAAAAGAAAAGTAAAACGACCATTCCAATCAATGCGAGCACTCAATAAATTGTCTTTCTTTGGATTCAAGAATTTCTTGTCTCTAGAAAAATGCACACCGACAAATCTGGTTTAACAGCCTACATACATGTAATACACAATGGACTTCCATATATTATTTACGTGAATAATGATTACGATAATTCTTATAATGAAAATACCAATAAAAAAAAGCTAGCATTGACAAAGAGGTCGCTCCTCTCTCTCCGAAGTTACCTTGCCTCCCACGTTGTGATCACTATAATTAGTGACCTCCTAAGTATGAAAAAAAAAATATATACCTATTTATCGATCAACTCAATCCTAACTGTGAAACAATTGCATCGCAGTATGCAAAAAGTAGTACACGTACTGAAAAATTTATTTAAATAGTCACACCTACGAGTAAAGAAATGAAGAAAGTTAACCTCAAATTTTGATTGAGTCTATTTATGGTCTTGAATTTTGCACAGCAATATCTAATCGAAGTTATCAAAACTTTGTGATGACATCATGTGAACACCAAAAGAAAAAGAAAATCTAAGAAAAATAACAGTAAAGATTAACCTACATCATCGCACGGTTCGTCGATACAAAAATATAATTGGATGTACGAGTCTATGACCAAATTAGATTCGGTCGATGAATCCTCGGCAGCATCTGGATCTGATGAGGGTTTTATATGATAGGAGAGAGAGGTAATTAATATTAATATTATTATTAAAAAAAAAAGAAAAAAAAAAACAACATGGTTGCGGACGTTGCAGCAAAGCCAATGATGTATAAAACTGTGGCCCGTATAATTTTTCTTTTCTTCTCTTTTCTACCCTGTGATATCATATTCTAAACTTTACATAAACGACTTTTTAAATAATAATAAACAAACTGCAGTTTCAAACAGAAGGGAACCGAGAAAAAAAGTTAAGAAGCTACTGAACCAACCGTACCCTGACAAAAGAAAGCTCTCTCAGAGACTGTGCTACTCTTGAACATATTTTACAAACGTCGCTCTAGGTCGCCCAGCAGCCAAAGAAAAATTGGTCTGATCCACCTGCGCAATGGGCACTGTATATTGCAGAAAAACATCATACGAAAGCTATTTAAAATTATGTGCCTATAAGACGAGATTTGTCTGCGAATATTCGTCAAATTTTCACTTATTTGACAAAAATCATTACTTCATAACTTGTACAATATGTACCGAAAACCGTAATAACAGTTGAACGATCAATATTCTGAAAGTTTTTCCATTGCGTTTTGTTCTTGATTTTCATTCTTTGATTTTCGATCCACGAACAATGAATTTTCATTTCTCGCTTATAAGCACACGTAAAAACTATAGAATCGAACGGCGCTCATTGGTTAGAAATTCAAACTAGAAATTGAAAAGAAGCTGAAGAAACGGTCTTCAATAAATTTATCCGGTAGAAATAAGATGATACTGAGAAATATGTCGACAGCTGACACAAAAAAGTTGTAGGAAAATTAATAAGAATAAATCAATAGATATTCATTAATAATTAACAATTTGGATGTAATACAATAAGGAATATTGAGCGCCGGTTGCGTAACTTATCAATTCCATAAATGGACGATTGTTGTTAATTTTAAAATTGATCTAACGGACGAAACCAGTGCCGATTGTTACGGTGGTCAGATGCAAATGTAATTGGCAAATTTCAGCCTACCTTGTGAGTCTCGGTGGGCCTGGGCGGCCTCCTGGGCTGCAAGAAAGACCTCGTCGGTTGTGCCGGGGGTGCCACCAACCGCCCCTACGACACCCCCCGCATTACTCCGATCGCCAGTAACGTGCCACGAAGCAAGACCTGAGTAAACAAAAAGTAGAGAATGTTTCGGTAAATAAAAAATAAAATAAATACAAAGATGATAAAAATGTATACTTATATATAAAACAAAAATGGTATCGGCTGACAAATATAATATCCAATTGAAATTTATGTTTATTACAGTCACATTTGGTTATCATTTGAAACTTTTTTCTGGTACAACAATAATAATCATAATAATAATGATAATACTGACAGGTGACAATATCTATACACATCACAATTTTTAATCGACTTAAGTGTACAAGTCTATACAGATAAACAACAGAGAGAAAAGTTTGCTGATACCGCTCAGATTTTTAATCCACACTATTCGGGGTTGGGTAATTATTTGAGCCCATAACAATTAAAACATGCATATTTATCTTGAAATTTGTGCGGTGAATGAGAGAAAAAAAAGTAATGTTGAGATAATTTTATATCGATAGGTACAACATCTCATCTCAAACATCATCTTTAATATCAGTGCCATTCATTTCCAACATTTTAAACGGAGCCCTATTTCCTACTCTGAACCCATTTCTCAGGTTGGCGCCATCGCCTTCTTACGACGTTCAATTTTTTCAGGTAAAATTGTAAAGTCGATCGATTTATTCCATACATTTCGGATGCCTGGGTTGTACTAACGCCTTGTTGCAATATTGCATCCAATGACATTTTTACTGAGTCTAAGCTATACTTTCTGCCTTGTTTGCTAGCTAGAGACCTTAGCAACGCGCCTACATCAACGTCGGGACGTGGTCGTCGGAGGTTTGACCCTTTTTTATAATCAAGGAAATGCGTTGCCCAAAGGGCGCCGCCCGAATCCCCGGTTGATCGAACCGGCATGTCCGCCCCCCCACCTGTAACGAGGAAACCGAAGCTAGTGTCCGCTGATATTAATTCGTCCCGTTAAAATAAAAATAAATGTTTGAAAAAAAAAAAGGAACAGAAATCTAACACAACTGGCATACAGGTGCCACTTATTGAATAGAAAATAACAAAATCTTGACATGACACAATCAAACATTATCACATAATTTAGTAGAAAGTGATAAGGAAATTTTTTACTCAAACTGGAGTCAAGGAGAAGGGAAGCTGAAGGAAAAACATTCATTTCATCTCGCCAAAAATATATCGCAATAGGTTCAGCACCACGTACAAAACCATCAACGGATTTCCTCATTTGCAGATTACATTCGATATACCAGTCACGTCCTGTAAGCTATCTAGCTGCTGGAAGCAAATTTTCAAGTATCGACGAAAAATTTTATTTTAAACTTAGTAATCCTATAAACTGGAAAAAGTCTACAAAGGGTTAACAAATGCGGTAATTAGAATTGAAGAACTTTGAAATAAAAATCTGAGCGTTTCGAAAACATCTGTGGACGAAAAGCGCTTCTGAAACCGCCAATTTCGTCTACTTTTCCATTGCTTATCTGTTCATGGGTCAAGTTGCAAGATGACCTTAAAACTTTCGCGTAAAGAAACTATTTTTGTCATTAATATGCGTTGAAATTGATCCAGCACTTGATTAAGAGTCAAACGTAATACAAAACCAAAACTCGACTACTCAGTCACAAATCTGCTACATCCATGAAAATAAATAAATCAAAATAAAGGCATTCTTGTACTTACCAGGGTGTTGGTTGGGATCGTGGGACGGGCCGGCTCTAGGGTTATCTTGTTCCATTTCATTGAGGTCATTCATATCGTCATCGAGTGTTAGGTCTTCAACACTCTCCTCCGGATCCTCCAGGTACTCTGACTTTGGCTCTATTAAGTTGTCATTGGGCTCTGGTTTTTCGATTGGCATCTGTGGTTGATAAATTTAAAGTTAAAAACAAGAATCACAACCATAGATATCGAGATTACAAGCTTGAAAATGACTGTTTTTTGTTTTTCTTGTATCTGTCTCGTACCGTTTCCACCCTGGATAGTTACAATTACAAAACTAACCAGGAGGATAGAAGCACGATTTTAATCTACCAACGAAGCGAAAGAAGTCTAGCTAGTTCCGCTACCTTCCATTATGCGCTGGCATATAGCTAATAATTACTAACAAAATCTCTTGATTAACAGCCTATAAATGAACAATTTTTAATGGGCCATGAAATTTTGATCCGTTTAAAGTAACGTCAAAGTTTGGGCCGAAGATCTGGTTTTGTAATGTAAACCAAAATAAAACCAACCTGTAGCATCTCATCCGCAGGTTTGGTCAATTGTTGCATGAGAGCTGACCGTCCGAGAGAGTCCGTAGGGTCGGCATGAACTTTCTCGTCTGCCACCGGCGCTATACCGAGCGCTGGAACACCCATTGAGTGAGGCAGATCACTGGAATTCGATGCTTCGTGATTTTCAACAGAGTTATCGTCACCAATACTTCTTCTCCTTAATTTTTTTCTTTTCCTCAATGACGTTGGGCTGAGGGAGCCTTCCCTAATAGCAAAAAATAAGAAATTCGGAAGTTGAACAAGGCGAGATATTTGATGTTTTACACTTAATACTGTTGCAAAGGTTTTAATTTTCCAACAAATGAAAGTTTTTATTCACCTGGAGGATAGCCCTCTCGAAATTTGTGGGCTGGCAGAGTCTTCGGGTAAATCGACGGATGTCTGCGATAGACTCTGCCTAGGAACTTTGCTGTTCTTTTCAATAGTAAGACCGGAAGACGGATGTGGAATGTCTAACGACTGTGCTGTGGATTGTGACGCAACCTTTTGTTGCCTCTGGTCTGTTTTACTGTTACAGCTGCTGCCACTTTTACTTTCTGAGAGTCCCTTTATTTGAAGAGACTCAGCAGCTTTCAGAAGCGCTGCCAATTGGTCTTGGGAGATGTTAACTTCTCCCCTGTACATATAGTCCATCATGGCTTTGAGCTCTTTGAATTTTACATCTTTGAGTATGAAAACTGGGTGCTTGTCATAGTGTTCGCTGAGGAGGCCCTGGAAAACAAAATAAAAAATCATTAATTTTCAATTTTCAATAGAATCCAAATGAAAACTATTGACTGAAAAATGTGTAAATGAGGTCATGCACTTTCGAGTATTTGAAAAAAGGGTGTGCAAAATATCAGGATTGATGACTACTAGTAGTATAAGGGACAGGGCATCAGTGTTGAATAATTTTCTGGTGAAACAAGTAAGCATGTCCCAGGCAAGTAGAGTGCCCTGGAAATCCGCCATTTTGCTTTCCCTGTATTGATCAGGAGGCAAGAGGGGATCAAACTCTAGCTAGCTCTGTTCTCCCCTCCCTGAATTCCACCCACCAAACCCCCTTGCTATGGTCTACAGTAGCTAACTGTGGCAGGCAACGGCAGCAGCAGCCATCTTGTTTCAACATCAACCTCTATTTGGTATTGATTATACCGCTATGGCCATCTCCCCAATGTGTATGTATCGCATACATAAATGAAATTCAGAGAACATGGCAATGGCAATTCATTCTCTTATCAAATGAAAATGCTTCTAGTTTCTTGTACTTTTCCCCTTCTTTCTTACAGCAAATATGTCCACTTCTACTAGAGCTTATCTCTGAGCAATGAGGGTTGAGCACATAGCACAGAGTGACATGTGAGGAAAAGTGATAACAAAATACACGTGGACTTGCTGATAACATGATCAAATCAACTATGTTCAGTCAGCCGAGTGATAGAATATGATCTTTATGCTCACCTCAAAGTAAGGACTGCACGCGGAGAGGACCACTTTGTGGGCCTTTAAATATTTCCCCTCCGCCGCCAAAGTGCAGTCGACTAATGTGCCGCTTTCCAGAAGTGTGTCGAAGTTCTGGATTAATGTGCTTTGGTGGTTGTTCCATCTAAGGCAGAACTGTTGATCGTCTTCCATCGTTGCGTTTTTGTCTTTCGTTTATTTCCTTCTATATTTACAGGAAATAGAGAACACAGCCGATATTTTTAAATGATCCTCTATTTTTTTCTTGTTGGTTGGTGAATTCCTGATTTAATCGATTCTTTACACCGTCCCTCCATTTAACAGTCATATTACTAATATCGGTGATGATAACGAAAATAATTCACATTTCGATTATCATTACTTGAAGCCCAATATACGGAAATGAGATACAACAATGGAATGAACCCAGATGAAATTACTTCAGAAAGGAAAATTTAATCACAGAGATTTTTTGGAGGAAAATTAATAATTCGTTCAAGCTAGGCTACTAAGCTTCCAAAATGGCTGTGTGATGCAAGCGCGTCCGCCTGGCCTTTTCCTTTGTGCGTATCGTACCGTACGTCTGTCCTAACGGTAACTCAACTCGCTTTGGGTTGGTGGGATTTTGGTTGTGGCAGACGTCGACGACGACGACGATAAAACCGACTATGCCTATGCCTTGCAGATGGAAACGAATCGCTGAAATCAGTTACTGCGCAGCCGCTAAGTTTAACCCAAAAGAGACAGACGTCGCGACGCTACTCCGCGCCGGCGCGGCTTCCTCGCCAGGTGCGGTGGCAGCTAACACGTATTGTGATAATTTCACCTATGGGTAAGACATGTGTGTGAACAAGGCCGGATGCTTCCAAGATCCTAAAAAAATTACGATCAATTTTGTTGATCACTGATTTCGAGTACCAAATAAGCTAAGAGAGCGACGTGAGAGTTAAAGATGCTCTCTAGGTATTGATTTCATTCAATTGCTCGTACCCGGTAAACAGCCTAATTTGAGAAAATAGCGATACAAATTAAAAAAAAATTCAATGTGGAAACTAGAAAACCACAGCAGTTTGGATTTGATGATCGGGGAATGAAAGTTCAATGCCGCCCGGGAAAAAGCCGGGATGATAATTTAAATTTGAATAAACGACCCGAGCCGACGCATGAAAGCGGTAAATGGAAAAAAAAAAACAACAACTGAAGAACGGGTTTCATGAAACGTCAACAGTCGCGGGGATTATTAACCTTGATATCGATTGCCGGCGCCGGTGATAATCTGACGCATTATGAAAGCAATTAAGGATATTATCCAAGTCTATGATGATCACATAATTACGGTAAGTGAACTGAGGGGGAGGGGGGGTCTCCTTTTGTTCAAGACTGAAATTCAAACGTTACTCAATATATCTTTCGATATTATCACAACAGCTAATAAAGTGACGCAACCGAGCGGCTCATCATCATCGTAGCCGTACAACCAACTGCACGGCAATGTGCGAAGCATAAACAAAAATTGTTTACAAATGACAGTTGCGCTTTAAAATCGACCAACTTTTTTCTCATCACGTATAAATTACTATCCCAAGTCGGCCATAGAACTTTCAAATAAACGAGTAATCATAAATATTTACTAATAGTAATCATCAGTAGCTTAATTCGTCTTGAAAAATCTTATTAGAAGCCCTTGTTGGTTTGTTCTGAATGGAAAATTAATGAAGATGGCGTAATGTTCATTTGATCTCTGGTACTTCATTCTTTTTTATCTGTTTTCTATTCTCATTTTACAGCTGCCTCAATTTCTCGGTAAGCAAAAACGTAGCCCGAGGCAACGGCGAATGAAAGGGGCCGAGGTTTCAGTTTTCCCCCCGTCCCCCTGTCCGAGACGGGGCCGGTGAGAACGCGCAATGGCCGACTTTGCGGAGTTGCTCAGTCAAAATGGCGAAAACTCTGAAAATGTTGTTTGGAAAATTTCGTATACCTTTGGGGAAAAAGGTTGAAAAGTGGTGAGATATTACTTTGCCCATAACAGCGAGTGGTGTTCATCGTTGAACGAGGCTTTATAAAATGTTGAAAACTTTTCCGGAAAAGTTAAAACCATTTCCATTTAGATTGACGCCAGAGGTCCCGGAGACCACCGCCTTTTAGGGTATTTCACAATGTTGCATCCCATTTTCCGTATGAAAAATCATATTTAAATGATTATATGAAAAAAAAATTCTATTCCTAACACCAACGGTTTAATAATAAGTAATTATAAATATGTACTCACATGGCTTGGCACAATCTAATATCACAACAATAAAAATTCTAATGAAAACTAAGCGTCCGTCCGTCCTCAGCGTGCACTACCCGCCAGCGCGCTTACTTTTTACACAATGGCCGTATAACTACGTGGTAACGATCGGAGAACCCAGTGAATCGGGGCAACCGGGTTGCACGGAATTCCCAGTTTCCTTTTAGGGGACGCGGCGCAGAAGCAGGAAAATTGTATAACTGCGCAGCGTTTGACTCGAGTAGTGGGGATGAAACTAGAAGAAATTTAAAGAGCTTTCTATAGTTTCAGGGGCGGAGATGCGCTGTTGAAGCTGCGCGTAATGTACCATGGGCCTCCAAGTCACGGAGTTTCCGTTCAGGATCCGTTTCACCAATTCCAACAACCGCAGTCAGCCGCTGCTAGAAGCCACCGCTGCCGTCGCGCCGCTCTCGAGTCTCGGGCTATGGGTAGGTAGATCGGAGGAGCAGAGGAGCGGCGAAATGAGAGGAGAGTAAGTAGGAGAAGTGGAAAGCCGGGAAGAGAGAGCAGCGAAGAATTGGGATCCACAACAAAATCGCTTAATCGTTTTGCGCCGCCGTCCGCTACGCTTCGTACCCTACCTACCCATCCGATATACACTCTACACTATACAATCCACGAAGACGCGCGCGTAGATAAATAGCAGGCAAGAAAAGGGTTAATAACGGAGTATTACTGCATTTATTCCGAAGGGATTTTCAACTGTAATACAACCTACTGCAACGTTCTGACTATCAAACGGTGAGTGACAGACATAAAATAACTAAATAGATCACCGAGTTCATCCATTCCATGCAAACTAATAAGTGACAGCTCGTAAGACCCACACCACCGTAATTCAAATTCACGGCAGAATATACCGCGAGTTTCCTTTTTCTTTCTTTTATTCCTATTCCCAGTATCACGATTTTATCGAATACCCTTCAATATACTAAAATCACATATCGTTAAGAGCTGTCACTTCATTTTTACCGCCATCAAAATAGTTCAAACATACAGTGACAGCTGCAATATCCTTATCGATGTTTTTCCAAATAATAAAAATTGTCATCGTTGTGTCGCTATAGAAACTTTAACTATATTATAAAGTATTTACCTGTAATTGCACTACTTTAGATAATAACATATTCACAACTGTCAGATCAGTAAGACTCATTCGCCAAGTTTACTGGTAAATGAATCGACAAAATTGGATGAAATCATGTTAGAAACTTTCGAAAATATTAACAAAAGATGACCGGCTGTCATTCGATGAGTGTCAATGATAAATGTGCGTGTAAAACGTATACTACGGAATGTCGATCGGTGATAATATGCTGTGGTAATAGACTTTTTGTACATACTTATTTTTCACTCCTTTCTTGTGATTCTCAACATTCCAATCACCTTCATTATTTCAATGATATTTTCCCTGGCGAAGTTTTTCAGAGTCTGCCAATTTGCCAAATATTGTCCACGTGTGTCATGAAATAGTACTTATATTTACCTACGGTATTTAGAGTTGCTATTGAGGATTAACTACAAACGATTCTACTCATAATTAGAAATTTTGTAAATATTTCCCTCCAAGCTTTTCAAATCCATGTCATAGGTCATGGAAACGCAATGTTTATTCGTCTAGTATATCCACGTATATTTTTCGCGAATTACCTACTGCACCGGAGTTTTAATTTTACCGATTTTGTTTTTGCTTTTTGCTTCGCATTTTCCTCACCTAAATCCATATAATACATACATACATAGGAGCACCGCGTGCTCAACGGCTGCTTATACAGTGATAAAGAGAAATGCGGTTGCCTTTGCTGCTGTTGCTGCTGTTGCTAGAAAGCAGGTCTTGTCCGAATCTAGGCCATCACCCTACAAACGCACACATTCTACAGAATTTTACTGTTCTTTCTTTTCTCTCTCTCTGTTTCTCTTTCTTTCTTTTTCTCCCTCTTTCACATAGAATGTAGCCTTCGTGATATATACATGTACACATCTCTGTATACATCTGTTTTTAGCCGAGCAATTCTTTTCTATACATACGTATAGCTATACGAAAGACAATATCGAAATATTTTTTGCAACCTTGTATACGAGATCACTTTAATTTTTGCTATTCGACTAGCAAAAATCAAATTCCATGCAAACTCTATTGGTGCACCGATCTATGCATGCAGGAATGGTATAAACGACAGAAAAACGACTAGAAAGGGAGATAGGAGAGAGATAGAGAGAGCTGAATATAAGAAATGAAAAAAGTGAGCCGAATTATGATCGATGGAAAGGAGAGCAAGAACGCGCTCGAGATAGATCTCTGCGAGAAAAGTATGCCTTTCCAATCCAATTGAATCCAATCTCGCGTTTGTATGTTCCTCTTCCATTGTTGTGTACTCTTTGTCCTCTTTTCGGGGTTTCCCCCTCTTTTCACTCTTCCATACTCCCTTTTCCCATACGAGATTTATTCTTTTTGTTATTTTCTTGTACTATTCTCGCCAGCTCCTTGCTTATCATAAATTTAAGGAGAATTTATAGGCATGCGAATTACAATTCTTCCCTCAACTTTCTTCTATTAGTTTTTTCCATTCATATATTCATTTTTATTTCATTTTTTCCAAACGTATTTTATAACCTTCCTAGTTCTTGCAACCCCTCAGAAGATCCTGCAGGTTTCATAGAGTAGTCTCCACACTTCTTGAAGGTCCTGACTCATAACATCGTCTCGTTTATTCTCAGTTTCTCTCCCCCTATGTATGTATATCTATATATTCATCCTTCTTGGTTTTCTTCTAGTTCTTCTACCACCAGCAACGCAGTATAACCAGCTTTCCTTTTTGTTTCTTCTTCTTCTTCTTCTTCTTCTCCTTCTTCTTCTTTCAGCGTACATCCTGCCCATCAAACAGTCTTCTTATACTCGTACAAGATACATTGACTGTTTTTTTTTTTTGTTGCTTTTTCTGTTCTTTTACCTTCTCCCTCTTATTTTCTTCTATCTCTGCAGACCCTCCATTTCATCTGATCCCGTCGCCTCCCTTTTCCCCACTCTCTTTTTTTTCATGTTATCGTATACTTCTTCGTTTCTTCTCTCGTATGGTTATATACTCAGGTTTTTCTTTTATATAGCTGCCTATGTACATACATACATATATCGCGCAGCAGCGGTATCTTCGCGAAGTCGCTTATATCCATTGCTTTTTATTATTATTATTATTATTATTATTATTATTATTATTATTTTCGTTGTTTTTTTTTCCTTCTTCTTTCTTTAATTATTATTATCATCATTTTTTTTCCCAGTTTCGTTTCCGTTTTTCTTTTTCTTCTTGAGTTCGTTCTACCCTTATATACTTGTTTATATATATGTATATATATATATATACTACATACCGTTTTCCCCTGCTGATCCTCGGTGGCAAAGCGTCGTCATACTTCCTCTCTGCTTCCTCCTCCCCTCCTTTCCTCCTTCCTTTCCTTCTTTCCGACCCTCTCTCCGTCTCCTGGTCTCTTTTTCCTCTTCCCCTTCTCTTGATGTCCTCGTTTTTCTCTCTCACACTTCCCTTTCGCTACTTACTCCTTACCCCCCAATCCTCTTTTCACTCCTCCATACCTTCTGCATCGTCCATTCTCTCTCTTTCTACATACACATAGTCTACTTCTACCTTCTACTAACCCCCCCCCCCCCCCTCCTTTTCCCCTTATCTAGAAGTTTCTCATTGTCTGAAATAACCATCTGTCTGCTCTTTTTCATCCCCCTTCGTGAACGAAGGAAGAAGGGCGATTTATTTCCCAGCGCTGTATTTTTTGTTTCTGTTCTTTTCTGTACTTTTACCTATGTATGTAATTTATATGTACGTATAGATAATCTATGACCAGCAAGTATAATGATTGTAATGATAGTCGTTACATTCTATTATATATTTTGAATATGTTCTTGTTAGATAAACAAAAAAAAAGAGAAAGAATTGAAAAAAGAAAAAAGAAAAAAATAGTAATATAAAATAAATAAAAAATAATAGCCGGTTGCCAAGAATCGCGTTTATAAAACCTAAAACTTTGATATAGATATATATAGACATGTACCCAGCTGTATATAGGTGTACAGTTGTTTTTTTTTTTTTTGTTCTTCTTTTTTAAATGTAAGGGTTGTAGAGAAAACTTGCGCACCGGGTATATAAGTATGAGGGAAAAAGTTTACTCAAAGTCCCGACTAAGTCCGGGTAGGGGTGGAGGTGGAGGTGGAGGTGGTAGTAGTGGTGGTGCTATAAGGGAAAGAAAAGGAAAAGGAATGGGAATGAGTGGAAATAGAAATAGGGATGGGGTGAAGAAAAAGGGAGGAAATTGCAAGGGTGGTGGGATGAGGAAAAAAGGAGATACCAATACCTACTCACTATATAAAGTAGGCATATGGATATGCACTGTGTATGTATATACATTTCTTACACACATACACGAGCACATATATGAGTACATAATATACATATGTGTACCTTGTCGCTTCAGGAAATACGTTTCTCTTCCGGCCTACGATGATATCTATGTACACATATTATGTACATAATACGTATGCTGCATTTATTCATTCACATATTTATGTACGTACTTCTGCTTATCGCGCCTTTACATATACATCATGTACATACGTATGTACGATCGGATGATAATAATATTTTCTCGATGAATTTCAGGGATGCTTGAAAAAAATTTGTTTATACACACATACGTGCTCATTGGTGGTTCGCTCGCAAACAGTAATGATGTGTCACGCGAGCAGAATAATTTTTTTTTTCCTTTTTTCTGTTTTCTTTTTTTTTCTTTCATTTCATTCAATTTTCATCGGAGAGGATTTTATCCAATCGTATACGTATACATAGATACACCTATACGTACATAAATTCTTTATAAAAACCGCGATGTTCTCAATTTCCTTTAAGTTTTTACCGTAAGGTATAACAGTAACGGCATACCTACCGAATACATGATGTTACTAACATCCCTGTCCTGTCTCTATGTAAAATGTGTTTTTATATCTATCTCTGTCTTCTCATCCTCATCCTCTTCCTCTGCCCACTATCGCTGATCACTCCGTTCATCTATAATTCTGAGATCTTTGTTACTTGTTTTTTTCATTCATCAATTTTATCTGTTCTATTTTATTTTGCTCCCTTCTATTCTTTGTGGGCTTTTTATTTTTCCTTCTCTTTTTATTTACTGCTACACTACACATGTACCGCGCGACCTGCAATTTTATGTAGTAGTTTATATGTACACGTGTGTATCTATGTATGGATATTATATATAACTGTGTTCGTATAAGAAAGCTGAACTCTTTCTTCTTTAACTTTGGGCGATTCTGCAGAAAGAGAAAGAAAAATGGCGGAAACTGAGGGAAAGGGGAGGTGAAGCTAGGTAGAAGGCGGAGGAGGAGTGCCGTGAAATCTTTAAAGGTATACATATACATAGGTATATATATACGAATCGAGTTGAGGAAAAGAAGCGCGGAGAGAAGCACCAGCACCAGCACCGGCAGCAGTTCGCGTAGTCGTCGGGCGGTAGAGAGTTTTGTGCTGGGGCACGTCAATAACGTTGGAAAAACGTAAAAAGCCGCATGAGAGAAGTATAGGAAGGGGATATAGAAGGGAATGGAGAGAAGAGCTGAAAAGAGGGCATAAGAAAGACTCGCGAAGAGAGGAGGTTACAGGATGAGGCAAGGGGGGAAAAGGGGAACTAGAGAGGAAAGAGGAGAACGTAAAAGCGATGAGGCAAATATACGTAGTTTCTAGAGATGGAGAGGGACCAAGGGAAATGAAAGAAAGAAAGAAAGAAAGGAAGGAAGAAAGATAAAAAAGAGAGAGAGAGAGAGAAAGATAAAAAGAGCGATCGAAAGAGTCGGAGGGCGGGAGGGAGAGGAAACGAGCGAAAGAGCTCTGCAGAGCGGGGAGAGAATCCGAGAAGACGACGTCGAGGCGAAGGAGAAACCCAAAGGAAAAAACGGGGTCGGATAAAATGAGAGAGAGAAAGATAAAGGATAAAGTGAAAGAGAGAGATATAGATAGATCTCGCAAGTTCCTCTAATTCTCTCTCTGATCATGGTAAATGCAAGAAGAGTGAGTGAGATAGAGAATGCGAGATTGGAAAAGAAAAAAAAAGAAAGGGAATGAAAAAACAAAAAAAGAAAGAAAGAAAAAATACAAATAAAAAAAAAAAAAAAATAGAAACGACAAGAAAAATTGAGATGAATTGAAGAAGGGAGTCTTGAAAGGAAAAGAGATGGCACTCCCCGTCCTTTTAGGGGTGAATAAAACCCGTCTGAAATGGTCAAATGTGAAACGTATGAATAGAATATATGTATGTATATAACACGTATAGGTGTATTTATTACGCACGTGTGTATTTACAATCATTCTATATCCATCCACCCTATATACATATATAAGGACATCGGTGTCGTCATCTCGTGTGAACTGGCATGGAATAATTATTTTTATTATTGTTGTTTTTGATATAATTGTGATTCGTTGTTTGTTTTTCTTCTCTTTCTCTATCTTTCTAAATACCCGAGTATGTATATGGCTAGAGAAAATGTTATGCGTGAATTGATGTGCAGCACGAGTTTCATCGCCTGCACCATCCAACGATATTAATAATTATACTTACATATTCGTGTGTATGATTTTCTTATCACTTTTATGTACATGTATGTATTATATCTTATTTTATATATTATGATAATTGTGGTTTGAACGTTTTCTCCAAAACCACATTTGAAAAAGAAAAAGAAAAAGAAATAAATAAAAATAGTTTTTTCTCTTTTTTTTTTCAATTGTAGTTATTAATAATTTTTTTCACACTTTTTTTTACAATTGATTTTGTCATACCTATAATAATTGGAAATTGCTTATAGCGATTGTATTCTTCATATATTGCAATGAGGTGTTATCACTGATTATCAGAATCTTGGACATGACAAGCAGGTAACCCAATTTAAAAGATATCGTTGCGTTTGATGGCATGAGGTGGAAAGAAAATGATCATCATTTTATCATCGTTTACTTACACTTGTGTTATACCTTACATTAGATACGTTCTGGATATACCTATACATAAACGTATTATTTATATGTATATCCATACATGCCAACCTTCTTTTTTTTCAAACGTTGATATGGGAAGGAGAACCTCGGAGAACTCCTCCTCCTTCGCATCTATCTATCTACTTCATACCTATACCCGTTACACACTGGTTTTAGATTTTGTTATCGCCACGTCTAAGCACCTGATAAAACTACGTATGCCTACGGACAGATAACGCAAATAGCCGTATAAAGAGTTACATAGATAGGAAGATAAACCACAGTGCAGAGAACAGGTGAAGTAACCACCTAGACTTATACTCTAGACCAACGCCCATCTTTCTTCTTTTTGTTTTCATTTCCTTTTTGTTTTGTTTTTCATCAAGCTCTTTCCTTCTGAATTCAATTATCATTCGTTTTACCGTCCAATTCGTTGAGTTATTCCAATCGATTTTGTCATTTGTTTAGGATAGATCGCGACATAGACCATGTAATTCGTTTTATTCTATATCTACTTCTTTTTTTCTACATTTTACTTGTTATCTGTGGGAATAGAAAAATATCAAGCCGCGAATGGTTGCTTATTTCTTTTTTTACCGAATTCAAAATCGTTACTCCGCCACGTTGCTAGAGTGGTAAAAGTCGAAGATTATTGAATCATTCAATCTAATTGTAAGTGAGGAAAAAAAAACTGTGTTAGTTGGATGTATTTATAATGCAGGACAGAAATTGGGGAACTCATTACAGGTATTATCATAATTATAAAACAAAAAAAAGTTGTGACAATTCGAAAGTATAAATATTGACAATCTTGTTAATGGATATTTATTTATTTTTGTTGCAGTGGAGGGATGGCGGGGCAGCACTACTGCCTTCGCTGGAACAATTACCAGTCGAATATGACATCAGTTTTTCATCAACTTCTCCAAACAGAAGCATTTGTCGATGTTACATTGGCCTGTAACGAAGCTTCTCTAAAAGCTCACAAGGTACGTTAATAAGAGAAGGGAGAACGGAAAGAACGAATTAGTTTCAATAAAATCAGAATTCATCGTGAAATAAAAGAAGAAAAAAAATTGATATCGATGCGCACATATTGAGCTCAATTTGTTGTATTAAATTGCTCTATTTTCGTTTTTCTGTTGCCAGGTTGTACTGTCGGCGTGTAGTTCGTATTTTCAAAAGTTATTACTTTCGAATCCATGCAAACATCCGACAATCATCATGCCGCAGGACGTGTGTTTCACCGATCTTAAATTCATCATTGAATTTGTGTACAAGGGTGAAATAGACGTGTCGCAAGCTGAACTTCAGGTAAATTTTTCATCATATTAAATTAAACATCGAATAATTTTCGTTTCATTTTATAGAAATATTGTAACTATTTTCGATTGTGGCGCATATTGCCGGAAGTTGCAAAGAACGCTATTTATTTATTGATCACATGTAACTCGAGCTGTGATTTTTGTTTGTTTCTTGTTTACCTGTTGTTCTTACCGGCTACAGATTCCTGCTCTGTTACAGCATCCCTACTATTACCGAAACAGGATCTCTTAGTAACCGACAAATTTACCGGAAGTTGGAAGTTGGGGGGGTTGTAGTTTCCGTTTTACCGACCATTTTTACACGATCTGATTTACAATTTTTATTTTCTTTCACACGGTATACCATCGGAACATCCGGATACATGTATGTATTTCACGCTTTCCAATTTTTACTCTTATTCTTACCGAATCAAGGTTCTAACCTGAATCGAGATTAAGATACGCGTGAAATATCAACTAAAATTAAATCCCACCACGCCCGGTCTTTCAACCTTGATTTTAAGACAAATTTCACACGATCAATTGTTCTTGCAATCAATGAGCATATTTTAAAAAGTCTTTTCAAATAATACCTAAACTTCAATATTTATTATCTCCCTTCGAATCGATGATAAAGATTTAACATCGTATAGTTTCCAGGGTTCGTAGGCGTCCAATCAAAATGAAATGAACATATCGATTAATTAACCCCCACAAGGGGCGGCTTCCGCCTCCTGCATCATCCCCTCCCTCATCCACCCTTCCTCATGCGGGATATATTCCCTCCAGACTTCCGTATATACGTATATACATAGATATGGTTACACCGATTTTCATCGTCGTGTGATCATGCGCTCAGTGTCCACGTTATACGTATATAGGTAATGCAACACCAAAGTACATCGACCTTGATTGAATGAAAAGCCCGTTTTCGCTCAGATTTCGTCTATAAAATTTATAAATTCTTAATCAAGCTGCACGACGTTAGCCCTATTCGAAAAATCTTCAAAATTCGTAATACCCCGGCATCATGTCATGCATACAATCACAGACGAGATAATAACATTCAATTTTTCTTTGGAAAAAAAAAAATCTAATACATCGGTAAAAATAATCCTCCCACTTTCCTCTTTGCGCCTGGATGGCTTCAAAAAAACTGAATAATTAAAAAAATAATGTTCTTTTTTGTTTCTGTTTACTTATTCTTTTCCGCGACTGTACCATCTCGTAGCAGCAGCAGCAAACTTCGCGTAACCATTATATATATCTGTAGTATAGGTACGTGTATGTTTTTGTGTGTTTGTGCGTTTTGAATGTGCAACGTGAATACATCAGACACATACTTATAGGTATTACAAGTGTATAGGTTTTAAACCCGAGTGCGTACCGGTAGCAGCCGACCAGAGGAGCCGCAGAATCCCTTTGTCCGCCGCGCAAACTCTGGCATCAGAGCTCGTGAATTTATTTTCTCTCTCACTTCATCATTTATTTCATATAAAGCTACTATCTTTTTCTCACCAATGCCTCTTGAGTTCAGGCTCGTGACACAATGTGGGTGGTGATAGCAATGGTATATTCGTCTTTTTTTTCTTTTTTTTTTTTTCACTTCGAAACGTCATCTTTTTTCTCTCTCTTTATCGTCATTGTCATTATCATTGTATTTATTTTGTCTCACCTGAGACGGGATCATTCTTCTCTTTCTCCTATAGACAATCTCTGCTCTATTTTATTTTCGTCTTAAATCATTGATATGAGGTGGCGGTACATAGTATGCCTATTGCTATGTATATTCTCACCCGTATGCCGTGTTCGTTGATCTTTCTTTATTATTCTTTCTTTTACTTTCTCGCATATTTGGTAATATCCCATCCTCGTTCTACAGGTGCAAGTGTAGAGTATTTTATACAAGATGAAAAGAGATGAATATGGAAAATTTGAGAAGGGGAACTAACCTGCGGACGCGCCCTCTCTCCTCTCCTCTCTTCTCTCTTCTCTTCTCTTTGTCTGGCGACCACGCCGACGACGACGATCGCCGTCGACGTCATGCGTGCGTCGTCGCTTTCTATGTGTACGCCTCATCGATCATCTCTGTCGCGCATACCTTCCTATACCCAACCTACCTACCTACCTACCACCTACCTACCTACCTGAATCGCGTTTGGTTTCAGGGCTGGCTGGCTGGCTACCTTTCGGGTACAGTCGTGAGTTGGAATTTAACGACTGGCTATCCCTTCCCTCTTCATATTCCTCTCTCTGTTTCTTCTCTTTCTCTCTCTCGTAATCCTTACCTCGATATGCATATAATTCAGATACCAAACTATTCGAAATCATCGGTCCCTAGCGTAGCTCACCGATAGAAGAAAGAGAAAGAGAGAGGTAGAGAGGAGGATGAATTTTATTTCTCTCTACCTCTTCCTACTAGAAACTCTCCAACTCTAAACTACTCTTCTCTCGGACGTCGCGTCGTGTCGCGTCCCGTCGCGTCGCTCCGCGTCGCCCTCCTTCCCCTGATTTCCTCTCCCTCCCTCTCTCTCTCTCTCTCTCTCTCATATATTCCTCCCACCTCTCCCTCCTATACTCCCGCGTATCCACCACGCATCCCTCATCACTACGAACCAGGGGTATCCGTTGGTGCGTCGTCCTCGTTCCTCGTCGTGACACTCGTTGCTACCTCGCGCGTTCCTCGTCCGTTCGTTCGTTCGTTCGTTAGTTTAGTTCGTCCGTCGTGACTCGGGTTTGCAAATTTTACCTCTTTCTATCTCGTATTCTCAATTCTTATCTCTTTCTATATTTCCTTTATCCTCTTTTCCTTCGCTTTGTACCGTTCACTCTTATCTATATCCATCTCTCTTACTTTTTTTCCCTCCTCTTCCTCTTCCTCCTCTACTGCTGCCGCTGCCGCTGCTGCTGCTGCTGCTACTCTCCGCGCCCTCCACGAACAACAAATGCCATTTCACTTTCGTTTCGTTCCCCGAAGTAGTGTGGGACGACCGCGACGACGGCTATAACGAATTAATATTATTATATATTATAGTATATTAATTATCATTGTTGTTATTATTATTATTATTATTTTTAGTTTTTCAACACATTCAACGAATATCTAATTTCATTCATCAATATTATTATAGTGATAATAAGTAACAATGGTTACAACGTATAATATTATCGATTGTTCTAATAATTTACCATGACTTGGATGACTAAAATGTTTTAACAAGTGCCGACCGAATAAATAGTTGCTTTTTTTCTAAAGAAAAGTCTAAAACAAAAACGAAGTGCGAAAACTACACAGTATAGTCCGTTGAACATTACGAGTACAATATCAAACATGTGCGCTCAGTATATACACATTATTATTACTATGTATTCGTAAATTCAATTTGATAAAACAAAAGAAAAACGAAAACAAAAGATTCATTCAATCGATCTATCTGTGATGATAAATATTCAACGCTATACCCTACTCATGATACAATAAGTGGATAGTTCAATTATTTCGGTACAATGTCATTTATTCTTCCTTATTATTCTCAATAATTATCTTTGGATTCTTTATAAACTCGTGTGTCGTATCGAGAGTTTAGTGTTTTTTTTTTCTTTTTTTTTTCCAAATATAAAGATATTTCGAGTACATATTATGTGAAGTTTATAAGTTTTTTTAAAAAACAAAAACTAACTGTGAAACGCCGGTGCTGCAGGTGAAAACCAAAAACAAAAATCGTGGTGAGTCTTTTATAAAATGATATGAATAATTGAAGATAATTAATAGGCACAATTTGTTTATACAGAGCATATAATAGATGAATGGGAAAAAAATTAACTTTATTTGTGCATATGAAAATCTACCATTTTTTTCTTTTTCTTTATCTTTTTGTTAATTATTTTACTGTTTTTGTAGTTTTGTTTTATCTGTTTCTCATTATTTCGAATATACCTTATCAATAACCGAGTAAACAAATTCTAATATTAACTACACGGTAAATGTATACATAATATCTTAATGTCCAATCATTATTCGGCATAATTATATAGCATTACATTGTTGATATTTTTATATCCTGTTCATATAATAAATTATATTCAAATTAAACTACGCATGGTATATTTTGTTTTAATAAATAAAGTGTCAATTCGTTCTTGGAAAGAAAAGAAAGAAATGAAAGGTTTCGCGCACCACGTGGTCGCAAAATTTATACATACTATGGATAGTATGTATAAATTAAATAGTAATAGTAGTATAGATACATTGTATGAAAGTTCAGGTTGAAAATGAGGAAAAGATCTTTTTATGGTTCACATGACAGAACTGTTACGACTAGGTCTACGCGACCACGCGACTGTATATAAGTGTTTGTACGTGTGTAGTAAATGTGCCACTGCAGCTACAGGGTAATTGTATATGTATTGGTAAATATGTACATAGAAGTAGTAGGTAGGTAGGTAGGTAGACGTCGTTGTGTTGCGTTATATCATATGTATGTATGTGCCTTGGGAAGAAAAGAGAAGGAAAAGAACTTTACTCTCGTACGGGTCGACATTATCAGGTTCTTCCTTTGCTTCACATTCGTAAACATTTCTATATACCTTATACCCTATTGTATACTATACCTATACATATCTGTATATACGTAGTTTACCTACGCTATTCCAAAAGAAAATATTTATTTATTTTAGGTGAATGATTAAAGGAGCGTGAAAGAAGGGAATTTTCTTATTTATCAATTACTTACTTATTAATCGAACTTATTTTTATATACCTACATCAGATATTTGTCTTTCAACTTAAAAAAGTGTTTCCTATCAGTACACAACATACTCAGTTTTTAACTCTGCGTGTATAGGTGTATATTATACATATGTATATATATATATCTGTGTGTATACATGTGTAGGTATGCAAACTGCACAGTCTGCGAATGTCTGGATTATATTCCGTCTGCACCAGCAGCAGCGGCAGCGGCAGCAGCAGCACCCGGTTCATCGTCCTGTGATGCATGTGTGTATGCTGCTGCCATTGCTGCACCGGCAACGCCATGAAAATGCATAACGACCTGCGAAAACAAACGAAATTTCAATCAAATACGGTCATACTACACTGTCAGAATTTGAGTCTCATCAGCAATTTGTACGTCGATAAATTTTCGGATAAATCGAATCTTAGAAAATCCTTCCACACGTCTGAATTTATTGTGAAAAAAAAAAAGTCTGAATTTTATAAAAACAAAGTGATGAAAATATGGTGAGAAAGTTGCATTGTGAGATAAGGGTGTATATAGAGACGATTTATTTGTGAAAGAAACACGTGGCGGTGTGAAAATTCTTCTTTAGCCATTCAAGGCGGCAGGCGGCGGAACGGCCACCACGTTGGTAGTAGTGGTGGTGCAAGTTCTTAGGTATATAGAAAGAGACTCGTTACATTATCAAGTCCGTTATACCCGTGTATTCGTAATAGTGAAGACTTCTCGAGTAGCTCCGACTCTTATAGGTATACTTATCACTGTACATAACGTCCCTTTATGTATAAATATAAATGCGCATGGGGATTCCCTTTTCATCGCATCTTTATTTGTACCATTTCGCATCTTATAATAGAACATTTTGTTGCTGTTGTCTCGGGGTTGTTACTATCGTCATAGAGATGCCCGCGACGAAACTATTACAATATTTAGTCATTTTGATTTCGATGTTTCTGCTGCTGCAGGGTGGTGACGGTACTTGCGAATACGCTAGCGAGGGGTGTAGATGGAGAGAAATCCGGCATCGCCACCTCCGCTTCCTCTTCCTCCTCTCCTGCTACCACCGACTCAACTCACCAATCAATACTTAGGGTTCAAGGGCATCGCCCGGCCAATTATTATCATCGGACTAATTAACAAAATATTTTATAGTTTCCCCGTATCACTTACTTTCTGTAGAAAAAAAACAAACGAACCTACGAAACAACACGTTCTATTTCGTAAGATTAGATTAAAAATTCCGGCAAATTTTACTCATTTAATCGTCCACTAATAAAAAAAAATTCAAATTGTTCTTTCATCCTCAAAATGTACTTCTGTTTTTCACCGGATCGTTTTTCTTTTTCGTTTCTTAGTTTTTCTCTCTTTCCGCGCGAGCGCATGGGCGTGTGTAGTAATTGTGTGTATTATTGTACAGATTCATACACGTAGAAAATTTACGTTATAGGCTCTGCTCAAGTAACCGGCGGAGCTGCCGCGGGTTTTGAGTTGGGGGTGGTCGATACGGGGCTCCAGAGTCGCGAATATCAGCCTGCCTCTCTGAATGTGCTTCCCCTATTCTTCCCGCAGGCTTTTTGGCCCCACCTCTTTACACCGCCGTCGCTATTTCCAAACCCCTCGCCTAATCGCACTACGTACCCCCCACTATTCTCTGCTCTTTCAAACCCAAATCCTCCGCCCTACGGTTGATTAAAGAACAGGACCTGAAACGGGGTCTGGAATTCGGAATTCCAGATTCCCGGATATTTTTGTTTTATAGGATGGGGGGGAGCTTACTCACAATCAGACAAATAAGTTCGCTAGTCCGCTATGAGAGATAATTAATTTTCTCTGAATTATTTGGATCGATATGAGAAAATAATGATGATGTGTTTTTTTCTTAATTCGTTTGTTGCAGTCGTTGCTGAAAACTGCGGATCAATTGAAGATAAAGGGCCTATGTGAAGTACCTGAAAGTAGAGAGGGACCTCCTTCGGTTAGCTTAAGTTCTCCTCCAAGGGATCGAGATTCCGTGACGCCTCGTTTAAATTACACCAAATTGAGGAGACAGCATCATCCGAAGTACAAAAGGCCACGATTCGACGCTAGATCAGATTCTAGACTTTTTGACAAATATAAAGAAGAAGAAGCGGAAGAATTCGGTCGAGACGATAAAGAGGTGAATATTACAAATGCTGCATGTTTCGAAAGCAGTTTACTCGATTTTGTATTTTCCTAATTTGGATTCCAATTATATAGAATCACAGGGACTGGCAGACCGAAGATGAAGAATTCGGCGAACCTACAATAGTCCTGGAATCGCGACAGAAGGATATAAACAACGGTAACACGAACAACAATAACGGTAAGTTGTTTTCTGTGATCTTGCTGCCCCACACCTGAACGTATGCAAAATTTTTGTCAAGGGCGAATATTAAATATTTTATCATGATAAAAAGTTGATGCTCACATTTAATCGAAACTGCACACTGCGAGACTCCATCATTTGAGTCTCATTTACAACATTAAACATCGCAAAAAATTTTCCAAAAATTGAGCAAAATTCTGACAGACGATAACTAACATTACGTTTTCATGAGATCATGCCTGCTCTCTTGGTTAAGTTGATAGAAAAGGCTTACAGCAGCAGTTGAAGATTAACAACAACCTGCTTCTACAATGATCGATGTGCAAGACCCTGCGACATAAAAAACACGCATCTACGTACATGCAAATAAAAGGAGTTTGGCTTTTATTTTCAGTACGATCTTGACCTCATAATTGGTGGATGGTCAGTCGTTCACCACCGCCTTCCATTGACTACTGGAACGACAAAATATTTTAAAATACTGTGTAAGATGAAAAGGAGGTACTCAATCACAACTAAAAAAAGAGAGAAGCGTTAGAATTGCGAAGGGTTATTGTTTATGCATCGTGTGCATAAAGTATTGTAGGTATATGCATATGTGTATTGTAATGGTTGTTACTCGTATTAAAACATTTTGGTTTGTTGACAATGATCAAGATTGGCAGAATTCTTGAGACAAGGAATAATTGTTAGGGCTCTAGACTCCATTAGATCCGTGGCTCGGTCAGTTTGTTTGTAAAAAAAAAAAAAAAAAAAAAAAAAGGTGTGGGGCATATCTGTTTTGGATATTTAGGGCAGATTTTTTCACTTGGAATAAAGGTGAGATGTTTTGTCACACAGGAATGGGACATTACGGGCACCATACGGATCCAGGAGACGTTGATTTACCACCCGAAACTCAACCTACACCTCCCAGTGCTACTCTAGTCGGTACGACGATTACGCATTTGAGAGACCCTGACCACCAATCGACAGGTATATAAATATGTACCTATTCCTTTGTGACATTAGGACATCGTAACACCGTTTCTTTCACGTGATTCTATCCGAGTTGATACGTTCTAACGGATCGAAACAAAAGAAATAAAGTAGAATGACAGATAGTTTATCTAATAGTTAATTTTTCACAACTGTAGTTGGTCAGAATTCGTAAAGCGTAACAACCATCAAGCATACATGTATGTATATATATATAAATATATATTTGAAAAAAAAAGAGCTATCGAAGAGAGCAGGAGATGGATGAATGGAATCAATTTATTTATATTGAGCAGCTGGTTTACTCCAGGTATATTTCCCTGATCTATATGCCTTTGTAACTTGTGTCGATGTTCCAATGACATTTCATTATGCTGAAAATTAACAGTGCTGCAACAGTTATGGCAACAGCAGCAGCCGCAGCATCGCCTATTAGCTACTTTTATAGCAAATCAAAATAATTGGGCTAATCAACCTTAACTAGTTTCTATTAGATTTGTGTTGCCCCATTCAAACAGCCCACGCAGCCTCATTTGTTACTCGTGGCCCAATGCCATTTTTTCCATTCAATGTTGTTACTCGATATTAAATATTAAACAACTGCCTGGTTGCTTATAATTGACAGATTAAATTAATATCTCAAAGGGAAATCATTCGTCGTACCTCATTGGGTGTTCTTGTATATTATTCAGAAATTTCTCTCTCTTCGTTCGAGTTACTCCTTGCAGAGAAAATCTAGAAAATATATAAATTCAGCCCTTTTTTTCCGTGACAAAAATTAAAAAGCAAACTAACGTATCAGTATTGTAACAGGGTGATGGTTGTTATATGTTACAGAAATACAAAATTGTGACAGCGTTAAAATAAAATTTGAGACACTGCGCGCGATGGACTCGACGGACACGATAGATATAGATAGTCATATGTCAGATCGAGCTAGCGTCAGTTCAAAAACCGCCGGAGATAATGACAACATGATGATGATCACTCCAGAGCTTCTTGGGCTCATGCCTTCAGGCAGTTCTGGACACTCAGATGCCGGAGACAACGGGAGATCGCATTCTGGTCAGATAGGTGCCCACCATCACGGTTCAAAATCGTGGACGCAGGACGACATGGACGCAGCTCTCGATGCCCTTAGAAATCACGATATGAGCCTCACCAAGGCATCAGGTGAGAATTTTCTACCTCAGTTACAGATGATGAAGAATTATTCAAATTCATTTAAAAAATCATTCGTTTTATTCTTACATCGAACCTCATTGTCAACAGCTACTTTTGGGATACCGTCTACGACATTGTGGCAGCGAGCTCATCGCCTTGGTATCGACACACCAAAGAAAGATGGTCCCACAAAATCTTGGAGCGACGAAAGTTTAAATAACGCCTTAGAAGCTCTCCGAACAGGAACAATATCTGCTAATAAGGCATCGAAAGCATTTGGTATACCTTCGAGCACGCTGTATAAAATAGCAAGAAGAGAAGGTATCAGATTAGCTGCGCCTTTCAATGCGAGTCCGACAACCTGGTCACCTACAGATCTCGACAGAGCGCTGGAAGCCATTAGGTCGGGACAAACTTCTGTACAACGAGCTTCAACTGAATTCGGTATACCTACGGGTACGCTTTACGGAAGGTGTAAAAGAGAAGGAATCGAATTAAGCAGGAGTAATCCAACTCCTTGGAGCGAAGATGCTATGACAGAAGCTCTTGAGGCTGTTAGGTGAGGAAATAAAACGTTAGTTAATTATCGATAACGATGTAAAATGTATTTATTTGGTTCGTCAATAGATGTAGTAAATATATAAGCATATTAAACAAAAAAAAAAGAGGAAAATCATAATCTAAATATGAAAGCAACTGAGCGAAAGAGTTACCAGTATACTTAAAGATTTGCTTTTTTATTGAATATGTTTTTAAAATTGAAAAAAAAATTTCAGTTTCGTTTCAACCTTCGGGGGGATTAATTATTGGAGAGAAATAAACATTTTTTTTTTTTAGTGTTCAAAACAATTATTGTTTTTGTTACAGAATGGGTCAAATGAGTATCAATCAAGCCGCGATACACTATAACTTACCGTATTCGTCGCTTTACGGGCGTTTTAAAAGATGTAAATACGAAGAGCCTGTAGGAAACGAAATGTCCCAGGACAGCAACAGCCTTCATTATCACAGCCCAAACCAAAACCATCCTTCTTCTGTTCCCGATCAAATGCCTTATCAGGGCAGCTGAAATTTACCCCTTTACTAGACTCTTTTAAACACACCCAAATTTAATTATCATTATTATTATTATTATCATCATCATTATTATTATTATAAGTTTTTATTACATTATCTACACTTGACAAATTTTAATCATTTAGATCGATACCAATCGTTACTAAATACAAATATCTATGGTTACGACGGATATACATACGTTTTACCAAAGATCGTATATCCAAATGCACAGGATTATCGAATCCAGAAATTTGTAATTATTTTTCTTTATTTTTTTTTCTGTTACGACGAATACAGTTTTATAAACATGCGTATTATTTCGATTATTCTTGTAATTACTGTTATTATCATTATCGTTATTATCAATATCAATATTATTTTTACTACTACTGTTATTGTTATTTCAAATTTTATTCAACGAAAATTAATCCCCACAGATATTTGTTGTGAAAGTTGATTTTAAAGTGACGATTGTGCTATCAAGTTTGGAAAAAAATTAGAATCAAACCAAATTTATTACATTTATTCTGTCATATCGAAAACAGAAAAGGTTTGAAGATAGAAAATTGGAAAAATTACATCTATTTTCAAGTAGAAACGTCTGGTTTCGTGATAAGCTCTTCTTATTTCTTTATGCATTATACTTCTTTTATTTTTATTTTTATTTTTTTGTATCATCTCTAACGACAATGAACGAAGAGGAAAAAAAGGACACGTACGTTTGAAACGCGAACCCTTTACGGAACTAGTTGTATAAATATCAGATATCACTGATAAAGAAAATCCTACAGTATTAGTTATTAAATTGTTTAAAGCGTTAAATAATAATTATTTTTCCGAATGCGTTTGCCACTTGTTGTATTGTTTTGATAATATTTTTTATTCAGGCCGTTTCAGATATTATTTTATTGTTTGACATATTATTTATGTTAAAAAGTGAAGAATAAAAGGACAAAAAAAAAGAAGAATAAAAAATAAAACAACTGTAAATAAAAAAATAAATCTAATATTCTTTCATTATATGAAACAGTCTGTATTTATGTATTTGTAGAATGGACTGAATAGGATAAAAAAAAAACAATGATAAAAATATATATATAGATATATATAAACACATCAAAACAAAGAAACAAGTATCTACTTTGAATGTAGATACCTAATTCGTACAGATCGTTGATTTAATGAAAAAAATAACTAGAACACACTCGAATCATTTTGAAAGAAATTTTCTATAGGATATTAGAATAAGATACGAACGAATCAGAGGTTTCCTTAGATCGCATGTGTATATAAAATTTAATTGAGTACTATTTAATTTATCATGGTCACCATTATTTTATTATATATATATGTACACAATATTATACATGAATATATATATGTACAGTTTATATATATATTTTAAATTAAAAATTTAACTTAACTGTAATAAAAAATTGACATTCAACTGATTAAATAGCCTCCTTCTCCATTTAAAACGAAAAAAATACATCTAAATTACGCGTAACGAGTTATTTGGAAATTACCTGTCAAGAAACGATGAAATTTCTGTCCAACTTGCACCGTTCGATCGTAACTTTTCAAATTACGGATAAATAGTTTTATATTGGCATCCAGCAATAATTCGTTGCGTTTCCAAGCCTGCGAAATATCTTCGATGGGATTTTTTCCCTGCAAGGAAAATTCGAAGGTTTCGGGGAACCACTCAAAATTGAGCTACTGCAGGTTTCGGCATTTTGTGTACATTTTTTTAATTTATCTGGAGTTTCATTTCAGCCATTGGGAGCAAGAAAATTCAAAATTTACCCGAAGAAGGACCACCCTAATGTGGATTCATAAGATAGATATGCAGGAAAATATACATGTGTTCGGAAAAATATAGTCATTCATTTTTACAAAGTATGATATCTATAAATAATAATTCCGTTCGTTTTCGAACTGTTAATATTTTTTTTTATCGTCAAACATAACTTGCGCGGTATATTCTTTTTCCAGCAATAACAGCTCTGAAAAATAATTCGGTTCGTTTCCTAGCGCTCTTTGATTTTTTTCCTCGCCGTGTATAGATTTCGTGGCGCGTATTTTTTTCCAGCGAAGTATAATATTTATAAATAATAATCCGGTTCATTTTCTGATAGCTTTTCATTTTTACTTTTGATATTGTTATTCCTATCGTATGTTACGTTTTTCTAATTTTCAGGTTTTTCATCGGCGACTTTTTTCTCTACAATAGCTCTTGCTCGTGCCCCGATACAGGTCGCCTATTTGGCTCAAAACTTCTAAATAATAAATAGTTCAATTAAAAATATTCCCAACCCAGACAAAAATGACTGAAACGACTTCATTTAATCTTTGGTTCACTATACACCTACTTCATCGTACGCTGCCTTAGCTGTTACCATCAGATATGGTTTCTTTCAGCCGGTATTAGAGTTCGCAGATACACCGACAAATGTAGTGTCTAGATGCAATTGCTCGCTGGGGTATTGATCGTAGAGACCCTTTGCCCATAAGGCTGGCTGTCTTCCCATTCTTCAGTCAACGCTGCCGGTAACGTTAGTTGATGCACCCAATCGAATATTTGAATCGCATTCATGATGCACGTCGTCGACTGAAGAATCTTCAGTCAACGTGCACATGCATCCGTCGTAAACAATTACACAATTTTGGCGTGTTTTTAGTATGTATTAACTTGATATGATTGCGATAATGGTAAAAACTAACAGTGTTCAAGAGATCCATATATTACCGCGTTGACTGGACCACACGATTCAATTTCAAAATTCAAACTAATTTCCGACAAAATTTCAAATTGGAAACGGTCGACGTTTATTGTCATAACATGCTCCTACTTCTGAAAAGAGGTAATTAGTGAGGCCTAATCCATCAGGTAGATTAATATGGATGTAAATATAGTGAAACGCGGCAAAACTAGAAAGAGAAAACGACATTCAAAGGTCAAACGTCGCGACCAGGCTCGACTAGAGGTTAGGTTTGCTAAGCGTCAAAAACTCGTGCCTGAACGTAGTACTTCCAATGGAACTGTCTCAAAGCCGAAGGAAAAACTGATGAACACCATGGAGGCACACTCGTTTTGGGAAAACTATGAGGCTGCTCACCTGTGGCAAAGAAGGTCGGTCTGTTGAAGTAACAGAAACTTGTTTACCAATGAAAACTGAAAGAATCATCTGTAGGACACTGAGAACATGACTCTGCATTCTATAGTCTAAAATCTATAGATATTTTCATTCATCCATTGCTGAAGACATTTTGTTCAATCCTATTTTGATTGCATTGATCACTTGAGTCCGCTAATTTGTTTCAATTTTTACAGACACAGTGTGGAATGGTGGAGGTCTCGATGCATTGCGTTAGAACAGGAGAATGCTATTCTGCGTGACAAGATCAGAGAACTAGCTTCTACTACTGGTAGTCGACAACCTGGCAATCAGAGGACGAAGCAAAATGGGAACTGCAAGTATCGCAATGCAAATTTTGACAAGGAAGGCAATGACTACAACGGTGATGAAAGGAACTCTGATGATGAAAATCTTGAGTTTCAAGTCGATGAAGGAATGATGAAATTTTTTGAGCAAAGTATTAGGCATAAAATGGAATTGAAGGAAAAACGAGATATTGAAACTGCCAATGAAAAAGAAGCACTGCAGGAGCAAATCCCAATCGAGGGGGGAGCTGTTTGGATGCGAGCCAAGACTGAGGCGGCTAAATTACTTTATGGAGCTGCGAGTCCGAGAATATTAGCCATGGAAACTGCACTTCAAGCGACTATGGATAGGTACAAGGACAGAGCTAAACCTCAGTTTTGGCCAAATATTCCCTTGAATTTGTAAGGGTTAGCGCGTTTTTATGCGGGTTGAAAGAAAAAAATATCTTCTCAGAGATAACAGTGTGTAAATTGTTGTTTCAATGAACTTACATATGACGCTTGATAATGGTGGGCTATTTACTCAGTTGTACAGTAGAATAGCTGCAATCACCGCTATGCCTCATAATTTTAATTCGAGTGTTGAATTCATGTAGTTAATTATTGCATTAGCTATTTTTCTACTCTTGATTAGGTATTCACGAAATGATATGTTAACATCGTGAGAATTATTTGAACTCTAATTACAAAATTTATAAAAGACAATTTCTACAGTTGTATTCAGTACTCATCATCTTCTGGTTACTATGATTAATGATGATTTTGGGGTATACGTTACTTAAACATCTCAGATAAGTGTGACTCCACTTCTAGACAATTCTCTAAATTATATCCTGGATTAAGAGTTATGTTCTCTGTTTTCGCACCTTCCATACAAATTAGACTGAGCTATACACTTTCCAATAGCAAGAAAGTATTTTACCGAAAACGTTCTCCGGTTATAAAAGTCCTCTAAACCGGCCAATTAATTATTAGCGTAATATGAACGATGTCCTATTCGAGGTGCTACTCAACTGCGCGAAATACGTTTGATAGATTGATATTCAAATTACGAGAGAGATGCTCTTATTCGGCAAGGAGCTTGATGATAAATTAATAGGGTGTATCTTGTAATGGATATGCAGCGGCGTCAGTGATTAATGTATTTCCAAAAACGTCTGACTTTATTATATCCATACTCGGGTCTTCGTACCGTCAGTGATCGAAAGACGTGTTTAATTATTAAATTGTACCCGGTATTTCGTGCAGGTACGTGTGTAAATACATACACATATTGTCTCCTCGTGTAATGTAGTTACATCATGAGAAAATAATATCCTTTTTTCTACACCGTTATACAAAGAAGAACTAGTAAGAAGATGAGAGCACCGTGAACGTGTGGGGGTTTAATAACGTCAAATGCGTCATGATATATACAAGAGTTAATATTACATGGTCAAAAAAAGTTTTGCGATCGAGCTGCGTATGTATCATTTCTTATTTGTTAAACTCGCGCGCAACTTATGAAAGAAAAGTAACGACGCCTTCGCGTTTCGAGTTGTGTTTTTGGTTCGAAGCGATCAAACCGACTACCGCGGCGGTGGATCCTTCACCACACAACACGCAGTAGCATACATTGTGGGAGAAATCTATAATTTGTTACTCGTTAAAGTCTCGGTAGTAGCGGCAGTGCAGAGTATAGCAGACAACGCGGGCCACGATTTGCCAATTAAGTTAATGCAGTTTTAATAATCCATTCAGACGTGGACCTTCTTCTTGAGCCTTAAAACTTTTGTCACCCACAGCAAAGTACTGGGTTCTTTACTCGACAACGATAATTTTAAAAGAGGATGATTTTTTTCTAACGCGGTGCTGGAAAAAAATTATTGAAAATTAAAAATAAATCATAATCCTTGCGTTAGAGAATCGTATTTACCGGCTGCAAAAACTTTTGGTTCAGTCTAATGAGAGTTTGAATTCAATTTTATTTGACAGAACTTTACCAACGCGTTCAGCGGAATCGGGATATGTAATTTAATAGGATGAAACAAGACCCCATAACATTAGAGGCATTAGAGCCACGTTTTCGACGAAGATCTTATCAAAATAAGCAGGGCCCAAAGAACGTCCATTTTCAACAATATGTATTTCATATAAGTTGATTTTTCTACGTTACAGTTGATCGATTAACCCGCGATTTATAAAATTTTGGGAATTTTCTAGGAATCTCCGAACTGAAAATCATGGTGAGTTGAATGCAACGACAAGAGAGGTCGCTAGTCATACATGTTTCTCTCGACTTTCTCTGCCGAAAGGTTTTTTGGGTGTCCCATTCATAGTTTAAAATAAAAAAAAGATCACAGCACAAATCTGCGAAGATCCATCTTCCATATTTTCCCCGAACAAAATGTCATGGCTAACAATTACTTCGCTGTGTATGAATAAATATCGATGAAAATTGAAGTTCAGGGAGTAACTTAATTAAAGCACGTATTACTATACTTTGTTTTCTCGGCGATGAATCTTCGAGCGAAACATTTGCCCTCGGTAATTGTTACTGCCTCAGCTTTTGTAAAATCGGGAGGCATCTAATTTTTGACATAACAAAAGGTTTAGAATGCCAAATCAAATGAGATTATGTTTTATGTAGGAGTTCGTCCAATCACGTGAATTCTCGTGAAAAATCGGGAGGACCATAATTCTGGATTTCATTGATTGGTTAAAAATTGGCAAATAGAATGACACTATGTTTTATGGGCATCATCCAATCATGTGGCCTCTGTTGAAAAATCGGGCGGAACCTAACTCTGCTTATGTCAAAGATTTCGAATCTAATTGATTGGCTGAAAAATTGGCAAATAGAATAAGATCATGATTTATAGGTGTGTGCGAAATTGTTGATAATGATCGCGTGCATGGATTAAAAATTCGCAGAATGTATGTTATATGAAATTTTTAAAATTCTGCAGAATTTAGTAAAGGACGCGTCTATATTCCCAATCATATCAAAGTTGTATAGACTAAGATTTGATTGTCCGTATGTAAAAATACAGGTTGTGTTGGAATTCACGTTATCACATATGGGCATTAGACGTGTAAGCGATGCCTATACGACACGGTTATACGGCTTGGCAATAAATGACACCTATCTTATGAAATATACCCAGGAAAGCAATTAATAGGTAATCTCAAATGCATGTGGCAATTACGTTATACATGCATTATTATTACTCGTATCAGAAATATAATTGTTTGTGCCGTAGAAAAATGTTATTCTATGGGTATATGGGTATGTAGTTGTGGGTATACATAGAAAATATATGGAGACTCCAGCATTTATGGGTCATCGCGATTGTTACGATCCAGAAGAACCTGCACGGGTCGATTCACGTCACAGTTTACTAATATGCCCTTTCCAACTCTCATTTTAGTAGAAAATTATCACCGTGGTTTAATAAAATGGAATATATATTTACAGTTATTCATAAAATTTTTCTTGGCGCGGTATATGTGTACCGAAGATAACGGGCAACCCTGAAGCTCGTTTTATTGGCCACACAGCTGTAGGCTGCATATTCTGTATAGCGCCTTCCTCCCCCTCTTCTGCCTGAGGGCATTAAATACCCATTTATTGTAATCAATACCCGTCCGTAATCGCGAGACAAACGTGTAACGTTGTTTCGTTGACAGATTGCAATTATTGCGTCAAAAACAGTTGGTGAGAACATCAATTGCGAAAACTAACTCGGTTTGCCCTTGTAGCTAAGGAATATATATAAGAACAATCCTGCACGGAGAAACATTGTAATAGTAGCGAGGAACAGAAACCAAAAATAAAAGCCCGAACTAAATATTGTGAATTTCTATATTACCTATCGCCCCGTATCGGTACACGCGCGTGGGAATTTCTCGTTCAGTGCAATCGCCATTTTTTTAATTTTTTTTTTCCTCCCGGTGATTGATCGCAAATTTTTCCATTAAATAGATCGATGGGGATCGCGAGATGAGGTCTGCGACATAACTGTAAGTTTCTATTGTATAACTATCTAGGGATAATAATGACTTTGCAAAATGTATTATATGGCGTTGATAATAGTTCTCAGAATTGGCGATCATTTGAACTGGATTGATCAACTGTTAAACCTTAAGTACGTGTACTATATTCATTACCGTATAGAATTTTTTAAAAGTGCAGGTAAAAAAAAAGTGCAGAGATCGTTTACACACTCCGATATGGAGGAGATCAATTTATATCGCGTGTAAAAATTAAATTTAGTTGCTTCTGACTCATGATCCAAGGTCTTCCGTAGCGTACAATTATTTTATTCCAGTGAATCGTTGGATGTTGTGAAATTGTTTTTATATATCATCATATACCTATATTTGTGTATAACCTTATATATACCTGCAGCGAGTATAATTATATTCACCGGTCATACGTATATTATAATCGTAACTGCAACAATTACACTAAAAAAGAAAAAAAAAAAAATTCAACATTATATTCGGGGTCGAGTAATAGTTGCGTGCAAATAAAATAATATTTATAATTGTTTGGAGATTCGAGCCTACCTAATATACTTGAGCGTGTTCAATCAAGTCATTATACCGATACTTCAATCAACTCGCCGACCTTATATAAGCCAGTGTAGGTATCATATCTTACATCCTATAAAGATCGGGTAAATCTTTCAAGTGTAATATTTCGCAGACCTTTGACGTCAGGGTCACAGGTCAACCACTTTATCCTACATCTATATATTCACGTAGTAGGTATTGTTTCGTAGCGCGGCGAAGAACGAAATTGGTTGCGTTCATCGGCTGGTCCCAATTTATATTCAACAGAAACATTCAGATGTATGGAAATATACATAGAGAGATGATTCTTCTTCTTATATACGGTTCTGTTGAAAATTACTTTATTTGAAGTATCCACCGGGCAAGTATATTGATATGAATTACTATTAGGTGGTCAGCGAAGTATAATACAGGTATATGTATAGATATATTATTATCATTGAAGTACACCTAACATATTTATATTTGTAACCCGTATAGTCGATATAAAACTGGAAAACTGGAATAACAAAAATGATTCATCATGGATGAGATTTTGAAGTCGACTCAAGTGTTGGAAATCACCCTATAGCGTTCGACGTTACTAATTTGCAGCTCTTTGTCCGTTTCCTTGATCCTTTCAGTTTACCGTTCTTCAGTCTTAGCGCTCACTTTTGAACGTTGCAATAACAATTAGTTACTTGTCCAGGGATATGCCCAACCCTCTAATTCTCTCAGTTCTAAAGTCCCATCTCCCTGCAGGTAAAATTGGAACCTTAGAGGACCTTTACTTGACGTAGGAATAGTATAAGGTGTAGCTGCGGTATATGTATAGTTAAATATACTGCTCCCGGGCTCCGATGCTGTCCCTCTGGAATTTCACCTGTATTGTTCTTTTCCTCCGAAAAGTAGAAGTAAATCCGAAGGTTGCAAATTAGGGGACCTGTGAGACTTATTTCCCTATAGCAAATATTCAAAGTCTTACCGAAATTGATTCACTTGTCTAATTCTGTACAAATCAACTTTTTATTCAGTCATTTGACAGTTATTGTGAGAGGTAGGATTTAAATTTTATACGCGTTGATGCAACGAGTGCAATTAAAACAAATTATCTTTAATTTAGGATTGGAATGTCCTGAATAAAGAGCAAATTTGGGTGTACAAATTATGTTAGGCTTAAGATTTCTAACCACCGACGAAACCTGGTAAATTCACCTGCGCACAATTACAATTTTCTATTCAACATTCTATAAAATGTTGGAATATTAAAATTCCTTCTCTCGATGCTCTGTGGACAGGACACAGGTGTGGCTGCATAGCTTATACTATAGTAGAAGTTCGAATTCGCACTGTAAATTAGAGAAGCTATACGTAATGCATAAAAGGCACACGACGTCTAATCTTGCGATAATCGTAGGGCGGAATTTGATGGAGTAGCAGGAGCATCAGCAGCAGCTTTCATACGTACGTGTGTATCGAGAGAAGCATATTTTTCTTAGCTGGAAACTTGAACATCGAGGTTACACGGTGCAGGATGCAGTTTGGTGCAACAGCATTAGCAGCAGCACTCGGTGTATCGGACGCGTATACCTCCGAGACAATCGCCCGAAGCGATGAATAATTTGAAGCCCTAAGAATTACGTATTAGAAGCGAGCTCTGCGGACAACTGCAGCAGCAGCCAAGCTGACTTCAAGGAGACGCAACTCAGCGGTTGAGGACTGCTCGTCGTTGGTTGTACCGGTCCAACGTTGTTCACTAGATAAGTCAGGCAAGGTTCTGCTGGTTTTCAATAGACAAGCTCGCGGCGCGGCACATACCTTGGGTCAGTCTTGTATCATCCCGCATTAATGCGACGCTTTGAAAATCAGTCCCTTATGTTCTAGAATTTGGAGTTGGTTTCGGACCCACGCCGGGACCGTGAAGACAAGAGCGTAGAGGGAACGGACGTTCCAGAATAAAACTGGTGTGTTTATACACACATAATACGTACTTACACATCCGTAGCCACGCACAGAGCACAACGTGGAAACACAGAAGGGCTTGGCTATTCCATCAATAGTTATCTCTAGACCCAACGGTTGACACGGGCCCCGGTTTCGGGAGAAGCGAGCGTCGAATTGGGATATGCGCGGCATCGGAAACTTCGAGAACCAGTTCGAAGTCCCGCCCGATTCCTGGCCCGGGGAAAGTCCCTAATTACCAAGATAACGCGTGTCGCGATGTCAGCCCCGGTTACGAATCGGTATCCTCCCAACTTTCCCGGCACCCCGGTAACCGGGAAGAATTGAGTCGAGTAATATAGTATAGGTAGAGATCCCTTTTCGGTATACCCTTTGCATTTCTGAAAAAACGAATAGACAAAACCACAAAATAAATAAATAGAGAAATAAAAACCGCGGCTGCCCGGGGACAGCTATAGCTGTGAGAAAAATAAAAAAAACCTATAGGGAATAGGCTGGCTATGCCCTATAGCTGAGATGGGACCAATTACCTTCTTGTACGTATATAGATACATCGTCAGGGACGTCGGTGAGGAATATTTGAGGGTCTTGTACCCAAATGCAGGAATCTATTCAAAAATCTTTTAGCTCCATAATTTTGATATCTAGATTGTGGTTAATTAATGCTCCCTTGAGATTTTTGCTCGTACGTTGTAGATCGTCCGTTTCACGTGAACTCACCTTGAATTCGAACGTATGATGTTGTAATAAACTCTACTTTACACGGCTTGAAAAGATCTTAAGTTTTTTTCTGTGGCTTTTCTATCCACGTCGCTAGTACGTTCACGTTATTGTCCAGAGAATGCATAACGCGTATGGCGAAGAGCTGTTTCAAGTCGATATTTTATTCTTAGTCGTAGAGTTATGATCGAAAAACTTGACGAGCTATAGTGGGATGCGGTTATTTCTACATCACGGTGCAGTACCGAGGGACCACCTGTGTTTCGCACGCTCTTATATATCTATACTATATGATCCAGGCGTAAATATGAAGAGATAAAAACTACCTTTCTTATAGGGTCGGGAAAAACTCTTCCATGCAGAGATACGTAGAAATCCGTACTTGCAATGAGTTGTTTTTAAACTGGTATATAGGTATATATATTTTCAGGTAATTTATTTCGAAAATTATACGAAACGCCGCGCGGTCGCACTCGCGCATTGCGTGTTGTCTGAAAATTAGCCAATAAAGTAAGTGTAAAAAATGAAAAAAAAACAAAAATGAAAAAAGTATGGCAAATGCATATCTCGGGCTTGAAAAAAGGTGTTTAGAATTTTTGAAAACTCCGTACTAGCTGGCGATGAAGATTGCCGTGATTTTATCGGATAGAAGATTTCATTGCACGATCGATAAATACACGCTTATAATGTGAGGGGTGGTGAAAGATCTTCGTGCTTCTCGATCGCGTGCAAGATATTCTCAGCTATGGTCGAATATTTAACTCGGTATATAAAATGTACGTAGGTATGTACGTACCTATACGGTTTATTTCGACTTAGTGTTTCTTGATGGGATTGCTTTTCTGAGTGAGATAAAAAGAGAAAAAAAAAAGGGTAAGAATTACTTGGGTCCAATCACGATGGCGATCAATACTATATATAGGCTATATAATATTTCGGGCTGGGGAAAGGATAATCTCGAACTCTCGACAACCTGTATACGGGCGACATGGGCGGGAGAAAAAGGGAATCCAGAGTCCCGGGTACGGGGAAGGGAGCGAAGGATTGAAAATTGAGGAATGGTGGGGGTGATGGGACCAGCCGCATAATGACAGGGTGCTGGGCGCGCCATGGACCGCTAACGAACCCGCAGCTTCGCCTTCGCCGAGACTCGGTCTGGCTAGGAGACAACACTGTATTATTTTACCATTTCGAAGGTCGGAGCATCATCAGAAATCATCGCCGAATCCATATAATCACAAGGGGGTTACGTGCAAGCATGATTTTAAGAGGGCCCTAATTGCGAAGGGTGCAGATCCTCTTGGAAATTTTTCAGGAAGGATATCAACCTCTCGCCACGAGTCCTTATTCGTCTCCATCCGAGTCAATCGGTGCAACGAAAAACCGAGTTGATAAAAATCACCGCTTTATTTATCATGTGAACCGATTATAATTCAGTAAAATCAACCCCTGTACCGGCACACCTGTATTGTTCTTTTTCTGTCTGAAAATTATCGCTTGCGTTCCGCGCGCAGGTGGACAAAGATAATTTTCCTTACTTGGCATTTTGGCGTCGTGACTTCGTGCAGGAGCGACGCCTCGCGTTTATAACTCGCCGGATTTTACACCGCAGGTTGGTATATAATAATAAGGGAATATACGCGAATCAAATTGTAATCGCGATGGGATCGACATGGGGTCGGGTTTTAGTTACCAGATTCAAACAGCGATATTACAGTTTCTGCCACCGAGAATCTGCTGTAGTACAATACACAATATTATACAATATATACCGTATATATACCCCTGCACAGAAAATATATAATAGAGTAAGAACTGCTATAGGCGTACAGTCGAATTGTGGTGAACTAATCAATTTTATACAAGTTCAACCTCCTACACCGCACGCCGGTGGAATATCGCGATAAAATAGAAATCACCTTCACCATATAACGTCCTACGGTTTAAAATCTGCAACCAACAGTTTCGTTGCGAATGGATGGAGCAAGAAATTGCAATCTATTGTATATATAAACCTGCCTGCACCTATAAATATGCATTCACGATCCGGGAATACTATGGCCACATTTCTACCTCATTCTACATGAGTTTAAACGATCGATTTTATACGAACGCCCATTGAAATTTTTGCGTTTCTTAAATCCAACTTCTAACATCAGTAGAAAAAAAGTCTCGTTCTATTTTTTCGGGTACCGTTTTCGGTTCACATATACAGGGTGAGTTTTTCCAAACTCCGATATTGGGACCTCGATCCGACTTCCTTGAGTCGAAAATTACGCTGTTCATGGCACAATTTAGACATTATAGAATATTTATTAGTGGTCGACAGGCTATATAGATTCCTGAAAAAAAAAAGAAATCTGCATATCTACTAGATCCATGATGGCTGGTGTATATAAACACAGGTATACATATATAGGAGAACGATTGAACGCCGCCGTTCAGATCGTCTAAGCGAATCTTGTTGGGTGTATTAAATATATAATAGCCATGGAAAAATTGTTTTAAAATTTTTCTACTCGAAATTCTCGTTCACCTGCGACATATCACCTGCACAAAAAATTCGGTAAACGTGCATGGTCCGACTTTTACCAAGTATTATATACGTTATGTACAGTTAACATCAGCGAATTAATTATTCCAATAATCGTAAAGTTAGCCTACGCGAGAAGTTCTCCTTTTTTTAAATCTCTCGACTCTGTCTCTCCAACTACATTCGTATACGTTCCTTCATCTGTATCTTCACTGCATGAATACCATAACACACCGACTCTCCCCATCGTCTATAGTTTACGACCCGCTCTCTCGGACTCGCGAGTTGTTTTTTCATCGTCTAAATGTAATAACGTTGTGAAATATTATCAACCGGAGGACAGATATAGGTGTGTTGCGTTACGTCATACTCGTGATCATTTCGCTAATACCGTTTTGTAATTCACATTATAGATAATTCTATTTTACAATTTCTTTTCTCTTTTTTGTTTTGTTAATTTTTTTCTTTGTTGCAAATTGCCTAAAACATTACGTGCGCTGCGGATGTACATAATCGGTCGAGTTTATTTGACCCTGTATGGTTCACAGATACCGGTAGAGGGAATCGATAAAAAACCGCAAACCGCGGATGCGATTTGTTTCGGCGAGAGGGTTTTCGATTTCCGATCGCCGAAGAGCTGTGAGTGGAGAGGGCCTTCTGTACGTTTAGGTTTGGAATTAGGTATAGCTGGTGGCCCGAATTCCAATCATTTCGTTAATGACGCGGAGACCGGCCTAATAATAGATGCGGCAGTTCAGGGGGGCGATTTTTGTGTAGTAGACGAATTACCTTCCGCGCGGCGGTGTCCTTTTTGAAGGACCTTGATCCTTTAGCCTGCAGGTGATCCCTTCGGGGTCTTTATGTAATTACAGATGGCGACAGTGTATATAACGCCAGGCGCCGTTCGGAAAACTTATCCAACTACCCCGTTCTGGCTTCCGCTCTGCGGTAAACCTGCTGCTTCTCACTACCGATGTAACAAACGTCGAGAGAAATCGACTCCTAATAGCGTCTAAAATACTCAGAACTCTATGAATCAGGTTTTACGAAAAACCTATGGACTGGTGGACAGCCGTCGGTTAATTAGAGGAAACCAGCAAAACTGGATGTCGCTATTTTATAAATTCCATGGGTGGCACACCGATCACTGTGGGGATGATGAATCGTTCCGCCTCGTGATGTATAAAAATCATAATGAAAAATGGCCGACTAAGAGCGAGCGGCGCGGTCTATGATAGCTGCAGGAATATATCTTCTATAGGAGGGATTGAGCCCGAAGGGTGATTAGCGAAGTTTGTAGCCGACCATCAAAGATTTACAACAATAAAATAGAAAAATTTGCAAGTGGCATGCGATGGACAAGCGTATAGAATAGACAATTACGTATTGACAGCTGCGGCTTATAGTATAGCTAAGGATCTAACCATTGAAGGAACTCCGTCTGATCAGCGAAGGGTTCAAGTTCGAAGGGATCGTGCGGTTTGAAGTAAAAATTCATGGTTCTCTTGAGAGAAGTATAATAATGAGTGTGTAAAACGCATGATGCATAATGGGGAGAGAAAATAGGATCGCAGGACTACAGGTGAAATAAAATCCCCATCAAATTATACCTCGGTATATATACCTACATTGGAACACAAGTTACTCGAATAGCGGTGATCCTCATGGTCGGAAAGTAACATCGAGATGTTCGTAGTAAAAGATGGCCCTTGCTGGATCTCGCAGTAACCGGTCTTTGCCAAGTAAAGAGACCGCTTCTATAGTCAAATTGACCTCGCGCGGTGCAACGATACTAGCTATACGCAACCGTCCAGCTTATATATACCGCAGACCCAGTTGCAATTCTCGCATTGCATATCGTCAGCTTCGTACATATAATTTTCAGATGTACTCGACACTTCGCAGCAACAGCTTCTTTCGCTGAAAAGCAAAGCTTATTACCCCATCGGGATATATTATATGCAGGATAGAACGTACGCGAAACGCGAAACTTAAAAGACGCGCGTGCAATGGATATATATTTCCGCGATATATAAATGTATGTTGAAAAATATTCTGCAAAACGTCCGTATCTCCTTCACCCGCATCGTCTATCCATCAATCTGCAGTAATCTCTGTTCACCGGTTTCAGTGAAATTTATGCCTTCCTCGACCGAGCAGCGGAGCAATTCCGCGCCGCACCGCGGATTGATTTGTCGCGAAGACAGACAGTCCTATTTTTCACGTCAAAAACAGGTACAAGTGAATCTGATACAGAGGGATGAAAATTTCGATTTCCCGCAATTGCGCGTTGCGATCCAACGTGTGTAGGTATACAAATGTAAAACCTTCTGCCGTTAAACGCCGTTTTAATTGGTTGAACCTGCGGTTCGCGGTTAAAAGCGTGTGTACGGGTCAGGAAATCAGCCACAGTTGCAGCAGCAGCAGGAGCATCGTGTCTCTAATAATAGCGTTGAGCGGATGATATGTTCAGCAGTCTACACTTTTATAGCTGTAGGCAGTTATTCTCTCACGCGTTTATAAATTCACTTTAAATCATCGTGTTAAAAATTTTGCGATTCTTATCTCTCTGCGTATACAGCTGCAGGAATCAAATATTTTTTGTAGATCGACGGTGATGATTATAAAAATGTGTATAGGACCGGTCCAACGAATGTTCAAGTTTGCGATTTTCTAATTCTTCGAGATCTTATGGTAACCGCAGGAAAAATTATAGGGAATTAAACGAAAAAGAAGATAACGATACTTATTCTACGAACACTTGCTTGTATGAAATGATGTTACCTCAGACATGGTTTTTCGGAATTTTTACAGATTTTAGCTTCGTTAGAAACAACCTTTCAGAGGCTGCGGTGAAAATCTTTAAAAATATGAAACTCGAGCATTTTTTCGTACACGTAACAACAAAATAAATAAATGAATATAAGGAGAATGTCAGGTAAATATTCGGTGTTGTGCCGTGTGTGAGGTTGGCACCTGCAAAAAGCACTTTTAGTCGACTGCTCCGCAGCATCCCGTAACCTGCAACCTAGTGTGCCCTATACAAACACAAATAATGCCCCATTGTAGGCATTGTCGGCGCAGTTCTGGCGGCAGGTCTATATCTACCCACTCTCAGATGCAGCAGGTAAAGCTAAGGTCTCCCTTGATCCCGGCCCTTAACTCCTGCGCGTCTCGCCCCTGACGGTGTCCACCAGGTTAAAATGATTCCCATATATCTATATCTATAGCGCCTATATACCCACATCTAGCTATACATAATATTGGACCCTCGAGCCTCGCGTCAACGAAGGCGATGACTTTCTGACAAATTTCTATCGTTCTTTGTAATACCAGTTCTTCTCTCCCTCTCTCTCTTCTATGCAACTCGAATCCCCCCGCGTTTCTTTCACTTCCAAATACCATGGAAGGATCGCGTAACACGGTCGCTGCAGAATCATTCCACAATCGGAAGGAAAAGAAACACGTACAAAGCTATAGATTTATATACAGATATTCAGAACTCCCGGTGATCCCGATCAGGGTGAAATTTCCTATATGTGAATCCTGCCGTAATGAATTCCATCGTGTGTCCTAGATAATTTAATGATCGAATTCGCTGTTACTGCTATTAATTACCCGCAGAACTATCGAAATGAAACACAATATCCAGACATAAAGGGAAAAAGAAAATAAGAAAACAAGGAAACTTGGAGAAAATCCATGAGACGATTTCGGCTCATTATACCTAATACTTACCTACGTACATATAAGTACTGTATAGGTATGTTGTTAACAGTTCGTGATCGATATAATCAGCACTATACGTACGGTATATGAAAGCGACGTATGTGTACGTACATGTATCTAAGATCTCATATATAGGTATGTATTATATCGGTGCAGTATTGGAGGTACACTCAGAATTCGTGCTAGACAAACGACGGGACTGCAGGCAGCACTTGTCGGTTTGAAATTCTACCGGCAGTCAGTGAATGGTTATGCTTATAACTGGGAGTATAGAGAGATCGCGTTGTACGTAGGTATGTATAATGTGTACGTATACGAACGTAGGGAGCGACCTAGACGCTAGGTGTCCATGTATGTACCGTACCTGCATTACATACATACGTATGTTATACCTACATGAATTCTACAGGCAGGTACGGGAGTTAAGATTTGCATCTGGTATGTTAACGGAGTAAGCAATTAATAACAATTGCTAGCTGGAGTAATCTCAGCCCACGTGTGTATGTATACGTACCTGTGCGAACGTACGTATAGATTCTAAACCATAAGATGTGGCTGTGTACCGGTACATCCCATAAGATGCGTGCCTATATCGCTTATAATTGTGCCGACTCGATATTTACACGTAGACAAAAATACATTTATGGGAACCTACAGACCTTACCACTCACATTTAACGTTATATGTCACAATCAAGTCGTAAAAATCGTATATTTTCATAAAGTGATTAAATTTCAGTCGTATATAATTTCCTTTAACGTCGATATTATACCTCCCATTATTTTTTTCGGCGTAATCTTTGGTATAACGTATTTATAGGGTATACAATCGGAAAAGATTTACAACTCGTTAGTCTCCAGATTTTAGTTTTATCGGTGTAAGTACGTGTGTAGCCTTCGAGTCGGTTTATCGAATCTGAGAAATTCAAGAAATCATATCCATACGTATCCGTCCACCTGCACTCTGTACCGCCTGCCCCCTTTTTTTCATTCATCCATGACAACGATCATCGGATTGACCGTATGAGATTCCGATGCAGTTTTAGTTGCACCGTACCTACTCGGACGCGATGCGATGGGATGGAATGGGATGTGCCGGTAAGACCGAGTTCTGTTGCGGCTACTCGATGAAACGAACGGCCGTTCACGTAGGCCAAGAAGCTCGAAGGTACAGGCTGCCCTGCTCGCAAGCAGGCAGGGGGGCGGGCAGGCAGGCAGGCAGGCAGGCAGGCAGGCAAACAGGCATCAGGTATAGACCAGGCAAGCAGGTATAAGTTCTCGGCGCGACGGACTGCGGAGAGTTGAATGCCGGGCCGAGTGGGCCCCGTCGCTGTAGCCGTAGCTAGGGTCGGATCAGGCCCCCCTCTCAAAGATGGCCGCCAGGTAGTGGGTCCCTCTGGCAGGAGTCGAGAGCTGGTGTGCCAGGGGAAGGGTGCCGCATCGCAGGTGCCGCCATGTCAGTACATGCCTAACTTCGAAGCCGCGTGGAGCAGTCGATCGTCAGGCGAAACCGCGGCGCAAGTACCACGTTTCAATAATATCAACCCCGAAAAAGGCCCCCCCGCAAGTTTATCCGAAGTGATATCGGGGCCTGAATAAGTTGAAACCTTTCGTTCGTTCGCTGTGTGAAAGTAGAATACATAGAGAGATATATATCGCGGTACCGTTTCACCAAGGATAATATCACGAACCACATGCGCTGCTGCAGCGGCGAGTATAGAGTGTTTGTGCGTGCGTGACCCGGGTTTTTCGGGCTCGTTGCCTTCGTCGCGTTGTATAGCTCGGACCGTCCGCGCACGGTGCGCTGGACCGTCTCGGGATGTTGTTGGGAGAGGCGATCAGGGCCTGCTGAGCGGCACGATTCGACGAGAGCCGGGTTTCAGAAGTGCGCGTGAATCTCGAGTATGTGTGTATGTATATAACTACATATCGAGTAGTCGGGCTGATCTTCGCCTGCCGCAGGACTCGCCCAAGAGGTTCGAATGACCGAAAAAATTTCAAAACTCACACCACACCACCACGCCCGCGGCCAGACATCGGAGGTGAGGCGCAAACGGATCGCCGGCAAAGGACCAAAGATCACGATGCTGCCGATGCCCCGCTTACACGCCACAAATTCAGAAAATTTTACAAAAATACTATAAGTTCGTATCAATCCGGTGGATGTGGCGATACGATCGGCATGTCGAATCGATCATTGGATAACATTTGTGACTTGAAATGCAGTGATGATAATTGTACAGATTATATAGTGACCGGAATTTAATTCAATGCGATTGCCATGAATTTTTTTCTCGTTTCTTATTTATGGAAGATATGTTGGCGATCGTGATACCGTGACAGTGTTTATAACCATAGTGATCGAATACTGGATTAAAAAAATAATATAAAATTAAAAATATATATTGTGCGTTCAACTACCTCAGTGAAAAATATAAGTGTGCAGTTATTATTGTGTTTTTTCATCGCGTTAACGTTGTAGGGATAATAATCGACGGTGTAGCTGGATACAAGTACGATCGCAGAGTAACTCGATAGAAAAAGATAAAATAAAAAAAACCTCGTAGTGTATGCGTCTGCATATGTTTGCAGAAATACTCGTTTCGAGAAATAAACAGATCAGCGATTCCGGTAGTAATAAACGGTGCATGATTTTACTGACAATTGGACGCAAAAGAGAACTGGGCAGAATGGAACCGCCTTCCTGGAGGTAATCCTCAACGCTGAGGCACCAGGATGCAGCGAGTTCAAGTCGTCCTTCTTCTGGTCCTGGGGACGTCTTTCGTCCCGGGACCGAAAGCAGAGCTTGTCCGGCATCTTGAGGTGGCGGAAAACGCGCCTGCGGGTACCAGGGTCGGTCTTATAGACGCGGAGACTCCACCTTACCTGATCGTCCATGTCCTAGGATCGACCGCCGAGGCGGATCTTAACGTGGACTATACAACCGGGGAGATAAGGACGAAAGTGCCTTTGGACAGGGAAACGAGGGCTTCTTACAGCCTGGTAGCGTTACCCCATAACGGCGACAATGTTCGAGTCGTGGTTAAGGTCCTCGACGAAAACGATAACGCTCCTGCCTTCCCGGTCGATCACGTTGACGTTGAATTCCCAGAGAATTCACCTCGGGATGCGAAACGCGCTTTACCACCTGCCAAGGATCCAGACCTTGGTCAGTACACGACGCAAAGGTATGAAATCGTGTCTGGAAACGTTGGAGACGTATTCAGACTGGCTGCCCATCGCGGAAGGGATGGTGTCCTGTATTTGGATTTACAAAATTCTGGTTCTCTGGACAGAGAGACCAGAGCAAACTATAATCTGGTCATAGAAGCACTCGACGGAGGCGCACCGCCGCTGAGATCTAGATTGAGGGTCAATGTGACGATTCAAGATGTCAACGACAACCCTCCGATATTCAATCAAACTCGTTACTTGGCGAGTGTCCCCGAAAACGCGACCGTCGGAACGTCCGTCCTTGCAGTGAACGCGCGGGATTTGGACGCTAATGAAAACGGAAAGATCGAATATTCGATAAATAGGCGGCAATCTGATAGGGAAGAGATGTTCAGGATAGACTCCGAGACGGGCATGGTTTACGTTAACAAACCCCTTGACTTTGAATCGAAGGATAGTCACGAACTGGTTATCGTTGCTAGAGATAGAGGCGCTCAACCGTTGGAAGCAAGTGCATTTTTGACCGTGAGGGTCACCGACGTTAACGATAATCAACCCGCTATCACGGTTATATTTCTATCCGACGACGCAACACCAAAAATATCGGAGAGCGCACAGCCAGGTGAATTTGTCGCAAGGATATCGGTTAGCGATCCAGATTCAAGAACCGAATACTCAAACGCTACGGTCACCCTCTCCGGTGGTGATGGTCACTTCGGCTTGGCTACAAGGGACAATATTATCTACCTCGTCGTCGTAGAACGGCCCTTGGACCGCGAGGAAAAACCAGTCTACGAACTCTCCGTCGAGGCCACAGACGCCGGGACACCACCGCTCCGAGCAGCAAGGACCTTCAAACTTCTTGTTACCGACGTTAACGATAACGCGCCAAAATTTGCTCGGGATTATTACGAGGCACATTTATTAGAAGCTTCGGAACCTGGAACCAACGTTGTCCAGGTCTCAGCGAGCGATCTGGACGAGGGAGCGAATTCGGCAATAAAATACTCGCTTCAAAATTCCACGTGGTTTACCATTGACGAAAATACCGGTGTTATCACGACAGTTACACACGTTGATTGCGAGGCTGATCCGGCGCCGAAACTTATCGTTATCGCTACCGATTCGGGGCGACCACCACTCAGTAGTACCGCGACTGTTCAGGTCACTGTTCACGATCTCAATGACAATGAACCTATCTTCGAGAAACCACTCTACAACGCCACTGTTCCTGAGGATCTTCCGATAGGACGCTGTTTTATCAAGGTTAGTGACAAAGTTTTATTAATAACCGATTACAGCTGTGCGCCATACGATTCTCGCGCTATTTTTGTTGCGTGTAATGGCAAAACGCGTGTTATGTAAGGTGGAAAGTTGACATGTATTGTGTATCGGCGTGTATCCGAGCCGTGGGCATTATAATGTCAGGTTGAGGGCTGGGCTGGGCCCGTTGATGGAGTGACTGTCATTCGCATAACGGGAGAAGGTTTTTATTCATTTCCTCATTTGAGATTGTCATCCGGATCGGAAGACGCGAGGTAGAGAGCGCTGTGCGATATCATTAAGCCGACGGAAATTCGAAAGCGTGTATTATAAACTATAAGACGATATTCCAGATGTGGATTTTTTGAATGGCGCAGTGGAGGTCGACGAAGCGCAGCGCGGGGATGTTAATTGTTGGCCCGGTGTCGTATTTTATTGGTGTTTCAGTACCTAGTTCAATGTTGATTTATAATTGTTGTCAAGTCGCGGGTATAATTATTATAATTACAGATTTTTCGTCTGTCCACCGCCGGAATGAAATTGACCGTGTGCGTTGGGACTTACGAACGCGTATAATACGGTGCCCCACGAAACAGGTTCAGAGCGTTTCGTTTCATTCCGTTTCGTTTCGTTCGTTCGTTCCTCCATTCGTGGTGCCCGTGCAAGAACGATGCGCCAAATATTAATTAGCAGTTCGTGATTCGCGGCTAGGCGACCGACCGACCGACCGACCGACCCACCGACCCACCGACTGACCGCGTTGTTTTCATTATCCTCTGACTAATATGAAACTATTTGCCGTTTGACTGTAATTAGCGAGCAAGCCATTAGTCCCAACCCTGATTCTCGTGCTGCATCTCCACACCGACATCGCCCGCTTTTCTCGCAACACACGAGAACAAACTTTGGTTTAAAATCATACCAGAACCAACCAACACGCGGCAAACAACTCGACCATTTTTTTTTGTTTCTTTTAAACAAGTCAACGAATCCCAGGGACTCGACTCGATCTCAAAACTTACAGTGGCTTCCACTGAAAAAAAGAGACACTTTCGCACGTGGACTGAATCCTTCGAATCAAGCTACCATTCGTTGTTCCGATCTTGCTTCTGTTTCTCATCTTCTCATTCTCTCGATACCTCCGCGATGCTGTATGAATTCTATTTCGTCTTATTACCTCACTCTGTATAATCAAAACAGGATGAAGCGTTATAAGATACTCTGTAGTTTTTATCTTGGTTAAGAAGTGCGATACATCTTTTCCGACTTTTTTAGACCGCGTGCCGTCGAGATATGGTGTGACATTTTTTTTTCTTTTTATTTTAATTTTTTTTCCCCTCACTTACAAGCAAGTATTACGTGTACACGATTCGACGGTGCTTCATGACCAGACTTTCTGCGGTCTAGTTGTTTCTCAGTTTCTCAGTTTGGAAAGATTACTAAACATGAACTCTAAACTAATATAATCTAGATGGTTTCCTACAGTCTACGGGATACTTAAGATGAACAGTTACCTCGACTGTCCTCACCTCGACCTGCAACTATAATGCCTACACTTTTCTCTTCCTACCTGTAGCTATTTTATGTACATACTAACCTACCTAGATGCGTGCAACCCAGAGAGCTCTGTACTCTGGACATCTACCTGTACCTACCATGAGTTTATAAGATAGGCGAGTACGAAGTGATGGGTAATAGCTAACCGCCATCTGACATCTGGCGTAACGTGAGACTCGATCGTGTTCACGTACTAACTACTTGTGGACTGTATTATAGTGGCACGTAGATACCGATGAAGAAGGTACGATATTCATTTCTCTTCTACTTTCAGAAATATTGCCTCTATATTGCAATCTGCGTTTACGACCCTATCACCTCACCTCGAGAGTTTCCCTTTCATTTTTACGCCATTTCTCTGCGAGCGGTGGATAAATGAAAACTTGTCGATTCGATTATTCCTAGACGACCGGACGATTTTCGAACGATTTCACATCAAATTTTACTGACGTTTATGAATTATGTCATCGTCACCTTCGATACAGTTCGGTTAGGAAAGATGGAGGGATTAGATTCCTCGCTGGTTAATTTCCTGATTCAGATAATTTTCCGATCACAGCTTTTGTGACACAAATACGCAGCGGTCAACTTCCGGAAACGTACGCAACTGCTGAACACTCGAATATATTTCCGTCTTCGCTGATAGTGGAACACATAGAGGATGGAGTATTTTATCCTCCATGGTGCGACAGGAGAAATCTGCGAACTGTCATCACCGTCGTTTTAACAGTGAAAATAAATCGTGTAACGTTCAAGAGAAAAAAAGCGAAAAAAAAAAATAAAATAAATAAATAACGACTAAAATCAAATAACAGCTTGAAAATAATCGCGGAGTTGGGTTCTTAGTTTCTAGCGGTAAAACGCCCGCAGCGACGATTATAACTGCAAGTTGCATGGATCTCTACTCGTATCACAGGTATACGACTACGATATAGAAGTAATTCTTTCAATTAATGGAACTTGAGGGAAAATTATTCCTCTCTTTACCTCCTCTTGAGGTCCTCATTACTCGCCTCTAGAGGTCGCAGGTGTCTCACTGCAGCAGCAGCAGCAAAAGCAGCCACGATCATGCGGATAGAGAGAGGCGGAAGTCTGGCCATAGAGCAGCTCGCTCGCAACGATCTTTGCAAGTGCGTTTACTTCATCCAAACGACTTAACAACGCGACCCACTGCCGGCAGTCTCTTCCTATACACACATATCACGAGTTACACGCTCGAGCGTAGTTCGCACTCGCAAAGTTTAAAGTTCAGGGAAATCTACCGTGCATGAAAAGTAGCTGTATGCGGGCAGCCATGCATCGGACGATTTCCGAGTCCGCGCACCTTGAAAAAATTCGACAAAAATCACCGAGGAATTTTCAAACATTTCTTCTTTCCTTTTCTCCGGTATTTCCTCGGCGTGTTGATGGGCAGGGCACCGGCACTCTCGGGACTATCGTATTCCAAGAGAGCAGGGAGTGAATCCCACGCAAGTCTGCTGCGAGCGGTAACCGCGCGCGCTACGTACGTTCGAATACGAACAACTCGGGACTTGTTCCCTTGCGCTAAGAGAGCCGGAGGTAGCGCTGGGCATACACATGCGTTTGTTTAAAATCGAGCCCCGGGAACAACTTTCGACAAGAGCTGCGCGGGTTATTCCGTTGCCTTCGATATAACGGAGACTATACGAGTACGCGAGTTGTACCGAGATCCACGTTGCGTGCACTGCACGCGCGCTGATTGTACTCTACTCTATTCCGTACCGCATAGGTAGTATCGAGGAGAAAGCGACCCTCATCCTGCAGCAACGGATCACTTGCAGTGCTGCAGTTGCTGCTGATGCAGCCACGATATGCCTCGGCACGATATACGCGATGCAATTTGTACCCCGCATGCAGCTTTTCCGCCTGAGTAATTAGCGTTCGTATATGAAGAGAAAAATAGAAAAATTATTAGGTAGCTACTACGAGCCACCTCGTCGTCGCAGCTCCTGCTGGAGCTAATTCTCGATGAAAATCGTAATGTGTACTAAGATTTATGTATTATACCTTTCGTGCATACGAGAGTCGCCCGCTGTTCTCGACGAAGTGTTTTCTACCTCCTTCAGAGAAGAATTCTCTTCTCTAGTTTTCTCTCCAAGAGATGCGTTCATAGATAAGGAAAAAGGCGCGCGCGCGCGAGTGTTTTGTCCGTTTCAGAGTATAAGATGACACCGTAAGACCCTGTTATTTTTCTACGTCTTTACGGAATCCATTTTTTAATTCCGGTTTTCTTTTCTCCGCTCAGAAACTGCTTCCTCCGCAACTCCTTGCATCAGGGATAAAACAACCCCGACACGTGTGAACTACCCTTACCTTGCTTGATATTATATATTCATTGACCTATTCAGCTCTGTACTATCTTGCATTGCAGAGTCATGTGGGCAGGGTCAAAACCTACGTCACAAATAACGACGCGGTGCAGTTTCGTAACTTTTATAACGATCATCATTTCGAAAGGCGTGTAGAGTATATGAGGTTCTTTCGTTCACCATAAGGCGTCGATTTATTTTAACGCGTAGATCAAGCAAACAAGTTTATAATTTTAGCGCCCCGGAAATAGGCATACACTCTCCCGATTATTATACACGACTCCATTTCCGAGTCGACCTTTTTAAATCTCATTCCAACTCGCATACCTACACAATATATTAATATAGTGTGTTGAAATTTCTCACCTCACATTGCCGGGCGTCACTCGTCCTCGGACCAGAGCGAAACAATGCCGCATGTATAGGTATTTGAATGGTGAATAAATCCTTGCGGTGTTGACAGCAGGAGGCGTTCGCGCGATGCTGCGGCATAACATCGCGGGGCCCGCGTCAGCGCCTGCGTTTCCTGATGGACTCAATTCTTATCCGCAACTTCTTTTCTTTTATTACACATCATTTTATTTATTCCGAAGGAATAGTATACCTGTATATAGTATGGACATTTATATATACGTACAGTTCATATATCAAAATCGAGTCCCATGCAGAGAAACTCGATACGGTTTTGCATTTCAGTTGAATATTATTGGCGTCGTCTTCATTTCTCACAACGTGCTCGCATCTCGCGATTCCGGTTTCGCTTACTATACGCGAGATCTGGTTAACGTATTCGCGCGTATAGTATAGTACGTACCATATACACTCTTGAGTATGTTCATCGATCAGATGAGGGAAGGACGGGGGGGGGGGGGGGGGGGATCGTGAATCGCCGTAGGCGGTCAGTGTAGTATTTCGTTAACAAATCGGCTCTCTCTCTGTGTCCGATACGATAATACGGAGTCTTTTAGCGTCCGGATATCGCGCGCGCGGCGTGTTCAGAAAACCAAAGTATTAGTTTTATTATATGTATAGGAGGTGAAGTGCAGCGCGATCAGCGGTCCAAACTAACCTTCCCTCGTGAAAAATCTATACAAGTATAAAGTACCTGTTATAAGATTCAACACGTTTAAACAGCTCGGTCTGCAATTTTTCTCGCACGCGTCACGCTCCGATAAAACCAGGTTAGTGTTACGCGGGGAACGAAGAAGAAGAAGAAGAAGAAGAAGTCCAAGTATAGAGGAAGAAGAGGAACCTTGCAGGGAACGGAACTTCTCGCAAGAACTAATTTTTATTCTCTTCCTACTCTCACTGCAGCTTCCTTCACCCTGCGGTCTCCCTCTCCCCTCCCTACAATTTCGCCGTCGATTACGTGAACGTAGTTTCGTGCACCGGGTCTCCCTCCAGTCAACAACCGTACCGCTGGACCCCGCCGCCGCCGCTGCTGCTGCTGCGTTGTTGTTGTTGTTGTTGTACCAATTCCGATTTATGGCCTCTGAGTCATTAGCGCGATATACCCTTTCAGATATCTTTACTCCCCACTCGATCGCCGCCCTAAAGACCCATAAGAAACCCACGTCGCGCACGGGGTCTCGGCTATACACCGAGCGAGAAGAAGAATGAGGAGGAGGAGGATTATCGGAGAGCTAATATCGAACCGTATCAATCCCGCATCTACCAACCTCCTCATATTTCTGCGCCTTCGCATTATCGCGCTCCTCTTTGCAACTCTCTACATAATATTCAACTCTCTAATAAGGATCGTTGGATCTTCCTGTACGCACATCGGACCTCAGAGATCGAGAATAGTGAGATGTGAAGGAAGAAATATTACGCATTACAGTCGACAGTTCCTTGAATTTAGAATTTGCGAAAGTGTCATCCGATAATAGTTCGCTGTTTCTACTCTCAGAGTTATTTGAATCTCTGGGCATATTTACAACACGGTGAATCGTCCATCCGTCCGTCTATCTGTCTTTCTGTCTGTGGTGAGAAGGGGGTAAAAAGAGGAAGAAAAGGGCGAACCTCACGTAAGCAAATGGCTCACCTTTAGTCGAATATACATACGTGTACGCGTGTAACCTACGGTTCGTTTCCATACGATGCACGCGGTGTAGTGAGGTACTGAACTTGCATTCGCATTTCGCTTATACACACGTACATACGTATACCTGTGTACTATATATTCTATCCTATAACCTATGCATACGTTATACTCGGTGCTCACCGAGCGGGAGAGAAATATACAGAGAAAAGTTCTCTCCTCTCTCTTTGCGCAGCCCACGCTTTCATAACTCCTGCATTAACGACCGCCTTCACCCACACCGAGGCGGTCCTCGATATCCTATACGAAGTTATTCAGATACGCTATCGCCAGCTCTCAGCCACCCTGAGGCAAACGCGAAGCTATTCCTTACTTCGGATCAAGAGCCCGGCCTACCGGGGCGTATTTAGCGGTAGACTCGTTACGGAATGAGTTTATAAGGTGAACCGCCTCGCAGGATTTGCGCACCACGCGGTCAAAGACAAACCAACTTATACTCTTGCGCCATCGACCGCGGCGCGGGATCAGGGATATCAGGATTTATACAATTTCTCTATAATATATGGGTATTATGTGCTCATCATCATGTGTGATAGTCCGCGAGCAAGGTGCTGCAATTAATCTTTATCCGAAGCAGTAAAATGCATGCGGATCGGGAGAAAAAACGAAAAAAAACAAGAAACGAAACAACAAAATAAAATAAGAAAATTATATGCTCGCGCAAGATCCATAGGAATTTATACACGCGTGTTATACGGATGCGATGCAGCCTCGTTATAACGATCGTCATGCGACCACTCGACTCTCCTGTATATAGGCTATTAATAGCTCAAACTTGGATAATGTATCGAACACGACGTAAAGATGAAATGAAATTGCGTGGTGCTCATCAACGAAGTCCCGATTATATTACATAGCTTTGCTTATTACGTGCTGTAGATCGATAGATTTATATTTGTTTATTTATATTACAAATACACATCCTACGGTGATATCGTTCGTGTTTATTATACAAAATTTAATCCTGCGGTTTGTTATTCACGTATTATAACCTTGAGGAGGAGCATCGTAGTCTCCGAAAAATATTGGAAAACTAAAAGGCAATCGTGGGGAAAGGAGCTCCGCGTACACGTTCATTAAGAAGATAGTCTACCAGTTTTGATCTCTCGGTATAATCTGTATTTTATGCAAATTTGATTTGATTTGTTTTTTCTTTCTTTTTTTTTTTATATCTGGTCTATGTGCGTGTTACCTCCGCTATAGAAATTCCTTGCTTCCTACGCTCTCTACGTTACTTCGCGAGATAAGCAGCGGTTAGTCACCGCAAAATTTTATTTCCGCTATTCACAGACACATGATTCAAAACCGTCCATATAACCCCCTGCAGAAATACTCGGGAGAGTATTTACGTGTTTTTCTATCGCTAAGGAATTTATTTCTTATATTTACAACAAAAATCTTTTTTCAACGACAGTTGGTAACGAGGCTGCAGCTACTTCGTATAATGTGCTCATGATGGCAGGTGAAGAATGCCCTTCTCCGTTAATATACAATATCATACGAGAACGCGTATTTCTTACCCTTTCGTCGCTATACCATATGCAAGATTTTTACTCTCTTCGTCTTCGTCTTCGTCCTCGAACCGTGGAACGTTCGATTGAACGTGGAATCTAAACTGACCCGCACCAGATGTTCGCTTTTCTGATCGCAAAATAGGAAAGTAAAAGAGGTCCAGCAGCAGCAGCGGCAGCAGGGCTAAGGTCGCGTTCGACGCTCTTCGTTCGGGCTGGTAAACCAGCCCATCCATGACTCCGTCGTCAGCCAGGTTGGTCTACTCTGACCTGCTTCGAGGCTTTCCGGTCCGCAAGCATGAGGCGAGCGTGCGCCCGGGGAATCCTGGCAAACGTATACGTATAAGATCTCCTCCTGCACTATTATGACGGCGGATATACTAAACCGATTCTTGGGAACGCTTTTGACCCTACCACCTGCTGGTTGCGCGCGTTATGTGCCTTGCGCCGGGGTCCCCGTGTTATTCTGGTATGTCGTGTTTAGCTCTGCTATAACACCGAATACATTCAGGGCCCCCGTATGGTATGCTCGCTTCTTCGGTCACACGTCACCGGAAGGACATTGCGCAACCTGCCGAAGAGAGTGACGATCCTCGGAGAGCTGCTGCGTATACCTGAACGTAAAACAGACGAACGTTGAAACTGGACCGAAAGTTGAGACACTTTTTCGATAAATTAGACGGTAGCGTCGATACCGTACAAAATGCGGTCGGATAAATTCACGGGTTTAAATGTATATTTCGCGTCATCTCCGGCGCATATCTAGACGATGCAGCGCGGAGCATTGGAATTGGATGTCGGACGCCGAGACGCCCAGACGTTGGAGGATAGTTTACGACCTCGACGCTCTCTAGGCCTTCGACCGACCACCTGTCGTTGCTGTACTGCAGCAGCTCCAACACTGCAGCAGCGACCAACCATCCCATCGTCTTCCTTCTGATGTGCACACTGCACAACGAGAGATCCCAATCCTCGTGAAAACCCACACGCGCCTTCGGAAGAGGGATAGTTCAAATATATAAGTACGTTATCCCTACACGGATGTTACACAAGGATAGAAAAGAAAAGAGCCATACATTTATTATACTCGACCGAACCTCACAAGTCAATTAAAATCTACAAAAATTTGCTTTTTCCTTAGAGTATACAAAGTCCAACACATGAGTATATAAGAGTGTACTTTTTCTCTCTGTCCTCCGTACATTGCACTCGAGTGAAAATTGTTATTTTGAAAAGTAAAGATCGCCGTGATGTGGAATATGATAGAAAATGGGTCCAGTGGGGGGCAGGGGGGATGAAAAAGAGAGGTGACGAGGAAACGAGCGAGCGTGGATAATCGCATCTTAGTGCATGAGCTACTAGGGGGAGGATGAACGTGTTCGGTTCGTTAGTTTTATCCATATCGCGCAACACCGGTAGACGATTCGCGTCCATTCCGCGACGTTTTAAGCCCGCGAGCTAGCCGCGCGTCCGTTTGTATATACCTTGGTTGGCCAATTATAACAGCTATAGCGTATATCTTATGTCAATTAGCGGTAGTCCCTCCGTTCAGCTGCGGTATAAACGAATATACCGGCTTTACCTAAAGCGTTTATGTACTAAGCGCTCATCGGGTTCGCTAATTAACCGTATCATTAGCTTTTACCCCCTTTGAGTTTTATATAAATTTTCTCCACGCGTTCGCCGCGCGGCTTTCCTCGGATCCATTAACGACCGCGGAGATTGTGCTATGAAAAACTGGCGAAAGGGCATACGGGCGACATTTCATTTTTTGTACTCGGTTATAACGCAGCTTGATATATCGTCATTCTTATTGCGATCTTCTCGTACGTTCGACTGAAACTGATCTCACGCGCCCCGAATGTGAATACAGCGAAACTGGCTGATGATTCAAGTTCACTTTATTTTATACCGATACCCACCTTTACCTACCCGCCCATCGCAAGATATATCTGAAAGTGATGGAGCGATGAAGATACGCGAAATAAACCTGCTCCATGAAAGTTGTTACTTCGTTTCAAGGGAGAGGTATGTATAATATACATGCACGATGTATGCAGGACCAATCAGATTTCTTTGACCGTGTTAAATTTAGGTCACTTTCGTATATCTTGTTTAAGAATCAATGTATCGTTCGAGATAATCCGATTAAACCGCGTAACTCTGCAATGACCATAAAAGTATCATCATCGCGGGGTTTGAAAACCCGAAATAATTGCGCGAACGGAGCTCAATTCTGGAGATGAAATCCTTCGAATAACAAACTTCGAGATCGCGTTCACTGGTTAATCAAATTCAATATATCGATGGGTCTAATTTTTTGTCTTTATTTTTTCGTAAAAAGTAAAACAAAAAAAAGTTTCGGCGAAGGTTAAACGTGTGCAGGTGGATCCGTTTCGCTTTCTTTATTGCTTATAGGAGATCGATCATGCCCCAAATTCGAACGTTCCCTTTCCTCACTTCTTTTTTTTCTCCTACCACGCCGCGACTGCACTTTTTCGATGTTTCGACCAAAGTTGTACCTCGGCATTTCATTATTGCACCGAAACAGAGATGCATATGTATCGGTATGATAATAATGATAATAATAATAAGCCAGAGATATCTCCGTAGTCTACAAGCTATAATACGGGCGTTCGTTTATCGCTGACTCTAGCTTTGTGGGTATTTAAAACGCTCTCTATTTTGATGTGAGACAAGAATGAGCAAACGCACACTGACGCGTTATGAATATAGGCAAAGTTAACGCGTATCCGATAGCTGTATGGAAGCTGAAGAATTCTCAATGTATATTCACCGATACGTTGCCGAGTCTTTATATTCACGCCAGGGAAAGGCGAGGCGTGCTGCTGCAGCAGCATAAACGCGAAACTTTAACCGTACTTCTTGTGCAGCCCGCACGCTTTTACTTTTGCGAGTTATTGCTAGAATCGTGGATTCTTACAGGAACAGCTTATAGTTAGGATCGCCGATGCAGCGCCAATATCTGACTGGATAAGATAGCAATGTATATACCTACTTAAATACTATCGGATTGCTAGTCGCTATAGTTTCCGCCGCTGCTGCTGCAGCTTAAAGTTGCAGGCGATCCTGCGATCCGCAATCCGTACGGTGAAAATTACACCTGAGTTCATCGTGAGTCCGGTACTAATATGAAAATGGAAGGATATAATTTCATAGACATCTTTAACATCAGACGACAATTTTTTGACGTTTCCACATGCATTCGCGAATCAGCGGAAGAATATCATTCTTGAAATCGCAGTCAAAACAAGAGTCGGAATAATCGCTTCGACTTATTTTTTGTTTTCCTTCTTCTACATTTGGTGTCGTATTTCGGGGATATTTTGTCTGCTGAAAATCTGAGCTATTACGTACAAATTACTTTATAATGTTACCGGCTTAAATACTGAACTACCTGTTCATAATGGGGGCCGAATTCCGAGCAGCAGCAGGAGTCGTCGAAAACTATATTTCGTTATTTTCCCGTTCCCTGGGGCGCGGAATGCTCTGAGCACGGACCTGAAGTTAGATGCGCATTTATCAATGTACGCGCACGTGTTAGTGAAACGATGTAGTGAGATGTGCAGGTACGTATAACACACATGTGTAGATACGTGTAATAACGTATGTGCGGGGCACGTTCCGCGCGGCCGCGCGAGATCGCACGATGTCGTTAATTCACTAGACTTTTTCACGGTTGCAAATTACATTACACTTTGTTCTCGCGTTCCGAATGTTCACCGTTGCTGATGCTGATGTTGAATCGTCGCTGCACATTGGGGTCTCCGTTCGCAACGTAGAGTGCTTTCGGTCGAGGGAATTAAAACTTTCAATCCTGCTGCAGCATGCAGTCAGCGGCAACAGGCAAGACGGAATTACACACGGTGCTGCTACCGCGGACGGTGAATAAAAAAATTTTCGAGTCGTTATGAATTTGCTTCATCCGGCGTAAAGCAAAAAAAAAAAAAAAATGAAAAAAAAAAACAGAAAAAAGAATTTCCAGAAAAAAAAAATTAATTCCCAAGGTACGTTTTGCTTCCTCGCTACCGCTGAGAGCTGTGCATCGTGCAAGAAGCGACATTATAACGTATACGAGGGGTGAAAGGGGGAGATGGGAGGAAACTTCGAGAAACGAACATCACGAACGTGCAAATAAACCCTCGCATGCATCGTACTACATTATATTGCGTTTCATACTCTTCGTGAGAGTCAATCGCTTTTTCGCGTTACGAGGTCTAGAAATTTTAGGAAAAAAAAATTAGACCGATGCAAAGATTTTATAAGATATTTCAAATAGTTTCCAAAATTACTGCGGGAAAGAAGCGACGGGTGATTAAAAAAATAAAAGTAATGACCGCGTTATCTGATTGCTGAAATCAGGGGTCCAGAAAATCCATTCCGTTGTCCCTTATATCGAGGGAAGAAACGGATCGTGTGGCTTCGCTGGTGAAAGGGAAAAAGCGTCACGAAAAAAAAGACAGCCAAGGGTTGTTGGGTCTACTTTCTTAACCCGGTGGGTTTTGAACAATGACAGATTGGCTTTTAGCGAAGACGTGTTTTGGCAGTTTTTCTTTTTAAATTGCTCTACCTCTGACCGCCCAGTCACGTACAGCTTATTGTTCCAAAAAGAAAAAAAAATACAAAAACAAAAACAAAAAACCATATCAGAACTTGAACCGTTCCAAATGAATGCATTTGTCTTCTTTTTTTTTTTTGTTCCTCCATTGAACCTAAAGCTTCCGCTTTTGATCGTTATGTACATGACTCAGGGAGATTTTCACCGAAATTTGGAAGCACAGATTTCCCATCGTATAGGAAGGGATGAATTTTGCAGCGTAACGTCTGGTTAGAGTGTAACTAAGTAGTCATCCGGAGTTTCCGTTGGATTTAATTAATCTTCGGTTTTAAGACAAAGCCGGGGGTGGTTCCAACGAATGGTTGAAGAAACGTCAAATTGAACCGGGGAACAAAACCGTGTCGAGGCCTTCTTGAAAGGCGTGCAGAATTATCCTTGAGGATCCTTTGAAATATAAATGCGGTACGATCTCGTGTAGGAGTCTGAAAGCGGTAAACTGAATTCTAGTCCAGAACCAGCTATGTAACGGTCCCCTGCAGTCCTGAGGTAGATATACTTATATATACCTATGTATACCTAGACACTGCTACGATAAGCCATTCCATGCCACGCAACTCAACGAGCCAGAGCTGTTTAGGTGGATATAATCGAGTCTCCGAGAAACAGGATTCTTCTAATCAAAAGTTTATCTCTTTTTTATCCCAAAAATCGTTATCGTTCTCTTCTCCTTTTGATTCATTCCGAATTTTCTTCTACCGTAATTCAAGGAGGCGAAGAAAAAAGAATTGTTTTTGAAAACCCATAGACGAGACATCGGGAGGACACAGATATTAGTTGTTAATTGCAAAATAATTGCGGCGAAATTTAGAGGATGCAGAAGTGAATCCGAAGGGTTAAAATCTGCGATATTTCACGGTGTCCATCCGAAGTTAGGTCGTGTTATCGCTGGTATAGCCTCAGGAGTGTTGGTCCCGAAGACTGGTATACGCAGTCTAGTTTTTAATGAGGACGAGTGCTGCGGAGGATGCGGAGCTCGATCGAAGGAAGGACCGTATAGTATAAGGTGGGTATCTTACTTAGTGCCTTCTTGGTCTCAGAGTTGGGCTAGGTCGACACGGTATTCTTAAAACTTTAGATACAAGTTGGGGGCTCCTAAGTTGGGGGTTAAGTGGTGAAGGGAAAAAAGGGAAAGGGGAATTTTCAAAGGTGGGCGAGGGACGCCGAGGGGGACCGAAGGAGGCAAGGAACGATGAGGGAGAGAGTGAGATGGAGAGAAGGTACGAGCGAGCGAGAGGAGGTCGGCATTCCACGAGGCCCGTATTAATTATACCGGGTCCAGTGATGCGCACGAGTGCAACGGAGAAACTTATCTTTACCCCGGAGGACAGAGAGGGACGGGTTTATTTCCTACAGTGGAAATACGCTAACGTAGATCTATTTTTTATAAACAACAATATCTTCTACAGAGCTCTGTATAACACGTGCGAGGAATCGGTTCACGGAGAGACCGTTTTAGTGACGATCAATCAGAAATAGATGCTCATTCCTAAAAAATTTAGTAAAGTAGTGACAATACTGATTTTCCAGTAATAGCTTTTAGCGACGCTTGAAAATGATTACCAGTCTGGAAGAAAAACTGTGGGACTGCTGAGAACATTGTTGGTATTTATCGCTACTTAAGTTGGGAACTATTACCAGCGTGAATAAAAATTATGCATTCGCAAGAAAGCATGGCTATACATAGGATCACTATTTCATACTTGTATAGGAATGAAACTCAATGTGATATGGTGCGAAACGCTTGCGCGAATATTACAACTGGTAGTATGCATATTGTTAGGAACGGCTACTATACACTATTTGTGGGATTGCTGTACTCGCGGGGAATTGATTCCAAATTATTTTTTTTCACGAACTATTACTATGTAGTTTGGGAATGATCTCTATATTTTTTTGGAATAGTTTGCAAAATGCACAATTTTCTGAGAATTCCAACAGATTTCTTGGAATCTCTCAAAATTACCAAGTTGGAATAGTAGTCGTTACTAAAACAGTCTCTCCGTGTTGCACAGCGGTGAATATAAGAGAATCAATGATATAAAGTTAGATAATTATTTTTCTAGATTCTCCGGAAAGTTTTAGTCAAGTTTACCACAATTACCCTGATCTCTACGATAATTATTCACAATCGGGTTATTTATCGAATTCCTTGATCTCGATCGAGTTTTGTTTCTTTTCTCGAAAGAATCGGACATCGTTCGAAATCGGAACCTCAATGGGGTGATGAACCGATGGAATAAATGACAGAAATTTTTACGAAGAATGCAGGTCGGCGTTGTGGGTCCAGTTCTCAAAGTTAGTACGGTCGGAGTATACGCGACCTGACCACAGCGAGCCGAAGAACGAGGAAGAACGCGTTGGGTAAAGAGAAGGATGGAAAATAAATTACCTCTAGGACCAGCGGATGGATGGTAGGGGTCGGGCTGGCAGCGATGGGCTGGGTCGGGTTGAGCGTCGCTCGGACGTGGGCCCCCTAGTAAAATTGCACCACTAAACCCTCTGCAGCCGCCGCTGCTATACGGCCACTGGAGCCACCGAAGTAGCGTTTAAAATTCTTCTTCTATATTCTCGCTCCTCTATATACATGTACCGGCCTCATCTTCTTCTCATCGTACGTACATACCTACATATATCGCTGCAGAGCGTAATCCGCCGTGTCTATATAGAATAAGAATGTAATCGTGCATTAGCTGGCTCAGGACTCTCCACTGCGCGGGCTATAGGATCAGGAAAACGCATTTATAACGTGGGGCGAGAATTATAATTCACGCCCCGTTTTTGGTCCGGACGTATAGACGCGTATGCTTTTTTTCTTCTATTATACTTTTTGCAGATCGTTGTTGTCGATTATCATTACGGGAAAAGCCGTGTATCTTCGCTGATTCTAAACTCGCCTATTATTAAATTGCGAAACGATATTATACTTCGATATCGACCACCAACGGCGCCGTTGTTTTTGTAACAACAAACTATCCTACTTTATGGCTAGTTTATGCAGAGCTGTAGTAACTATATATATATGCGTTACCTCGCCGAAGCAAACGCGACTCTCTCATAATATAGATACTATATGTACGTCGTTTATACATTTATATATACCAGCGCACGTTTGTCGGAAGAATATATATCGCAGCGAAATATTCTCCCTCGGTAACCACGCGAGACACACTCCGAAACGGGTCCGAGAAGGTATTAAAGAACGTGAACCGCGATTTAAAACGTGAGTACCACGTACGTATAAAATACATCAAGGTGTTGAGACGTACGTGGGAATGAATGGAAAAAAAATGAGAAATTAGAAAGCTCAACTTCATCGTCGCGATGATCCACCGTCATAATCGTCGGTGACATTTGGCCGATGGGGTAGTCGATGTTCGCAGGGGTGGGGGTTCGATGTTTAATTCCACGAAGCAATTTGTCGGTTGTATTGGTCGAGGAGTCGTGGAACACCGGGATATCGGGACGGGGCTTCCTTCTTCTTGCTTTGCGAACCAGCGGTTGGCGTGTGAGATGATTTCAGTGTCGGGGCCACGCGATCGCCGCGGGCGTCTTCGTCCTCCGTACTTCCCTCGTTCCAGATATGGCGTCCCGGACCCCGTCGTCCTTCTGTTATCCGCGTCTTTGCAAAGCGAGGCCCCTGATATTCTTACGTCCCAAGAGGTTCGCGGATGATGCAGCCGTGGCGGTTCGGTACAGGTTGCGCTACTTGAAAATTTTGTATTACAGAAGAAAAGATCATGCGAGTCACGCGATCTCGAACAGAGATCGGTTTGTGGAAGCGCCACATACGTACAGCGAAATCCCATCAACAAATGTATCGGAATGAAAAAGAAGAAGAAAAAAAATGGCGTAATCGTTCGGTAGACGTTGTAGGGTCGTCGGCAAAGGACGTTTTCGAAGGATATGATATGACCCACTTTATACGCTGAATAATCCCCTCCCCCTTCCGTCTTCCCATATTTCGATCGCCCCGCTGCATCCGCCAGTGTTCGCGTCCGCAGCCGTTGTGAGAAATCGAAAAACAAATTACAAGTTTGGGTTCGCTCGAGTCACCGGTCGACGATTTATCAAAAATTAATTATCCATTAGGTGGATTGAGTAGAAAAATGTAGCTTTGTGCCGGACAATAGATAGGGAAACTCAGGTATGTATTATACATATACACTCTAAGAAGAAAATCCACACATATTAACATCACATAGACACGTGAATAGGCACAGAAAAGAACCCCGTATGTTGAGGGTGTCTGGGTGTAGAACTAGTCGGGTTTAAAGGCACAAAAAATCCGTCCACGCCTACCAGCATCCTGCTGGCACGGGCATCGCAGGATCTTCTTTTGCTTCTTCGTCTTCTTCGCTTCGGCAACGGCAACGGCGGTAGGAGAAGAAGATACCTAGGCTATACGTATATCCCTTTCTTTTGCGTGGGTGTTTAAACTTTGCCCGACACCACGCTCGGTCCCTCCAATTTCTCTGCTAGAACTCGAAGGGAGACTCGATCCTGACCCTGTAAAACTGTAACCTGGTACAAGTTTTTACTCACTTAAATGTTCCGAGACCGAAAGACCGATCGTCATATAGCGTGGATGAGTCCGTCGAGCTCAAACTTGAGAAGCGCGCGTTCCAAACGAACGTATTACTTTTCTCCTCCTGCTGCTGCCGATGCTGCGGCTGTGGCTGTTGCTGCCGCAGTTTCGCCAGCTCATGAAACCAGAGATGAGATAGCAACAGTTTTTGCTTCCTCGGCCGAAGAAGAAGCGTAGTACCTTCCTCGCACGAGGCGAGAAGAGGAGGAGTAAATAAAATATTAGTCAGAGGTCGCGAAATGTTATACTGGGCCCGTCCTGCAACGCCCGTCAGACGTTCTCAGCTCTAAGGACTCGCGGCATACCTTCGCGTTGTTAATAACCTCAGGAGAACGGTCCGGCACCACGCACAGTTGGTTGTGTGTCAGCCGCAAGGACATTTTAGCAGATCACGTTAAATCGTAGAATTAGTCCCTCCTACCTCCCTTTTCTTCCTCCTTCGCTATAACTTATGGTATTTATCTCGTAAACCTGGCTTTCGTCCTGACCCCGCACCTTATTTATAACTGCGGACAGGTTCACACTATTCCAGGTTGCCGTTGCTGCTGCTGCTGCTGCTGCTGCTGCTGCTGCTGCTGCTAGCTGGAACGACGTTCGCGCGCGATCCGCTCCTTCTCCACTTCTTCTTCTTCTTCGTCTTTTTCACCTCAAGTTGGGTACGCACATTTTCCACACAAGCCACGCTGTGTGTTATTTTCTGCATTAATGCTGCGGCGAAGATGCATGTACGGATTGTACAAAGAGACGAAGATAGAGAATCGCGAAAATATAAAGCGTGACAAGAAAAAGTGCCTCTGTGTTTGTTTATTTTTGTGGGTGCAGGTTTTGCTCCGTCTTATACACCTTCCTCCGGAGTTATTTCATTTTTATACTCACATATGGTTTGGAAAGCTGAACGCGGCTACGTGAGAGCTCCTGGATATTCACATCGGGTAATCGGGAAATGCCTGATTAATCAGATTATCGCTTATTCGCTTGTTCGGCTGCAGAAGTTCGATCGCTTCTCAGAATTATTGGCGATAATTCAAAGCTAGTTTTCTAGCAATTTAAAAGACTGACAGGAAATTGATCGATTACTGGTGAAATCCTGCCTACTAAATTAACAGGGTAATTGACTCGTTTTAATTTTCTACGTGCGTACAGAGAAAGTTGAGCGTTGAGGTGATCGGGGTTCGGGTTGCTCCATCACATATTTTTCGACTGATGCGCGGACATCTTCTCGTTCATACAGGAGAATGAGAATCGATCATCGTTAGGGCGATTCTCCCCGGGTTTTTGACAGTCATTTGTTTAACGTTTCGTTTTGAGCCTTCCTTGCTTAGTTACTTGCTTGCCTGCTGTAGTTGCTCCCAGCTTTACGACCAATCTCAGTTGATTTGCCGTTGCAGGTTGGTTGGGTTGCGATGATGTGAGACCAGTCGCCACGAGTGTGCGGTCCGAACCACCGTATAACTACCACTACCACCACCACCACCGCTGTAAGCAAAAGCAGCATCGGTGGCAGCTCACCTTCCTTTTGGGTGAAAATTTAATTAGACCAAGGGGGCTCTCGCTGATTTGAAATTATTTTTACAGAAGGTTTTTGCGAGCGCTGTAATTAAGCGTCTAGCGCTGCTAAAGAGTGCTTGGTTGCACTAATCTACCTCCCTCCTCCATTCTTCTTATTCTCCTTCGGCATATCATATGGGTAAAATAAGTAAGAATTCTCTTTAGCTCTAATTTTCGAGATATATGAATTGCGAATCGTAAAACAAGATGATACTTTCAATAATGCCGACGGTATGATGCGGAGATAATTATAACAATGATAATATATAATTTATAAACCTCTCCACTTGTCACTTTACCGCCGAGTATACATTTTTGTTTCTTTTTTTTTCTTCTTTCTATCATCATAAAATTCTTTCATACGCATCCTTGTTGGGAATTTCTTGGTCGTTTTTCCGCGCTCAATCAAGGGCAATTTTTATTTCTATAATCGTCGGCTAACTTGGCGCACCCGGTGAAGTCGCGGTTGTTCGCGCTATCGTACTCTGGATCGTCAACATCGGCGATATCACGGCGTCGTGTCGGTTACGCAATGAACGGGTTATTATACCGGCTCGAGACGGTGTTGTGGTCGTAGGTAGGTATCTACGAGGGGTACCGATGTTCTCCACTCGGTTAATAGCGGACCTAGAGCACTCCGTGCCCGGGATAGAGAATACTGGATCTTCGGGCCCCTTTACTACCTGTCCCAAAGGCGTCCGGTTCACCCGATGCCCAGAGGTTTGAAATTGGTTCAAACCCGGAGGAGCTCCGAGGAATTTGTAATTCAAAGCTAAAGGACGCGCGACAAGGTTTCCAACTTAAAATTCTTCTTTTTTTTGGGAAGGTCCAGAGATGGCGCGCGGAGACCTCTTCCAAACACACACACATGCATACGAGTATACTGCATTTATGCACTTACATATATATGTATACATATCTAGATATAAGTTTACACGTATGTGTTACGCCTATAAAAGAGAGAGTAAGAACTAAAGTTGAACTGCGAGAGAAATAACCACAAGAGCTGCCGAACCTTTTCGTCGTAAGAATGTCGTCCTTCGGCAAAACTTTGGGATATCGATGCCTGTACCATAGGTACTACGTATATTCGGATGCGTTCTCGTTTCACCAAATCGCATCGATCATTTCTAACTTTTCACACTCCATTTTTTAATCTGCGAGGTAGTCATGGTCCTTCCCTTGTTTTAGATACGACGTTAACTAAAAAATAGAACCACGCTTGCGTGCCCTCGAGGAAGGCCGTCATCAACGTTACAGTTGCGCGAGCGTACAACGTCACCAGTTTTACTTCTTCCTAGTCCCGTTTAATTGTCTCCGCCTGGTCGTTCGCCCTTCCTTTTCTTCGAGCTTACGCGGTCCTCTTCTTTTGCCCCTTGAAGATATCGGTGATTTCGTCGGCGATCAGCTTCTATGCTCCTCTTTTTCGTTTCTCCGATTTCTTCGCTTTCTTTATTTTCTTTCTTTCACTCTCCAATACGTATTAAACCAGAGAAAGATAGGTGTTTGTCACATACAGCTGCATGAGCACATGGGAAGAAAGAGAGAGAGAGAAGAAGAAGAGAGAGATTCCAAGAGTGGATTGACTTGATCGGTGAAGCAGTATTTCGTTTTGCCGCGTGCCGCCCGCGCGCCCTGCACTTCCATATGACGCCACGTCACACCTCCTGGTGCGCTCCATCCGCAAACGGGTTCTTTAATTGTCTCGCTCTTACCGATCCTAAACAAAAAATAAATGAATAAGAAAATTTTACTCTTTCCAAAAGTGGGAGCCGATCAAGGATCGCCTCAAGAGTATAGAAAGAAGTGGTAGCCGAACACGGTTACCCCTCGGCCGATTTATTGTTCGGTTACGAAAGAGTCGACCGAAGAGAGTGCGGGTCCGAACGCGCAGGCGGCGTCGTCCATCATCCTAATCCCTTATTAAGAAGTCAACCGGTGAAATTAATACTGCGCGAGTTCTTCTTCCTGCACCAGGTTCTCATCAGGGGCAAAGCACTTAGAAAAATCGAACCTGAACTGAACTCCCATCGTGCGTACGCCGTCCGAACACTGGTCAGCCAGTTGCTTTTCTGCAGAGATCGGATCAGTGACACTCACGGTTGAAAATCCACCTCTTGAATTTTGCCACCAGTTTTTATCTCAAAATACAGTTTGCCGATTTAATGAACTCGAGAACAACTTCCGTCTCGGTGTTTACCCGACGCTGAATTCAGATCGATATTCGATCCTGCAGATATCGGTTAGGAATCGAATCCTTCCCTCCCGATCGAGCACCACTGGCAAATAAAGCGACTCTATAAAACCGGGAGGGAAGATATCTGGTACACGGTTAATGATAGCAGAAAAAGAATGAAATAAAAATTGGCAAATCGTTAGCCACTAAATACTGTACGGGTACGCGTACAGCTCCGTAGCTTGCTAGGGAGAGTCGTCGGCGCGCGATGCAGCATGTAGGAGAATCGGTTCTAGAAGGTATAACGCACGTTGGAACACAGCCGGGTATAATAGTAGCTGGTCGGTGGTGTAACTGACATAGGTGTACGTACGTTGTTACGTTCCCGTTGCACCCAACCCGCTCCTGTAGCAACATCCTAAGCCAGGAGATCGCGGAGTTCTCGGTCGCTGAAACTACTTCAGAGGTCAGTAAATATCGGCCATATGCAGCGTGTAAGTCGTATGGGAGCTAACTCAGCTAAGTAAGCGAAGAGAAACGCCCGCGGTATAAATTGTCAGCAATTATTGGTACAAGGGATTATTTGTAGGGACGTAAGTTCAGATAAATCAATGAGTGTACGAACAACGTGGAAAGGTAGGCGCATGTGCGTACGGATATCGTTTAACCTTGTAAGTTGGAATTCTTATACGTTGACTCGAGGAGAAGGATTTGTGGAATCGCAGGTACGGAAAGGTTGTAAAATATGCGTGTTTCAATATTTGTAATGCGTGTATATTCGACGAGGGAATTCGCGGTGTTGCAGAAATGCGATGGGGAATATTCGAGAAGGTGGGAAGTGCAGGAGAACGGAAGCTCTGCATATTACGTATTTCATATGTGGCAAAAGGACTCGATTTGCGTCGATGTGGGTATGGAATAAGAAGTTTGGCAAGTGTTCGTATACACAAATGGAGTGCGTTTACGTACGTTATACCATAGAATTGGGAACGTTCGTGATTTCGAGCAGTGAAGCAGTGGCTGTAATTATTGATTCTGACTGGTCAGCGGCAGAAGCAGAAGCGGCAGCAACAGCAACAGCGGAGTGGCTCCTATGATGTAATTTTCGCAATAAATCAGGGCGCGGAATAAGTACTGGCTTGCTTTTTAGAAATGGTGATTTAAAGGTGGTCGTTGAGTGGAATGAGAGGGGGTTTTTTTTTGAGGACCAAAGTTTCCCGGTTAACGGGGTTTATTTTTCAGGAAGGTCCGTGAAAAGGGCACTGCGGTGAGCGCCGGTAACTTCGAGTGCCGAACGGCCAATAAAAGACAGTCCAAGTTTTATGAACATCGGTGAGCTGTTGCTGCTGGTGCTAAGGCATCGGGTATATACATATAGCTGTTTTATCATATAAGCGAACAAATTGGTTCTGCACGCTCTTGACGCCTCTCTCGGCGCGCGATCCACCCGATTTGAAATTAATCTTCTCTGAAGCTCACGCGCGCACCTCAACAGAGCGAGACTCGACTCGAGTTTCTTAACTCGAAACTTGCTCGACTCTCAACCAAAGCGCGGCCCATACCAAAGCAAACGTTCGAGCTTCAGTCGCACGAAACCCGGACCAACTTCTCCCTTATATATATAGATACATTTGAACACTCTGTTTCTATAAAATTTATTACACCTATATCTCTATATAAGTTATCCGCACGCCGCTAAAGGGCTTTGATCTCCACCACCAGCAGCAACGGCAGCACGAGGAGAAGAAGGATGTAACATTGATACATATACGCGCGGCGCGTCCAGTTCCGCTGATAAACGCATTGCATCTTTTTTTCTCCAAGTAGATAGGTTACACAACTTGGCGAAAGAGTAAACCGAAGAAATGCCGCAGAGTTGCCGATTCGGTTCTACCGTAGGGCGAGGTGAGCAAAGATCGAGAGCTGCTGGGTAGATTTCTCGGTTTAAGGAATGCTCCGCAAAAACACCGTTAATTAACCAAGATTATTAAGTCATCTCGCGTTCGTGGTCGGGAACCGCCTCCCTCTGCACGCGACGACGAGATATTCAGGCAAATGCGAATGTGAATGTGAACGTAAACGTACATATAAACGCGAACGCTCCCTGCAATGCCGCCGCAAATCACAAAGATAAGCCGTATATACCAAGGCTCCGTATACATATACGTTGGAACTTACGCGCACACTTTGCCATTTATACTTACATACCTATATAAATATGCCTATAGCCAATGAAATTGCATCGCAGCGCCGCGTGCATACGGTAAAGTATATTATATACATCGTAGCATATATACCTAACCATCGTAGTGCTAATACACCATGGACTATTAAGAGCACATGCATCATTAAAAGCTCTGCGCGCGTTCTCCGCGTTATGCGATCTATATTTTCTGCTCGGATCAGACGAAGAAACGAGCTGAACCGACGACGACGAGAAGTAAAAGACGGCGGAGCTAGAGGAGGGGGCAGGAGGGGGTGCAAAGACTCGAAGAAAATGCGGTCGATGTATCGGCTCTGGGTCTTTGGCATTACGACGATCTTCAAGGCTGTAACAAGTTGTAACAGAGCCCCAGGATGAGGTGCGGGGGGGGGGGGGGGGGGCACTGCTCCTGCCTCCCGGATTGTAACTCTATAAAAGCTTAATTGTTTCTCATTTTACGGTTCAATCCTGCTTACTCTCCTTATACGCGCCGTTTCTTCTCCTTCCAGACTAAAACTTGCTCCGAGGTATAACCTACGTACTACTCACGGGTTACCCATGAGCCAGACAACTATCATCTCCGGAGCGGTTTACCCGCTAGCCCTTCCTCTTACCCCAGCCCGCACCATATCCCACAATTGTACGCATTATACTTACCTACTCGTTCCCATTGCTGCAGTTACTTCTCATACTATTTTTAACCCTTCTATACTCTACTCTCTTCTCTTTCCTTCTCTTCCCTTCTCTTGTTTTGTATCTTGTGTATCGTACCATTCACTTCTTTTGTTTCTCTTCGGTCTAGCTCATCTTATGTGAGGAGAATTATTTCTACATCACCCATCTCTGTGTCTACCGTAATCACATAGATATAGAGAAAAGATATGTGTACACGTGCCAACTTCTACAATTGTCGTCGTGGGGAAAATTGGGATAAATTTTCTAAACCTGCGATAATCGATCGCTCCCGAACTACCAAAGTTATTCGTGCTATGAGAATTTTTACTTTTTTCAATAATTATTCAGGAAGGAGATTGAGATCTTTTGGTGGCAGCTTAAAATGTCGTTGATTCCATTTTCTGCCCGCATGATCTTCCATAATACCGTGAAGTTTGCCGTCTTCGGTATTTATGCTGTTGGCCGAGTACCTATAAGATGGACTTAAAAGATGACGTAAAGAAGGTCGACGACCCATCACCTTCTTCCTGATATTCTCCGCGGTAAAACAAGCTGTTCTTCCGTCAGGAATTTTTGTACCGAACGCGTAATTTTGAGTGCTCGTAAATTTTTGAAAACCAGACAATCTCTGAACCCCAAAGGATCGCGTAAAACACGCGGTGACGACGTTTCTTAGAAGCGGTTCCGACCGTCGTTACGTACCCTGCAGGCTCCTTATAGTACAACACGATCCGGGAACGGGGCTACGGCTATTAGAATCTCGTAAAATCGTCCATGGCGAAACTACATAGACAAAAGAAAGAAAGAAAAGGGTCTAGAATAATCTAAACAAACTAAACCAGAGGAAACAACGCAGGCGTAGAAAAAGGAAGACAAAAAGTTAAAGTTACGCGATACGCGTCCATTGAAATAACAATTATGTCCCTGACTTCCATTTTTGATTTCCGATACATCTCTAGATTGTTTGGAGAACCCGGTGCGGAGTTGGGTTCCCAAAGTCTATAGGTTGTCGATTACAAGGGAATACGATGTGCCAGTTGTGTTCGACACGGTGCATGTACGACAGATGGAGTAAATAACTTCGGCAAAGAATTGTGGAGAACCAGAAGTAAGAGGGGGATGAGAAGGAAGAGAAGGAGAAAGAGGAAAGGCGGTGTAAGGTGCAGGTTTTTGGGGGGCGCGCCTACGCATGGATCGCGGGTAGAAATCTCTCCGCTACATTGCGCCACCTCCGGATATATTCCCCGCAGATCCCGGAGGAGGAAGGTAGCGTCGGCGACTACGAAGAGAATTTTAACGGTCTGCAGGAGTAGTAGGTACGTTTACTCCAAGGTCGTGTTTGCCGAAGGCGCGATATGTTTCAACTCGGTTACCACACGCCGAGTTTATTCAATGTTTTACCGCGCTACGAATAATCCTCACCGTATATAAGAGGTAGAAAAAATTAACTCCAACTGATCCCGGACAAACGCTACATATTGTTTCGAATTGTAATATTTTCGGGGTTGAAGACATTTCTTTGTATCCTTATTGTTCATTCATTTTTTTTGTTTTTTTTTGTTGTTGTTGAACTTTGCGGATTGTTGCGGCGTTTGGTCCTTCATGGAGAACGGAAGACGCGGTGTAAGTTGTACGTCATTCTTGAGCACGTTTCTGGGAACTGGATTGGTGTTGGTACTGTAATTGTAGTGATTACGGTTCGCTCGATCGGCGTGTCTTTCTCAAATACTAAAAATTATCTCGACTCAAAGCTCGACTCCGTTCCTCTGTTCGCTTCGCGTTCTCCGATCCATTTGCCCGGAGCGTCTCGTCGTCCGAAAAACGTTAAAAACTACTTTAGCTGCTCCACCGTTTATGATTATTCTCCGAAGGACAATGATCCGTAAAAGTTCTGTCATTTACGAAGAAGAAGAAGAAGAAGAAGATGGCGCGGGAGAAAGAGGAAAAGAAGAAAAGAAGAAGCTCCCCGACTCAGTGACCTCAGCGCGTATTCGTTTCGGTCGTGAAATCGCGCTGAGAGTTGAGTTTCTTCAGTTTCGTGAGTTTTACAAACTCATACCTGCAGCAATGCAGCGCACTGTGGAAGGTTTACGCGCCGTGCAGGGAAACCAAACCTTCCTTTTTCAGAATTCGAGGAACCGATCTAACCTCGGAATTCGCAAGACTGCACCACCGATCCTAATTTATCTTCGATTCAACTGCTTCTCGTCACGCTTCGATTATACATCACATTCGCAATCGGGCTCTCCCACCGTCCGCGCCCCCCCTCATTTTTATTTCTTTGCACCATACAGATTTAAGGATATAACTTGTACAAATCGCGGCAAAATGATACGCCCAGTTATTAGGAACTCTGCACCGTTCATGTTCCCTTGTATTATTACCAACGATTTACCCGAAATGATGTACCTACCTATCCGTTATCTTTATCGCAAAACTTTCATATCGTATTCCATGTTGCAGAATATGAAACCTTCGATTGCTCAGACCGGCAACAATGTATAAAGACGGTGAAAATTGAACTACGAAAAAGGAGAACCGATTTGTTTCGAACTTGAAGGAACATGTTTTCCGAGGTTATAGCGAAGCTTGCGAGTTTGCAAATGTGATTGGTCTCCGATGCAATGTGTTGCCATAACCATAGTTGGAGGTCGGACTACAAGGGTGTAGTGCAGTACGGGATGTAGAGGCTGTAGTGTTTGGTTCTAGTCGTCTGTATAGGAATGAAGGGTAAAGACGAAGAGGACAGTTTCACAGATCTCGATCTAAATAGTTAAAACGTAGCGACTCCCCCGCTTTCAGGAATGGCGAGTATAAGTACATAGTTTCGCAGTTACGGAAGTCGGAATTATTCGGAGGTGGAGACGGAGGTGGAGGTAGAGTTCCAGTCTGCGTCGGTCCAGCTGTATATCACGTGTAAACGACACGGGAATTAGCATATCTGTATCTCCAGTTGTCCCAACGGCAATGCTGCCAACTACCGGGGTTAATGCTCCGCTCTTCGAGGTTCTCCGCTTCTGCTGGATGAGCAACTCTTCCCGGTGAACCACGCCGTGAATCGAGATGGACCTCGCAGATGCGTTCAACTAAATGATGTGACTTTGTTCCTCGATGCCGAGACTGCAGGAGGACTGGGCTCGCTGCAAGCTCTGCAGCTGAGGTACTCCGATCGAATGGCAGCGCCATCATCGATCCGCCGTTCCCTGCCAAACCGCAAACTGAACGAAACTGCAGTTGCCGATGCTATACTACCTCCTGCCTTTCTGCCTTCGAAACACGCGAGTCCTTAAGCTTTAATTGGGCGCTTACGTGATAAGTTGTACGAAGAAGGCGAGGCAGCCAAACCGACCGAGGTACCGAGTTTCGGACCTTGACGACCCCGCGAACGATCTGATAGATTGATTTAAAGAATGCCCAGTTTAGGCGGTCGTCGGTCCGCTTGGAACGACGCTGCTACGGAAGACGTCGACTTTCGACGTACTATATATTCGGCAGGGAAGAAGAGACCGAGGAAAGAGGGTGTGTATACGGTATATAGATTCTTTGTAGATAACGAACTAGCAGCGAGATCTTTTGATCTGGACATTTCACGAAGCTACCTCCGATAGCGCGGTATGAGGTGTAGGATTTCCGTCGAAACGTGAGACGGTTAAGCCTAGACTAGCCTCTTGTCCGCGCTGCAGGGATCGTTTGTAGGACGGTTTCAAACAGCTCCCGATTCGATTGAGCCGAGCGTTTCGTCGTCAGCTCGCGTACAGCCAGACAGTGTTGACGATATTTCCAACTCCCCGTATACGTGTACGCATAAATGTAAAAAAGAAACAGGGAATATTACGATATTCAAATGCAGGTTACGCGGCTTCAGTTACACCGTTATAATCTCCGTTTCATTCCTCTCGAAACAAAAACCAGTAGGTCAAAATAAATTGAATGAAAAAAATAAATCGTACGAAAGACGAACCGATATACCTACGTTATACTGGAGCGTGTTCTCGGAAACTACACCAGGCTTTGAAACACAAAGAGAAAAATTTTGGCGCATGTTGGGAATTATATGGGAGATAAATATGATTGAAACAAACGAACGAGATAAAAGAGCGAAATATTCCTTGGTCGAAGACAAAAGATTTCTGAAAATTATCCGACCCGCAGGGTATTTTTCGGAAGTCTGAGGAGTTGTTTCGTAGTGGAACTGAAACTGCCTGCACGGCATCGACGATTCTCGCCAAGCGTCGATCATGGTAGTGTTTGAGGTAATTGTCCAGACTCGGAGAATCGTAGAAATCGGTCCCTAATCACCCCTGCATGAGGGGCGCCTTTTGTGCCTCGACTGGCAATTGCGTCGTCCTTTTTCGCTCAAGAGTCCTTCGAGTTCCAGGATCGGAAAGGTAGGGAGGAACTTCGGGGGAAAACAGAACGTTACGTTATACCACCGCGGCTACAGTGCTATCCTTTTTTTTTTTCTTCCTCTTTTCTTTTTTTTTTTCATATCGTCGTGTAATTCGTCGGCTCTGCTATATTTTTCTAGCCAGCCGTATAATTTCGTGTCATTTGGAAAAAACAAACGACGCTGCTGATTAGGGGCTTCCCGCCCGAACCGGCAGCAGCCACTCGGCCGTAGTCATCGTGAATTGCCCCGTCGAGTGACCGCGGGCCCTTACGGTAATTTACAAAATATTCGGAGCATTGCGATCGGTTCCTTCGGGCGACGGATTTCTTCCGAAATAGGGGGCGGGAGGAGGAGGAGGAGGAGGTAAATTTGGAAGGATAGAATGGACCGTCATAAGGGATGTCGAGCAGAAGCTACACGAGGATAATTTGCAGAATCTAGAAAGAGATAAAAGTATAGGATAACTGAAACGTGGGTGCTATTGAGTTTCCAAAGCGCTGAAACATATGCAATGAGAATCTGATCGGCATGCAATTTTTTCGTGATGATGTTTGGCCTCGGACTCGATGATCTGCACTTCCAACGGTACTCTAATACGCTCGATGTACGGAATTTGTGAAATTCGAAAAAAAAAATATAAACAAATAAAATGAAGAGTGCTTTCTTTTTCTCCGGCGAATGGATATAAATTAGTCTTGCAGCTCGATGCGTATAAGTTTTCCTTCTTTTTCCACACATCTACTATACAAGGATATGATTATCCTATGCCTTGTACTCCCGGAGTACCGCGTCGTGACGTTCACGCGCGCACCTCGGAATGCGCGCACGCTGGCGCCGTGGAACGCGGACTCCACGCCGCCCGATTCTTGGATGATGTGGATAAGAGATCCCGGTGATATCCCGGTGGTGCCCACGGAGCTTTATCCGACTCTCCCAACATACTCACGGTTCGATATGTAGAAAGAAAAAAGTAAAATTGAAGGTGGGAAAAAAAAAAACTGCCATAATATGCCTCACGAATTTCAATTTTTTAACGGAAAATAACTTCCGATAGGGTGTTTGTTGTTTGGTGTTCGGTAATCGGAAACATCTTCGAACGAAGTGCACGTTGGATGATTCGATGTTGTTTATGAGTTGAAAATTACCTTTTTAGTGCGGAGAATTGACTCTTTTAAATCGTTAAAAAAATTCCCCTGACTTAACTTGCACCGGATCTCTATAGGTAGGTAATTGCTGTATACTCTCGTCGATTAAAATGTAGGTGAGCAAAAGTTTCTTGCACCAGTGAAGTACTCGGCGTCTTCGCTCCTCAAGCGCGTCGATTAAAAGATCAGTTCCCTTTACAAGCGCGTCGTGTAACTTATATAGTTATACAGAGACTCTGTTCGACTATAGTAGCAGCGGCAGCAGCAAGCCAAGAACTGTAGGCTGTATGTGCAGTTTGCTTTAAAAAATATGCCGGAAGCTCAGAGTTGTGTTTGTGCAGCTTACGTTATACTTCGTTTTCCATTCTAATAAGAATATAGAGCGTGTGACGTCGTGTAGTTTTTGCAAGTAGGACGAAGATAATAGCGCCAACTACTAGATCGCGTTTGAATTCTTTTGTTACACCTCTTACTTTTACGAATCATACGCCCGCTTACACACTAACTTCGGAATATCTTCTACTTCATGAAGCGGACTGTACCTTTTCCCTTTCTCACAATGAGACAGAAAATTGCATGGAAATTATTCGAAAAACCGCACTCCTGCCGTCGCTGTCGCTGCTTGTCGCTGCTACTCCGCAACGTTTCGCTTTAAGCTAACTAACTAAGTGAACAGATATGAGTGTTGCGAGGGTAAATAATAAACGAGGCGTTGTATTAATGAATATAACATGCATTCGCTTGTTTGTGCGCAAATAAAAGTCCCTGCGAGTATAATATGCGTGCATGCATACTTCTCGAATCTCGATCTTCACTTTCCTTTGTAAAGAGAGGCAGAAGGGGACTCTTCAAAACCAGCTAACTCCCTACTGCCTTTTTTTTTCTCTCTATATCTTTTTTTTTCTTCTTACTTTTGCACAAGGTGCTGTGCCACTCACGTATGTATACTTTTTACTCGTTCATTGAGAACGTGCGTAATTAGCAGTTTCTGCATTAAACTCACCGCACTGTATAGGTAGTTTACTCACGTGTCTACGAGTCCATTCAATTATACATTATAAATATTTCGTAATTTTGTTTGAAAATTTTGGTTTTTTCTTTGTTTCACCTCAAACGATTCACGGCCAATTGTTTCGTTTTATCTTTTACGAAGAAGAAAAGGAAAAGGGATAACCAATTTTTTTCTTTCTATTTTTAACCGGCGAGTGATTACGCCCGGGTTTTTCATCCTCGATTTTTTCACGCATCATTTTGTTGTTGCGTGATTAGCAAAAAGTTGTGTAGTTTGTATGTATGTGTATATATGTATTATGTACATCATATATACCGTATTATATACCTATAATGTACATTTTCGTGCACGTCAGGTTAAAATACGTTGATGGCAGCGCGGTCATGTGGTCTCAGTAGCTGCCGCATCAACGTTGTGTTATTAACAGGCAACAGGGCAGTTGATCGATCTCATTTTTCTGTCCGATTTCACTCGTCGTTCGTCCGTTCGTTTATTCGTTCGTCGAACGTTTTATCCACAAGTTTCGTGCCTTGGGTTCCGGTAATTGCGAGCAATTTGCTAACGTCCCGTTACCATGGGGATTCAACCATCACAACTTTTAGACGGCGTTTTCTCCTCGTGATCCACCTCTGCGTGCCATGAGAGAAAAAAATACGGAGGCTAAAATCTTCACCAATCAAATAGAATAATTTGCCACACTGCATCCTCGCTGCGGGCCATCTGCGGGCGAAGTATTATACGTTCACAAAATTTTTATTTTTCGCTTCGTTTTAGATTCCATCGACGAAGCAAGAGAAGAAAATAATTGCAACACCGATTGCCCCGTTGTTCGGATTCAATTATTTCCCTCAAATCGATTGCCGGGGTCTATAAGTTCTGATTAATTATAAGGAGGTCAGAAATTTGGAGGCTTCCGGTCACAGATCGGTGGCAGGTTTTCCGACCCCCTCCGATGTGATTCTTGACTGGACAACTGGACACGCAAAACGAAACGTCCTACGATTTATCAATTGTGTCTTTTAACGTTACAAGGTATTACGGGAAAAATGCTTGTACCGCGATAGCTCCGCGCCACGGGGGTCCCCCCGCTCCTTTACCGACAGCGGACTTCTTATTCCTCTTCTTTTTCTCCTCTTTCTTCCTACGGTCACTGTATAGATCTCGCTGCGTTCTGGCCACACATATACTTATACGAAACACACTGCAACTCTCCACGTGAACTAAAGTGATGTGAGAAATTTCTACCTGTGTTATATTATGTGTATAGATACCTATAAGCTATTAAGTAACCATCTTCCTACCAAGTTAGGGGTGGTCGGAAGAAAGCGTTTTGTTCACGTTTTAACGCGTGATATCCATTCATTTTTTCATTCATTCATACGATCATCACGAGACTCTCTGAAAACAGGATTTATTTCCTATTTCTATATTTCTCGATACATGTGATTCTGCTTTCGTTACAATCGTTCGATCTGTTTTGTTCTGTCTTTCGAATATGATTCTCAAAATTCACGCAAATTCTTGTAGTAAAATCCTCTCGGATGAGGTGGGACAATCACGCTGCGTATCGCGCTGCAGCATAAATATAATTTTCATTAGCCGCATTTCAGCGTCATCGGAATTTATATCGAAAGAAAAAAAAAATGCTTTCCGTAATTCATCGCTACGTAGGAATAAAAGTAGCAGCAAGAGTATTGGAGAATAAAGGCGCCGACGCGAAGATCGTCAAGGGCCAAGAAACGGTCAAAGTAGAATTACGCCGCGTCTGACTGAAGACTAGAATATTTTGGTTAATTCTCTTTGAAAGCTGCAAATTACTGTGAAATTGAGAAATAAAGAGAGGAAAGAAAGTAACAAGAGATTTATTACACTCACATTTTATTCCATAAAAGCGACGCCCGGGATCGTCATCATCATCATCTGTATAGGCGATTCAACGTGTTCTGTGTAATATACGTCGTGATTAGAGCGCGCATTACGGGCCTGCGGAGGGATCGAATTATTATCATGCATTGAATGGCGATGCCGATGCTGCATTTCTATCCTCATTCGTAATTGAACGAATTCAGTTAAATTAATTTTTCGTGTCGTATAATACCTTCCGATGACATACATGTAGACGGAAACCTTGTAACTTGGAATCCGATGTAATGTAAAAGTATTTTAAAATACATACATAATACATACATGCTTGACATACATCGGGATCTTGTACAGGTATACGTATCTAGGTGTATTTCAATAGCAGCGTGGTGAGGAAAAAGCTAGGTGAACGACCGGTTTATTGATATTTTCATGAAAGTATAATAAATGAAACCAATATTGGTGACGTTTCTCTTTATACCGACGGGAATTACACGAGCCGACAAAATCTCGGGCGACCAAAATGGGTGTACAAAAAAACATACATGCAGCACATTTTTCTGTGTACGTAAGTAAACAACGTATAGATGTAAAGATACGTGAGCAAGGACGTTGGAGTTGCCGGTGCGCCAATGAAATGCAATGTACACATATTTTCCATCTCTTCTTTTTTTTCTTCTTCATCTTCTTATTCTTGTATATACGTAGACCATCGGAATAACGTTTGCCGCAGAGCTAATGATTACAAATGACCGCCCCCGCAATATGGTATATAGCGTTATAAGGCATACTTTAAATGGGAAATTAAATATCCGAGATCCGTGCTTTGAAAAATATCGCCTGGAGTCTTTCGGAAATATCCCTCTCGGGTCGGTCGGTCGTTTCGGTCGTGTCTGGCGCCTCGGTTAAAATCGACCTGCTGTTATACCTTCGCAGCCAACTTTCGCCATAATCGTTGGATGTAGTTACTTTACACAGAAAAATACCCTCCGCAAAATATATTATTCTATAATTGTATAATTTAGTCGAAGAAGAGGAACAATCGCCCGTTCTATATTATACGATATATACCTACAAACGAAAAGGAAACAAATGCGGTTTATACAAACCTTAGCTACGACCTAAAGACGCCGCCTCGTCCCGGGGTCCTTATATTTCTGCTACAAAACAGGACCCTCCGGCGTGTCCATCTCTCGGAAATGATCCTTCCGAGTTTTCAACTCTTCTCTACCGCCATATTGCTGCCACGGGATTGCCATCATGGTTTACCGCGTGTAAACTGAAAAAAGGTTCAGAAAAATAAAATAAAAGAAAAAAAAAAATAAACAAATTAAAAAACAATAATAAAAAATTGCCACGGGCGGACCATAAAACTCTTGGAAGTTCCTGCTGCAGATCTACAGCGCAGACCTACATATTTCTTATCTTATCTTTTACGCCGACTCCTGCAGCACCGAAGTCGCTGTATAGCCACGTCGACTGAGATTGTCACGAACCTTATAGGTGCACCTAAACGTGGCACCTGCTGCTGCCGCTACTTATACACACACACACGTGCGATACGTTGTGTACATATATTACGTATAAGCCCGTGCATACATATACCTGCTCCTGGCAGAAACATTTCGAAGATATATTAACACCGATCACGTTCACTCATTCCATTTAATTCCCCATTTTTTAACTAATTCCATCGGAACTATCTCCGCGGGGCGGAATTGCTCACTTTCTAAATCACGCAATACTAGCTTATTCCAAGTGTATACTACGCCTGCATCTGCAGCATGTACTTACAATCGTACCGATCGAACAATAACCACCTGATGAAGTTGAGCGTTCCAACTACGACGGCTGCAGCATTAATATAATAGCGGACAGGTGAACTATTCTTACGTAATACCTTCGAGGCTGAATTACGCGTTTTTGTTTTATTAATGTGTGTTTATAGGAAAAAGCGAGGTAATCGCGCTCGGTGAGGTTTATCGAGTTCTATTCTTTGGTATTTTTTCACAGTATCTCCGGAGTTTTAATACGTTCTAATTCCATGTATAGAGATGCGTGGCATGATATTCAACATGTGCAGCGGGGGTACGAAGAGCCATCGGGGTCTGGATATGTTATATAGAGACTCCGGAGGTTTGATTCATTACCGTAAGCGACGTGATCGGGCTCGCTGCACGGGGGCGAAACCGCATGGGGAGAGTATGAATTAATTTTCAGTGTGGTAAGGATATATACGCGCGGTATGTAATATCGCAATCTTTGTTGCTCCTCGTAACGTTGATGATAGCCAATCGAACATTGCGCGGCCGAGAGTATCCGGGGATGTGTCGGAGAGTTGAAACTTTTGCCGACCGCCAAATGAAGAGCTATACATACGCGTACGGATAGGTGGGTACGTAGGTATTGTACGCGATACCCCCGTGAATCATTCGTGTATATGTGCGTACCGCGCGGTATGTGCCGCAGCAACTTCGTTCGCTTGGTTTAATGGCGAAACGGCTTTTCCACTACTTTGACGGGTCGCGTTTTGTCACGAGTGATATACTGCTCCGACTCACGCATGCGGTGCTGCTGGTTGCTGCTGCTGCAGCTTTATGCAGCGTCCAAACTCCCAACATCCAACCGAGAAACTTGTACCAACCTACCCCGCATGTACCCGGGCATTTATACGCATGCTAATTAAACCAAACGTACAATTAGCTCACTCCTACAGAAAATCCTGCTGCTGCTGCTGCTGCTGTCGAGACTGCAAAGGTATCCTCACCCAACTGATTGAACCCGGCACAGAGCTACCTTCACGTTATTCATTCGCCTTCTTTCCATCTCGACGTATATACCTATATGTGCACACGCGCATCTCGTGTGTACATGTCTGCCTACATCGCAAACTGTATCTTGTCCAAAGATCTGCAGTTGTATTATACCCTCCGCAGCTACCTCGTAATGCGAAATTAAATTATCGGTATCGAATTGTAATTTGACAAAAGACAATTTTCGAAGAGTAACAAAACTTCATTCGCATTCGCTACTAATTTGTGCGGGTAATTATATCTAGCTAGAACACCGTTTAGGAATGCGTTCAGAAATTTGCTCAACCTTGTCTTTGGTAGAAATGGAGAGTGAGTGGAAAACAGAGTTGGAAAAAGAAAGAGACAGCGAGAGTAATGTTACGCGAGGTAGAAGACGCGCCCCACTCAATTCCGTTCCAAAAGAGAGTGCAACAGCAAGAGCAACAGCAAATGCAGCAGCAGCAGCAGCAGCAATCACAGGTGCAGTTTGACATGGCAAACTGGTATGCTGATGCAATTAGTAGGGACCGCATCTATGTTGTATTTCTACGTTGGATAAACTCGCATACGGTGGATAAGCGACACTCATGTGAGCCTATAAATGCAAAGACGTGGAACGACGAGCGACGTGTGCTGTTTATAAATGTGTGCCATTGGAGTACCTCCCGTTCCGTTCGTTTGACTGCATGTTAAAGGATCACGATGGGTGCAGTGCAGGGTAGCTGTGTCTTCGAGGGAAAACAACGACGACACGATCCGACGCGAGGCTGTTTTGATTTGTTTTAATTAGACCAACTCCGTGTTTACACAAAACGTAGGTAATGAAAAGTTGTGAAAAACCGGTAAATCACCATCGTGTCACCTGTGCATGATGCACACCCGTTCGGAGCAATGTTCGTTCATGTCCCATAAAGTACGTTTCAGAGTACATATTAAGCCACGTAAGGTGTTATACGCCTTCGTTATTCGACCGTGACAACGAGTCGCTTCGTTCTCTTCGCGCCGGTTCCGCAAATCGCGAGTTTTTGTCTACCTGCATTTACACAGCTCTTTGATCTGCTTTTTCGGATTCTAGATAGTCATGATTCTGCGAACCTTGCCAGGTGCCTAACAGCCCTTTAGATTTTCAAGACGATTCTCTCAAAAATTCGTTCGTACAACGGTATATTAACCCATACGAAAAAGTTCAAAGCAGTTAATTACATGTTTTCATCATTGAATCCATGCAGGTCGCCGTACAAAAGATTCGTTCGATTTTAGACAATGAAGAAACTATCAAGAAAAAAAAACGAAAAAAAATGAAAATTCCTTAGCGTTAATGATAGCCTGCAAGAATACGCGGCCGTTGCACCGATGGTTATATAGCTTTGCGTAAAGTGAACAAAAAATTCCTGGAAAAATAACCAGCATCATCAGTCCGCAGCTGGTACGGAGTCTCGAAATGGGCGCGCCGCAAATAATTGTACTTCATTTTCCGGAGCGTGGGAAAACGCGGAGAATTTTTCTCATAATGTGAATCTACGATCTCATTTACGCGCCGCGCGCGCGCTCGCGCACCTGTCAATTTCCTCATATGAAAGCGATTGAATCGCGTCAGTTAGGAGAAAGGAGGAGATAAAAAAGAGAGGAGAAAATTTCAACAACTGAGAAAATGGTTTAAACAGTGTCAGATCGAAACGACTGCACTCCATAGGTCGTAACTATTATTTTATCTGTCCGGAGATAAAGGTGCAGGTGTTGTATATGTACAACACATATACAGGGTGTCCCAGAATTCGCGCCAACTAAGTACGTAGCGTTGTTCCTCGTGAAAAACTAAAATAGGGAAGTCGAGGTGAAAATGTTCTAGGTCTGACAGGTAAAAAGTTACAGGGTGCCAAAGTTCCGCCAATTGGCGTCTGGAATAACGTCGGTGTGCCACCAACACACTGCTACGCCCGGCGTGTTGGTGGCACACCGACGTGACGGTGCACGCCGATTGGCGGAACTTTGGCACCCTGTAACTTTTTACCTGTCAGACTTAGAACATTTTCACCTCGACTTCCCTATTTTAGTTTTTCACGAGGAACAACGCTACGTACTTAGTTGGCGCGAATTCTGGGACACCCTGTATACCTATATACGCGTCGTGAGAATAGAATAACAGTAATTAATTAGGCAACAACGATTCTCGTTATTTCAAACGCCTTGTGTATCTATAGCGTAATAAGCCAGACGCCAATTAGCCCAAGTGTATTAATACTTAATAAATCCGAGATGCTGATATGATCAATTGAACGAAAGTACAATTGATTGTTCGTTGTATCGAGCGTTGAAATTGGTCCGGAATAATAAGATATGATCGCGTCAAGTCGAGGAATACGTAAAATAGCAATGTTTCGAATAGAGATGAGAAAAATAAAATCAATAAAATCCGTCTGAAATATTTGACCGCCCATAGCTCAGGATGAAAAATTTGAGAAATCTTTGGCACTTAATTTAAGGTGGAAGGTATTAATCTCGATGGAATGCAGAGCCGTTAATTAGACTAAAAGTAGTTCTAGTAGCGCGAGGTAACGTTGGGATGTGTCGGATGGTTGTAGGTACGGGTAGAATGCAGTATAGGTGGTGAAACGTTTCAGGATTCGTTAAGGGAATCGAAGCTAATTTACGCGTGTGGTGAGTCAGGCGATGTGCCAGTAATCCAATAAGATATCTCCCACCGTATTTTATACTCAAGGCTACTGCTGCTGCTGCTGCTGCTGTTGCTTCAACAGCGTCCAAGCGCCGTAAAGTGGCTTCTGCAGGGGACAGGAATCTCGAATAACTCGCGGAAACAAGTTACGAGAATGGAAGTATACCGCGAGAAAGGAGTCTCATCGCATCCCATCGCGTCTCCATCATTTAGCCCAGACTATATACTACATTTTCAGCGATCTAAACGACCTGCAATTATTCTCGAATCCACACGATGTAATTAGAGCGTAAATTTCATATTGATTTCGAGGATCTTGAAAAGTGACGCAGTTTATACTTTTAAATATAATATTATAACGATGGAATACGGCGCGTAGAAGATTTCACGCGATCTTCCGCAATGTGAATTTTCAACCAAGTGACCGAATCGTATCTGACGTTTACAAGACTCCGAGGAACCAATTCTTGATGCGGAAAGAGGATTTTAGATCTTCTGGCTCCAGGGTCACGAGTTTCTCAAGTTTTTCTCCTAATTTTGCCGATTGGGATCTCTCCGGTATAGCGGAACATGTGTACGCACATATATATCTTCATGCTTAGGCAAAGTTTAAGGGTAGAGGGATGGAAGGGACGGGGTGTAGGAACCGAGACGAGACAACCTCCAGGTTCTTGAAAGAAAATAATCTGTGGGTGTCCGCTTTGCGATGTCTGCGGTTGAGCCATAGGAGTTGTGGTTGGTCCGTAGATGAAAGAGGGTGGTGAGCACGGAGCCCGATCTCGGGGCTCGACCCTGAGTTTATTAACTCCAAGTAACTCTATACACTCCTCTTCCCCTCATGTTCCACTCTTCATCTCTTTTTCTCTTATTTTTTTTCATCTCTTTCTTTCATCCCACGGCTACGCTTCCAGGGGTCCGGATTACGACCAGGTTCACCTGTAACTGCACCACTTCTTCTTCCTCCTCTTACCCGAATAATTATACCTCATGCGTATTGGCAGAAATGTGTTAGACGGTTCTGGGAAATGTAGATATGTTTTTTAAACACCGGAACCAGAATTACTACGATACCTTCAATCACCGCGTCGTACTGCGTAACGCGAGTGTATTCGTAATATTCTATTTAACTCCGAGATGAATGTGCCGAAGTGAAAGTACAAATGTGCGTTTGTGTAAGTTCGTACCTTTATTCCCGTTCTTCGCTGATACTGACGAGCCAAGTTGGAGGAGGTGGATGCAAAACTGGTAAATAGTCGCGGAATAACACTAGCACGTTGGCAGCAAGGTTGCCGTTGTGGTGGGGAAATAATAGTTGCAGATATAAGCTGCGGCAGCGATGGGGTTCCACTCAGCGCTGACCACTGCTGGATATACAAGAAACGCATTCCTTCGTAAAACACGGTATAGGCTGCCCGATAATTATCTGTAGGTACCGGAGCTATGGCGAGACTAGCTAGAGCTGCTGCTGCTGCTGTTGCTGTTGTTACTGCTGCTGCTGGCCATGTCACTCCGGACTGTTCGATATGCTGGCCTGTAAATTCGTGTCGCTGTAAATTCATAAATCGATCGATTCGATCTTCAAACAGCCAACGGTATTACTCAACCCACTCTATACCCAATTTACTCATTCCGTTAGGTCACACAAATCACTACCGTTGCACAGAGAAAATTTCATGTCAGCTCTCAACCTAAAAAACCACGAAAAGAAAACGCAAGAAAATTTCTGAAAGTGGTCCGTCTGATATCCCTTCTCTTTATTTTTTTTTTCATTGCGGTATTCGAGAACGTTGTACACATATAATCGTGTACCCAAATTGGATACGTGCTCGTTATATCGTGATCGGTGCGAAAGTCTTTCGGGTGTCGTTTGTTGGGTAAAAGAGAAATGCGTCTATTTCGGATCATGCAAGGGGAAAAAATTTCTGGAACGATTTAATTTCCGATACATCGTAACCGACGAACGGACATTGGGCTTGATACCGAACACATTATGGTGTGCGATGTGTATTCACGGTGTAAGATCGCACGACACGTCGATTCTGCCAGCTCCCATTACGACACATCGCGGAATGAGGCTGGAATTAACGTTCCAGAATGCGAACACCGGCTGAACCGATATACTCGTAATGGGAGAAAATCACGACGCTAAATGTGAATGGTAACTCTGTAAAATTCACCCTTGAATTCTCTCATCAATCTTGAGCGAGGGCAGCGACCTTGAAGTCTGGAGAGTGCAAACAAGAGCATGATATAGTACAAACATTGACAATGGTACGATATAATCAGCTCTCACCGAAGGTCTGAGCAGGTATTCGCGTTTTGAATGGCTAATTTCACTCTGAAAAGTCTCCAGCGCATTATTTATCTACAATTAAGAATCTTCAGAGGCGTCGCGGTGGCAACTCCGCTCTGATGGGTACGGACGTATGTAGAAATGAGATGAAAAGAAAGGAAAGGAAAGGTAAGGAAAGAGGCTGGCTGACCGCTCAGGTGGTCTTTCCCTTTCTTCTTTTCTTCCTCGCTCCATTTTTCTCTTTCTCAAACATAGCTGTATCCTACACTTCATCCTTCATCACCACGGTGCTCCGAGTCCACCCCCCGCTTAATGTCAAAAACATTGCGATTTTATCACTTCTTTCAATTAACTTAACAATATACCAGATACACAACAACAGATAGCCAATACCTGACCGGTCGTTTACATTCACCAGGCGACGGAGCAACGTTCAGACTCTGATCCAACGGCCAATATTTTGTCACGTCTCGTGCGCAACGCGCCATGCGGTATAGAATGTGACGGGCCATGGCATTGAATCGAGTACATGTTTGGTACGTTACTCATACAATGTACAATATTTTTGACCCGTAACGGCTTTGTAAAGATACATACATACGTACATATCCCGTTTAATATCGTACAATCAGCAAGAATGCTCGAAACTCTTTCTCTTCGTGAGTATTATACTTTCGTAACTATACGTAACACAGATAAAGAGCCATCGGCATAATTCGAAAGCTGCTGCAGAGGTCAGGTCCGATTCCAAGGACGCCTGGCGAATATTTCAGACCCGCTTCCTGTCTTCTTGCGTAACTTTGTCCGTACCTATAATACACGGTATTTCGATCTATTCCCGCACCTGTTGCAAAGTTTCGTAAGACTGCATGGGACGAACCCCGAAAGCGAGCAGGATAATTTTGTCCATTCCTCCACGGTACATCACTGTCGCGGGCACGAGTTTAAAATTTACTTTGACCGATCGCTTCCTTGAATCATATATGTATATCCCAACCGGTATGGGGTACCGGGAGTTTTGAGGATATCTGCATCGGTGGTATAATAATACCTAGATGCAATGTAGGTACGAGAGGTGAAGTTCTCGTCGAGGAGTTTTGACTCATGGTCGGTACCCCCCGTTGAAACCAAACGCCTCTCTCGTGTCCTCCAGATCGCATAGTCATCCCATCGCCTTCGTTACTTTCTCGATAATAGATTCACCTCCATCTCCTACTCTTCGCTTCCTATAGTCCACGCTATTCAACTATCGCGTACACCACAAACTCTCACAACACCCGACAAGACCGGATAGTGCTGCCTAACTAACAATAAGTACTGAGTTAACAGTGTCGGTACTCATAACGCGATGATGATATAAACCGACTTGATCACCTTGATATCCGCGGGACATATGTGGCCCTTTTCATTTTCCATCGTCAAATATTTTTCTTTGCAAAATGATGATTACGACGCACTCGGTTGATCTCTGAATGAGTTCGTGACTTGTCACTGATCCAAACACCGTTGATATTAAATTTTCTGTGCTAAATGTTGAAACAGTAGAGTACAGTTCCTATGGAGTGAAACGTATAGAGGGGGAATATAATTCTTGAGCTAGTTAGACGGGTTTTGTTTTGGTCTCTGTCTTTACCGGTGCGTTGGACTGGCAAGAGTACTTGAAGAGTTGATGGGGAGCGTTACTACCTTTGTAAGAATCCAGAGCAAAACCGTGTGAGATAAAAGGTAGGCTACTCCTGAAGTAGTTCTAATATAAAAGACAGTTAGTTAGATACCCGCATTGTTCACGGTGTAGGTCTCAGACGCGTTTCTCGCAGGGCTACGAGTATAACGTATGGAGAATGTTTTTGGTGATGCTTGTATTCCTTACTTGATGCACCCCGCGGTCGTCAGGGATTCAATCAAGTCCGCCGGGCGCTCTCATCCTTCGGCCCTCGGGACAGAGGAAAACGAACAAGGATGAGCTCAAGAGAGAAAGAGAGAGAAAGAGAGAGAAAATAGAAGGAGACTACCTTCCTCCGTGCGATGTGCGGGCAAAGGGCCAGGTGTCGAACATTGTGCCGAGGCAACGAACTCACCGGGCGTAAAGGGAATAAAACCGTTTCCATCCTCCTTCGTTGCTCGCGCGCGGGTATGTAATGATTGAAATTGCATCCGAAGGCGAGATACCGAGGGAAAGATTCGGGGACGGTGGAGAGATTGCGTGGGGGGATTCGGTAGGTAACCAAAAAGCTGCTCATTCCCAGAAACCACGACTCTTGCATGACTTTTTTTTATTCATTTCCCTTTTTTTCATTCTACTTTTGTGAAAATATTATACCAAATATACATCCATTTGTACATGTCGTATGTACGTCCACATTATACTCGCACGAATGCGTACGTAAGAGATTGTCACTGGACGCATATACATTTGGTTCACATTATGCGACGGTTTGGCCGGTTGGTACCTACGGCCAAAGCTATAACATTATGATTCTTTTCATAAGAAATTCATACACGTTCTTCATCGCTCTGCGCGGGGCTCGTGCCGGGCATATCATATGAAGAAACGTACCCTGAGAAATCTAAACTACGATTCCATCGTAAACCTTATCAACGGTTGATCTCTCTCATCTTTTACGAGCTTTCGTCCCTCCCGCAGGTCACTGCGGTCGAATAAACTGAGATCCTCGTCGCTTTGCGGTGTATATACCTAATATATATATATACATAGTGAATATCTATGTGAATATGAGCGGCATCGCATCTCCACGGTCGAGTTGCTGTTAGAGAAATATACAGCAACGCTTCAAACGGATTTTTATGAGGGTGTTTGGCGAGAAGGGAATGCATAAAGGTTCGATAGAGCGGATTTAAAAAAATCACTTCTCTCAATCGGCAACCTAGTTTGAGTAGAGGAAGTCGTGAAACGTTGTATAAATAATCTGTAAACCCTGAGTAAAAAATTTGCGACGATGTTCATTTATTAAAGGATTGAGAAAGGACGATTTGCAGCGGTGTTTTGTTATAATGTACCATCTGTAGGCTGCACATGCAAAACGCGAGCGTGTTGTTAATTATCGTAAATTATTTCCATCCACTTAACGTCTCGCTAATCTAAATAATCTTATAATTTCCTTTTTTTTCTCTTTCTTTTTTCAGGTAAGTCGTTATACTACTCTGTACCGGTGCTCCAGCTTCTTCTTATTCAGCCCCTATGCAACTACGTACGTCTCCAATTTCTCCGGTGCATAAAAGTACTAGGAAAGTACGGCTTCTAAACTCCTCTCGATGTAATACGCTACTTCGGATAAAGGTAAGCTTCGAACCTCAATGTCATTAAATTCATTGGCAAGTCGGAGAACAGTTACACCGATAATTAGCCGCAGTTTTATTCGCCTGGGATTATTGCTTGGAGGATAGAATAACCGCGATGGTTATATGCACCCTCCATGTTACTGAAAGCGGCAGAGATAACTTCCACTTTATTTTACTGTGCCAAAGTGGAATACTTTATATTACTTCAAGAATCGTTGCACTGAGAGCGTGTTGATTACCTGAAATCCTCTACACTGGAAGACTGATCGACTCGGAAGAATAAATAGTATATACGAAAATACTGCGTAACAGAAAATATCAATTTTTGGCCCAAAATCAATTTACTAGCAAAGGATATAAATTTGCTTTTTATTCTCATTCGATTTAGTGAAAATGTGATAAGTTCGGTTGCGTTTATAAATGATGTAGGAGTTGGTTTCCGTTGCGATTGTTTTCCAAGTCGTATCGTGATGTTGGTTTTGAATTTCTTAAATTGATTCTTCCATGGAAAAGGTAGTAAATTGAGTCGTGGAAGAAGTAGGTATACCTACAGCTCACCGTCTATCTAATCTTTGAATCGACACCACCGAATCGCAATTAGCGCCTTCGTCTGTAAAATCGAATTAACGCTGGATTTCCGATTGGTTGCGAGAGCGTTAATTAAAATATTGAAATCGTGAACGTTAGTTGCTGCTGCTAGCTTATATAGCTTCAGCTTCGGCTTCGGCTTCGCATGTAATTAGCTCTCGATCAAACCAAGGTTAAATCGGTTCGCGATCGGGCCGCGTTATGTAGGAAGGTAGGTAGGCAGGTACTTTGCGTTTGGGTACTCAGCCGGCAGCGCGAGGCTCGTGATATGAACGAAGCCGCGGCTGCCATCGGGTGTTTTTTTTTTTCTTTTGAACGAAAAATAATTCTGAAAGACTTTGAATCATTTGGTCATCGTTCGGCCGTATAGTAAGGAACCTCGATTGTCCACGGTTATCAGGTAATTAGAATCGCACCGATTGCGTGAATCGTTATTAACCAAATGGCCCTCGGCGCATATTTCGATCCTCTTTGTTCATCTGCGCCGCCTGTAAAAACAACGACAAAGCAAAAAGTGAATGAAGAAAATAAAAAGGAGAATTTAAACAGCACCTATGGTAAAAATAAAAGCAGAAAAGTAGGAATCGATCGTAATCAATAATTATGATTAAGCGTTATAGGAGGTCTTCCTATATATAGCTGAGGCGAAGATTTTGTCACGTGTTCTACCCAGCAGGGGCCGATTTAAAATTTTCTACGAGCTTCAGACCCTAACCGACACGTTAAGGTTCACGATTTTTGGGACCACGGTGACCATATGCCCAGTTTAAGTCGATGTGAAGTCTTCGAAAGGCTAGTGGATCGGAACTTGAAACGCTCTTTAGGATTATACCTTCGATGCTGACTACATAGTGAACGAAATTATTATTATCACTACCCCGCTGTGAGTCGTGGCACCTAAGAACCGTGATATCCACACTTAGGTATCCATCCATATGCACTCGAACACGAAGTCACGGATCATACACTCGCAGTTGTATCCCTACACCGCAGCTCGCGCGTATCGTTTCGTTTTTCCCTTGCTGCCGCTGCTGCTGCCGTTGCCACTGCTGATGCATCCTATAAGTTACAAAGCAAAGCTTACGGTATGCAGTTGGCACTACCCAACTCTATAGAGATCTCATACCGATTGTCCGCCGTTGAGATTCAACCGATATGCCGAGGATCGTGAGTAGAAGATTTCAGCGGAAGGCGCGCATAGGTATGAGATGCTGCCGTTGCCCGTGCAGACGCCGCACACCGCACAGCATCATGGGGGTTCGTTCGACGGTACCGCTGCGGCAGCTATTCGTGCGTTTCGAACCTCCGACTCCAGCTCCGGTTCTAGTTCCCGGCTTCGTGAAACTCCGCACATCTACATCCTTTGGTGATATTTATATATGAACTGTAATATGTGCTCTATCACTCGCATCCTAGACCGGCTTTTTCTCGGCGCTTCGGTATATTTTCATGTAACATTATTACGTGTAAAACGAATATAATAACATCTCGGTGCGCCAACCATCGTGCATCGATCCCCGCGCTTCGGATTCAGCCGGTCTTTAATGAAGCGCATCAAAGTACTACCGAGTAGATATTCCGATCGTTAATAGTTGGACGCTTCGGTCGGGTCCGTGTCGATTTTCCATAAATTCCCACCGCCGCGTAGCTGCGGTGCGCGTCTTCGCGTTTAGAAGAACCGGGACCGTATCTATAGTCGAAGATTTTCAGAGGCCACGAGCACACACGGCGATCTTCCTCTTCCTACTTCCCTTCTTTTTCTCTCTCGTATAGCCGCAGAAGCAGCATAGCTGGGGTTAGGGTCAGTCGATTGGTCTATTAATGAGGCCCACACACACCGCCTCACCGTGATCTTCTTTTCTAAAATGAGTTACGCATGTGCGTGAGACGCCCGTTCTCTTACTCGCAACTATGTAAGAACCAACTCACATACTTTATGGAGTCACTCTTATAACAGGCTAAACTTTTCAAGGGAGCAACAAAACTTGAAGAAACATCTATCGAGTAACCGAACTACCGGCGACTCGATTTGGGCGTCGATATTATTTACCCTCAGGCTGCAGTTGCACCAGTCCAATGGGGCCGAAACCAAAACGCATCACCTTCTTCTTTTTCTTCTAATTTTTCTTCCTTTTTTTTTTCTTTCTTCTTCTTCACCCTTACGATCGTATATTCAACTATAATACGGGAGCAACTTTCCGAGAGGTATATTATCGTTTTATAAACATGCGTATATGATGTACAGGCGTGTATATAAGTTACACATACTCGTACGCTACGTCGGGTTTCGAGTCGCGTAGGAAGAAGCCGGTAGTCTTGTTTCTTCCACATACAGCACCGTACCATACCAGACAAGGTAAGTTTCGTACGTTTATAGGTGTCTCAAAGAGTACGGACAAATTACCCCTACAGTTAATATGACAATGTGCCATCAAATCTTGCCTACGCGCTGACAGATACTATTTTATAACCATCATGGACTCCCGTGGTGTCATTCTGGCCCAAAGTTGCGTATAAAATGCGATTAAGGAAGTATCTATCTCACGGACGTATAGATGTGCTTACGAACTCTCTGGTGTATCTCACGTAAGACGCGACCGTGCATCTAGCTATACATATGTATAGCGAGAGGGTAACCACTCGATATATATAGGTGTCCCAACCATTCCACATTTCACAACCATTTCACACCATTTCATACCATTTCATTTCAAAATTGACTGTCCCAAGCATTTCACTAGCGGTTACCCCTCCGTATAAGAGGTCAAAATACGTTAGAAAAGTGTCCTGCGATCGATTTTAGAAATACTTAATTTTTTACCCCAAAATTGCAAAAAATCCAAAGGGGTACACCTTAGATTTTTTTCGATTCAAATTCAAACTTTGAATAAAATTTTTAATAATTTCGAACGATTCATACGATTCCTGTACGTGTACGATATGCCGGGGCAGGCACTGCTACAGTAAATACAAACATCGGGTAATATGTGCCCACGTATATAAGCACATAGTACATGCTCAGGTATGTATTTAAATGCACAGGTTAACCACGTATCTATTATGTGGACACAAACAAGACTGACAAGATTGTGTGTGATTTTATACAATACCGTAATATACCACCATGTATATTAATGTATGCATACAATGGATCTATGTGCTTACTTACGTTGTACCATAGCATATCCCCATGTATATGTGGTACGTACGATACGTATACGCAAGACGAGTATTACGCCGGTGAACGACCTGAACTTGGTAGCGAATCTTACGCAAACCTTCCATTGTCAGAACCGGAAGCAGATGAAGGGACAGTCGCGTATCATGAGCAAGAAATTTGTATACAGAAAAATCTTGACGAGAATTATTGATCAATTTTACTTATGCGGTATAATCTCCTGCTGATTTTCGTGGTGTGACAAGATGATAAAGACTCAAGTGCTGACAAATGTTTAATGTTTCTTCCGATCAACTTTGAAGTAAAAAAAAAAATCAATAAAAAATACAAATCATGCATTCGGAGTTTACGCGAGACAAATATTTATTTTTCCACTTAGTTCGTTCTTCTTAATTTTTGAGTGGAACGAAATAAAATGCAGAAACAAAAAGCAAGACATGGAGAAAAACAGATTTTAACACACGCGACTGTACATCAGAACGCGGGGAAATGTCAACAATTGCGTTCTCCGGGTGCGATATAAGTTGAAAATTATTTCTGTCTACGTAAATTATGCTTCTCTCGACTGGTTCAACGATCTCCCATAGCTGTATCCCAAGAATCTACTTGCGCATAAATACCATCAGCTAATGTATATCTATAGAGATGCTCATATACATGTAGACACCGTACAGTTAGCGTTGCAGCGTAGAAAGAATCGGATACATAAACGTGTTACGAAATTACGGTTGCTTTGCTCGCGTCAGAATAGAACAATTGATTCGACAACACATTTTGTCAGTCCTGTTCAATACCGCATATATTTCCAGGTGTAGGTATACGTTACACACGTACATCTATTTTACTTACCTACAGGTATACTCTTAACTCGGTGTACGTACGTTGATCGTCTAATAATAGGGTGCCCCTTCGGAGCTGAGGATCTCTGGCACGTGAGATATCTCTGAATCATTAACAGCAATTAAAACATTGATCAACTTTAGCTAGGCGAGGATGCCGTTGCGTCGGGATTGCCGCTTCCAGGGCCTATAAGGGAGACAGAAAGTGCGGAGCGAAGGGGGTAAGAGGACGTCATGTAGCGAGAGCATATTACTCTGCGGGAGGCTGCGTAGCCCACCTCTCTTCTTTTATTCTCGTCCTCTTCTCATCTACAGCTCGGTATCTTTGTCTCTCTAACCTCACCTCACCTCACCTTCCACCTCCCTCTAGTCTTTCATGTTTCCTTTTCTCACTAGCTCGCCTTTTCTTACCTCTCTCTCTTTCTCTTTCCATCTGTCTCTTCATCTCTCTCTTTTGTACGAGATGCCGTGACGGAAGATACCCTCAACACGGACAGGGATTCTCAAATCGTTAAGAATCCGTACGCGGATTTCAACTCCACGAGATCTTCTTTGATTCAAAGAACTACAAATAAATAAATAACAGAGATAAAATAATGATGGGGAAAAGAAAGAAGGAGGGCGAAAATCAACCGTGGGATGGAAAAAAAAAAAATAAATAAAAAAAAATAAACTAATAGAAATAAAAAATTTCGCATCAATCACCCTCGGTATTTTGATAAGATCGCGAGGATTGTTTGCCTGCTGAAGTGAAGTCATTAGAACGTTTTAAATTCCATGGGTTCCTCGGATTTTATATGTGATATATATACGCGATTGTACGTGTATACATTCACGGTAAATCATCTTTCGATTGTTTATTTTTCTCCGGCCTATTTGGAAAACTGAAAAAGTCAGTCATTCGATGTACGTGCAGCCTATAACGCTTTGTGAATAATCTTTCGAATGATGCATCGATTTGAATGATCACGTCTTCTACGATTGGAGGGCCGAGATGCGACCTGCACGGTCTCGAGTTTATAACCGAGTCGATAATTTTTTGCGAATTTGAGGGCTGATCTTGAATCGGGATAAGGCAAACGATACGGATGCGTCTATATATCTACAAAAAAGAATCGAGTCCAAGGTTAATTACGACATGACTGCGCCGCGGCGCGGTCGCTTACAAGTTTCATGTATCGGTTCACTTTTTCGATTATTATATATGACGATGATCCTTCAGGGCTCGATGCGCACCGCGGTTTCAGTTTTTCAATATTTTTTTTTTTTTTTCCACGTCGGACGCGCAATTAATTTATGACGTATATACGAATACCTAGGTGAATTTATTCGTGCTGCGGCGTCTACACGTTCGCAACCCTTAATATGAAATGAAACGTGCTGCGCACACGTATGTGTTTATACCTGTACCATATATACGTTAATTATTAAGTTTCGTCCTAATATTATGCGGAGGCTTGTGCTACCTGCGTCTTTTAATCCGATTCTTTGAATAAATATCCAGGAGCAGCGGCGTTTCGACTAATGTAAAGGCATCCCTATACGAGTTTATATTATACTTCTATACGGTTGTAATACATATGCGTATAAACGGAGAGGCGAAGTGACACGGAAACCCGTAGACCACCTCGGTTAATCGGTTTAAAGACACCTTCGTTCGCTGCGTGAACGTCGCGCTGCATGACTCCCGTCGTCTTTCGAGGATTAGAAGAAGCCGAGCTGGCTGCTGCTGCTGCAGAAGTAGAAGAAGAGGGCCAAGAAAGTTGGACCCTCAAACTTTGGTTAAAACTCGATCTCGATACCGAAGTTCGGTTTTCCAAAATTATCTCCCTGGCAAAAAAAAGTCGACCCTCGGTACATCATCGTTCAACCGCAGGGGTTGGAAAATAAGTTCCATTGTATCGGAATCATTAGCTTCACACACCTTGGTTTTTTCGATCGTCGAAGCCTTGCGCGCAGCAATTGACGCGTAAACGCTGCTGAAGAACAATCCTGTTATAATGTGGTTATAGCGGACTTCGTGCTTGTACCGAGTGGTACATAATATACATATTTCCTTATTGTACGATCACTCCCCCCCACCCCCTCCTGCACCCCCCGGGGTTCTTTTCTGTATACTTACCTGATATGGAAGGCGCCGCGCGTTCAGTAATAAGCTGAAGAGATGAACTTGAGACAGAGTAAGGAAGAGAAAGAGAGGAAATGAAGAAGTTGGAAATAAAAGAAGAGGGGAGACCAGATGAGGGGAAGAGGTGTCGGCGATCGTGTTGTCATTTCTCAACGCGGAGGACCCCGCAGACGAGCGAGTCCGTTCCTCAATATATATAGGCGTGTATGTCTCTCTCTCTCTTTCTCTCTTCTTTTTCCTCTTCCTCTCGATCTCTCGTCTCCCGCGTGTCTCTCGTGTCTCTTGAACTCCGGCTATTTATTTAATATTGTCATAAGTCAGGATGAAGGCGTTGTAACTGTGGAACGTCGACACGTCGCTGCCGTCTTTGAGATCGATGGCGTTTCCTGCGTACGCTTCTAGGAGTTTGACATCAACTTAGGCGCCCGGCTGCGGACCACCAAAATCTCTTGGTATTTTCCAACGCTGTTACCATACCTCCGCGTGGGTTAACGATATTAAGAACAGAAGAAAAAAAAAAAAAAACAAAGGAAACAAGAACAATATCTTTTCTCGTTTCATTCTATATGGTCACCTCGGTGTCATCTCTAATAGATGAAAATATAAGCGATCTAGAAAATCATCTTCAAGTAACGATGAGGATTCTCAATGTGTCTGCATTTGTTTTATATATCTCGGATAAGCGCAATGAAGGCAACCCCTCTGACGGGGATTCTGCCGATCCCTCTCTGTCCCTTGGAAACGGGGAATTCTTTTCGGTTCAAACGTCGGAATGCTTGGTTGTCGTAGCGCTTGCGCGAGATATCCATGGCATGTGTCTCTGGACAGCCGCCACTGCTGTCCACTGAACTGCGGTCCCCTTAGGTCCACGACTCTTGGCACGACCGCGCTGCAGCAGCAGGAAAAGTAAAAGCAGAAGCAGAAACAGAGAAGCATCAGCAGCAGCAGTTTATATTCCATCACCGGGGGCGTCGCGTCGCGCGGACCGCGAAGAGTCCGACCGAGCGAGAGACGAAGAGTGAAGCTTTTGAGGGAGAAAGAGAGAAAGAGAAAGAGGAGAGAAATAGAAAGAAAGAAAGAAATGAAGGAGAGGAAAGAGAGCCGCAAGATTCGGTCAGGGCTTCCCCCATCCCCCAGACGAGACATGCCGAGGATATTCAAATGTCTCTCTGGGTACCTATACTCTCGGCAGAGACCCAACTTACGAACCAAATGGGCCCCCAGAGATCCGCGCGGTCGGACGAACTCTAAGCAAAACTGACGTCAGTTCCAAAATACGAAATTGCGATTGCCTTCCTTTCTTTCCAGATACATCTACCCCACTTAAAAACGACTTGGTATTTTCGCGAACATCTTTATCTCTGCGTTCAACGTGTTGCTAGAAAAATGATATTCAACAGCCGATTTTCATTGCGAGTGTGAAACTTGATATGATCATCGAGTTTTGTCACTTTTTTTTGTCGGAAAAGGTACGAAATTCTCTGATCGTGAACGAAGAAAATGATATGGGTGATTCATCTGCGAACAACACATGCAGCACATCGGTGAGCAGCAGCTCTACGTAAAAAGTACAGAACTCCAACGAGTCTGAGGTCGCGACTGCTGCACGTTGGAGGAATTTAAATTGGGTCCGTTAAGAGCTGGGGAATTACTATAAAAATCACCGGCTCGCCCACGCGCTTATGACGACGGGAATCTTCGAGCTTTCGTTTTTCTTTCTGTCTCCCGCGCATTTTGCGCGAATGTACATAATCCTCAGCTCTTCGTACACAGGATTTGGTTTAACGCGATAAAGTTCTCTTCTTCGTGCGAGAGATGCGGATTTCAGTTATTCTCAGGATACAATCGACTGTTTCTCTCACTTTTTGTTCGTTTCTTTCTTTTACCTTCGTTCTTTTTAGCCTCTCTCTGACTCTGCGGTCCGTGACTTTTTATTTATTTATACGCAAATGCTGCGTGGGGAGATTATTACACGTAGATAACCTGACGAGCCCGAATTTGGCGAATGCTTTACCAAATTAACTTCGATGCTAAATATTCTGATCTCGATGATTAGCCCGAGGGAATTGCACAGGTTGGGCCATGTGTCTTTCTACTTACTTTATTTCACCTTCTAATTCCTTTATTTCTCCGTTTCTTCCTGTTTCTCCGCAACATTCGACAAGCCTCGCCGCTGCACGGTCGCGCCGCGGTATACATATAATTCTCTTTCGCTAAGGATTTTCGGGGATTCTTCTTATCTGATCACTTCGCCTCGACGCCCAATCTTGATATTCACTTCTCGGGTTAAATGTTCAACGAAAGAAACACCGACTACAGCGGCATGCCGCTATTATACTTTACGCGATCATCTTATACACAGCTTCCATCGTAATCCCTGAACATTAACTTCCGTTTCTGTACGAATACCTTTTCATAAAGACGACTGTCGGCTCCATTTTTGTTTTACAAGCGTTAATTGCTTTGCTGTATTATCATCTCTTCACTTCATCCAGTCGATCGTTTGTTCTCTGTTAATTTTCCTCTCCTTTTTTCTCATGGCTGGAGAAGGAAAACTATTTATCCCCGCGGCGTCGTCATTATAACGGTTTATTATTTCGGTGAAATTTTAGTCGCTGAAGAATTTGCTGCTGCTGCTGCTGTGCAACGTGAGATAAAAATGGCGACCCACTAGACGTCTCCCCGCGTTCGTTTATGCTTTGCTTCAAGAAGCCTAAACGCTTCTTTTACCCGCGCGAAGACGATATCAAATTTATCGAGTATAAGGTTACAAAGTTCCCCTTATAGGTATATATACGCTCACATGTGTAACACCTCGACTATATAACCTACCCATATAAACTGCGCACGCCGTTCACTTTATTCTTCGCTGGCAGATTTTAGGACAGTGCGACGGAGCTTCGCCATCTCATTATCCAGAAGATCGAACGAGTGAAAACATCCTGTGCAATTCCTTTTTTCCTGATTCTACATCTCGCAGTCTCCTCGTTTACATTTACGTAGGTAATCGTGTGTAGCGAAGGTAGGAACAACATTCCTGCATAGATCATCCACGGGACGGTAATTAATATCCTTATATAAAGTATTTTTTCAAATAATAATTACTTTGATCGCACCCCGCGCATACTCGTACGCCATACATTAATTACCTGAGATACTTTGTGTTGAAGAAGAAGAATTGTGGAGAATTCTTGGTCGTGACAGAAATCCGTTAGAGTTACATCGGAAGAGCTAGGGCATTAGCCCAGATATCTGCAGCGTGGCTTGCCATACCTGGATGAAAAGTGGGTACCTCACCTACTCTATACCTTGTATTCCTTTACCTCGGGAATCTCGACAAGCGCGGTCAGCGGCACACCAGACCTCTGCACGTATTTCCTTGTGGAGAAGACGAGAAGAGATGTTGCAGACCGAAGCATGTGCTCGTTGTTGCCGGAGATACGCCGCACTTCTGCTTGTGCGGCTGCAACGGCGGCCATCTAGAGACAGATGTTGATTAGGTGGGGCCCGAAGTCGGGCCGCTACCACTTGGACCCGGTTGGGTTCCTCGTCGTCGAGAGCCGCTTCTGGCTTCGTATCCGAAGCACGCGATCCTTCTGAGCCAATTTCGCAAGGATTGACCTCGGGCCCGGCTGCCGACTAATTGCACGCCGTGCGGATGCCGTAGAGGGCCCAAAACTGGATCACTCTTCCAGCGGCCCCGCGATACCGATTCCTTTACCTACATAGAATCCGTAAACGGACTAGGAAAAAATCGTTCCACTCTCGAAATTAGTGCACACAATATGTTATAAATTTTCTCGTTAGTTATTCTCATGCATATATCGTGTACACCTATCAACTTTATTTTTTTCACCGGGTTTTTTGGGAGAAAAAATGAAGCGATTTGTATGCACGCGGACGCATGCACGAAAGACACAAGCGAACGGACGGACAAACGGCTAACGTTCAGAGGCCTTTTTTTTATGAGCTAACTCGGTTATACTACGTGTACCTACGTGATACCCGGCGCTGCAACCGACTAGACCGGAAGTAGACCTCGTAGAACGCGCATACGTGCCGTGAGACCGTATAATACTCGTCATTTGAACGCTGACTTATTATTTCCATTTTAAATTCCAATTTATTCTGTGCAGCAGGCCCATGAATTTGAAAATTACATTTCTTTTTTTTTTAATTCCCGATCACCTCGAGCAAACGTCCCTGCAGTAGAGTGAACGATACGACTTTGGTAATCCTTATTCATATGAGTGAAAAGTCGTGCGAATTTTATCAGCGATGTTCTTTCTGCAGGCAGACAATTGCGAGGATTTGACCTTCTTCGTGGGTCAATCGCAGTCGGCCGTAGAAAAACGATACTCGTAAAGTCTTTATAACCTTTATACTCGCGGCATCGTTTTTCCTTGCAGTCTTTGATTAGCCCCGGGTCCCATTCTATTAGCAATAAAGTTTACCTCTTAACTTGATACGGTGAATTGTTTCTGAACGATGAACGACGTTGTACATATTACGTAGATAGTCCCTTGGGTGACGTCCGACCCGTTCAAGTTGATTTGAACCATTGCTAACCACCGAGTCACGGCGCGTGAACCGTCTAGTATAAACTGAATCATACGAAATTGCCTCTTTTCAATTATAGAAAGCATCGTCGATCGATCGCCATTGATGTGAATACTGCACCCGCAAGATAGGATCTGTAAATGATAAAAGCTTTTTCCAACGGCCATTTTGTTCTTATTTTCTTTTTCAATCTGACACATTACTCAATCGCTATTCTTGTGACAACCGAATCTCGTCCATCGAAGAGTTGACCCCGACCCACGTGTAGATGCCAAAGTTTAAATGCGTAAAAATATTCCGGGTGTAGAAAATCTCTGGAAGTTTTCGCAGTACGTATATAAGGGAATTTGAATAAATTCGTCTGTCACCAAACGCAATGGCTGGTGGGTCGAAATCGGGTAAGTTATTTATAAATGTATACCTAAGTAAGTGAAAAGAAAAAATAAAATGGATCCGTCGAAAGAACCTTCTCGAAAACGAGGCGAAATCGAATTTATATATAAGGAGTGTGCGGAGTAGCAGGCCCAGGGACTAGAAGGATGGCAGAGAAAAGAGGGAGAATTCTGGGCCTTGCATGCGTAATATCTGATCTGAACGACCGTAGGGCTGACGGGTGCTACGGCAGCGCGGCTCCAGGGGATCGTGAGGACGGGTCGAAAACGCAGGGAATGAGGAACGGGAGAACGAAGAACGGATAACTGGGAACGGAGCGAGGGGGGAGGGAGAATGAAACGCACGGTCGGGGCCGCTCCCGCAGCGAGAGGTGATTGTTTTACCCGTGACATGATAATACTTAGCTTAAGCATATTTAAGGAGGAACGGGTGCAGCGCGCGCGCGTACCAACAGCAGCAGCAGCAACTTCAGCGGTTCAGCTTCCAGGTAACATCGGGGCACCTTGCACTCCATGCGTCGTCCTTAAAGTTAAGAAAAAGAAGAAAAGGGAGAAAAAGACTAAGAAGAAGGAGAAGAAGAAGACGACGAAGAAGAAGAAGAAGCTGCCGTTGCCGTGCACTCGCGCGGATCGTCGTTGCTCGCGAACGCTTTCGCGCGCCGAGGAAAGAAGGGAGGAAGAGGAGGGTGACGGCAAGGGGATTTGGGAGAGAGGAAGGGGTCCTACGAGCTGCGGGGATGGGGCCCAACCTATTGTCCTCGTGTCCACAGCCTTTTTCAATTCAAATTGAAGCCGCAAAAAAAGCTCACGGCACACACGGTTCCGATCTGAAGCCGCGGGGCCGGCTTCGAGGTCCACTGCTGACGCTGTTGCTGCCGATGCTGCTGCTGCTTCTGTTTCTGCTGCTTCTATACGGTCTCGAACCTTCAGCTTCCCCTGCTCTGCAGTTCTGCACCTCTTCTCTCTCTGCAGAGATCCACACGGTGCACCAGCTTCGTACAACTCCAAAGCGAAGACTCGACGACGTATGCTATATAACCGGCTGATTCTATCGGTCCGTAAATATCACCATCACAGACGCGCACATCAACCGATGCGTGCACGCACGTTGTAGACTGCTTCTGTTGTTGCTGCTGCAACACAAACATTTGGATATATACCCATATATACCTGTATATATCCTGCGGGAACCAACTCCACACGTTACCTACATACGTCGGCGGTGCGGGGACCCTGCGTTTCGGGGACTCGATCGCGGTTTCGCTGCAGAAATAAAGCTTCTTCTCTTTTTTTGATACATAAGTCCCTTACCTCTTGCCCTACCGGGCCCTATTCAGTAAAGAGAAAAGGAGCTCATGGTCAGATAATTCGCAGCATCGAATCTCATCGCTATAGGTATATAACGTAACATCCTTCTTATTTTGTCCTCGTAATAAAATTGTGCTGCATATTTCATAGCCAGTGTTCGCATATGCGGGGCCATTTTTATACTTGACCGAGGTCTAATTCCGCACTACCCTTGAAAACCTGGGCAAAGTGCATGTTCAATGATATATCCTATGGTACAGGAAACGCGCCTTTTTATCTTCAACATTTTAAAGGACTCAAGAGCGTGACGGGCAAATAGAATCGGAGCTCTGCACTGCAGCGAGCTACCAAAAACAAGAAAAGATCGCGATAATGGCCGCTTGGTAGCTACCCCGGTTTCTATATACGCCGTACAGAACTTCAACGTGATCCTCTCCAATCACGTTTAATGGACCGCAAATGTACGCGGCGGCAGACGCCCACTTTGCATTTGGTCTTGATCTCGGATCGCGCGGTGTCCGTTCTTTGGAGGTGCCTCCCTCGAGTCCCCCTTTTTTCCTCTCCCCCTTCCCTCCCCCAAAGGACCCCGTCCTCCTTAGTTCGCTCGGCTGTCTCCTCCGTTTCTCCGTTGGACCCTTTTCGCGGACAGCCGTCGGTCCCTAAATTACGGACCGGAGCTTCGCTGCTGCAGGGTGACCGCGACTACTCGGTCTCTGCAGGTTGCCAGAAAAGAAGACGAAGAGCTGTAGTGCGTTTTGGCTTCCGTGTGCTCCCGTTAATTGATAACCGATATCTGATCACCGGACAGTTTTCTTTTCTCTTCGGGTATCCTCCTGATTCGGAGACTCTCGCCCTTAGCTTCCAACTTCTATAAATATATTTATACACACGTGTATATAGGTATATATACCTACTACTATAATACGCTTCTCCTCCTTCTTTTACTCTTGGCAGATCTTCGTCCCCTCCAAAACAAACCTGCAGAGGGACTTCGCGACGGGCCCCGGTCGGCGACTGCCCAATGCAATGGACGAAGAACAAGAACCCAGCCGAACAGTAGACGCGCCGACGATCGGGGACCTTCTTCTTCTTCTTCTTCTTCTGCTTCTTCTTCTTCTTCTTCTTCTTCTTCTTCTTCTCCTGTCTTTTTTCAACTTTTTCAACTCTTTTTTTCCACTTCTTTTCTTTTTCTGATTCAACGCTACCAGACTTATAAGGCGAATCTTCGCGTTCCGGAGAAAAAAATACCTAAACTTTACGTTAGTTTTCTCGATTCAAAAACTGCGTCAGTTCCAGAAGCTGCAATATACAGAAGCTATGATACGTTCAGGGTAAAGAGAATTTGGTGTAAGAAATTTATCGATCTTAGAATCATAAGAGAAAGTTCGAATAGCGTGAATAAAAAGCGACCAGCATAAGCAAAAATTAAATATTTGCAACCGGAAGTTAGGATCATTTTTGTGAATGACATTTGACTGGGATTGACCCGCGTCTCGAGATGCAACGAACACGCAAGAGAAAGATCTCTCGCAGCTCCATAAAGGATCGTAATAAATCCGCTCGTTTCAGGCGGTTCAACTTGATCGTTGTATACGCGTACGTAAGTACGTTCCGCAATCTCCCTTCCGCGTACATGAGAGCTGGTATAATATATACCTATATAGGTACAACATACCTTATAACCGCGTCCCTCCTGCAACACAGCAGATGATTGGCTGGTAATTATCCGCGGCACGTTTCACGCTCTGCCAACTACAAATTTTTCCCAAACCGTTTCGGATTTCTACTTATAACCGACGAAGGAAGTAATTAAAAAAAAAAGATGATAATAATAAGAATAATAATAAGATGATGAAGATGCGGAGGAAGGGGGAAAATTCTCAAAGATATACATACATATCGGTGAAAAAATTCAGTAAATAATATAGGTATGTATATAATTTAATAATCGGTTTGAAATTCGTCAAGGGGGTATATAGGTACTATATTATTAATATTGATGCTAGATCGTTTTATTTATTTATTTATTATCCTCTTTATTTTTTATTTATTTCTTCCTCTCGTACACTATTTGCCCTCCCTTGTTAACTTGGTTTCCTGCAGAAGCTGAAGCAGGAGTAAGAGTGGTGCGGATGTGTCTGCCGCGAAGATATGGGAAGTAAAGAAGAAGGAGGGGGAGGGGGAGGGGTAGGGGCAGGGGGGATGTGTGCGTGCGTGTGGACGGGGGTTTTTTATGTGCTTTTCTGGACTTTTTTGCTTTTTTACTTTGGTGCGTTGATCCTCGGATGTTGGCCCCGCCGATACAATCTGGCATTCTCTCCCCGCACTCGAATCCACTACGCCCTGTGTACACTTACTAACCCAGAACCCCGTGTCACCTATAAACGCACACTGGTGTATTTTCAACTCCTTGCACGCCGCGCGCGCGCATCGAGATGTCACTCGAAACGGTGAATGCATGTGCCGACGATGGACGCATTCTTCTACGTCGCCAAAATCACGAAACTTCGCTTACAAAATCCCTCGCAATGGTCGTCCAATTTTTATCCCGTATATGTAGGTATATTCGCAGGCGTAAAGGGTTTGACTAAAATAATGGAAGCGCGGTGTGATTTGAAAATTTTTCTCATGAAATTATCGATGGAATAATTATTCGGAAAATTCTATCTGCGGGTATTAAAAATAAGTTTCCAAGGTAGATTTCGGAGCGTCAATTAGCGTGGAATTGACGAACGCCGAGGAATCCGAGGATTGGTTTGGCTTGAATCTAAACGCGCGGGGAGGTGAAGTTGGTTCAATTTGAAGAAACGTGGGCCGGATGTTTGGGATCGCAACAACAATGGAGGGTGATAAATGTCTGTCGGAGGGAGCTCCTGCTCGTTCGCTTCCATCTCGTATAGGTATACTATACGTGTATATAGATATATTCTCTCCTCTCGCACGCGGTGCAGTCCACAGCCAAAGTCTAGGGTTCTCGCGCGACTCGCTATCTCCATCTTGAAACGGGATACCGGCCGGGACGCCCTCGCAGTCCGCTTGCATTCTAATGCACACGTACCTCTTATACCTCCGTCCTTTTTCTCACCCCCTGTATCCCCCTCACTTCTATTCTCAACGATAATCACGCGGCTTCTCATTCCCCGATACATGCGCACAGTGCAATTTCCGATCGGGCATGTTTCTGTTTCTGTGACCGCACTATTCAAAAACCACGTCAACTACTACTTACCAAATGTAAAATGCAAAAACGGTACGCGTCCATGAGAAAATAAAAGAGAATCTCGACGCCTTCGGAGTTGGTAAGTTGGGTCGAGTGTAGCGTCGTATTTAACAGTTGATATAGTCAGGGTCTAATTGATAGCTTCCCTTCTACTCGGCACTTTCTGTTTTAAGATTCAGGATAGGGTTGTTTGGGTCGCGTCATCTCATGCCCACGAAAGTGGACGTGTACTATATGCGGGGGGAGTCCCGTGCTGCAGTGGTGATAAATCGAGATTTCCAAGGAATCAGAATCGTCATATCTTGAAATTCCTTGGTCCCTTTGCGTAGGGAAAGTGATTTGTGAATCTTTGGGGCGTAGCGTAGAATATATACGTTATATAATATATACCTTCGATGGTTGTGACCGCTAACATACATATATTCCTTCTTCGAAACCGCTGCCCATATCCAACGCGTTTAGTATTCCTGACGGAATCCGTCTCGCGCCAGGCATAAGAAGCAGAACATGGTGCGTGCGCTTATTGTCCTAGGGCCCTGCCACGGCAGCAGCAACAGTTCTTTGGTGCCATACGACATTAATAAGCTGTTAACATAAACGTAGCACGAGGTCCGCGCCGCAGCCGCGACCTGCGTACGTAGAAAAAAGCGGTACCCTATCATCTGCGGCTATATATGTGTATTAGAAATGGGTTTGTACGGTACGTATAATATACGGCGTTAAATTTTCAATACATGAGGTAAAATTTCGGGTTCCTTTTTTCACTTTCTCGATGTGCAGCACCGGCAGCACCGGCAGCTGCACCAGGGAATATAATGGGCTTTTGGAGACTTTTAAAAGAAGCCGATGGTTATACTTATGTCGTACGATTATTTCTTTGTCAGTAAATGACAACCGTATACCGCCTACTTCTTCGCTTTATTCGTCAAAAGCTACGATCGCTGAACTTACGTATGAATCCGAAGTAGACGCGTGTTATGTGTATAATATAATCTACGCGTTGTGCAGCGTGCCGCACCACACGACGCTTTGAAAATTCATATAGCTAGACGAATTATTTACCCAGAGTCGCTGACGTGTACTATACCACGTGCTCGAAGGAACCCAGTGTGTATACACTTGTTGTGTCGCATCGGTAAAGTATAATTGAAATGCTGACGTACGTAAAAGTTGCAGTGGCTACACGTCCGGTATATTCTGCAGATTTTCTTTACCATAACCGATCTCTTTTCTCTCTCTAAATCGATCGATTCTCTTACCGCAGCGGCGGTAGATCGAAGGACGAGGTAACGATAACATACAACCAGGGACCGGCAGCCGCAATCTAAATACAATTACACTTTTCTATCACGCGCCTACGACGTGCGTTCAAGATCGACGCGTTTTTCTCACACTGTAAATGTGCAGCTCCCTCTCGATCGCGCCGGTTCGATTCTCCCTTTGTCTCCGCCTTCCTCTCGTCTGGCAATCTGCATTATTTCAAAACCTGTCTCCAGCTCGGAAAACTAGTGGGAAAAATTATCTCTGAATTTCAAATCACCGATTTTAAAACCGAATAAAACACGTCAAAGGCATGGAATCGTTGAAGGGTTAGTCGGTCTCCGTTGCGTCCGTTTTATGCAGCGAGTACAGTTGTTATATAATTATGAAAACGTCCGTGCTCCCTAGTTCTTTCCTCCCGGCAAGATTTATAATACAATTCAAGTATATACAATATACATACGCATATGTATAATAATAGAAACGGACCACGTGGTGAGCAGTGCGCACGAGGTTCTAATCTCCGATCGCTGTAATAACAACAATAATACAAACTAGCTCCTCGGAGTCGAGTGGAATTGAATTCTCCATACGCGCGTTTATAAGGGCGCTACCACCTAGTCGGTGCAACCTGTTATCACCGACATTCGATCCCATATATTCTTTACATTTTATACATCCGACCCGATAATCGTCCAGTAGGAGGAAATCCCAGCTGCATTCGTGGGTGCCGAGCTGATTCGTATTCGTATACAACGAAATTTGAGAGGTTCCTGTCTCTAAATCCCTGCTTTTTAACCTTTTCGCTGCGGGGGGCGCGTCCCCATTCTTCGATAGGCGTGGGGGCCAGCGTTGATTTTAAATTCTAGATAACTTAATCCCGATGGTGTAGGTATATATATATTAGTTTAGCCGACGAATCGAAATCCCCAGAAGCTTCTCAGCCTGAGAAAATACGTAGGTATGTACATTCTTATTACCGCACGAGGACTGCAGGCCGGAGTTTCTCGATTCTCATTTCTCGATCTGCTCGGGATTACGCCGTATCTGCAGTTTCCATAAACCCTCGTTCGTCTCTCGAAGATGCGCGGTGAATATTACCAGATCCACGTGCCCAGATGCAATTACAACTTATAAATGCACCAGCGACTGACCACGATCACGTGCAGCGGGTCATAGACGTACGTATACCCACATTCGAATTCTTTTTACCTTGAATTAATTTTATACCGGCTCGCGCAATGCATTCGAGTTTCATACCCACCGTTCCGTTCACATGAGACGAAGAACGACGGAGGACCCGTGTAGGCAGATATGTATATATAGAAAAGCTTCGGTATTAATTACAGCTCGCTTCGGCCGCGCTAGGCCACCTACGGTCACTTTGCATACGGGGCAGGTTACGTAGTGGCTCTCGGTCGTTCTTCGCGGTCTTTGCTCTTTCCTCTTATTCCTCTTTTCTCTCTTCGAGTCTCCTTCGCAAAATGACGCCTGGGTACCAGAACACGTACGTACAACACGCGGCCGTTTGCCGAACGTTGCCAGCCTCCAGCAACAGCACGAGAAGAGAAACGCGCGCGGGGAACCCTCCGCCTGATTATTTAGGCAGCGAATGTTTAATCGAAGCATTGTATCGCCGGACTTCGCCCCGGGTCTGTGTTTGGTCGAAGACAGGACACTCCACCGCCTCCCCCCATCTCTTATCCCATCTTTCTTCTTCTTCTTCTTCATTCTCCATCTTCTTTTCCTCCTTCTTCCTTGCAGCTTGTGCTTCTTTATTTATTTGTTTATTTGTTTATTTGCTGGTGGCTGATACCTCATTACCGCGACAGATCCACCGATAAGCGCAACGTTCCTGGAAATACACAATGCGCCCCTCCGTGGACCCTCCGACAGCCGCACCGCAGAATTCTCCTACCCCTTCCATCTCTCTTGCCGCCCCCGCGAGCCATTCTCTCTTCTTCACCCGCTTCGCCGCCGTTCGCCAACCTTTCTCATCTCCCTCCACTTGTTCTTCTTCGATCTTCTTCTTCTTCTTCTTCTTCTTCTTCTTCTTCTTCTTCTTTCTCTTCACTGACATCTAGCTTTTCTTCTTTGTCTTCCCTTTTTTATATCCCGTCCTCGCTTTTTCTCTTTCTTCAACATCTGCATCTTATAGTATAAGTATAACCGAGAAACTTGCGCACACATAATCTTCACTCTCCCATCAAATATCTCGGTATATATGACTTTATTAAGCTGCGAATTCGAACCCTTTGTGTGTACGTACGTTATACCTACCGCGCCCTTATACGAACGAACAAAAAAAATTTCTACCACCTATATTTCGTTCACGTACGTGTTTAAGTACGTACGTTACGTAAGTGTATTCAGAGCGCAATAACCGCGTGGCGAGAGAATCACCTGCTGTAAATATGCGGTGTTGAGGATAAAAACGAAAAAGAGGGAGCGAAGAGAATGAAAATAAAGGAAAAATTAACGCATACATTTATTCGTCGAGTGAAATATATGACTCGCGGTGCATGCGGATTGTTTCACGAAAGGTATAGAGTTTCTGGTTTTCATCGCATGGGTACGAGCGATCGAATATAAATCTTTATTAGCGAAAAGGGCCACCGTACATATTTCGGAGAAGAACAAAGTAGCTATCTGAATATAGAAGGTATTCTTGCGAATCGAAGGAGTTTGCCCTCTTGAAAGGGATGGTGCATCCCACCCCTCATTCCCCGATTTCGCAGTTCTCTTTCAGTTCTCGGGGCGGCTCTAAGTCCAGCCATTCGGATAATGCTGACCACTTATTTACTGCTGGATGGTGGGTAGCTTTCGATGCTAATATCCGCGCGCCATCCCGCGATCCCAGACAACAAGGGCCCGTCGTCGCTTCGTAAGTAGCTATAATAATGCCCGCGTTCCCTGTTCGGGGTCCAATTACAACAGTTTTCGCACTCAGAGATTTATACGCGGAAACCTCAGACCGGCCATACGTGCCGGAGCCTTAATTAGTGTCACCGCGTCTACTTATACTTTGCTCGCCCGCGCGCGTCCGACGACGATCCTACCGTTCAAATCCCCCTCAAGCGCAAGAATTTACCCAACGTGCGTGCAAACTCAACGCCATTTACAGACATTTTTTCAAAAAGCCAAAGTAAAGCGCAGAGTCGTGTACATACGTACACCATTTATCGTATATATACCGCAGGTACACCCCCGCAAATTAATGAAATAACGCACGCTTCTTAAATAATTGTTGAGTTCGAACACCGGAATGAGAAAAGAAAAGATGAGGGAAATAAAATGCAAAGAACAACCCTGGAACGTATGCGTATAACGTTAAAATGAATTAATCCGGCCGCGCGTATCTTACGAACGGGGTGGCGGGGGCGTGGAGTGACGTTACCTACGGAGACGCGATTGAGAAAGAGAAGTTTTACGGCAGGGGCGAAGGGGGAGGGTGGTTGTACGATTCAAAGATGGTCAATGCCAACCGACCGAACGACGTGGGATAGAACTCTGTGTTTCGTTTAATTAGCATCGGTATCGGAAGACGAGCGAACGGACCAGAGGAACGGAGGAGCGGTCACGAGGGGGAGAAACAGACGGACGGACACGTTGACGAGACTCCACCACCAACAGCAGCAGAAGCAGAACCAGAAGGAGCAGGAAAATACGGAGGACTAATTAAGTAAATCCGGGAGCGGCTCCTCTCTTCCTCGGACTCCCGTCGACTGCTTATACTCTCCGGGCTGATGCAGTTTTTAGGTCCATCGCGCAGCTCTTGCCGTTGAAAAATCGCGTCGAGTCTCAGAGGTCATTCTTGGGGTGAGTTTGTCACCAGTTCGGTCCGAACTCGGCGAAGAAGGTCCTCTTCATTGTAAATTCAATCACCTCGAGCATACTTACGTACTCGTGTAATATAATCGGGATAACACCTACTTCGATCGAGCTTATATTTTCATCCGCGCGTTCAATCGGAAACAAAATATACAAAGCTTGAGAAATATCCGGCGATTGTTGAGGGATAGAAAGTCAGATAATCTTCACTATTGTGGGATTTATTTATTACGTAATCGAACTACCTTTTCCGCCTGTCGAACCCCACCCACACGATGGTTGTTCTTTTTTTTTTCTTCTATCCCGCGAATGAGTGCTCTCGAATGAATCTGAAGTTTTTTTCCGTCATAAACGGGTAATGTACCCAAAAATAAAAAATTTCTCAGGTACTTCACATAGATAATTCAGCTTGTTTTCCTTGTTTCACTTCTTCCCACGCTCACATATTATTCTCATTAATTCTTAATTTTTGCCTCCGCAAGAGACTAGTCATAATTTACAATTAGTGGTTGCATCATACTGCACGTGTAGTTATACGTATCGCTTCGTCTGACGCTTTGTAATTCACTAATTTTAAATTTGTTCGTCAATTTAATAATCTCGATTCTCCCATCGCAATTATCATTAATCTTAACGCATTTCCGTTATAACCCGAAACCGAGAAGAATAAATATAAAAATAAAATAAAATTGAAGCGAACATCGATGTGCGTAATCGGTTTTGCAAAATGGAGTGAGCAATTATTATATGCACGTGCAGTGACCGATCTATCCGCCCCGTACCGTTCCCTCCGTTACGAAAGGAGTTGTTTCAATTAGTAAACAAAACGAGTATTGACGCCATTTCGCGAAGTTCTCGTTCGGCGGGACAAAAACAAGAGCACGAAGCGAAACTGATGTAGAAAAAGTCAGTTCTCGAAGAAGAACGATCCGGTTGAGCGAGGAAGAAGAGTTGGAGATCCTGAGGACGCACGCGAGCAACGGGTCGAAATACGACGATTCGCTTGTTTCAGGGTCGGCCGGTCGTTAGCCGCCGAATCACTAGATCGCGGAATCGCCGACGCGACGCGTTGTTGATCTCTTGATAATAATCCGGCAAGTTAGCACAGAAATTGATAGGACGTAAGGCGATGCACGAAACGATACGCCGCATGATTCCGCTGCACTCAGCTACAACGTTTCCCCCGGTGCGTTTCAGTTGCCCGCAGTTCTATATACTCGCCTAGATATCTTCAGATTCAAGTCAACCCAACAAGACCGTGAAGTTGCCTCCAGCAGCCTCTGAGGTATAACATCAACACCACTGGAAACAGCAGCTCTCCCTTGTATCCAATCAATATCGAGTTTCTCATCCGACATTTCCTCCGCACCGCGCACGCGAGTCATACACATGTATACGATAGCTGAACCTACACCACGGCACAGCGAGCTACGTAACGCTCAATGGGAACGCAACGCGCAGCGGGATCCACTGTATAACCGAACCGGCGAACATGGGCGTATAAAGGACGAATAAGTAGAAATATATTTGCACACATTCAACCCTTGCCAGGATGTATATCTGCACGGGTCGTTGGCTCGTTTCCTCCATATGTGAGAATCCGATACATACGTATAAGTTTTACAACGTCGACACCCGTCTACATTTTGCTATATAATGCTCAATATTGCCGCTGCATTGCCGCATTATCTATAATGCTCGGTTTAAGCCTGTACCGACTCGCATCGCGACGCGGTAGTCTCCTCTTTCCACTTTTCCCCTTTCTTCCTTTCCTCTTTGCATCGAATGCAAAACGTCCGCGCGCGAAGAGACGGCACTAAATACCAGCACGGAAGCTACTCTCGCTGATGTTGTTGCTGCAGAACTAGCCGCGGTGGGTACGCGTCCACGAACGCCCCGACATAATAACTAACCGCTTGGACAAATTGAGCCCAACATTTACATACGTCCATTGGTATACCTGTACTTGTACTATAAGACACGAGGAGCCTATACTCAACCGACAGGAGAAATGTACACCTATACTCTAGGTATACGCATACACTGGGAAACAGCAACGGCAACTTCGGATGCGCAAAACGTTCTTATCTGAATCATATAAGCGTAGAAAATAAAATTGCGACCTAGCGGACGACAATCATTCAGAAATATTTCCCACCGAGGCGGATCCATCCGTTGAGGCTGGGGAAAATATTGTACGAGAGCTGCGGACTTAAACGAGATAAGGACAATCTGTCGCATGTGCATTTTTTCAAGCCGCAGTCTCTGAAAAACGTCGAATATCGAATAGAGGTAATAAAATGAAAAAGTGCACGGTTGTTACGACATCGCGTATACGGATTTAACAAATTTATATTCATCTTCTGCGGAGAACCAGTATTATTTTTTATAATATATTATACTGTTATTCATAATTTATTCGTTTCTGCAGGAGAAGCGGCCATCGTGCATTGCACATGCGTATAATGTAGGGAGAATCGGCGTATTTATGATTTGATTGAATCGAAATTTAGGTACTATCAATAAAAGGTTATTTTAGGCAATAAATATTACTATAAATAATAAATCTTAATACACCATACCAAGATGGCATCTTTCTATTTGATATGAATAATTATTTCCTTTGATTCCGTGGGTGTGCTGCTGCATAAGCTTATCGTTAGCTTACGATGATTATGTTCGGCGTTGTTGTTGTTGTTTCTTTTCTATTTTTTTCTTTTTCTCTATCTGGGAGAAGGAGGGGAGTTCAAAATCGTACACGAACCTCTCAACTCCTGCAGCAGCGATATGTGGCTACTTTTCGTCACGGAGTAGTTAATAAGTTGGATTGTACGATATCGGTTGAAGTAAATCGGGGCCGTATCTCAAACGGCGGCCGGGAGGATATCTATTGAGTTATGTGTCGGCGCCCGTCGTAGAAAATAATAAATAAATATCGTTTGCCGCGGAGACGCCCATACTTTAATAACCAAGAGCCAAAATATAAATAAGCTTGGGTTCCAACGTGAGGGGCCGTTGGGGCCCATGGCGAGTGGAAAAAACGACCAAAACACTCCCGGCTTCGAAAAGTTCGATTAGAGTTTTTGTTCGGAGCTCACGGGCGCTCGAATATTACCATCCTACTCTAGCGTCCGACCGTCAACGGACTACTCTCTCTCTCAAACACTCGCCAAGAGTCCATTTTTTCTCTCGCTTGTCTTCGATCCACGTGATGCATTGCCACGCCGTACAACGCACGCAGTCCTCCTCCTGCACTTCGGCACCACAACCAAATTCAAGGATGCTCCTGCCTGCATTACCAGGGATTCATCCGCCCCGTGCCGATCGAGGTTATCTGCTATATCCTTCAAAACTGCCAAAACGTACCGTTGCGTACGCTCTAGTATTTTCAGGACTATACTTCAACTATCAAATTATCCTCGACGGCGCAAACGCACCTTTGGAAATTCATTTCGCGTTATTTGTATTTCTTCCATTCATCCCTTAAGATTTTGGGCTTATTTTCTGGTTGGAAAATATCCTTTTCTTGGCTCAGCACTGCGCGCGTAGATTTCAAGGCTCGAGTAAGGCCCGCTGACAGGACTTTGGGTCGAGAGGTCCGGAGGTCTGGAGGTTGCTTTTGGGCGTGGTAGCCGGTGCGTCTACCTGCCCTATCCTCTCTTATACCTCGAAAAAATACGATCGTACAGGCCAGTTCTTCTTCCATCATACATTTTTTGCCCAGAACACATCCAGGGGTGAACAAAACCGGAGGAAGCATCTCGTCTGGAAATTCATCTTCTCTTATCAGAGATGAAGGAAAGAAAAAACACCTCACGTCAAAAGTCAAGTGACAAGTACGACGAGAGACACGGACATTACGTTACATATCGTGCGTAAATTCAATCGTAAAACGGGCATCTACGATGTGCAGATATATTTTTTCAAACTAGCCTCGTACACCGAAACTAACACAATGCTCCATAAAGTAGAGATTCACAAGAGGAGAAGTAACGTGTCTCAAAAGACGATCTCCAGCCGTATACCAAGCTGTAAAGACTTCCGCCTCTGCATATGTACGCCATATGCAGGGTATACATAGATATTCTAGTATACATGTACATTGTTGTATATGCTTGCATGTATAAAGATATACTTTCGTTCGCGTGTGGCGGCGGATACGACTTACAGCGAATGTATTTTAACGTATAGTTATATGTTATACCGAAGCACTCTTTGTTTCTAGCATAGATCGTGTAAGCTGAGACGCGCAAACGTTTCGCCCATGGCAGCTTGGCAGCATGGCGCTATACGCTAACGAGAGATTATCTCGAGTTTGCCTACCGGCCAGATAAGCCGAACGTTACGGCTGCAGCAGACTTACGACCAAATGATCCAGGGTCTCGGGGCAAAGGTCGGCTACTACAGGCCCCCTCATTTAATTAACATATTTGACCCGTTGGATCGATACCCCCCGCCCCCGAATTAATTCGTACAACTATAACGGGGAGTACGCCTTGAATTGACAATAGTTTTTATCGTCACCTAACTCGCGCTAGTCAATTTTCATACTTTGGATGATTTTCTATTTGTGATTTTTGCGGATAATTTTCAATTTGCGTTACATATATAAGCGTTCTTACGATGATGATCTGGCGAACTTATAAACCCCGCGTGGTGATTCATATGCATTACAGTATATTATACAAAGTGCTACACTTTCTTTAATTATAAATAATCACCGTTGAGAGGTGGAAGTCACACGAGTTTAAAGCAAAATGATAACTAAACCAGCTTCCCTGTTTGCCCCTGCAGACAGACTGTTTGAAAAAAAAAAAAAAAAAATGAATAAATAAAACATTCAAGAGCTCACTGCACAACTCTCAGCTTTGCTTCGGACCCACCGAGCGCGATCGAATAATTTGTCGAGCTAACGAGCTCGGGGCGCTAATTTCAAAAGTAACGAATGAATTCCGTGAAACTTGTCACCGGTGCCCTGTACACGAGTTGCTCGGTATTTTTTTGTTTTGCCTTTTTCAGTTCAATCTTTTATTTTAATTTTTTTTTTGGTTATTTTTTTTAAACCTACTTCGCCGCTCGCCTTCGCTCGATTTCTTCCTTATATATATACAATACCAGCTTCGGCAGGATCTCTTCGCCAGTGCTTTCTTGCGGGAAGACAGACCGACCTCGTTATATAACTTGAACTTAAGTTTGGGCTGACCAGACCAGAGTAGAACTCGCCGGCTACCCGACCAGGAAAGTAATAATTTCTATGATTGCGCCCTAATAACAGCCGCGTCTTTCGTCTACTTCTTCGTCCTTCGTACTATTTGGGGTTAGCTACACCGGAATGGTAGTCGACTAATGCCGAACTAATGCTGCGCGATCTTACTAATGCACCATCCGAGCACGTTGTAGCGCGGCTTCGTGTCGCCAGACATCCAACCACAGGGCAATAGTTTCTTCTTCCTTTCCATCCTGCTCCTTTTTCTTCTCATTCTTGTATACGCGTATATACCTCGGCTATACGATTAGCTCTTACTTTACCTACCTGTTCCGGGTATCCTGAAGTATACCGGGTGCTGGGCACCCGGCGTCCTCGGGCCGTCACTGCCTCGGGTAGGGCCCAAGCTACCATGTAATTATCCTTAGTGGGGTCCTTCGGTTTTTGAACCAAGAGAACCTCGAGCGCCTAGTCATCCACACCGCGCGCATCGTGGTACGTCGTATTCCCCCCGGTTTTGCCCTCGAATATTCACTTCGAGATCCCGCGACCGAGGAGGCGCGGTCCAAAGTCCAACGGGATTATCCGTGGAAGCGAGATCCTGAAATTCCGGGCCGAAAAAATATCATTGAATAATTATATTTCGTGAGTTTTTGACGTGGTCGCAAGGTTTGAAATTGAAAATTTAGTCTTGAAGAATAAAATCTACTGTTTGGGAAAAAATTCATTCGACACTTATATTTTCGGTTTTTAGCTTAGATAAAATATGTAAGTTTGATGAAAATGGGTGCTGAGAAAATTTAGTGGCCCGTTCCTGCCATCAGGCCTGGCCCGCATAATTCGTTACTTGGTCTGGCTACTGATGGTAAAAAAGCAGAAGGCTATCGGGCAGGGCGGTTAAGAACGATGACTGGTCAGAGAGGGGCCTAAAGGGGGCCGTAGTGGTGCCACGGTATACTTAGCATTTTGCCTCACCTTCAAATGATTATGATTAGCCGCCATTCCTCGGAATGAGTCGATTAAGCGTGGAATACCGCCTAAATTCGTCTTTGAGTGCTTTTCGTTCAATTGACTTGAAATATTTATTACTTTGTTCGCGTAACGGAACAATAACATTACAAAAAGAATACGAAAAAAAAAAACAGACCAACAGAATTTCTTCTTTTTTTTTTCAAATTCTCTTGTGCAATGCTCTCGTTGCGTTAAAAATCTGTTTCAGGATGTTGTTTCTCCCACAACCTTGAGCTACGATAAATGTTAAAAAAAAAACGAAGAAAAGGAACCCCTTTTTTGAAATTTAAATTTGTCCCACGGGAATTGAAATAGTCGATGTTCTAAGGGAATGGGGAGAATCGGAAGGGAATAAAAGAAAAACGCTAAAGGAGGAAAGGAAACTGAAAAAGAAGGTAGTGACAATATAGTGAAATTGAGGAAGATGACGCGTGGATGAGGAGTAAGAGAGGATAAGGGAGAAAAAACGAAGAGGATGATCATCGAATCTACGATTGTTTTTCAAGATATCCATAGAAGTGGTCGGTTCTCGTCTGCTCGCCACCGCGCGAGGAAAAGAAAGTGCCTTTAACGGGTAAAAGATGGAGGAAGGCACTGTGCAGGAAGGTCTAATTGTGAGACTGGAGCCCCATTACAGGGCCCAAAATTACAGGGCTGAGGTCCCGACCGTCCATAGATGCTGGCGCACTTCTTGGCTCCCTTCGGCTTCAACATTCCAAGAACATGGCCTCCTTATTATGCCATATTTTTCGTTATGTCATTTCACTTCTCAAACCTGATCGTTCTTTCATACTTAAATTATAACCATACTTCTGCGTCCAGTACACCTCTCGCTCTATCATCCGCCCACTGCTCATTGCCTACCATTTCTATACCTATCTCCATGCGCTAATTATCGGCCCTCGAGCAGGTAAAAAAACAACCCCCTATCTCTTTTAAATCGAGCTCTTCCAGCTCAAGAACCGAAAAACCACTCGCAAGAATCACGACGGATCCAGATATCGTGTCACACCCGAAAAATCGCTGTACATTGGACCGAATTATACATCGCGGATCGAGTGTAAGAGAAAAGAAAAAAGAAATGAAAAAAAAGGAGAGGAGAGAAAATCGTCCGACATTAGCTAACAGTACAAGTCGTGTGAGTGGGACTAATTGAGTAAGTGAGCGTCAAGCGAAACGAAATCACAACGTAGCCGTAAATCATCGCAAACGTAAGCGGTAACAGCGTAACTGGTGCTGTTCAGCAGGTGGACCAACAGCTACCCTTTGCATCAACGCATATAACGTCTTTGTAGCTTTTACACATACCATATATAAAAACCCACGTATCGCGTTGCGATACAGTTGTTGTTCGGTATGGTTGATTTATCGTATAAGGTGAATCGAAGTGTGTATAGCCGTGAACCATATAAAACTGAAGATCTAATCTGTAGCGAATTAATTATAAATATAATAAGGTCTTTTTCCGGGGCGCGGAGGAATGTCACCGACAGCTCCTGAACGGTAGCGAGAAGAACAAAAAAAAAAAAAAAAAAAAAAAAACGAAGCAAACTTGTCCCCGGGGGTGCAGTAGCTGCAGCGGCGGCAGTGCACATCCGAACGGTATTGTACACGTATATACCTATACACGTAGAATAATATCACCAGGAAGTGTGAGCGAGGAATTTTTGCCGTACGCGTCCCATAACTGTGCTCGATCTGTCATCAAGCCCGTCCCTTCTATTCGAGCACTATTAATCAGACCGTCTGACCGAAGGTCTCTTTTGGTCGGTTTCCCTTTGAACCAACGAAAAGGATTTTTTTGAAAACCATCAACAACAATGGGGCTTCAAACCAGCTGTATACGTATACGATCCCCTTGATTTTATACGGCGAGATGCAGTATACCACGATCAAAAATTGCGTTGCAAAAGCGTTATGTTTTCACGATAAAATTTTACGTAAATCAAGAACTATTTCACAAACTGTGATCTATTTTCTTCTGTTTTTTTTTCCTTTATTTTATTTCGCGAGAAAATTAGGAGCTCGCATCAAACCTGGGGGGCTTTCCGCTTTGTGGCGCCTCCATTTCGCGGCGGTGGAGTCTGGTCATTAAATATGGCCGTTGGTCAAGCTCGCTTTGGTGTATATACCTAAGGGACGTGGTGTAATTTTAGACATAAAATTTTTTTGATCACCTCTCGCGGTCTCGCGGCTTACGAAGTCGTGTACGGGTCTTTATGTGTACGTAGAGTGTTCGGTACACCCTGTATAAATCGGATGTTCATGCGGAGCCGAAATACAATAAACCCGGAATGTCATTGGCAGGAAACCGATAGACCACTAATGATAGGTACTTTTTCTTTCGAGCGTTTTGATAAAAACCACGTTCTCCTGTTAGGTGCCGAGAGATTCTAATGCAGAGAGAGCTAGCTATAACGTAACAACGTGCGTCTTGACGATTGAATTCATCGGGGGAATAATAATATCTAAATTGCTTTATTATGCCCTGGCATATTTCCTTTATTTGCTCATGCGTGGCCAGGCGGTGAGGAGTAGCATATATATATAAGGGACGAGGGACGGGTAATAGAGCCTGGACCAAAGATGCCCAAGGCCCCAAGTGAAGCTCAGGCGAAGAACATAAGAAGGAGAACCAGCAGAAGCTGACCCTGTAGTCGCACCGCAACACCGACCATTTTTTTCCCCATCGCTTTTTTCCATCGAGACACGCGGAAAACAGTTCTTTCCAGAATTGAACGAGGAGAAAAAAGAGAAAAGGAAAAAGAGCAAAATATAATCGTCAAAACTGAGCTCAGAGCGAAAGGATGACGGTCGTTTTCGGATCGGTTGGGTATTTACGAAATCAAGGTCCAGGAAGGAGAAATGTACACGAGTTGGCTCTCGGTGTTTTTGTTGGGATCGGACGTCGGTGCGGGACCTTAGGTCCACAATGGTTGTTGACACGGCTGTGTATAGAGGATCGTGGTCCGATCGGCGGGACCTGCAGGGGTGCGAGCGGTCCCCATTGTAGACGACAATGGGCCTTATTGTCGGGCTCCGCGCTCCATTAAACGCCTAAACGCATTGATTTTACTGAAATCTCGAGCCATTCAAGGGTTACGTCATTATCGGACCACGCGATGCCCTGGAATGCCATATGGTTACTTCTTACAGGCTTCTACCATCGTATCGGTAAGAAAGCGCGTGTATGCTTACGGTGAATTATTCTTGATTATTATTATCATTCTCGTTGTTGTTATTATTGTGCCCGGTAATAGTTATGGTATAAAGAAAATGTTGTGGAACGGATTGATTTTATTGATGAAGCACACCGGCGTACGCAATGCACCGCGATCATCGGTTAAACTCTCCGCAAGGTTGGTACTTGTGCCTACTACCACTTCGAAGCTTACGGCGCGGGCGCGCGCGCGAGTTCGGTAGACTAATAATGAGTTAAATGCAATTAGGCATCCGATACTCTCTCTGTCGGAGGGTACCGGGCGTGGGAATGAAATATTGTAATTCATTTAGACCCTGAGGGATAGCGGAATGCGTGGCCCGTTCGTTCGTTCGTTCGTTTGGTCCGTTCGTATCCGTCATAGCGAGGCTAGCCAGCTCCGTTGCGTTTCGGGTCGATGAGCTGTACACATATTAGGCATGTATACGGTAAACACGCGCACGAATGCACGATGCAGAGACCGCCATTTGCTTCGTTCCTTCATTTGAACGATGGTTGGTACGGGGTACCTACTTTCGGTACCTATACCTACCCACCCCCTTTCCATCCACTCCTGCAGCTACTATACACTCCTTGCTTCGAACGAACCGCAAGAAATGACCCCAGATGGATATCGGTTAATAGCTTTTTCGGGTGTTTAACCGAGAGACCTCGCTCTATAGCTCTTACTTTGCTCGAGTCCATGGAGGAACTGTTTAACATAAGGTAATGGTCGATCGGTACTTGCTTGCTTTTATATCCGCAGCAACCACAAGGTCCTACTAATCGTCGTACGTACCAACTCTTTCTTCATCAACGGTGCCAAAAATTATTGAATCACATCGCTTGGAATGATAACTTCAACCAAACGATCGGTGTTCAGGTCTGCAGATGAACTCGAACGTATGAGATAAAAGGTCCTTATTCCGACGAACTATATTCACATTCTTCGGGATGACGCGGAGTAGAAGTGAAAGAAGAATAAAAAGAAAGAAGTATTGGGAATAAAAGGAAGTTGCGTGGTCCACGTGAAGTTTCCTTCGTTCGCTTATAGATGACTGCCGATGGAAGATAACTAATTACAAGTGATCTATCACGCCGCTGTTGGGGTCAGTATGGTTACGCGCCGCATATTATCTACTTGTATATCGCGCGGCGTAGAGATATCCTCCCTTTTTATTTTTCATACATCATCGAGTATCTCACAATTCACGAAATGAGAGAAAAACAAAAAAAAAAACAAAAAAACAGTGCGCCAAAGAATCTTGCACCGCCTGCACAATTATTATTCATACATCCTTCGCGTATATTAAAATTCAGACCGGAAGTCCAAACCAATGAACTTTCTCCACATGCTTCGCGCGGGCACAGGTATACTTTATGCGCTTAAATATATATCCGATGATGATCTTGCACGAAGCGCATTGACATTTGCGGTTATATGCATATGTGCAGATATAGTAACCGATGTGCACCTAATGTATGATGTACTGCCCATGCATTCGTGCACTCTTGCAGGGAGCAATGTTCGCATTGCAGCGATAGACGCAAAGCGAGGTAACGTATCCATACGTACCAACGTAACGCAGCGACGTGTATTTCTTTCCCGTCAAATCCTGCGGCCTCGAAAGACGGTCGCAATTATACCGGGAGATTAATGAGCTGGCTGTAGACGAGGGATAGAAAGAGAGGGCAGGAGGAACTAGCGCCTTCTTGTACGGGTACACATACCTTACCTCCTAGGTGAGACCAACCGTGTAGGTTATATACCTACAAGTTCCTCGCGTTGATGCAGCAGAAGACTGGAAGCGGAGGTACGATATATATGTGTACGCGCGGTGCAAAGGGAAAATAAAGCGGGTTGGATGCTCACCTACCCACTTCATCTTCCCTCTCGCTTCTTCTAAAGCTCCGGGAGAACTGCCAATCCTCTACGCTATGCGACCGCCGCAAAGCCATCGCTATGCGATCTCAGAGATCGACCATTTGCCCGATAATTATAATATGTAGAAAAGGGTGCATAACCCGTGCGAAATGATTTTGCGACCTTATATACTTTTTCCTCTTATTTACGAAACTTCCATCTCAAGAAGTGTCGTCTCGACGTTTTTATCACGTCTGACCGGTGTTCGACTTCTATTTTTATCCCTTTGCTTGTTTCTTCCAATTTCTATTCATGCTCCGAGACTTTTGCTCGGTTAAAGGTACTGCGCGTGTTACAGGCTATATAAGGGTCAGTGGAGTCACGGAGTCAATATATTTTTTAGTCGACGGTCAAGAGAATATACCGCCGGGGCTCTGGTGTTTGTTAATTACCGATCTCTCGTCCCCTGAGCTCAGGTAAATTAATTATGAGCTTGCATATTGTCTAGACGGTGCAGGTTTTGGTCCCGTTCCGTTTCGATCTTACGGAACCGACGTTGCCCTTAATTATATTCCACAATGTAACGAACCTGCGCATGCACTCGTCATGCGGCACAAAAATCACCCTCGATCAGGCCCCGCATGTGACTGAGATTTCTTACTCCCTCGTATGATCGGGAAGCAATATAACACAATGATCATCAACGTCACCGAATATATCCACCAATTTTTATCATCGATGTAATCACGCAACGCGTCAGTTTGGCTACAGTTATATAGTCGCGGTAATTACAATACCCCATGTTATGGACGTAGCGGTTATGCTACGGTAGCGGATAGCGGTAGCGGATAATGTATAATATTCTTGGCTGTCGATTTAGGCGATTTATAAATATCCGTTGATCGTTGACGTGGCGCTCGTGATATGCTCCAATTGGTTTTAATAAATGAAGCATAAGTATAATACGTACCTTTACGCACTACAATGTGAGTAAGGAGTCAGCGGTTGCCTGGAGACCTGGGACCTGAACAGGAGCTACCGCGCAGAGAAGAAGCCCGCGGGTCCGATCCGAGATTAGGGGGGCCTGTATGGTAGCGAGTGAGTCGAGTCAGCGAGGGGCCCCAAGTTGAGGAGGCTTCGACTGACCAGCGGGAGCATCCGACCAACCAAACCATCCAACCTACCGACCGTCCGACCCGCCGGTTGGGTAGCGGAAGCCGTGCCGGCGGCCCGCAAAATGATCAAAACGCAAATTTCATACATTATTTTCACTTTAATGCTACCGTATCGCAATTTATGAGAGGGCCGCGATTTATGCTAACGTAGAGCGCCACTAAACACAACCCAGAACTTACTTACCTGCACCATAAAGAGTTTGTCTTAGTTCGGTGGAGACGCAGATGGAACTAAGAAATGAAGGTAACGCAACTCGTAAAACTTTGTATTAAAATGTTGCACCCAAAACTCTCGGCATCGAAGGCCCTGCGGAATTGAATTCATACGACCCCAAACTCGGTGAAGAGAAGCTTCCCTGTAATAATCGGACGGAAATATTGAGAGATGGAAAAAAAGGCGCAATTAACCCCTCTTTGGAATCCGCGTAAGCGTTCCACAGTTCCAAAGGTTATAATCCCGAGTCATTCTCCGATTTATCCGATTTGCATATCGCGTAGCGAATAATTTCCCCTCCCCCCTTTTCCCTGTCGGATCGGTACTGCCAAAAATCCGGTTAAAAGAATATTTCACCCTCTATACCGCGCACGTTACTGCAGAGCAAAATTTTGCGAGAAAGGAACGTTGGATTCGCGTATATGTTTTCGAATCTCATACCTGCGCGCAGCAACGCCAACCGAATCAGCAGCATCAAGTTATATCAACAATAATTATTTTAAATGTCTACGGTGCGGAGTTATTTACGATGTTTAAATTCGCGGGAGATTGTGTGCCGAGGTATATCTACGGTGAGGCAAGGCTTGAAATGGAGCTTTTTAGTGGGTAATTTAGAGAGGTGGTGGCGTCACGATCAATCCGTTGGTGTTTAAAGGGGGAGCTTCACCTTAATAAACCCTGACGAATTTGGCACTCATATGGCGTATAACGATTATATATCTATATGTATATATGGAATATATATATAATAATACAACGCATGTATACACGCAACTGAGGGGGGTTTTCATTTTCAGAGTTAGAAATGATTATCTCAGCAGATTATAATACCGTTTATTTTATTCTCAACGTGTATAAAAATTCGCTGTAAAAATGTTCTTTTAGTAATCTTTTTTTTGGTTTCGCTTTAATCCTTTCTTTTAATTTTAATCCGGCATTTATATACGTACCTCAGGTTGAAATAACCGGGAATAATCGGTGCGCGGCGTAAAGAAGTGGATAGGTGGTGCTGCCGTTGGTTAAGGATATGCAGGTGGGTATATCGTGAGAATCAAGATTTCGCAGTCTTATGTACGTTTCTTAATTAATACGGGCGTTTAGCGGTTTGCGTCGGGCCGTTAGACGGGTGAAAACGAGTATCTGCCGTGGCAAGAATCTCCAAGGATTGTCGAGATCCACTTCGAGTGCCAATGGGTCGACCCATAAAATCTCTAGTTTTACGAACCTCGAAATATTCGAGGGAACGGAGAAGCTGCCGCTGTCCAATCTTTCCTTGTACGCAACGATGCCACCACCGAACCATTCGCTCGTGCGGCTTTGCTCGAAAACGAGAAGATCTCGATGTCGCCCCTGTCAACTGCCCATCGAACTGCCTATCGGGGGAGAGGGGGAGTTTGTCGCTCGGGCGAGGGAAAGCAAAGTGTTTTATTTTATCGATTATTTTCATTTCCTCTTTTATTTCTTTCTTTTTTACTCGTTTCACCTGTTTTATCTTATTCCTTTTATCTTCTCCTCTCTGCATGAGTCCCACATGCGTACATCTATTTATGTACCTCTATACCTTAGACTTCGACCGGTAATTTTATGGTAAACGACAGACCTAATTAGAGGGGCTGCAAGAGCGGCGCATCCGTTCGAAATGACTCTAGACCCTTAAATGATGAGAAATCGTAAATTTGAGATTATAACACACACGGTGTACGAAACCATGTAACCATGCTGGAGGTTGTATAGCTACCTACTTTTTGCAGTAACTTACGCCTGTCGACGAGCCAATCTTTTTTCTTCGCGTATAACGTCTTCGAAAAAGCGGTTATCGCAGACGCTCGAAAATTGGGGGTGAATTTTTATGACGTTCAGATTTCGTCTTCCACATATTACGTTTCTGAATAATGTGAACGGGCAATTCACCTTTGACCTTGAACCCTCCTCTTGATTATTTTTGCTTCAAATCCTATCGGGATGAAAGAGTGCGTGGGCGTATCGTACGGTCGCAAAGAAAAACATACATATATATAATACCTTGCTGAAACCGATCTGTCTGTAATATCGCCATGTGGTAACATGAATCGCGTGTCTCGCGAATAGATATAGCGGAAGCTGTGCCAATAAATTGATCAATTAACGTTAGGAACATAATTAATATCGACAAGTGAATTACGCCGCGTGTTCTACCGCTAACGTTTCACGGTTGATTGCAACGAGTTGTTGCTATAGCTGCTAACCGCGTTCTTCGCTCGCGATCGTTTGGCAGCTTACCGATCGACATAAATCTGCCTCACTGTATCGCTTCTGCTTTACACGTATCCAGATCCAGCGGAGAGATGCTGCATTCATTTTTTCATGCTTCGATTCGTCCGGTTTTTCAACCGATTTTTACGTACCTGATTTTGCTGAAATTCCTCCAATCGATGCCCTGCATCGCTCGGCAAGTGTACAGTTATGGGAAAACCCTTCACCTGCCAACCAGAATATCGTTTCTAGTTCTTGTAAATTTTGTATTTCGGTCACACAATCGTTGTCAGTTACCGCGCAACACTAAGCGAGCTGTATAGTGCCAGGATGCGCGACGTTAAAGTCGTAATAAGTCACGAAGCTAAAATTTTGTGGTAATAAATTTTCCGTCGATCCTCCTCTTACCGGGTACAATTCCTCCTTTTTCCTTCGGAGTTCTGTGTCCTGGCGGTTGTAAACTTCGTACTTTGAGACGGGGTCGCTCTCCCCAGCTGTCATTTTGAACCTCGTGTATGTTGGTATGTAAAGATCGGGCGTGAGTTGACTGACTGAGAACCTCTTCGCGTTCGTATATACAAATATACGTACACGTATACCTACAATGCACGGATGTCTCAGATCTGGTCCGGTAAGATTGTAAAGGATATCTATAAAATATTACGATATCATCGCTCGAGGTCCGGCGCTGCCGCGAACATACGCGCTATCCCAGTTAACTCGGTACTTCGAATGTCATAAACTCAAATATTGACGTTTCTTTTCGTAGTTCACTCTCGCGCGTGCGTTTTTCATACTCTGCACGATTTTTTCCCTCGTTTTTTAATAGATGGCATATTTTGAACGAAAATGAATTTTTTTTAGTCTTGTCAATATCGCGGCTGCTTCTCAAACGAGAGAATCACGAGTCAATAAAACTCGACTATGGACTTACGTATAACGATCATCATGTTTCTTAATGTATACGGTTAAAAATAAACTCCGAGAAGCATATTTTCATCGCTATAACGTCGATGCTTTTGAGGACCTTGAATAACAGGTCGCGGTCGTGGAACATCGGCATGACTGACGTGAGTAGAATGTCCGATGGTTCGGTTGTAAAAACGAATGTTATGAAAAAAAACTGGACCATGTATATACGGTGTAAAAGTATCAGAATTGAGAAGCTTATAATCAAGGTTCACGCCTTTCCGAACTAATGCCAGTTGACACCGTCGATTTGATAGAAACCCATTTGCTTCGCCACGATCTCTTATCACGCACGGTGCATCGTTGAACATAACTTTGTACTCAACGTTACGTAATCAAAAAGTTGCATTGTAGAGTTCCTTAAAATAACGAATGTTCTACTCGGGATTTTGATAATAATGTAAAAGTGTGCGAGCGTTCGTAGCTAACCAACCGAATAACATGCGTAGGACGTACACGCAGAGTTTTTGAGATCTTCTTTTGGTCATGAAGACGTCCCCGCGTCGTTTTTACTCTCGCCATGGGCCTCTGAAGTAACGAAATAATTTCGAATTCCAAAGATTACGGGAAGTGCTACCAGAATAGCTCAATTCAGTTGGTGATATCTACGAGCTGTTCTACGGAGCATGTGTGGACCAATAATAGGAATGGATCTGTTGGTACTGGACAGTTCCACTATTCGCTTCTTATCGCTTAAAGGACGCCGCGAGGTAACGCCGGGAATATAAATAAAGTATAATTTTCGAAGAAAACCGATACAAATTTTACGAGGGTATACAAACGACCGAATGGATCTCTCGCCTAAACGCATTCCACGACTCAATTTCGAGCTGCGGGATGCTACTTTAGGGGTTTTTTCTTTTTCTTCAAACCTCCGTCCGCTCTACACCATATTCTATAGCTGCTTAGCTTCACCCTCTCGGGGAAAAAGGGAGCTATTATACTTACCCGGTATTCTAGATTTCAGGGACACCTTTTCCAAACGTATTATAGCAACGGCACTCCGAGCAACTCGGTAAAGAAGATAAAGAACTCATTAGAATTTTATTACTAGCTGCCGGTCGCCTAATGAGCACCCCAACACCTTGGCAAAGCCGAAGTAGGGATGTTTTTTCTTTTTTTTTTTCAACTGACACAATGATCGTAGTCATTGGTACGGCTAGACGTCGAGGAGACTAACGTTGCACACCGCACAAGGTGTCATAAAACAAAATTTCTTGCTCTCATTTCGAACGTACGCAGGCGTCGCTTTTTTGAAACTTGGACAATCGATTAAGTGGCGGACCTTGAAAGAAAAATGTCCAAATTAGGGAGGGGGCTTACCAACGAATTACGATGGATGTTGTATCCAAGTCGTAACTCAAGTCTGTAGTACTCGACGTTACTTTTTCTACCTGCTGCACGCGAGATGGAAGGATCGAGTTCTATCAGAAATTTTATAAACCTTTAGGGTTCTATTATGTAAAGGTAAACATTAAACGTGAACATTCTTTCGCTTCCGCGTTTCGCCTCCCTTGACGTTCGAAAACCTGAATATGAAAGGGGTGAGGCGAACGGCCGCTGGTTCCCATCTTCAGGTTGTAGACTCACTAATAGAAGTCTGCGACGATGTTGCAAGGCAGGGGCTATAAAATTAGGAAAGGATCCTCTTCCTTTTCTTTACTTTACTTCGATCTAATGTCTGCGCAGGCTCTTCGCACTGGCGCTAATCAAATCCCAACTCTTATTCCCGGTATAAATCCTTGAATCAAACTTCGAAGAAAAATGCCGAAAGGATTCATTGGCGCGGGATTCATATACCCTGTAAGTTTCCTCGTATTCACTCCGTAAAAGTTGTACAGCAACAGCTACATAGCATCATCCGTAACATTATATGGGGACCGCGGGTGTTGGCGCTGGTTTATGGGCATAAACCGAAGAGCAAACACTGTGCCCAGAGACTGAGTCCAGAAAGAAGCCGCCTCCCTACCCCCAAGTTTCTCGTCCTGAACGCAGTAGCTTTACCTGGACTTAGCACCAACGTGTTACATCGCCACTATATATACCCCCAGCCATGCAGAAGGCAGGAGCAACGGCAGTTAAAAACTTCAACCCTGAAATGCTACCGGTGCAGCATTCTGCAGCATGCCGCTCAAACCTCGACCCGCACGCGCATCGTTCCCGAACGGTGCTAACAGTGCTAATCACTCGGATCACAATTGAATTTTTTTTTTTTCTTCCTCTTCCCGAAGGACTGTACAACGCGTAAATAATGCTGCGAAAGTAAATTATTCACGCCCGCGTGGGCGATTCGCGTTAATTTTTCTCGAACAAGATAATTTTTCGGTTCGTTCGCACCGTGATGTAGTTTTATACCGAAAGCACGGTTTTGTGAATGAATGATATACACTCGAACGGTAACCGAAAATGTCGACCATAGAGGATATCACAGTTCAACCGATCACCGCACGTACACCCGGTTAGGTTGATTCTGAATCGCTTCGTGGCCAAGCGCGCGTTTGGACAACTTTTTCGTGTAAATGGCCGCGGAGCGATTCAGAATCAACCTAACCGGGTGTACATACTTTATGGTTAAATAATGAACGCGGAAGCAGCTGCGATTCTTATACCCACTGTACATGGAATAATACTAATCACCAACGGAGTTCTATGAATATGCAAGTGATCGTTCCAAATCCAAGCTGTTTACCGGTTGCGCAATATTATAGTGACTCGGATACCACCCACTACATGTAATTAATTCTTCCGATCCGCTCTTACGGTGTAGGTATTCAACATGTTATACTGCAGGCCCCAATAAGTTTTGTACGTCCAAAATGCCGGTTGGTATCAGGAGCGTCGGCGTCGGCGTCGGCGATGGAATATAATATAGTAGATACATACGTACCTTCGATACGCGATTGGAAGGGTAGGCGTGGATTTGAGATTGGTCCAGTATATCCCGAGCACACCTGCGCCGTGTGTATGCGATACACGTAGTTGCGTAATAACGATCAATGCAATCGGATCTCAGGTGCGGTGCCGCAGATACTACGTATATATATGGACCGTAAACTCTGACGACGTTCGGAGGACGAGATGCGAGGGAGAAGAAAAAAGAGACTGAAGAAAAAAAATGAGAGAAGTGGAAAAAAGAGGGGTGAGATTATAGGCGTGGACGATTCTTTCTCAGCTTCATCGCCCTTATCTCCCATTTTCTAAAGTCAATTGCTGCTAAAAGTCACGGTTGAGCCTCCGCGGCGGACGTACAGCCCTCAAAAACCCGCGTCGATGTGAAGGATTTGAAGTCACCGCTTCGTATTTACAGGAGTTGTGGATCCCTTCAAATATTTGACCTTTTAGTCGTGTATTTGAAGAGACCGTGCATCAGTCCAGAGCGTTTATAGCTCGATGCGCATCTACATACCTTTTTCCACACGTATATGCTGACACACAACCGCGCGAATAATATTTACTCGCTTTCCTGTTAAAACCCTGGACATGATCCTTTGATTTTCTTTCTCTTTTTTTTACCTCTGTTACTAGAAGAAAATAAACGGGCGAATGAGATGTCAATCAGGCCAGGTTAGCTGGGTCGCAGGAAAATCAGCCCTTCTCAATCGGTTGTCTAATCGGCTATAATCTGATATATTCGTACACCTCAAGCACAATGCCTGGGATGTATTCGAAGTGTAATAGTTTTACTGCGGTACATTGTAGTATTGCCTGGATAGGAAGATATCGAAGATCGGGAATAAGTTGCTGCACTTTTAGCACATGGGAAAGGTATATATTTCAGGAGATAGACGCCTAGGGGTTTTGGAGGCGTGTTCAAATAACATCAAGACACGGAAAAAAGAATAAGAAGAGGAGCTTGGGGCGTTTTGAAGGAGAACGTAGGTCAGAGACTTGGCCACCCCGGAATTATGGTATAGAACGTTGCAGCGGTTGGAACGTGACAATACATTTGCCATCGCGTCTAGCCCCGGCGTATGATGCCTTCTTGTTCCAGCTGACAGCCGCCGATCGTTACTCATTCAAAGTCGACTCGGAACCAACCTCCGACGAAAGGATGCGCGTGTTTGTATCCTGAAAAATATAATAAAGGAAATGTCATAATATTTTAAGGACTCCGTTGGCGGCGTACGCGCCTCCCGAACTAATTCCGCCAAAGATCGAGGGATGAAAAAGGCGGACAGGGAGGGGGATAAATTCGTTGATCGGTTACGTAAGTTAGTATTGCGCTCATTACATTCATTTCTTTTTATATTCCTCGTCTTCGTCCTCATCCTCAGTCGCCGCCGCTGCTTCCATCATTCTCCTGCGAGAGAGCCACGCCTCCCCTCTGGTGATCCTATCGTTCCCTCCTGCTCCCTCTTCCTCTTTTTCCATCGCTTCGTTCACTCCCCTCGTTTAATTATCTTCGCGCTGATTGGTAGCCCAGGAATTTTGCGTCGAGTAATTTTGATCCCTCCGCGTCCTGCCGATCTTGCCCCTGCGAACCTTTTTACCTTCTTCCGCGCTTCCAATCTACGTAATATTACAGACATTCGCGTAAGCTCACTGAGTCGGCGAGACCAACTCACCTTTCCAGCAGCTTCTCCTTCTCTCTGGTTATATCCTTACCCGCAAAAGAGTATTGCTTCCAATCTACTCTTTTTTTTCTCCCGACCAACCAGCCAACATTTTCCCCCCCATATTCCCCCCGCGACTTGTAATCATATCGTTGTAAACTCTCCGCTATACGCAACGTAGGTATAACGTACCTTCCACAGTTTCACTTCGGTGGCGTGTCGAGGCTTACCTCTACGACTATAAACTATTTATTATTTTTTTTTTTTTTTTGTCTGCCTATTTAATGCGAAAACTGTCTTTTATAAGTGAATTAGAAATTGCATCTCCGTCTCATACCCCGATAATTATATATTTATATACTTATACATCATACGAAGGAACAAAAAAAACAAAATTAGAGAAAAAGCAAAATCATCAGTCCCCTTGATGACGCCATTATATCTCTTATATGGTTGCTCGGCAAGTGAGAGGGATCACGAAGCTGATGTAACGTTCTCCAAGTTCCTCGGCCGTCGTTTGACCTCCTCAAGGTCGTTTCTTGGACCACCGTCGGTTACGGAGTCTCGAAAGGCTGTAGGATCACCAGTTTCTTTGCGTTCATCGATTATCAAACTTTGCAGAAAGAATTTACTTTTAAGAATATTTAGAAGAGAGAGAAAGAGAGGAATAGAGAAAGAGAGAAAAGGAGAAACGTCAACGATCGCGATGCAGCTTTATATACTTTTGGAATTGGTTAAAGCGAGAGAACCAATCTAACGGCAACTAGTAATTATTTGTAATAAATCATTATTCCATCATTATTGTTTAATTATAATCAAAATCGAGACTTGAATATTAATTAAACCGACCAAGCGGCGAGCCTATGCCTTCCATGCACCAGCAGCTATAACGCTATATATGATCGGATACAGCAGCGCTTGCCAGCTCCGAGGATCATCTTCTTCTTCTTCTTCTTCTTCTTCTTCTTCTGCAGCGCTAACTTATTAATTTGTAAGGAGCTTTCAAATATGCGCGCGCCCTTCGATCGCTCCGGTATAATCCGCATTCACTTGTCTACTCAAAGAAATTAATCACATATTTATTTATACACATCGGACTAAATACCCGCCACTTGTATTTTTTTGAATTTATTTTTTCGAATTTTATTATCCTTTGAATAATTTTTATACACCCCGTTACGTAAGACGTACTCATCGGATTCATTCATTCCGTATACAAATTCGAGAACCCTGACCTGGTCCTCATCTTTTTCTTTTGTTTTTTTTTATTTTCTTTTTTAATTTCCGACTCCAGCAGGATCATCGCTGTTATTTTGGAGATTTGAATTAACTGACCAATGTTTAGGATCGTATTCACTCGCAGGTCAGACAGAGGGTAGATTAATATACCGTACAAAAATTGACAGGTCTTGTAAAAAGCGCGTTGGCTGATTGCGAAAAAGAAGTTTAATTAAAGGTAGGCAATTAATATTCGACCACGGTAATGATTTTTTTCAAATAATACCGTTTTTTCAATTTCGTTTTTTTTTTTTATTCCTAGTATCGTCGGACCGATCCATCAGAATCTCATGCGCGTGTAACTTCATTTGCATCTGTATTATTGAAGTATATGACTAAACGCGAATGCCTCATTGTCAATTACGGGTACCGACTCTCAATACGATCGTTGAATTTAAAAAAACGATTCGCCGCTGATTCTTCTATTCAACAGACGTCTTTTAAACAATCGCATCCCTGCCTCAGGGACATCGCGTGATTATAATATTCTTTACATCAACCGATCGCCTTCCCACCATATTATAGCGAATTTCATGAGAACTTATTTCCGCATATTATATTTTAGTATGGTACGGCGCTGAGCGAAGCACGCTACGAGCTTTTCGTACTTAAAAATTTTTTGTCCTCTGCTCCCGTAGCCATAGCCACAGCCATGGTTATAACCATAGCCATAGTCGGGCGTTCTCTTCTGCGTAAAGGATGCTGCGTTGAAACGAGAGAGAAGGGAAAGCTCCTTCCGTCCGAATGAGAGAGACGAGACTAGATCCAATCAAGTATAGCCGCTCATAATTCTCTGTTGTAATTATTGTAGAGTCCAGAGGGGCGCGCTTAAGCCAAAGCGATGGTCTTATTTTATTTATTAAATTGTTATTACGTTATGTAGCTTTTATATATTACATAGATATGTTGGTATATGTATGTGTGGTACCGAAGTTGCGGAGGCATACCATACGAGATATAGAAAGGGAAAAAAAAGAAAAAAGGGAATATCATGCACGCAGCAGCAACGATCTCTACAACTATCCTTATTCCCGGTTAACTGCATCGCGAGCTGCTCGTCGCGCTACGTGGTTCGCGTCGGGGAGGGAACCAGATAAATATGTCAGGGTGTCCGTGTGATCCCCGGTCCCCACGGTGGGCTGCCAACTGCCATGCAATGGCATAAGAAGATGCGGCAACGTTCCGCGTCTTGCTTTTCTTTCTTCCTTCTTGCCTGGCTTTCCTAGCCTATCGAGCTTCTTATTCCCCGAATGATTCTAGGTCCGATCCTCCTTTGCCACTCGAACTGCCTTTTCGCTACATTCGACGTTATACGTGTGCGTCGTACCATATCCATGCGAAGCATGCGATCCGATATGTCCTACTAGTCTCGCGATAGAGTCACCCCGAGATTCTGCTACTTTTGCCGGTAGTTTTACTCCGGCTGCTTCGACTCGCGAGAACCACCCGGTGACAAATCGCCCTGGCGACAAGTTGCTCGCAAAAAATACACCCGCAAGAGCTGACTCGCATTAACTTGCGGCGGATACCAACCTGTAGTGAATATATGTATAGTACTTTATACACGTTATCTAAAAAGATACCGAATCGCGTGAAAATTTTCTATCCATGATACATCGAGCAATAGCACGGAGATTCGTTCTCGCGCAACCGACGATATTGGAAAGTAAAAATTTTAAGACATGAAATCATTTTTTGGATTGAAACCGATCGATCGCGATCGAGAGATCTTAGAATTAGAGCTTTGAAACGAAACGTTGTTCAAGGTTTATTTTTGTTCTTTTTTATTTTTTACTCGTACTTATTAGATTCTGAAATCAAGTTCATGTGGCGGCGCTATTGGCTTCCGCAGTTTTATCGTGTAAAACCAGCGTGTTATCCTCCCGATATGCAGAAGAACATTAATTGGATTTAGACAAAAACTTGCCAGCAATCATCATTAAAATTCAAATGAAGCATTTAGAAAAAGTGTGACTTTACCTCTTACTAGCCTCCTATTTCTCATCTTCCTCATCCTTCTTCATCATATTCCTCCTCTTTTTTTTTACCCCCTTTCAAAGTTACGCAACTAAAATTCTTTATTATGCTACTTCGATTTAACATCGCTCTTACACACGCACGTATGTGACATTCTATACGTAATTTCCTTGCTCACGATTAGTCTCGTACATACGATTTCCTTACACCGATCTATTTGTGTATAGAGGTACCACCTATACATCCTTCCATACGATCCACGCAATAATAACAGAGGGCGTTGTCGTGCCATAAAGTATCGCTACGGAATTAATGGGGGTACATTCGGTATTCACCGTTGAACATTCAACGCCCAACACTCCCAATCAGCTTCAGTTTTTCATTCCTCCGCTCACTTCTTCCTTCCTTATTATTAGTTCTCATGGTCATGTAATGCCGGATTAATATTCGATATTTTTATATCAACGGCATTCGAAGAAAACACGGCTCTTATAGGTTGCTCCGATAATGAGTCGAAGTAGGTGTTGATTGTTGTAAATAGAATAAAGAAGGAGAAATCAAGTGGATTTAAAAACGGAGAAAGGAGCCGGGGGATCGGGGGATCGGGCGTAAAGAAGGACCGATCGCTGAACCGACAGGGTGTGGGGTGAAAAATTAAGCGAGGATCTTGTCTGCCCCATATAATAATCTTGATAGCTGCTATATAAGTTGGCGAAGGAATGACCGAAGCTCGATCTTAACCGAGGACTCGTGGAGGACGGAGAACGGCTAGAAGGTTCCTGGACAAGCGAGCGAGCAAGCACGGGCAGGCGGAGGGCTAATCAGACGAACATAATTGATCTCACTTGTGATCTTGAGATTCGAAAGATCGCGGACGAAGGCTCGAACCAATAATTATTGTTAATACCAGCCTCTAGAGGAGGTTGCGTATAACTTGGTATACCGGTATAACTATATCGGAAGCCCCTTCGTTCGTATAGCTTTTATTTATATTAATTTCGCGGCCTTTTGCTTTTTGGGTAGTTTGCCTCTGAATACACCGTCCACCGTCCACCGTACGCCGCAGAAAGTCCATATCATAATACCGCACACTACCCTTCCTAATGATAATAATAATCACGATAATAATAATGAGCCATTCGCCATTATAATAATATGGCGGGAGCTCGGAAATCCCGAGGCTTCTCTCCGCTATCTGCGAAACCCGCGTGCGGGGAGAACATAATGTGGAACCATAGCTGCTTTTTTTGGAGACGGTATTAAAAAAAAAGTCGAAAAACGTGATTCGTGTCCCCACGTGGTCAATGATTACATCGCATTGATCCGCAAAGATCGAATTTATCGATAAACTTAAAAAAATTACACTCATTTTTCCCACACCGCGCATATACTATACGTCGTATATCGAACGGATGTTTTTAGACAGCTCCGAATGATCTGGTCCGCACGGAATGCGTAGTCGGCTACGATGATCTCGATGATGATGAAGATAATGATGATGATTGTTATGCCCTCCTACTTCGCTTCAACATCATCGAATTGATCTCCTAGCATATAATTTTTACGCCGGTAGATATCGGTGAGCATGGACATTACGTATGTAGAATATGGATATCCATGTAAAGATGTAGAGCCGCATTCTTTCGTGATGACATTGGTGGATGGCGTAAGGTGTAACTATAGAGATACGAAATATTCGGAGGATCTCATTCTCTCCGTTCGGTCGTTTCAGGAGCGCGTAAATCGAGTGATGATGTTGGCTTCTCATATTGAGGGAGGAATGAGGAGATTCAGGGAGGCAGAGGACGTGGGTCTCCGAAGATGGGCTCAGCTCTTGCGAGTCGATGCAAAAATGTAAAAAAATTCAATGAGATCTCGTCGTACGTACGTATATAGCGTATACCGTACCGCGCTACTCTCCGTTGCACGAGGCAAGCGATGTTATAATTTAGATTGAAAAACATCGCATTTTCGTTCGAAGAAGATCGCCGCTCGCTTCGAACGGGGCAAATATCTATAATTAATCCCGAAATTTGAGATAATTGTATCGAGATTGTCGGTGATAGGGGGTGCAGGCGGCACACAGTTGGACGTGATGGCGCGCCGCGAATAATTTTTTTTTTCTCATTTTTCATCAATTCTTTCTTTTTTCTTTTCACCATGTATTATACACGTCATTCCACGTCCGCCAACTCCTACGGCACAAGCGATGAAAGATGTGCCATCTGAGATAAAGTAAAAAAATAAGAAACATCAAAAAACCTTCAAATCATCAGCGACTCCGGTGCAGATTTTTTTTGAAAATTGATATCTTATCAATGTTTGAAACGTCTTCTACCGGTAGGTTTGATACAAGTTTTTTGCAGATTTATGTTATTCAGAATTTATTACGCGGACAGTTTATTTAGTTTGTCCCCTTAATTTTTATCATCGCAAAAAAGTGTATACCGTGCGCGAAACGTTCACACCTTGGCGCGAATTATGAAAAAAAGTCTAAACTTGTGCATATAGCCGCATAATAATACAAGTTGGATAGAAGTTTCTTCGGAATGGGACAGGTTCTTTAAGGTTTATGGTTCGGAATGAGATTTGGGTACACTTAGCGGTCATAAAGTGCCTGGACCGGGACCACGCGAAGAGATGCAACGATCTAAAGGGGCGTTTGGGTTCGCCGGCGTCGGTCGGAGGTGCAAAGAGCAGAGCGGCATCGTAGAGGCTCAACGAAGGAAGACCTTAGAGTCCTGTGAATTTTCAACCCCCAGCCATCACAACTACTAGAGATATTATACCTGAGCGGCCCCTTTTATCTGACAACCTTAAGACATCGTCGCTTCAACAACGTACCGAAGTATTATTAGTACCCACTTCTCCGCAACGTGTATGGAAAGGAGAGGAAAAAAAGTGGAAAATAAATAGAGGTGTCTTCGGATAAATAAATAAATAAATTGTTTTTTCATTAATGTGGAAATAATCCTGAAGAGGATAATTACGCGCCGTGCGGATTGAGAAAATACGTATTTAACGCCTCCAAGGAAATTCTTTGTGCTTGTGCCACAGTCTCTCTCTCTCTCTCTCTCTCTCTCTCTCTCTCTCTGTAAGCTGTGGGGAATTCGCGTTGACCGTTGAAACTGAGAAGACCTGTTGTTGCTGTAGCAGCACAAGTCTCTTTCTTGGCGCGAGACGGTCTTGTAGCTCACACCCAATCAACTTAGATCCTTTGATCCGATAGTCTCCTCTGCTCCAATGGGATTTGCTTGCGGGGGCGAACGAGTGGTATAACTTCGCGCAAGTTGCAAGCACCGGGTTCCTGTTGCTGGCATGCACCCGGGTAACGAGCTTTCATTAGCGACGGTGTAGGCTAATGAGCAGTGCTGGCTGCTGCAGTTGCTTCTGCTTCTACTTCTCCTCTTCCTCCCTTCGGAGTATATTCGGTCGAGACCCATCTTCCCTCGTTCTCTTTCCTCTACTTCCAACAACTCTTATATATCCTCCCTCCGCCTCCGCCGCCGATTCAGCTTCTTATTCTTACGTATATGCAATCCTTACATTCCTATATATTCACCTACGTAGGCGATGTGGTATGACCCCGAGAGCCAAACTAGATGTAAAATCTTAGAACCTCAGAATAATGCAGGTGAACTTTGAACGGGAATCGACTCTCGACGATTTGATTTTATCAAATTTTTCCTAAATTCCTGACTATGAACAAAAATGTTCTTCAATTCAAAGGTGCACGCCACACTTTCCCGATGTTGTTTCCTCGAAACATTAACGAAATTCAAATCTAATTTCGACATTTCAAGGTTTTAAGGAAGAATTCTTCAGCCGGATGAGGAGAATTACTTTTAAAACGTTCTTACGAAATAATTGTCGGTACTCAAGGGTGTCATTATACCTGAAGATTCCAACTGATAACTGTAAAATGGCAAGTCGTGGGAAACGCGTCGATAATATGTGTATAAAATGTTAACTCACTGCACAGAAAGTAATATAAAATAAATAAATAAATGGAAAGGAAACGAAAACCCCGAAGAAATCTGTCCGACTAAGGCACAGTTTTCTCCTTCGAAATTCTCGATTATGAAACCTTTCGTCGTTCGTTCGTCGAGGGAAAAAAAATCCCACAAGTCACTTCCGTACATATTTTTGCTTTGTTCCATTTGGAAAAGACATTAGCCCTCGAATGCTACCGAGTTCAAGAGTCAGTCCTGCAGCAGACCTTTTGCAACCGGAGACACATATTAAATATCCAAAGGTACGGCGGGCTGCGGGAAGAGGGGAGGGAATGCGGTGTTTTATAGTATATGCGACATGACCAGCGTTATTGAAAAGTTTGATTGCCGGGCAGTTTAATTCCTGAGGGAGTCGAGGAGCGCTCCAGTTTGGATCCTTTTGCATCGCCGTTCGGCTTTTATTGGATGTTGCCCGCAGCGCGATGGCGTACGAAAATTGATTTTGCGGATCTATCGCTCTAGACTGCTCGAACCGCGTCGAGCAATATATCGCCGAAGGCCAACGATCATGCCTCGTCAAAGTTTCATTGACAAAAGTTGGAGGGCAAAAATAGTGGTTTAAAAATTAGTTAGGAATTTTTAACGCGAATAATTTTTTGATAAAAGTTTTCATTTTTCTGATTACAGGTGAGTTCCGGTTAATCTATGCAATGAGAGTATATGGAGACGTTAGCCGGACTGTCGAGGGTAAGGTGTACGTGCATGGATATTATCATGTTGTAAAAATTGCCATTGTTCTTAGAACATTAGATTGTTCATTGTGCATAGGTGTAGAAATGTAGGTAAAGGTAGGTACATAGAAATGGGTTCGGTACAATTTCACTGATAGGAAATTAAGATTATCAAGGGAACGCACGCGAGTTGGGAATCTGGCATATAATAGGAATGTGTTTCCAATCTTCGGCGAGTTTCCAAGTTTCGAATCGGAGCGGAGAGCAGCAGAGGATATTGCTGCATCGGAGCGCGAGCAAGAGGAGCTGGCGAAGGAATAAGAAGGAACGTACGGACAATCAGCGTATAACCGTGAATCCGATAGCAGGAATGGAGTAACGTTTTCTAGTAAGGGAGCCCGTGGAAGCGGTCGTATTTATGTTAATTACTGTCAACGTTAATTAGAGCTGGTGGCCAGCGTCCGCGAAGCGGTCGAGAGCCGCCGTAGGGCAGAGAAAGAGACGCGGTGAGAAGACGAAACAGCACCAACGGCAGTGGCTGCTGCGGGGCGCGAGGGGGCGGAAAAGGGGGAACTCAGGCGATCGAGCATTGTCTGTTCTAACCAATCGAGTTTCGTGCATTGATAAGTAGCAGTAAGCAATCCACTTCGTGGAACAGGGAACCAGACCGCCGCTGCATCGACGCGGCTCCTTAATGAGATATATATCCATCTCTGCACCTCACCGCACACACATGCCCCCTCACAAAACTGTTTAGATGCATTTCCTTTATATCGGAACTGAAAACGTGGGCGTTATGTAACAACCAATCGCCGTCAAATACAAAGACTCGACTCGAGTTGCGATCGATGCTTCGGGTCGGTAAAAGGAATTTAACAAAAAAAAAGAAATTGAAAGACTAAAAGTAAACGTGAAATAAAACAGAAAACGTACGTCGTGCGGAGGATGAATTTTGCTATAGACCGACCCTATCTCTTCTGCTTTCGTCGTCTTCTTCCGCTTTACTGCGGAGAATATCTTGAACAAAGTATAAAGATTCTTATGCCTTCGTGCTGCGGAAGAACGTCGCGGACAAACGAACGCGCGCGCGGGGGATAAGACGAACTGCAACGGAGGGACAGCGGCAGAGCCGGAGACCGCGGGCGGACAGTTTATGATCCCGTGCGAGTTGAATACTGAAATGCCGACTGTTTGGACTTGTGAGCTGCACGCATGCCTCTGTTCCAACAGCAGCCTTACGAGCGAACGAAAACCCGACTAAAGAACCCATACGAACGAAACGTCTCTCTCGCTCTTCGCGGACCCGAGGAGAGTCCTTCCAATTACGGGAATGAAGATTGCTACGGATAGTTTCGAACCCATTGCTCGCTTTCCCCTGCAGCAGCAACAGCAGTGGCAGCAAAAGCGGACGGGAGAAGTGGAGAGGACTGTAAGCAGTTTGCTTAACTTCATGGCTTACTTCTCGATGAAAAATAATATAACTCGCGTTCACATTTGTACCAAGAGATCTTTATACTCTTCTTGTTGTCCCGCCGCCGCCACCGCCACTGCGATCGAACGCAACGTAACCCAACGGGACAGTAAAGGTTTCCAGAAGCAACGCGGTATCCAATTCTTCCTCTTCTGATCCTGGTCTACAGAGTATATTATACATGTAGCAGAATGGTGTTCACCGAGGTTTCTGCAGTCGCGACTCTTACAGGGCTCTCTTATCTAAGGATAATATCGAGGCGGGTGTGTTTCGGAATCTTACTGAGATCCTTATAAAGAATCCACCGCTGTTTGCAGATATTATACACAAAGACATACGCTTAAATTCAAATGCAATTAATTATCCTTATAGCCTGAAATACGTAGTTACAACGGCAGAAGTTCGGAGTACCTATACATCGAGATGCATCTCGAGGATCTATGACTCTCCGAATAGCTTTTATTCTTCACAAATGACTCTACTTTTTTATGATTCGGCGTATCCTGAAAATGGTAAAAATAAATTCAAATTCATGTTTAAACCCGATCGGATCTGAAAATTAAATGGGGGATGAAAGCCGTGACGAATCTTGATGTAACAAGCCCATGCACGCGGCTCTACGTAGAGGTATCAACTTACACGTGCTTTGTGTATTTTTCATGTGGAAACGTTTTCTCGACTAGGGTGGGTGCCAATTGACCCTTTTGCGTGGACCGGAGTCAACCTACCGTACAGTTAGGTGTGTTGTTCAGACGCGAACGATTTACAGAAGAAAACTAACACGGACTCGAGTCATTGGATCGCACGTGCGTGGGGTTCGCGTGCAGCTTTCCGATTTGACCGAGTCGAGTCCGAGTCACGAGTTGAGTCGAGTCTGCGAGGTGTAGGTAATACAATAATGATATGCATAAGGGCAATACGCTCAATAAGCATAAATCGATTTGTGACTCCCGTCACAGCAGACCCCGGTATACACACCTCACTGACTCCCGCACATTAAGTCGTAGCCGCGCGGTCAACGGTTGATAAACTCTCAAGACTCGAGCGAGCGGATTGGTGGCGAATGAGGTGAGCTCGAAAAGAGAATTAAAAGTCAGTTGTTGCGCCGTTCGACTGCCCTATACTTGCCAACCATAATGACTCTTGCCCAGCACACGATATTATCCCGAGTCTTTCGATCGAACTCACAATAACCAGCTAAATTAAGGCGTACGTCCCACGTCTCTCACCTGCTAGGCTTAATTCTGACCCGACGTCCTTATGTATACCTGCCTAAAATATACGCCGGTCATTATGTCAAATAAAGGTTAAATTATGTCAAAATTTCTAAGGGATATGGACGGACAGCTGTGTATAGATGTCGAGGGGATTAAAAATCCTCAATTATAATACATAGCTAGAAGAACAAAAGAACGACGTCGGGCTACCTGATGCAATGTTGTTTAGTCGGTGAGAATCTAAACCTGGAAACACACCTCTTCCACATATGTTTTTGATAAAAACAATCGCAGTACTTACAGTGATTAATGTGCAGGATGCGGGATATATGGTTATTGTGCGTTCACTCAATATACATGCACACCCACCCATGCGTATTATAGGCATAAATATATTACGTGACTTCGTGCGAAGTGCGAGGTGCGGATTTTATTTTTCATATTACGTACACGTAGGTATCGCAAACGGAATAACAATTTAAATACCTACAAATACAAATACCCATATGTGTAAATATTGAGGTATTTCGCTGCTCAGGTGGCAACGCGCTGATGAATTAGGCATTACGGCGTACGGACGACGTGTGCAGTAAAATACTAGATGTACACATCAAAATATTATATGGTATCGAAAAGGGTGTTGATTAGAATCCGCGTTTTTCGCACGTAGATCCAACGCATTGGCTTTTATTAGCATCAACGCTGATGAGTTTTACGACATGCCCCGAGGCGGTGTTACCGCTAGCCCTACAGACACGCGTGTATTTCTAGGATCTGAAGACGCAACTGTCGACGAACACTTGCAACAATCTTGGTATTCTCAGAGTGTTTTCTACCAGCCGATTTTCAACTTTTACTTCTTTTAATCCCTGTATTGTCGCCAAGTTAGGGGTTCGTTCATTTTCGAGAGCAAAATCCGAATAGGTAATTAAAAACTAAAAAATAAAAAACTATTGACGGCTTAATCTTTATTTGTTCAACAGCGCATTTTGTCGATCCTCAGCCGTTCACAGTAGTTGCACCAATTTTAAAATTTGTTTCTTTTAAGATCGTTTGTGCGCCTAGCTGAAGCCGGTGTTTTATTTTTGCGATACATATGTATATAGGTGCGTCGTATATCGGAGCTTTTCGAATCCCAACTCGAAGCGTTCATACGTGCGTGAAGCGATTGTAGTAGTGAAGACGTTGGCGAGACGTAAGCTCACGCACGGGCAACCGAGAGACCCGTTAACGAACCACAGCGACAAACAAGCTTTCCCTAAGATTCCGAAGACCCACTCCATACCGGCAACAAAACCAAGTAGAGACCCCAATTAGGCATCGTCTCATTCTTTCTTGTAGATTATTCAGGCGGGCAGCTCAATACTCGGCAATCATTGAAACTTCGATCTGATCAGATTCGCGCGGGAGATGAAGAAGATCGTTTTCGCTGAATCGGTACGAATGGAAATAAGTGTTCGTTTTCTAGTTCGAAGTTGTATAGGATATTCGTGACGGTATTGGATGTTAAGACCCTTCTTAAATCTTCGTCGATGCTCCGGTGGAGAGGAGACCGGAGGCTACGGTGCGACATTGGTATACGTACCCCCATATGCAATGTGAGAGTTACAAGAATTGATCTCTGCATGGTCACAACCCAAGTTGCAACTCTCAGGGACGAGGACGAGGTCGCGCGATACGGAAAGAGAAAGAGAGAGAGAGAGAAAGGAGGCGCCGACGTACCACCTCACGACTAATTAATGAACATTGCTTTGATCAATTTACATTTACGAAGGCTTCGTTCCCTCGCGCTAAGCGTATGCAAGAAACCAGCGAGAGCGAACGGTGCCGCGCAATGCTTCGAGTCGTTCGTTAGCGCCTCGACGGGCCAGGGCGACGATGTCGAGACCTCGCGCGACCCTCACACGACCCGGGGCCGACCCCCTAGTCACTGTCTCAAGTCCACTTCGTGCCCAGTCTGTCTTCTCTTATCGCGAAAAAGAGCCAGAGACTTCGACTCTCTTTTCTTTCTTATTTTACTCACTGTGCAAACTTTTTATTTCACATCCTTTCTTTCCCAATGTACTTACATCCGTCTTTTTCCTCTGCTTCTTTTTTTTTTTTCTTTATCGAGGAAATCAGCAAAATGTGATCTGGTGAACTGCCAGGTGAAGGACTAATTCGCGGTCGCAATTATAGCGATGAGTACAGTGGTCTAAGGGATTTTTTCCGCAGTCTTTGAGACTCTGTAGTAAACTTGAGGTCATTATGAGGAGTTAGCTACCGTCGCGTTGAGGGCAATGGAAAAATTTAAACTTATCCGCACTCCAAGGTCTCATCGCGGTGGTTTACGGCGATGGTTTAGCGGTTGGCTAAACGACAATGGAAGTTGAAACGAGGAAAGACTGAAAATGAACGAATGCGGCGGCAGAACCTCGTTCCTACTTTATCTCGGCTTTGCTTTTGATCGCAGCGCGACTCGCAGAAGATTCGTAGTATAAGGGAACGACTGCTGCTTTGCGAGGAAATTTCAGTTAAATTACTGCGGCCTTGAGCCATGAGCCGCCAACCTACGCAGCGAAGCACGGACGATTCACTCAAAGTTCTCATGATTCGAAACAAACCTCTGCAAATGAACCTCTGGATGCCCGAATCTGAATCGAATTCGAGGGGGGAAAAAATGTATTAATACACGAAATACAAAGAGAGATGATTTACCGGAGAAATACTTTCGGAACGATCTAAAGTTCGGACGTTGGAAATTTCGAGAAGAATATTTTAGTAACGTAACGGCGGTCAGGCGCCGTCAGCCGTGCAGGCTCGTGACTCTAGCACCATCTTCTGGATCTCCATCATCTCCATTCCCTGCGTATAGCAATGAGACGAGGCGTCCGTATTTCTCTTATTCTCTCTTCTGCGTGGTCCTTGCCGAGCTGCTCCCTCGTCCCGACGAATTGCCTCTGCGGTTGGACGGAAAACAATCAAGTATATTTTTTTGGTCCCGTCATTATTCGCCTCTGCGCTCTTCGCGGTGATGCTGCTGCTGCTGCTGCTGCTGCTGCAGAAGAGAACGAGTAAGAAACAACGAGAGAAAAAGAAAAGAAGAAATGAGAGGAGAGACCCTTACGCCCAACTCAGAGGGATTAAAGTTTTTATGTGTAAGACTCGAATACGACTTCATACCGTACACCTTCACGTTCGCGTTCACTCAACTAAGAGGAAGCCGAAACCGCCGCGAGACACCGCGACGTGACCCCGGCACCCAACCATAGACCTCCTAATTTTCTTCTCCCAGCTTCTTGTCACGTCCAAGTTCAATTATTTCCTCAAAATCATCGGGACCCTTTTCCCCCATTGAGAGCGGTGCCTACCAACATCTTATATAACCAGTCGAGATTCGGCCTTTCTTCTTTATATTCACGGCTCCTTTATTCTATCCTTCGTTTTCGTTTTTTCTCACGAGAGAAGATTTCAGGATTCACCACAGCTCATAATCCTTGCAACGGATCGGCCCCAGCAGCTGCTGTTGCTGCTGCTTCTCGGCTTGCCCACCTCACTTATATTTACGAGCACCGCCGGGAAAGTTGGAGTCGATATTTTACCTATTTTATCGGCAACGCGATTCGATGCGGTCAACCATCAGGACGTACCACTCAGCAGACCTCGGGATCGCCCTTAAAAGTATTAAATTACTGAAAGGACACGCAGTCCACACGTTGCAATTACGAATAACGGAGATCCTCGATCAGCTGCCGACTTAATAATCGAAATAAATTCGCACTGGTCCGAACTACGGTTATATGCACTTCGGTAGAGTGAATCTTCTGAATCTCTAAGCATTCGAGGCTCATCGGTCAACCGGAAGAACTGGTCGTAAAGAAGAAGTCCGTTCAAAGTCGAGCTCTCTGTCCCGCATAAAATGAGACCGCCGGACTATCGTGTCTCTCTACCGCAGTAGCCCGGGATCTCTGCGGGGTTACAATAGCCGTCACGGATCGCCGCTCCTCAGAGATAGAAGACGAAGAATAAGATGAAGAAGAAGTAGAGAATGAGAGGGATGAAAAGCGGAGGCGAAGAGATTATTGCGGCTCTCCTTGTCCTAGTCGGTACGGAAATCAGGCGTTGTTGCAGGTTTATTTTCCTCCGGCCAATATCAATATATTTGCCCACAAGCATAAAGCTGAACTCGAAGGCGTTGACGGTTATGGGTACATTGTCGAGTCGTTCAAAGTGCAAATTACTACAAACCTTACTTCGCGCATGGTTGACACTCGGAGCGTACGTACATGCGTATATAGCTGTAAAGATGCAATAAGAAAGGTCGATCGGTGCCTTTTTCAGACTCGGTGTTATTTCATCTTTTACACGTATGTCTTGTTTCATCTCATTTCATTACCGATACAACGCCTGTGTTTGAAAAGGTTTGAGGGGCGACGTGAGACCGGGTGATAAATAATTGTCGGATCGATAAGGAATGCCGATGGGGATCGGATAGTCCGTTCGATTCACGTATCGGTGGCGATCGACTGCGTAATAGACTCGTCTCGGTGTTGTCATTCTGGATAGAGGTATGTATGTAGGTGTACGTTACATACCCACTCGATCCTTATATCTATATCTCTGGAAACCTCGATATATAGGTGTACATCGCGTGTATATAGAAATATACATATAACCACACACAGGACATAGAGAAACTAAAACCTGAAACTGACCACCGGTGGCCATTGAGAGTTACAATAGTGTGCGTAAACGCGCCTGCCCACCAATGTGATTGACCTCGTGATTGGATCCCAATGTTACCTCGTCTCTTTTCCATGCACACCGAAGTAACTACTACTCCTTGTCGATACCCTCTCCTTTTTGAACATTATACATTTCCTCTCAAAGAAAGATCCGCCTCTCGACTTTCCTCCCTATATATTCCTTCCTCACAGTTGCTTTATTCACGCTGTATTATAGATTACATAAAGCCATAGATTGACATATACAAGAACGTTGATCTGGAGCTGATTCACCACTCTATTTATCATCCAGATATGACGTGCGGACAATTCGATCCGAGGATTATTAGAAGAAGAGGAAAAAAAGCACAAAAATGCCAGATTTAAGACTCATTCAGGGATGAAGAGAGTAACTCGTAACACGCGTAGGTTTGATCCTGGTTTACGTCCTACGTCATGCCAACGTAGGGGGTTTATCAAAAATCAGACATAACAGCAAAAACGGTGGCCGTGTAGTTATTATGTCTACTGTTCGGGGCGAGAAGTCGACACCGAACACTCGGTCAGGAAATTCCGTTTCCCTTTTGTTCCCGCGAATTAATCAACAAGACTCCAGACGTGCAGTAACAGGCGCGATAATATCCATTGGAGAATATTTTTCGCTAACAATGTCCATGAATTTTGTTAAAAGTAATCAATCCACGTGTGGAGGAAAGTGCGAAGATGATCGTAGAGTGAGGAGGCATGTGCGGTAGCGTACTTTCCTGTCACATCGTTGCTGTGAAATGATCGCAATGCGCGCACAGTTATGTGCGTAGTCACCCACCAGCCGCTTACCTCCTGCTCGTCGAGGAGGTTACGAATTGATTGGTATTTAGTAGCTGTACGTGTGCGTGTCTAAGAATGTGGTAAGAATAGGTATGTAGCTATGTGTGTATGGGGTGGTCCGATTGAAAGGAGCGATTAGATGATTCGTTTGTGATTGGTGCGGGATGTATGAGCCGATCTTTTGATCGATAACGATACACGAACTACGGGTGGAGGAGTTCGTTGCGACGAATGAAATATCAGAGAAAAATAGTCTGCGAAGATCAATGATTTGTAAAATTCGTACAATACGCGACGAATTCGTTATTTTTCTGACTAAGAAATCGCTCGGGTACCGAAGAAGGGAAGAGAATAAAATAAAATAGAAGAGAACGAGCTGAATCAAAATAGGTATGACGGATAAGGTCAAGCCACGTGGTAATATTTCTTCGGCAATTATTCAACTGGTGTGTGGTAATCATCAGCTTCGAAATTTTCGACTAGCCAAGCATTGATAATGACGGAAATCAGTCCGAGGATCCATAGGTACTTACGACACATCTCACTGTAACATCAACCATACCATACCGATCGTGTTATTTCTTTCGTAATTATTTATAACGAGTTGAAACTGATCAACGAATATCTCCACCGCGTTGTATACGTATAGATACTGTAAATAATCACAAGACACGTCAGGTCGAATTCAGATGACGCGGAAAGAGAAAAAAAAAAAAAGAAGAAAAATCTTTGACGCAAGGTTGATCGTAATTCTAATTTTTTCCTCGCTTTTTTTTCTCGCCAATTGTTATTGATGAAAGCTGATTATCTAAACATACCGAACCGTCGCATATACGTCCCATCGGCAACAAATGATAGTTTAATGATCCGATCAACCGCATTTCTTTTTTTTTTCGTAGTTTACGCGTTGATTCATAGATCTATAGAAATATATATACCATACCACAATCAGATTAAGCCACGAAGATGCAAGTTGTAACGCAATCAGAACAACTGTTTCCAGTTGGTTAGCAATACCGCCGAGGGTCAATCAATTATTTATGGCGCTACATCTCTTACGTTCAACATTCGTTCGCCCCGCGTGCAATTTTAATCTTGTCTCTCGCGTTCGACGGAGTTTTTGCACCACAGTCTTCTTATGTACGCCCGTTTCAAGGCTAGACGGACACGCATGCACTCGATATATAATCATGTACGCACAGCTTACATACATATACAATTGATATGGACACAGTTAATCATATAATGCGACTCATGGCTCGCCGTTTTTGTTGCTCTTGACAAATGAGCTTTTAAAATTAAGCCCACACTCGCAGTGAGGAAACAAGAAGCACCGGTAGAGTAGCCATCTCGTGTTTTTTGTATCGCGTATGTATATACCGTATACATGTATACAAATGTATATTATACCCTTAAAATCAACCCTGAAGGATATCGCGAATTACCGACTATCCAATTAGCAGTTGTAATAATCCGTTCCATCAATTCCCACCTAATCGTTAACCGTGAGCAATATCTCATTAAAAAATTATCCTTCTACAAAATGATATAGTCGATGGTTTCACGCATCGATTTCATACCCCAGCAAAATCAGTGTCCACACACGCCATTATATGGAACCATCTCGTTGAGCCAATGAAGTAAAGCAAAAGTTACGTGGGTTTGAACGTTAAATGAACGAAGAAACGGGCTTCGTACGACGTGAGCATAATATCGAGCTAGATAAATCACTTCTCGTGTATGGGTAGAAATATTATACCTGTAGCAGCTGAACCTTCGCAATAAACGATAGCAAAAAGGAGACTGTATATTGAAACAGAGAATCAGGAATTTGCTTATGCTTCGAGGATGTCTTTTCATAGAATTTAGCGGAAACCTCTTGCGAATGTTGTGTCTTTTGATTATAAAGCTAGTCCATGTAAAAAGTAAACCAATCAAACTGCCACCTGCTCGTAGAGTTCAAAAGAAGCAAAGGGGCAGAGAGGAAAAGTAAAGACGGTTTCTTACCATAAGTCTACGCAACGTCGAGCTAACCTCCACCACCACCACCAACACCACGAGCGGGCAGCATCACTCCTGGTTCTAATAACCATAAATCTTTAGCGAATGGATATTAGCGCTCGGTAACCAACCTCACCAGAAGCTAACCCCTTGAACAAGATGTGGAAATTATCGGACAACCTGAAAGAGCTGCAATTATTACCCGTGTGAGTTGTCGTCGTTGGAAACCCGGCTTGATGACGCCGGTCATCTCAACACCAAATTTCCGTCTATCCGAGTCAACTGCAGTTTTCGCTGATCAACCCCACGATACCGCGCCGATTCAGCTATCATTCCGAAGTTGTCACATTGAACAAACTCGCAGCCAGCGGGATCTGATTTCATCGGTGCAGCATTTCGAAGCTTAAGACAGATCAGTCCAGACGTTGTCGCAGTCACAGTTACAGCCGCTGCTGATATAAATTGCTCGCCTTTATAAGCGGTTTGGTCTGAAGTGCACAAAAAGTTTGCCGATTATGCGTCTTCTGCAGGAACTCACCCGACACTCACTTTTGCCGAGAACTCTATACAGCTAGTAGCTCGCTGCCGAAGCTACGGACACTTGTAAAGATATTCTCGAGATTATGACATCTCGCTACTTTGAGAATACCTTTTAACTTCTATCGTCTCACCGTCCCCATCAGCTCGTGGTTGTGTCTCAGTCCGAAGATCCGATTCTCTGAATTCTCGTAAGTATATAGATATCGTTCGCACGCGCCTTCTACGGATCCCGTGGCGGGAGAGATGTATAAACAAAAAAAGAAAAATAAAGAAAAAAAAAAAAGAAGATACCAAAAGAAAAGAAGAGAACGAGAGAAGCGAAAAGAGTTAACTGCAAGACTGTATTGATGATATGAAAAAGAAAAGGAATTCGCTCCCGATTATAATTCCTTTTCTTTTAGTACAGCTAATGTGGAACTAGTAGGTGCATCATGCTTTCCTTGAAGTATATAAGGAGACGCTATCGCGCAACGCAGTATGCGTTCGTTTACTCCGATATAAATGAGATACACCTTTATACAAAACGTGGTACTGACGCAAAAAAATTTGATCGCCCGCAGCGGATGTATAAAGACGAACGAGTTCTGGACAATATAAGTGATCTCATCCAACTTTAATGAATTGCTATCAAATATTTGCACGGCTGAAAAATATCGCGATTGCTAGTTTCGGGTATTCCACATCGCGGTCATTTATGCATCAAGCACCTGGTTACGTAAGGAAAATCAGTCTCTTCTCGTGCGATGAGAGCGACAGAGAATCGCAGTTTTTTTTTATTCTGCGCTATGCTTCTTCGGCGGATTAATTGTCGCATCGATTCATCGGAGCTAGTGAAGTCATACGCTGTACCATGAGCTCCGCTGATCGTTCGATCGTTCCAGAGATGAAATAAGTTGCGCGCGTATAGATACATGCATAATAGTTGGATCGCCGCGGCATGTGGTAAAGCTTCTCTTTAACAGCGACGTGGGGTAGACATAAAAGCTGGGAGTTTTATCACTGACCATTGATAAGTAATTAACATTGAACTGTACACACATGTATATCTATACCTATAAGTTCACGTTTAAAAGGCACTACAGACGAGCAGGGAGCGGCCGGGCGGCCTAGCGCGCAAGGAAAATTGTAATTATTCTCACAACCTATCGTTCTTTTTTTTTGTTGCAGGTAAGGATATCGCTAATTACACCATCTCCGGTATAACGTTCGCTCTAAGATATACCGGCTTCGGATGCACCGAGTGGACGATTTTGTTCGGATTTTATATGTATTCCGAGCAAACCGCGATGATGGCGAGATGGTAAGACGTGGGCTCCATATTGTAACCCGATTAATTCAATTTCATTTTATTATTCTGAAAAAAGAAGAGTGCGTCTACGACTCTGCAATTCACATGCGATAAAGTGAATCATGATGATGGCTATAGGTATATAAATCCATATATATATTATCCCTATACGTACGTCCTTTGCTCGCAAGCATTCTGCAGCGGCGACCGCGCCGCGGCGTAGCCACGCGCAGTTTGCTGGATTCCTCTTCAAACATAAGTGTCTACATTATAAATATAATATGGGACATATACGAACTCCTCGCTGTTTCTTACGGACTCGAATAAGATCGGTTTATATCGGAGTTGTTACTTGTCTTCCTCGTGCTCCCGCAGCTTCTGATCCTTCGTTGCTGTTATTTCGCGTCCGTCGGTTCGTTCGCTTGTCCGTTCATCCGTCCATCCGTTTCTTCGTGCGTCCGTTATTAACTTCTGTATCTTACACGACCATCTTTACGCTGCCGCAGCAACCAAGGCGTATCTTTCGAGTTGCTGCTTACCCTACCCGCTATGCCACACCGCGCACCGCGCACCGAGCAACGCAACTTTTCTCTCTGTTGTCGAGCACCCCGTACCCCATCTCTCTTTTAAATTACCGGCCATATTTTTATCGTATTACTCGATTTTTACGCCACCTCTTACATCGACGGCCCGCCTACCCCTCAACTCCCTATATTCCCTTTTTCCCGGCTGCAGATCCTCCCTTCGTCATTTTTCCCCCGTTCGCGTACGACCTACCGCCATTTATACTGACCTATACGTGTACAAGATATTCAACCCGCGTATTCTATAGATATGCAAATGCCCGACATACGCATACGTGTACATGAAATTTATACATATATACTTATGTCGTCTACTGTAGGAGCTCGTATGATCGCGAGTTACGCGAAGGTTCGGCTCCCAGTCGGTACCTCCGCCGGCATTTTGGGTGGATCTTTCTTTTTCTTTGTTCCTTCGTTATACTTATTCTTCCATTTTTGTTTAACTTTTTTTTTTTTCTTCTTTGTCAAATTATGTCCTCCAATCGTAGGGTATATAATATATAACGCGGCGGCGGCGGCGGCGCTGCTGCAGGCTCGGGGTTCTCGATTCGGGAACTATATAAGCGGGGGCCATCCAACCTGCACCGCAAGATGCAACACATTTTTTTTGCAATAATATTCAGAGCAAATTTAAAATAATGATCAGCTTTTTCGGCTTTCTCACAGCCTGCACGGGTATATACTGCAGGTATCTTGCTTTGCTCAGTCCCCCAGCTGCAAGTTAATGAGATCACGCGTAGCCAAAAATTGTTAGTCTCGATTTTGAACGTCGGTCGCATTTGCCTCTGAACGTTGTACGTATAGGTATAGCTATGGGTATAGGTTCCGATGATCCCGTCGAAATACATCACCTTATCTTAAGCAACCGTCTGTCTGCGGTTTTATGCCTGAAATTTGCTCTCTCCGAGCTGCACCGTGCCCGTCGTTCCCAAATAATCCCTCCGATAATATTTTACTTTCATTTACGACTCCTCGAGGAGCTCTTATTCTTTCTTTTCGTATTATATGATACAGCTCGTATACCATCGCGTTTAATCTTCGAATTCATCAATCGCAGGAAGTAACGATCATAAAACAACTTCACGAGCAGTGAGATCCGGAACTCCGTACCAGGGATCTTTCATTAACACATCATAGTTAATTCGCTGCATTTCATGGGGTACGATGAGCACTACGTTCATCGACCTCGAGAACCGCCTCAAGTTCACTTAACAGATTTCCGAAATGATCCTGAAAAAACACCATAAATTATAAGGGATAGAGCTAGGGATAGATAAATGTCGGACGCTCACAGACGTGACTATGCATGTGTTGATGTTGATGTAACTTTCGCGTCAAGGACGTTGCCCGAGAAAATCATAAGAGTTGCAAAGATTCCATTGTTTTGCCTGCCTCAGTTTCAATCAGGATCTTGACCCTCAAGTGCCTACGCGGGACGATATCCGCAAACCAAAATGGCAGCGGAGCGGTAAACGGCGCAGGTTAAATTCGCATATTATCGCACACGCGATTGAACAGGGCAACGCTCTTTTCAGAATTACCTATCACGTAATTTCGTAATTTCTTCATTGTTATCATTATTATTTTTTTTCTTGAATTTTTTTATTTGGGCTAGGCGATTCGCGTGGTCAGAGGAAATTATGAAACGGTAGTCTAAAGCAGACTTGAATTATGGGACGTTCCTAGAGCGATATACATATTTTTCATTTTGGGAGTGACGAGGCCACGTGATACCGTCCGTAATTCATTTTGTCCGGGCGGTAAAGATCTTTTCGGGTCTTTGAGCGGGAGCTTTTATGGTCCGAATATGCAGATAAGGTTGTATTACATGGAACCTGAAAGAATATACACCGCGACAGAGTACAACGTCTCTGGCGGGGTGAATGCCAATGATCTTAACTCATAATGGCGATCAGATCGCTACTCGGTGATAAGGAACGCGTCAGCGATATTTGTGAATGAACGGTTTGAATTTCAAATTATAAAACCATATTCTTACGGCATGTAATTCTGTTGCTTTCTTCTCTGTTTCGTTTCGTTCGGTTGGGTTCCATTTACCGCACACCAGCGACCGACTAGCCCCTCGCCTTTAACGGACAGCAAACATCAAAGACCGGGCAATAACTCCGCAAAGACTATAACCGGATTTCTCAACTTTGATCGCTTTGAGTGTATAAATAATCTCAAGAGTCGTTCTAGCTCTGCCATATCCTACGTATAATACAACCATAAAGACGAACGCCTTATATACACCCATAAATATACACAGGTGTGAAATCGTCTAGGCCTCGCGCTATAAAGGAACTCCTCGCCATCGCCGTCTTCCAAGGGCAGAACGCCGGTACGTGGCGTTCGAGGCGCCCAACGCGACGCCACGTTCACGTCGCGGACGAAAGACGCAAAAAGGCTGCCCAACTCCCATCGAACTCTCAGCTCCCAACTCTCCTGCAAGTACCAGAGATAAGTACCTGTATACGGGCCAACATAATACGAAGGCGAGGAGCTTCGCGAGGTAGGTAAGACTGTGCAGGAGGTAGGCAGCAGCACACCGTAACATGTTATTAGGGCGACCAACCGGTGTGACGCTTGCTCGTGCAGGAGCCAATGAGACCGCTGGGTGCACAGCTTCCTCGCGCCGCAACAAGGAATGCGAACACTCCGCCCCGAACTCGCGTTTCCGGCACCGACGCCCAACTAATTCGTGTACAGTAGGTATACCCTCAGCTATACACTTCGACATGTGGCCTTTCGCCCGAAGTGTATAACAGAGTCCAGGGCCTCGTCACAGTCCTTGAGAATCGTTCGAGAATTTGTGTTTTTTTTTTTTTCATCGCTCAAGAGCGAGGGTGGATTTTAGGCGGGTTTAAATCTGGGACCAAAATGGATCAAGAAATCGTTTCTTGGGAAATAATTAACATTTCTTTTTTTCTTTTTTTTTTTTTGTCGTAATTTATTTATGAGGAAAGAGCAAGAGCTGTCTAATGGCTAAGGTGATTACTAAAAACAATGAAATCTGGCGGTGATTCGAAGTCCGATGGCTTCAGGGCCCATGGGAAATAATTGTGCTAATTTGAGTTGCGCTTCGCCGAGCACCACTAGATATCGTAAGTTCTATAACCATCTGAACTATGACGTTATACAGTTCGCTGGACACGCGAGCTGGCTGTAGAAATGCCGCCGTAATATAAGCGTACGTAAAAAAATGTTTGAAATGAACACCACGCTATGCCTCTATGCTTACCTTACCAAAGGATAATTTTATCCCTCGGTATACCCCATACCTGTAAGGAGAAACGCTCTGGATTACCACACGTAATGATTTTCTAAGAGTAAACTATACGCTGAACTGAACCAGCCTTGTTGATTGCTCGTTATAATCTTGGTAGCGACCTGCTCTCAACACTTTGCTCGAATTCGGAATCAAGGAGCCACTCCTCAACGCTATACCTCACATTATGAGCTAGAGAAAAGAAGTCGAAGGTTTCCAACAATAAGAGCATCCTGCGAGAAGTCGACTGACTTGATTTCAACGTTCTTCTTTTACTTTCATTTCGTTTTTTTTTTTTTATAATCTTTCTTTCTCTTACGTCGCGCGTACGAGGTGAAAAATGAAAAAGATAAACAATTGAACGAGCTGAATCAACAACGACAACAACAATAACTATACGGTGATGATAATTGTAATTATAGTGAGGACTACCTGCTCAGCCTCTCTCGAGTCTTGTTGAACCAGTAAAAGAGACTATGGAAGTTGATGCAGCAGCTCAGCTAGAAATACCCACCTTACCATCTATCACTATACCACCGCGCGACTCCTGGGGACAATTTACGAGGGCAAAGTGGCCCATAAATGTAATTACGGCTCAATTATGATTATATACCGACCGACCGCCGTCTCACTCTCTTTTCTCTCTGTTATACGCCCCTCGACCGTCTCTGTGTAAAGTTAACCACCTAAACCTGCGGTGCAATGCTTCATCACCTGCTCGATGACACCCACACGATACGTCGCGTAATATCTATGAATTTTTTTTATTTCGATCGATTTTCGCGAATAAGAAGTCCATACTTGCAAAGAAAGAAGAAAAGCGCAGCACTGCACCGGATGTTGCCGAAACAAATACCTTAAAAACGGAACCCACGAGAGGAGTTCAAATTCAGAGACACGTAGTCAGTGTTCTCATTAAAATTAATTCTCGAGGGCCACGACCCATGAGGTACGAGTAGAAGGAGATCGACCGAAGTGAGAGGATCTCAGAGGGACGGGCTGTGTGGCCAATTGAAAATAAAGAGGGCCCTGCGCGGTGCCCGGCGCTTGGCAATTCGTAATCATAGAGTTTCGCGCTATGCTTATTAAATCGGACCAATCACCGGGCCCCTCTGATTGCCTAAGGCCTAAGGGCCCAAACTCGACGAACTGCGTAGCTTTCCACTCGGGTTTTATTGCGACTTTGGAAAAGGAAAAATAAACATCAGAATTTTTCTATCTTCAAAACCACAAAAATACTGTCGCGCTTCTGGTCAAATTCAACTTCCGAAAACGGCAGGGGATCTTTGATCCGATTTAACGGAAGTCACGTCTGCCTCTCGGACCTCAGTAGGGCGAAGCATGACCCTGGTAGCATCGCTATGAGACTGGAGGTCATCGAGGTCCCGAGGAACTACCTCCTCCAGCCACCCCGCGGGCCTACCGGGCTCGAACGTGCCTCGTTTGCCCTACTACATCTCCTTTCTTGACCACGAAGTTTCGCTTCGTTCGTTCTACTCTGCACTGTTCTGCTCCGATCTCGTCACCGCGCTTCTACACGCTGTGTAGGTAGCTATTCACTCCCGCGGATCGAGAGGCTGAACGCCGCCGCGGAACCAGCCAACCGAAGAGATTCAACTCTTCCTTGCGGACTGAGAAAACCGCGGGATCGAGTGACGGATGGGAGCTGCCCCAGAGCTCTGGAGTGATGCCTCTGTCCAGAGAATGTGCGATCTCTGTTGCGCCGACTACAAACGCCGGGTTTATATTCACCAGCTGCACGGACGGTAGCTGACGAAAGGAAATGTATGCAAAATCACTCACCCCACCCTCGTCACGTGGTGACTGAAATCCGAGAGATGTTCTTGTCGAATGTCCAAGCAATTCAAAAATACTTGATCAAATTAAAATATCGACGATCGGTTTAATTTATTAACTTCTTTAACGGCTCGCTACAGAGATGAATATCGTTGCGAAATAATAATTCAATGACATGCGCCGTCTACGTCAAGATCCCTTTTGCTAAGGTGTCCACGATATTCAGGCTTACGAGACATTCGTGTATGTAACTCTTTGAATCCCTGTTGGCTTTTGACCATCGACTAGCTCGAGGCTTGGCTCGGTACGAACAGGCTAGTCCTCATCAAGTGACTACGACCAGTCCTTCTGATATCGCTGAGTCAATCTCCGGCTCTGCTGGGTCTTGGTCACTTCCGTGTTTCGAGATCCAAGACACAATGCATACGCGTACCTCCCAACGCTGAGGATCTTTTATTGTCACATACTCGGCGCCCGTTGCACAAGGATGACCGGCGATATAAATTGACCCGTTATAGTTGGAGAAACTTGCGAAATTTCACGCTTCCATATAATCCCTTCCACCGGCCCTTTACGGTGTCTTGTCGAGCGGTGTGAAATCTCTTTCCGATAACACCGCAATTTCTTGAACCCGGACCGCCGTACGCGGCACCGTTCCGGGCGTTTGTTAGCAAACGTCTTTCAGAATAGCGCGGCGGCACTCGGAATCAGGCGCTCGAATCCTTTCCCAGGACCTTCCCGTTACGGTAACTCTGCAATCCACACGAGAATAAGAGAATCCTACACCGGAGATTGACGCCGTTGAACCCCAGGGCCACCGACCGACGGGCATGCGGTCTACCTACTGCAGCGGAAGGTCGTTGGCAGACCATGGCACTCATGTCAGTAAAATTGTACATAATACTAGACCCGAGTGTAGTAAACCGTTTTCACAGAGAGACTCGGAGTTCACGATTTTTCGTTCACATCCGAGACCAAGTTGCGGGACTGGGACTTGAATTATTTCAATTTATGTCCGTCATTTCAACGTTTCAAGATCCACTTTGAAAAGGCCTTCCAAAAGATTTCAGAGGTCCGGTGTAACGACTCCGTTACACAGTAGCACCTGATCCTAGAAGAGCACCGGCATTCCACAGCCCACTTGAAAGAGGGGACATTTCATTTGTATCTTGCTGCCCGTATCAAACCCACTAGGTATACCGTACCAAGGTGCACGAATGGTAGCCAATCCAGGTAGCCTTAGAGTGGCCGCATCAGGCTTCGGAGGCCCCCCGCGACCCGCCACAGCTATTTCAACGGCTGTAAATCTGCGGTGCGCCACAGCATACCTGATCACAGCGCGTGGGTGTCAATGATCACGATGGTGGCGGATTAGCACGGACGCCAAGCAGTCGCACATGTTCGATACGGGTGTGTGTATATTCAGGTATCTCGCGAAGGTATATATATAGGTATATGTGTATATCGTTTGCCGGTGAGGGGGCGAAGAGTGGCGGACATGTGCGAATGATCCTGGCGCAGTTGTACGTGAAGGCATTTCTTCGGGTTCTTCCTCAGCTGCTGATGGATGTCTGCACCGTGGTGGTGAAGTTGGAAGTAGAGGCGAAGCGAACTTGGAGTTGTGCAGGTAACTTGCGGAGTCAACGTATCACCGAGTACCGTATTTCGTGTTATTAAACAATCCAGAGCTCGCACATCGCATCCTGTTGTGCACCTTCGTGCTCAAACTATAGTGGGTTACAGTTCTGCAGCATCCACCGTACGGCCGATTCGAACCACCGGGCTAGAAAATCTAACATCTCTTTACCTCCGATGAGATGCCCGACAATTTCATAGCGCGGATATAAACTACTTGCGAGATGATCTTAATGGCGCATGCCTTCCGGAATGAAAAGCTTAAATTGAAAGTTGATAATAATATTTCTCATATCTGATTATGATTTAACATTTCTCAGTGGCAAAGTGCACGCTGCACCATCGAACGGATATGAGCGAAATAAGGCGGATGATGGATGGACGGAGTGAAATATTTGAACTCGTACATACCTCGTTCGAAGATAATATGAACAATGGGGTAGTTAGCATCGAGTTAATTATTCAAAAGTAAGGGGGAAAGAATCGACTGGAGATCTGTGTACGCATTTTTGACCTCATTGTTATAGGATGCGAACACAGAGAGAATATAAGAAGGAGGAGAAGGAAGCGGCAGATATAATATAACCGACAAGAGAATGGATACGAGCAAAAGCGCACGCGCCTAACGAGTCCCTATTATTAATATTTGCATTCATAACCACACGTGGTACATTCTGAAAGCAATTCTTGGCCCACCTGGCCGCTCCGTTCGCCGATCGCGTCGAGTCCTGATCCACGAGTCGTGCCGGAAAAACCGGCGTGATCTTATCCACGTAGGAACAACGTGCACTACTGAAACAAAGCTAGCCTTTGGACACCACAGAGTCCGATACAAAACTGAATCTGAGAATTCATCCGCTATCTGCAGGGCATTGAATTGAGTAGTAATCACAGAGTTACAGCGATAGATGGTGAGTTTATAACGGCGCAAGATGATTTTTTTTCCATTTTAAACGTTTCCGCGGCCATCACACCATGGGGACTGGCAGCTCGTCTCTCAACTCCAACCATGATTTCGAATATTCGTCGTCGCGGGGACCCGATGGGCAATCGGTCGAATCAACTTAACGTCCTAGGAGGTCGTTGTAACCATTTTATAATACCAGTGAGATCTCTCGACTGCCTTTATCTCATCTTTATTCCTGGACCATTCAGAACGGAGCGTAACAAATTAGCTGCGTCGCTGGCCTTCATCTGCCTCTGTCATTAAGCGTCTTCGTACGGTGAATAGAAGGAATTAGGCTGATGCAGCGATGACGGAACGACCCTATGGTTTATACATGGGATAGAATACATATAGGTATACGTGAAAGACGGCACCCACGTCAGCCCGTTACTATAGTATACGTTGCGCAACAAAATGATGCTCCTGTCGTTTGCGCCGGTTGCTTCGTTTCCTTCTTCTGCACTACCTAGGCATAAACCCACCTTTATATCTCAGCTCCTAGGTGCTGGAGAGTCAGTCACTCTCTGACTTTGGGACCCACTTTTTTATTATTATTTTTTTTCATTATTTTACCGCGTTATTGCCACTTGACCCGTGTTAAGCGGTTAAATACCTGACCACGCTTCTTCTTGCTTCCTTTTTCTCTTCGTCTTCTTCATATGACAGCCAAACTTTCTCGGGAGGTCGTGCGGTCGCCGCTCAAAGGCCACCGGTCTGAATAGAGGCCATGTAGTTTACGATGAATCTTTCGGATCATCCTAACGGACGCATCTCCAATATTATGACAATATCACAGTGATGATAGTTTTTTTTTTTTTCTTTTATATTACTAGCGCGAAATTCAGTACCTATATGTATGAGCTTGTTAGAGAGAAGCGACCGTTAAGTTTAATACGTAGAACATATTCTATTAGCGTATATCCGTGCAATGCAGAATTCTACGGAGCTCGACATAATAGGAATTACGGGATGGTGAAATAGAGGTGCCTATCCACGTTAGTGAAACGGCAGGGTACGGGAACCCGGGAACGCGATGGGATAGGAAGAATCCAGCCGGAAGATGGGCTGTAAGTGACAGGACGGCACGAAACGGGATTCGAACCCGGCAGCTTGTGCATGCTTCGTGCAGTCCGCACCCAACTGGGCGAAGAAGATGGCTCACTTCTCTGGTTCTCAACTCAACCTTAAATATTAAAATTTTTTCTTCACCGCCTCGTTATCGCGGGAAAATCCACTTCTCGAGTATTTCTTTGCTGCTTATAAAATTGCAGACGTGCTACGAGTTGGGGGAGTTAGTTGTATCGAATATGTTTATATCACGAGGTATGTGACCGAGCAGGCTAATACCTATGCTAATATTTGTAAATCGCGATGCTGCTTCAAGCAAAGCGAGTTTGTATCAGAAAATCCTCACTTCAACCAACGGATTCAGGAAGCGCCGTGTGTTAGGGCTCTGGATCTTTATGGCTCATGAATGAAACATATATACCGAGCACTAGATTTTACCCGGGCTTTTGCAGAGAAGCTGCAAAGCGGAGGCGAACGTTGTAGAAACGTACGTGGAAATCTCAAAAGCGGTAGCGAACGGCGTTACATTTCGCAATGTGAGTATACCTCATGTACGCTGTAGCTAGCCTAACAATTCTCCCTCTTTCTCTTTCTTACGGTCTGGGAGGCATCAAATTGATTTAGAGAATCTATTAACGGCGCGAAATCCGATTTACCCGACCTTAAAACGACCCGTAGACGACGGCCTTTCGCGATTGTCTTAAGTGCATAGGCTATACGAGTTTTCAGCTAGACGACCCATTCGGAATTTACGACCCACGATTCGCGCGCACCTTATAACAACGGGAGGAAACGAATGCCGGGGGATTTGTTATGAGCCAATGACGGAGATCGAGGAGTTTCATCCGCCACCGTGACGGTAGGTACCGGTCAACTGTACCCGGTTGTCTAATTTGCATGCGCGCTGGCTGCTCGAGTAGGTACACAAGTAGTAAAAGCATGCAGCAACGGCGGTGCAAAGACTTCCAGGAGTTGAGCACCGAGCGAGAACCGGCAGTCTGTGAGATCATCGGCTTTATACTACGTGTAGCATTTGTTTCTGTTGTGTCGCTACGTTCTCATAATTTTTATTCCATTATACCCGGTCGAAGAGCTGGCAGCCTGCACCTTATATCCACCTATCCCGATGGTACAGCAAACCTGGAGTTTGCAGGACCGCGAATGCTGCCTCAATGTCCATGGCGACAACGCTGCTGCGACCTTCTTTTCTTGTCTTCCTCATTCCGATCCAGCCCGCTCTTTGGCATCCAGACTACAGTATGCGCTGTTGTTTCGCGCGCTGGCGTTGCTGATGCCGATGCCGATGCTGCTGGCTGCTGTTGGTGAAACTCCTGCTACAAATACGAGACAAAAACGCAAGGCTCGTGTCCAGAGGATTCGTGTTTTTCAAGGAACGGTGTATTTGCCCCTCGGTGCCGTTGCCCTCTTGGTGCTTGCGGCGCTTGCCACTTTTTTGCGCACCCCCTTTTGTAGACTCGAATCGTCTTCCATCTATTCATTTCCTTCGCCAACAAATACCGGTTCAATATACTAGTTGTAATATCATTTTCTCATCTCGAGAGTACGACCACGATCTTTGAATTTTATAAAACGTATCAGAAAACTCGAAAATTTTTCAATGTCGCGCGCTCTGAGAACATTATATACAACGGCGGAGACTCGCAGGACACATGGGAGTGTCCGCTTGTCTTCTTGGCGTTTGAATACACGTTCACATTCTCGTACATTCTATAATACGCAGGTGAATTCAAACACATACACATTTATACATAGTATAGTATGTATATCAACGGGCGTTGGAAACGAAGGAACGAACGAGGTACGTACGTAGGTACAAGCGAGGAAGCGATGGGGCGAAAAGAATTTCCCTGAGATAATCAGCAGTTTGCCTCGCTCCACGGAATCGCTGGTACGCTGCGAAACCCGATAGCAATGCACCCAGGATTTATTCCCTCCTGGTTAGTTCGCTTCGGCCTTCTAGCCGCTCCGTAACCGCACTCTCTCCGTCCTGTACCGTCCTGCAACCCAACCATCCGACCAAACAAGCCACGAAGTAATTAAGGCGATCTCAAATGGTTAATATATTTTTCGTGTTCACCTTGACGCGAAATTTAATTTATTTTTAACGCTATGGTATAAGAGAAACGTGTAACACCTGTGATAAGTCGAGCGATTTTCAATCGTAATTAGCAAACGGATGCGTGACCCGATGGTTGTAACTGGAGATAGATGTTTAGCAAGTTAAACGAAACAGAAACGATAAAAAAGAAAGGGGGGGGAGGGGAGAAAAAGAGCAAAGTACTCCGAGAGGTATCGCGCACGAATTTGAAGATTTAGTTTACCATAATGTGGCGTAATTGGAATAGATCCGGTCTCGTATATCTCGCGCCACCTCACCGACCTTACCTCCGTACCTCGGAGAAGCAAACGGTTGGTGTATGTCTCAAGAGTTTTCTAGTCCCGTCGGCGGATGCCCGGATAGATATACCAGCGAATACAGCATATGTATGTAAGTATATATCTGGAAACACAAACGTAAGAGGAGCTCTAGAGCACGTCGGTAGACAAATGAGCAGCGCGGTCTACATAGATCCCCTCGTTTAGATTGGATCGAGTTTCTCGTGTCGAGAGAAGAAGTAAGTCCGAACGAACGAAAGAACGAACGAAGTACGTAGAATACGTAGGATAGTGCCGGTATGACTTGCCTTCGGAGTCAGCGGACGCGGACTCGGTTCTTTCCCTTTACTCGTGTCTCATCTCCCGCTTCTCCTTTCACAGCCGACGATGGAATATGCGCAACTATTATCCGCGGTGATAGATTAGCGTGCAAGGACGTACCCGATCTGATAAGGACGTCTTAAACTGAAGTGCTCTTGTCGGTCGAATGCCCATCCAGTTTAAACCTCTCACGACGTTCTACCCGGGTTACCAACCTACCTTCAAACTCAACGTCGAGCACCGACGCCGCTTCCTCAAACATGACACGCTCATGAACAACGATAAACGGTCTTCCGTATGAACTCTGTCCCATTTTTCACTCCCTTCTGCGGTCAGTAATGGTAAAAGAAGAAAATGAAGGTTACCGACTACGTGTAATAAAAACTAAAATGAGGGAATATTGCTTCAAAGAATCGCGTCATTTATATAGTTCGTGGGATATCTTGTCGTCAGTGTCCGGTAGGTTGTACCTGCGCATATACCTATACCCACACACCTAAAATGATCACCCCGTATTCTCTCTACGTCGCGAGGTGGTGGCCTCGACTTACTGACTGGACGTCCTCTGTGGTGATGGTGGCAGAGAGCTATGGGACGTAATGATGATTGCTTCGTAGAAGTGACCCGAGGTAGACGCACGCACCTCTTTTCCTACCATATAACAGCTATGGTATAGTAGCGCTGCTCGGAGCTCGCGATGTACATCATCAAAATTATCATCCTGTTTGTTTTTTCTTTCTCTCCATCCTTTTGTTTCTTTTTCTCTATTTGCTCACTTCTATTTGTTATTATCTCGTAGCCAAGCCGGCTTTATACGTGCTTACGGCGCCTAGTTACCACGTCACGGCAAGGCAGAAAGGATAAATCGCCGTGTACAAAACTCACCGTGCAAAACGTCGCAGAAACAAAATGTGACGTTTATACATATCTATGTGGAAGTGTTTCCAAAAATAAAATCTATTTTTCGGAGTCGTATCAATTATTTTCTCTCAAAATCAAATCAAATATATTTTCTCGCACCATGTGGGAGGTGGTGAGTAAAAATTAGAAAAACAAAAATTCTTACACGGACTAATAAATTGCCCCTGTTGTGTATAACGGAAACAAATACCGCTTGCCAATCACAATTCAAGATTTCTCATTTACAATTCTAATTCATTATAGTATGCGGGGTCTGTGTATAGTCCCCGGAGATCTTTGTATTATGGCCTACAGCAGCTGCTCCGTAAACCCCGTTCTCGCAAATGGGACCGCTGCACACGTACTCTAAAATCCACATCGAATATTAAACTAGATGAGATCATCGGAGAAACTCGGTGACGATTTAATTCACGGTAATATCGTTGATAAAAGTATGCGATTAGCTTAGAAAGGAGTGTCCGGAATATGTTTACTTCTAAAATCATGTCTTATTAACAAGTCTTAGATCTCCTCGTTATTCATTGGTTTCTAACGATCGACTTCTGGATTAATTTCTTGCAGCGTTGAAATCGGGTCTGGTTCTGATTTACGGCCCCACAAACGAAAGCAACTTTCAAAGCCTGTGGATACATTGCGAATACTGAACATAATTCCGGGTGATTCCATGACTGGTTCGGTAGCAGCCCTCGTCGTAGGAATAAAAAAAAATAAACAAATAGATACCGATGTATGGTGCGTGTCTAGAACTCTTTGCCATCGAACTTCCCATACTTTTCTACCTCGTATCTGCTAGGTACCACCATCTATCCTGCCAATGCTTTGGGCCCGCACCCAGATGACGGAATGACGCATAGCGCAAAAGTAGCTGTTGCCACTGGGCCCCGGGGCCTCTGACACTCGTTTGTTTGACTGACGGTGGCCCCCGGGCCAGTTCATTCTCCTTTCAGGTCTGAAATGCCCCTTCTTCACCTTCTTCTTCTCCTCCGCTTTTATACAATGTCGCTTATAGTCCATGGGAGTTCCTTCGGTTTCTTTCTTCTCCTATTCTTCGACGGACATCTCTCGTGATATTTGATTTGCATTTTAGTGCATAGCGGTATTCATCCACGTTATTGTCAAATATTCGTTACATGATCATCGTATCGCAACAAAATATTTCGCTCTTCGACGCTCACGATTAGCGTGACACCTCGTATTTTTTTTGGGGTAATTTCGATAACTTTGATCACTTGGCTTTGGTTGCATAATTCCAAGTACTCCAGGTGATTCCGCGCGAACATTGAGGGCAAATTTTATTCGCGACACCGCGAAGATTGGTTTGGCGGGTTAGAGTTCAGCCAGTAAAGTCATGGCGGTCCGGCTTTGTACGATGACCAAGGCGTGAAGTGTCTTCTCATGGTTTATGAGACAAGGAAATTGGTTAAATGTGTAATAATGCACAACGGGGGGCACGCCAGTCGGTCGAGGGTCCCGAATCCCAACTGTTCCAAATGGTCGTGGGACGGGACCTGCAGATGGACATATATTCGACGGTCCAAAAACGACCCACCCGAAATTATCCGCCCGACCGCGAAGCGTCGTTCGCGCTTCGCTTCATAACACGTCGGACATACAACTGGATTCAAGTTGTGTATCGCCATTACTGCGATGTGGAAAACGACGATCGAAAACTCTTTCCACATTGTTCGCTTGTGTACGCTTTTATGTAGAGGTATGTAACGTGCTTCGATTAAATAAGACGTCTCTTTTCTCATCGAATGATTCGGAAACATGAATTTAACGTATTTTATCACACCTTTTATATTACATAAAACGTGCAGGGAATGTTAAATGTAATGGAATCGTTGATAGTTTAATGGGCATAGAGAGACCTTTTGCCTTTAGTAGGTGCAGTTTACTTTCCTCTACCGATGCTGATAGTCTTTTCTTAAGGATAAAAGTAGCAAACAACCGTGGTAGATCGGTAGTAGTGTAAGGAATGATAGCGATCAGCTTTGTATCGCGCCACGTCGCGTCGTGCAAATATCTATCACTTATCTTCAACGATCAGTAACTACCTACTGCCGCTGTTGCTGCTGATGTTGCTGCTGTTAGAAGTACCTACTATCCCGCGAAACTCATTACCGTTGTACATCACACCGTTACAAACATTTTAAACAACCGTCTAATAGTTCCACGACTAACGATCATCGAAGTAGCAAACCCCAAGATGAAAAATCAGTCCATTCTAAATTAAATTTTTTTTGCGTAAAAATCGTCTTCGAGATTGACGCTACTTTTAAAATTCAAAGTGACCATGTAATCGTAAACTTTAAGGTTGCCGATTTTGGCTCAGAGTCTTTTGATTCTCATACCATCCGTCTATCTATCTATTTATCTATACTCATCAAATAAAATTGTCATGGACAATTTGTGTGTTGTTGTTAATGCGATAAGACTCTATGAGATGTAGACGTAGGACCCATTAGGGTCCCGTTATCCAGCGGAACACATCGATCACGTGAGTTTGGATGGGCAAAAATCGTCCGGTACGCGGCGCGGTGGCCTTTAGATTGGTCAATTCTCATGTAGGATGTCAATCACGGTGGCACGTCAAAGATGCGGGAACGCCGACCCCCGCCGTTGGGCCTTATGCCCAAATATACAAAGACGCGATACACACCGTGGTGAGCATGTGTGCCGAGTAAGTCGCGGTGGCCCGAAGGAGTGGGGTTTTCGAGGTGTAGCCCGTAGCTGGGGGAGTAAAGAGTGGGACGAAGGGATAGCTGGGAGTAAGAGTAAGAGGATACGGGGGCCGCGGAGGGGAAGTCCATAAACATTTTTTACGCTCCGGGCGCCGCGTATCTTCGTATGGGTTCTTCGGTTGGGCCCTTCAGCTGCGGAGCGTCGACCAACTTTTGTCCGATTCATTTCCGATAAGCGTGAACGAAGTTTATTCTTTATGTATTTCAAGGGAAATAATTGATTGCTATCGGGTGCGTGTACCGGTCGCTGATCGTTCCTTACATCGTAAATATGATATCCGAGGTCGCCTTATACAGCCGCGCCGCCACCGCCCCGCGGTTCATACTTCCCGATTAAATGTCGCCCCCAAACCATAACGAAAAATATACCAGCGGACAATTATTCTGCTGCATTTGATAGATGTGCATTTAAAGAGAGGATTTTACGACGATATTAAGTCCCATTAGATTTTGACAATCCACGAAATACGACCCTAATATTAAATTATGGAACAATTACTCACTACTACCCGCAGTGCGCCCCCGTGCCTTTCATTTTGACTCGTATTATTTTATTTCATCTATTTATTTTCATTCCATTTTTTCTCTCGTGCCTTAGAGTTTTACTTTTCGTTTTCAACATTTTCATCTTATTTTATCCAGGTGACCGCACATTCATACCGCAAGGACAGATTTTTACGACGTGTCGACGCGTTTATTCAGAAAAGATTCAAGTTTCTATTTGAGCTTCAATACACATATGTATATATATATATATATATATAATCAACACGATACACTCTGTTAATTTATTCAAAATCGTTCTTTTTTTTTGTCATTTCAGTTTTTTTCACTTTCCTTCTACTGTAGTTCTTTTTTTTTCATTCTTTCATCCTCTTAGTCTTATTTATTCTTACGGAATAAGAAATACTCGGGACTTCCTCTGCTTCACGGTAACTTCGACACGTCATTAAGTACAAATCGTTCGCGCATAATATTCAACGACCGGAAAAATTCATATTTTCTTATATACCTACCGCGTCTGAGGTGTTAGGTACCCACTGCGAGCCGTTTCTGGTTATGATAATCTCTAACCGACAGCGTGCGCGCTCTCAACTGACTGACTGACTGGACCGTGTAAGTTTGTAACTTTAATAACGATTATTTGTTAAAACAACGTCACGTTTATTACGGCGATGTAGAGGGAATAAAAAATAAATAAATAAATAAAAAAACTCCTTCAATGAGACGTAAGATATTCAAGAGATACAAATTACTTCTCTCGATTTGTGAGTTGCCATTCGATACGAAGGTCTTAAAAAATCTAATTATGCTCTTATCGATTCAGATGATATACGAAATCTGTAATATCAAAGAACATAATACCACGGAGATTTGCCTCGTGCTTGTAATGACCGTGATTAAAAGTCAGCACTTACACGCTGCGAGAAATCCGAATTACGGAATTATATACGCATCGATGTAATATATTGTAACAGCGTTAGGTTGGATTTGCATAAGATAGGTATCAGATTACCATATCTAGGTTGGGCTTACTGTTTTACGCTGAGTAGAGCGCATCTTTATAGCAATGTACGTACGTTTAATGTAACAATAAACCTGGAAGCGTACGTACCGGAATTCTTTCACCGTGCCGTGCAGCGTTAGAATCCTCGTTTTCTATTTCTATACACGATTCCACGTCACTCGATTCCGATTCTTGGGTCATTTGAACAAAAAAGGTAAAAGAACAAGAACAAGAAAACGAAATCGAAAAAATTCATGACGAATTTTTTTGTGAGATGGTATTATGATCCTGCAGCTTCATTTGAACGTCTCATGCCTATCTTTATCCGCAGTGGATCTTACGGTTTGGCTCAAGGGGTGCCTTTCTTCCTTTATTCCTTACCTGAGGTCACAATCAACTTTATAGGTTGTTACGTGCTCGTAAAGTGCGGAAGTAAAATGATAATTAATGTGACGCAACGAGCGGGCAGACCGTACGAACCCGAATATTCCAGTTGGTCTTCACTCTTCACCCTTTGGCGGTTTTTCAATCGAATCGATTTACCCTCGAGCCTGACGTCGGGCATCTGGTACCCTGTAGGAGAAGCGACTCGGGCAATACCTCTACTCGGTGTAGAGGAAAGGGCGGTGGATCGCAATCAATTTGGGGGAGTTATGGGCTGCTCGGTGCAGCCCGTTGCATCCTGAGCTGCATGAACTGAACCCGCGGGGCTTCGGGCGCCAGTTCTCTAAACACCGTAATTCTAGCCATCCAAAACGTCAGCCACTGTACTCAGCCTTGACACGGACCCGGTGAGACCGCGTGCGCCAATATTACTCGACGGCGCCAGGTAGGGAGGAACTTGAAGAAGCCGGCGAGATAGAGAAAAAGAAGAAAGAGAGGAAAAGGAGAGGAGAAGAAGGAAAGGAGCAGGCGTTAAACTGCCCCATTACCAGCCTCCGAAGGGATCTGGCAGAGTAAGGCTTCGATCTCCCGTTACCGAGTCTCGGTCAGATCCGAGAACCGCTGAAGAGAGTGAAGGAGGCTCCTTCCGATTTCCTATTTCAGGAGTTGACGCGCGGCGGGATCCATGCTACTAAACCCGGGAGGAAGGGAGTGAGGGAGGCAGAACCTGAAACCTTGGCGCGGTCACGAGGATAACTATCGTCAATTCACGTGCCGGTCTTGCCCCACGCAGCCCGGTATAGCTGGGTAGCTAGCTGCTAGCTTGCTTGGTATGCTGCGATGGTGAACCTGGGCCTAGGCTCACCGGTAGCTAGGTGGCCAGTTAGCGGTAAAGCGTCGTGTTTGCTTTGTATCGTCGTAAACCATCCGCGGGAGGAAGCTGGGAGAACCTGGGGAGAGAACCGCAACGCGATGGCTTCGAAGTTGCTGCTGCTGCTGCTGTCCGCTAGGAGCACGTCCTTTACCAGCCGACTCTAATAAGTCTAGCCTTACCTTACCTTATACTTTACCTTCGCTTCACTTCGTCGCGCCTAGCACACGCTCGTCCCTGGACCTGGACCTGGACCTGGACGTGAACCTTCTCATCTCGGTCCCAGGGGAATACGAGCATGGGGTATACCTATAATGTAGAGTACATGCTGGAAATTCTACTCCACGGAGTCGCGGGTATAACGATAAACGGACGGTTTCATACAGAGCGGCACTTGACTCTGATGGACGAGCTGTGACGTTGGGATCACACTTATACTTTAACCACGTCTTCGCTGCGCGAATCTCCCGAGGTACGTCCCAACGATTGCGGCAAGTTTTGCAAAGTTATACCATCGCATCGCGTATATGCACGGAAGAGCGTAAAAGAACTTGGTGGTTGACTTAACAAAAACTTGATTTTGCGCAATTCATTCACAGCTGCGTATGGTATATCACAACGATAATTTTTTTATCGCGATCGCGGGACGATGGTTTCAACTCATCTGACAATGAGAGTCAACTTTTATATGTGTGGGTGGTTTTATTCCCCGAGTTTTAGTTCGGCACGTTGTACTTATACATATGAATAAATTCGGCTCCAGAAGCCCGGGGAAACTCGCGGTTGGTAGGGTACGGAGGAAGCCTCCGTGTTCACTGTGTTTTCAATTACCATCGTGTCAGCGGGTGCGCTGATCAGCCCCCGGCAAAGTTGCCAGTTTACCGGTCAGCGGGCTACAGGTCCTGGGCTGACCGACCGACCGACCAACCAACCGAACTACCTATCAAAATATTTTCGACTAATATTTATGTTAAACACCCTTGTTTCTCGTTCGCTTCCAGCATGAGCAACATCAACGGCAGCTCATGATCTCGTATTACTTCTGCCTGCGATTCGAAATCCCTCATGAAATCATTTGAATAATCTCACAGAGGTCCTGGCTGACAGGTTCGCGGATCAAGAAAATCCGCACGGCGAGTACTCGCCTTGCGATCGAAAAAAAAAAAACACGCTCATCGATCATATTGATTTCTCAGCTGATCGACCTTGCCGATCGAATCGTAAAAATATGACCTTTATTTTTAATATCGATACGAATATAGTTCAGGTCGGAGTAATAATGGTTTTGAAAAGGGTTCGAGGATGCGCAGTGCAGGCATCAGGATCGAGAAGAAATCTAGCCTTTGCCTTTGCCTTTGGGCCGTAGCTGAGGGGGCTCTCCGCGGGCAACTCGCACTGTCTGCATTCCAGGGTTTCTATAGTCGAAGCTCCACGTGTGTGGAAGTAGCCTCGGGTACCAGTCTCCCTTTTATATACAACCGAGATTTCAAGTCTGCTCCTTACCACGTGCCGCATCAACGGCAGAGAGATGCTGGCTCGAGTTTGAACCGCTTCTCTCGTGCCTCCGCATATGAGATTCAGGAAAGTTTATTCCCGTTTACACGATCCCGTGGCCAGAAGTTTTTTAGGCATTGACTCAGGAGAAAAAGAAGAAGTAGAAGAAGAAGAAGAAGAAGAAGAGAACGAGGAAGAACAGAGTAAAAAATAAATTTATACATACCAGCTATATCGCCCACGTTCTTCATGTACGCGTGTTTTCCGTCAAATAAAGGCACGCCTTTCGGGGTGGTGATAATAGATGGACGCTACAGGTTGTGATCGAGAAGCGAGGATAGCCGGTGCCTCTGCGATGTGCCTGAGAAGATAAAAATAATCGAATTGGGTCTTGAAATTGATACGCGCTGAGAGCTATAAAGAGGCATATTTTCGTCCTGCAGTACACCACCATCTCTCGCGATCGATTTATCGATTCGACGAAACTGTTGAGAAATTAACGCTCTGATCGATCCCCGGGCCGCGTGCGGCAATCGACCGTGAGAGATAAAAAATAATCGTTCCAATTTATGTGGTGAATCTGTACTTAGTGGCTCCCCTTCATTCTTCTTCTTTCTTCGATACTCTCATGTGCGCGCACACACTGCAGCTCTCTTTTTTCACTCACCGTATCGATCGGATAATTATCGGAACGAGATCTAATATTATAGATTTGAAAAAGGGACGTTCTTTACTTTCTGTGAGATGGGGATTCAGTTTTATTTCTATTCTCTTTTTTCTAATTAGTATTATTCAAAAGAACGGGGAGTAGAATTTTACCCACCTCTTCCTCCGACATATCCAAGATACACAGAAGAAACCTCTGACCCGTGAGTTTTTAGTGTAAGTTTCGAATCACAACGAAGCGAAGTAAAGACAGACGAGACAAGCAGGCGGTACGTCCTCATCGGAAGCTCATGAAAGTCGATGAACCCTCTAAAGCAAATAGTCATTTGAATGATTCCCACATACTAATGCAACAAGACACTCCTTCGAACGCTTTCCATAAAGATTCAGAAACACAACGTCTGTCTGGGATCAAAAGGTCATTCGGCGCATCACTCAAAAAATCTTCTCATACAGTTTTATTGACTGGTCGGATCAAATTTTGCAGTTAGTAAGGAATACGAGTACAGACGTTAACGGTCCAACAGTCAGTGGCCGGGGTCATTTGAAAGTCATATTTACCGTGTGTAAAGTCCCGGCGGATATCATTTCGAGTTATTTATTTATTTATTTTTACTTCTTCAGTTATGAAGCCTTGAGGTGGGGGCAGGACGGGGTGAAGAGGGGGGGGGGGGGGGCGCATACCTCTGAAAGATGCGCTCGCGGTGCTCGAATATTATGCCTTTAGGTACCTACGTACATGCGAGAGGCACAATTCTGTTGGCTGATGCACAAGATATATCCAAAGCCGACAAACCGACATTTCTTTCACTCTCTCATTTCTCTCTCCGTGCATCAGGATCTCGACGGTGGCCGAGGTGTGGGCTGACGGGGCTGTTTTCGCCCTGTCGTACTCATCTCATGGCACAAAAGGTGTTTCGTGATAATCCTTTATCAAGGTGGCGGCCCCCAGCCTCTTATATAACGCGTATTCATGGATCCGAGAATCATTAGTCGCCCCAGGTATCCGCGCTGGCGCATCGAACTCCACAATATCTTCATATATTCGTGTATAGCCACGGAGATTGAGGTATTCCTCGTAACCCCCAAACCTCACGCTCGAAATATCTCTTACCACCTCCAGAATCTACGTAAATATCCCTTGCATATTCACCTCACGCTGTGTCTTCGTCAGCGATCGTCTTTTCCCCCCGTTTCATTAATTTTTGCATTCTCCAGATCTGCCTGAAAACAAAATATCATTGAGCCCTGACTTAAATGAGTTACCGCCATGAAAAAATTAAAACAAAAAAAAAACAGATCGATGCAACCGCCCCCTCGACTCTGTCTCAATCTGAATGAATAACGTTTGAATACATCTGCATTGCAAGCTGTATAAGTAGGATCAAGCGTGATTTCCTAAGAACCGTATGGTGAGTGTATTGCGTAATAATGATAAAAAAGATTTTCGTTCCCGTCGTCGTCGACGACGGTACGTTGGAACGAGGAAGAAGACCAAGGTGAGGGGGGCGGAGAGGGGGAGGGGGGGGCTAGGCGTCGTAACTCAGTGACGTCACCGTTCCGTGATTACGAGTCATTAAGGGGCCGTGAACCGGTCAGTAACAGCGAACCCTTTGTACGCCCGGCACGCGTTGCCCACCAAGTGGCGTATACGTGCGCGTTGTGCTGAGGCGGGCGCCGTGCAACATTCTTGAAAGTTTTGGTCATTGAGAGGAGAAGGGTTCAGCCGCGGGGTCATTTTTTAGCGTTGCACTCCACGGGGGTTCCCCTTTCTACGTTTCTTCACTACATATACTCCCCTTACCTATACGTCTCGCTCTTCCTCATCCGCAGCATTTCTGTTATACGCAAGTATGCGACTTTCCATTTTTAGTGTGCGTAAGAAACGCGTATGATATGTATACCATACATATTTTTCAGCGGTATATTTACTTTATAGGGAGAAAAAACTACTAGGAATGTAGGTCTGTTAAATCAATTTTACCCGACGTGACGTCACGAGACGCTCAACGACAGGCACCTGTCTCAAAAGCGAAAACATTTTACAGACGTTCAGACAGGCGTACAGACACTGTGCAGAATTTTCATTGGTCCATCGTACGGTGGGGTTATCAAGGGACTGGACGGTTCCCGCTTCCAAATGGAGTTGTCTTTATAAAAAGAGTTATTGCACCAGCTGATATTTGTTTGCTCGTTTTGTTTTAACGCTCTCCCTTCTTCTCCCGCACCTCCACCTTCATCTTCCGGGTCGCCAACTCTTTGGCAGCGGGCTGAATTGCACCGCGGTACTGCAATTCAATGATTCACCTTCGCCAAAATGAAACCACTACCAACAATAAGACCAGATGCGCATTGCGACCCATAACACTCACACCGAAAGAACGAAAAGGAATCGCCGCGTAGCGGTTGAAACAGTTCCCTCATGTACCCCCTGGACCCAGGTTTGTGCATCGCGTATTTAAAGGTACGAACGTCCCGACTGCAGTCTTTTGGACGACCGGACGAAGACGAAGGATATATAACGTTACCGCACCTACATCTGTAACCCGAGAACTTCCACCGCTTGATTATATTACGAACGTTGCAGGGTACGTAGCGTCTACCGCGTCTTCAGTATCCTCCGCGAGACGCTGTTATAACCTATACCTCCGGAATACGTGTACGTATAGTCAGTCAACACGTAAAAAAGAATCGGCGCCCAGGTTCAAGGACGTGCGGAGAAGTCAGTTTTTGCCGCAACCTCGAACTAACACCGAGAGGGTAAAGGAGTGAGTGAAAAGAAGCAGGAACAAAAAATAAGAAAATCATTCGATCATTTATGTGCGGCGTAAGATATATTTCGATGCAAACGGCAATTCCAGTTACAGAATTGCCGGTTCCAAGGGTCCCTCGAGCGACGTGTTCACGAAACCACGTGATCATTGATCGCGTAGATTTGTGAATTGCGTAATCTTCCGATCCCTCGCCCAGGGCCTTCCAATTCGACCGGACTCTGATGTCTTCGGTTTTTGTCGAGATAGGATTCCTCGTGCAGGGTCTTCGGCCTCGAAGGCGAAAGAGACGAATTTGAATATGTAGTAAAAGATACAGAGTCTACTATAATACTTACCTTTATATCTACTACGCCCCCAACATGCGGAGGGATCCCTAGCAGCTCTTTAAAATTAAATTCCGCTTGTCTTTGGCCGGGATAATATTACTGGGGAGGAGGGAATTACTGAATATTTATACACGGTTTGAGGTAAAACAATGAACTCTACCCACACGACCAAGCAGTCGCAGCCCACGACGACCTTACCCTGAGGCTGTCTCTCCGGGCAGCACCGGGAACCCCGCGCCGCGACGCTCTCCACAAACTCCCGAGGTCTTCCCGCAACCTTACATAGGCCCTTGTCGTCTTAAGTAGACCCGGAGATTCGCGGTTTTAACTTTTAACGTGGAAAAAGGATACTCCGAGGTTTCTCTCCGGCACGTGAGACCAATTCAAATACTTGAATTCTTATCTTGTATCAAAAAAAAAAAAAAACCTAATGTAACTGCGGAAAAGTTTGAAGCCGGGAATTTTGCAGCGGTGCTAGAAGGAATATCAAATTACCGGTTTTCGGAACATCGCTTAGAATGAATCGTTAAGAGTTTCTATATGTGCTGAAAGAGCAGACATCAAGTGGGTATGACTATGATAAAAGTAGTGTAAACTTTGAGATCAAGTTTTTACACTTCTATACGAGATTGTTTATCGATCTAACAATGACCGGTGTACGATGGGCGTTGGAAAAAGAAAGATATACCATATTTCGCACAACGGTTGATGGATAGGATAAGCGTTGGTAAGGTTCTCCACTTGTTTCAGGTCGAACGCCATCGCTGCACCATTTAGAGCTGAGTAGGTACCAAAGGCATGCTCGGAAGTCCCCATGGAGCGCAATATTTTTTTGTAAAAACTGCTATAGGTTTTCTATTTCACCTTCCGAGAAGTGGTTACGGTTTTAAATCGTACACCAAGCATTGCATCGTAATGGAACGTTGTACCGATTTAACTCCGCTCAAGTTTTTCATACAACCGAGCCCCATACATCTTCGTAAGAATCGACATGTCCCTGTTTTTTATCTCTCACCAAACTATTTTATTTATATTACATATAATATAGATATATACCCGCACGATATTCCGCCGATAATCGCATGCCATATAATATTGTATAGAAATTTATGAAATTCTACATTTAGCCATGTGACATAAAATGGCTAACCGACAACGTTCGTTTCCTTTCGTTCTGTCTAATCTACGACTAATAGCGTCGAGACCAATGTCACACGGAAACATTGGCTGATGTTCGCAAGAAAATTTACTCTTCACAGACAAGAAAAAGAAGAAGCGCTTCTAGAAGCCCAACGCAATTCTTGGCATCAACTACTAGCCTAATGTTTGCCTCGCATGTGTCTTTGCTTACCGCTCTGCCGTCGTTGAACACGTGACAATATTTCTACACCGTAGTATGCACCTTATGGCGTATTACATGTACATATGCCTTAGCGAATTCCTGCAATTCGCTCCGGCGATTCTCACATATACCCGATGGTGCAGTGTATTCAATAAACGGTAAACATGAACGAATAAATCTTTGTTTAAAATTTTCGGAAAGAATTTTTTTTCCCCGGTTGAATTCCTGGTATCGGTAACGTTATATAATGATACCTTTGTGGATTTAGGCCTCGTGATCTAATGGCGGAAGTAATAAAAATACCTGAGGTCCTATTATATTTATTCACCAAGGTGTATTCGCGGGGTTTACCTTATTACAGATGTATGTGTCTGTATAATAACAGCGCACGATATGCGTTGTGTGTAAAAACTGTGCAAATTTACGTCTGTTAATGGCTACGGCCATGAACTGTCCATTAAGAGATGGTGTTGCCACGCTTTTACGTTTGCTTACATCGTCCTGCGCAGGAGACTGCAAGTACTAAAAAACCTTGCGTGGATTTTACAGACTGCATCACGGTAGGTGTACATATGTCGGTACATATACCTATACACCCCATGCCTTACTACCACATCGGATGCAGTTTTCTCCCGTTTCTCCGCTGCGCAAGACCCGAGCACTGCAGTTGTCGTCGGTCTTTGCTCTTTTCTGCGCCGCAAAGTTGCCCCGCGGAGTTAGATGTCGCTGATATTTCAATACAAGAAACTCCTTCAGCCGGAGCTACTTTTGCCTGGATATACCTACTCTGTGCAGACAGTCAACGACAGAAGCTAAAGTAACGCTCTAACGTATATAAAGCGATGTATATGAAATGCGTGTACCTTCGTACTGTATAGGTATACCCATAGGCTGCAAGATTTCGAAACGTCAAGAAGGGCGCGCACGCGGCAAATGAGATGTCGCGGAAAAATCTCCGGATATTATTTCCCATTAAACCGAGGGACAATTTAAAAGCTATTACTATCATACGTGGCCTTGAGGGTCGGTCGGCCGGACCTCCTCCCTGCTCATTTTTATCGAAAGAGGATCGTTTCGCGTGACCGCGGACTATTCTCTTGATCACCCCGTAATTCAGAAACCGAGATGAAAGAGATATTCTTTCGGATGTGAGAATCTCAAGACTTTAGCGTGATTCTCTCAGCAACTACGTTATTCCCGCTTTCGAAACCGTAACGGCTTACCCCAAAAAACCAAAATTTATCGCTATAACTTAAACAGCGGGCCACTAAATCAACCGGATAGGCCTTTACTCACGAGCCTTTTATATCATATGGTTGCGGTTTTCGGAAACTTTGGCCGTTTTTTTCACTCGATATCCTACGAATTTTCATACAATTCCATGAGAAAGTTTCATCCCAAAAAGAGAGAGGAATAAATAAACGAAAATTCCACTCGGAAATTCCCAAGAAACTGTATCATTTCGCAAGTATTTGTATTGATTTATTGGATTACCTGCTCGCTGCAGTTTTAAAGCGCATATAATACGGTATCAGCGAAATAGAGGGAAGCCTGCGGTTCGTTTGAGTTTGAATAAAATTTGTTGGTGTTGAGGTGAATTCCGAAGCCCGGATTCGGCACCTGGAACTCGTTTGCGTTGCGGTATAATCTTCAAATTTCCTGCCCCTTTAGATATCTAACCTCATTAGCCGGATACAAACTAAATGTCATCGAATAAATAGTAATTCGAAATTACGTTTCAAACTACTTTACGATATCTTGGCATCTAAAATCTGTTCAATCTGTCTTTGGTTGAGAGAAAACGTTCGCCTAATGAAACGTGCATGTGATTTTGTCACTCTATAGAAATAAATAGTGTTGAATTTGAGGGCAGCTGCGATAGACTCGGAATCTAAATGACATTGTTAGCCAGTTAATTATTCCTCTAAGCTCTGACCTGATCCGGTCGATATCTTCAGACGGTGATTACGTAATTTGGTTTCTTTTACGCTCTTTGTTATCCCTTGAAATTGCATTGCCGACTAATGGTGCCAATACTAATAGTGCATGCAATATCACTGCGCGTACGTGAGTTCGACCAGACGATTTATAAGAAATTATGTAACGCGTAGTCTAATTTATCACCGGTATATATGGATATAGATAAATATATACACATGGATAAGTAGAACTATGCTCGGGCATGCGAAACGCCCACAAATTTACAACCACCGCCATGCACCTCGGCTTCGCAGATCTTTCTCAGCACTTCCTACTTTGAACTTCAAATGTGCAGTAAACCGAGTCCCATAAAACATGGTTCGAGTGAATACCTATAGTCGGTGTAATTAGCGTAAGATCTCTCTCGGTTATTTTCATTTCTTTACCCAAGCACATAGCGCTTTTACGCAAGAGAATTAGACGATCTAACTTCGTGATAAGCGCGGGGGATAGAATTGATTTCCCCCTTTAATCTTCGCCCTCCGTTCCTCGCCACTCGCGCAGATACTATTAACGCAGGTTCGGTGCGGAGCTCTGAGAAACCTCCAGGGAAACAAACACATGTAATGTATTTATTTATCGTATATGCACGTGTGTACATAGCGGTACGGACACTGTTAGACAGACGGACGGACTAATGCCCTTACCTACGTTCTTTCATGGTAGCTGCTGTTATAACCACGCGAGCCTCACGAGCCTCGCGGGCCTTGCACTTTCTACATACGTATTTATGCCCGCATACATAGAAGCTGCACGTTATACGTACGCTGCATAGTTATGGTTCTACACACGCTTGCGCGAGAGCAGCAGCGATGCGAATAACGGATAACACTTTATCCACGCACACTGCGAACTATACATCTGCACGGGGCGAGTGGGAATCTCGTTGCACTTGACGAGAGAAAGGAATTGCGGGGGTAAAAGAGCGCATGTACGCGATATGGACTTTCACATATGATATTTCCGCTACATGCATCTGGGTCTCCTCATCGTCGCGATGGTGACGTAGCCGCGGGCACCTGAAACACTTGTTTTCGTATCAATTCTCGGTTCTCACTTCTTTATTTATCTCCTTGTATCTCATCGCCTTCCTCGTTGATTCTTTTTATTTTCAATCACGCTCAGGTTGGCTCCATTTGTTTATTTATTTGTTTTTGTTCTTCCTTTGTTTTATTTTTTTCTTTTTTATGGTACAGTTTGGACGCCAGACTTTGATCGTCTCCGTGGAAATTACTACCTGCTGCTATACGGTCAGGTTCTCCAGGTGTAACTCTTTTCGAGATATTTACTCAGCTCGCTGCATCTTCTCCTCTTCTTCTTTCTCATACCCTGCAGCTTATAGCGCGGTTGTACAAAAGAGAACGGAATAGATCTTATCAATTTCCGAAAACACGACATTCACTGTGGCTCCCCCTCGGAGGTCGTTCCCGTTCATAGTTATACCGGATGACAATAACACTCGGTGACGACGGCCACGCACGAGATGCACACGTAATATTGTATTTAAGAAGAGATAAAAAACGAAAAGAACAAACGACCGTAAGATGGGAAAAAATTAAAATATAGCTGCGCGTGTATATCTACCAACTTCACTCGCGAGATGTATACTGCGAATGCAATTATATTCCCAGACATTATTATTACCAGTCCGGCCGCAAACGGAATTTCTTTCGTAACTGCCGAAAGAGCATAAAGTTACGGAATAAATGCGGTGAAGTGAAGCGCGGTCGCCATAGACGATTAGAATAACGTGGGGGACCTTCGGACAGACCCAGTAATCTGGGTGCGCCGTAAGAATCATTGTGGGAAAGCTGCTCTTCGAGTAATTACGATCGCTCATCAAAGACCGTTTTCGGGATCCTAATCAGAAAACATTATCTAAGTTTTAACGATCGCCGAACGAGATCGTAATTCGAAGTTCTACCGTGGACACGATTGAGTTCAGCATGTCGAGCGCTGAAAGAGTCGTCTTTATGTCCCGTCGGAATGATCGTTGGGTATTTTCAGACATGAGAGATGTGTGCGATATAAATCTCATGGTGTCTATCGGATTCTAGGTGTGCGTGTGTATTGGCTAGCTGGGCGTAGCGCGTGTTCGATTACAGGCTACTAGAAAACTTCTGTCGCCAGTGAATCGAAGCGGCGTGTCGAGTTACCGGTGTCTGCTGCGGTGTTAACCTACTCGCGTTACCAGATGCACCACCATCGCCATCGCCATAAGCATCGTCAACAGCCTGCCCATTGCCAAGGATTTTCGAGAAGAAAAATATAGCCCTCGCGTAGGACCGGCCCGTTCAACGTCTCAAGGTCACACCATCGCTCTCCGCTCTTCTTTCACGGACGTCGATGTTCTTTTCGTTTCTTCTTTTTAGTTTTACTTTTTTTCTTACACCTCATGAGATGATCGGTTCTGCGGTTTACCCGGTTTACATCTAAGCTGGTCTCCTTCGATCTCCTATTTGTATACCTACTTTGGCTTCTTCCACGCCCTCCGATGTAGGATTTTACTCACACGCAATAATCGGTCAATTTTTTCTTTTTTTTTCTCTCTCTTTTCTCCACCATTGAGAATCGTCGAAGGTGTTTTACTTCCTCATGGTCCCGTTGCTCGTTTTAAATTGAGGTATATAGAAACTGGTATATATACGATGATGTGATGCGCACATGTCTACTATTATTACTTAACCTCGAAGAAACTTCAACAGTCGGTAGCTTTTAGGGCGGTACGCGCTCTCGGAAACTGGTGTTCATACCGTGGCTAAGTTAATTCGCAGTTATGCTTCGGACCTGAAACTTATGTCGGAACGACGTGTGCTTCTCGAAGGTCTTATACAATTTATAAAGTCAGGAAAACGGAAGCCCCATTATATACGCAGCAGTAGTTTTGTATCGAGATGTGAAGGAGAACGAGAAGGAGGGAAACGAAAACTAGAATCTGAGAAGATGCCCGATAACATATATATTTTGGTACTTTGTCTGTTCTTCCTGTTTTAAGGTTCTGAGAATTTTTTCTTAAAATGTTCAGCGTACGTTATGTCCGTCCTAAAGAAGGTCGTCCAGAAACTGAGATCTACGTGCCTCGCTGTATCCACCTAGTGATATACCGCGTCAGTTTTTCAGAATTTTTTCTCATCTTTCCAGATCGCGATGTTTTCTACTACATACGTCTTCTCGTTCTCCACGCCTCTTTCACGTACTCTTCTTTCGTTCTTTTTTTGTCACTCCAATCTTTTTCTACCCTCGGACACCAACGTAGGTAGGAAACACACGAGTGATTCCAGCTTCTCTTGCCACGTTAAACGCGTTTCTCCTCCTTCTTCGTTTCCTATACACGCCCCATAAACTCTGATTCTAATTCCAACGGTTAAGTTGTTTAAATCACAAACGATCCCTCTAAAGGGCCCGCCATATTAGATCGACTCGAAGTGTTCGGCCACTCGAAGTAGCCTTGTTAAATTTTCCTCGATTAAGGACTATACCGGAAGTGAGCGCTCTCCTGCGACCGAATGGTAATTTGACAATGAGATAATCTGAGAATTACGAGACGGAATGATAAAGTCGCCATAAGATATGATCCGTTGGTAAAGATACCTTCTTAGTCCCATCGCTCGATCTCGTATTCACCCGATCACCTTCGACCAAAAAATAAACAATCGTATTCGTGGCATCTCGGAGAGTTTAATGCAATTCTTATTCGACACTTGGACACGTAGAACCTGATATGAGATAAAAATGAGCATAAAATCGTGATGCTGGAGGAGGAATGAATGCATCATGGCGGTTGAATGAACACTGCACTAAAACTTTGAGAGAAGGGAGAGGAAAAGAGTACAACTTTGGGCTCGTCCGAGCCGCTATAACCCGACTATGCCCCGGTCCATGGCTCTTTTTATTCCGGGGTAAAATTTAACGAGTCTCTTTTTACGATCTTTTCAAAACGTGGAGGGATTATATTACAGATAAGAGATGCGAGTACGAGTACGGACCCCAACTTCGATCGGCGCGTTCCAAGGGGTCCGAGGATCGGGGCAGCGTTCGGGCAGTAGGTCAGTGGTCTCGTTAATAGAATGGTAGCTGCCTATAAAATTTTTTTAATTATTAATAAACATATCCCCCCGCTGATTTGGGTTGACGTTAAGAACCGAACCACCCAACGCGGCAACTTTTGCCCCGCGATTCTCTAACCAGGCAAGAGGTGACACCGCAAACTTTTCTCTCTCTCTTAAGTTTGACGACCTGCACCGACGTATCGTATACATCTTCGGAGTGAAAGTTTTCGGCATAACTTTTTTTGTTCTTTCGATAACGTAGCGCGAAAAATTATCACCGCTCTCGTCCACTTGTCACCTTTACGATTTCATTTCTTCGGCGTATATATTCGAATCTGGCGTCTTCTGTTTCGCGCGACATTTTACCCAACCGTATAGGTATAATTGACGTCGTAATCAAGGATATTCACTCCGTCGTATGAGTTGCTGGAAGCAGGTAGCTGCGAAAGTCCGATGAAATAAAATAAAATCTTCTGAATTATTAAACACGCAATATTATATACCTACTCGCCCACGAGGACAGGTTGCAGGACTTTTTATACAACACGCCACTGATCACCAGGTGCACAGTTGTTGCCTGTATTAGTCGATTGTGGAAGACGATATACATATGTATAATAATATCATATTCCCAGCTACGTGGGGTCCCATTCGTCCTTGTCGACCCCCAGGGGCCCCAACAATTAGAAAGGGAAAAAATAAAGAGCGAAAAATCTTTCTCAGATTTTTTTTTTTTTTTTTTTGTCGGGAAAAAAATCTTCGCTGATTTAATAAACGGTACAAATTTCACCGAAAATTTTATACCGTTGGACCGTTTTGTTATAGGTTTTTTGGTCTCAGGCGCGGCTTAAATTGAGTTGCGTCGTGGAATATAATGTAACGAAAAGCCGTGTAAACTTGTTTGATAAACGATAAATGTAATTTAATTTGATGGAAATCGTTCACCTTGTTACAGCGTGATAATTTCCGATTCTGCCTCCGCTAATTTTCTTTTTTCTATTACAGGTAAGAACCAGTTTACGTGACACTTTCTGTCGTGATATGGTACGACTGCGGCGTAATAACCACTCCCGATGGAAAATTAGTAAGTAATAAATATCGCGTTGATATAATGTACGCAATCTTCAAGCTCCCGTACACAGGAGAGACAAGATGAAAAAAAAAAGGGGAAAAAGATGAAGAAAAACTCAGCACTATCTCGTACACATCTCTCCCGTACCACCTGCAGCCTACGTATAGAAACGCCTTTTCTAGCATTTTTCTCACCCCGAGGTCTCCGCGCAAAACTTCATTGTTATCAATGGCTCTTAATTCAGATCTAACTTAGCAGCTTTACAACGTGTAATGAATATATTGCTGCCTACCTTCGGAGTGCTAAACTACGTTAACAATCTATAACCTGTACATAGCTTTTAGCAAAGAAAACACATGGATACATGCTGACACTTTACCTGTGATAGTAAACCAGGTACGGCTCACTGCCGGTAAATGCACTTTACACAGGTTGAGTTCGAGGCGCGTGTGGGAGGTAGGAGTGAAGAAGTGGTTGAGAAAGATGAGAATAAAGAGATGGAGGAAGAGACAGAGAGAAAGTGCGGGGAGGTGCAGTAGAATGCAGCAGCGCGGCAGACACAACGAAGCAGAGAGACGAAAATACGCCTCGCTCGTCAAGGATTGAATGCGATTGATGAATGGTCTCGGTAAATTACTTGTCAGAATTGCAACGGGGTATTTTTCTATCATGTAATTACTGATGGTCTCCTCGCGGGGGGCGCTATCGCGAATCGTTCCTCCGAAGATCTCTCATTCTTCTTCGTCTCTCTCTCTCTTGTTTTTTCTTCCCAAACACATCTGCTGCTCCTCCGTTGTACGGAGAGAAAAAAGAAAAGAAAAGAAAAGCAAAAAGAAACAAGAAAATAAATCCAAAATCATCTCCATATTCCGCGGAGTTCACAGAGCAAAACTCCTTCGGCTATATACGTTAAATTATTTAAAAGTTAAAGGCAAAGGTCGCGAGGTGTCGAGAAGCCTGAGAGTGGTTCGATATATAAACGATATCGAGTTTATGTCTGAGCCGCGTCAATTCGACGCCTCCACTTCGTCTCGCTTCGTATATACAAGTATAGTTCCGATACGGGTGTTCGATTGGTTTAAAGGTTTTAGTGCACCGAACGACGTAGAATGAAATTATCGCACGGTGACAAAACGCTCTCAACATTATGCGAGACCTTCTTCTTCGTGCACAAGGATTTTAAACTCGCGGATGGATTCACGATCCGGTTGAACAAATGTGAGAATATACATCGTTCATCACCTCCTCGTATCGAGCTGAGGATACTTGTCCTTAATTTTTGATCATGAAATATTTTTAGCCGAGCAAAAATATTATTACATAGTATAGGTACAGATACAGGTAACCTGCGAAGACAAAAGTCGGACATCCGTTTCTACCTGTATCTATGTATAGACGATATTCCCTGTGAGTTATAACGTAAAACGCGTCCTACCTGCGGGTATAGAAAAGCGACTGCAGCAGCAGCTCGTACGGGGTTTGTTTTCGCGTTCGTTTTTCATCTTGGTACCGGCGCAGCACCGCCTCTTATCCTTATTTAGCTACACCAGTTCTTCGGGGTAAAACTCTCACTCACTTCAGTCAAACAACAACATCTCCGCGCCGCATGGAAGCGCTCCGTTAATTGTTATACTAAAAAGGAATGTATATATGAGTTTAAACCGCAGTTTACATTTGCATAATCGCGGGGGTGTAAGAATTATTTACTCCGGAGAGGCGGGATCCGACTGTATCATAGACGCGTTTTCTAGTACCGCTGCTTCTGGTCCAACCTTGCAACGAATCAATTCACGGAGCGAAAGCGTGTCTTAATTGCCGCGCAACATCTAATTGGTAATTAAGCTTATGGTTATCAAGAGGCAGCGTTTCAAATTTACCGGTTAATGTCTCGTTACACGGGTTACGTCACTGTCCATCCTCCGCAGCCTGTAGGACCTTACCGTGAACGTCAGATTTTGCGTGAAGAAAAAAATAATTTTGGAAAATAAATTCGAGAGTAAAATCTGCGAGGCGATTCGAGTTAGAAAATAAACAAATTGCACAACGCAACGACGATCAGGTGCAACCCAGTGACTCTTTATTGGATGTGATACGACCGCAAATGATACGGAGATTGCACAAATGAAAGCGTAAATACACGAGACATGTAGGTACACGAGAATCAGGTTATACCAGGATTCGTATTAAGATCATCGGTTTTCTTGTATTTTATATCGGCTACAAAAAAGAAAAGATGGTGATGAAAAACGAAAACTTAGAGAATGTGATTTTTTAATTTTGTGTAAAATACGCTCTTCTGTTTTCTCTGTCTCTCTCGCTCTCTCGCATGTCCCGACTCAATTTCATCCGCAATCAGAGCTTTTGGATCGGGTCGGATCTCTGAAGGCCACAAAATTCATCGTTTCTCCGAAATACGGGAATGCCGGCGTTGAGGTAAGATGGTAATTCGTGGGCTCTTCTTCTCCTCTTCTTCTTCTATTTCTTCCACTTGATCTTCTTCTTTCCCCTCCATCTTTCTAAGGAGCAGACGTGGAATGAAACCGGCTCCGTGGTGCTTCCGTTCTTCACTGATCACCTTTTCCTCAGACTGCATCTCGAGAGAGCTGCGCGTTGCTTCCACCGCCGCTGCGACTGAGTATAAAAGACTTTCGTGCGCCCCGGGGCTCACGGCCGTGTGCGTGATCCAAATTGTTCAATTCAGATGACACCGGAGTGTCGGACTCCCGGCGAGCCGAATATTGCAGCTACGCTGTACACTTTACGTCGCATGAAAATTGCACCGTAGCATATAACTTTTTATCCTTCTCATACACGTACCTATATATCTGGGGTGCTTCTGAGAAAACAAAGAAAATCGGTGGAATTAGAACATGGGAGAATGGTAATTCAGACCGGCTGAATCATGAAAAATTCACGTTCTTCGTGTTCATTCATATATTTTTACTAATCAGTGTTTATCTGTATTCATATGAACTGCACCGATTCTCTGGAATTCCTTATCCAAGTGTGTCTACATTCTGAAACAACTCGCGGCGCTGTACGTGGAGGAATAATGTAATCGTTCTTATACGCGTAACTTTTAGCACCCCGCGCGCAAATGTAGTCCTTACTCGTTGGAGTGAAGCGGCTGCGGTTAATTGCACTTTGTGGCGATTCTGTATAGTATATGGTGTATAAAAAGGAACAAGGATCTGAGGCGTGAAACTTCGAGAGCGATTTGCAGGTGCAGCAGCGAGCAGCCAGCAGCATCGGCATCATCTCCCGCTTGGTCTCGTTAACTTCTGATGTGATTAAAGAACACGTATGAATTACGTATTATATGTGACGTCACGCGGCGATGAATCGCGGTACAGATTCGATGGAACAATTGAACCGAACGAAATCCGATGCAGATATAATAATTCAAGATCGAATAATATACCGCAAGTGGGGGGCCCTAATATCCGTGTCATTTCCGGTGCAGAAAGAAATAAGCGAGAACCTATCAGCGCACACGCTGCGATCGGCCGTAATATACGACGGATCGTGTTGCGCCGTGCTACAGCTAATGTAATGTTCGAGTCTCATTCGTATTATAACCCCATATTCACGATATCATTCCTAATTATTATACCCGCCGCGCTACCTGTCACTCGTTGCATCTCGCCAATCGTATTTACATAATTAGTTATAAGGTAATTAATTTATTCCATAACCTACACCGCGCCGCCGCCGCCGCGGCTGTAATCGTCGTTGCACTTGGGGTATATATTATATCGGATTGGAAAAAACGCAACGATAGACGACCGCACGATTCTACTATAGACTTGACTCGACTTTACTCAACTCGATTCAACTTATTCCTTGTCTTATGGTTAAAACTCACGTCGAGCGGCGAGCCCTCGCCCTCTTCCTCCCTCGTCCCACCGTCAGCACTACTACTCGCCGCATATACGTAAGCTAAGGGATAAAATATTAATGCGGAGGATTGAATTATGGGCAAGAAATTAAGATCCGTGGTTCGAACGCACGCTGACAAGGCGTACATTTACCTCGCGCTGTGGAAAGCTCAGTTCCAACATAATATTCATGCGGTTTATCATTAATGTGTGCGCGCGCGCGGTATCCGTGATGCACACGAACGCCCCGAGCCCACTGCATTATTATATGTATACACATGGTATGTACGGTATGATACACGAATATATACGTATAATACTCACATATTCTAGCACGCGAACAAACTCAAGTGATCACCTGTAGTGCGCACCTCATATTATATCGCTCGTGCAGGGGACCGTGCCTGCAGAAAATACCAACGAGCGAGTTGGTGCCCCGCTTTCGAATACCGGGACAGTAAATTTTTATGATAAATCAATTTGCGAATATTTCGATGAAAACACCGCCGTCGAAAGCTGGTGATCATCGCACCAAACTCTGCACACCACCGATTATTCTTCGACTCGTGACCCGCACGCTCGTAAATTTACATTAGATATACATCCGAGCTCAGGCGAAGCCATTTCCCATATTGAACGCGCGATAAACGTCATTAAAACAATTGGCAGAAATAAGAAAAAAACAAAAAACACAGGGTAATGCTACAAATTTCTTGAATAAACAGTGGAGATTGTTGTGCGGAAATTTTTTAGCTGATGGTCGGTGTAGCATTTGAATGTATATTCCCAGGGCCATAAAGAATCCTAAACAACCTTTCGGTTGTGTGGCCTTGGAGAGGATTCGGGCCGTGTTACGGGGGTAAACAAAATTCGTGGCATGGTCGGTATTAATTTATGCAGTGCAACAATGTTTTTGGGAGCCAGTCGGGGGGCCCCTGGAGGGTCGGGCAACCGGGATACTTGGCTCCCTTCGACGCCGATACGACCGAGGACTCGAGGCTGCGATTTTATATACCGCGCGGTCTTATACGAAGCCTTAAGGGGCCTTGGGGGTAAAGGATCCCTCTACTGCCCGTGGGGCCGTGTTCGTCCATGTTGGAAGTCAACGATAATTCAGCCAAGAACGCCGCCAACACTACGACTTAAGGTTGGCTGAAAATTATTTTTAATTTGCAATCCTCGACTTCCTTTCTCCTGATATATACTCACCGGTTCACCGCTGTTGAAAATATAGGTACAACATGGATTGAAAATCCATTCAAGTGTGCGAATACTTCTCTCTGTTTTTGACTTTATACATACAATAATGTACACGCTGCACGGTAGAAATTCGCGAGAGTAATGCCCGTATGAGATCGTTAAAAATTATGGGAATTCAAAGAGGAATTTTAGAATCACAGAATTTTTTGAGAGTCGTCGGTGTGCATAAATCCGTTGCCTCGGTGATTCGAATGTGTATTATATGGTTGCAACTTCTTTTTGGTACTGAGTTTTTTTCTGTTTTTTTTTGTTCAACTTTTATTTTAGTTTCGTTTTATATTTCTATACTCTCTGATTTGTTGCCCGGTTTATTTGTCACGGGGCATTGCGTCCACCGTGCGAGGCGCGGTATATAAGGATTCAAACGTGAATATTTCACAACTCTTAATTTGTCAACACATATCAGAAATCGGGTTTTGTTCCCAACCGGATTCCATCTCAATCTTCGTCTGTCAACAAAACCACGTTTGGTATGTCGCCGACGGTGGTTCTCAACTTGCGGTTCTTACGGTTACATTCATCGATCGACGATTGGCTCGATCGCGACTTCCCACCACCACAACCGCCACCGCCTTCTTCTTCTTCTTGGTGCCCATCAGGTGCGCCAAACGACCGGCAAAAGGACTACTTACACTTGTAAGTGAATGGTTATTCATTATTCATGTGTGTTTCTCGTGTCGTACCTGCATGCGTGCCCCTTGGTTTGTTGAACGTTATACCCATGTAATATGGAGGTATGGATATATACGTACAGGCATCTTACGGGTTACACGTGTGTACGTGCGTTACGACTGTGAGAGTTCTGGAGTTCTATGAAAGGAAAAAGTAGTAAGATTAAAATCTCGATCGGTTGGTGACCGTTGAGTAATAGAGTAGGTAACTCTTTGAGTTTGAATGACATCCAAATCGGGTGATTGGCACCTACCCAATTAGATGTGAAAATCAATTTAATTGATCGTCCGCTACTAGTTACCGGCTAATTGGCCAATTGCGAAATATTCTGGGATCCCAGGCCTTGACCGTCGCGGAGTTGGACAGCTCGGGACCCTGCTGCAGAAAGGAATTCGCGTGCACCACCGCAAGTTAAAAGCAGCAAAAGCCACGAACGCAAACTTCACCTGCAGCATTTTCTGCAGGTTAAATGTAGGTATACGCTTACATATGTGTCCCGCGGTACATATCTACGTATAAACGAGATACCGATTTTGCAAATTCTTCAAGGACAAATTCCGCCACTTGATGGAATTTTATTGAATTTGCCACGGGGCAAATTCTGTACCCTCTGCTCCCATGGATTACGGAAAATTAACAACGACCCATAGGACTCGCATACTTGCGATTCCACGAACACCGAGAATTCTTAACGCGCCGATTATAAAGGAGAGGCGAAACACCCGTAGATCAGAATCCGAAACCCCGGCAAAATTCATCTTCGCGCGAAATAAAATCACTCGTAGCAATATTTCTTCAAAACTGTGCCGGCTTTCGCGACGCATATCGGATCGAATTTTTTACAAGAGATCTGCAGAGATCTCGAGATCACAATCGGATAACTGGACGCGTCGTCACCGAGATCCGTTCGGACCATTAGATCGTCATAACGTAGTGCTCGTGTGATGTCGAGGAGCACCCAGCGAAGAGAAGGCGTCGTGTGAGGTCCGCTCGAACGTCGACGCCGGCGTCCCCGGGTCTCTCGATCTGCCCGTCGCCGCCGTGGTCGTTCTACGGAATCGCGTCTATCCCTGGTATATAGACGAACGTCCACCGGTCGGTATTGCTTCGGCATTGGATCGTGCATCTATTAACAGGCCATTCAATTAAAATCTGAATGATAAAGGAGCATTGTATCTACACTCTCGTGCGTATATCTTATTTTGATAATTCCAAAGAAATACAACGTATAATGAATTGACACGCACCGCGCGCGGCTGCCTCTAGCGACCGCGATAATCGCACTCGAATACACCTACCTATACACTCTTCTGTCTACTTTAAATTCTATACACGCCCTAGAAATTCGGGGCAGAAATCTAATCGAGCTCGAGGGGTCGAGTTTAGCTGAGATATGCTTTCCCTATTTATAATTCTTTCATTCTTACCCGCAGGTCCTTCCTTCCTTTAATCCTTCGTCGATGTAGGATATTTTGTCCGATAATCTTCGTTTTAATTTCTCCCTTATTTTCCCTCGGAAAGAATCGAATCCGTGCGCGGTGGTAGTATAACATAACCACACAAGGTTCTCGCTTTATTTCGAGATGAAACAGCTCCCCATTCTCAATGTTGAATATGATATATGCTTATTGAATTTGTAAGTAAACGGCTCTCGGAACTGAGTCAGTCTGGTTTCGTGTTAGTTTGCTAGATGTACGTGTGTATTTAATGTACGTATAGATGTCTACACATGTAGAAATAGTCGTTGACTCCGTGGTGACGTGAGGAGAGGCTGGAAGTATGGAGGCGAGCAGCAGCAGCAGCTTCGCTTTGGATAGCTTGGTAGCAGTGGTGGCAAACCATGCATAATTAGGAGGAATTCAACGGGGATTACCCTTCTATGGATCCCATCCAGTCATCCCGACTCCTCTTTGTGGAGCAACTAATTTATTTAATCATTGCACCGCGCCGGCGAACGCATGCGGCTTCTTTGCCGCCCAAGGCCCGGCTTGTTTAATCGTCCAACAACCAAAGATCCAAAGCCTCGGAGGTAAAGCTGCTGGTAGGTACTACACGGGGGAAACCAGGCCGCGATATACACCGACAAGTTACTAAGCATCTCGCTTTATTTATTTCTTAGAGGTACCAGAAATCCCCCCATAAAACACTCAAACATCCGCAGCTTATAAAACTCCAACGGAAAATTTAGCGATCCTCGATCCTTTTTTTCTTTCGCTCAACGAAGAAAAATTAATATACAAATTTCGTACGAGTTTCCTAAGAAGAATGCGAAGAGTGATTGTCTTCTGAAAATAATTATCAAAATTTGACTAATTGTTTAACGAGAAGTCATTCTTGTCAACGATGTACTGATATATTTCCACGTGACTGGTATGCTGATCATGATCAACGAATGTCTTCGAGTAAATCGCATTCCCCCCTTCCACCCCCTTATGTATGAAAAGATGAAGTCGGCGTACTTACGGGTATTTAGGGTTTCGTGCTTTAGGGATAAAATTAGTTAGAGCCGTTTAATTCTTTGTGGTTTCGTTTCTCCTTATTATTATTCGTCCGACATTCTATGATTCTCTTCTTTCTGCAGTCCCTATATCATCGGCTCGTTCGAATTGATCAACGGCGATTGATCGAATTCGTAGCGAGAACAGGCCGAACTTCATTTTATTAACACGTAGAGGAACGCGCGACCGAGTTGCCGATAGAAGTCGCGATAATCTGTGGGAGGCCTGGCGTATCTGGCGTATCTACTAATTAATTTATACAGCCTTCTTCTCTTCCTTTGGCTCTCTGTCCCCTCGCGCCTCGTTTCAACGGCTCCTTCCTCTCTGTTTCTTTCATTCTTTATTATCTTTCTCTTCGATGGTGTATAGGTATATAACAGCTGCCTTTTTTTTTTTGTTTTTGTTTTCTTTTTCTTCTGTTTTTACTTTCATACCTCACGTCCGACGCGGCTGGCGCACCGCTATCAAAATAATTCGACACCGGTGTCTATCCCGAGACATCCAGATCCCCGCTGCCGCCGCTGCCTCCGCTGCTGCTGCCTGTGAACGCGTGCAATCGAATATTATATATTATGTGTTCTTACCGAGTCTTTAAAATCAAACCGTTCATCGAAAGACAGATGTATATACGTGATATATATATCTTCGAAATAATTCGATCTACCTGCAGGTAAATAATAAGTGTTGAACGCGCGGTCGGATATACGTGTATATTGTATACATACATGTACAGAGTGTATGTAGGGATATAGATTACACGCGAAGCAAATGGTTTAGTACTGACAAAACGAGCGTTAATGTTATTTATTCGATAATTAAATATGCCCGTTGGCAATCGCGTACATTCAGAGCACGCCGCGGGGTACCATAAAACATGTTTAATGTCTTTCCAATTCAAATTCGACCCTTAATAGCTCCCCCTACACTCCCGCAGGTTTTAACCTCGCGCCGAGCTTTACCGGTCTCTAAAGTATGAAATCAGTTTCGCACCTGAAGTGAACCCTCAGGAATTTCGATATCGCTTTATCGCACATTATTCACCATTTAATTTGCTTTCTCGATCGGGGAGATGAAAAATTTTGTTTGATCGAGAAAAAATGAAGGATAGAAAATCGACGTGACCCGAGACCCGTGACGTGTTTGGAAAGTAAAAATCCGTTTAGGTCGAGAAGGAGCTCTGAGAGGCGCATCGCTGACTCGTACGTATACCGATCGAAGTTCTGAGGAATATTCGAGAGATGAAACTAGAGACTATACAGCATCCCGCGCCTCCTTTTGATATCGCCACTTCCTGGAACGGCGTACTTACACGCGAGAGCAACTAAGGAATCAGAAGAGTTAGACAATTATTAAGAGAAACGGTGAGAGCTCCTGCGCCCCAATCATCGGAGATGGACAATATACTTTTTATTCATTCCAAGAAGCTCCTGCACCTGAAGCGACGGCCACGTTTCACACGACCTCATCTTACCTATACCTTAATTCCGAACCATCCGGTCTCATCGTCACGCAACCCACACTAAAATCTGCCGAACTAGTTTTTATTTTATCATTTTCTAAAGTTTTGCTTAGAGTTTAGCCGCCATTATTGTTACGCCGATTAACATTCGAGTACTTAAAACTCCTCGCGACATATTAATTATGAAGGGATATTACAACACGAGGGACGATAAATTGCATCCGATTTAACTGCGCGTATATTGCAGAATCGGTATAGAAATGTTATAAATACGTACTTGGTAGTCGAGCTTAATCTGAGTGACTTAATTATCGACCAATCACCGTTAATTAATATACATGTGTAACAGAAAAAGTTTATACATACAACAGCTTGACCGATGGCATTCTGTAACAACTATCATGTTCTTTTGAAGAGGGCAAGCAGCCTTTTACCTTCGCTCGTTGGTACCGTTAAAATGTGGATTATTTCGCGTTGATTGAATCTCTGGGTTCCTAGAAGAGAAGGACTCTCGACCATCCAATCTCTGCAGCTTTTCAATCCATCCACGCTCTTCACTCTTCGCTCGCTTGACTCTCTGGTCGCGATGTCACGCCCGTTCAGATCCTAGTCACGGGTTCTGATTCTGTCCCGTTTCTTCTTATTCTTCCGTTCTCCATCCTCGTTCAAGCAAACAGATTTCTATCAATTGGGTTATCCGTCATTCACTTTACTTCCGATTTTTTGTCATATTACTCACCGCCCCGAAGATAAAAAACAGCAATGTTTCCGAAAGATTATCTGCATTGGCTACCGATTCCTTTTTTTTTTTCTCTGGCACAACTTGCCTTGGAAACTTTGTATGCGAGTCGTTGCATTCGACTATAATATGTATCCGGTGTAAAAGTTGAGACGAAAAGTTTAGCGGTAGTTTTTGAGGGTTGGAAGAGAAGTGGGGATGTGGCGAGATCGGACGTTGGATACTTTTAGCCAGAAACTCATCGGCTCTATTCAATTGATCTTGAGAGCTGGAATGTATTGTTTTTGCGGTCCGTCTTTGTGGCTGTTTATTTTTAAACACAGTGAAAAAGATTCGTTCCGGCACTTTCGGATTTAGATACTCGGACCGACGGTCCATAACATCCTCTGAAAGAGCCGACGTAGAGATTGTTCCACGTATATATAATACCAACGTATACATTTTGAGATATATCGTGCAATGGTTTGTATAAACTACGTACAAAGTTTCCAGCCGGGACATCGAAGTCTACGAAGACAACCGGATTTCAAACCTCTATGGGGGAAGTGAAAAAAAATGGCACTTGCGTTTTACCTGGTATATAATGCACCGTGTGTTCCAGATACTCGATTAATAACTCGATCATGATCTCATCCGCTGTTTCGAGTCTTTATTCAGCATTTAACCGATCGTTGAAGTTCTGATATTAGAGTAAAAAGCGGAAAGTGTATTTCCAGAAAACATATCAAGTTCACTTACCGATGAACGCGTAGATGGCAATCCCGGAGTAACAACTTCCATACCACGATCAATCCTCCGGGAAGTTGTTATATATGTAGAGAAAATTCAATCCAGACTAGGAATGCCGGAGGATGTAGTATTCGAGGAGTATATTGGATGAGGGACACTGGTTTCAATAAGGCAAGAACACGGCTCTGTAAACCGCAAGTCATGTTGGTTCATTACGTCGCCTCACGCGAGAGTGAGACGGGATCGGACTGCTCCGAGAAAAGACACGCCGTTACCACAATTCCCGTGTAAACAGAACTCTTGTACTCAAGATGAAACGTCGTAAAACTATGGATGAAATTATAGAACAAGAATTCGCAGTGATTTATGCGGAGAACGAGAACCCGAAAAATTCTTCCGATTCGTCGGACCCCCAGAGTCGAAAAGTCGGACAATCGAGCGCGAGCGCCGTGCAATTAGGAACTTCTCTCCGATGGAATTAAGGAGTTAGAAAATTGAGTTTGTACCTCGGTCTAGGTACAACATCGCGTACGTGTAGAAGCGATTCCTTGGTAAAGTTAGAACCGGTGGCTCCTAGCGGTTATTGCACGGCTAATTGGAATTTAGTGATCATAAGTTGGCGAGGCACAACCTACGGCGGTGAGGAGATCCTACTTATATTTCTCGTCGGTTGGTTCGCCGGCGGTTAGCAGCAAGTTGATATTACCTTCTGCCGTTGGTACTTTGGTATTACTTTCTTACGTAGATATAGTTGCGGCATATAGCTAGTTCGATATTACGCTTAGTTAATTCTTTCTCTCTCACATTCGTTCAACTCCGTGATGTTATACCCGCATAACGCGTGCGTGTATCGAGTTAATACATCGAGGAGGGTAGATTTACGGCTAATTTGGTACCGCCTACTTCAGAGTTCCAATATATCGGACATCTCCGGTTACGTCTCGACTAAAAATACGGCGTACATGGAATATTAATACCGAAGAACGTAATTCTCTTTTCTACAATATATACGCACGGGCGTAACACTTAGCCAAGTTAAAACCATCCTCCTTACTGACTGCAGTACAGCCGACCAGACGCGCGAACAGTCACGCGGGGTTCAAACTTCGAAACTTACCGTATACGTAATACGAGTCAAGGAAATGAAACACTCCGAATCTTCGACTCGTTTGACGCATCTAACTCGCGTGGGTCTCAATTTGCAGAAATCGTGCCCCAAAATGGACAAAAGAGAGAAATTGCTTCCACGGTCAGGCTGAAATTATATACAATTAAATCTGTGTCAATTTCTGCGAATGGGCGCAGACGTATGAGAAGACATCGGCGCGATGACTTTCAAACGTCCTAGAAAAATATAATAGCTGCTAAAGTCTCACGCACGTATAAAGTACGTAGGCAGCAGTTGCCGTTGACCGAAATCCGCTGGTATTGAGTAGAAAAGAAAAAGATGGTAATCGCCGAGTGCATCGTGTGCAGAACGCGTGAAAGGCTGAATAAGTGGGAAACCTTGACAGGAAAATCTTCACTTTCGCCGCACCCACCTGAGCCGTAACTCGCGCATCGATTTGCGTACAGGTGTGTGAAGGTATGAAGTTTTTTTTTTTTGTCGGGTTGATTATTTGTGCAGCAATACCGGCAGTAGGGTGTGATGCTTATCGCGGATCGGTTATATTAGACGCTCGATTGGAGTTTGTTATGTTGCAACGCACGTCCACGTGACACCAGCTTATACCTTATACAATATCCACAGTGCGATTACACGTTAACATAGACTCATGTTAGTCACTTACCTACTGCAACTTCAACTTGAAGTGCGCGGCATTTCACGTAACACGAAACGCTCAAACGATTTAACTTCGATAGTGGTTAGAACTATAATGTTTAAAGCGTTAGCAGGTGTTGTAACAAATTACATTTCGATTCGAAAGGGTGCGCGCGTGTTATTACGTGCGAAACCTTATTGCAAAGAAGATGCGCGATGGTGAAGATTCGAAATTTGTACATTCATTTCATGCACCCGGATCGTACGCTACGCAATCTCGACCTACACCTACCACCTACACTTGCAAATATCCTGTATAGTAATACCGACTCTGTAAAGTGAGGATTCCACGCAATTTGTGAAAAGTAACATCCAATCGTAATAACTTCCTTGAAATTACCAGCAAACCACTTCGCGTACATACGTAACCCGAATAGGACGTTGGAACGAGCCAATGAATATCTAGAACTTTACCTCGACCTCGAACAACCTCTGTAATAATAAGACGAGTTTACCGATCGTAAATGTAGCACCGACCCCCTGCAGGTTCAACATTATCACCATGAATTCCACCGCTAATACCAACGTTTCCAACCAACTAAACGATCCGTAGAAAATACATCACGTCTATACAAGGCGATCCGCTCGCTATTCCTTCGTCGCACTAAAGTTTTTAGTGAAATTTTTTTTTCGTCAACAGTTTTATTATTTCTTTGGAGCGTATAATAATGAATAATCCGGGTATCCGGGAAGAATAGCGGTAGGTAGGATACAAGTATAATAATATATGTACAAGGGTGTACGTGTTAACGGGCTGAAAAATTAATACGCAGTCATTGGGTACTGTACGAGATCTCGTCTACTATACGGGATAGATTAGCCGATACAGGGTATTATAGCTGGAACCTAGAGAGCAGCCGGTTTTTAGTCTACGACGATCATCTCCGTTCCGATTTTATCTCAGTTAAGGTGCACTGCAGCATGCAGACGTTTGGTAGACGCGCCCATGGACCGAACTAAGGCAACTCCTATAACTGGTGCGTTGAGTTAGAAGGTGCCGGCGGGGCGTTATTCCATATTTCAAAAGAAATCCTCCTCTACCGTGTCGCTGAGAAAACTAGAGCCGGAATTTTCGTTCGGAGTTTAAAAAAAAGGAAGAGCCAAGGATGTCACCTTACGCGCCCAGCGGGCCTCACCTCCAAAAAAAAAAAACTCATACACCGAAAAGATTTACATGCTCTGCACCTCGAAGTGCAGCCCTTTTTGTGTTTCACCTAACGCCAAACTACCAACACCGATACCTCGCTTCCACTCCATGAAATATGCATTCGACGATTCGAACGTATCCGGTGTATAACCTGTATAACTTTTCAAGGTCACGTCAATAGAAGACCCGTAAGACCTTCCATACTCAATTTCAATACAGCCCATGTCATAATTTCCTTAGAGGTTAAAATTTTTCCCTCCAGCGACGTACGCAGCGGTGAAAACTTTGTTAGAACTTCTGACGAGCGACATTATATGGCTCCGGGTTCTGGTCCACACGCGGTCAAATTTATAATAGTGGCGTTAGTTGTGCAGCGTCCTCCTCAGTCGTCGTCCTCTTATCTCTCTTCGGGCGTCGTTATGACATGACGGATCGGTACATTAGCGCGCTGATTAGTCGAGGCGTTCTTCTCCGCAGCGTTAGCGCGATGCACAGTGTAAATTCGAATACCTGCAGGACTGCTGCCGTTGCTGCTGCAGTGGGAAGCGCCCGTTGGTCAGTTGACCGCTGCTCAAGTGGGCAGTAAATATGTGCGGTGGGGTACCAAGGCCCAAACCCTGACCAATAAAAAAAAAAGATACTCTTCGGGCAAGTAGGTACAACGAACAACGACTTAATTAACGACAGATGAGTCCCGCTGCTGCCGTCAACCGTTGCCCTCTTCGCCCCTGCTACCTCGGTTATACCCGAAGGGTTAGGAGCGCCGGAGATCGCTGAAAAATAAATCTATGTAGACCGTGAAAAACAGAGTCCCTGATAATTTCAATCACATCGATGAGCACTTCGTACGACGTAAACTCGTAGTTTCGTTGCCCATCGGAGCATGCGAGCAATAAAATGCTGCCAGGTTAGAATCTGCGGTTCTTCGGCTTCGCGTTTGATAAATCTGCAATGACTCGTAATGCTCCTTTTTTCCATATTATGCCCTGTGGTAAGGTTTACTCGATCGGAGGTGGTGCGTGTAGAGATACGTGGGAGGATACCGATGCATATAATACCACCTGCACTTACATATAATATCGAGTGCACGACAGAAGGTGCGGCGATGTAGGATATGTAAACCCATATACCGCGCGGGATAGATATATACGATCGTCAAAAGCACGAGGAACAAGTACCGTGTGCAGAAATTTCGATTCAAAATCAATTTGCCCGGTCCGCAGAGTATGGCGGTTGTCCGGTATACATGAGCTAAAAGATAAGTGCGACAAGCGCGTCGCTGCCTCGGGAAATAAAAGTTGGCTTCGCATAATTCATCATCACGATGATATTAATGCGAGTGGCTAACAGTGGCCTGCCGCAGAAGCAGAAGCAGAAGCAGAAGCAAGGAGGACCCTGCAGAGGACGATTCTCGGTCCCTGCTCTTTCGCTCGCCGGGACGAGGATACGGCATACTCTTGGAGATGAGTAGCGATAGGAACCCCGGCCACTGCGCATGAATTTTATTGATGATGAAATACGCAATCGGCTCGATCTTGCGCTGGTTCTCAATTAAATATAAGTTATTAACGGTCAACAAATTCCACCAATTAAATAACTCCCGCAATTATACTACTTCAATACGAAAATTTTCTATACAACGCCAACCTTCGCACAGCTCTTTCCGATCTAATTTCATTCTTGTTATTCTGTTGCAGGTACGTTTTACCAATTATAACCCCGTTTCGAAAGACGTTGAAATAACTTCGGAACCGGTAAGTATAGACGCACGTTTCCCACCTTTAACAGAAAACAGAGAAAAAAAAAACAAAAAGGAAAACAGGGACATTTCGTGTACCACAGCACGGGGTCTCTTTGGGACGATGAATTTGTAAGCGATAAGCTGAAATCGACAATGAATTAGCGGTGCTATCGGGTACGTTAGTCAGTCTTATTTGCCGGGTAGTCGTCGTCTTGTAGATCCTGAAGCCGAACCACCTGGAGTTGAACTGGTAAAGTTTGAAAAAAAGGGGAAAAATAAATAAAGGGGAAATGGAAGGGGATAAGGATAGTACTCGAAATTAACACCGAGAATTTAACACCGAGATCTTTGCTTATCGGGACACCACCTTGTACAGTTGAAGAAGAAAGCTTCGGTAGTGCGCGGGACCAAAACCTACAGACGATGCCAATCTTCGGGTTGACGCGCCGCTTCTGCACCGCTGCTGCTGCTGCTGCTGCAAAAAGAAGCGGAGGGAGAACGCGATCCTGAGGAGGATCTCGGGATGCTTCCTTTAGCCAGAAGGACGCGGCGGAAGATCTGGGGTGCGAGTAACGAGGCGCGGTAGGGAATTCGGCACCGCACCCACCGCCACCTCTGAGAGGTCCGTGATGACGCTGATTCCAACTTCTGGACTGCAGGAGTTCGTGGCGTACCTTTATTTTCCCCGTTGAATCGCCAACTCCTGATAGAGAGAGAGGGGATCCACTCCGTGCCCCTTTTCTACAACTTTACAGACTGCCAACCGCACGGAATTAAAACACCCAGATGAACGATAGCGCGGAAAGGGGTCCTCAAGGGGACCGGCAAAGAAATATTGTCGATCGTCCGCAATATCTGCGTTTAGTCGCGACACGCGGAGACCACAAGTCTCGAGTCTTCGAGAAACCTGGAGACTTACAGGCGTGGCTTTTATGTATACATATATCTTATACACATGCATATACCTATATAAAACAGACCGTACGAATTGAGTCGCCCAACGTAGCCGCTGCTCCTGCTGCTGGTGCTCGAGAGATACCCCGACTCCTTACCAGCTGCCGAAGTAACTAATTATGCAGATAAAAACCCGAAAGAACTGCAGATTGGAAGACAGCGAGAGTCGTGGATTGGCTAAGCTTATCTTGAACCCTCCCTCACCCATTTTTGGAACCAACGCGTACCCGAGGTAAAAAAAATAAGAAAGAAAAAAAAAAAAAACAACATCATCGAATTGGAGACTCGATCAGATACGAATCGAAGTTGAAAAATGAGCGAAAATTTCAAATATCTTTCCAATGATCCTTCACACGGAATAAATTGGAGCGGTAGTCCGACAGGAGCACGTTTTCTATGTGTAGATATATGAATACATAGGTACGTATATGTACCACATACACGACGTATAGGTTTACGAGTCCGTAACGAGTCTGCGGCAGTTTCTCATTAGCGCGCTCCGACGCGGCGGTTTTTCTACTAACAAATTATAAATCGTTTTTATCGCTTTCAAAATTGCTAATCAACCGCCACCATCCGACCCCCCCTCCTCCCCCTCCTCTCCCCCCTCCCCCCGTTCACTCACGCGGTATCCTCTTCGGCTTATTATTTGCGCGTGAGATTTTGCGCACTCTCGCGACCTGTACAATTTAATATCAATTTTGGCGGGTCCCGGCCCCCTATAACCGACCACCCGAAAATCTCCTTTACGACCGCGTATGGCTTCCATAATATCTATACTCGGATTATTATTCGAGGAAACTCATTCAAAGTCCACGTCTATATTAATACCCCTTTAATATCCAGCGGGAATTTAGATATTACACGTTTAATGGATCTTTGCCAGTGAAAATGTTTAACAGTCACGATTATCGTGGGATAACTGGATGTGCCGGTGTGTATACATATATACCTGTAATATTTTTATATACCTACACGTATTATAAAAGTATATGTATGCAGTGTACCTGGGGTACGTATGCCTATAAAGATAATTAAAAGAGAATCTTAACCGCGCACTGTAACGCAGCGTGTACAGAGGTATGCGTGTATTCGTGCGCGAGGAACTAGCCTAGTATAATTACGTCAGTGGCATCATTAATTTTCTTATGCCTTCGTATCTTCAAAAGTTTTGACAACTGGACATGACGTGAAACAACACTCTTGACAGTTGTCAGAGTACCACCTGCACTACCTTTGGCGCGTCAGAATTTACCATCGACCAGCCAACCGATTCTTCTATCTCTCGAACATTATCCATAGCGTTACAAACGTACCTAATTGTATTTGAATTATACGTAAAGTCGGATAGTTTTCCAAGGCTTTTTCGTCTCGCTCTAATAATGTAGGTATAACTGGCGAACGGATCGCTGCTTATACACGTTACGGGTACACCGGGACAGTACAGCTATCGGGTTTCGCATGATCGCGGTCAATTTGTTGGAATTTTAATCATTCGTCAATCGGCGGCAATTATCCACAATTTTATCTACGATCTCTGAACTCCTGCTGTGGCACTGCTGCAGCCGCTGTTGCTGTTGCTCCGTGGTGTTCGCGATGGATAAAGGAAGGAAAGGAAGAAACTTTTACAGGGGAGAGGGAGGAAATTCTGCCGTCGTACGATCCGCGTGTGCTGCTGCTGCTGCTGCAGTCAACGCAGATTTGTATCGGTGACAACCTCACCCTGTACATCGAAACTCTGAAAGACATCACCGATGTCAGAGGGAAAAATAAGAGAATAAAGAGCTGTACGAGAAGTAGGTATACCAAAAGGAGTACGTGAACCTCGAAAAAGGACTTATGGCCTTCCTCGACCAACATCATAATTATTATATTATACTCGTGTACGTGGCACATTACAATGCGGCAGCGTACGTGATTCCTTCTTACCATTTCTATATAACATTAGAAAAGATTTGGACGCGTGTTGATTGATCGGTCCCAATATAATGAGGTCCGATAATGACCGACATGGGACAAGGCCCAACGAACGGAAAGCGATGGGTCCCATTGATAGCGGACGAACGGCCAATACCGGGATACACCACACAAGGCAACGTCGCGTCGCCTCCTTCGTTCCCTCCAACACCGTCATCTCGTAAGACTACATTCACGAACCAATTTCACACACGTCGAATCGCTCCGACACCCACACATTCAACGAGCAACTTGTATTATTTTATTTCACTCTTATTTCGATCTCTTTCTTTTTTTCTCGGTACATATCAGCTCGATAGCTGCGCGATTATGGCCGATCATTGAAAAAAATTCGGAGATTCGGTGATCGGTAAGATCATTCGCGAATAGAGCGTGGATGATGGTGATAATTCCGATGATGTACAATATACCTAGGATCGGGCGAAAATCCATGTTAAAACGGGGCGGATATCGACGCCCTGCGAAGAAGAGTGGGGTGATCGGTCGAAGATCGGCACAGGGGAGCAACCAGCCGCGTGCCGTGACGAGGACGTACGTACGTAGGGAGATTGGTCGACAGGATGATGTTGTCGAGGTAATGTCGTCCCTATCTCGACACGAGAGGGCACTTACCCGCCGATAACTACTCCACCAACCTTGTCCATCCGCGCGTAGGACCTTGAGAAACGAGCATTCCTGGATTTTGTGTGCGCTCCGTAATGGAGCAGCACTGCGTACCGGTAGTAGGATATCGATATACGGGCGTTCGTGGTTGAACGAAGAAATTGGAAGCGAACGAGTATCGCGCGCGGTTGAGTATAAAACAGCAGCTGTCCCTCGCTAGGTCTTGGTAATGAGATGAAAATTATCCCACCCCAAAGTAGTCTTTATGTAAATCACGCGGAATATGCTTCAGGCTTCCTTCTACTCCTCGCTATACGATCTAACCAAAATATAATTCTATACTTCGCGAACAACTGTTTAGGAAACTCGGACTAATCGTCGTTCAAGGTTGAAAGATTATCGGTATACCTCTTAACTTTTAGCCTTCAAAATTTTGGAGATAAAATTTATTTCTCTGTTAGCTGTTCTCACGAACAACGTATGACGAACACAAATCAATTTACCCAGTGAGATTAGGACGGTACAGAAGTCTTATTTTTCACCTGTTTTATCACGTTTCCCTCGCATAATCACCCCGTACATGGAAACCATTAGGTAATCAGGTGAATTCGACGGTAAAAAAATATTATGACCTAATTACCGCTCTTGTATCTTACATTCATTTTTATACCGATTCAAGCGTTAAACTGAATAAAACACCTATACAGGTTATATTCGAATTTTACCAAGATATTTTGGGGGCCCAAAAGCTCTTTCGATAAGCTCTAAGTCGGCATCTTCGGAATGCGTTTAATAACCTGCGACTAACGTTGATAATGTATTTTCACACTCACCGGTCGGGTATTATAGTTCCTGATATATCGTTTGTAAATCAAACTGAAAATTATACTCTCTACATTTTTTTCTCTTCCTGCGCACACACGATTTCTTTCGAAAAAAGACGCCTGTGGCAAGATCATCGAACCGCATGGGGGAGGGGGAGGGTGGCGTGAGCAAAAATTAAGAAATGCTGCATTTCCAACCCAGCTACACAGGTGAGCTGGACGCGAGGAGTCAATCGTTAAATAGAAAAAAAGGGTCAAAACTCTGAGCTCTTTATGCCCGGATATATTAAGATGTAAGTTTTCGAGGACTAATAGCGACATTAGTCATCTCGCTCGCGCCACCGATAAACAAATGGACGCATCAATAACGAACGAGTTATTTCCGAGGGAACGTGCGGGCGGCGGCAGCGAGCGATGAAGTGCCCATTCCGCTGTAGGGCCCAACGAATATTGCCCGAGTCCCGTAGGATTTCCAGCATCGGGAAGCAAGGACGAGAGGATTATCGTTGTTTCTGTTTATCTTATTTTTAGTCATTTCCGCCGACGTACGAGTGTAACGTGATAATTCCGAGAATCGGATTAACCGGTGGTGCAAAGAGCCGCCCGGTGATATTCTCCGTATAAATAATAATTAAAACTTGTTAATTCCTCCATACGTGGTCGCGCGATAGAAGCAGAGTACTTTCGAAAATGATGGCTTGTTAATTACCCATAAATTGCAATTATATTACCGCAGTCTTGAGGAAGAAAAAGACGACGAAGAAGGAGAAGCAGCAAAGGAGGAGGTGCAAAGCCAGCACTTCTGCATCGGCAAGGCGAGTCATTACATCCAATCAATGATTCGGGCCCCGAGAGTTGAATTTAGTATTTAATTACGTGAAAGTCCGCAGTCAGCCGGCCGTACGCACCGCAGATAGATGTGCTAGACTGTCGCCAGAGCCCTGAAGTTTCAGATCACTGATCTCGCGAAGTGTTAATTACAAACGCCTCCCGTATACAACTACATCCAAATCTAATCAGGCGTGCCGAGAAAACCGAACCGATAGACGTCTAACACAAACTGTGATAAACTTCCATGGGATACATTAGCGTTTTTTATTCTTATTCCATATCCTCGCAATGGAATCCCTTTCCACTAGCATCCCCATCGGAGAAAAAAAATATTTTTACAGAAATCCAATCTTATTTTTTCGTTTACTACACGCGTGATTTTTTTTTTTTTTTCCCCTCCCAACATTACGCACTTCACACGGGTAGAAGTTTGGCATGGTTTGGGTAAACATATGGGCGGGATGATCCTTGGGAGGAAGAAAACATCGGCGTGGGCCCGTTTTGAAGGAGTGGTGCATTATACATAACTCGGTTCGAGTGTCTGTCACGGTAAGCTTTTAAAGCCCGTCCTTCGTTTAACTATGTGCATATAATATATGCCTAAGATTTGTTGAAAAAAAAGTATATGGGTATGTTTCTTCGAAGCGAGTGAATATTTTTCTTGGGAGGGTGTATTGAAACATGCGGTCGTCGAATTTGCACCGCACGAAAAGAAAAATCCTGCCGAATGAACCGTAAGCTACGCAAATGAATCTAAGATCCGGCTCAATATTCGTTCTGATTAGCACAATTTATGTTTACATCGATAAGTAATTTTCTCCAATTAGCTATCAACCCTAGTTGACGTACTTTTTTGTCGATGGCCGCAATTCTGTTTTATTATTTTCGCACGGGGTCCACTTATGCTAATTTCTTCAGCATCGGCAGTAGTAGTACCAGGTTGCAGAGGCTCTTCACGGCCTGCCAAGTATTTTAAGATAAATCTTTTCTTTTTTTTTTTTCTTGCATTTTTCCACTACCTAAACTCCACCAGCACTCAGCTCAGCTGTCCAACAATGCTCACATACTTACTCCCGATGTCCTTCTTCATCTTTTTAATCCTCCTTTTCTACTTCTTCGGCAGCAGAACTCTGACTACTTGAGGTATAAGTACCGAGTTCACACTGCTGTAATTTAGAAGATTCTGCTTCCACTTTAAACGCTTTTTTTTTTTTTTTTTGCTCTCCCATTTCGGAAGGTCTTGCACTTATGTTAGTTAATTCGGAGCCACCTTTGCAATCTACACTCGCGGATAGGAACCAGGTACCTGTAAAAGTATACACACGTGTCTCCGACACCTTTGGTATAGATATAGGAGTGGACGCCAGAATGTTTAAAGTTTATCGACAGAATTTGATTAATGTTTCGCAAGTCGGGATACCCGGAGCTCTTCTCCGCCTTCCTTTTATTCCTTCACCTCATATCCTATCATTTCTTGCGTTTTGTACGCATAGCATATACACAAGTATACGCAGCTCAAATGCGAGAATGAAGAGAAACAGAGAAAAAAAAAAAAAAAAACAAGAGAAAGAAAGTTGATTATTCGCCGAATTGCGGGGGAGTGGGCGAGTCAAGTTTCGCAGGGTCCAACGTCCCTTTGCTTCAGCTAACCATTAAAACCTCACGTTACCACTCGGACCCTTTATATATCCCCTTTATATTATTCGTCGATTTCTTTTCGCATCTTTCCCACAGTTAATTCCAGGACGTAAAAACGATCAAGCGAACAAATTTTGGAAAATAATCAAATACTAATCTGAAAATATGACAGAACATATCTGAAAACTGCGGCCATTATCGTAGGTCGGAGGATCAATATTATTCAGGCAATCGGCATTAATTGAGAAGTTGTTCTCATTCATATTCCCGAGGGAGAGAATCGGACAGAAAGGGGTTCGAGCACGAATCGGATCGCTTAAAGCTGCGTCCTTCATCTTCACAGCTCGAAGACTCACCGGTTGTACGAAGTCGTTGGAACCGTGAAGTAACACGGACATCGGTGTCGCACATTGCGCACGCGACGCTTTGCCAAAGAAGATCCTGTAGCTTCGGCCAAGGTGCGGTAGGAACAAAAATTATAAGGGCTTAACGCTCACGGAATATCTACAGCGAGAAGAAAGATTCACGGAGAACTTAGCTGCGCGGCTTCGCACAGTAGCGTCGCCCGGGGCGCCGAGCGTCGCGGCGAAGGGCATCTCCCGTTATTTATCGCAATATCAACCCGTACTTCGCGCTCCTTCATCCCACACGTGCACATATATACCCACATCTATGTATAATAATAAAGAGGGGGGTATATACTATAAACGTTAGGATGTATACGAGGCGGTTGATCAGTCCGATCAACTAACTCCATCGGCTTCGACGGCCCCTGCTGTAGCTACTCGTCGTCCCGTTTCAGCTTCGGACGTCTCATCCCGAGAACATCTCGAAGACACGCGAAACCCGAGCTTTTAAAATCGTGTCTTACCCCCATATTCTCTCAACTCCCTTTCATAATACGTGTACATACACTTGTCGCAAAAAGGCCCGACAGTTTTAGGTCAGATGCAGTTTTCTGCTGTCAGCAGCTATATCTCGTAAAGAATTATGTTTCCATATACCGCAACGTAAAGGATAAATTCTACGCATGATGAACCCCGTCGGAGACGAACCTAATCCGTTGAATATGACGAGAACAAAACAATGATTATTTCTTCTTTCTTCCGTCGCATAATAAACCGTTAGAAGAAATCCGTCTTCAATTATTCTCCGATCCTTGATATGGGTATCTCGACGTTCATTTTTTCCTTCCGTTTGTTTTTGCTGAAAGATATTCAATATCTAATTATAACTGAACGATTATCATATGCAAATTGCGCGTATATAAAGGCGTTGTATTTTACGCGGGTGTAACATTTGCGAAAAATGTGACGAGACGATGTGCAGGGTTCCCGGGGATCGTTTCTATGCTCGAAGCTGCGCACCTAACCATAGAAGGTTTTTCACCGCATCCAATTAACTCTGACGATTGTCGGCGATTAACAAAAACCTTCGGGTTACGACTAGAACTAATCTCGTCGGGGTTGTTGAAAAACGGGACCAACAATAATTGGGAGAGCTGCTGCTGCTGCTGCTGCTATACTGGCGAACTACGCGCTTTTACAGTCACGATTCAGACCCTGCAAAATAGTCACCTCCACACGTATGTTCAGCACAGGTATAAACAAACGTTTCGCTTATGTTTGTAGGGTTGTCATTTTTATTTGATTTGATTTTCGCCCTCATTGTCAAGAGAGCAACTTTCAAGAAATTGTGGAGGGCGATAGCTCCAGGCAGGTGGTAATCGTCGTGATTTAACTTACCATCACACGTGTTTGGAGCAACGCAAGACTTGAAATTGGAAGGAGGAAAGGTATGGAAAGGTAAGGAACGGAAGGCAAGCTCGAGGGGGGAAAGGTGGGCGAGAACGGTAATCGAACAAATAGCTTCGTAGTAGCTGCTTCCGCAGAGTGTTAATTGGTAACAACGATCGCGAATGCACGCCCTCAACAGCTTCTAGAGACCATTACGAATGTCTGTCTCACACCATGTGGATACATAAGTATGCGTAGAGTCGTGAGTATATGGGATTCTATATGGTTGAGTTTCTACCTGATGCTGTTGCCGCATGATCGTAGCTCGAATCGTAGCTGAACCATCACAGTCTTACGGGCAGTAAAATGCGTGATTAACGCGCTGATTGAGTGTGGCAAGAAACCGAGGTAAAAACTATAGGTAGTTCGCGTTACTTACAATTATAGAATTATCACTTATTAAATCTCTGTCAAAATTAGACTTGCTGAAAAAAAAACCTTCTCGATATTCAAACACACACGCGCAGGTAACTTACGCACCACATGGTTCGATAACCGGAAAATACGAAACTAGAAATTCCTAGAAAATTTCCCCGAATTTGTCGGTTGCCGTTATTTTTCTCTACGCAGGAAAGAAAAGTCGAGAAAGTATCGCCTTTATTCGCCTTGATTCTTTTTTTTTTTTTTTTTTATTATTCCTTGACTCTTCTTTTATTTTCGGCCCCTGCCTCTTTTTCAAGAGGACAATAGATGTTGGCGCCGTTCCGCGCCCCGACGCATCGTCGGGCGTCTCCCTCAGAGATGGCGATGAAATCATAAATCGGCAAACACAGACCCTCCGGCACTGATAGCGAGCAACCAGTAATTATGCTAATATACCCGAAGAGGCGGTCAGCCATTCGTACGTATAGCGTTCCTCATCATTTCGTATTATACATGTACCTGCAGTGTATTGGTTCCACCTACCACCGATTTTCGCTCCCTCGCGATCTGCACGCGTTTTATCTGCGCTATCGGAAAAATTTCCGCCGCCACCCTTAAGAAGGGGAGAAAAAAATTGATGAAATATGAAATGCGAGTGGAAGAAAAATGGACCATATCCTTCAAGAATGATAGAAATATAAAAAAAAGCCGATATTGTAATAGACACAAATATTTCTGCTTATTAAATCTATTATTATAAAATACGATGTGTGCAAAGGCGTGACTTGGAATCCGGTATTATGAGACCGTCGAGCCTGCGATACAGGATATAATATGTGGAGCAATGAGTCGAATTAATGCGGGCATCGATCAAATCACTTGGGAAAATAGAAGTGCGACTCTTAATTTATTATATACTCTCATAATTTATCTTTGAGTACAAGAAGATCGGTCATTCTTCCGCGACTCGTTCACGCGTCTGTGTTTATTACAAGTTGCACGTTCATGCACCTATACCTGCTCGCGTCCATACGCGAGCACTGCAGATATTGTATGCCGAGGTACGTATGCATGTATCTTGCGGTACCGCAAACTTACGTCATAAACAGTTCGAGTTCCTCGAGGCGGTCTTATCGGGGTTGTATACGACGTGCATTAGCTGAAACTACAAAGTTTATAGATCAAGGGTGTATACGTACATAACTGCACGGGGTATGGGTGAGGTAAGGTTGGTACCGTGAGCACGCGAGCGAGCTGCGAACCTCCGCAGGTTTCACATGTATGCGTGTGTGTAGAAAGAAAAGAAATGGCAGAAGGTGCGAAAGCCGTCCGCCTACGCAATATAGACAGCGACCACTGTAAACGTATAAAAGGTTTATCGGAAAGAAGAGACTGCGCACTTAATCGTCACCCGGTGTATTTTAGACTTTACATTGGTTTGTACATGTATTTATCGAATAACGTATTTATTGAAATTTTGATACAGTGATGAGCCACAAAAAGACGCTTCGATCGCTGACGACCTGGACGTCAGAAACCATAGAACTACAATAAACGAAGTACCGGGACGTTGAAAACTTTCGCGAACTGTAGATTCGGAGAGATTATCGTACTCACTTAATTGACAGGATTTTTTTATACATATCGAGGGATAGACTGCTCGTTAATTATTTTCGCTCGTATATTATAGTTTATTTATAATATATGAATAAGATGAGAGGAAAAAATGAATAAAATACACAGGGAGAGTCGTTCTGATACGCGATAGGATGATTTGAAGTTTGAAAAGCAAAAGAGAGAGAGAGAGAGAAAGAGCAATAAAGGAAAAACTGAAGAGGTTAACCACTTTGTGGGGATATTAAGAAGATAATTAGTGACTGTCAACCGAGTGTTGAAAGACACCTTCTAATTATTTATAGGTAATTCATGGCTTTGAAGAATATGGTAATTCCATGGGTCTATACTTATTAAGTCGCAAGGTTAATTAACGGACACAGTGTGTAGCCCGAATAGATCTTCGAACAAATCTTAGATGTATTAATGCGTATACTTCAACCTAATATAGGTGGCCTTATATCAGCTACGCTGCACGGTCTATTAAATCGACCCAATTGATAACACTTTCGATTACAATAACTCATATGGGTACCTTACGCTTTCCCAAGGAAAGTATGAAATCGAGCATGACGCAATAAAGCACGCGCACCCCCCGAGTCTCCCTCGTTCGATAAAGAAAATTTTTATTTCGAACGGAAAACTCTATGCTCGAAACTCAAACCTGATTTCCGTTGCGACAAAAAAAAAAATCTCCTGTTTGTAAAGTCTTCGGTATAAGAGACATATTTGATTTTCCCTAAAAACTGAAAAAATTGGTCGGATTTGACAAAATTGCCATGCCTCTCGAGAGGAGCTCTATGTAGTCCTGTCGATTCTCTTCTCACAGACACTGATAATGCCCTACCGTTCCATGGAGGTCCTTTTTCAATGCCGGAAACAAATACAACCCGTTACACGTTATAGCTAGTACAATAAATTACGGACTGGAATTATAAGCGCTCTCACATAGGTCTTCTGCTATTCTAAATCGGTGGTCTTGTTAACGGGCGGAAACGCGTTAAACTCACTCGATATTACCTAATTACTTCACTCCGTACAGTCTTTACTAGATCTCATTTCTCCAGGCATCGCTTCTATTAGAGTAAAAAAAACAAAATATTTAACGATTTAGATATATACCCTCCTGCATTTCTAGAGCTATAAAACAGGATAGTAATCACGCAATGAGCGTGGGTGTCATTTATATTATAGATATCTGTTTACCGAGCGAAAATTATAGACTTCGAACGGAATATAAAGTGAGGTTGTTTTCACGGGTCGGGATTAAATGATCATCGTATCCTCGTTTCCACGTAACGCTCGATCCGAAATATCTCGAATCGTTGGTATAGAAAAATTTTATGACAGTCGTGGCTAATCGCAATTAATAAATGAAAACCTCGGAGATATTCGTTATCTCCGGTGTCGTCGCGATCAGCTGCAGCATCTTCAGGAGCCGCGGACTCGTGTGTGTATTCAACTATTATAGCAGCAGCAAAAACAGAAGTCAATAAATTATAGTTCGTATCCAAATGGCAAGGAATCTATTAAGATAAGTCATCGCGTACCGCGCGAACTCGGGAACTCGCCACAATATTTATTTGCACCTCAAAGCATTAACTTATGATATGCAAAGCGCGGTTATTCATTATTTATATAAGAGAGAGAAAAAAAAAAAGATACAAAGTGAATAAGAAAAATTGTCAAAAGCTCCGATCAACGTAACCAAGTGAATATTATCTCGCTGTTATATCTAGAGAGATTTATATAAATATTCATAGATTTGAAGGTCATGCGAACGCGAACGGGACCCCTAATTTTTCACGGCTTATTAATAATTCTTATGTTAATGTTTTGACACGAATTTAGAAAACCTTTCGCAGCAGGCGACGACGTTCCGATGATCGTCATCGTTTCGGTAAGAGTTTAACAACGTCGTTGGGCGCGTGGCTAATGACGTCCGAGGCGTTAATTACCCCACAGTAATCACCCGGTTGTATCTGAAGAGACTTGAATATAAATACATATTATATCTACCTCATCAGACGGCCGACACCTAAATCGACGAAATGAATAAGAAGAAATGAATGAGAATAAGATTTCTTCATGTTTTTTCATTTTCGCAGCTAGTCTCATCGGTAAATAATTAGGAGCATATTTTGTGTCTCGTATCTTTTTTCTACCTCCGGTATCTCCAGCTTTACTCGTCCGTTCGCTCTGTTTTAAATCGGGTGATTGCGGATTACGGCGGAATGGTATTTAAAAATGTAAAGAGCGAAGCTGCGGTAAAGAGCGAACGAACGAATCTGTATCATGGATCGTGGTACAAGGTATACAAGTTGCACATAATTACGCACAACAATAGAGCTGTTAATTACGAGCGGTAATTGGCGTGAACGGCGGTCTCATGGAGCCCGAGAGAAATAATTACGATTGATTAATTGCTTACATTTATTGAAATCACCGCGGTGCGCAACCGCATCTCTACATTATACCTCCAAAGGGTTTAATGCAATTATATATATATTTTATTTTCTATGTACCTACATACCCATACCTACCCGTATAGCTGTGACCACCGTTTATATCGAATCGCTTAAGCGATATGAAATTGCTTTATTTATTTATGTTTTATAGGGTATGTATAGGGGCTATAAGTTATAATCACGCGATGTACTGTGCGGCGTAACGAACGGGAAATTATTATTACTTAGCCTCCCCTGCAGCGTTATACGTAAACGGGATGTGGAATAAAATATATACACATATGTATATTAATACATACGTGTACTGAAATTGCGGGAGAATTTTCTGACCTCCCCGAAATATAGCTATACCATTAAAACCTTTTTGTCACCAAATAACGAGATAGGCGTTGACACTTTGTTCGATGAGGTATAATACCCATACGGAAGAGAAAAAGAGGGACGAAGGAAGGTATCGAGTCAACGTACATTATAACCGAGGAGAGAGCGCCAAAGATACGGTTGTAGATAAAAACCGGCACTTAGTGGTAATAAATTTGTCGTCGGGCTATTCGAAGCTACGATCAGTCTCTCTCTCTCTCTCTCTCTCCCCCTCCCCTCCCTTTCGCTCTCCCTCTTTTTCCATCTCCGGCTATCGTTTATAGACAGGCGTAAAAATATATTCAGACGTAATTATAAATCGGAACGATTAATATAATCGTAACGAGGAAACCTCGCGTGCATGCGGCCAGGACCGCGGCGTCGCGACGATGACTAACCGGGCATTCAAGGACGATTCGATTCAAGCGGTATACCTATACCCGTATTATATTGACTGGGAGAAATGAATTCTTGATGGAAAATAAATGTATTGCCTATCGTAGCTGGCGCACGAGATTTACGTAAATCTGGAGAACAAAAAATTCTCGGAGAAAAACAAAAAAGATTTGCGCGATTGGAACGGCCATAAGAGGTTGAAAAAATAAATGATGTTCGTGATGAGAGGTAGTTGGGAGCCAGAAGCTTTTGATCATCGGTTTAACTTCAGAGGCAATCGAACCCATGAAGGTGATTTCTAACGTAGATTAGAGGTGTTCCATCTTAATTGAGAAACATTCTTCTTATATAGCAAACGTGTATATCTATACAGATTTTATATGCTATGCCAGAAAAAAAACAATAATTCAAATTTTTTTTTTCTTTTCTGTCAACTTATTGGTGTTATGAAAATTCTTGCATATTTTATTCGTATGGATGAATAAAAGATAATATATAAGATTCTTCCGGTATAATAATCTGGAATATTCCGCCCACATATGGACGGACATCCTTCATGTCGTCAAAAATTTCAGCGCGCGGCAGCGACGCGTTTTCTCCGAAAGTTTGGAGTACCTATAGAAGAAGCCTCCTTTTATTTCTTGAACGAAGTCGAAGAGAAGAAGTTCGTATGTATATGTATAGCATGCGGAGCGCGTGGAGGTTGGACAAGTATCTTAATCGGCGACCTCTGTTAACCCGGTGCAAAGTCGCGGGGAGTCCGCTGTGCGGCATGGGTTATACGAGTTGGTTAAGCCTTCCTCTTCTTTTCTCTTAATTTTTTTTTTCCTTATATTTCTCCCTCTTATTCTCTCCTTACCATTCAGTTGGGTCTTGACTCGCTCGCGCGAGTTGGTACGTAAGATCAATCTAAGCGTGGGCGGTTGCCCAATAATAAGAAAACTGGTTAAAGTCTTGTCCAGGCTTTGAACCGGGCGGTTGGGCTGCGGTGGAGAACGTGAAGAAGAAGAAGGAGTCCGAAGCGGAGAAGCTGTGGAGAGCCGGGCGAAAGGGTCCGGTAAGATAAAGGGCGTGGAGGGAAGAGAAAGGAGGAAAGAGAATAAGCGAGAGAAGATCTCCCATGAAGTTTCAAATTTCCAACGTAGTACGTAATATACCAGGTACCAGATTCGTTCGAAGACGCGATATACGTCGGCTCGAGAGTTTATAATTGTTCGACTCGGGCGGCATATCGTAACGACGGACGTACGCGGTGGTGCGTTCTGCAGCGCGTGTAGTACGTTTCGTATGTATGGTATAAATTTAAAGAAATCCTTGATCCTCCTTCCAAAAGGTAAATCCGCCACCACGCCGCGGCGAGAGGGTCCTGTGGTGACAACGAGACAAACAAGCGCCATTAAGCGAACGCCGAATTGAGGAAATGAAAAAAAATAAAAATAAAAAGTCAGAAAACAGTCACGAAACCTTTCGAAAAATGAGGAGCGAAATACCCGCACTCTCATCTTTTCGTACGTACAAACGGCCAACCCGACTACGAAGAACCGTCTTAACAAATTGTTGGTCATGCCTCGCGACGACGATAACCTGACAAATATATATTAAACTATTTTAATGAGAAGTGGACGTGATTTTTCACAGCAATTAACCAACACCGACCCACCACCGCGTTGGTCGAAAGCGACGATCGCCGATCGGCGGCTAAAAACCGCGCACGTGCTATTCGGCGATTGGTCAAAGGTCGAGAATATAAAAAAAATTGTACAATTAACTTAAATTTCGGTACTTCCAAATTACTTTTTGGCACAATTCGACCATGCGAAGAGATCTACGGATTTTTCGGCGTATGTCCCGCAGAGGTCTCCGTGAACTGGTTACCTCTTCCGCACACCGGCAGCATAAGGCTACACGCGATTCTCGAAGAAACAAGTGAGTGACAGCTCTATAGCGTCCGTTGCATTTGTTGTGCTGGTAGCGCGTATTGTGCGGATATATCCCCCCATAGTCCGTAACATGGCGCACCGCGTGCGGAGAGTAAACAGAGCCTCTTCCTTTTTCTCTATCCTACTTCTTTCTTCTCTCGCTCTTTCGTAGCTCACTTTGCACTCTGCAGCACGCGTGTCGTCGTCGAATGCACGCCGCGGTTTCCTATAAGTATATCGCACGAAAGTTCCGATCCCCGAGACGCTCCGTGCGACCAAACCTACGGATGAGAACAAGTGGAGAACAAGTGGAAAAAATGACCAGGGACCAGCGAGGAAGATTAAATTTAGACGGAACTCACCCTCACAGTTTGCAATCGAATTCCCCATACACACAATTTTGTCGAATTAAAAAAAAAAAAATGTAATAATCAAACTCATAGGAGATTAGAAATGGATATAAATGGGACTTAAACACGCGGAATTATATCTCGATTAGAATTCTTTGCCGCTGCAAGAGCTTTGGTTATAAAAGGTAGTATGATAGGACAGATTACAGTTAAGTCTGAGCTCGTTGCCTATGGGCTTTTGTATTAATGGGTATGTTAATTGACATTTACATATGTCACGACGTATTAGTCCTACTTAATCTTCGGCGTTTTTTCCTCCGCTGAAAACATAATACGTCAACTTGCTTCACCCGCTTGAAAATACGGACGTCGTAGGTTGCAGCGCGCATTTCCATTGCACGGGCGATGATTTAAGGATCCGAGGTATGCGATGGTATCGCTATATCTGAAATATTCGTACGAGCTGAGGTTAATTTAAAAGTCGATTAATTTAAAGAAAACAAAAAAAAGTGCTGCGGGTCTCTGAACCGCGATCGAAAATCCCGTAGCGTACGAAATTCGATCAGCTTTATAATGCGTTTGGAAATCGGAAGATATAATCGCGGATTTGATGTCCAAACCGGAAACCGTACGGAGGCGATGAGACGAGCTTGTGATTCGTAGGCATTAACCGTGTGCGGCAACGCGGTCGCGCTCACACTTTTTGCGGAGTGGTCTGAACAAATAGAGCTGTTCGCCGCGGAGCGGAGCCATCCAAGGCATTCGAGGCGCGCGGCTTGACGGACTGACGGACCATGCGATCATCGTCTTGCTCTCCCTTTTCCTCGAGAGCAATCTTTACTATACTTATGTACCATACGTACAACACCTTACTCTCACTCTCAACTCTCTTATAGCATGCGCTCGGCAAATAGTGGCGAGTTACTCTTCGAGTTTATATCGCCGCGTCGCCGTTTGCTGCGGCGGTGGCATCCTTTCGCCTTGTTTCCTCGACGCGTTTCTTCAGCTTCATCTTCCTCTTCAGCGACAGCCGAACGGCAAGACGGCTCGTTAAGTCCAAAGATCGTAACACTGGTCCGGTTATGTCATAATTCCTGCAAAACCACCTTCGAAAACCTCGGGAACAACTCGCCCTCCAACTCTCGAATTTTATTGCATCTTATACTACGACAGATATAAATGAAACATGGTGCCTAGAGATTCCTCGCGCCACGCATGATATTATGATATTGCGTTAATAAATCATAAGGAACCCCCCGTTCGTATCTATTATACATTATACCTTTAATACCTTCTCAACGATTTACACATGGCGGATTTATTACGCGTACAATATGAGAGTAGGTCTTGTATATATCTATACATGTCGGGTGGAGATGTACATGCACCTATACCTGTACACGCACTTCGCACGCGGATGAATGGTCACCCGGTCGCAGCTGGTGATAGCTGAATGGCAGTTAAAAAATGAGCCCATCGGCGTGCCACCTTGCGCGGCTCGGCGTCCTCGAGGTAACCAAAGGGCGCCGACGACGGCCCTCACCGAGCGTCGCCGCGTCGTTCGTCCCGTTCCCGCGTAATTATCCGCGTGCGGGACACAGACACCCTGCACAGTTCAGTGCAGCGGCACAAAAGTCCGATGCACCACTGAAGCCCGGTGCAGCGCGCGGGATATAAGTACCCACCCGAGTACCCACCCGTCTTCTTATATTCTTCTGCACTGTCGCGTGCAGCGGTGCAACTTCTGCAACGCCAAAGCCTCGCGAAAAAGTCCACATACCAGATGCGCTCCCGCCAGCTTCGGCCCGCCGAGTCATCCGCGATTTACTGCGATAACTTTTGTGCCGGGACAATTTGTAACTGTTACCTTATACCGAAGGCTCCACGCAACCAACCAGACTTCTTCGTTGATCCTCCTCTCCTTCTTCTCCTTCTGCTTCTTCTTCTTCTTCTCTTACTGCTCCTGCTGCATTTGGTTGAGCATCCTGATAGTGTCGAGGATTTACCTACATCGATATAATACCCACCTCCGTGATATGTCTGGATGTAAAGGGTGACGAAGAAATTAGGGATATTTATCCCGCTGTGTGAGTCACAGGAATTCTATTTTTTAAATTTGATCGATATTGTTTGATTATCCTCGAAAAACCCTACGAAGTGTATATTATCGGATGCTGGCGAAAAATATGTTTGAAGAGTCAGCAGCTTGCGAGGGCGTGGAAGTCTCCTTATTTTACAACCGGTATATGCTACGTGGAGAACCAGACGGAATTGCATATATACTTTTGTACGATTACATGGGATCGCACGTTAGTTGAGTAATGTATGATAAATTCTTTTATCATTATTACTTTTTATATTTCTACGAAAGGTCGCTCCTTTATTGCACCGGCGTGGGAGACTCGCATCATTTCCTTTATATCCCGACTGTACTGAGGAATATTATTCCCTAAGTTAATCCATCAAAGACCTGTTGCAGCTCTGGGTTATTATTATACGCGAGTCAACGATGCAGGTAATTAACGCGCTATACGGAAAAATATTCCTCATCTCATAACCCCTCGTCTCTGTATCTACACGCCTATATATACTCGGGCTTTTCCTTCTGGGGGAGGAAACGAACGAATAGAAAAACGACGCCGGCCCCAGGAACGTTCGGCCCACCCAAATAGAACTTAAATACGTAATTTACTCCCGAAGCAGGCGCCGAGATTTTTCGTCGTGTACGACTTCCTGGACACGATCCGAGCATCGACTGCCGTTTCAACTATGGGTTTCGGACTTTCGTTGTCCGACAGATCGCCGATATGACTGAAAATTACCACGATTATTTATCACCGAGCACGCGAGAGCGTCGAGAGATTCGCACAGGTGCGGATCCTGTTCACGGTTTTTCGCACCGCCAAATTAACATTCGCGAAGACGAATGACTGCGCGTCTAACAGATTCAATACACTTCGGGTGCAGGCGATGTCGTCGCGTTCCTTCGATTCACCTTCAACTTCAAGCCCATAAATATACCATGAGTCAATTGTTATTCAATGATCTCCACGATCGTAGCGCGACGCTGTAGGTTCAGGCTTCGATTTTCTAGATATCTGCATGAAGTTCATCAGATTTTAAAACACGTTCCGCGCAGATATATTACAGTAGGTATGTTACGTACTTCCTCGCAGGGGGAATTTTACCAATCATTTGTGGAATTCAAATCATGGTGTGTATATGTAAAGTGTAAACGTGAGGATAAATCGTTTCGCAGAATTGTATTATGACTGTAATGGAGAGGCGAAAGATCTCGTAATGCGTAGACACTGGGCTTTGGCGAACGTCTGGAGTAGGTATTACATTGGATTGTGTTCGTTGCTCCGATTGAAATCGATATTCCGTTCAAGGCTGGAGAAAACAAAACCAATAGAACAATGCGTTCAATACGATCTGCGTGGCGCTGCACTGCTGTGAGAAATATATAAAGGATGGCAGGTAGGTCGGTGCGAATCTATACAGGTATACACTCGTAATACCTGCCCAACCACTGGCGCTCAGCTGAACGATAAAACTCTTATATCAGAAATATAGTGAATTAGAAAAGAGAACGAGAAATCACAAAAAGAAAATCTCAAGAAGAGAAGAGAAAAACGAATAATTCGACAGACTCATAGGGAAACAGAGCCATCCACTACCGCTGCTTATGATCCCAACTTCCAAAGAGATAAAACCTTTATAATTAATAGCGCTTTGCTCTGAGCGTCCCTGTTAAGAAACCCGGAGATAAAGCCGAAGAAGAGGAAGAACAACAAGAAGATGAAAAAGGAGAAGAAAGACAAGCAAGAGTATGGAAAGAAAGAGAGAAGATGGAGCACCCTGGGCGTAGAGGATAGCGGACGCGCGGGAACAAACGGGTGAAGGTCAGGGGGGCGGTCGTCGACGGTGTAACATACGTCGGACCTGTTTTATGCCGCTGCTTATCATCCGGGAAACGAAGGAACCTCTCGTGACATTAAACGCGGATGTTGAAACGGCGCAGTGTGTGTGTGCTCGTGTGTATGCGGGTGCATGGGGTGAGGGGGCTGTAGAGAAGACCAAACGGGATAATTATACGGAGTGTCAGTCCGCCGAGAGTTCCCATGGGTTTATTTTATTTTCATTTCAAGGATCTGAAAACCACGAGGTTTTAAACCCGCGTGTTGCAAAGAAATGAGGCGGAGGGGGGGGGGGGGGGGGGGGGAAGGGATGCATATGAGGACCTTGAAGAGTAACGAATGGCGCTGTGAAGAGGTTCCGAATTAGTCGAACAGATCGTCGCGGATAACGCGTTGCAGTAATTCATTAACATGATTGTTGGGGTGGAGTAGTGTGGAGTGGATCGCACGAGTGGAATGGGTTCAGTCCTTTAATCTTTCATCCTTCTTTCGCCCGAGGAAGAAACCCTTCTCGCTTTGCAGTTCGCCACCCTGAACCGGTGCCGAAGCCTACCGCGCGTTCCCGTACCGTACCTACACGAGGTGGCAACAGTGTGGCGGGAAAGATATTCGACTGACCGCCACTAAATCATTCCTGGACCGGACTCCCGCTTTATTATCCGCTCTCCTTTCCCGTCCTTTACCTTCCTTCACTTTACACTGCTTTTTTTTTAATTCGGAGGTTGGGTTACCGCTGCGGCAAACAAATCTCATTGCAAAGCTTGCGGCATTATCGTTGGATTGCGTGTGTTTAGATCGAAATTTGTAACAAGTTTGAACGGATAGGAATAATTGGATGAAGCTCCTGGAAATCGCGTAGAAATCTGGATATGTAAACCGTGCATGTATTCCGGTACGGATCGCGGTTTGCGGAAATAAGAAACTTGTAAAATAACCAGGAGCGACGATCACAGCGTAGTTCGTGGGGCCCTCTTAGCCCGTTACCAGCAGGGTCTTGAGAAAGACCTAACGCTCGTACCGCAGACTGTCCCCTCCGACGTGACCCCCTCGGAGATCGAGATAAGTGACCAGTGAACCTCTGGAACACGACGACGCGGACTGAGAAGGGGGTTCGGAAAGGGTACGTCGCCCTCCGTCACGAAGATGTTCATCCTGCGGCACCAATCGTACGAAGCAGAAACTTCTCTTCCTGAAAGGGTAGCGGAGACTCGACCCGGAGGGTTGAATATGGTTACTGAGAATTTGGACGATCGGTTTCTCTCTACAGTAAAACAAAACTGGGCGCCTTAAAGCTGGCTCACCTGTACTAGTCGTCCCCGAGAAAGGAGGTGGCGATACGCTGCCACATAAATAACAACCTCTGAGGCTCCGGGCGTCCGTCACAGTCAGGATACCCACGTTCTCCGCTCATGTCCCGTTTCAACTTCGTTCGTTCATTCTGCTCATCTTGATTCTAGACGCGAAACCTGCAGCACAGCGCTATTATTTCACTACCGCGCAAATTAGTCATCCGATTTTTTTTACTTTTCTTATACTTCGACCCATTATTCACCCCTCTTTGGAATCGTGTGATCTCTGAGGTCGAAGATTGAATAATTTTCAAAACGTTCAAACGACTGTTCTATATTCTTCTAACCTAGGAAACACGTAGCCTTCGATCAAACTAACTTAACATATATGAGTTACGTCGAAAAAACAAAATTAACATGCTATTCATTTATTAGTAAGAATAAAAAATGCAAGAAACGTTTCCAAAACCGTTTTACCTAACGATCACTGTTTTTTTCGTTTTCAGGTCCAAGCAACGGATCCAGACTGTGGAGTGAACGCAATGGTGAACTACACTCTTGGAGGCGGTGGAATAGCCGCGGAACAACTCCTAGTGAGAAGTGATACCGGTGAAATATGCGTCAGGGCCCCTTTGGACAGGGAAACCGCATCGTATTTAGAACTTCCAGTGATCGCTACGGACAGAGGTGAGAATTACTATTTGAAATTTCACCAGCTATGGCATCCACGAGAGGCAACGAATCGGCTTATCGCCTCACGCCCTTATTATATTCCAAGTGGATAACTTTTTACGCAAAATGGCGGGGACGGGGGTGCGTGTGAACCGTTTATTCGCTCCGGCCCTTATGGTTAGTAGGTATTTAGTTAGAGTAGTTTTGCCGAGATGGGTAGCCGTTAAAGAGGCAGTTCGATCTCGTTCTTATATATATCGGGTACGATATATACAGTGGTAGTAAAGTGGCGAAGTAGTTTGAGAGAGAAGCGAGGTGGCTATCGGCGTGGCAGAATCTAGTAGTTCTATAATAGGCTGTATGATTTATGTTGCCAGTATTCCGTGCCCATTTTCAAACTGGCTCCACGTTGCCCATATGTAAGGACAATGGGTAAAGTCCATCGCGTCGGTGCATTGTGCGAGCCGCAGCTCACCTTTTACCGCCGCGCGATGCAGGTAGCCGTAAGCCAAAGTCTGCGGTAGCTAGTAGCTAACCGCCTCACAAACACATGCCTCTATACCTCCACTTATTTAGCCCCGTACGAATGTGCAGGCTATACCAAGATCTAGCGGCGTCGGTGGCGGCGTCGTATAGGCGTCGCGACGCTACCTGGTGGACCAACAACAACAACGACAACGACAACCGCAACGACAACACGACAACGACGACGGCATTGTTGCTGTAGTTGGTTTTATGCTGTTTTGCAAGCAGCAACCAGCAAACCGTATACCTTATAATTGTTCCTCTTTATCGCGACACGATTGTCTCGCCGCTCCCATTGTGACTTACGGACTCACGGATATGACGTATTGTCCCTTGTTTGTTTAAAAACATATACCTTACCAGCTGATTTATACCAACGATATACGCGCACATACGTGCGATAAAATACCACACAAACCACATGTACGTGCGTATTGTTCTATGCAGGTATACACGAGAATCCAGCTGCTGGTACCACACCGCGGATTGACGGATGAAAATTGACTCCAATGTCGATTAATAATTCCACTGGTCAATTTTAGGTGGTTCGAATTCCTGCACAGCTCCAACGGGAAAAACTCTGTAAAGAGGATAAGATATGGCGAGGGACAATGAGAGGAGGGGAGACTGAGTAATAGGACGCGGTCGAAGAAGACTAGGATTGTACTCGGGGTGACTTTATTGACACCGACGTCATAAATCTTGGAACTAACTCCTACCGACAGCTCGGTGGACTCGGATGGACCGCGAATGCTGCTGCACAGTGACCGCTGCACGTTCACGACGGTCCGTAGCAACAGCGGCAGCCGCAGCAACGCGGTGCTCGGCAGTATATTTTAAATAGATATGTTACCCACACTCCACTCTCTTCGGAGTATAATAAGGCATTTAAAACAAACAGTTCAACCGGCATCGACCCTCTAAAATTTTGTCTATCAACTCCAGGCCCACTGCGACGGATAGCAGAAATTCCACGTGCGAATCCAATCGTGGATGAATCATCGATAAAACGAAGAGTCTAAAGTTTCAGAGATCGGGGCACCGTGAATCAGTGATCGGATAATAGCTTTTGTTTTACATTTTTTACTTTCTACCAACAGGACCGATGACCTCATTGGATCGGAAAGCAATAAAAAATAAATGTGAGCCTATATTCCATTCCTGTGAAGATTTCTCCGACACGGTGATATGCGCGGAATGGTTGAGAGCCACGGACACCCTCCGTGAGGATAGAGGAACCAGCCCTATAAATCTCTCCGGGTCTCTCGCATCCTTCGAGATGGTGCACTGGTACGGAGCTCAAGCCTCTGCAATCCCGTCGCCCCCCCCGCCCCTTCCGCCATCTATAGGTTTGCAGCTTTCGCACTGATCGGAAACGCCGCGAGACTTCCACACACACGGACGTACACATTCGCTAACCCACACGGTATGCACCTCGACCCGAAGAGAAGGACCTCCTCCGACAGTGTCAAATTCCACATTCCGCCTTCCCGTCATCGTCCAAGTTTCGGATATTAACCGGGACTGCGGGACGCGATATTGCGAGCGCGATTGAATGCGTCGAGGGGTGAAAAAGCGGGAGGAAAGGGACAATGAAGAAGCAACGAACGGAGCCCCGAAGATCGAGAAGAGAAAGAGGAGCGAGGGGGGAGGCTTGACGCATGACTCCAATGACACCCATGGCCATAAATCTCCAGACGCTCGGAGCTGTGCCGGGCCGAGTCCATACATTACTATGAGTTACGGTTGTGAAGCGTTTAAACAGCGGATTACCAGTTTTACATACTGTCTTTAATATTAACACTTGCGTTAAGCCCTACCGAGTCACCCCGCAGTCAGATATGCGTCGTTGTAACGTTAGCACGGCGATCACGAAGAGCTGCTCTGCGAAATGAAGACCGTCGAACATAGTTTTATTCGGCGATGTGGTACACCCGGTTACGTCACACCGCTAGAAGATCGAATAGTCAATGGTTACGGCTAATATGCCGACAACCGTTCGGCATGGGTACAAAAAGAGCGAAGAAGTTCCAAAACGTAAAAGTGGAGTAACCTGCAGTGCTGGGCGACCCGCGTGTAATCCTTAATTTGCGTAATTTCAACCTCTTCTGTGATCGCCATGGTCCAGTATTTCCCCATTACGTAAGCTGCGCACAACACACCCGTGCAGTCGATCAGAAATTCTTTCTTTAACCACCGGTTGCCACACTGTCATCATCACTTCTTTCATTGTACTCTCGTGAGTTCCGAGGCAAAGGAACGCCCGATATAGATGGGGGTAATAAAAACTAACTTAACACGCGTGCTCTCGGTATAGAGTAGCTCCCTTGACTATGGGCTACTTATTAGCTCTTGTGCAATCACAGCCGAAGGCGGCTGTACGGGCGCGTCTCTGTTTCTAACGAAATTACGTATACCAGTCTGACCCTATAACTGCTGCCGATGTTACTACCGCTCATGCTGCGGGCCAAGAAAGAGCCAGGAGCTCACGTTTCGTACCGGGTAGATACGAACGTAAACCCAGAAAACAAAGTTGTACGTACTCCGACGCCCGTTTAGAAAAATCTTCGTTCAAAAAGCCCACAAGTATAGCTTCCATACTCGCAACTAAGATGAATAATGAGTTGGTGGCTACAACTTAATTGGTACCAACACGTGAGAATGACACTAAACGCTGACAGAACGTAGAATTTCTACTATAACCATATATAACATACAATAAACATATATCAAACGTGTAGAATTATTTTGCATACGGAATATTATACCGCAGATTTTTATCCCGCACGTGTTTTGTTAATTTTTTTCTTCTTTTAAAACTTTTATTTTTTAACAGACACTGGGTACATCCCGATCTCGGTTGAGCGAGAGTGTTGCAACTGGCAAGAGCGGTTGATTGGCTTTAAAAAAAATCCCATCGAACGTAGTCTTTATGATTTATGCGTAGCAGTCCGTTGGCTCGCTCTCGCTCTCCCTCACACTCGCTCGCTCGCTCGTCTCTCGTCGGTTTTTTTTAACCAACGCCGGTTTCATTCTCTAGGTTACATGTATACGCAGTAAATGAAGCTAATTTCAGAGGCGTTATTTAATTCAATAAGGGGGTATTCCCGAAGGGATTTCGGATCCAAATCTTTGTTAGGCAAAGGAATTTTATCTCCTCGCTGCACGCACTCCACCGTAGCCGCCATAGAATAATGGTCACCTATGCGATCGGTTCGAATGATCCTAGTATTATAATTTCCTTTTCTGTAATTTTCTTCAGGTGGTCTCAGTACTACGGCTATCGTCCTCGTTCAAGTGACGGACGTCAACGATAACCGTCCGATATTTTCACCCTGGCAATACAACGTGACCTTGAGAAGTGACAACGCGGCGAACGGTCCAATCCTCCGTCTTTTGGCTACGGATAAGGACGTTGGTCTCTTCGGACAGGTGGCGTACAGGATATCCGGTGGAAATGAAGCCGGCGTTTTCAGGATAGACAGAAGTTCCGGCGAACTTCATGTGGCCAGACACAGTCTTCTGACCAGATCTCAAATGCACCACCTTAACGTAACGGCTACGGATGCGGCGGGTCTCAAAAGCCTCAAGGACGCAGAGGTCAAGATCTCGGTTTCCTCAGCTGGTAACAGACTCGCGGCATGCGAAAAGCCGAGATATTCCATCAGCGTGGAAGAGAACGTTCCACAGAATTCGATCATCGGGAATATCAAGCCGGCTGTTGATTCTGGTGAGTTTAATTTTACTTTCTTATTTCAAGGCGAATCATTCCACCCTGCGGGAAATTTCATACCGGAAGATGGGAGCAATCGTTGACCAAATATTCCACGCCCGCGTACAGTCTTGACCGTGGTCATGGTCCGGCTCACATATACGAAGCGATGTCACGAACCTCTGTAAGAACTGATGCCATGTAAATCATACGAGTGAATCTTCTATTCTGCACGAGCGGGAATCACGGGCGCGCGCCCGAGTGCAGGGCCTCCCGTCAACCTACCGCGGGAGTATAAGCTGCCGTAGCAATGGACCGGGAGAATAGTTTCAATGCGCATGGAATATAACCGGGAAAGGAATTGTCCGTGGATAGCGATATCGTTGTCGGGAGGTCACGGGGCACGGCGCCGTCTCTCTTATGTGGTTTTAGCACGAGGTTTTAAAAGCGGCACGGAGTTCGGAAGGAAGGAGTGAGGGGGGTGGGGGGGTGGGAGAACGATATTCAACGGTGCTGGTGCTACAGGTGAGCTGCTTATCGAAGCCCTCTAAGCTTTCGCGGAGCTCTTCTGGCTCGGACCCGCGCTGCAGTTCAGCGAGTTCTCTGGCTTGAAATAAATAAATTTGAATAAAAGAGACGCAGAAATGGGATACGGAACGCGCGCGCGATCGCTGGCCAACGCGGGCACAACACCAAGAAGTTTGTCCGGCACGTACGTAAAGGAGGCGAACTTCGTATGTTTCACGGTGAAGCAGCGGGGTAGGGTGCCCCGGTGCTCTTGGAGAAGGAAGAGGGGCACTCGTATCCGTGTTTCCACACTGGTGGTACATCCGATGCAAGATAGGCCGCGTCACGACCCGCGCGCTCTCTTCAATGCTGCTGTACCCGATCCAACGTAGTGTACGATGTATACGGAATCCACTCCCCCGGGGGTAGGGACCGGGATTTCTCTCCGCAGAGTCCAGAGTCTGCAGTCCAAAGAGCAGAAACTGGTGAGCCAACTCCCGAGTAGAGAACTCGAAGGAGACCGGCAACGGGTAACGTTATACGAGCCACCTCCGGCTCTTCGTGGTAACTCTACGTCGTCGTGCGGTCGCATTGTTTGACCAAGGTGTACGAGTATGTGTTCACATGACCACACACGGATATTTTCATTGGGCATAGGTCCACATTATGCCATATCTTCCCTCGCTACGCCGTACACGTTTACGTGTGGAATACAAAACACATCAATGTTCAACGATTTAGTCTCTAGGACTCGGTAGCGGCTACTATCTGGGGTCAGAACTCTATGACCTTGTTTTAAACGACCCTAATTCGCGCGGATATTTCTCAACGATCCTGATTCTTCAAGGAGTCAACAGATTCGTTCTCTCGCGTTGAATAATTTTAGTTTCGGAATATGTATTTTCGTCATCGTGCAGTATGTGCCGTAGAAGTCTGAATACACTGTACCGCAGCCGTGAGAATCGTTGTGAATTTTTCGTTCCTTCATTTGAACCCCGGGAAAGGTAAACACGATGCATTGCAAAATCTCGTCACTTCTAGCCGAGCACATGAAGCATGCAATACAAAGGATATTACACATTCACGGGGTTCTGAAATATCGAGATTATCGATTTTTTCAAACAACTATGGGTGTCATACGCATCGATCATACCACCAGAGGTTATACATCGTTTGTTACGCGTGCGGTACGCATACCGCGGCACCCATACAGGGTATGCGAGTCGAGGTTCGACTTGATAGTTTCAGCGGCGTGAAGTCATGATTCTACTTCGCCGCGTAATAAATTCTCAATACTTCAATTAGTTTCGTACTTACCGTCGGCGACTGCGCAGCGTACACCCCATGGACGTGGGGTCACGATAGAATATTATAGGCGCAAAAGACGAGGCGACTACGATGATGTCAGCGGCGAACGGAACGGAACCGCACGGGTTGCCGCTGCCGCTGCTGCTGCTGCATTCTGCATTCTCTTGAATATACGAGGAAAACCTGTTCCTCCAGAAGAAGTGGCTTTGCCGATGATCGTGGCCTTTGCTTGTAATATTTGACACACAGCAGCCAATCAGATTATCAGATTAAGCCAACCGGCGTTCGTCGGTCAATCGACCGATTTTGTTTAAGACCCTCCGCAATCCTGATTCCATTATTTAATGCCCTTGAAGATGTCCCGGCGAACGTCTCGATAGAATGTGATTTTAATTGCGCGATATCATTCGATTTTGGGGATCGTTCGAAGAATATCTCAGCGTACGGGATTAATATCAGAATGGAATCAAAGCTGGTGAAAATTGGTAAAGACTTTTGGGGATTCGTACGGCAAGCTGTTCCGGGCATACTTTGTTGGTTAGAAGGAAAGGCGAAGCGAAGTCGAGAAATACGATATCCAACGGGGAGTTGCACGGTGCAGTAGAGCGAGAGGAAGAGAAAAGAAGAGAAAGAAAGGGTGTGATGAGACGAAGGGTCGGTACGACCGAAGAACGAGAAAGAGAGAGAAGGAAAAACCGGGGAGAGAAAGAGAACGAGAAAGACGTCGTCCGCCCGCATAAATCGTCGCGGGCGGATTCCGAGCAGCCGAATGCAAGCCGCCATTGTCCGCGCCTTTTTGCACCGCTCCACTCTTTACATACGCTTTAAATATCACCGCTCGCGACCGCTTTCAGCGCCGCAAGGTGTACCAGACGCTATACCTATATATTGCATATTCTCAGTTTATATGTGTCTGCATCTTTTCATGTACGAAAATTTTATCAGACCGCAGGTCCCCCCTCATATCGGCGTCAGAGTTCCTCAACCAGATTGTGACACTGAATAAAAAAAAAAAAAAGAAAAAAAAGAAGGATATTAAATCGTCATTTTTTTCTTGCTACAGATACCTTAATCTCGGAACACATTCCAAGTTCGATTCCGCGGTACGTAGGTATGGTCATACACGAAGCACAGGTGATATTAGAGTTTCTGTATACATATAGAGTTTGCGATAATAACAAATGCGTGTACCTCTTCGAATCTCTAATTGGTGGTGCGAACTCTGAGGTAATTATTTCACCGTGTCCCTCGGGCTGATTGTATTAGCGTCGTTTTATATTCCGAGATTATTTTAATTGTGGTACACAGCCGTTTAATTTATTTATCGAACCGTAGCAGCTGTAACCCAGCAATGTATAACCGGAGGACCAGTCGGACGGGACTCGGCGCTCCTCGCTTCTTCAGCGATATTCCGCACTCCTTCTTCATCAATGTTGTTTCAGGAATTGTATAGTTTCCTCTTTCGGCGTTCGAATGTTATTCTCCACCGAAGCTGCATCGTTCGGATATATTAGCGCGACATATCGCGAGAGGTGGAACGCTTTGTTTTTATATATTTGTTTTTATTTTTTGAAAGGTATACCTATCCACTTCTGGCGAAGTCCTCGTGAAAAGACGTCATTCTTTGAGGGGGATCATAAATCAGATGAGGGTCGACGGTTCTTAGGCGAAACAATACAAACCGTTCGACGTCGTGACGCCTTCTGCTTCTGGGTTTCCCTGCAGGTTATAGTCCCCACGGCAGCACTGCGGTCCTGGTGCAGCAGCTACCGTGCACTCAGGGCCCCCGTCGCTTTCGCCAGACTTGCAAATTTCAATCCTCCAACTCGTGGTACCGCTGCCACCGAACCTCCAAGTCTCCAACTCCAACTCCGACCAACCGACGCCGACCCAACTTCACCGTACCAAAGATGCGCTCGAGATAGCGCACGCTGTCTCCTCCCCGCTGTATCCACGGTGTCCCCGTTGAGACTCAGAACTGCAAACTCTTGGCGAAAGAAATCCTACCGTTCTGATTTGCGTAACTCGCGCGGTGTAGAACGCGTTACCGTTTCCCAGAATTCTCTACATTTTTAAAACGGATTTTTCTTCCTACATATCTTTCCATTTGTTTTCTCGTATTTCCTAACATTTTGCGAAACTCAGTCGACGCTTATTACACCTATACAGTAACGACGTCGTGGTGTAATTATCACTGCCATAATTTTAATTCAACCAGCATTGTGCTGCATTACAGCGAGGCGAAAGGATTCGCAAACTCGGCGCGCGAATCTCGTCATATATTGCGGTAAAGGAATCATTTTCTGCAAGCATGGCATTAGCATTCTCCAACAGAAGTTAGGCGGTGGGCGGCGATCGAGGGGATTCGAGAGTGCGGGGGGTATGATAATCCCAGGTGGACTCACGAGGCTTTTGCTTCTCGAAGTTCAACAGCACCAGCACCAGCAACAGCGGCATCAGCTCTTGTGGCCCTCCTCTTCTGTTTATATCATTTTCGACGCGACTGTTTATTGCCAGATGCAAATACCCGGCTGCATGGGTGCCACCGCAGCGGAACACGCGCCGCATATTTCTTTCGCTCCCGCGCTCCCGCGCTCGCAAGTTCTGTTGCCGCCGTACGTTCGGAAACCCAAGAACGCCCGTGAGACGCTGCAGTGCGCACGTTTTGGCATAACTCGGTCGTATTACCCACCGGTAGCAGCTGGAGGTAGCGATATATTCTCAAAATGAATAAATTTTCACGCACCCGATTGAAGCAATTCCTCAAAAATATATTTTCACCCTCTTATCACTTTCTCCATTAAATTCAAACTCAAGATCAACCCAACGTAGGACAAGTACTTTTTACTCAGGTAGTAAAACAATTTCATTCATCTTAAATTCCTCTCCAAAAAAATTGCTTCGAAAAAAAACAAAATATATCCGCAGCGTGCAGAGTTGAGCCTCTTTCGTTTGTGAAGGTGAGATCGCACTTTACACCGACAAGATAGTGCGACGCCAAAGATAAGGAACATTGAATCTCGGGAGAAAGAGGTTTTCCCTCGTGCTTTATTCTTATTCATACATACTTTACTGCATACCGCGAGAAGAACTCTGAGCTCTAACTTGCGATCTGCTATAAACTCTTCGAATATCTATTTGACTAGAAATTTATCTGAATAATATTGACGTAACTACTCTCGAGCGGCGAAAATCGGTTCAAAGTATTGAAAAAATTTGGAACGCACGTTGCACTCATGTAAGCTTTCGCCGTCGTAATAACGGAATCGGTTTACAGCGTAGTTTGCGGTATAAGTATGCCGCCTTTAAATTAACAGTCGGAAAGAACGCGTTACGCCGGTTTTAAGTCTTGAACATTTCGCGAAAGTACAGTTAATGAGAATGTTATACATAAGGTTGAAAAAACCATGGACCTTGCTCTCGAAGCTAAAGATGAATATTCGAAGAAAAATTGGCGAAAATAAGTCGAAAGAAGAAACAGAAAATCCTGCTAGCAGCGGAGGAAGATAAAAAAAACGTTCGCACGCAAGAATATCGAGAAAGGGCTGCTGGAAGTTGGAAGGCGGTAATGCGGTAGAAGGACAAGACAATAGGATGGTGACAATAAGACTCAGGAAGGGCAGCGGTAGCTCTTCGCTCAGACTCGAAAATAAATGAAAATCAAAATAATACCTACTGCGCGAGTGGTTTAGACCTGAAGAAAGGTGGAGCGTTACTATTATATGGGCGTATGTCGGTAATATGGTCTAGAACACGGTGGTGCAGCGAAAGACTTACGGACGCTACCAAACTCGACCCATTGTGTACAACTTATAACGAGACATTTTTTGATCAAACGCGAGAATCACCGACGAATCCAATCTCTTCGAATTGGTCCTACTGCGAGGGTAATTGACAGGACCCTAACTTCGATTTGTGAATCCTCCGATGGCCCAGCTTTGCATTCGCATCTGAAGATCAACAGGGATCGTTACAAAAAAAAAACAGAAAAAAATCATTCCGAATTCACTGCAAAAATATTTTTTCAAATAATCATTCCGAGGTGCAAGAAAATTATCAGCCTTAAATTTACGGAAGGTAACTTTCTAGGGATTCAAAAACATCTGACCGCTACAGGGAGCTGGGAGTTGCAGCTGATCGGTAAACTAAGCCCGTCTCATACTGCCAAACGTCCGTCTCGAGAGTCTGTATGTTTATCCTTAGAGGGAGCGAGAACCGGGAGAGCTGGGGGTCGGGACCCTCGTGCGACAGCGCGCGGTTCCCGTCGTATCGCTTCTTCATCGCATTCGTGGGATCGTTGGACGTGGGCTTAACCGGCTAATCATCATTCTTTAATTACAAGATCGTTTTTAGTCCAAGTGTCAGGCTCAAACGACTATTCATATTTGTTCAGAGCACAACGAGACGACGGACGGACGTTTCGTTGAGCAAATCAAATCACAAGTCACAATGAGATCAGAGCGGTGAAATGTACGGCAAAACATAAGAACAACCGGCCTTGCGCTGCAGGTCTTTCGTGTAGCCAATTAAAATCGCTAGAATTATGCAAATGGAATTTTTATTTCCCGGCAGCATCGCCGAATAGGAAACATAATATTATACCCGCGCAGGCATATAACTGATGCCGCTGCTGCTGCTGTTGTCCGCGAGGAATCCAAATGAGAATCCCATCTTGTCGCCCGAGGTTCGTCTCTCATACATTCTGGAAATTCAAACGATCGCTGTACACATCTGAATAGGTATTCACCACAGCCCAAAAAGTTCCATACGCCTATGGCCCTACCCTAAAACCCGATTAACAGCCACACGTTTATTGGTTTAAAACCCGTCGCGCTACAAATTTAAAAAAAAAAAGGAAACACTCACAGTAAGGTCAGAAGTCCTGAGATATACGTTTAACGCTAAAAGATAGAGATAGAAACCCTGCAATCGATCGAGTCATCGATCATTACCATAATCTCAGAGTCCGTCATTCCCATCTTCTCGCTATTGTAGAGGGGAAAAGAGAGATAAAAAAAAAATTGAACTGGGAAGAGCGAATTGAGAGCGCGAGTGCGATTCTTCTCGATCATCGAGTTCTGGTGCTCCTAAGTGATACGTCAAACAACGATCTTATTCGGACGTCGGCCGTGCATCGGACTTTCACGCAGGGATTGAAATCATCGGACGGCATGCAATCCCTGCTCGTATGACCTTCAGAGTCCGAGTGTAACTTGTGAGTTAAAGGATGGATTGAAGAAACGGAGTGAAGGAGAAGGCTGAAACTGACCGAGACAGACGCCCACGAAGGTGTTATCCTCGTGGTGGTGCAGCAGCGTCTGCAGGAGTCCCCGGGGCACGTTTGGGTGCACCTGATGCGCGGCTTGGCCTGGCATGGCGTGCCTATCGCGTATCCACGAGCGATGACCACGGGCAAAAGCATATACCATATACGTATATAGCTCGATAGCTATAGCCTGAGTTTGTTGACAGGCAAATGTACGCCCCCCTCCCTCCCCTCACCACTCGCGCGAGTCCTGGAAGAGCTTGGAGGCAATATAAGAGTCGCGCGGTGAGAGCTTCGATCGCGCCGACTGCGACTGTGCCATCCCATGCCATGCCGTTGAGCTCGTGGAGTCAAGGAACTAGAAATGAATTCCGCTGGTTGGGCGATAGAAAGATATAAAAAGCAAGAGACTCAATATAGGCGACAGGCAAAACGCGCATTCAAAACCTCCGGCGCACGTGGATTGAACATTTAATAAGATACGCGATTCTACAATCTTGAATCACGTATAACTGAAAGATAAAACGCAACGGAACGAATACCCGCGCGCACCGTCCCGGAGATCTCACTCGAGGCGAAGTAATTGAGAGAATGACAAATTTGGCAGCTATCGCCTCCCATTTTTTTCCTTTTCCTTCCTCTCTTCTTCTTCTTCTTTCTTTTACTTTTCTATATATTACATACACTCGACGTGGTTGGCTCTTCTGTGTCTCTTGGATTTATCTACATATAATACCGATTCAAGTATCCTGCAATAAGGAGATGGCGCACGGGGACAGTTTCCCACACGTGAGACAATTTCTCGAATTAATGTATAAAATTCGCTAACCTATTTGTCTTCGTTACACCCACAAGGTACGAGTCTTGGGGTCTCGGAACTAAGAGAACAGCGCGAAGATCGAGCTCGGAAAAGAATAAAATAAAATATCAGCAAAGTCGTTGAAGAAAGAGAGAAAGAGAGAAGCTGGGATAAGGTGGTAGAGGGTAGGGCCTCTTGTTCGGAGATCGTTGGAGCGTAGAGAGATGGAAAAACGCTTACGTCTTGCAATTGTAATTTATTTAGTCAATAAATACTCGACCCGGTGCAGCCAGGGCGAGATACGCTCTCAAGGTAATCTTATAATGAGTTGTAGCCGCCCGCAAAGCTGTTGTCAAGATGTTGATTTAAACAGGATTTGGATATTGTCGTTACTCAAACGAAGAATTGCCTCTCTTCCGAGTCAGCCCCGCAGCTGAGCCGCCCCAAAACCAAAATAAGATAAGGAAAACAAAACAAAAAAGATATTCTCCTTAAACCCGAAAGCGTCGGGCGAGGTGCGAAATCCGTTTTCACCCTCGCCAAACGCAAAGTTCGAATCGCGAAACGTTGAACGGTATTAAAATATACGAAAAGCGAATGAGAATTAGCGAGGCGATTTAAACAACGAATAATTTACATGAAAACACCAGAGAGCAAATAAGCAGATACAAGGGATGGGTCAAATGAAACGTGAATTAAATCGCTGGAGGTTTTGATCAAGTTTATTAGTAAGGCGATGCCAATGTCATCGAGGAACGATTCCATGCAGGGGATCATAGAAATCGTCCTTCATCGAGGCCCGGGTGTCCCCTGTCTGGACATATATAATACGCGGAGCTTCGCCTGCTCCAGTTTTTCATTCCGAATGAAAAACTTGGCTAGCTCCAGGGTTCCAGGGTCATCCAGAACGGTAGCCGGCGCTGGAACGCGTTTCGTAATTTTAATTATCTATAAATTAATCATGATATTAATTATTGTAATAATAATCATGGTAGAGGAAGAGAACGTTTCTACCTTGGCCTATATATCCCTCCGCAAAATATCACGAGATATTCGACTCTCCATTGAAGGCAGAAATACGTATAACTGAAGAATAAACATGAGATTTTCATAACATAACGCCGTGTAACGGTAGCTCTTTTGCCTAACGCCCGCTGGAAGCGGAGGTAGTAAAGGAATTCGTTACAGAAAATTATTCTTTTGATGACGGGTAGGTAAAAGAATTTTTGTTGCTTACGATTTTATTTTTATTTTATTTTATTTAATTTTATTTTGTCCTTAGAAGTTTTTGGTTTTTTTTTTTCTTTTCTCTCTCTCTCTTCATTACATCATTCTTTTTCTATTTCTTCTATAAACCCGTGAAATTTATTTCAACATTGACAAATCATCGTCGCCTAACTGGCGTCGGAATCTGTAAAAGGGTGTCGGCGTCCGGAATAACCGCGGACCATAATGAGAGAATGGAATATCATATTATCCGTGCAGGTTTCAAACACCGCCATTTTCCCCCTGATTTTTTTTGTTCTTTACTCCGAGATGATCGTCGTACTTAGTCTGAAAGGTATTTTCGGGAGTCTGAACCGATGCTGTTGATGCTGCTACAGCATCCCATAGGAATTTCGTGCGCTAAGCGAGTCGTTTGTTGTCCGGGACAGCCAAAGACGTAGGTGGATAGGGCACAACTCTTGTTATATCCAGGAGACGGACAATTGCCCATTTCTCCGCGCGTCAAATCATTCATCACTAAATTACATATGCCACAGTGGTGATACGCCGGCCAATTTGCCTATTAATTGATTTTATTAGTACAATGTAGGAGATAGTCTCTCATCGTACATGTTTTTACACCTACGCATGTTACAAATTCTTTCTGGGTTTTGACTTCATTTTAATATGATTTTATTTTCCTCCACTTGGCATCGATTTACTTTTTGTCTTTTTATTTTATTATTTTCAACGGGGTCACGGGGTCGACGAAACGGCTATCGACCATCAATCACGAGACGATGATGGCTGCCCATGGCGATCGAGCAATGAACTCCTAGTGAACATCGTGTCGTCATACCGCGTCGGGCGCGATGAAGATATTTCATGTTTTTTCGTATCTGGGTTGTATACTTATAACACGAGGATGTATCAATCAAATACGGAGGCTTTATCGATCAAAGAGGAACCGGATAACCGGGGGAGAGTTCCACTAATAATTCAAAGACCCGCGCACAGTTGATATATCAACATTCAAAGTCAGCGGAGACCAGAAATAGTAAACCATATTATAACGTTTGTGAGGCCCAACCCGAATGAAGCGGCAATCAAAACACCGAATAATGTAAGCGTGGGTTCTGTTCATACCCTAAAGAAAAAAGAGTACATAAAGCCTGAAATGCAAAAGTGGCTTGTGCTTCTTTTGTCCCTCCGGTTGTGCTGCTGGTGCAACTTCTCCTACACCAAAGGAGCAGCACCTGAAGAGAAATCCGTCGTGCGGCTGTCGCGCGACAAAAGAAGCGCCCAGCTAAGTTTGGACACCCGTCCGGGAATTTCGGTGTCTCAATTACCCTTTCTCTTCTCCTGGATGCGAATATACGATGGTGGTCGGAGTTCACCGACAGAAAAGTGCATCTAAAGGCACAGGAATATCTGTGTGCGAAAAGAATAATAAGAGCTCACGACCACCACGCGTACCCAACGGGTATCGAATTTTGGAGCTGACTGCACCGGGCCAACTTCGGTAATTCCATAAATTATGAGGATTCGGAAAGGATTTGGGTATTTTTAGCGATCACCACGGGAGCCAACTTGAAATTGGAAACAGATGAAAATATAATTAAAAGCGAAGAGCCTTGCTCCGGGTTACCACGTTAATAAACCACCATAGTTTCGCCGTTTCGTTCTACCTCGAGATCTTACCAGTTACAGCACTCTGAGTGTGTATAGATATATAGGTGTATATTATACCATGCCACATGTATAAGATACTCATGAACGCCCAGAAACGAAGGCACTTCAAGCTTCCTTTGGACCTTCCCCCTACCCCCCCGCAAGTAGTCGACGGTCTTCTCCAAACCACTCTTTGGTCTCGAACGTGCCAACAAAAAGCCTAATTATGCACAGCGGAGTCTCGCCGTTTATCCCCGTTCACCGCCAATGCCATAACATTCTGTCAACGAGTTACTGGAACTCACCGAATAAACGCACGGAGATCAACGATTCATACTCTCCGATATGAAAAATGTTATTATTTTTTCCATCCGTTCATGTCGTTCAATAGCCATTTCTATTGACAGCTGCTATGTGTGTAAGAAAAAAATTGACCTTGCGAATAAAAGTCTTGAAAATTTCTTGGAAAATGCGAGAGAAAAGCTTGTGGACCACCCTGTACGTACACACAAATGTGGGTATATTACATGAGATGAACTTCTTCCGTGCAGAGAGGAATGAAATATAGTGCCTTGAATTAAAACGATTGCCATCACGTTTAACGACGCAAAAAGTAAAACGTTAACAGCAGTAAGGTAGAGAGATAGGTAGGTAGTACGTATCTATCTACTAGTTTCTACAGAGGGTAGCTGCAGCGGGGACTATTATCGGGATAAAAATGTCTTGGGAGAAACAAGCGAGTGGTCGTCGTATCCTTCGTCGCCGGTTCGAGATGGGCGTCAGAAGAAATAAAGGATATAAATAGCGGTATATAACCTCTAGGGCTGTTACACACCGAGAGGCTTGAGCATCCCACTGACCGACTGCGCAATCCTCCAGACACCTCTGTATAACATTTTCTACCCGCAACGTACAACGCAAAGTATCCATAAGCGTGAGGCAGGCAGATTCCTGCAGCGAACATCAGTATCGTTCAGACGCAGGAATCTTTAATGGAAGATCGTATAAATCTTATCTTCGCCTATGCCACGCTCTCCCTTTCTTCCTTCCTTCCTTTTTTCCTCTTCCCTACGTCATTCCACATCCCGCGCTAGGTTACCTATTTCCTAACCGATACGTATCACGTACACGATATGGAGGACTGTGCAACCAACACTCGGAGAATATATTTGTAAACAATGTCCTCAATCAGACCTGGGTACCCCGCTGCCCAAGGCGGGGGCGAGCCGCTCCGCCCAGCCGCTACGAACAAATAGATAAATGCTCTCTTAGGCGCCAGTCATCGGTCGAACAATATCCAAACGAAGGCCAATTCCAACCAATACCTATTCCTACACATTTATACCTACCTTTCGAGACCTGCAATCCCTTCAAGTTCTTGTTGTAACCCCCAAACGGAGGCGATCAAAGTATCAATCTTATTTCCGACGCAAGGACTCCCAGGTCCACGGATATCATTTCTATGTATCGAAATTTACAAGCTCGTATGAAGCACTGTCACAATTCACTGACCACTTGCCATATCTGATTTCAGGTACAGGAGCCGTGCGATTTTTCCTGGCCAATGAAGAGTCAAATTTATCGATCGACGTAACTACCGGACTCCTGCGGACCCGTCTACCTTTGGACAGGGAAACCAAGGCCAGATACATCCTCAGCATAGCTGTTCGAAGTGGAATTCCTGTTGGATATTGCCAGGTGAGTGTTAGGAGCCATGGAAACTTTAACAGACCTTGTTCACCGGACTGAACCCTGACCTCTTTCTTCTTCAGGTTGAGATCGATGTCAAGGACGTAAACGATAATCCACCCTCTTTTCCGAGCGCGTCAGTAAGGATATCGGTACCGGAATCTCACCCGATTCACGCGCCTCTGTACGTTGCTCATGCCACTGACCCGGACATTACTCCACCGGCACCGATCCGATATCAGCTAACGCAGAACAGTAACGATCTCTTTGGAATCGATGCGAGACTCGGTGAAGTTTACTTGGTCAGAAGACTCGACTACGAAACCCAGCAGAGGCACAGTCTTCTAATCAGCGCGGGGGACGGTGCTGGTTTCTCTGCAAATTTCAGTCTCAGCGTGGAAGTACAGGACGTGAATGACAACCCCCCGGTGTTCGAGAGAAACGAGTACCACGTGGACGTTCTTGAAAGCGCCAGGCCGGACTTACAGGTGAGAAAAATCTTCATTACACGCCCGTCGCGAACGGCTGGGTATACGGTTGCCGTTCGTGGCATCTCAGATTCATCTTGTGTATAATGTAGAAGGAGATGCAGAGGAGGAAGTTATTTCGCGTCATACAACTTATACATATATATCTGTACCGGTTGCTAAAAATGAACTTTGACCCAGGCGTGTTTAAAAGATGAACCTGCAAAGAGCCAAAGAGTAACCCAACCAACCAACATTTAATCTCCACAACTTGGACGCATGTTAACCTGGAAGTTGGAAAAGTAATTAATTTTAAAAACCCCACGATTACGACGCTCTCGAGTGTGTAATATGACTATTAATTTAACTACGTTTTAGAACGCGCAAGTTTTGACTATACCAAGACGAATCTCATAAGTTTAATTTGTCAGTCAGATTTATTTTCATTTTTAATAATCACCAAACAATATCTCAGTCTTTAGAAATCAAAGAAAAGTTATCCCCACTCCAACCTAATACATTTCTAATCTCTTCTAAGAAAATAGCAAAATCTGCTTCTGGTAGAATCTGAAGCTCACCGCTATCGGTGTTACCGAATAGCGCCGATGATGTGGCATACTTGGACAATATCTTGGCCACGAGAATGTATCGGGGTAGCATGGCTGCCGTATAACCGTAACCCTTCACCCGCCGCGAACTAATAGCATACAGTTAGACACATTACCGGTGGCTCCCATGTTAGGCACTGTTCTAATGATCGTTCATCCAGTACTCTCTGCCCTCCATCGGGGCTATGCCTCTTTCAGTCTCGCTCTCACTCTCTTCATCCATCATTCCGAACTCAGCTTCGGATGCTGCGGACTCTCCGTAGTCCGATGCGTTGGATGAGGCTAGTTTCGACCAGCCAGATAACCTTCCTTCCTATAATACCTTTTGTTTTTCCTCTTTTCATCTTTTTCTTCTATCCTTCGGACTAGAAAGTTTGGTGGCCCGGATGGATGGGTTTGTGTTTAGGGACCGCGCGCGGTGTGATTTAATTAATACACACGGACGGACGAACGGACGATGTAACCATAGGACGAGGTGCTCGTCTTACTCTCTTCTCTTTGCTTCCTCCTTTTCTTTTCACCGTGCACGTCCCAGCCTGAGAATGTTTTCAGGTATGACGTTTCGGAATGGAGAACAGTGAACCACGATCGTTTAGATTGTTTAGATCGTTTAGACACCCCGATATTGTAATGGACCATTACGACCCCCCGATCATCGAGCGAGTTTCGGACCTGCTCAAAAATTTTCACCGTCAAATGATGAAAAGTAAAAAATAATGTTAAACCTTACCTTACAGATACTGCAAGTGACTGCCGTCGACCTGGACACGGGTAACAACGCGCGTTTGAGTTATCGTCTTCAAGGATCACCTTCGTTTCGCATCAGTCCGAACACAGGGTGGATTTACCTCGCCCAGTCTCTCGATCGAGAAACGGCGGATCGCTATGCCCTAACTGTCCTGGCAACTGACAACGGTTCGCCAGCAGCAACAGCGAGTGCTTCGGTGCTAGTGACGGTTCTCGACGATAACGACAACGAACCACGTTTCGAAAAGGAATCCTACAGCTTCGAAATGCTCGAAAATTTACCCGCTGGTACCTTAGTTGGTACCGTTAGTGCATCGGATGCAGATATCGGGAAGAACGCACTCCTTAGGTACGCCGTGATCCAGCCAAACAGCAGCTTTGTCGTCGATCCGGATACCGGTGAGTTCTCAATTTTGTTTTAATAGTTTTGTTAAGAATTTATAATAGCCGGTGGCGGAGTATCTAGAGTCTCGTGTTAGTATAATGAATAGTTTAGACTAACTATAGGCTCGAAGAAAAGAAGTCAGATCATGATCCGTCAAAGGCTTTCGAAATAAATCCGATTGAAAAGTCATCGAAAACGATATCCCGAATTACATCTGTTTGGCGCAACGAATTCACTCATTGAGGTTCTCTTATTCAAACCTCCGTCACGAGGTGCCCGTCATAGTCGAGTGTTTACGAACACGAGTCTTAAGAAAATAAGCTACAGGACCACACCGAGTCCGCGTGAGTCTCGATCGCGTACGTCTTTTGAATTTTCGGTTGTCTATTCGACACGAGCATCATCATCATCTTGATCATCATAATAATCATCGGAGTTCGATGGATTCTCATATACTTAACGTCATAACACTCAACAATACATTTGCTTTCTCTGATCAAGGTGGATTGTCGAGACTGTTGCTTGCTGCCAGTCAATGAATCGGAAGGGTTACAATGTGGGCAGTGTGTGGTCAGTGCTTGGTGCGGTCAGTGTAGTCAATGATTCCTTTCCTTCGCGATCAGTTGGTTGCTCCGGTGCGGATAACCCCGGTGGTGCAACGGAGCCCCACGTAAAACCGTACAGACACACGTATGTGCTCTTCGGTCGTACCACACATGTCTATAACCGGGCTCTGAACGAGCTGGTGTGCAAGGAATTACGGTACGGAAAGATACGAATGCGCTCCTCACTCGCGTGCACCCATCGGGCATCGTGGAAGGCCCTCAACCGCTCTTTTTCTCTTCTTCTCTCACTGCATACCTCACAGCCTTTCTCTCTCTTTTGCTTGCGGCACCGCTGACCTCAGTGGCTCTCAATACACACCCCCGGGATTATCGGGACGAACATCGATGCGAGCACGTTGTAAATACTCGCGAAATCTTATCCCGGTCAAAGTATCCCCACCTTTCAAGGTCACTATATTTTCCGATCGTCAAAAACACCGCCATTGAAACAATCTGATCCGTTTGCAACGTATTGAGAAATTTCTGAAAAAGACTCGAAGTTGGCTAATTCTCACTCCTCGTGCATTCTCCTCGTTTTACTTCTTCAGGGGGCCTTGAGCTTGAGAAGTGGAGTCGCCGAGTTTAGTGGGTTCAGCGTGCTGGTTGTGTATACAAACGCTCTCATGTTGTATGCCAATCAAACGAAGGAAGTTGAAGGGCCTGAAAGAGAGATGCTGCATCGCCTAGCGAGTCAAAATATGTAAGTGCCGCGCGTGTGTAAGTACGTCCGAAACTTCGAAGGACCCCGCGTAATTATGAAGAGGAGAAAGTGGAAATGCCTTTTTCAAATAAAAAGGACTCGGCGTTCCGAGCATCGAGCAACTCGAGTATGTACACGATTATCGACGTAAGGATACTAATATGTATTATATGCCGCGTAATGGTCACCGTTACATATTTTCGAAAAGTGAAGTCGATAATTGGTAACGCACCCGAATACCATATACGCTGTGGTATAGTGTTTGGCGTATTACACTGTAGCCTGACGGGTGTTTACCATCGAGGCAAGTGTGTTGCGGTTGCGACATTGCAGCTGACTGGGAACAATGAGGAATATAAAACACATTCCTTTATACATGGGGCCAAAACGTAAATTACGCGTGTCGACAGCTAATAGCTATTTAGGAAATTAATTATTCACCTTAAAGAAGCCTTGATTGATCTTAACTAGTTTCTTGCTACCTATAGAGGACAAAAATAAAGAAAAGAATAAAAAGACAAACTCCGGTACATACTTCCATTGTGCAGCGGTTCGCTTTTCGCTCGCTTTCTCTTCAATTTTTAATTGTCAGATGTCTAGCCCTGAAAGCCTCGTCAAGACTGCGTGCAACCGTGTAATGTAAAAGAATGGATAATTCAAAGAGTGGATAATCGTGACGTCTGACATAAGCGCAAATTTTTCCCTCGCGGGCAAAACAATTATATATACTTGCAAAACGCGAATTGAGGAGAATAGCTGTAGTTATAGACATAAACGCATGCATTCCTTCGACTCTGTTATACTCGTGCCTAATCCGTATTCCGCGGAGTTCGTATGGCAAGAGAGATATTAAACAAAGACAAACATGAATATTGCCCACGCATTCGTCATTGTTAGCACCAAGAAATTGCGGTGTAACATATATACGCATGATTTTGTCATTTAGCTAAAGGAATGAAGAGCGAAGAGAACGAAGCGAAGTGAAGACCCGAAGTGATAAAACGGATTCAAACCTCGTCCTCTGATACCCGACGCACCGGCTCTGTCAAATACTAATTTTTAAATGGCCCCGACTCTCAGTTAACTACGGCCGCCGTGTGTTGTCACCTACTAAAATTCCTTTCTTCAGCTTCCCCCTTCCCCCTTTCCCTTCCCTTCCCTTTCCATTCCCATACCTTCACCGGCATCGTATATACCTTCACCTATACCTGTACGTATAAAATATACCTATGTATATACGTACACGGTCCACGCTCTACGGAATGCGAAGTAGTTGTCCCTCGAAAGCTCTTCTCTGGTATATAGGTATATATATATCCTCCCGAAAAAAGCAATGCGCTCTGAGGTATGTATCTGCGTTATGTGTGACGTATTACATGGACGTTTAAAACTTTTAACTCGACCAATCCATGCACGCGCGTCATTCGGAACTTTGGTCTTAGAAATAACAAAATATTTGTAAGAAAAAGGATGTAGGTATTATATATACATCGAGTAGGTCATTTAACTTGCGTTACGCAACAGGCGAATACGCGGTAGGTGGAAAACTACCTAACGCAAAAAGCCGCGAAACTAAGTGGTAGACAAAGGCGTCGGGGGCTAGGCGGATAATAGGTAAGCCCACCCGTGTAAAATTAAAAAACCAAATTGAATGCGATATTATTGGTCGGTTGGGAATTTTAAAAGCATTCCATTGCTGCGCTTTGGATGCGCGAGGCGCCTTGCCTGCACGTGCGGAGAATCCATCGCTGCCTCATACATTTCAATCGTTTCTTCGTAGCTTCCCGGCATCCGTCGTCTTTCTACCAAAGCAATGCTACGCTGACGATAAGTCACGGTCCCTCCGGGGCTCCAAATCCTAAGTGATAAAATCTGAACGAATTTCGTACGTTTATTTTATCCATCTATTCACGAATTCTGGTTGAACAACTCTTCGACCCGATAGTCGCGAAGGTCCTCCGATTATTGAGGCAATAGTGAAAAATCGGGCCTAGTTGAAAGGGAGAAGAGCTGAACGTATAGCTATAAGTGTAACTATATCGCGGAGTAATGCAAAGGAAGGCATAACGCGATCTGACGAAGAGGATCAGAACACACGGTACGGCGGAGAAAAGGATGCTAAGGTACGTGGCCAGCGGCGGAGTCAACAATCCGTGACCACCCCGGCTCCAGTTTGTTGCCGCCCGTAATTCTATTGTTCCGACGTGGCATCATCTCTGCTATCTGCCTCCTCTGATTTCATTCTTTTCGCTCGTCGAGTTCCGAGGTTGGTTCGAGCTCAAACCCGCAAAGAGCTTTTCAAGCACTGAGCCCCTCTTCCGAAGAGACTCCACGTACACCGAATGAGCTCCGTAAGTTCCTCAGGCATTTCGGGGCACCGACGCCTTCGAGGTAAAAGCCAACCTTGAGCTGATCCGCGGGATCAACCGCTTCGTAATACGGATCGAACACACTTTACAGCTTCCCCAAGACCCACCGCGCACACGATACTATAAAGTAAATCAGTATTGGACAAAATCAATTCGTGAATAGGTACTCGCATAAGAGAACTCGGTGCGCCCTGATGCGTGAGTTCATTTTTTTCATTTTCACGTATCACATCGACGGAAGACCATCGGACTCCTCTTTCTCTGTCAGCTCTAAATTTTCTTATTATTTTTTCTCACGTTCTCGGATGAGGAAGAGAATCATGTGTCCGAGCTCCTCAAATTCACGAAATACCCGATCCAACTTACACAGTTTATCCAACTTTTCGTTGACATGTATTTTCAAATATTAGCCCTCATGTGGCGACGAACGATCTGCAGGTTTGGGATATACCGCCAAGTTGACGGACAGGGAAAATGCATTAGCCTTTCAACTTAATGTGTACCACGAGGCTCTCAATGTTTGTTCAGATTTATATGTATACCTGTACCGAAACCACATGCTCGGGTGTCTCCTGCATTATTTCTTTTTCTTTTTTTTTCTTCTTTGTTTTAACCAGAAACAAAGTCCAGATTTTATCTACTACCATTGATCGTCTTAAAGTCACCGCCGCTTTTATGGGGCGCGGGTCCTTTGGAATCGAATCGCGAATTCGATTCCGTGGTGGATATTATAAACGCCGGAGATTTAAAAACCGATCAAATATTTTTTTTTTTTTTGATTCTCCATTAAAAATCTCGTTGAAAAAGTCAATTGCTGTACCGATCTGTAAATCAACAAGATATTTCAAGAGAGCAAGCAATGCCGAACTGATGAAAAGATCACTAGAGCCTTCCTATTTACCAAATTTTTATCAAATAATATCTATTATGTTAGAACGACAAGTGAACAACTTATTGTAAATATAAGAAATATTCGAGGAAGGGATTTTCGTGATTAAACATAACTTATGTTGAACAAAATTTTCTTCTACCAATATTAAAACAAGTATATCGTTCATCTCGTTCTCGTCCATTCTGTATTTATTTCTTTGGTTTTTTTTTTTCACTCCTAAAAGGGTTGAATTCTTTGTCCACCAGCCAAGTGGTATAGAAAAAAAAAAAATTCAAAACGTTTTGAATGGTTTTTATGAACGTTAGGATAACATCCAGGGCCGAAATCGAGGCAATGATTGGCGTCGACGACGTCGTCGCCTTCTTGGAAGCGAAAATTGGATAATTAGTGGTGATTTGGCGTAAAAAGTCTCGACGAACACCGAAAAGTGCTCTGCCTCGCTAGCCTATTTCACCCTTCGCATTATAATAATTGCTAGCGTCTTTTTCTACCTGTACTCTAACCGCTGGAGCCGCATGCTCCGCGTACTAGAATAAGCAGTTTCTTTCCCCTGCCCACTCTTTTTTCTGTACGTAAACTCGAATACATACGGAATGCGGGTACACACATACATGAATTTACTAGGAGTAACGAGCCCCGAGTAATTACGGCGATAAAGAAAAGTCAGAGAAACGAAATAACCGAGACTGCATATGCTCGAGGCTCTACCGCAGCAGCTAGTGCAGCAGGACCTGATCCTGGTGTGGAGACTTCGGGGGGATTAATAAATAATTAAATGCTAGGAGGCACGATTCGGGGAACGATTAGGATAATTTGTTGCGCTGCCCAGGTTGACGGGTTCGGGGGTTAGCCTCGTGATGCTACGCCGTTGGTGTCCAGATCTCCTGCTGATGTTGGACCAGGTGTGAACGGATCATTACATCAAAGCCTCATTGTCCGATTCATTGTTCGTACTGTTTCATCTCGTGTTCTGACCAGAATTTTCACCTTAAATTTCATGTTTTTCAACGTCGGAAAGTACGGTCGAACAAAAAGAAAATTATGATTATAATATTCGTGTTTTATGTTCCAGGGGAAATCACGACCCACGAACCACTGGACCGAGAACTTCGGGCGGTTCACGAACTTGTCCTGGAGGCTCGGGATCAGGGAATGCCGTCGAAAGCTGCGCGGGTTCCTTTGCGTGTGACGGTACTAGACGTAAACGATAACTCTCCGGAAATCGTTGATCCTCAGGGGGATGTTGTGAGCGTTCGCGAAGAGCAGCCACCCGGGACCGAAGTAGCCAGGGTCCGAGCATTGGACACGGATCGCGGGGAGAACGCCTCGGTCACCTACAGTATCCTGAAAGGTAAGTTAGTCACAGCTGTCACTTCGAACCCGGCACCGATATTACGACCTTAAATTGTTAATTTACGATAGTCTTTTCAATTGAACTTTCAACACTACATCTCACCCCTTTGATGAACCGTAACGAACCCATGAGATGACCGCGTGTAATGAACAGATCTTCAATTGCCTGCAACAGCTTATGATCCTTCAGAACGAACGAGAGCAATAAACGTTTGCTTCGATTCGACGCGACGTTGACGCGCTGTGCAACAATTATTCCGATCAAACGATGATTGTGAAAAACCTATGGCTTTTTATTTTCTTCTCATTTCAAACCGATGAAAAATTGAAAAGCAGTCCGCGAAGCGATGTTTGATGAGGAGATAAAATTACCAATGTATTTACACCGTAGCCAGATTTGTGACAGAGTCGTATTATTCGATCGTAGCCAGACGCGCCTGATCGGGGTACATCAATTCTTCGATACATCACCTTTAGTATCTATCGTTTGAATGCTCAGTTCGAAATTACCTAGATATTGCGTTTCTCAAAGTCGAAGACTTTGATTGATTCGGCTCGATTTCAGTTAGACCCGTCTTTGATTACAGACCGTGACTCCGACGGTTATAACGTCTTCACCATTGACCCTAACACCGGGATGATTAGGACCAAAGCAGTCCTTGACCACGAAGAACGCAACGTCTACAGAGTCTCTATAAAAGCCAGCGATGCTGGTCGACCACCACGTCACAGCGTCAGGGCGCTCCGCGTAGAAGTTTTAGCCCTGGCAGATAACAGGCCAACTTTTACCAGCAGTAGTCTGACTTTCACGGTAACGTATAAATCCAGCTGAGATCTTTTTCTCTTTCCTGTTTTTTCCCAACAGCTATAAGAAACCAAATTTTCATCACATCCAGGTCAGAGAAGACGCGACTATCGGTCACGCGGTGGGTTCAGTTTCCGGTGCTGGTCCAAGTGGGAGAGTAGCTTATACTTTGGATTCGTTAACGCCAATCAGTCAGTTTCCAGCTTTTGATGTTGACCGAGGATCTGGTCAATTAGTCGTCGCACACTCCCTGGACAGAGAAAACATAAGCGAGTACCACTTGGAAATCCGCGCGTTGGACACGACGTCGATTGGAAATCCACAAAGCATAGCTGTGTCGGTGAAAATAATCGTTGAAGATGCAAACGACAACGCTCCCCGATGGCCTTTGGACCCAATAACGGTCAGAGTTTCGGAAAGATTTGTGATCGGTTCAACAATATACAACCTCACAGCGACAGATTTGGACAACGGGGTAAATGGAGATCTTCGGTATAGTTTGGTGGCCGAATTGCCAGCTGCGGGAAACTTCGCTGTCGATTCTCTCACCGGCGCTCTCACCCTAGCCCGACCCGTCGACAGAGAGGAAAGAGCGGAGTACACCCTCGTTCTCAAAGCCGCCGATCGTGCACCTCCAGCTGAACAACTTGCCGCTACCGTTACTGCCAGAATAATAGTGCTCGATGAAAATGATAATGACCCAGTTTTTGTTGCTCCTGATAACCCGCGCCTTGCTGTTACCGACGATCTTCAACCAGGTGAGCTTCGATTCCGTTGAACAATCATCGATTATTTTCTCGTACGAGCAGTTCGTTATATAAAAATACAACGATTTCCAGGTGCTCCTTTGATGAGAGTAGTTGCGGTGGACAAAGACAGCGGCGACAATGGTCGAGTGTCCTACATAATAACATCTGGCAATGAAGGGGGTCAGTTTTCCGTAGGCTACGATTCAGGAATCGTGACATTGACGCGTCCAATGACTGGTACCGCAGAGGTCGAAGTGACCGCTAACGATCACGGTACTCCACCGAGAAAAGCTTCCATCAAGTTGTTTCTGTCAGCCGCTGGTCACGCTGTTGGACCGCCAAGACTTCTGATCCAAAATCCAGTAGCCAGAATTTCGGAAGACGCACAAATCGGCGCATCTCTAGCTACAGTCGCTGGTCAAGCCATGGCCGATCAAGGTAAGTCAAGAGCAAATTACAGTGAGGTAACTGACGATAAAAGGATATGGAAACGAAGTGAAGAATGGGGGGACAGCCGTAAGAACGCGTAACTGAAGCGTTTCAACGTATAGTAGCGCAACATCAGCTCCTCTAGTAGTCGTATAACACGACGACAACAACACAAGCGGAGAAAACGAAGGAACAGCAGCTAAACTAAAGTCGTGGGGCGACATGACCGCGTATAACGCGTACGTTCAATGGCTTAGCTCAGGATCCTTTGTCCCCGAGCTTGTACGGTTATTGTTTCGGTGGGCTTGCGCATAAACTGCGCTCAGAGGGGACTAGGGAATGTCAATTTAGCCGGGCACGAGGTATCCAGAGACTTTCGACTCGGACTTAGGAGTTGGGATAGCTGCGGCTTGGGCCCCGTGAGACTGAAATTATAGTCGATATAGCTTCACTTCTCCAGCATAGCGCGTTATACGCCGCTTTCAGAACTCTGCAGGGCAGGTAAACCGCGCCTCTACCTATATATGCGCGGGATAATCAGGGTGCGCGGCAGATGCTTAGCTAGTTAATAGGAAAGTTTTGCTATAAAAATACCTCGAATAATTGCGTTCAGTCTCTAGACGGGGGTAGGCATTATAGTAAATCTAGCAAAATGAATCCCCGTCGCCTCCCAAGCTTTGTCGTTTCCTCGCAGCACACGCGACTAGCTAACTCCACCGACGTATTTGTCTTCATCGTCAGGAATTCACGCCGCTTAGACGTTCCCAGGAAAATGGAAGGAAAATCTTTATTCGAATTACCGCTAAATAATAAATCAGGTTACGTGATCTGCTTTTTACGGCAGTATCTAAACTGGCAAATCGACATTCCTGAAATCCCGACAGTCCTTGACTTCCGGTACGAATATCCGATGCGGTAGAAGGGTTGCCCTTGGTTCACAGTTCGTGCGATAAGTTAGGAATGAATAAAACCAGGAGTTATCGCTGACGGAATAGCTGCTGCGGCCAGTTTACTTACATTAGTTACGCTATAAGATATACGAAACGCGAGACGCGTTAGCTGTTGCACTGGGTTCCTTCATACGGTCTCAGATCTTTACTCAGAGAGGTTTCTGCAGCACCACCAATGAGAGGTGCTCTTTGGGATTTTACTCCCGCGGTAGTCTTTGGCGCGATGGAGCCAGGGGCCGGTGCTGCAGCTTCTGCTGCTGCAGGGCTGCCGGTAAGCCCGACGAACAATGGCCGCGTATATCATCGTGCCACCGGTCGCCGCTGTACGCGTAGGCAAATCACCACCCTACATCCACCGGCACCACTACGACCAGCGTTGATGTCAACCTTACCAACACCACTGAAGAGTCTCGCTTTGTCTAAGCCCGCTAAAAAATCACAACAGCTAAACGTCTCCCCTGGAATTTGAGAATCGAATGCATTAAAACACGCTGCAGGGAAAGAGAACCCACGTATTATATGCTCAGAGCAACGCAGTATTCTCCATCATATGTATACGCGGTGTCCGAAATGTTGCGGAAAAACCCCCGCGTTATAATAAACTAACCAGATTTTTTTGAATAATTTTTTTAACTTTGCCTTTTGACATACCTGCACGAGTATTTGATTCTCAGATATTTCCGAATAATTCGGATCCAGGAAATATTGACGAATTTTTTCATACAAAACGCACTCATATGTTAATGTGACAACCCGTTATACATACATAATTGCGACGACAGTCAGCCGTTTGATATTACGGAGAGTTGGATAAAGATCGGTATCATACCGTGTCAAAAAAAAATACGGAGGTAAAAAAACCCTCGCGATATAACTGATATAAATTTGCGAAGACTTTGTTGCTGAGATTATCGTTTAATCTTGTTGATCGTGCTTGTAGTTTTCATTGGTATGTATTTTTTAGGAATATTTTCCGCTTACACTTGACAGGGCCTCGATCGACGCTGAATCGCATGGCGGCATGTTCTGCTCAGAGTCTCTCCACTTCGCTTCACCCACTATTTTGGAACTCGCGTACTAAGGGCCTCCGAGAGCCCTACGATCAATAATTTAGACTCCTGACCGGTATTCTTATTTTATCCAGAGCTCAAAGGTGATAGAGAATGAGAAAAAAAAAACGAGAAAAAAAAAAGAGTACAAGAGAGAAAAGATCTGCGAGTATTTACAAAAGGTGTGGTGAAGGGAGAGGCCCCATAGCAATTTGGTTTTGCTCAGAAATTTCCTTTCGTGAGTCTCGTAGGCCCAGAGGCGGCGGCAGTGTTGGGACTCGCGTCGTTGGCGACGACAACGACCTGACCATCACTGGCTACAAGGTTGCACCGGGAAGATGCGCCGGATCGGATTTCGGCGCGAGCGTTACTCGCCACATTACCATAATTTATCCAAAAACGTATTCACTAAATTGTGTATGCCGCGAAACGTTTCTTCGATGGTAAAGTTGAGCTGAGTTTATGACCTAGCATTGCGCGAGCCCCAAACCTCGTTCTTCCGTTATCCGTGTACATTTTACTTTATGCTATACGTATATACATTTTTTTTTCATTTATTTTCCAGGCAACGTATCCTTCGTTATTCCCCCAGGGCTTGCCGCTGACAAGTTTTCTATTTCCTCGATGGGCCTCATCACTCTTCGTGGTCCTCTGGACCGCGAAATAACTGATCATTATTCGGTTCCGATCCTGGCGAGGTCAGCCAAACTTCTGGACTTGACAACCTTGGAAGTCATGGTCCTGGACGAGAACGACAATGCTCCAGTTTTCAGGTCTGGTTCATGCTACAACCTCGCGATTCCAGAAAACCAGGAATTATCCGTCGTTCACACAATCGTGGCTGGGGATGCTGACGAGGGTAAAAATGGGGAGATTTACTACAGCATAGTCGGTTAGTACTTTCTTCGTAACTGAATTTTGTGTAGATCGACGTTTTTCTATATACACATCACTGTTACAGGTGGCAACATCGGGTCAAAGTTCAACCTGGACCCGACCACGGGCGCTTTATCCTGCGCAAATCTCGATAGAGAAACGGTTTCCAAATACGTTTTAACTATTTCTGCCAAAGATAAGGGTCGCCCGAGTCTTGAAGCGCGTTGCAATATTACCATCGTCGTCATCGACCTGAACGACAACGCTCCCGTATTCATTCAGAACCAATACACCGATACGAGACCACGTCCGGCTTCCCTCAATAACCAGAACAACGATTTCTCGAATTTTGGAGTACAATCTTTCGGACAGTACGGACAAAACTACCAGCCCAGCTATATGCCCATCAGGTATGCGGCAACTATCTCAGAGGATGCGGCTCCAGAGTCGAGCGTTATGAGCGTCAAGGCCACCGATCCCGATCAGGCGAATAATGGAAAAATCACTTACACCATGGCTGAAGAAAGCACGTGGTTATTCAAAGTGGATAATTTAACCGGAGTGATAACAACGGCAGGGTGAGTGCCCTCTTTGTTTCTTGTACCTAATCCTTTTAGTTATACTATCTATTTATTGGTGTGAATTTTTCATCATACGCAATGTACACAGATGTGTATATTAATTTGACTACGCTAGTTTATTGCGGGCAATAGCAGCCCAGATATTATGACACCATGGTGGCGAGTAAAGTAATAAAATAGAAAGGAGTGCCACTATACACGATGAAATAGCGTAAGGGGATAGTGAAAAATATGATTGTTGGTAATAAAATTATAGAGTCCATCGATACGCGTATGTGTATCTACCTACGTCTGTACGATCTCTGTATTTCCGTCGAGCCAAACGTGATACGATAAATTATCATCAACCCGTGACTTGTTTAAGCCACTCAATAATAAAATAGTTCAAGGTTAATAGACTGTTTTTCTCTATAAATAACACATTTTAAGAGTAAAATGAATAAATATTTCACCTCAACTCTCCTCGGCGAATCTCACCGCAGGAAAGGTTTATGCACATTGTAACTGGTAAGGAAGGAAGGAATTCGTTCGTCTGCACGCACGGGGGACGATAAAATATTGCGTATCCGGCTACTATCGTTGTTTAACGAGTTCATCTTTGTAAAAAGAGGGCTTAGAGATTAAGGCTGAAACGGTTGTCGCGGATGTGACAGCGGCGCCCTTGCAGCGGTGGATCTTTGTTTATTAATCTGCATTTCTCGGTCGTCTCCGCGGTTCTCCGGGTTCTTTTTTTGGGTTTGTTTTTTTGTTTTTTTTTTTATCAGATCTTCTTTCGTTAGTTCGTTCCTTTTATCCCCCCTTCCCCTCTCGTGCGCATACGAACCGAAGGCGCGGGTGGTGGAGACGTATGGTTTGCGCGACAACTACGAATGCAGGCGATTCTTTTTTACCAAAAGAAGAACCGTGTGTCATTTGACCGTGACAACGTGTGGCATTTCAATGCGTTATTTAAGACGGTGGAATCTCAGCTGATATGCAAAACTGTCCATGGATTCCCATTCGCAAAAACAATGAATAAGAAGTAAAATTATTCCGCCGTACCCTGAAAGTGAATATTCGGTTTTCGGTGTATCACCTAAATACTATACTGGACGTGAATAAAAATTCTCACGGTTTGACGATCCACGATGTCTATTTAATTGAATCTTTTATTTGCCTTCTGCAATATGCGCACACTGCAGTACCCACTCGGTCAATGAGTCTCAGTTTCTAGGTTTTTGAACGCGCGGCTCGCAAAAGCGGTTGGCGGCAGGCCCTCGCTAAGCCACGGTAGCATTGTTCGGCTGTCATACAAGCCAAATAGAAGAAGTGGTTTTAAATCAGTCGGTTGCTCGGCTACCCAGCCATCGCTGCTCTCACGTCCCCTTCTTCTTCCTTTCTCTTATTCGTCTCTTCTCTTTTCTACATCGCCGTTCGCGGTCTCTCTTCTCTCGAGGATCTCTACGTCGGCCTATCCTGACCAAATCTTAAGCCCGAATGGTCCACGCGAGATCTGACTGGAGGAATCTAGCGGAAAGAAGATCTACAGTCGAGTCTCTTCGTCCCAGCGACTCGTTGAGTTATATTTATTATTTGCATATAATTCTTCGAGAGGACCGAACCCCCTCGCGCGACCGAATCTCTGATAGTGATTTCGTACGGGGAAGAGTTTATTCGACGCACAGTTTTAGGCTTCGCGTTCATTGCCTTATTCGGGATTTAAGATGGAACATTGCAGTACACGTAGAGTCAACGGTCAGCTGCTCAGCGCAAGAATCGAGCTTCTGCCGGAGAGTCAGAAAACCAGCAAACTTATGGTAATGGCTAGCGCGCGGATTTCTGATCGCTATTTGCGATTTCAACTCCCATCACCCGCTCGCGTTCAACAAGCGCGCCCACGTATATTGATTTTTTATCATTCAAAATTCCGGCATCTAAAATACACTGGCTCGAATATAAATTCCAGAAAGCCGGCGCAATGTTAACCAATTTTTTTCATCAATTTTACGCACCGTCGCAATACACACGATCAAATGGTTTCCGCAGTCCCATAGAACAGCTCTTATAGGTAGATCTACGAGTGTCTCACCACGTCCTAAAGCGGCGGCTTGTTCTGCTGCACCCAAGTAAAAATCGAGTAACAGCGAAGTGCGGCGTCCTTTTTGCGTTCTGTTCGCGCCACCGTTGTCCAGTGTATAGAGTCGGCATATACATCCACGTGTGTATCGCGATCGCTCCCCTCTCGTGGAATCTCCATTCAAAATCGCATCACACATTATAAGCTTATAAGAGAGCGGAATTAAATGGACGACACTAGCCACCCGCGGATCGGCGCATCTTTTGAGCTTTCCGCACAATGCCAGACTCTTTTTGAACCCCCGGCTAATAGAATAGAAAGAAAAAAATAAATAAACAAAACTTTCTTTGCAGCCCTCTTGATCGCGAATATCAAAGCGTCTACAACTTCCTGGTGGTGGCGACTGACGGAGGAAGATATGATGCAAAGACTACGTCGGTACCCGTGCAAATCACCCTCACTGACGTGAATGACAACCGGCCGGTATTCGCGGAGTATCCATTCCTCGGTCACGTAGCTATCGGTTCGCAGCCAGGACGTAACATTCTGCAGGTGAAAGCCACCGACGCAGATTTGGGTCTGAACGGCGAGATCGTATACTCATTCCTCCAGGAGCAAGAAAAACCAAAGTTCAGAATCCACCCGAGCTCAGGAATCGTCACGGCGCCCTCGTCTCTCGCTCAGGATAACGGAAAGATCTTTCACCTGGAAGTGTTGGCCAGGGATAAAGGAAATCCGCACCAAAGTGCCACTGGATTAATAGAACTCCGAGTCGGTGAAATTTCCGATCTTTCGCCAGTTCTGAAATTTCAAAACGATACGTACGACGTTGTCATCACGGAGAACTCGCCCTCGGGAACAGAGGTCGTTCAAGTCACAGCAGTCCGATCTGACGGAAGAAGACAGCACATTTCGTACTCCATCGGGTCGGGTGACGATCACGACACCTTTTCCATCGACGAAGATTCGGGACTCGTTAGAGTCAATGACCCCAGAAGACTTGACGCTGAATTGTGGAACAACGCTCAACCCAAGGACATCGATGACGATGGAAGAACCACCTGGCGAAGGTCACTCGAAGGTCAGCAGATCAAGGAAGAACCAAGAGATTCTGCCACCCACACTCTAATCCTGGTTGCGAGGACCATTGGCCCAGAACCTCTTCTTGCCTACACAAGACTCGTGGTGAGAATCTCGGACGTTAACGATAATCCTCCGATATTCACGCAAATGCAGTATTCGGCTACGGTGCTCGAGGGAAACACGAAAGGAAATTTCGTTGTTAAGGTATGTCGCGTTTATTGGGAATTTAATCCCGGTAGAAAATATTTTTAATAACAGTTTTGATTAATCTTGATACGATTTTCTTTCTTCAGGTTTCCGCCAGCGACGCTGACCAGGGTTTGAACAGTCGTATTTTGTATCATATAGTAGATGGCAACCCTGACAACGCGTTCACCATCAGTCCACCGTACAGCGGTATCGTAAGGACGAACATCGTCCTTGACAGAGAGATCCGGGAAAAATATCGGCTCACCATAATCGCAACCGATCAAGGAAATCCGCAGTTAACCGGTACCGCAGCACTCAGTGTTCGAATAATCGATGTGAATGACAACCAGCCCACATTTCCAGAGCATCGTATCATCTCCGTATCCGAAGGTGAGTCTTTCTCAGTGAAAATTATAGCAATAAAATTCTCTTGTGTACTGAATTAAATGCGGAGGAGTTATAAAGAGATCCGCGCGTCGAGCTGCGGGAGTGGGACTCCTCAAGTTCCTACCGAGCGCGGAAGGCGGATGCTCTTTGCGACAGTGAAAGAAAGACCACTACGATGTATGGAAAGAGTTAGGAGTATACTGCTCTTGAAATATAAAGTTAAGTGGTAAAGGATTTATGCCGACATTAAAGTCCAACTGTTGGGAACAATCTGCATAACTTAGCTGCTGCTCCGGCCGCTATACGGTGCAAGGTGGTGCCGTCTCTTTCTTTCCTTCTCCCTTCGTCTCCTTCGGTCCAGGTCTTTCGCTCCTCCGCATCTATCCTTCCCTATCCACAGCCACTTCGAACCTTCTTTCTTTGTCTTCCGTCTCTTCAGCCACCGATATTGTTCTCCATTGACAAATAGAATTCAATGGGCCCACAAAACGTCCCTCTTCGGACCCGCGTTGGTTACGACTTAACGGACCACTTGATACGACGTTTCTTTTCGACTCAACTTCCTCTGAGGAATCGCGTACATTCGTGTTCAATAGTTACTGATCATAATTCTGATGAGAAGGGAAAACATTTCTAAAAATTTTTCTGCTAAATCTAACACAGGCAGAAGAAAGAATCTGGGAGGACTGTCGAAGAAAAATATATTGCAGGGAGCCGTTTCCGCTCGATGCGAGGTGTTTCGTATAATATTCGTAAATCACTTTAAAACTCCACCCAATTCTTTCGGGTTATGTTACGAAAATGTATATCTGTGTATAGTATACACGCGGGTACCGTTGGAAAGGAAATAAAAATCGTAGGACGAAGCGCGAATGAAAAATCAGACTGAGCGGCGTGTGTCGCTTTCGCCATCATACGCCCCATGCATCCACCTTTATAGCTATGTATATACATATATATATATATATAAGCGCAACAATCACGCCTTGCAATCATGGCGTAATTAAAGTCGCGGGTAATTTCGTACCTCGGAGTTCTTGCGCGGTTGCGAGCTGGCGAAGCTTCGATATATATATTTGCGAGAAATGAGCTCGAATTACGCTAAAGTCGAATTCGCGCTCAGCTTACTCCGCTACCACTGCTTCTCCGTTGCTGCTGATCAAATCGCGATTCAGGTTAAATGCAGAACCGACTCAACGCATATTTTTCATTCCTGAACGACTCGGGTCCTGCGGTACAGACTGCAGTTCACCTCCAGCTCCTGATGCACGTATATAAGAACATCGAATTCTCGAAGCTCCGCGAGGCTCGTTGCTCGCCTTTCGACTGCTTTATTTATTAATGTAAATTAAACGCGTTGAAATTAATTATAACGATACATTTTTTTTATTTTCCTTCTTCTCTTTTTTTTTTTTCTTATTCATTTTTACCACGGCAAATTCCGAGCGCTCTTTGCCCCCCCGGGCCCCAAGTGTATCCTCCCGTTTAGCGTCCAATATTTCGGGAGCGATTATTAATAGTACATATAATATAGGGGCCCGGTACCTCGCCAATTTATTCCACACGTTACTCTTTACATTCGCTCCGACGATACAGCATAATATTCGTACGTTGTTACAGTCCTGAAAGTGACCACTGTTAAATCTCGAAAGACACCCGGCAACCGCAAGGACAATTATAATAGCCACGATTCTGTGTCAGTATCAATTATGCTCGGCTAACGTATGGCTAAGTTTTAGAAATATACACCTAATGCTCGAAGAGCGAACTCAGAATTACGTTATATCCTATGTATTTTCTTTCTATTTCGCTATTAACTTATACTCGTAGTATAAAACGCGAGAGCTGTAGCGGTGGCTCCTTTATACGGAAAATTAACTAGCCTATTATACGGAGTGGGTACATGTTGCGAATCTAGTCTTGGCGTATGCCGGCTCTCCGATAGTTCTTATAATACGTTAGCGCAGTACGGTAGGGAGACTCCCTGGAACGAGTCGTGGGAGCAGAAATATCTTTTCGTTGATACAGCAGCAATACCAGCACCGAAGCAACGGAGAGCGGCTTCCGTTAAGAGTTGAAAAGTTTTGCGGCTCCCGCGCATTTCATATGGTGGGTATGCCGATTCTCTGGGTAATATGGAACTCGAGCGAGCCGCATGATATTATTACGCTACGACATCGGCAACTGCCTGATCATTTTCGAAGGGGGGTAACATGCGCGTTCGCGTAAGGAATAAAACATATACCTTAGAGTATGTAATAAAAGATACGTTAGTCAAGATATCGTGCTGTATCAAGAAGAACTGCTGCGGGTTCATATTCGATTTCGATATTATACAGCGATCGAACGATCGAACAGCGCGCTTCTTCTAAGGAGAGAGGAAGAAAAAACACAGGGATATACCTCGGCCGAAACTGAACTGAACTGTTGCAGTTTTGGAAGGGGGAAGTGGCACGCGGTAACATTGCCCATATATTATAAACGGCTGTTAATGTCCAAATCGATTTTGGAATATGCCTCCCCCCTCCCCCCTCCCCCGCCCCTCCGCGCATGGCTGCTGTTGCTGCTGTTGCCGTTGCATATATATACCCGTATGCGGTCTGTCGTTGACTGCATCTTTCCATCGAGGTTCTTAAGTTCTTATATCTTATATACCTCGTTGCACATCACGTCGCGCAGCTTTAACTTTTCAAAAGACAAAGACACGAGCTGCGATGCAATGTGATGCGGATGTTGTGATACGAAGAACTTCATGTTGCTTATACTTCTGGCTACGGAATAATTTTTTACGTTCATTCATGAGATAAAAATTCGTACTTATTTTTAGTGTATAACGTTATTATATATCGGTACTTATATAGACTACCGCCAGTATGGTTTTCCCGCATGATCTGCTCCGCGAAACAGCAGCGAAGGTTCTCTGCGAGGTGCAATGCGAGATTGAAAGATGGAAGGACATGATAGGACAACTTTAATGCATGTTAAGTAACTTTCGCATTCAAGAACCAACGACAACGTGATGGTATACCTCTTGTAGCCATAACCTCGGCGCGAAAGGTGTATTTCGTTTCATTTGCAAGTTGCGATTCAAAGGCGTGTTCGCTCTCTCTATAGCGGAATTCCGTAACCGAGATGTCGGAAACAATCAACCGCTGACAATACCCGCAAAGTGGTTACGGATAACGCAACCTGTAGTCATTTATAGCTTCTTATATACGTCTTATACCCACACTGAAACTCATGCGGCTGCGGCAATGGACTCATGAATAACAAACGGGGATTTAAATTCGCGAAAGAGTCACGATACGACATACCGCACGGTATACTACTGGCGCAGGGCAAGGGTAATGATTCCACGGAAATCGCACGAATTAATCCCGATCTACGGACAAGGGAAGGCAAATAGTACCTTTTACTCCAAGAAACGTGCAGCGGATTACATTTGAATTCTAACCAGACAATAGGTTCCACTCTATCAGCACATCAACACTTACGGTCCTTTAGACCTTTTGTCCTTTCGATAAATTCTTCTTTTATTTTTCAATTGAAGGTTTGGTGTTGATTTCAGGTACGGAAGTGGGCACCGTTCTTACAACGATAACTGCAAATGACGTCGACAGTTCGCCAGCCTTGATTTACCAATTCGGCAACACAACCCGACCCGGTCCATTCAGCATAGATCGATACAGTGGCAAAGTCATCCTCCGGAGAAAGTTGGACGCGGAAACGCAGGCGGAATACAGTCTTCGCGTTCTGGCAACTGACGGAATCCACGAGGCTTCGACGGAACTCACCGTCAGGGTAACTGACTTGAACGATAATGCGCCGGAATTCCAACAGGCCGCCTACTCCGCATCGCTCCCAGGTTTGTTTTTCACATTGTAATTGTTTATTTTTATTTTTCATCATTCTCAAATTGTTATAATCTCGAATCGCTAGAAAGTCGCGTTTTACAATACATCCGACGACGGTGGGCACTCGACGCCCAAAGATTCGCGGAGCCTTCGATCCGGCCATAAGCTCAATTATGTGGACGGGATTACGTTATTGTGCAGCACCGTTGCTCGGCGGTGGGCTGCCGTTGTGTCGCACCAACCTGTCAGACGATTTGATTTTTTGCCATACAACCGAGGGGAGATGCAATTTCGCAATAATCGGTGTCACGCGCTATATATCTCACTCCGTCTCAGCCGCGGACGTACGACTGGCCGGTTTTCTTCTTCAGCAATTCCTTTCTCGATTCACCGCGCGCGGCTCCCCGCAGTTATGTATACGTATACATATAGTCCTCCTGTACCCGACTGGATATTTCGGAAGTTAAAGTCCGCAGCTCATATTAATTCTCTAATTACGAAACATACCGACACCCGAATTTGCGAAATGGGAAATAAGACATTTATTTTCTGTCCTATAATGTAAGAGAGGAACAAATTTGAGATCCGAAGTTTGAGATTTTAAGAAAAAAAAAAGGTATATCATATTGAAGATGGGCAATCGAAACAGAGAGAGAACGGAAAAAAAGAATAAGAAAAGAAACGAAAAGTATATTGGCGCGTTTGTGATTTAAAGGCCCACGCGCGTGAGTGCCGTTGTAGCAAAAGCGAGAGGGCGAGCATAAACGGGGCAATCTTTCTAACCGGAGCGGGACCCATCGCACATAAATAAATCCTGCGACACCAACTGCGTCTGTGGAGTTCCTCTAGAGCCGCCTCAGCCGCAAAACGTAAGGCGCGCGGGTTACAACATACTCCCGCAATTGTTTTGAATTCATTAGGATCATAGAACATGATTGAACCTATGATATAGTTTAATAATTAGAATTTTTATTTTTCCACATGATAATTTTGCGCTGAAACTGAAATCAATTACACCGCGTATCGGTATTATTACGATGTGTTTTGAAAACGCGTTGCTTCACATCAGCTCTTCTATGGGAACGAATTATTGTGAAAAATGTAGTCATTGGGGAATCACGACCCGCGCTGCGCTGGGTGGTGCAGTATTATAATAAGTCTTCCTTTTACGGCGAATTAAATGTTTATGCTCTAAGAAATGAACTTTAATGAACTGCACAAGCGCGCGCTCGCGGTAACGTGTAGAGTGTATAAGACATACACATAATAGTATGTATGTTAGGTGTAATACATACACTATAATGTATCCGCATTGGTGGTCGTTTTTCATATGTATATTGCGCATCTATATACAGGGTGGGGCAATAACTATTACCACCTCAAATATCTTTGAAACTAAAAGTTATTGCGAAAAATTCTTTCAATAAAAGTTATTCAGTATTGAGGGGGACGTTGTATAGAGACACCGTTTTTTTTGTTAGTGGAGGCGCTCAGGAGATATCAAGGTCATCTTCATTTTTTTAAATGGACTCATATGTTTTTGGTCCCATAGCGTGATAGCGGCTTTTGAGACGAATTCAACGACCTATAACACGAGATCGTTTAAAGTTGTACAAGATCGTTAGTTCATCATTCATACCTTACAAGATATGCTCAAAATGATGGCCATTAGCGTCGATGCAATATTGTAGCCTTCTAATTGCTGACTCGGTCGCACTTCTTATAATGTCAGCATTTATTGCGGCACATGCTGCAATAATTTGTTGTTCCATATTTTGACGCGTAGTTGGTACTTCTTTATAAACAATATTTTTGAAGTATCCCCACAAGAAAAAGTCTAGAGATGTCAAATCTGCCAAGTATCTACACATTATTTGTTTTATTTCTAGGGTGAGAATGATGAATGGACGATCTCGTATGACCTTAAACGACCTCGTGTTATAGGTCGTTGAATTCGTCTCAAAACCCGCTATCACGCTATGGGCCCAAAAACATATGAGTCCATTTGAAAAAATTGAGATGACCTTGATATCTCCTGAGCGCCTCCACTTACAAAAAAATCGGTGTCTCTATACAACGTCCCCCTCAATACTGAACAACTTTTATTGAAAGAATTTTTCGCAATAACTTTTAGTTTCAAAGATATTTGAGGTGGTAATAGTTATTGCCCCACCCTGTATATATAAATGTATATTATATATGTAATACCACAGTTGCGCACGAGTCACCGATCCCCGTTGCAAAGCACAGCGCGGCGCCCGATCGCGCGTACGGGGATCACAAATCGTTCGCGACCCGACAACGAATGGCGTTATGCATCGATAATTTATGGAAAATGTTCCGGGGTCGCTCTCCCCACCGTAATACATACACTTCGACCATCTGAACGGACCGAAAAGCTCCACGGAATATACCGATTTATTTTCCACGCATTACTCATTCGCTGCCCATCTAATTCCTTGTTCACTATACATTGCGCGAAGTAATTTTTCCCCGATTTCAGAAGGGAGAACAACAAAAATCAATTCAACAGAATATAGTATCTTTATATGTAGTAGTGTATTAGGTGAAAGAAACTGTAGAAATCGATCAAGCAAAGCACAGCGACAACAAATGCAGAAAGAAGAACAGACAAAAACAAAACGTAATTGATAGAGCGCAGAAGTTTGGCCATTCAGGGATATCTGTCGGGGTGCGAAACGAATATTTCCGTGAAGTTATATTTCTGTGCATATATCGTATACGTATTTGTCGTACTATGCGCGGTCTTCCTTCGTTGGTGCCTGGCAACGGGTTTGGCACATTAATGCGGAGTTATCCAACGATTTGAAACGCATCGGAATGATTTTTGTGCACCAACGCGCCGCGCGATGCTGCTGCGCACGACGCGATTTATACAACTGGTTATTATTTCATACTTCCGTTCAGTTCGTGTCAGGACAGCTTATCCTCCGCAGGCCCTGTTTGTCCTGATGCTATACAGGGAGACCAAACCTCACCCCGAAACGACTATGCGTTTGAGCAAAAAGAATTGATGGAAAAAAAATACATGTACATAATCGAAAAATACGCTTTAGCTCTCAGATGATGCTGCAGCTCGGTTCCCTGTATCTACATCTCAAACGTATGTGTGCAAAGTAGTGATGCTGCACAGGGTGGTCCATTCCGATGTGCAGTAGATTATCGTTCAAAGAATAATTAATATGCTTATAGGTATATAATATACTATGTATAATAAATATACGGGAAATTGATATCCCGAATGAATAATCGATGATCGTGTACGGCTGGTGATATTTTCATCCAATGGATAATTTTCGATCAAGTTAATTTTTTTTTCGTCACCGATTTTTATTTCGATGTAATTTTTTTCTCTATTACTTTTGTTTTTTTCTACGGCGCATCGCATGCGCATGGATATTGCAGGTATATACATTTACATATAGTATAGTGGTGCAACGTGTTATTAGTTCTTTAGACCTATGCCGCGTACTTTACGTATTGGCATATTAATTTCCGTAACACGGTCGCTTGACACTGCAGGTAGCGTTAATTAGTAGAAACGACCTCGCTCTCGACTGTTCGAATCTTCAGTATATTACTACTACTACAAACTACAATCACCTTGCGATGTAGTCGCTGCAGTTTCTTTATCCGTTTGAAAGAACTTCGCCATTATTGCATATCTCTGGTGCAGTATATACCTATGTATGTATAGTTATACATATAGCAAGCCTGTCAGACATCGTACAAAGACGTATAAAAAGCGAATTGCAAAGCTAGCAAAATATATTACCGCCAACTCATACACGGAGATGAGATTAATTAACTCGAACGCCTTCACGAGCCGCATCACCGAGTCACTGTAACACTTATAGTATATTCATTGTTTAATCTCGTATATAATATTATATGCTCGAATCATCCAAAGTGTAAAAAAGCTCAATGATTCAATGTATATCTCTACTTATACTTGAGCGATTTCTTACCAAAACATTTGCTGAAAATATTCAACCTCGAAAAAAAAGCGTCATCCTGAAGCGTGTATAAATCGATATGGATGTTAATTTCTTTTTCCTTTTCATGTTGTTTCAGACGGCCGAGGTGAGATACAAGAAGTCGTGGCAGTGAACGCAACGGACAAAGACCTCTTAGAGGAAAATTCCTCCATCCGGTACAGCCTAGTGTATCCAGTGAAGGGCTTCAGCGTTCATTCCGAAACGGGGGTCGTTTCGGTGAACAGAACGGCGCTTCCGAGGCCGCTTTTGAAGGACGTAGTGCTTGCTGTCGTCGCTCAGGATTCGGGAAAGCCATCGAGGTCATCAGTCTGCACGGTGGTGGTGAGGCTCAGTACTTTGAAGAGTTCTCAGCCTGGAAAAGAGTTCAGGATAAACGTTAAGGAAAATGCAGAACGCGGTTCCACGCTGATGAGGTTATCAGACATCGACCTTATAGACGGAAACGTTATCTCCGGTGATGATAACGGGGTCTTCGAGGTTTCTCGAGGAAAGTTAATCCTTGCGAAAAATCTTGATAGAGAGAATGAAGACCGTTTCAGATTGCGACTCGGTTCAAGGAATGAGAATTCTTCAGCCTCGGTTGTAATCGTAAACGTTGAAGACGTAAACGACAACTATCCAGAGTTCGATCAAAAACTTTATGAAGTCGCTATCAAAGAAGACGCTGATAAGGGAAGCACCGTTGCCGTGCTGAGAGCAAAGGACGATGATCGACCCGGCACTCCAGCAGCCACCATTACTTATGACATCACTTCCGGAAACGACGCGGGTCTCTTCCGTGTAGATAAAGCCTCTGGAGTAGTTTTGGTCAACGCGACTCTAGACTGTGACCTTGGACCGGAAGTTCACGTCCTGGTGGTCATGGCCTGTGATCTTGACCCCTCGACTCCACTCTGCGCATTAACAAGACTTAGAATCCACCTGGAAGACGTGAACGACAATTCTCCGCGTTTCCCAGTATCGGAATACCTCGAATTCGTTGGTGAAAATGAGCCGGCTGGCACGCGAATCTTTACTGCAAGAGCAACGGACTTGGACCGTGGTATCTTCGGGGCGTTGAATTACTCAATAGTGTCAGCTGCGGCATCCGGATTCTCTGATATCGACGATTCCTGGCGACTTTTTGCCGTTGACTCAAAATCTGGACTAGTTTCAACGAGGGCTGTATTCGACTATGAGCAAAGAAATCGCTACGCCTTTACACTCTGGGCTACCGATACGGGCGGTAGAACCGCGGCTGTTCGTGTCCGCGTGGAAATAGACTCCAGGGATGAATTTTATCCGCAGTTTACCGAGCGGATGTACAAATTTGCTATACGGAACACCCTCATTTTACCCGGAACTGTCATCGGCCATGTTACCGCCACAGATCGCGACAAAGGACCCGATGGACGCGTTGTGTACCAACTGACGTCGCAACACCCTTATTTTAAACTGAACAGGACCACCGGCGCTCTAATAGTGAAGCAAAAGCTCGTAAACGTCGCAGAAGAGTCGCGGCTTGTGGTTTCTGCAAGTTCCGGAAGACAGGGCTCCCTATCAAACATGACTGTCGTTGAAATATCCGTGGATGAATCCGCAGCAGACATAGGATCTAATATGGCAGTAGCAGCAACCGGAGGGCTGGCAGATTGGGCATTAGGGCTCCTAATAGCCTTGCTGTTGGTGGTAGTCGCATTCGGGGGGATATTTCTGTTTCTTCACGTACGTAATCGCCGACACAAGAAGGGGACGAAGCCGGGTTTGAATGGAGAGAGCACCGTGACAACTTCTAACAGCTACGTTGATCCGAGTGCGTTTGACACGATACCGATACGCAGCGGCGGCACGTCCAGCCAATTCGCGCCCCCGAAATACGATGAAATTCCACCGTATGGAACGTCAGGACAATCCGCTCAACAACAAGCAACTTCAGAACTATCGGGAAGTGACCAGTCAGGATCTTCTGGCAGAGGATCCGCCGAAGATGATGGAGAGGATGAGGAAATTAGGATGATAAACGAAGGACAGCAGACCGGAGACTCAGCAAGTGATCTCTCGGTTCACAATACTCAGGAGTATCTTGCTAGACTCGGTATAGTTGATCCACCAACCGGTACTCCAAGAAGACCACCAGAAGCCTTACCTTTGGACAGTTTGCATCTCTTCGAGGACGAGACTTCCACAGAGGCTGATATAGCTACGTTAATTTATGGGAAGATTAGTGAAGCCGGGAGACCCACTTCCGGCCTAGAGGCTCCCCAGCCCTCTATGAACGGTTCTCTGAGTTCTATCGTCCATTCGGAAGAAGAACTGACCGGTTCCTACAACTGGGACTATCTACTTGACTGGGGACCCCAGTACCAACCACTAGCACATGTCTTTGGAGAAATAGCAAGGCTCAAAGATGATGCTGCAAGCGTTCAGAGCGGAAACTCTAGCAGTAGTAAAGGCAAGCCAGTGCACAAAGCACCACCACCACCGCTGTTAACTTCTGTCGCACCAAGGTCACTCGCTGCCCCTGCCTTGGCAAGGGGAATTGTACCAAGGTCACCGATTAGTCACGATGGCTCTACTTTCCCTTCAGCAGCCCTGAGCCCCAGTTTTTCACCATCACTTTCACCCCTCGCAACGAGGAGTCCTAGTATAAGCCCTCTCGTACCTGCTGGGGCACAAAGGTCGAATCAAGGTCCACCTAGAGGTATACCCGTCGCAGATTCGGAGCTGAGGATTTAATGAAGAAAATATCGGAAGTGAACTAGGTTAATAGGATAAAGTTTTAAATTTGTCTTCCTTATCTCCAGACACCTTCGTTGGATGCGAAGGTGTGGAGATGAACTTAAGACGTGTGAATGTGATGATACTTCCTATCGAGGTGTCACGGCAAGCAGGGTGGATAAAGACTGTGGAGCGTTTTCCTTGCCCTGAATGATGCATGTCGTAGTTTTCAGTAACTGATTGTAATATTATAAGGAATTCTGTGTAAATAATAATAAACCGACTGAAGACTAAATTTAGTATCGAATACGTACATTGTGATTTGAGTCCGTCGACTCGAAAGTTCATATACTCAGTATTTTGTAAAGCTTATAGAAATTAAAAGTGGCCATAGGACGCCGGGCGAGGGTCAAATCCCATCCAAATATACTACGCACTACAATTTTTTTTTTTTTTTTTGTAAAATAATAATAAACATTAAGTGTGAGTACATTCCAATATTTCCGGTTTACTGCAGTAGCCACTACTTTTGTACAGTATGTAACTATTATATTAGAGTATTAGATTATATGTATAGCGTGTAAGTGTAAAGGTGCAAAGTGTAATATTATTATGGTATGTATTATTTCAGAATATAATTGTATACGACGGCGAAGCGTCGTGCTGCTGAGCTTTTGATGAGTAGAAAGAAAATAAGAATGAGCAGATTTATAAAAATGTAAATATAATAATAATTTTGTAAAACAAGTCGGGATTATGGAAAAGTTATTGAGAAAGACCAACGCTGTAGCCTTACTGACGTGCTAAAGTTGTATGAAAAATATTAGAAATACCTCCGAGCTTAGGTAGCCTTGTATATATACAATTAAATTTTGTTATAATCAAAAATAGACTGCAACTTTATTAGCTGGTCTGGTTTCACTATGTTTCCTTTCAACCATCGTTGGAAAGATCGTTGAAGAAAAGGAAAGAAATAAGATAATTCGAATCACTGTTAATAAATTAGAAATTCGTAATGTTTTGTAGCTTAACAAAGGTATAAGTTAAATTATTGAACATAGAGGAACCGTCCCGTAACGTATTTCTAAACCACGACTGAACTAATTTGAATCGTGGGCCTTTTTTCTGTATCATACAAACGCAGGCTATAGTAGACGCAAATTATCGAATTATTTTTCTGTGAAATGAGTAACAACGCACATTGCCATTTCACCAAATTATGAGACGCAAAAACTAAGATATCACCCTCCCACCCTTTTCCTACCGTCTGCATATTGAATTTTGTATAAATATTCTTCCCTTCCTGTACAAACCTTTCAAGTGAAACTCCACTATTGTGGGATTAATAAATGAATTTTGTAACAAAATTATAATTGCAGTTATTTCAATAATACCATTCCATACAGAAACCAAAGATCTAGCCATCCAAAATGTCGGCTGATGTATCGATTAAAATTGAAAACCTATCAGGGATTCCAAACTTGTTCGCTCGTGAAAAGGGTGAGTTGAATAAGCGGAAAACTTTAAAATTTTATTAATCACATATATTTCAGTCTCAAAAATGACACGTTAGGGATTAAGAAGAATTTATACAAGTGTGATCAGAGATCCGCAGTTTCCATCCAAGAAGTTGTCAAACGTGAGAAGATTCATCTCCATTATCCGCTGCCATAGCTTCTCGATTCTCGTAAGCCCAGAAACCATGGAATTCGATTAGAATGCTAACCATTGTATCACCTTGACCGCTGTAACCAGAATAGATTGAAGAATTGATAATGAAATGAAATTGTAATTAATGAACGCAATAATTGACTATGTTACCAGGATAAAAGGTCTTGTAAAGTTATTCTGCAGGGATCCAGTGGTTTAACCATGTCAAATATTTCATCCTTCACATCCTCGAAACTGACAGGTTCTTGCCCGTGCATTGTCATCTGCTCCTGGATCGCCTGGATCAGGAAATGAAGAAATTCAAGTATTACGCATTACGGAACTCATCGGATAATATTCTCTTCTCAAATTTTTTCGTGTTTAGCAATTACCAACTCACCCGAAAAAAGTAGTTAAGACAAAAGGTGTCAAGATATCCACGGTTGTTGATATCAAGAATACGGAAAAGATAGTGTAAACTTTGTGGCTCATGACGGTTTTCCAAAGCGAGAACAAAGTCCAGGTAGGTTTTGTAGTCCATCTCGCCCTCGTATGTCAAACACTCTTGAAACACTCTCTCCAGAAAGACTCCAGTGAGTGTCCCTGTGCCATACCTTTAGTAAATAAAAGGTCAAAAACAACTGTAGTGAGCATGTGCTGAACATTTTTCTAAGTTTTTTTAATCAGTATTCTCCATGATTACCCGGACAGTTCCTCTTTATTGAGCATGCCATTATGATCACGATCAAGATTGAGATATTGGCCATAGACTTTCAAGGCTGATGGTGCAGAAAACCAGTTTGCTTCTTGCAAATCTTTAGGCAAATCCTCATCACGCAACTCCAACAGGTCATCCAGAAAACTACATGCTAAAATATCTTGTATTCGTACCCTCCCAGTTCTCAGTGGATCCAAGAAAAATAGGAACTTTCGCACCGCTGTACAAACATAGAAAGAATGGAATGACTTTTCCAGTCCTTCAAGCTGTGGTAATGTTGGAATCAACTCTAAAATATAGTTCTCTAGATCCTGGAAAAAAAGATTGATGCTCATAATTGACAAGCTCAGAAATTATCTGATAGATTACAGAAATTTAGTTCTAAATCATACGGATTCTCTCAGGTATCCTTGACCGGTAACATCATATAGTGAAAGACCAATTCGTGTTTGATGCAACCAGACTTTTCTCATGACATAGTTGAACAGTGCCATGATGCTGATACGTCCATGTGGATCCCCTTGTTGCAATTTAGCAAAGACAACCGCAGTAAAATACGGAGCACACTTAAGTCCAGCCAAAGCACCAACTTTTTTGAAATCTTCATAATTTATTAATTGTTCTTCCCCAGAGAGAGGAGGACTGTGATGTTTGTCCAAAAGGACCCAAAGTGCCTTCAATTCATTATTATCAAGGAGTTGGCGAGATCTTTTCTGTAGGAATAAGGCACGCGTCTCTTCCCGTAACTTTTGTGGCAGTATTTCATCTTCTTTTGGGAGCTGAAATGATTGGTAATTCAATGCCTTTTGACAAGAACTTTTATGGATACTACAAGAGAATTATGAGAATTGCTAATCGACAAAACAACTTACCTTAAAATAAAATTTAGGTATAACTTTGTAAGTTAGATCCTTATCCTCTGCTTTAGTACCCTTCCACTCTTTATAAATTTTTTGGAACAATTGATCTTCTTTTTTCTCAAGTTCTTCCGCCTTCCTCTCGTCAGCTGTATATTCGAAAAATGTCAAAATTAGCACACGATTAACATGAAGACGTGGATATTGTTGCTATAATAATTTTCCCAATTTCTCGGCAAAGTATAAAGTGAAATGAATTACGTTTGTTTGCTAATGCACATTTACTCAACAATTCATTAAGATCCATTGGTTTTACAAAAAATAATATCTATACTATAAAAATTTATAAATAATAAACAATCGGTGACCGCGCACTTAACCCCAACATAACCGGTGTCACTGTCAGCACGGTATAAAGGAGCATAGTAGTTCTTTCCACGGATTGGTTCCACCATATTGAGACAAACTTCCGGTAGATTTAAATTCACACCGCTAAAATTCATCCAGTTAGACAGTGACACATACATCACACTGTTGATCTCTGACTTTAAATAGATAGAATTCAATACAAAGATAATGTAGAAACGTATATTTCTAATGTATAGACAATGTGTATCATATTTGCAAGCGGCCATTTTCACATAAGTTATATATTATGTTATGGGGTCAAGGTATGTATAACTACATGCCATGCATATAAGTTTTTGTAGTTGTAATTATTATCGGATGGATTTATGCCACTTACAATAATCTTATTGACGAGTTCTACCCGCCTTTATGTAGTATTTATTAATATTCCTTCATTTTTCAAAAACTGCAATAGGTTTCCGAAGACACCTTGGAAATATTGAGCGGTCACTGAACAGTCTGTTCTGATTGTTAAATTATACAAGCCTCCAAGTGAGGACGTATCCTTTTCTTTTCACATTCATGACGAAAATGAGATGAAGAGTGATTGCACGTTCGAGCGTTTATTACGCGCATTATCATATGGGTTACAATTTTCTTCGCTCGAACAGCACGACCGTATGTTATTCACGAAATTATATCGGAAGTTTCGGAAATTCATGATTGGTGAAAATAGAATGTTGAACACTACTATGTATTTAATAGCGAGACGAGACGAAAATTCTAGCCCAAGGTTAAAGACGGTATCGCCGTACCTCAGATTATGAAGGTCTCAATTTAATGAAATTGAAGGGCTAGCTGCAGCTTCAGAATTCAGGGCATGCGGAATTATCTAGCATATCCGGTCTTTCGATGTATATACCGGTTAGAAAAATGTGATATATAAGTGGAGGATATGAGTCCGAGAGTCATAAGGATGTATTACTTATATACTCACGTCGACTTTTATTTTGGTTTCACATGTTATTCTTAGTGGATGCGTCGATTCATAAAAATAATTTCAGACGTTTTTTTCCAAAACCAATGATGTTACGAGGTCAGGCAAACTGTATTTCATAATTCCTCAAATTCATTTTCGACAATTTGTGGCCGCATGATCATTGATACGTAATGCGTACACCCCATATACCTATACTGAAAAATCTCGCTTCGTACTCGGAATTCGGATTAGTAACGCTTCGCTGCAAAACTCGGATTACTTTTTCCGCAATATCGATAAAAATCCAAAATGTCGACATCTTAGCTACCCTGATGGTTGCAAATCTAATACGTATTTCCGCTAGACCGATTTGTGCAGTCCATTGTAAAACCCCACTCATGTCTTTTCCTACTACGAACATTTTTAACATTCTGGACATGCGTTGAAATCTTATCGAAGCGTGGAATTTAAAGGGATCCTGACCGCTCCTGGCTCAACAGATATCCGTTAACGAGTCAAATTATTTAAAAATATACTATAATTTTTTAACCTCGGTGAGGAGGTGGACGTCAGTCGATGCTGCAACCGGGTCGGAAGTCGGAATCCGTCTGCAGAAAGCGAAGCTCGTAAACTTAGTCGCGACCACGCGAACTTTGAGGGGCATTATTAGAGCCCCGAGTGATTCTGGAAGGATAATTTTTTGTTATGGCATACAGCGAAGCTTTGACTTCAACAATATTTATCAAAATCATCCTGACTACGCTTCCCCAGGTCAGGATCAGGATGACCGTCACTCAGAGCGTCTACGGTGTCAAGTGCACGCTTCGCGGAGTCTGTTTTTTTCGGGATATCCGCCGACTTGATCGTTCGGAAAGTTTATGGATCAGATAGATCATAGTCTGTAGTACCTAGTGACCACCTGGGGTCAACGAATGTTTATTTCTAATTGCAGAATTCCTGACAGAATATCGTTCAGTCAGTGTCGTGTGCGCGAACGGCGGTGAGCGCATTGCGTGAAACGCGCGCGAGGTCTCTCTCCATGGTCCGCGCTTTCCTATACTAGCAAAGTGTTGCTCTGATTTTTCCTGAGTATCATACTACTGTTAAGACTGTGTACACTGGACTTACAACAGTAAACATTGAACTTGTGATTTTAGTTTCTCTCGATTTGTCGAATTAAAGTATTATAACATCTCCGAAATTGTATCATCTTCAATCTATAACTACGAAAATGGGAGACAAAGTTGCTTCGCCTGCGGCCGCAGCCAGCCCAACAGCGAACACTCCAGCTGTTCAGGCCGTTCCAGCGAAAAAAACTGCGGCATCGCCAAAGTCAAAGAAACCTCGTGTCAAGCCAGCTCACCCTCGTACATCGGAAATGGTGAACGCAGCTATAGCAAGTTTGAAGGAACGTGGTGGATCTTCTCTTCAGGCCATCAAGAAGTACGTTGCTTCCACGTACAAAATAGACGCGGAGAGGCAGGCTCCATTTATAAAGAAGTACTTGAAAACCGCGGTCACCAACGGTCTCCTAATCCAGACCAAGGGCAAGGGAGCTTCAGGTTCGTTCAAAATCGCCAATGGAAAAAATGTCAGCAGCACTCAACCACAGCCGAAAGTACAACGTGCCGCTGCCAAACCTGCTGCACCAAAAAAAACTGTAGCCGTTACAAAGAGTCCAAAAAAGCCTATTGTAGCCACCAAAAAAGTAGCCGTCGTGAAGAAGCCCGCCTCTGCTGCGGAGAAACGCAAACCTGTCAAAACTCCAGCCGCAAAATCACCCAAGGTAAAGGCACCCTCCAAGGCGAAGAAGGCCGCCAAAACACCAACTCGCAAGCCCAAGGCACCCAAACCGAAAAAGGCAGCTGTAGCTCCGAAAGCCGCAAAACCAGCTCCCAAAAAAACTGCATCGCCAAGGAAGAAGTAAATAATCGGCATCGACCCACAACAATAAAACGAAAACTCATAAACGGCCCTTATCAGGGCCATCAATAGTTTTCAATGCCAAAGAATTGAACGTGTATAAAGCAACCCTACCCATCTAATCATTCTTCTCATCCACCAATATTCAGTTCGCAACAGTATGTACGATCCCTGACTAATTCTGTTAGTTTTGTTCACGTATCTTACGATGAATTACAGTGGATATGAATTTCAGTTATCCAGCTATCATTCTGAAAGCATGCACAAAATTGTGGCTGTGTTACAGGTATAGCCAGCTAGGGGCGAATGGTTAGTGGGACGAGATTTATCTCGTACACATACTGCAGAGGACGTGGTGCCACATCTTCTCAAGTTGGTCTATTCAAGGGCCCAACTGCAAATTTGTTTAGGGGTCACACTAGAAGGGGAGAGAACAGACTGGTTAATCCACAATAACGAATAATGCTACAAGCTAGCCTACGAATGAACTCCGGTAGGTATACCTCACAACCTCTGGTTCTGTGATATATTACAAGTTTTGCATGGATAGCACCCATAGCACTATCGTGGTGATACGACTAATTTCTTTGCAATGAATTAAATTTGTGGCCCTGAAAAGGGCCGTTTGATGATGTACGATTTTGGATGAAGCGAATCAAGCACGTTCTCCTCGGATGCGACGAGCTAGCTGAATGTCCTTGGGCATGATGGTAACACGTTTGGCGTGAATTGCACACAAATTGGTATCTTCAAAAAGACCGACCAGGTATGCTTCGCTAGCCTCCTGAAGAGCCATGACTGCCGAACTTTGGAACCGCAAATCTGTCTTGAAGTCCTGAGCGATTTCACGGACAAGACGTTGGAAGGGCAATTTACGGATCAGTAATTCAGTGCTCTTTTGATAACGACGAATTTCACGAAGGGCGACGGTTCCAGGGCGATAACGATGGGGTTTCTTGACACCTCCGGTTGCCGGGGCACTCTTCCTAGCAGCTTTAGTGGCCAGTTGCTTACGCGGAGCTTTGCCTCCGGTGGATTTTCGAGCAGTTTGTTTAGTACGAGCCATCGTCACTATTATATTTGCCTTGCGTTACAGCGAGTGATCTAGCGCTACTTGCGTGCACGAATGCTGGAAACGAACGACGGTTCGCCTTATAACCACCAGCTGTGCCCGATGCAGTACGTTGATTGGTTCACGAAATTATGGAGGGGAGTGCATCCTCAAGAAGTATATAAACCCTCAACGCAAACCAGATGGCACCCAGACGCCGCAGCTGCGTGTAGCTTTGCATACAGTGAATCGTCTGAATTTTGAATCTACTTCTCGTCTACCATGACTGGTCGCGGTAAGGGAGGAAAGGGGCTGGGAAAGGGAGGAGCCAAGCGGCACAGGAAGGTGTTGCGTGATAACATCCAGGGTATTACCAAGCCGGCAATCCGTCGATTGGCTCGTCGTGGTGGAGTGAAGCGTATTTCCGGATTGATTTACGAAGAAACTCGTGGAGTCTTGAAGGTATTTCTTGAGAACGTCATCAGAGACGCTGTCACCTACACCGAACACGCTAAGAGGAAAACCGTGACTGCAATGGATGTCGTCTACGCCCTGAAGCGTCAAGGCCGTACTCTCTACGGATTCGGAGGTTAAGCAACCCTCTGATCGGCAACAGCAGTTCAACAACAACAACAGCAGCAGCAACAGCAACAACACTAAATCGGCCCTTTTCAGGGCCACGAAGCTATTCAAACAGAGAACATTAATTAAGCTCGTACGATGATGTTATCTAGTACTTTACAATTAAATGTCTGCCTTCCTTGTGTATCATCTAACCTTGTTACATGGCCTTGCATAGTGGGTACAAGCATTATCCTGGCAAAGTTGATGAGATTTTTCAGGCAGAGTTGTTATGTTTTTCGTATTACATTAAGATTTCCACACGTGTACGTGCGTACATACAAGAATAATATCCTGGGGCAAGTGGTTGGAACGATTTCATGAACATTGATTTCTTAATGACTCATTGCAAATTGAATCCTAAAGTCCATACATAATTTGGCTTTATTTCGGGAAATAAGCTTGTTTCATTACCTTTGCGACTTGATGAAAACGCTTTGTAGGATGAAAAAAAAAGTAGCCAGAACGATATTTTTAAATTTATTCTGAAAGTTCATCGACTTCTAAGCCGAGCGCATGCGCATTGGTCAATTGTGACTACGTGCGGCCTTCTCTGATTGGTTCGGCGCTAGAGATTTCCCACCGTATATATATCCGGAATGAGCGTGTAACTACCATTTACTTTACTCGTCTCACGGCCTATGCCACGATTATAATTGCATGCAAAAACGTGTGCGCAAACGCGACGCGAGGATTTGATACGACCGATTGGATCAATTTGATGAAATTAACTTTCAAAAACTAATGAGAGGGAAGTCGATCGTTGGGTTTGCATGACGGACGCTCATAGCATCGACACATGTAGAGGTCATAGAGGTTCATAGTGTTGCTTCCTTTCGGCGTTGGCTTGATTGGCGTCGGCATCATGGTCAAAGTAAATTCAGCTACTAGTCTGTTCAATGCATTCCTAGGTCGGGCGTTCCAAATGGTTGCAGCTGTTGGTACAAAGCGCACATGAAGCTACAGATAACGTTACATCAGTATGCTACCAACATAAATTTAAAACAGTATCCCACAGAATTGATGCTAAATTGATTCGATCATTTGGCCAGATAAATTGGTGGCCCTGAAAAGGGCCGATTATACAAATTTCGACGCGTAAAAGATTTAGGCTTTCTTCTCGGTCTTCTTGGGCAGGAGTACAGCCTGGATGTTGGGGAGGACACCACCTTGAGCAATAGTGACCCCAGAGAGCAGTTTGTTCAACTCTTCGTCATTTCGGATAGCCAATTGCAAATGTCGAGGAATAATTCTAGTTTTCTTGTTGTCTCGTGCAGCATTCCCCGCCAATTCCAAAACTTCAGCAGCTAGATATTCCATGACAGCGGCAAGATAGACTGGAGCCCCCGCTCCAACTCGTTCAGCATAATTGCCCTTACGCAATAGACGATGTATACGACCAACAGGGAATTGTAGTCCTGCTCGGCTTGACCGTGACTTGGACTTGCCCTTTACTTTACCTCCTTTACCGCGACCAGACATATTATACGGTGAAAAGTGACTTTAATTTCAAATGTACAATCCACTTCCGTGGCTGTGGCTTGAATGAATGGGAGCGCTAGAGCTACGTATTTATACTCGCACCGCAATTCAATGAGCGCATCGCACTACGCGCATTGCGCCCACCCTTACTACGTGCGGCCTTCTCTGATTGGTTCGGCGCTAGAGATTTCCCACCGTATATATATCCGGAGTGAGCGTATAACTATCATTCGCTTTACTCGTGTGTTGGATTCACTATTGTTTGATCATATTTCAAACGATGCCTCCGAAGACTAGCGGAAAAGCTGCCAAGAAAGCTGGGAAAGCCCAGAAGAATATTTCTAAAGGGGACAAGAAGAAGAAGCGTAAAAGGAAGGAAAGCTACGCTATTTACATCTACAAAGTGTTGAAGCAAGTCCACCCTGATACTGGCATTTCCAGTAAAGCTATGAGCATCATGAATAGCTTTGTTAACGACATTTTCGAACGTATTGCCGCCGAATCGTCAAGACTTGCACATTATAATAAGAGATCGACCATCACGTCTCGGGAAATCCAAACTGCCGTCAGGCTCCTGCTTCCTGGAGAATTGGCTAAGCACGCTGTCAGTGAAGGCACCAAAGCTGTCACCAAGTACACCAGCTCTAAGTGAGCACTGGACTCTTTCAACCAACGGCCCTTTTCAGGGCCACTATTTCTATCCATGACAAGAGAACAATCTAAAGCAACAACAAATGTCAAAAGCCAATAATTCCGATAATTACTTGAATCAATTGAATTTTAATGTCGTTCCAGTATTTATTAAATTCCACATTACCTACAATAAATTATTCCAGACTGGATTACAATACTGAGAATGTTCATGTACACCAATTCAATTATAATCATTTACTCAAAATCAGAGCGTTAATTTTAAACATTGCACAGCCGTAGCATCTCCTTTGTATCTATTTAATTGTCTCAATAAGTGTAATTTGGGCTGCATACTATGTGTGGTATGTAATTCGTATAAAGTACAAATGTTCAATAGCAACGCCTCTTGTAATCCTTTCGGTGGATTTCTAACGACAGCGCTTTCCAGGAGATGAACAGCTGCTTCAAGTTGCCCGTTGTATAGCAGGCACACAGCCATGTTATTAATTAACATAACATTCGCTGGTTCTGAAGCAGATGCCTTTTTGAAGCAACTGTAAGCTTCTTGAAACGCGTTTTGAGCAACAGCCATCAGGCCTCTATCAGTTAATTCTCTAGCAGTAGAAACATTTTGAATATTGTCTTTGCCAACTGCAAACTGTTTTTCTGCAGCAGAGACATCCCCAAGCAGAAGGAGCACTCTTCCGATAGCAGACTTTAGTATTTGCTTTTGTTCCACATTCCAATCTTTGTTCTCACTCAAGGCTTCCAGGATATCAACTGCCAAAATATAATTTTTTAAAGTTAAAGCACAGTTGACGATGGAAACCAGCACTCTGGATTGTCTGCCAATCCATAATCTAATGGCGTCATCCCTCTCCGTAGCTGTAAATTTCAGGCGCCCACCATCCTCTCCTAATCCCATCTTTAAGTTTTTTATAATCTGCCTAACAGTTGCCAGGACCTTGTATAAATTGTCTAGAGCTGTTTTTGGCTTGTTGCAGTATGCTGGTATTTCTGCCAGAAGTAATCTGAATGCAAAACAGGCCATGGATCCGGGTCTAGTTCCATAGAGTTCCGGGTAGAATGTGAAGAACATATCAGGTTTATCTAAATTTCCAAAAGGCTTAGACTCATTCTCCAAAACTTCCACGTGCTTTAATTTGGCCAAAAGTGCAAGCCTTGTAAACCATAGCTGCAGGGAATGGGGTGTGTGTTTACTGGGATAATTAATCTTCCCAAATCCTTGACCATAAATACCAAGCAATCTTCCAGTCAGGTTGATAGCTGCTCGATAGCACCCCGCCTGAATCAAGTTTCTTAAACCACGTTCATCCTGAGTTACATCAGACATAGTCAAAACATTTCGGTGAATATTTTCCTCCTCACCGAGAAAGTGAATTGAGGCTTCTTTAGTCGCATCAGTCAAATCTCCTTGCAGCGTCAATCCAGGCATGGTTAGATTTTCTCGATCTGGAAAATTACTTCCAGGTGTTGACGTCGCTATTGAAGCCAAGACCTTTCTTGTTTGGTCTGATGGAATCCAGGCATCTCTGTGAGCGTCGCTAGCTGTGACATGGTCTGATACTTGTTCTGAGGTTTCCAATATACTGTCATCGTGAAAGTTGTTTGGTGAAGTACAGGTGAGAAATGAGTCGAACACGGGCCGAGGACTGGCAGATATCAAAGGTTTTTGAATCGCATCTTGCTTTGCAGGTGGGACAATTTCGTCGAATATTGTGTGGCTTGTATTACTGAAGTAACGTCCTAGGCCAGTGTCCGAGGGTTTTGAGTCATCGGAGAGCGCAGAGAGGTTATCAGATAACTGGAACAGCGAGCTATTTTCTGCCATTTCTGTATTCACTTTTATTCATATGGTAATTTTTTTTTACGTTATTAAAGAAGACTGTATCTACTCATTATCCCCACTTAACCTGTCGTAGGTCAACACTGGAGCTGAACTTGCTGTCTTGAAAGTCACAGACGGACGCGCGTCACTATCAGCTGTTCGGCTGTGACACTAGAACTGAAATACGAAATGAGGTGCTGCCACTATACGGAAAATTAACAACCAATGATCGAGTGGGGATTGCGTTGGACAGAGAGACAGTGTTTAGGGGTAGAGGGCCATGGGCTAACCGAATTGAATAACCTCAACAATATTTCAGCTTGAATGTGCTTGCAGCCCACGTGTTAATACTTATAATAGCAGCGTCAGTAGTTCAGTGTAAGAAAGTATCCTTCTTATTTTACATACTTTTAAATTTATCTCGAGGCAATGACAATGAGTGACTCAGACAATGAACATGGATTACCATCACGTACGGGTCCAGTAGACGACGCGTGGTCTTTGAAAGTCCCCGATTTCAAACAACAGGATAACCCACATCGTCTTTTAGAAGAGAGTTCATTTGCGACGTTGTTTCCAAAGTATAGAGAGCAGTACCTGAAACAATGCTGGCCGCTGGTGCAAAAGGCCCTGACTGAACATGGAATCAAGGCGGAATTAGATCTCATTGAAGGTAGCATGACTGTTAAGACGACACGTGCGACCTGGGATCCCTACATCATCATCAAAGCAAGAGATATGATAAAACTGATGTCTAGATCAGTGCCCTTCGAACAGGCAGTCAGAGTATTACAAGACGAGATTGGTGCAGATATAATTAAAATCTCCTCTCTGGTTAGGAATAAAGAAAAGTTTGTTAAGCGTAGACAACGGCTGATTGGGCCAAATGGATGCACATTGAAGTCGATCGAACTGTTGACAAATTGCTATGTATTGGTTCAAGGGCAAACGGTTGCAGCTTTAGGACCCTACAAAGGACTGCAACAAGTTCGTCGGATTTGTGAAGATACAATGAAAAACATTCATCCCATTTATAATATCAAGGCTTTGATGATTAAAAGAGAACTGGCTAAGGACCCGAAATTGAAAAACGAAAATTGGGAGAGGTTTTTACCTAAATTCAATAGCAAAAATGTCAGTAAGAGAAAACAGCCGAAAAACAAAAAGACTAAGAAGGAATATACTCCCTTCCCACCTGCGCAGACAGAGAGCAAAATCGACAAGCAGCTTGCTTCTGGAGAATTCTTTCTCAAAGAAGAACAAAAACAGGCTAAGAAACGCAAAGAACAAGAAACAAGACATGAGGAGGCAGCCAAGAAGAGAGTTGAAAAAAGAGCACGGGCATTTGTTGCTCCTGAGGAAAAACCACAACTGGAAAAAACCAGCCAAAAAAATGATATTAATATTGAGGAGTTCAAAAGAAAAGTTAAAAAAGGATTCAGAAAACGTGAAGCTGCTTCTTAACCATCATATGATTTTTATCCAACTATTGTTAAAAATAAACATTGAACCTTACCAACGTTTACTGGAAAGTAATACAGTGTACATTTTCATCTGGCACATGTCTGCACTTCTTCTGATTCCATATTGTTAATAATGTGCTTTGTATGAAAATGAATAACTGAGTCTCGATGGCAATAATAAAAGAAATCTTTGTTGGAAAAAATCCTGATTTTATTAGAAAAAATTTTTTCTATATAATAATTAGCATATTTTTTGTTTTCCTCAATATACATTCATCATTATAATACAATACAAAGTGTGGAGTAATACATAAAACACTAGCGTATGATTTATTTGTTGGGTAGAAATTCACAACTGAATGATAACACCGGCCGTTTGTTGGATACTTGGCCTTCCAATTTTTCTCAAAAATTGTAGCGGATGAATTACTTGAAATTCCGTTTTATTATTGTCCATCTAATCATTCGCTTTGTTTGATTTATTGTGTTTAAATTTCCTGCTCTTCTGCTCAATTTATTGAGTGATTTTCTATTCAGTTTTTACCGGTGTGATCTTTCACTTACAGTCCATCTTTATTATTTCCTTACTTGAGATTAAATAGATAGCCATTTAGATGGACTGGTTACATGAACTTTATCATTGACTGTTAACTTCCTATTATAAGATTATTTCGTGTCACGTTTGTTTATCTTACATTCTAAAGTTGCGGAAGTACGAGGTTTTATTTTTGCTTTATTCTTCGTGTAATGTATTCATATAATGTGAATAATAATATAACTATTATGTACAGCAGTTGATTACGATATTGATTTATAATATATTTATATGTATATTTTCATTGTGTCTGTGTCTACAGAAACACAATCGAGTTTTCAAGATTTTATATGTTACCTATAACATAAATTAAACCTAAGCAAAACGAGAGTCAGATTATCTCAAATATCGAGGATCTTAGAATTACTGTCGTATTTTTGTCCATTACGTACGTATATATCGTGTTTATTTACGAATATGTAACAAGTTTTTATCATATGTAAAGCCTAAGTTGGATTATGATAAATGTCGGGAAAATTGTCAAATAAATAACTGGATCGTAGCTCCAATCAATCGTAGCAATCAAGTGCAAAAGAGATGAGTTTATAATACAAAAGCCTAGATCGATAGACCCTCACCAGCTCAGCTGTCGAAATATTATTACAAAAGATTATCAGGTTATAGGTTTCTTTGCGTCAATTAATATATTATGGGGTCGCTTACCGTTTAAATATTGTTATTATCAATTTTATTTTATTAGCCTATATTTTCCATTCACACAACCAAGTAAAAATATAATTTATTAGAAAAATAAAGATAGCACTGTCTCTGTGCTAATAAATTGTGTCTTCATTGGCCCTATAAAATAATCTACAACCGTTTCCATTATTGGAGTTATTGCATATAGTTGAACTGAATCAAGAATTTAACTATGGGAACATCTGATTAAATTAGATAACACAGACTTATTATGAAACTTATTATAATTGACTACTCGTCATCAGCCGATCGCGATTCATCGGCACACAAGATATATTTGTGATGTTAATGTTTGAATAGACCTAACGCAACAAAAAATAAAAATAAAATGGAACAAAAAAAAAAAGTAAAAATCCTTCGTCGATGATACATCGTCGAAGACTGGAAAATATAAATTTGAACCATTCTTCTCTTCACAAGTTCTTGGCGAAGGAATTATTATAACTCACTTTTGATCTCGTAATAATAATCACAGTCCTAAAATTATAATCTTATTATTAAAATAAGTAAGCAATGTCATTATGATGGTAACGACTACATTTTTTGAAGATATTTACATTTTTGATACTCCGATCATTTCGAAGACATGAATCCTTATCATTTTATCTAGATTTATTTGCTGTGGAAGATTTGTATAATCGATTATATTTTCATATCTTATTATCTACGCCCAACAGATGTTCCTTTCTCGTTTGTGTTTCATTTTTAAACTTTTTTTTGGCACGCTCAACGTTTCGTCATACTTAACCCTAGCACAACTCCTTGAATATTATGATTAACTATAGTTTATTGAACAATAGATTTAACTTCTTCCAGATCTAACAGGGTATCTAATTTTGTATTTTGTAGCTATTTTGTAGCTGTCTCTCTCACGGAGAATATTAAGTGTAATGTAATTAACTGTACACTCTCATAATCATACGCTTGATTAATGTATTTTCACTTCAGCTATATACCACTATATATGCATTTAGTAGTTATATTTATCCCGCCCGATTCTACTCAACTCGTCATGATTCATTTATACAGTACATTAATCCGAAATTCAAAAAGCACTTATTGATCGTCGGGCGTGAGTATTTGAAATTTAACCAAATTGGAAAGTAATAGTAATAATAATAGTAGTAATAACATTTGAAGTCAAATAATTCTTCTATATTACAATTATTTTGATGTGACAATTGTCGACATCGCAGTACGACGTGATGTCAGAAACGATATTTCTGAATCGCTAACAATTTCAGACTAGCAATAAGATTAAATAATCATCGATTAATAGTTCAATTATTAGCAGTTCGTAATCATTCGTGGAATACAAATTGCTGAAACAAATCCGAACGATGTCAATAGGAATGTAATTTTTTTTTTTGTGGAACACATTGATGATGTAACGAAAGAATATAACGAACGTGATGATATATGTATATGATATATGTATGTATCGCTTTGTCATGGACAAACCCAAGAGACCAACGATAACAATATGCATTTTTCATTTGCTCGAAACTCAGGTTTGGCTTTTAGTTCTTCTTTCTCGAATACTATCTCAGCCTTCCTCTCTTCCAATCCTTTGCGGGCATTCAATAAGCTAATTCTAAAATTGGAGTATTTAAAAAAAAAATTTTATACGATTTCTCTGATCGTGGAACAAGGCTGCCTTAAACGTGAAACTTGAATGAAACGTGTCATCTTGCGTAAACCATAGGAAATAAACCAGTCGAAGAAAATTTTTCCATTCACCATGATTCGTTCTTTTCTTCATCTTTTACGCATAACTCTTTCCATATGATCACGAAAACTTCTTCACCTATGATAATACAGTATCAACGATAGTAATAATAATTCTTTAGTGCCATACGCGAATTAATATAATTTCGTAATCGGACGTTCGTTGCTCACTCCGTCCCTCAATTATCTTATTACACAGATAATCAACTAATAAATTATTATTAGGATTCCAGTCCAGGTTAGTGATTGTGATTGTAGAGATGCCATCTCTGTGTTTCCGCACTAGAATCGCATTTCTCAGCTGTAATACCCCTTTGTGCGTGGTGTCTGGAGTCAACGCAAACCGGTATCCGAGTATGCCGTATAAGACCGCCTTCCAAATGACGCCATTTTTGATTCTCACTTCCATCACATATTTGCATCAACAGTGTAGTTCCCTTGGCGTAAACCGGCAATGTTAGACAAAGATCGTGATGCTTTATCAATCCATCTTTCGTCAGACCCCATTCCTGGAATGAAACTTACAAAAATCAGCAAACGGTACGTCTCCAAGGTCAGATGAATCAACGAAACAGACTATTCTTGGTGCGTACCTGATTACCGCCCGTGTCGTGACACGGGTAAAGTCCAACATTTCCGTCTAGTAGATGCCCCATGCTATCCATACACGTCGATCCCTGTTTCAAAGAACCTCCAGGACCCCCTTCGCTGGTGGGAATAGCTAATTCTGGATAAACATTCTTCAAATACCAGCTGAATGGCTTGCAGTGAAGATTTCTTTTCAGGTCCAGACGGTCTTGAATGCTGGAAATTTAATAAACGTTTTATCTACGGTCTCAAAATTCGAAACGTGGAGTAAAATAATGAGAGAATGATTATTGAAATACTCACTTTCCGTAGGGTATGTTCCTCGCCAATGGGACGGCATTGTAGTAATATTGCTTGTAGTCGTCCATCCAAACTTCGGCAGCGCGTCGCGTATTTCTTGCAAAAACATTCCCGCTTCCTCCAGGGAAGGAATAAGGATGTCGTTTACGAAATACGTGTCCGACTCTTGAGCATGGAATTATTTCCAAACTACCACCACATTGCCATACACGGAATGATATTTCTGTGGAATGGACGATTGGATTATTGAGGATTCTCGTGGGTGGAATCGAAGGAAAAATCATTGTTCAGTAGAAAAAAAAATACGAGATCTCACCGAGATTTTCACCGCCCCATACGTCCATTTGCGTGTCGTACTTTCCAAGAGTTTCGAAGTACGCTTTATTGATAACAAAGAGACCTCCCGCTATCATCGGTGTCCTGATAGAAGATGTTGGATCCTTCAGCCTCGCTTGACGCTCAACTTGACTCAAGTACTCCCACTTGAATACCAAACTCCAATCGAAACCGCCTCTGAGGTCCGCCGATGCGCCTAATGATTTGGAATCGACAAAAAACGAATTAGGATCGAAGGATCCATTTCATTCCGATGATGTGTCGAAGAATCATTGGACCTACCGATATATTGGAAGGTGTCCATGCTGATGACGTCGATAACCGGGCAGACGACCCTGGTAGGATCTTCCGCAACCCTTTCCAAAAGGGGTTCTAACCAATCGGCGTTGCACTCGCAATGGGAATCGAGGAATGTAAGAACACTTGCGGTAGCAGCATCAGCCCCTCTGACCCTTGACCTCATAAGACCCTCCCGTTTCTCGTTTCTGATGACTCGCACCTTGTGAATCCTCGATAATTCCTCCCCATCTTCAGCTACGAATTTAATGAATGGTTAAAGATTTAATCTTATAATGATAGTCGTTGGCTGAATAAGGTGAGAATTTCTCGAATTCGGTTTTCATAATACTCACGATGGTCACTAAAGTCATCAACCAAAATAATCTCCTTAATAAGATGTTCCGGGCTTCTGTTGAGCACGCTGAAAACCAAGTAAAAATATCGTTTACGATTAAGTGGCCGCATATTTCAAAAGCGACAATTCTCGGATATCACCGAGCTGAAGAAGCATGCACCAGCTATGAGCATTAGCGGGAGAGGAATTTTTTTTTCTCTCCAAAAATTGCGGACATTAAAATTATTTTTATAAAAACGGTGATGGTGTGGCGTATACCTAACGGAAGAAAAATGTCTTAATTAATTCGCCGCTTATGAAAAATCTCTGATTTATGCCGTCTTTGTGGCCGGGCGATCATTGGTCCTCCCCTCCTCTTACCTTCTATATCTATAGATATGGAGAAAGAAAAAGATGGGTGAAGGGGTTTCCTCGTAAGGAAGGAAAAAGAGAAGTAGGAGGAGATCGCTGCTAACTGGAAAACGAGACCAGGGAGAGCACGAAGGAATGGTGATTAGAAAATTCCATCGAAAGGCGTTCCCCGACGACATTGGGACCCGATTTTCAACGGTTCAATTTTTTTTCTTTCTCCTCTCTTTTATTAAATAAGGAAAAAAAAAAGAAAAAACAGCTCTGAATTTATCTTCTTTTACTGAAGGGGGGTTGATTGCATCTGCAGGATAGTGACGTCCGCAATAACCTTCGTGGAAAACTTATGCCCTCGTACTTTGGAAACGGACGTTTAATGTGCTTTTATATGAAAACTATGTCTACTTATAGAACCGGAAGTTATGAAGGGAAGTTATCCCCGGAAGTTGTGTACCTATATGCAAGTAAGTGGAAGGTAAAACTCGACTCTGATGTTCGAATTGACTTGGCGCTCGAGTTGAACTTGTTATATACTTGTTGGGTCGTTGGTTAAAATTTTAATAATAGCAGCTCGAACGAACCAACTTACCTTACTACCGTTCTGAGGAGGGTAGAACGGGCTTCGTTGTGAAACGTTATAATCACCGATGTTGGCGGTAGATCGCGTCTCCATTGTTTCATTCGACACCTGCAACAAAGACAACGATGTGATTACAAATATAATCGGATCATATGACGTCCAAGCTATTTTGTTGCCTGCTGCCGCCTCCGTTGCATTACAAGTACCGTTGTATGCCATCATCCAAACCTCGCCATCTAGTTCTTATTCTATATTAATACTTTATAATACCATCAAGTTGCTGCTAATCGAGTTTGAATAGGAGGCTTATAGAAATTAGTAAATACCGTTAGAACGATTATTTTGGAACAATCGTCCACCTGCAATACATCATAGCATGAGACCGTATTCCTTGCATATACATATCCGGCGATCGTTAAATTAAACAAAAATAATAATAATAATAATGGTAAAAAATCTAACACGTATAAATATGCGAACAGAATTATTTCAAAGCGTTTCTGGGCAAAGTACAATATATAAAATGTGTAAAGATTCCAATTCAGCACGGCAAATATTCGCCTCAACACGATATAAAGAGCTGTGCCGAGAGGGGAAAAAGTTCCCTTTATGTATGTATTATGTACCCATCGCGGTTTCTGTCATCTCATTAAAGCTGAATTCGACTGAAATCCTCACGTGCCATCAAATCCTTAACTTATCAGAATTGAAATATACGATCCTATAGCATCCGCCCTGATATCACGCAGGCAATTTTCTTTCTCTTTACAAGTAGGGATAGGTTATAGTTTACGTAGTATGGTTAGTCGGCGCCGATTACGAGGCTTGTTAATAAAATGATCAGGTCTATGAGTGGCTAATCATAAACTGATTATTCCACTGAGATAGAAATTGAATGGAACGAAACGGGGTATACAGACACATCGCTGCTCAATTCTAACTTGCGGAACTATTAACTATACTAATAAAAACGCTTGTATTCGCTAGACATTTCCCTCGTTATCAGGTGTGCGGTGAACATTCATACCAATCGAAAGAGTATGACTTACGGTATCACACCGCGAGATAAAGGTGTATGACTTCGGTTATAACATGACGTCCGCCTATCTCGAAATGTCACGGTCGACTGTCTGTTCGTTGATTTTTCTCATATATGTATACGTGGTAAATACAGATATTATACATGGCTATACCCCATTTGAGTAATTAGCTACGCCAAAGAGAGATGTATTATACGTATATACGGACACGCACGTACGAGCTCGACTTAAAGGGTTACCATTCATTATTTCTGTGGTAGTTTACGCTTCGCGTATCACAGCAAAGAGCCGAAGGGCTCTTTTACTTCCCGCTCCATACTATTTTGCGTATAACTTTCCTGTAGCAAACATACGTATTTAGTCTGTTCAAATATGTACAGAATAATTATATATATCATGCTGATCACGCGGAGACACGACACGTCGTTATCTTCGTTTTCATTTACCCTTAATTGTTCATTGGCTCAAATAGGGGATTATGATAGAAGGTTACTTTGATTGATATACTTACGTAATCAATGTGAGGTGAAATTTCCGAATAAGTTATGTATTCCAGATAAAAAATGTTTTCTTTTTTTTCTTTTTTTTTTTCAGCATCTTAATCTCGGATTATTTTTTTTTTTTTCCTCTGCAATTAGGGTGATCAGCTAACCGGCAATTTGGCTGATGATCGCGTCGGAAGAAATCCAAGCGAATTATCAAACGTAATTTTTTCTAATTAGGGTACAATTCAGGACCGAAAGCGGAGGATATTCGAGTCCGACGATCTCAATTCCCAGGGAACAGAAGTTTCTATTGTATTATACGCGGTTGGATATAATAATTTTGGCCGGAACATTTCAGATATATAAATGCGAAGACATAAATATCGTTTTATCAGGGGGAAAAAAAAAGGGATCCGTGGTAGCGAGACGGAAAAAAGAACAATAATAATAATAAAAATTGGACGCTAGTTGAGTGGATGAGGGCAAATGATATACATCAACGAAACTGCTCCCTCTGCAACAGCGCTGCTACCTGTCTCATACTTCACCTGTAAATCCGAAGCTTTCAGTTGTCTCGTTAAAAGATCCAACGTTTCATTGTTATTTATTATAATATATCAAATCTGTAGAACAAGTTATTATATTATATGGATAAAAAATTTCGAGACCTCTTCGTTGATACACCATAAATTGGCAAATGACTACGTGCAGGTATTAATACGTAATTTCGGCTGTGAGTTTCCCGATTTTTTGATAATTTCTATGGAAATCAGATCCATCCGCTTTGCCGCAGCGAGGCGACAACTTCCGTTCACGAATGTGGAAGTCAACACAGCGTGCATGCTTGATTATTAGGCAGGCTGATTCGATAAAGGTCAAAGAGTCGATATCGTCTAGCTAAATTGGCCGTATATCGACAATCCAGTCAAAGCCTCTTTGAATCAAACAAGAGTGACCAATTTACGAAGTAAAATCTCCTCATTCTATTAGTTCTAACCACGAAAACTTGAGAAAGTATTCGATCACCGATTCGGACTAGCATCGATCGTTCTTTCACCGAAAAGCTTCACAGTTGTATTTCCGGGGAATAGGACAAACTTTTCTCTCTGCAGCATATATTATCCTCGTTTCATTCATGAATGAATTTCTATATTATTTACTCGTTTGTTGCTTCTGTTGATTTCAAATTTCTGCCGGTATTATTTTTCTCTTATACGCATATATATCTTTTTTTCACCGTGCGTCATCTTCGCTGCGTCTTCCGCTGCATCGACTTTTGTACAGCCGAGCAAAGTGTCTTCGAGAAGAGGTGCGATGTCTCTATTTTCCCTTCCCCACGCTTTCTTTCCGTCTCTCTATATAAAACGACGTAATATCGATGTGCGTCTGAGCGGTCGCATTCGCGGAAAAACCCTGAGAGGCAGCTATTGCCTAGACTTATTGTTAGGAACGATCCCCATGCGTCAAAACAATGTTCCTCTCTTTCCTTCCACATTCTTATTTTATTTCATCTATTTTTTTTCACTCGCTTTCCTCCATTTATTCTATTCTTTTTTCGTCTCGTTTCACTCCTTCTGGGTCAAAGTTCGGGGTATGCCCGCCCTGTAAACGCGGATGGAATTCGCGCTGCTATATAACAGCTTCCGTGGTCAGGATTCGCACCTTTACCGAACCAGCAGAGGATAAGAGGAGGGCTTATTGGGCCTTAATAGAGGTCGTATTTGATCACGCGTCTTCCACTGCCCCCTGATGCCTTCTGGGGGTTATGTCTTTTTATACGCTCACAATCAGTGGGATGCTGCAAGTTCAGTTTGTTTAAGTGTACGTTGGTACGAGGATTTTCATTCCAGATGGGATAGGAATCGATGGATAAAAATAAAAGAAAGATGTCGAAGATGAAGGTTGTAAAAAGAAGAGTAGCTGGGCGGGGCTGATCCGCGTGGTTTAATTCGAAACTTCAATTTGATTTCGGCTTAAAGCTCCAGCTTCGACAAACGGACGACTGTAGATCACACGCAGATATCCTGCGATCGACCGACCCTGTGGGACCAGCTGAGCCTGGGTTTGAATCGCAATTGGGGTTGGGGGATATACAGCTTTATTGGGAGTAGCGTGCACCGGTACACAGTTTAATCCTCTAGCGATCATCACCTGGATAGCCTATAGGTACTCAGCTGTGTACCGAGAAGTGCACATGAAAACGCACTCACTCGCACGATGGATTTAAGCGCGAATTGAACCCATTGTACGTATACGTGGGAAATCGTTATAAATGTTCGAATTTTTCGAGTATCGCTTAAAACTATACAATCCGCATTGTTTCTCTGTGTAAATTGTAGCTGGGCTGCTGATCGTCGACGCTCTATACATTACGTATATTCCACCGCTCCGTTTTGCAGATTAGGGGCGCGTTGCCGGTTAACGCCCACTCGTTGTCTATCCGAACGACGACATCAACGAGACCTTAAACGCCGTTGAGTGGATTGCTGACGAATCCATGAATTACACGCACCGCCAAGTGCTACACGTATACGATATAGAAATAACATCGCCAACGAGTACACGAGTGAAGCTCAACTGACCAGTTGCAGAAAATCTCCGCAGCACATCTGTTTTTTTGTTACCATTGCTTCGCGATTCAGCGCGCCTCAGAACTTATACCTATTATGTCGAGAACTTTTTCACAAAGACCTATATTACACGCAGCGTGAAATTAAATTGATCGACAGGTATAATGTGTATCTAGATATAGTAAATATAAATTTGGCGACTATCGTGCGGTTTGTTTAAGTGTAAATTACCCTGCATAAAATATCCTCACCCTACCTTTACGTATGGGGGTAATTAATCGATGCTGTAAATCTTCAGAAGATTGGTTAAACGTATAGTATACTAAATATCGTTTAAACAATCAATACACCCAACTTATTATACATTTTCCAATTTGGAGGAAAAAATTAGCGAAGACAAAAAAAAAAAAACGGTGAGCAACATAAACGCGATTTTCTTCAGAGGGTTGAAGAATTTTTTTACGCATAAATATTAATTCGAGGAAATAATTTTACAAGTCTTTCTTTAAAGTGAAAAAGACTATTAAATTCGATTATTCAATTCATTACGAAATCAAATACTAAAAAGAAAAATTAAAAAAAAAAGATGAGGATTCGTTATAGCTATACGATTTGAATTCAGTCAGAAGTTTGCAATCACCTCGAGATTCCGTGATTATTATAATAATAGAGAAAATTAAAGTCCTGCAGAATCAGCTTGTGATTTGTTCTCGAGTCTCTCTATAATTTTCCATGAGATTTCTCGAGCGGGCAGAATTAAAACAACGAGAGTCTTTTAATTAGTGAACGATTTTGATATCTAACAACGAAGAATACCTTGAGTTTCCGTATAACAAATGACGGCACGTCCAAAACTTTCACGCTATACATGGGGATAGAGGATTCGTACGAACAAGAACAAAATTTGTTAAAACTTCCGCGACGCCAATTGGAACGTACCGAAGTTCATAATTCGCTAATCATCTACATTTTCTTCCCCTTTTTTTTCAATGGTTACTTAAATCCGTAAGATTCCAGAGAAACGAGACAATGAATTATTTCACTATAACTGGCAAGGTGAAAGTACAAAAGGACTTCGGTTTTTGGATCTCGCAGAGGGCAAGTTGAGTACATTACTTAATTTTTTTTTCTTCATCTCCACCTTCTTCCGCGTCTACCAGACCTGGGAAGAATTGTCAGTTAGAGGTGTTGTGAAAATAGTTTAACGACTAACGACCCGGACGTGACTATTACTCGGGGGGGTAGGAGGAACATGAAACTCGACCAAACTTTGACCGAGCTTTTCAAAAGCTGACGGGGTGAAGGGCGTGAGGAGGTTCTCTCCGAGCTCGCGGCGTGGCTAACAATGCATTGTGGTCTACGCTGTTGGAACAACAAGACAATGCCAAGAGTTTCCGCTGAGAATGTTGCATTGAAAACATAGGTACGAATAAGTTGTAGCGGTAGAAACTTTACCACCGTTCATTTGTGCCTTGTAATTACCGATAATTAGTCCCCCCTCACCGATCGACCACATAAATATCACATTTTTTTTTTGTTTTACAAAAAGTACAGTACAATCTCGCAGAGAGCGATGCAATGTGGAAAAGGTTTTGAAATGTTGAAACGGTAACCAAAATCAATATCCATATAGCCAAGGGGTGATCGCAAAATAGGTTTGACTAGTGGGTATGAGATAATAGAAAATGGGGTAGTGAAAAATTCTAATCAGCGCGACCATTTCTGCAGCACGTGCAGAATAATGAGGGCAGCGCGTGTGGAGTCCGGTTTAACGTGTGGAGCTTGGAAGATAAAGTCAGGGTTTTTCTATAGACCGTGATAGCCTTCCTATCGCGTGGCTAAAACAGCTATTGGATAGGATGACTAATTAAGCTTTCTGCGATGGGGTGGGCACAGAAGAAAGAAGGCGTTCGGCGACGGTTAATGAAGCATTTGCAGGGGTTGATGGTGCTTATTCGACGCGCGCGTCGCATCAGATGCAACGATCCGTCCGTAGTCGGATTATTTATATAGAGATGACCACGGGGAATCCAGTTTCTATACACGCCAGCTGATGATGCGGTTCGTTACTCCGTTCGAATTTCCCTTCAGCTGGCTTACGCTCCGTCTACTGCAGCAGTCTACCGTTCACTGGTAGTATACCCATATCTACGGGGATATAGAATTGCAGAATCGGCGCATCTTCGTGCGGTTCGCGAAATCGCGATCGCCATTTCCAGCTGATATGCAGCTGTATCCGATGCCTTCTCCAAACTTTCATCCCGAAGCTCATACTGTTCGCGGTGCTATCACGGCACTGTAGTACCACGTATATATCGTATATACCGCCTGGAGTGCTGCAGCAGAGAATCATTATTCAATAAGCTTCGTTACGGAGCGCTATACACATAGGTATACGTGATCCTGAACTTTGGAATCTGGCCCAACTCTCGACCATTATAATGGAGTGACTGACCGGCTTTGCGGTTTTCGAAAGGTAATGCGCTTCCCTACTTATACTAACTGCTCTCTTGCATGCACACTCAAATTCTCGATACAGAATTTTCATTCCCAAGATTTAATGCTAAACGAATTATTGTTTGTCGCTATACAACTATATTTCTACGTATGGAAGTGAAGAGCATGAAGGGTTGGAAAGGAGGGGACTTCAAGTATACTGTACACGATATATACGTGAACTATTTTGTGAAGAATTATTGAATATCAATTACGTATTGCAGATATGATATTTGAAAAGTCGGTTATATTATGTGAGCGTTATACACGTATGTTTGCAGGGAATCGGATGTTGCGGGAGGAAAAAAAAAAAAGAAGAAAAATCTATCGGGCGGACATTGGCGAGTGATTGGAAAACTGGAAGAGAAAATTAAAACGCGAACGCGCTGAAAAATGGAATACGAAAACTATGACGGTAATATCCTGCGGTGCGTGATATCCCCCTATATACGCCGCATACGAAAATTTGGGGCAGAAAATAATACGGCAAACTGAGTTTCGGGATTCGAATAGATTTTATGAATTTTATAAATTTCATGTATATGCGATAAAATATACACGAACCTAGAGCGCTTTAAATTGCAAATTGTGAATCGAGTGAATTAATTTACAATATTTTTATTTAGATTGTATCGATCTCCAGATATATACATGGGTGTGAATGAATTCGTATGTTCTCTGCAATTATAAGACGTTATAATTGATCTTTAAGTTTTTTTTTTCTATGTCTCTGGAGGGGAAATTTTGACAGATGTTAAATCGATATCATCATCGTCCGATTACATTTCAATTATCTCGTTACGTACCGAAGCCATGTAATCTTTTCCTCTCATAATCCGCGTATTGCCGAGTTGCGGTGTACGTATTATAATGCGATACGTGAAATAAAATGCATAATGATGAATAATCCGTTGAGCTTACATATCACGTTGTAATCAAAGAGTAGAACATGGGGAGTATATTGAGTTACAATTGTGTACGTACAGCTCTGATTACTCATGGAAATAAGCACAACAGAGAGGATGCCCTCGTCGGATTATTCCTATCAATTAGTTCATTTGTACGTTTGATATCGGCGTAGCAGCGTGAAAAAAGGCTTATGTTATAATTTGTTCCAACTGGCTCGCCGCGCGCGTATTTCTGCGCTTTTCAGCGCTTTCCTATACCTATGCTACATTATACATGCGTAACTTTTCAGACAAGCGTAGCTTATTTCGACATTTACATGAAAACACCATATTTTATAGCTTGAAAGTTTTAGTGTTGAGTAAAAGGAAGATGTATACGTGGTGCACAACGATATACATATACACGTACAACACCGCTGCAGTATAACATGGGCGACGCGTTCGTTCCTGCGAGAAAAGGTGAAACACGAAACGAAATAAAACCAACAAAAAAAAGATATATATAGCACTTATATGTGCATTATATAAAACAAGAACTAACAATAAGTGCAGTAGCCCCATGTACGCGACGCTTGCGGAAACCTACTAAACAACAAAGTCATGGAGTGACGAAGAAAAAAAGTCAGAAATTCTCAGAATCGGTACATAGAGTAGAGTTTGGAGGACAAAATTTGTTTCTGCCTTAAAAATTATTGTATAAAACCAATAAATTTCATCACGTTACACCCCACCACGAATTTTGCAGGGGGATTGTATTATACGACGTACACCGAGGCATTATATTCGGAATTTTCTATTAACGAAAAATTCTGCCTTTTTTTCAGGTGACGAAAAAGAAAACGATGAGAATGAATAAAACAAAAAAAAAGATTGCATCCAGGATTATTATCTACGAGTCGGTGGTGTATGTGTACACGAAACTAATGCCGGGCGGTTGTGGACGGGTTGTAGTTTAAACAAAAGAACGTCCTGTGCAGTGTTAGCCACTCCTTGATATATGGAAAATATGGAGAATATAGTAGAAGGCAAAAGGCAAAGACCGCCAAGGGCCTGAAAGGTGCAGGGGGTAGAAGATGCAGACCACGTAAATTTATAACTTCTCGCGTGCATAAAATTCACAGAATTTAATTTTGCAGAATTTTTAACAGCGTAGTTCATCATATTGAAATATATATATAGAACACGAAATATGATTTTTTCAAATTATAACGACAGCGCTTTTTTTGCGGATGATTTTTTTTTCCCATCGACAAAATTGTTTCGTAGATTCGAAGGGTTCCCGGTATTCTAAATTAGAACAATTTTTATTAACAAATGTATAAAATCACCAATGTTCCGGTAATTGTTCCGATAAAACATTTTTTTTCGCGATCAATTTAATTAGGTTTGACACACCAAAAACGGGTCATATATTTTCACGATAATATCGTCGATTTATACTAGAATCAGCTAAATAAAAACATGACACGTAATTGAAAGCTATTACGTTTTTATATACCTATACTGCTTTATTGGTTTTTAGATTAGTTGCACGCCAAAATTCTCAGTTAACTATTATTCATGAAATTGACTTTCGTTTGCGATGCTAAGTGATTATGTTAATATAGAATGGAACGTCGAAGGCTGATGCGTGTCATATTCTCCCTACGAATCCTACCGCGGTAAAAGTAAATTTGAGTTTAAAATGTGTGAGACGAAGCTACTGGAGATTTTGCTCCCGCGCTTATTATGATTCGAGAATAACAACATTTAATCGAACTTTTGTCCAAATCAGACACCTTGTATACTAGGTTGTCCATGAAACTCGTTTGGGGAATCGGACATCGGTGAGTTACATGGACGTAGCTGTTAGGTTTACACGTGTATTTTCTAATGACATATGTTCAAAGGCCTAGAAAATACTAAATATACAGCGAATGCAGCAGACGACAGTTCGATGATGAGCAAGTATAATAACGAAAGGTTTTGAAAGTAGGTAAAACATTAAACGTATACCAGTTCACCTTGAAAGGAATCTTGTAAAACAACTTCTAAAAGTGTGTCATTATCGATACAACAACCTATACACCATGTATGGAATTCGCATTTCATGCAGATATATAATGTACATATATAACTTATAATCACGATATAGGTATGTAAATGCTAACGGCGTACGCGTATAAAATATACATGAATAAGCGTATAATATACCCTGTTACGTTGTGTAAGATTTTATTTTCAGTTTCTACTGATTAATGAGAATAATCGATGAGAAAGTTTTACAGAAATTTATATCTCATATGAAATCACATTCATTTTACATCGATACAAGTTACATATAGCTGTCTAATGTGAAGCTTCCTAAAGAATCTTCGACCTATATCGCCCGGGGGTTTCACTCTCCCCTATATGCCGACTATGAATAGAGAAAAAGATGCTGCAGTGCAATGGCCTGGATTCAGCAATCAATTATATTACACACGCGATGGGAAACTGGCGAAACGAATCGCGATTCTTTAGAATATATAATACAGCTGAGACCCACATAATCAGTTGATTGCTCGCGAATAATTTATTCCATGCGGCGGGTATTTTGGGTCTTGATAATGAAATCGAATTCGTAAATATCTATTGAAACAACAAACAAGCCAGACACGCAGTTATTCTGAATTCTTAGGGCCGAAACTTTCACTTTTTTATCGTTTGACTTGCGACAAGATCGACTCGATGCACGAACAAACAAACTTTGTTACAAAATGGCGTAAGAGTTGTCGTAAAATGGAGTTGGTACTGTTCGATGATAGCAGCGTTACGTTACACATCGTCACGCACCCATCGAATGTTTCCTGCACGGATTTAAACTCCGGAATATTGGAGGGCTGTGGAAACGTGCAATGCGGATTAATGATTATTTTTTTTCTTCCGATCGAGCATACACGGATTGGGTAAGGAATGATGCAGCCTAGATCCGATTTTTGGTCAAAAAATATCCCGGAGAAGAAGGAAAAACTTTGGCTCTGTCCGGCGCCGAATTCCACCCCAAGCGGCCAACTGTTTATCGTAGTTTTACAAAGTTGAACGAGTTCTGAGATAAGGTAGTTAACTTTACCATCGGCGTATACCTTATATATATGTATAATGTACTTATGGAGTAGGTATATGCGAAAGATAGTTAACTTCCAATTTTTTTCGGCATCACTATTACGGGATTCGAATTGGTATATCTTCACGTGATATAACTTTTTGTAGAAGAAAAATAATCAAATTGTGCGGTGATTTTTTTTTCACACAGGATATGAAAAAAAAAATCATACACTAGGTGCGAAACGAGGTGAAATGAAATTTATGTATCGAATGTCGATCATCATATACATGGTAGAGCTAATATATTAGCGGTTTTTAAAATGGTTCGCTCGATCGTTAGTTTCGGACGTGGTTTTGGGTGGAGGTGTATAATTCCATTCAGATCACTGCAGCTGCAGAAATATCATGTGGGGTCGGAGGAGAGAGAAGGGAAATGAAATTTGAAATTATCCGCATCAAGAGAACATTGCCTGACAGAATATCGTGTTACGCACATTATATTGCGATTCTGTACAATTTGGAGAATTTGTACAACAGTCACGTCGCCACCAAATATGCAAACTTTACTTGCACAGATGCCCACAGACAATTTCCTCGTGGCAATTCACAAAATTATATAGGATAAGATTGTCAGAAGAAAGATCTGCAATATTACAGGTGTCCATATTATTATAAAACACGCGTGTTCTACAATTTTCAATTTAATGTGCAGTTTTTTTTTTTGTTCGATTTAGGTTGGCTACATGTGCAACTAGAGTATCATTTTTGCAGGGACTGGAAATATTCAATTGGCAAGTATATCGATCATCCGATAATCCACCGTTATTACTTTCATCTAGTCCAAGCTGATCGCAGCTTATATGAGGTACCACATCGCGTTGAAAACTGTTTTGAAATTCAAACTTGAGCTGATCATTTTATGTGTAGTTTTTAATTTAGAGGCATGCGGTTGTTTTGACGGAGTAGCGGTATATGATTAAAAAGCGCGGGGTGTAGACCTCAGGTGACAATAAACAAATAAAAATATAAAAAATAAGCCCCTGCAGGGGCTTATACTTTCATTACCTATCATATACATATCCGTAAGTACAAATAATCCTTGGATGATAATCGATCGATCAAATGGTCGTTATTTGATGGATATCTGGGATGCATTCTGACCGTCCACGGAGCCGCAGTATGCGTATCGCAACTTGAAAGTCAACCTTGCGATGATCATGAATACATAACTTATATATACTCGGTATTACCATTTTTTCTATAACGGGTTCTGGAGTGAGGGAGCATAGGTATATCTATAACGTACATATTTCACCAATGGGAATATTCATGAAAGAGATACGTTATGACTGTATCGCTTTTATTTTTAATGATGAAAAGAACTCGCTATACCAAACGTGTGCGTGCGACTAGTGTTCGTTTATTTATACCTTCACGAAAAGCTCGAATAATTTCTAAATTACACAATATGATATCCAGGGATCAGGATTATCTGATCAGACAACTGACGTTTAATAACTCAATTACATCTCCGCTATCTTCACTCCCGCAGCTCAAGTTAAAATGTAACAGGAATATTCGACGCGGTGAATTTTTAGTCCCAGTGATGTGTACAGGATGGCCCAATTTTAAAATGTGAACGCAGATATTTTTTCTTTAGATACACCCAGCGTCGAATAAAATTCAACATCCCATGACAGAGCTGTATTATGAGTAGAAGAAAGAAGCATGAAATTAAATAGGAAACAAAAAAAAAGACTAAACCAAGGTTATGGAGACGTGCGGTATAATATAATTTTCGGAGTCTTCTCCCGTATACAGGGTGAGCCACCAGAGTTGTCTCAATAGGCGGAGCCTAGTCGACGTCATGCCTCACTCTATAGCCAATGAACAACGAGATAATTCACAGAAAAGAGTAGACCGGCTATCGTATTCGTTGTCGCGTTCGTATCGAGTCGTTTAGTCTCCACCTATTCGGACATCTCCGGTGACTCACCCTGTATATCGTCAGACTGCACGGGTAAAAGAGGAGAAATCGCATCCCCTTGAATGCTGGGAAGAGTTCGCGTATGTTATAATAGTTGTCCCATGCATTTCCATTCTGGGTAGAATCTGAAACCATCCAGGGCTCGCGTCTCGGAAAAAGGAAACAGAGTGCGAGGACAGGTGGGTAATGGAATTTAAAATCTAATTTTAGCTAAAGTTTGAAAGAATGGCGAAGTAAACGCGACATTTTCTGCGTAACGACATCATAATTTTCATACTACCCCTGCGGAAGCTATAGATATATGTAACTACTGATTCTACCGCCATCGTCACATCTTCTGCTGTCGCATTTAGTTTTTGTTTCAGTTGCTGCTGTAAACATGAATGATCTTGAAAAAAAAGTAGAATAATCAAACAAATTCTGAATTATCAGTGTGAGCTGCACCCATCTATAATAATTTTCTTATTTCATCTTTTATTTAAAGATACGAATTCTCTCCGATTTGTTGAAAAAAATTTACAAGCGCATCGCGCGCATCGCGATTTCAACGTGGTATTGAATAAAAAGTGGTCTTTATAAGGCGCTTAGAAAGTTACGTTTACAGGAAGTGAAAAGTTCGATACATGTACTTTTGAGCAATGGAATCAGGCGTCGCCGAGCGTTCTTCGCGATGCGTATGGTACAGGTCAACTGCAGAAGATCAGTCGATCGATCGATCAATCGGTCAAAAGGAAAGTTGAGCGTCTATACAGTGCGCCTCTTCGATTCGCACAAATCAGAGTTAAATCGGATCCTCACATACATAAAGTCAATTGTTCCGTCATAAATTACATTCTCTACCGAATCAGACCGCCCGGTATGGATATTAATTTTTTTCGTTGTGCTTTTCAACGGCGTTTTTTTATATTTCAACTCTGTAAACGCAAATTATTAGTGCTCGTATTCCATTCTATTTAAATTTTTGTTTCATCGTTGTCATTTTTTTTTTTACTTTTTTTCTTTACATAAATATTTATTCCAAATGCAAATATAATTGCAAACTAGATGCTGCCGCGCGATAATACCGATTCGAACAATGCGTGGTAATCAACAATAAATGTCATTTCAATAACCCAACCGTGAATTATTGCATTTGCAATTGATAGCGCGACAAATAGGGAGAATCAAGAATTTGGTGATGCATCGATGCACCAGAAAATATATTTTCAACGTTCGCTGTAAATCACCGAAAATATTGGCCGCTCATGTAGCATGGGAACAACACTGCTACATACGTATATAGGACAACTTCGATTCGAATGATTCAGCCAATATTTTAATTTTTATACTTCTCTATTTTTCATTTCTATTTTGTCATATTTAAATCAAATGTAAAGAATATTCGACTCCATATAATTCTATCAAAACTGTTGCCACGGCCACGTCTCGGATCACGTTTTTTTTCCCAGTAACCTGATTTCAGTCAGTATTGTTGCGATGCACAAGAAATAAGTTAGGCCATATTCTTAAATTTAATTGAAACTAAGAAATAACACATACACGCTTCTGAATAAGGAAACAATTGTCGGGAAAAACCCACTGTCATAAACCTTACCAAATTTTCCACCGACGAAGCCGCACATTTGGCGATCAAATGTGCGAGCATAAGTCCAAAAATTCCTAGTTTTTTTATGATCTTTGTACGTGACTTATCAGCACCTTCGCCACTATTGTTTCCGTTTACATACCGTTTTTTCCGAAAACCTACGTACCAACCCTTCTTTCATTTTTCAACCAATCAGAAAAATCGACCAATAGAAGATTCACCAATCAATAACTACAAACAATTTCCTACCCTTACTCAAAATTCTTTCTCCACTCCCACTAACTTCGACAACCAAAATTTCTATCTACTTTTTCTTTAGTATAACACAGCCTTCGAAACGATCTACAGTGATCTAAAACTAGTCCTAAGCTCTCGTCAATATTCACAAACACAACCTGTAACCGCATCAATGTTCAACTAGCAAATATATGTGTAAATAGTATTTGTTTGGTTTGATGTAACCCCTTAATAACAACTGCAATTCTTTAATTATAATTGTAGACCGTATACAAGTACGTTTCGACATTTACAAAATACGTGTGAGTGTTGAAGACGCGTGAATACAACGAGTATACGTATAAATACATATCCGCAGTTTTCCAAGTCTATTCATCATTCCGTATCGATGTAGCCAAAAATCAAAGTTAATAAATGTTTTGCCAGCGTCAAAAATTTTCTAAAAACAAATCTATTTCGGATTGCTGGTAAAAAATATCGTAATTCGATCATGCAGGTATATTATTATAATATTAGCTGCTTTTGTGAGAAACAGTCTTCCATGTATCTACACACGAACTGATCGTCGAAGATTATTGCTATCCAGTTTGCTTGATCCATGCGAGAAACGTGTGCAGAGAGCCGTAGCTGAATCAATATTGGTGCGTGTAAATACATAAGTCGATATATGGCTACATGTATAATATACGATCTCCGCTAAATATGGCGCGTAAAGCTGGAGGATCGTGACCTCCAGGTCTGGAGTGAAAATCTGGTTTACTTCTACGCGTATATATGCGGAATTATAGATGTACGTACAATCTCGAAAGTAACATCATCAGACGCTCTTTTTTTTCTATATGTTCTAAACGGTGTATAACTTTCAGGTTTCCATCCGATAAATGCGAACGTGATGGAATTACATTACGGTGTGCAACATCTTCCTTTCTCAAGAAATTATACGTGGCTACCTATACTAATATGTAGAAGTAATCGACTTTACGGTGAAAAAAAAAAAATGTATTCGAATTAAACTTGACCGGCAGGGTAAATAACGATTGAAAAAGTTTTGCGGATATGGTTAGAGACGCGACTTGAAAATTTTCACGCGATTTTCCCGCCTGCACTTGCTCGCGTTTGCGTTTAGCTCCCATCGCATCCGACGTGTGTGTGTATGGTAATTTCAGGTATAGGCGTATAAGAACGGCAGATGGTGCGCGACAAAGTATAAAAATGAGCTGAACAATTTTTTAGTTTTTCCATTTTTCATTTTTCATTTTCCATGTTTTTTATATATTTTTTATTTTTTATTTTTTATTCTTTTACTTATACTATATACGGCGCGCAAACACTGCAGGCTCGCAAAGGGCGTCGTATTACCAGCTGTGGTTGTTACATATTCACACGGCCGACCCTCCAAAAAGTTTTTGATTTTTAACGCGCCTTATGTTTTATTCAGTGAAAACTAACAATAAGCCGGTAAATCCTATACCCTGGTGTACGTAGTACGTACATACCTATATACACTTATATATACGAATTTAGGTATCTCATTCCCCGTCCATTAACTCGTATGATTTATGCGCGGATACTTGCAATGTGGGTATTTATATCTATAATGAAGCGCGTTAGTATGGATATGTTGCAGAGCGTTGAATGAGATTATCGGATGTAATAGGTAGACGATTTTTATTTTGAAAATTTGAGTTTGTTGAACGCAACGAAAATATCTGCAGTGCTACTGATTCATCGGATTCGGATATACGAAAATTAGAACAATGAGTCTACAACTGCATAATTTCGATCGCGTTATCGCGGATAATTGATACACCTGTAGATAAAAACGTTGAATTTCGATCATATTATGTAGCTTGAATATCGTGAAATCTGCGATCTACATATACCAGCTACTGCCGTACTGATGTCATATTATCGCGTAATTTCCGAAATTTCACTTATAATTAATATCATCATCATTATCATCATCATCATCATCACCGAGATTACCCACGATGAACACCTGATCATTCGCGTGTTCGGTCGGTCAGAGAGAGAGAGAGAGAGAAATATGTATACATCTAGGTATACATGCGTTGGTATACATAGGCGAAAGTGTGAAGCGGGTTGCAAGCCAATTGAATTACCGAAGGATCAATATTCCAATTGCCAATTTTCGGATATACGTACAGATATTTATACATATATCTATACGTATTGTACATACCGTTATTATGTACCGCACACATTTAGAGGTAATGAATTCAGGATGAAGCTATTAATACTTCATTTATTTCTCTCCTTTTCTATTCTCATCGTCAGTTGATTTTGATTGCTGCTGCTGCAGTTATACATACATAGGTATACACGCTCGATCTCCACGCTTAATGATCGCAACGCTGTTAATTCTATACCTGAGCTCGCGAACCCCCCGGGCGTCTCCCAATTACCATTAAAATCGTAGGTAAATTTTTTTTCTTTCGTCTTGATCTATTTTCATTCAATCGACGTTATTTTTTTTTCGTTCGCATTTTTTTTTGTACCAAATGATATTTAGAAGAGGATTCGTTATATGCTTCAAGGTTGTTTTGCAGCGCAAAGAAAGTATTCAGGTCAGGAATATAACATACATCGAATGTCAAAAGTTATTTCTAAGTATAAAATTATGTCAGTTTTGAAAAATTACAAGAATTGACGATTTCTTTTCTTCTTTTTTTTCCCCCCCGAGCGTGCGCGATTCAAGACTAATTATCCGCAAACGTTGAGACGAAATACAATGAGGATTATTATTTCACCGGGTTAGACGCGATTAAATTCCACGTTGCGAGTTGTACGTTCAACGTGAAGAACTGAGAAACTCGAGGGACGGCGGGGGGAGGTATAAATTTTTGCAAGGCACGTATTACGCCCGGGTAGCGACTTTAAATATATTCATTCGCTTTTGGTTGTTGGTTCGCACACGTATCTTACGAGTAGAGTATAATTGCGCCCGTAAGGTGTTTAACGATAAATATTAAGCGACGTATCTCAAAGTGGTTGCAGCAGAATGCGCGCTAGATATAATGTATAATATGGAGAATATTCTGCTGTTAGAATGGCGGAAGTTTGACAATTTTGAGCATTAACTTCATCCTTAGATTTGTTGCTACTTTACGTCACGTATACGTTGCATTATACATAATATAGTGCGGAACGCAGATCTAAGAATTGCGGAATTTTCAATTAAATAATAGTCGTGGTAACTGTTGGATGAAGGTTTCGAACGAACGAGTGGATAAAAGTTCGCGCCGAAAAATGACGATCTAAACATCGAGATGAAGATTTTTTACCCTAAAATCGAAACAAATCAAATCTAATTCATAGCCGCAGACCGCATCGTTCATTCCGTGGCATCAGAATTTAATCGTTGATTATTCGCATGAAAAAATCATGAAAAAAAATATATTCCAGGTTTAGAATTTTTTATACACAAGCTCTTGTAAATCACACCATCTGTCAGAAATATACTCGTGAGTTGAATATTACTCGAACAAAAATTCTGAATATTCGATTTAGAGATTTTATGGGAGAAAATATATGATCGCTGATAGATCTCACGTCTAGCTTTATAAAAATTCTATTTGTAAGGTTTTTATATCTCAGATTCGTGCGCAAAACTAACTTCTGATCCGAACTCCGATTATTGTAACGCTTCGGGCACTTTCGTTATTGTGATTGCAAAATCGAAAGTCCATTCACCGCAATAATGTACAGGTCGAATGATCTCACATTTCTACAGCTCGTCACGGATCCTCGTGATTTAGAGTAAAAAAAGCGTTATTAAAACGAGATGATTCATTCAAATATTCTCTGCGGTAGTTATACATCGCACAGAGCTTTTCCGTATAGATCCGCGTATAGCTACTCGTAGATACATGTTATATTTTTCATTCTATGTATTGTCGTACTACGAAAATGTATCGTATTATTTGAGTAACGGATATATTATTCACGGTTGAGCAACATTTTATTTATATATTTCATCCCCGTTTCGCCCCCCCCCCCCCCCCCCCTGCAGCATCTCTATCTCCGCACCAACAGCTTTCTACTTTCCACTTTGCAATAGTATATAGAGATTTTTGTATCCACGCAGCAGCAGATGTCTTTTTCCTAGTAGCAGCAGCAGTAGCGGGAGCAGCCTAGCTAAGGGATGCTCGCTTGCTCGTTCAGTCAGCGTTTTGCAGAAAAATGTAACAACTCTCAGTGGTCGACGGAAGCGTTCAGTTTCACGGCGGGCCGAATCCGGAGATATTTGTTTGAATAATATCACAGTCGAGTGCCTCTAGCGCGCTCTTGACTCTTTTTATATTATTTCCTTCTTTTGTTTTCTCTTTTGCTCTCCAGAGATCCTACAGGATTCAAATCGAAATGATACAAGTCAGGGATTTGTGGTATGAGGCTATCGCTTAACGTATGTGCAGCTTGCAGATATGACAGTTTTCCATCGCATATCCCCATTTCGAGTGGTGTAAATAATATTATTCTGCCTGAAAGAAATTATTTTATTTCAAATAGTACAGCCTCACAGCTATCCCGCTTCTTTATTTTAAATATTTTCACCAGCTCTTTTTCAATCGTCTTTATTCCATTTATATATCAAGGATTGTCAGCCTATTTTCTTTTATACACACCTCTGGAATATCGCCGAAGAACAATACGTGAAAATATACCACGCACTCAATTCAAAAATATTTCTAGTTGCAATTTCTCAATAGATCCGATCTTATTGATATTTGCCCCTGCAGTTTTGTTGTTTGTTGTTTGTTCCAAACTTAGTGCGATTCTTCCGGCTACTATTATCGTTAGTACGAGTGCATCGATTGGCAGTTCATACAATATATTAGCGGTAGGTCCTATGCGGTAGTTTTTGATCAAAGGATAATTTCGCCGAAATGGAAGTACATAGCTGATGCAGCTGGTCAGCGTATAAAGGCAGAAATATAGAAGCAGTAATTGGGAATTTATAGAACCGCAAACCTACAAATATAGCGGCGCAACTGGGTAGATGTTAATTTTACGTTAGCTCATTTGTTTGAATGGTGGCGTCGGTGGTGTGTGTGTTTCAATTAAACACGGGCTTTGGAGATTTCCGAGTAGGAAGAACGAAAGGCGAGCTCGCTATGAAGTAAGTTACACCGCTACTGCTGTAGGTGAGGTACATACCATCTACTCACGTAATGAATGTGCGGATAGAGAAAAGTCCACAAGAGAGGAAGAACCCGCAGGGAAATGTTCACTGGCGGTTTAAAAGAGACCACGCAATTCGTGGGGGATGCAAATAGAGACGCAAACAACTTGAATAGAAAACAAAAGCAATTACTTTCACGAAGTCAACCGGATTACCCCGCGATCTGTTGCAACGCAGTCTATGTAATAAAAACCGTACATTATAGAACGGAAAAAAAACTAATACTACACCGCCAGAGGAGGTTTTAGTCGCGAGGAGAAGGCCGGGATTGCTCCGAGATCGGAAACATTTGATAGACGAAATTTCGTCTAGTAGAATATTTTTGTTACACAGAATTTTTCTGAACAGATAATTGCGTATATCTCAGCCAGATTCGAAAGGAGAACCTAAGGTGGATTTGAATTTTCTATACCGCAAAGTAGAATGGGAATCAGAATGGGGATACTACTCTGGTTTCGGAACGGTCTTCAGATGTATCGGTTCGTATATAGATGTGATGTGAGAGTATAGTTGTGTTGCGTAACGGGATTCGATATCAAAACTGAGATATATGGCGGTGTGGTCGACCGACTAAAAAGTAATCGGAGGAAAAAGATAGACGAAAAAAAGAGGGCGTGGGAGAGAAGAAAGAAATGACCGGGTTCGTGGCATCGCATTTGCGACGTCGATATCGTCGGAAAGATCCTTCCGTAGAAATCCTCACAATAGGATGGTCTCGTGTCATATATATGCAGAGCTTCTTTTTCTTTCTCCATCTTTCAGCCTTAGTTACTCTTTCGACTCTTGCATTTCCAACCCTCTCTTCTCTCTCTTTTCATGGCACAAATCCTTGAATCCTCGGACCTCCGGGATCTGGCGAGCATCCTATCGCCGTGGCCAGTTCGTGGCGAGCTTTGCTCAACTCTTCTCTTGGAATTTCTTTAAACCTTGTCTCCTTTCGTTGAAGCCTCGACGCGTGTTTCGCTGCTAATGCTGAAAAAAACACGCTACGAAGCGAATCTTCTAGGGCTGAGGATTTCTTGAGCAGAAATTAGGAAAAGCAACTCATATTAGAGCGATCCGTATCGACGAAAAGCAATTCACGCCTTCGAGATATATATCTTCGTGTTTTTTTCTCCCCCCGCAACACTTTGTTATTTAGAAGACTTTCGCTAAAGGAATTCCGGACGTTATCTGCATGTGCAATTTATATCCTATACGCATATACATGTAGATCGCTTATGTGCGCGGGTGGCGGTTGTTCACCGTAGTCGTAAAGACAACACGTACGATTGCCGATACGTGACTCTGTAAAGATATCCCGGGGAGAAGAGGAATCAAGAAGCTGGGGAAGGAAGAAAGAGAAGAGCGGAGTTTCTGAGAACCTGCAGGGTAAGAGAAGAAGCGATTTTATCCAAGAGTAACGTGTTTTACCGCTGCTCGAAGCTCCTACGTATATACGTAACGGGCGGGTCTGCAGTACCGGTTCGCACAAGTTATCACCGAACGCTTCTGACATAAATTGAAGGGAGCCATTTCTCTTCCAAAGTTACCGTCACTCCCCGGCGGTCGACTAATTGCCCGGAATTTATTCCCTAATTTCTTCGATTTCACATAAATTTTATCAACTTCGACTATACAAACTAGCTACCGCCCAAAGAGGACGTCAAATCCGAAAGGCTTCAAACTCCTTCCTCGCGATTCCGATACCCTTCAACTTTATTTTCGCGCTCCAATTAATCGAAATTCTATTTTATAGCGTGCCTCAATTATTCCAAATACCCTGGACAAACAATTCGTCATCAACGATCATCTCTCGCAGTTTTTCACACATGAAAAAAAATCAGCGCTGCAGATGATTGAAAATTGAGGGTAGATTTTCATGCAGCTGGACAGCGACTGTGGGATGGTTCTATACATGAGTCCGAGACGTTTCTACGGTTCGCCAAAGATGTCGGCGACAGCAGGTCTACCAATAAAAACTGTTCGGTCTGAGATCTGTTTCACCGGTTTACCGGTGATAACCTTTACGACCTTTCGCCGCCAGAGATCCATTACCCACCCTCCAGAAATTGCGCGTTTGTTGAGTAATTTTCTCTTCTTCTTTTTACTCAATTTCGTAGACGAACCAAAGATACTAACAGTCAGTCTTGCAGGTCCTCCGTCAAACCTAATATATTAGGTAGATGAACGGAAATTGAATGGAATGGGACTCGTTCGATGAAAGCACTGGTTGGTGAAGATAAAAGAGAAAGAAAATCTGGCGACAGGTGTAACAAGGTACGAATGGCGGACCATTTGATGGATATTTTTTCAATGTTTTTTTTTTTTCCAGCAACAGTTGTATAGATGTAACAGTCTCAGAGAGTAATCAGAAATCGTTTTCTTTGTATCGTGTACCTACATACCTATACGCGAAAAGAGAAATTCAAAGAAAGCGCGGGACTGTACGCTAACAAAGACCTCGAACGAATCATCTACACGCAACGGTCCTTATCAGGACCAATTCATAGACGGTAAAAAGAGGCGAGGAAAAAAAGAATTCTTTCTTCTTGTAATCCTCCCCAAGTCGCATTGTACTTACAAAACACAAAAACAGCGGGTATATAATAACGACTCGACACGGAGAGAAGAGACTGCTAAAATCAGATTTACTATCGGAGTAAACGATAGCGACTGATTGTCGGCTAATTTTCGTGTGTGTACAGGATCTTCGAGAAGCGTAGGAAGGTCTGCACGCGACGTCGAGTTTTGCTCAATGGTATCTTTGAAATGCTTAAAGATTCGATGTATACTTACTCAAGCTTTATCTGATTTCAAACGATCGCACACCGAGTGAGAGAATAAGTCTAGGTAAGCGTGTGTATAACAGGTGTATATTACATGATAGACATATATCGTCTCGTACAGTAATAGCCGACAATCATCCACTTACATCACCCGCAAACTGTCAGCGAACACGAAATCTTCTTCCACAAACTAAGTGCTCCTTTTTGTATACTCGAACCAGTTTTCAGCAGCCAGATGAAAGACGTGCGTACTACATACCTTTATCCGTGCGGTGTCGAAGAGTTTCAGTCGCTGTCACAACATTACAGAAAAAATGAAAGAAAATTTATAGAGCAAAGTTGCAGCTCACCTATCTCACCTATTTCATTACGCATTTCGTATATATAGCGATGTACGTAGTTTATTTTTAAAATTCCCTCCCTCACCGCCACCCACGATTATTTTTTTTTTCGGTTTCACCACGGTCACTACGTCAGCGGATATTTAAATATTTGATTACATTCGTGAATTCGTAATAAGATTTCCTTCCACTCCTAACTATGCTATAGACATGTATATGTACAGTAAACGAGTTGCACTCTACTACCACTACACGTTACAATGCAGCAACTTTTGATTGCGCAGGAATAGTAAAGGTAAAAGGCTATCCAGCTGATGCATTTTTCATGTAGGTATACCTATCTATTTCTACTCCTATACATCCACATCCTAATAATAGCTGTATAGGTGCTCGACTTATGGAGAATGGTAATGTATTCTCCAACGTATAATGCAATTGATTGGAAATAAATGTTAAGCTGAATCGTTGACTGTTTCGTTTTTAAATTTATGTGTGATAATTTTCTGACCAGTTGCCGTTCGGTTATACGATTGTGAATTTGATGATCGATGTAGAGTATTAGCAGCATGGTCGGAAACCCATCGTTACTGCTTTATGGTTATAGTCGTTAGTTTCCACCGTTCTACCGATCAATTATTCCCCGGAGTAGCGGACTGCATCGACGTTATACATATACATAGTATAATGCACCTAGTAGCCCATTATATATGTATGTACATGAACTCCTAAATGCAGAGGTGCACCTGATATCCCATATAACCGCTGCCGCTGCTGCATTGGTAGAACTTTGCGACCGTATAGAGAAGCCGACTCGTCGTATCCTCTCGATGCTGCAGCAACGAACAAAGAACTCCCAAGGGTGTTTCAACGAGTTGCTATTAGTTCGGGATTATCAACGATCTATACGACGGACGATAACTACATCGATTCCTAAATCCGAATGATGATTGTGAAATATATTCGCGACGATGCGACGTGAATGGAAAATGAAAATTCAAGAATAAAGGCCGGTTGGAGCAAGATGTGGTTGAAGAACTTTGTCAGTTTTTCTTTGAAGTACTTTTTCTGGAATGTTCGAAATTTTCAAAATTACACGAAGCGATCTAACGAGAAAGGCGTGTTTCCAATAAATCCAAACAATCTAGATTAGGACCGATTGTGAACCAAGTTCGATTTTAGGTAGGTACATTTTGTCTTCCTTTTTTTCATTTTAAGAATTCGTCCTTATGACCGGCTCCGGATTGGTCGAGAAATCCATGGTAGTATAAATATCACGAGAATGAACCGATGAGCTCTTGAATTAAGAATTTTCTCATCAAGTTCAATGGTTTGTAATGGATATCTCTGCGAAATAAAATTTCAAGGCACTCTTCAAACACCTTGCACGAGATCGGAATTTAATTTTCCAATCCATTTTTCTTTTTTTTCTCTTTTTGCTTTTGGTTAATTTAATTTGTACCAGCTTTGTTTAAGCGTATTCGTCCGCGCAGTTCGTTCTTGTAATCGATTAGTTTCACTAAATCAAGAGCAATTCAGTGGATGTTGTTATATCCATGGTGTATTTTTCCCATACTGGGATCGAATTTCTTCGCTGCCGGCAGCCGATATATTTTTTCGATCCAAAGAACGGTGAACGGTGAGAGGTTTCAGATGTTCGACAAAATATCACTACCGAATTCGCAATATACGCGACATAAAATCTGGTCATTTTCAATTAACGAGTCTGGGTCACAAGATGTAGAAAAAGACCACGACAAAAAAGAAAAAAAAAAAAAAAGTAAACGTATGTGTGCTGAAAAAACAAAACGAGACAATCACGTATCAAGTGAACCGACATGGAGTTCGCGGAAATTCATAGTACCGTACGAAGAGAAAATGAAATAAATAAGAAATATTCCATTGTATTTATACTTCGAGATCGGACGAAAAACTTGCGACTACCTTCTAGTCTGTCCTTCGTAAAAGGATAACCGTATAGCTAAACAACTTCATTTCCTCTCGCTGAGCAATTTCCGGACGATCCGCCTCCTGATGGGCGATGGACGATTTGTGATGGGCTTGAGGGGTAGTAGTGGTGGTTTGTGTTTATTCTATCTCACGACAGTTTGTCTATCCAGTGGGTATATCTATATAGGTATGACACGTCAGTCGTAGGCTTCAATTTCGCGTTTCGTCCCAACTGCTCGTTGGTATGTCGCGGAATGAAACGTTCAAGTAATACCGCAAGGACTCGTATAACAAAGGATGAGAAAATAAATAATAATAATAAAATAAAAATCGTTGAAAATACGCAAGTTGATACACGCCATTTCGATCATTTTTATTTTTCTGTATATTCTTTCTTTGGCTTCGATATTTATTTTCCTTCGTCACTTGTTGATTAAGGGTACTTAAATACGGGAGGGGTTCGACGAGAACAATAACTTTTTACGGGATTTCTATCATCCTGAAAGAAAAAAAAACACCCCTTCAAATAAATGCCCATTGCCATAAAAAGGGTATACCGGTAGTTACAAAAAAAAAACCTTTTTTTTTACTTTCCCACGGAATTGAATTTTCGGAAGGGCACGTTACATTTGTCACAGTATAATCCGAACTAGTGGAGAGTAACGAATCGAAGCTCACGCTCACATTCACATTTACATCGACATCCGTTTCAAATCCTCCGCGAAAAGTTAAACTAAAACTCTAACAATGTATCTATATGGATGTAGGTCGCGGGTACAGCGGCGATGATGTAGGTGGCCGCGGGGACCGGAAATTGTTATACTGGAAGCAACTTGGGAAGCAACGAGATTGGGCATCCGAAATTCAGAGAAACCGTGCCTGATGGTCTCGCTCACCTTTAACTTCTTTGCGATCATATCAGGGGGAGGAATTATAAAAGATACGAAATTCCAGAATGCAGAATCGTTGATTCGGGAGGTTATAGAATGTGTTCATGTTTCTGGGAATAACTTAATTGTTTTTTGAATTTTGAATTTCTGTCATGATGCGGACTGGGAGGCACATAGGAGTTTTTTTTTTTCTCATAGGGGGACATTTGAATAGAAACGAGTTAGATAGGTAGCCTGGGTGGTGATAAAGAAGATGAAAAGAGAGAGGGTGGGTAGAAAAAAGGTGGTCTTCGTGGGAATTTCTTTCACCAACAGGAAATTCAACGAACCCCTTCACCTCGTACCAGCTTCCCAAAGCATATACCGTAACTACGAACAGCTTCCGGTCGTTTATTCTCAATAGTTTGAATAGAAATCGGATACCACAGATAGCGAGAAATTCCAAAGAGTCAACCGGGTTAACACTTTTACCTACTTGGCAGCGTCCACTTTAACAACAACAAACTGAATCGAAAACAACATTGATCGATCTTCTCACGTACGAAGACAAACAAAAAAAGAATTAGAAACATCATAAAATAGACAGTCGAATTGAACAAAAAAACAAATAAGGAAAATAAATTTCGACATCAATTCCTGACAATCAATTTTTTTTCTTTAATCCAAATTCCTTCTAATCCTTTCCGCGCGTGTCTTTGCTGATCTAGGTATAGTCGACGCAATCTGGAATTCCAAGAGAATACAACGACGTATTTGCATGGGAAAATCCGTCTCTCGTTCTTTCGTAGCATTAGGGATAGCGATAGGCATATACACAATAACGCGTATGCCGATATGTCACCTGTCAAATATCGCACCCCACGTGGCTGCTGCCGGGGAGACACTGATCTCCATTTGTTTGTCACTCTGTTATATGGGGAAGAAGAGAAGGGAAGCGAATGCTAGAGCTAGTGCGAGGAAAATAGGGCGGTTTTATCTCTTTCACATGTAATTATTGAAAACCACACGTGAATGATTCTCTAGATTTTACTTGTTTTTGTCCGTATCGACTCGATGGTTTTTGGTACCTTGTTAAACGAACGTGAAAGTTTGAACGCCGGAAGTGTTACAGAAGCTCCTGAATATTGATACTTCCGGGTCTCAACATTATCGGAGGAGTTTTCATTCAGAGAAGAGGTTCAATTTTATCCTCGCGCTTAATTAACGATAGCCACTTCATTGTTCGTGGCTTCGAATATCTCCGAATCTGTATATATATATTGGAGGGATACCAAGGGGTGGCATAATGGGATTTTTCTTCCATCGATTCATTTTTTTACTCTCTTCGCAAGGTAAGTTTCAATCCGCATTCGATTAAAACGAATTGAACAAAGGAGCTTTCGGAGCTTCAACGAACCGTAAAAAACGTTCGAGTTTCATCCTAGCGCACGTTGGTGTTTGGTGGGTATTCGGATTTTCCGGGATTCGGGGATTCACGATTTCGCACTTATATAAGCAATGGGGGAGCCGGTAGTGTAATTATAAAAAGAAGCTCTTAGCTCACGGCCCGTCCCAGGATGCATGTCACGAGTTCAACACCGGCTATGATTTATCGCCCGTACAGTCAACTAGTTGGTGACCCACCCCTATTTTATGTATTTCCTAAACCATCTCGCCCCAATAACCACGTGCGGAACGACCAAGTTGATGGGTCACGTGTTTTAACATCGACTAAACGCACTACCCAATCTCTTTTCTGGGTCATCCGCCGCAGATAACCCGTCGCAAAACGTGATTCGACCACGTACTGTTGCTACTCCAGCAACACAACCGGTTGTTCCATAGGCTTACCACGGATTGGTAATTATCGGTTAATCAAGAATACTGCGGCAGGTTGTCGAGCTGCCGAGGCTGAATATACACGGACCATCATATCTCGTTCGATCACCGCGTTAATCAATGAATCATTTCTCTTTCATATCTGTGATGAATGAAAGAAAGAATGTACGAGCATCGGCTTCCTGCCGCATCAGATAGGATAATTTGTTCTTTGTTTCTTCTCTGCTTATGGAAAGCGACATGGTAAATCTTCAGAGAAACCGTGTTGTTTATTCTTTTCGGTTATAATTTCTCACACGAGAAATCGGCGCCTTCCGGTTGTTAGGTTACATTATTATGATATCGTCATTTTTTGTACAACTGTATAATGTATAGGGCATCAAAAAATGATGTGCCGCAACTCTAGATTAGTAAATCTCCAGCCGTACACTAGTGGGAATCTATTCTCATTGTCAGTCAAATTATTTTTTCTGAGTCAGTCAAAAATTTTGAATTTTAGTTTCAGTAAAATCAAGATCACTTTCGCAAGAGCTTATTTTTGAAGACATTTACCAATCTCGAGTCGAAGAAGAGCTGCTACCTTCCATTTATTCGAGAATTTTATTTCCGTTAATATAAAACGTATGCGAAGAATTATTCAGAACCAAGGGTAGCAGCAGTAGCAGCTACTGAATATACTATTTACAACGGGATTCACGATTTCGCACTTATATAAGCAATGGGGGAGCCGGTAGTGTAATTATAAAAAGAAGCTCTTAGCTCACGGCCCGTCCCAGGATGCATGTCACGAGTTCAACACCGGCTATGATTTATCGCCCGTACAGTCAACTAGTTGGTGACCCACCCCTATTTTATGTATTTCCTAAACCATCTCGCCCCAATAACCACGTGCGGAACGACCAAGTTGATGGGTCACGTGTTTTAACATCGACTAAACGCACTACCCAATCTCTTTTCTGGGTCATCCGCCGCAGATAACCCGTCGCAAAACGTGATTCGACCACGTACTGTTGCTACTCCAGCAACACAACCGGTTGTTCCATAGGCTTACCACGGATTGGTAATTATCGGTTAATCAAGAATACTGCGGCAGGTTGTCGAGCTGCCGAGGCTGAATATACACGGACCATCATATCTCGTTCGATCACCGCGTTAATCAATGAATCATTTCTCTTTCATATCTGTGATGAATGAAAGAAAGAATGTACGAGCATCGGCTTCCTGCCGCATCAGATAGGATAATTTGTTCTTTGTTTCTTCTCTGCTTATGGAAAGCGACATGGTAAATCTTCAGAGAAACCGTGTTGTTTATTCTTTTCGGTTATAATTTCTCACACGAGAAATCGGCGCCTTCCGGTTGTTAGGTTACATTATTATGATATCGTCATTTTTTGTACAACTGTATAATGTATAGGGCATCAAAAAATGATGTGCCGCAACTCTAGATTAGTAAATCTCCAGCCGTACACTAGTGGGAATCTATTCTCATTGTCAGTCAAATTATTTTTTCTGAGTCAGTCAAAAATTTTGAATTTTAGTTTCAGTAAAATCAAGATCACTTTCGCAAGAGCTTATTTTTGAAGACATTTACCAATCTCGAGTCGAAGAAGAGCTGCTACCTTCCATTTATTCGAGAATTTTATTTCCGTTAATATAAAACGTATGCGAAGAATTATTCAGAACCAAGGGTAGCAGCAGTAGCAGCTACTGAATATACTATTTACAACGGGATTCACGATTTCGCACTTATATAAGCAATGGGGGAGCCGGTAGTGTAATTATAAAAAGAAGCTCTTAGCTCACGGCCCGTCCCAGGATGCATGTCACGAGTTCAACACCGGCTATGATTTATCGCCCGTACAGTCAACTAGTTGGTGACCCACCCCTATTTTATGTATTTCCTAAACCATCTCGCCCCAATAACCACGTGCGGAACGACCAAGTTGATGGGTCACGTGTTTTAACATCGACTAAACGCACTACCCAATCTCTTTTCTGGGTCATCCGCCGCAGATAACCCGTCGCAAAACGTGATTCGACCACGTACTGTTGCTACTCCAGCAACACAACCGGTTGTTCCATAGGCTTACCACGGATTGGTAATTATCGGTTAATCAAGAATACTGCGGCAGGTTGTCGAGCTGCCGAGGCTGAATATACACGGACCATCATATCTCGTTCGATCACCGCGTTAATCAATGAATCATTTCTCTTTCATATCTGTGATGAATGAAAGAAAGAATGTACGAGCATCGGCTTCCTGCCGCATCAGATAGGATAATTTGTTCTTTGTTTCTTCTCTGCTTATGGAAAGCGACATGGTAAATCTTCAGAGAAACCGTGTTGTTTATTCTTTTCGGTTATAATTTCTCACACGAGAAATCGGCGCCTTCCGGTTGTTAGGTTACATTATTATGATATCGTCATTTTTTGTACAACTGTATAATGTATAGGGCATCAAAAAATGATGTGCCGCAACTCTAGATTAGTAAATCTCCAGCCGTACACTAGTGGGAATCTATTCTCATTGTCAGTCAAATTATTTTTTCTGAGTCAGTCAAAAATTTTGAATTTTAGTTTCAGTAAAATCAAGATCACTTTCGCAAGAGCTTATTTTTGAAGACATTTACCAATCTCGAGTCGAAGAAGAGCTGCTACCTTCCATTTATTCGAGAATTTTATTTCCGTTAATATAAAACGTATGCGAAGAATTATTCAGAACCAAGGGTAGCAGCAGTAGCAGCTACTGAATATACTATTTACAACGGCATCCGGATTGTGGAAAATTGAGACAGTTGGGTTTCAAGGATCCCAAGAGTCGCGCAATCATCAAACCTTAATTGAGTTTCACCGACTTAATTGGACCTCCACGCTATACTCATCTCTTCATCACTGCAGGGAGATATCTTTGCACAGCCGACCAAGTTTGAACTTTTATTATTAATATCATTCCCATTCCCTATCTTTTAAAGTCTGCCGTCGTACCCGCCTGATTCGTATAGTGAGCCCCGTCAACGGGCTGAAATAATAACAATAACAACAATGATTCAAATTTTATACTCACATCGCACTCCTCGTATCGGGGATGTCCCTGTTACTTGGTAATCCATCGGATGCTTCCTGGTTGAATTTATTTCTCGCGTAGGGGTCCTCACCCGCTCTGAGTCCGCCCCTCGACACATACCTGAACGTTTGAACATACGTAGTAATTCGCAATCAGTTGTGCTAATCGCACTCGTTGATTCGTTTTTTGTTTTTTTTGTTTTTTTTTCCTCCTCTTTGCTTTTTGATAAGGCTATACTTTTATTTATTTTCATCGAGCCAACATTACGGGTCGAAAAAAGGAAATGCAGGATTAAACGTTAAATTGAATCACGTTGCACGTTCGGGGAGTTAATTATTACAAATTGCAAAGGGAACCGACTGTCAAAGACAAAGGTGGAGGACTTAACTAGAGAGAAGGACGTTACTCACCCTTGCTCGTCGAAGTAATTCCACGTTACCCGGGGGTCTGGGGTCGGTGCAGGAAGTAGCTCTGAGGACAGGACAATTGCTGTACCAACTGGATCTACGTATGCTGCTGAATTTGGTACACCTGAAAGCACCGCAACTGACGACGGGTCCTTCAGGCGTAACGCTCTGTTCTCATTCTGCAAAATAAAAAAAGGACATCGAATTGACTTAAAGAATGAAATTCGATATTACTGGTACGACATTTTAATGCTTATAATCCTACTTCATCGCTTATTGTACGCTCGACAGACCTATGGTGCAGTCTCCGAATTTTGGAAGGTGAAGATTTCTGAATCGTGGCATTTTGATCCTAGGGATCTATTTGTCTTCGTTATTGGCAAGCCAATTCTGCAGGATAAAAATTTCCCGTTAGTCTTCTACTCTACTATAATATCGATTCGATAGACAGCCACGTTGTTTCATTATCTTGTTCAAATTTTGATCGATTGTCTTCTCAACAAGCTATCTACTGTTATATTTATTTCTCTCCGTCGGAAATCACCGACAGAAACCCGTCCCTATAGTGAAGATCGATTGATGAATTTGAAAAAATGAATCAAACGCATGAAAAAAAAGTAATTCTCTACAAGTTTCGATTTTCTCTGTTCCTCGAAGGCGTGGCGTTCGACCTGCCATTGTTCATCATCGCGTGATTTTCAATTTCTAGTTATCAACTTCCGATTCACGTTTCCAGAAGGTTACTTATAGGTTCTATTCCGAATGAAACTGCAGCGAGTTTCGCAGCAGCACATCGCGATGTACCAATTGAACGTTGTCCTTATACAACACAACAGAAAATCGAATATATACCTATACATTATGTATCATCGGGAATATCGGGTTCGATTGTTTGCCCTGACTTTCCAAGACGTCGGCACTCCTATTCCACGATTTCTACCCATCAGCTTCGATATCTATCCAGACTCAGTCAGTCGTCTCTACTAGATACTACCATCTCCCAACCTTCTCTCTGACTTCAATTGTAGCAGTTCATTGTCGTTTAGAAACTATTGAATTTATTGTTCGTCTTGATTTCGAACGAACCGATGTATCGAACCTATACTTCTACCTATATTTCTACCAGGCCTTTCGCATTGAAAGATGAACAATTATTACGATCCCTGTAAGCTGTTTTCTATCCACCTCCCCTTCAACGCAACAAATGCTGGGCTTATACCGTCATATATGTGTGAAGGTGTGCAGTATAAGCGAGTGGCAAGGGTGTATGGTATGTTTGTTCAGTGGATAAAGTGTATTCAATTTGTTATGCGAGAAGTTTGGCTTGTTTGAATGAACTAAGACCGACTTAACTCTATTTCACTCGAGTTCCATTGTGCTTTAACTGTAACTCAAATCACTCTACTGCTTAGCTGATACTGCACTCCATTCTACCCACGCATATTTACTTAAGATGAGATTTTTGCATTTCACCGAACAAGAGGATCTCTTTTTTCTTCATCGGGACAAGGACATTCCATTCCCAGGTTCAATTAGTTACAAATAAAGTCTCAGCTCGTTTCGACTCCAGATTTAACGATGCGTTCACATGGGTCAGCACTTGCTATCCAGTTTGCTGCCTTTAATTTTCATCTGTATATATGAGAGGATAAAGATATGGAGATTGTCTTCGCCGCATGGCATCGAAAGAGCGCCAAGCTCGGGTAAACTCTGTGGGCGTACAGGTTAAGTGGTGGTGTCTGTATAGACCTTTCCCTCGGGCCTCGGAATTTCTACTCCACATAAAGGGCACGGAGCCAAATTTTCATCTACTAAACCCCGGGGCTAATTTTCGAGGCAACGCATAGCGTTCCCGAAGGTTTTCACGGTCATCTGATAGACGAAGTGTGCTCCGGCGAAAAGAAAAATTTACTTTAACTGATTATTTCCTATCAAGATAATGAAGAGTCTGCAGGTGATTGAAATTGTATAGTAATTAGCCGTGATTATAGTCTTGGTCAGTTTCACAGGGAAAAAAAACTAATCGACACCAGATACGGTAATGCGTTGGATGATTCTTTTTTTTCGGAACAATGAATGAGTCATCGAATATCATGAGGTACGGGAAATTATTTTTTGCATGGTATACACACGGTTTAATTTCACAGACTGTAAAATATTGTGAGACGAGCTTGAAATATTGGGCAAGTGCATGGGTATGGATATAGCGTTGGGGTTGTGCAATTTGCTGTAACCGCTGCATATATGTATATTATATTTAGTGTAATATGCGGAAAGATGCCTAGTATAGTATTGTATTCGGGGATTAATATTCGCAGACCGTTGGGGCGCATATGAAGCCGGAAGTCCAGTTGAAATGATGCTAGCTGCGAGATGCGGCAAGCTGTTGCATCCGGTCCGAAGAATCGGATTCGCTCTGTTGAAACCGTCGACCTGCAGCATTGCCGTTATATAATAATTTGAACTCAGCGTGATTCGTAAAAGCAAGAAATTTTGTCGCTTCAGACTCCAGCGTATGAGGTACAGAAAGGGGGTCATTAAATGGTCAAACTGCTGGTTCACGTTTCCCGGGGGATTCCATCGTTCATGTCAACTTAGAGTCACTCGCCCGTGCAATTTTAGAATACACGGATCATTTATGCACGCGCTAATCGAATGATGAAATCAGGAAGAAAAATCATGAATGATGAAACTGGAGGAATGAGAATAACTCATCCATTGGTATATTATGCAATAATTTTCCAAACGTGACCACGTATATTATTACATATTTATTCGTTAAACGGTGATTTAATACCACACACGTGATAGCGTGCGTGTTTCGATTAAAGGATCATAACGTGGCCGGTAGAAAATCAGCTCGAAACAATTACTCTGTAACGATATCACGGAATTGTCGAAGCAGATCTCCCGGAAAACAGAGAGGTCTCTGCGTATATAATGATATTATTTACGCGAGGCACGATATATTACGGGTGATGATAAAGCGAGGTCGGGCGGAAAAATTATCGCCTGCAGGATCCTGTTCTTTTTTTTCCATTAATTTTTTTACTGTGACAGCAACAGGAAAAACGATTATTTGAGGGGTAGTATAGTATACGTGTATCGGCAGGAAATTTTCAAGTTGGCCATCATGTATAATGAACCGATCTGCACGTAGAAAAATAAACGCTGAACGTGTAATTAGTCGGTAGAAAGATCAACTAGAGTTCACGCCAAATCTATCACCGAAGTTATTTCGTTCTGCAAATATTAACCTCAGCTCCTCGATTAAAATTCTAATTGTAAGCGTAGTAGAAAGAGATACCACCAGTCGACGATTTTATTCGGATTTAAGAGGTCACTTTCCATCGGAAGGAACTTAGTTTGTTTTTCTATATTTGCTCGATTGATTGACTTGACTCTGACCAATTGATTGAATAACGAGATGAGATAACGCTGCATGTGTGGGAAGTATTTTTTAATACAAAATCTTACACAGTACCGAGGATTTATCTTCCTCTACCGGTGGTTGGGAAGGGAAGACTAGCCTAAATGTTCCCGTGAGTGAACCACAGATTTAATACGAAAGCGACCGACACACCGTGTCTGAATGTCAGCTGTCTGCAGTCCCTTCCTAACTAAGCCCTGCACCCTCCACCGCCCCACTACAAAACCACCTCGCCACCCACTTATCCGGGTTACCATATACATACGTAGACGTGGCCAAACCATGGCGGGGTCAGAACCGAGGCCAGGAGCAGTCCTCTAACCGCAGGGATGGTTTCTATGCAAATGTACTCATAACTCACGAGAATACATTGGCGAGAGAGAAAGCATTGCTGGGTAACGGGATAGGAAATGTATGAAATGGAAAAGAAACTCCACGCAGAAGTTGCAGGGCGTGTCCGTCATCTCAAAATACGTTCCTCTGTTCCAATGTGGGTATTACGTAGAGAATCGTCTTCTTCTTCGCTTTCTTCGAATATGGCAGCTACGTAGTAGAGTAGTAGCGAGGAAGAGTGTTTCTGAGACGTGGTTCAATGGCAAGGCGAGTTTATCAAGTGTCTGCAGGATGGAGAACACCAAATTGCCTTTCCTTTTTTTCCCGCTTTATCCTACCACACTGACACTATCAAACACTGTTTGAGATATCATCTCCGTAATATATGAACGGGGAACCTCCACGCTCTGTTAGCTTCACACATTAAAGAGGTATTTGACCGACTTTGAGGATATGCTGGGAAAGACGACGCTCAAATAATTTCGCCTACGAAAGGAATGATGCAAAATAAACAATCTGGAAACAATCATACATTTTACTCGATACATGCATTTTGCACGATGTCGTAATTATTTTTTGTTGCCAAAACGTCAATTTTCCCCAAGGTTTCCGATGCTAGCTCGTTACTTTTTGTGAACCTATAGGCCTACCCGAGCCCCGGGACCTGGTTTAGGGAGCGGGCACGTTTATACCGGAGGCTTTATACGCAAAATTTTAGCAAGCGGATAGGATAGCCGGTTTTGGAACTTGTCCACCCATATGGCGCCCCTTGCTAATTCTGTATTCGACTTTGGTATGCTGGTGGCACTCGATTAGATCTGACTGCTCGTTGCCATGCCTTCCCAAATATCTCTGAATACGTCTGAATATACCCGAATAGATTCTGACCGAACACGGGAGACGTACACTTCTTTACATTGGCATACATACCTATACCTACATTTATGCACACAGATTATCACTGCAGCGGAGACTACATGCGGGTCGTAGGCCATTATCTCTACCAACTCTCATCCCTCCGTTTGAACTGTTCTCGGTCACAACGCCCCCGTCCCCGTTCACTTCGATTCTGATGCACGCTTTTGATTGAAACAAGATACCTCGGTGTGGCGATAAAATGAAAGAGCCAACAAGAGGAAAATGTCGTGGTCAATCGGGAAGACACTACGACGTTGCGGTCGACCATGCGGCAATTGCATTTGGCCGGGTCCAAGCTACTGGCTGAAACCGCTGCTGCTAATTTAATGCAGCAGTAATCTACTTAGCTGGACGCTGGCTGAGCGTTGGTTCAGTCGGTGGTTATCACCCGTTAACCTTCGCCTCGACCACACCTCCACTCCTTGCTATTTTGTTCCCATACATGAACACTGCAGCGAAAAAGTCTGTCGTTTCCGATCGAAAATGCCCACGTTGGCTATTACCGAGTAATTCGCAAATTACCTCTTAAATTTTATTACCAGACTTGATACGATAAATTGCTTTTATGATTAAATCATAAATCAAGGAATGGTGTCTCAAAAACCCTAGTACTACTGTACCACTTCCGCCTTTGTTGAATCATACCACGGTGGAAGAATTTTGTCGATACCATTTCTTCAACTCTTTTTCCTTATTTTTCTTTTATCAGGGCATTAAACTGTAAGAGGTTGAACACCGACCAGATACTTTGACCCAGTGGTTTTTGATCGAGAATATGAAAGAAAGACAGTGCTCTGTAAGGGAGGAAACTCAGATGTCGGTGAGGTGGGGTGGGGCAGGGAGAGATTTACGAGCAATGTCATTGCAGTCGGAAGGGGAAGTAAATTGGTTCGAGGAGCTTCAAATCATTCTGAACTGAACGGGATCAGAAGAGGAGTAAGGGTTAATTAAAAGAATCAACGAAACGCAGACACTCCTTTTCTCGTTCATCAGATCGTGAAAGTTTTGAAATAATTATTCGAGTAGCCATCATACTATGTAATATCATACCAGTCCTTGCTTTTATTTTCCGCTTAAGCGCACGCGCGGATTATTTTTAAACCGAATAAATCAGGCAGGGAAAATGTCGTAACTGAGTGTTTATTGCTTCATGCTCATCCGCCCTTAGTGACACTGTATTTAGTATAATTTCAGGCCTGATGGAAATAATTAAGGAGATTTCTGCAGAGAGTGTTGAATTTATTTTCAATGTCAAAATTTATTTCTCCGAGTAATAAAGTAACTTTTCTTAGAAACTGACCGAGCGTTATAGATATACGTGATGGAATGTCCTGTAGACATGCAATTCTATTTTCGTTCGCTTCATGTCCACGTTTGACATTAAACCTATATACTAAGATCTTTATTGAACGCGGTACTTCAGTTGGTTTCCTGATAGTAAATTTGTGTCTTGATAATAAATATAAATGATATTGTTCCATTTTTAAATTAACTCGCCGAAAAGTATTTCTGTCAAGTACTTGACAAATAATTGTTTATAATATCCGGTAATTTGAATCTTGAATCTTTCTAGAGTTCTGATACTTCGAAATGACTTTCGCCAATCCATCAGTTCACCGTCTTCGTCGTAACTCGATATCCCGCAGAATCTTAACAGCTTCTCGACTACGACGACGACAGTCTATGCTATGCAATGCACTTCCTTCCAATCTCCATCTATCAAAATCAATCTAGCTGGAAAGTGCACTTAGCCAAAGCCAATGTCGTTGCGATTCAAATAACCTGTCTGCTGCCCACGTAGACGTCTTCCTATAGAAATCAACTACTATCAAGAGCAAATTTGTAATAATTCATTCGCCCAATTTTCACACGCTTATTTTTCTCATCTTTTCAAACTAAACTCATTGCACGTTGGTTATTGCCCAACTAGCTCCCAAACTTCCGTAATCATATGTTTCCACTTGACGTTTCAGTGCGGGCAAAGGTCAAACTTCGCATTATCCGGGGGTAAAAAAATACGCTGTAGGCACGTACGTACATACAGCATACTTCGCTGCACCACTGATATGTGAACGTATACGGGAATGTTCCGTCTGACGGAAACTAGTGGGTTACTAGTGAGGTAATATCACGTGTGGCCTAGGCGTTCGCAAACTCTATTGGTAAAGTTTCGCCTATCCGTATCTTTACATATACATAGTAGGTACTATGTACAAGTACTGCTTATACATACCTACATCCCGAGGTGTGGAAATGAATGGATATACTATAAGTACGAACTAGCTACGAAAGGGCACAAAGTACGAAGCAGTGACTCCAGTACACGACGTTTCGGGATGTACATGATGCGGTTTGGTTGGCTCTGGTAAACCTTGGTCCGTGGTTTTGCCACTGCTGTATGTAAAGAGAATTTTGGACGATGGTAACGTGGGTCCCCCTCTTCTTCAAAGAGCTATTCCACCAAAGGATTTGCACAACGTCAATTCGGTGGTGCAAAAAAGCTCGGGACGATCGCGAAAAATCGGTGTGGTCAGTGGTGGGATTAACGAAAAAATACGCGTGCGGTAATGCGTACACATGCAATTTTGATAACAATGGCATGTTGAGCGAAAAAATGATGGCGGATTAAATGATGTGTTCGCAAAAAGGTAGAGTATATAAATACGGAGATGAAGTTGACTCGCTGACAATATCGTTTATAATCTATTCAATATACTGGCTAAACTTATTTGTTATTAGACGTAGGCATCAGGAAGAAGATAGAACACTAGTCACCATAGTGGGTTTCAAATGATCCGACAATGATTACAGTGGCGTGTATCAGAAGGGCCATTGATTAGCTCAAACAGATGCGATGGAGAAGAGGCGACGCGAATTCGAGGTACTTACGGAAATTGGAGAACATCTCACTGGCCAAAGAGGACTATGAAAATCGTACCGCGATCGAAACTACTAACCGATCTATGCCTAAGCTTTGCTAAACGTGAAGAGTTTGCATATCGTCAACTAAATTTTCACCATGGTAAAAATTGCAGGCTATAAAAGGTGAACATTACATACCGAAAGTGTTGGAGTTACGGCATGACATTCATCTAAAGGCTATCCGCAATTAGTTGCTGCAGCATCAGGCCACCCTATATTAAATTCGCAATAGAACACAGACAGGTTTTGAAGCCAGGTCCCTCAAAGCCAGAGTTCTCTGGGAGCTCGTAGTTCGAGCATCAGGACTCTGTTCTAACAGTAAAGGGTACTCGTGATCCATTTACTGACACAATTGGTCGTTACCTACCTGCACACCAGAGACTATCTCGATTACCCGGGAGTACAAGATGTACGGAGATCCTCTGTCTATTGACATTTAACTCTGACTACTACCCTCACGTTCATGTCGGTACATATGTCACTACAGTACGAGACATGTATCGACGCCCACCGACGGGCCTTCGACGTCTACATGGTGCTCTGCAATAGCAATTTTAGTAACTGGGATCTGTTTTTCTTTTCCAATATTCTCTGAAAGCAGAGTAGCGAGAAGGAGTAGAATTGATGCAAGGTAGAGATAAAAATAGATTTAAAAACACATCCGAGGGTTCGATAAGACGGGAAATGTTTATAAGAATGACTCCAGTAGAATAAACACCCTGTGGATAGGGCCATGCGATTCACTTCGAGCAGAGTGATAGAGCGTGGTTATCAGTGCGGATAGTATTAGATGCATTCGAAGGTGCCGACCGATCTGATACAGTCTATACGTGTGAATCTGTCACGTGGAGGTATATAGCTAACAATAAGAAAGTGGATACTGCGGAAGAAAAGAAGGAAGACACCAGTGCGATAATGTCGGGAGCAATCGCGAGGTAATCCACGTCTCACTCGAACCAAGGTAATTGGCTCTGTAACACCGCACGCACTTGATCTCTGTCAATTGTTAATCGAAACCAATTCCCTGATGCAGTCTAGTGGTAGTTGGTTGCTCTTGGTTCTTAGCTGTCGAAATTTCATCAGGGATTGGCTGCGTCGAGGTATTAAAGGTAGGTAGGTGGAAAAGGGATTTACGGGTGAGTTACTCGAGTCTCCGAGAAACTGCAGAAACTGGTTACTTGAGCTCATTATCACAGACATTACCATCTAGACTCCGGGATATATCTGTCCAGGTTCCGAAGTCTGGAGATTTCGAAGTGTGGAGAAGGATAAAGAAGGAGGGGTTGGAAATGGTTGGTGGTGGAAGTAGCAAGGAAAGACGATGCCAGATTAAGTACTCCTAACTTTGGATCAGATAGAAGTTACAAATCAAGACCTTGTCTCTTCTCGTGGCTTCCCACCGTGCCTACCTTACTCTGCTTACTACTGTGCTACCGCTGCTGGCTGGTTGGGCTCCTCATATCCTTTCCTTTCCAACGGTACTTCTAGCTGATACCAACTTTCGAGTAGGTACCGTAATTACAAATTTCGCTAATTAAGGACACGCGAAATTACACTGCTTAATTATTTTCCAATTAGCAACAGATTCGTCACTCACCATGTACTTAGGTGTACTAGCTTGCTTTCGCACTTTCCGCAACCGTCAACCTTCCATTTCACACTCAATATAATTCACGCAAACTTAGGGAAAAGAGAGAAATTCTCTTTCACTTCCAGAATTACGTAATTCCGATTATGTATTCATTCTAATTTTAGTGGGAATAAATTGTGAATTGTAAATTATTATTATTATTATTATGATAGACGGAGTTGCAGTAGTACATGAGGTCTACCGCTGCAGTTGGCAGTGATAAATAATGAGTGAGGGAGCATTACCTGTAATCCAAATTAAATCCTCCAATGATAAGTTTATAGTTGGTATATACATATGGAGTGGTAGTGCGGATGGTGGTCTGCACTAGAGTGACGGGATTACAAAGTGGTTTATCTTCCCTATTTCAGTTTACGATTTGCGTTTGATTTTTTGTCCTCGACAAAGCGTAGACCATACGTTACTCCAATAGTTATTGATATTTCCACACGCGTCCTATCGTGTAGAACATATATAGGATGTTCAAGGTTTAAAAATCGATCCGCGCAAATTTCACTTCTACTCGGTGTTACGATGTTCAATTACCAACAAGTACGGAATGTTATTGATTAATTAAAATTAATGATACATGTACGAGTGGGTATATTTTCCCGATAATTAACGTCAAGACGAGGTTTTTGCGCAACTCTGATTTTGATTAATATAGTTCGCATCTCTGTGAAAATCGCAAGCTTTTCTCGCCTAATTGGGATACACAAATGCAAATGTACAATTTCGAAAACGTCCACCAACGAAGTTGATATACATACCAAGTGAAAATATCGATGTGGCACACCAATGATTTTAATCAAAAATAGAGATGGTAAGTGGCTGATCAAATTACCCTCATTCGTTTGTGGTCACGAGATTTCAGATTCCATGATTATTGGGTTGTGAAGTTTAGAAATTTATTTCCACGTGGCTCACGGCTTATCGCCGTCAACCGGGTGGCTTTAGGATATAGCTAACGGCAAACCGGCAAACCGTTCACCAGACCACCGACCCTCGAAAATGGGCCTTGGAGAAGAGCCAGAGTACGAATACACGCAAGACTTCCTTCTCCACTACAGTATCACGCGCTCTTACCAAAAGATACTGATAAGAGAGAACTTGGGAAGAGAGAACTTCTCATACATACATGCATACACATAAATATATTATGCACTAGCGACAAAAGTTCTTTCACAAAAACTATGAGGGTGGCATATAACTGTATATCACCTCGGAAAAAGTATGCCGAGAAAATGGAGAGTAACACGAGGGCCACCGCGCTGCAGCTGAAACGACCGTCATGGAATATGTGCGGATAAAAAATTTTCTGTTGCAAAAATTATTTTTAACAATAAAATGGAGTTTCGTTGTAGCTTCTGAAAATCCGATTCCAGATTCGCGAGTGTTTTTTTTTTATTTTTCATTATTATTATTGTCAGCTTGTTCGCGAAACTGTGCAGCGTGCAGAGAGTCGCGAAGTGCGTCGTTAAAAAACGCCGGCGGTGAAAAAAAAAAATGAAAAAAAAACGAACACATAAAAAAAGGAAAAAACATCTGTAGCCCCTAACACGACGATCTCTAACAAATAAAACAAAAAGGGATGGGAGGTAGTGAAAAGCGCAAAAGCAAAGGAAACGTTTTCCCGCGATGAACGAGCTGGTTGACATTACACAAGAATTAAACGTATGTTAAAGTGTAATAAACGTTTGAAAATGACGAGTGCCTTCTCCCGCTTCTGCAGCGTTGCTGCGACGTATTCGCTTACTTCAACAGATGTTTTTCCTTCCTAGCTTATTATTCGTAATATGTGACTACGGAAAAACCCCATTTTTGCTGTCGAAAAATAGGTACTATTTTACATAATTACAACGTCGTACGGTTTCGTTTATAATTCTTTATATCTGTTGCTGTCTACCTCACCATATATTCTTTACAAATTGTACATTCTTTTCGCGTTTGAATGGTTTTCAAGAGTTATCGGTTCAGCCACTATCAGAAGGGTATCAAAATTTTGCGCGGCATTATTGAGGGTCGACAACGCCATCGTTGAGATTTTTCCTTTTCCCCCTGGCAGCTTTGGATGAGAACGATAACTGATATAAATGGGAGGTTGCGACCTCCAACGGCTACTCAAGACCATAATTCTCAATCAGCACATCCCCTCGAACGTTCTAGGTGATCGTATAAATGATCTCGATCCTAGATTAAGACCTACGTGAACCGAAATACCTCACATAATATTAATTCTCATATATCGCTCCGGCGAAACTGCATTATTCAGTCAGAGAAGAAAAGGGACGAGAGAATTCGCGGGACTTCAATCATCGTTAGATCATTTTCAAATTGGAATCGGTGTAAATGACTCGGCCAGGTTAAACTAGAGTGTTTTGTCTCGCAGTCTGCAAGTTTCTACGAAGTTCGATATTAAATTCGTGTGATCTACTTTGGCTGTGATTGGTTAGGGTATTTGGGCGTTTTAAGTCGAACGTCGAAGTACCAGCCACGGTATGAAACGGGGTTAACGACGAGGCGAGGGAGAGAAAAATAAAAGAAAAAGAGTGCGGAGGTAAAACCGGCCTTGATGCACCCTTAGTCGGGGGTAGATATAATATAATGCGTATATATATCGATCGAGAACTCATCCCTTTTGTAGGTAGACGGAAGGCAACGGCGTGCTAAGATTTCGGCGTGCCTTCGGGCTCTCCGCGAGAGAAGAGGGAAGGAAAGGAGATAGAAAAAAAGAGAGGAGAATGTGAGGGAAGGTAAGGTAAGGTAGGGTCTTAACCTGTACCTCAGTTTCCCCCTATCGGTGGGCGACAAAAGAGAAAAAAAAAACGAAGGTAGAAGATAAAGGGGTGCAAAAAGGAAGTGTGAGAGTGGCTGAGGGGGAGGAAAACGTCCTCCCTGCCGCAACGTATAAAACGGGTGCTGGAAGGCAAAGCGAAGGTGATAACTAATAGGGGTGTTTATACCACCAGCTATACGGAAGGGCACTACCTGCACCGTTGCCGCTGCTGCTGCTGCTGTTCTGTGCACGGAGGGAAAACTATTTCCTGGCTCTTAGAGAGCTTAAAATAACTCTGGATGTTTTATCGAACTGCAATTTCCACTTACAAATTCCTGCCCACGGCTCACTACTCGACTATATCCCGCAGCTGCTGCTTCTAGTTCTCTTGCGATATACCTGCTTCGCTCGATGCACTTTTTGCCTCCGGTGCGCTCTGTTCCCTAACTCGGACCACCACAACCACCGCTACGTCGTCATCGATGAGAGAAAGAGAGAGACAGAGAGGGGGGGTTGAAAGTGTTTTTAGGCAGGGGATAACACGTACCTTCACCTTCTCGTTCCACCCCCAGAACCCTTATGTTGGCTTTTCTTTACCCCAATTTTTTGCTCGTTGTCCTTCCTTCCTCTCAATTTTTTCAAACCCCATAGCATACAAAGCTAATATTATATATAGCCTCGCGATTAGATCCACGCAATTATCAAAACGATCAGTGACAGTGAGACTTAATCTTGAAAAAAAAAAAAAACTACTCTATATCGTATACATAATTTTGTTGGAAATTCTGATTAAACGTGTAAAAGATAAGATTTAGGTCGATGTAAGAGGCGAAATTTGTTTTCGGCCGAAATACCTTGTCTAAAATTTTCTTGTTATATTACGATGTGAGGCGTCTCGTTGGCTGTCGAGAGAAGGGCATTAGGGATGCTGGAGCATGAAGTTATCAAATATGCAGCGACTCAGCCACGCGCGTTAAAATTCTGATACGGTACGAGGAGTAAAATATAAGGGAGAATGATGAGAATGAGAAAACCGTTGCATTGTCTTTTCAGCTAGCAACTAACTCGCAGAGATTTTCTAAGTTACTTTCGTTTCCTGTTACGCTCCTTGACTCACTCGACGAAGAACGTTTAGTCCGATAGCCCGAGACAATGCGATGACGATAGTGCGTGCTACGATGGTTATACTAACTAACGAGCGGTTTCGTAATCAGCAATTAAAATATAACGACATAAGATGCTAACTACCGCAACATACTATTATAATATTATATGATGGACGGTATAATATAGTGCACGGAAGTGCAGTTAGGTAGCGTATCAAGATCCGAGCTAGCTAAAGCAATTATTAAAAGTGAGAAGATTTCATTGTACACTTTCTTTCAATGATGATAGTTTTTTTCACGTATTACATTCACTCTCTTTACACGGTTGGAATGATTGTGGACCAATGTGAACTACGTACATTATTATTTTTTTTCTTTCCAACTGCCGAGTGAGAGTCGTTTTCGTACAAACCGTTATCTCATCATAAAATTCTTCTATACGAAAAATGAACGAACGAGAGGAATCCGAATCGATGGATGTGGAAGAATTCTTTCCATAACATGAATGGGAAATTTGAAAGAAATAGAGCGAAAAGAGGTTCTCGCATCGTCTTCTTAGGTGGCTGTTAGGCGACAGGCAAGTAGAGACTTTATTAAGACATACTCGTGAGACGGGCTAGTTCCGCCCCGGAAACTGCAGGTTGGAGAAAATATAAGATACGAAAATTTCGTTGCTGCTGGTGCCGCTGTTAAAACGGGAGAAAACGAAGGAAAAGAATAAGGAAGAGGAGAAACAGAAGCAAAGTGAGTAACGCAGATTGCAGCAGTTGTCTCTTTGACGCTCTCGTTTTCTCCCATCTAGGCGTTTGCTCAGATTCGTACTGTAGTTACTGCGCTATATCGAATATTCGTTTTCTGGAGATAAAAAGAGAGCGATGAATTTCGCACATAGTAAAAGGAGATGAACCGCTGCAGGGTAGAGGAAGTGAACGGAATGGAATATAGGTAGAAGGCGTCAAGCGTCGTACAGTCGTACCTTCACCTTGGGCGTAAGGGGCGTCGCGGGTGTCGAGCGCACCGGTGCGAATGAATTCTCGAGCAAACTTTCTGCACCAATTCAAGACGTGAATCAACTTATTCAGCATCCACAATGAGTCTTGTCTAAATGTATATTTACACAGCTTGCTTGGAAACTCATATACGCGGCTCGATCCGAATATATGCGAACTACGATTATTTCAAATCTGACAAATTAGTTTCACAAATCCAAGGAAAACCGTGAAGCGAGTTTAAAGATCTTATAATTTGACGTCAAACTTTCCCGAGGATATCACATAATATAATCGGAATTTTCAACTCTCAACAGTCGAAATTATCGAAGCCCCTAACCGGATTTTCGCTCCCACCCGCAAGCGGCATATAAGCAGAGATAACCTGCAGTTCGTGCAAATTTCAGAGCATTTTGGTATCAGATAACTGCGGGTGCAGCTGTTGCAGAGTACGTACGTGACACTCGAATGTCAAAGCCTAAAGCTGCAGCATTGCACAATTCTGCAAATTTGTATTCCGAGAAATTCACCTATGTTACGTTTTTACAGCCGGTTTGATATATGGTGTTTAGTCGAGTCGAGAGGGTTGTGCGGAAATACCTAGAAAAGGGGGGTGCAGGGCACGTGAATCGGTGTAACAAAAAAAAAAAAAAGAAAAAAGAAAACAGGCTGCAAAGGATGCTTTTTCTAATTTCGTTCAGAAGATAAATTTCTCACGAGGCAACGGGCGGAACAAGAGCCAATTCCATCTTGAGTTCGTTCCATTCCGCGCACAATTCGCGTGTCGACGGACGCGGTGGCATTTCTTAATACAGGCCATACGTGACGTATTGTATTCTACGAAAGATGAGGGGGGAGGACGCAGAGGGGTTTAGCCCCCCGGCGTCCCGCCTCAACCCCGAGAGTGAGAAATAATTGTAAGTTATGGCATAACATGATGCGAAAAGGAAAAGAAAATAAATAATAAATGAAAACGGCAAAAGGAATGAGGAGTAAAAATCTGGTATTCATCTCTTTTGGGTCGTATATTTATTAGGCATATATTCCAGTATCATATAATATATTATATATATAATATTATGCGATAGAATTACGTTGAAAGGGGGATAAAATTATCAACGAAATGAGACTTGGAGCGTGGGGTACCAATTTTAATCGAAGATTTTTTAACGGTAGGCTGAGATTAATTTTGACGCGAAAATAAAATTGCGAATCTCTGTATATGCGGGACGATTATGTATGCGATACATCTATACTGTGAGGAGGTACATGTATAAATGTATATATGTATATAACCGCGGGGGTTGATAGATTTTTATCAGGTTTATATAGGGCAAAATGCGTGACCAAAATACGTCCAGAGGGATTTAAGCTGTAAGCTGAAAAGCGTAAATTAGATTACGTTTCAATATACATTTCACCCGCGTTCCTAGGGCGTCACATCAAGTTTAAAGGTTAATTTCACGCTTTTTTCCGGACGCTGAGAACCGAACGTTGCTAATATGCGAACTTCGAAACATTTGCGAAACGAAAAAAAAAATTAACGGAAAGAATCTAACATGAGGTATATAGAATTTTAGAATATGAAAACTGATATCATCTGGGTTATAAAAATAGATAGTTTCTTGTGATTGGCACTAAAAATTGACACCAGATAATAAAATCTACTATGATACTATACCTATATCGTATATTTTATTTCGTTTTTTTCTTCAATCCAGCTATACCAAGAAAAAAAAAACAAGAAAGCCACTAAAAGTTCCGCTTTGTCTAGGAGCATGTGTAAGATGAACTTGGCTATTTGTTTCGTCTGTCCACATCTCGTGTATAAGTCAAACAAAGAGACAAGAGGTAGCTGGGCAAACGTATAGGAGTGGTATTACACGATATGTAAGTAGTTACGTAGGATACCTTATATCGGTACGCGGACGGGATTGCTATAGTTTATATGTTTTTGGCATTCCAGGAATTATTGAGAGGATAACACGAGCGAACCAGACCTAAGCAAGCGTAATTATTTTGAACATTCACCCTCTTCTCCGACACCACCAACCCCAAGGTCCGCAGTATGCTCTTTATGCTTCCTACGCACATTTTGTTGAGGCAGGTGAGCGCATGTACAAAATCCTATGTATACTAGCCTAGATAAACAGACTCCCGTACATATGTGTTATACATACATATACCATGTATATAATGCGACGACGGTGAACAACTCTTCATTTTTGTGGGTAGACATAAGCTGTTTTATATATAATTTTTTTTACTAGAGTGAGCGTCAAATACATTTCGAATATAGGAATTTTGAAGAATCTGTGAAAAATTCCGAGACGTTTGTATCCAATTTAAACGATTGATTTTAGAAACACAGAGGACAAAAAATAATGACAAAAATCAATGTCGGTGGTAGCTGATTTTACTTATGATTTTTTAATACCTAGAAATATGACATCTACGTGATGAAGTGATTAAAAAAATAGTTGTAATCACGATGATCTTGAAGATCTTTAAATCATACCATTGATTTATTCACATGTAGGTATCATAGCAGCAGGAGTACAAGAGGAAACTGAGATCTGGATATCCCGCGCGCGAATGCAAAGGGTCCAAAGAGCATGAGGGTCCTCTGTAATTTAATCTAGCATCGATCAGCATCGTGGTTTGCCCGGCTAAAGATGGATACCGGTAAACACTTGTTTCATGTCAAATCAAACAGACGAAGGTCTCCCTCTCGTTATACGTCGAGTGATAACGAGACCGATAGAAACGGTCGGTGATTCGAACGGAACAGGAACACGTAGTTATATCTATGAAGACACTCGATAATCTCCCTGTAATTTATCATAAAAAAAATGGTGAGGAATCGATTTCATGCATGGATGAAACGAATGAATGAAGATAAAAAGAATGTCCACCTAATACAGTTATTTTTTTTAACGCCTTTCCATGTATTCGGCTGTCCAAGTCGTGTATATTAAATTATTATAGCTATATACTACAGTCTGCGACAGCGGGGATCACCTACCCCTCCTCATTTGACAACCCTTTCTTGCGACATCGTAACGGTTAAGTGCAAAAAAAAGATCCCGTCTGCCACAGAGCTGCGCCAGCTAGGTTGGTAGTTGTGTATAAGGTACGTTTCAAAAACGATGTGTGGGCGTCGGTCAGTGTCGGAAAAACACCAAGAACCAGAAAAGACTTTCAAATATATAAGAAACGACAAATCCAATCTACAAATTGCGTGGGACTGCAGATGTCGTGATCTTTACTGTATATAGCCTTTGCGTTAAAGTGTGATAAATTTTGGTTCTCCTGACAAACAAAGAAGAACATAGATTGCAATTGTGAGGAATTTTTGGTAAATCACACATTATGGTCATTGTATAGAAGAAAGAATTATCGAAGGATTTCAGAAATACGTGTATAAAAGTAGTTCGAAATTCAAACTTTTCTAATACAAAAACGATCGGTTCAAATTTGCGGTGTGACATCGTAGCAGGTACCTAGAATTAATGCGGTAGCGCGTATGGCATTCCGAGAGTGAATTACTCGCGGTAGAGGGTGGTGGAATAGGTATTCTGTACAAAGCGATTCCTGAAATTCTAGTTCGAGAATAAAAATTGGAAAGCTCATGCACTTCGGATATAATGAAGATTTGTTATTGAATGTGAGTCATTTTGTACGGGTGTTGTTGCACCAGATATGAGTCTAATTATTTTTACTTATTACCAAAAAACAAAAAAAAAATAGATGAATAATTACATCTGTTCGTGATTCGATCAGGTGTCCCGCAGTCAAAGATAGGATCGAATATCTAAAAGTACTTGATTATACTCTGGGCGTGTTGTACCGATGTTTATCGATGAAAACTTGGGAATATAATAAATACGTATGTATACGCGACGCACGTATACCGAAAGTTGGATGTCAAGGTTTGAACTTTCCAGATCAAACGTTCAAATTTAATATCGCGGAGTGGATGGATGTTCGTCGTAAGTACGGGTAAACGTATATAATATATCAGGTATGCAATATGCGTGCGTACGTATAGCTCCAACCACCAACTGAGCACTTATACCAACTCTGCAGCACAGATCACGGTTCTCCCTGCAAGCCTCAAATATTTTCTTCTTCTTTTTTTCAAATTCATTTCCGCCCTCCAATATATTCGATAGAAATCACGCTCGCGTTTACATCAGCTTCGACTTATTTGTATAATACTGTTCGAAAAAAAAATGAAAATAGATAAGAAAAGCGAAACGATTGCCGAGACTAAAAATAATAACTCTTCTGGTTCAAATTCGGCTGATATTACCGCGATGAAGAAAAAAGACGTTTTCGGCATTTTTAAGGGTTGAAATAATTTTCAAGCGAGCTGAATCGTGGCGAAGACATTGCGGCATCGGAGCCATTGAGGTTTTTTATTTTATTTTACGGGGATAAAATTATAATTAATTAACATACTTTTACGAGCAGGATGCTTTCAGACCTAATGTCACCTCGAGGATCTTAAGGGGCGATGGGAACCCATAAGCACCGGTGTTAGTTGAAAGGATTCCTTTTTTTTTCTTCTCTTAATGTGGTTAAGAGGAAAAACAATAAAAATAAAAATTACCGGCAGATTCGCTATACATGTATAAGACCTACGTTTTAGCCACTGACTTCTGAAAAACCTTCAGACTGGAAACATCGAGGATAACGGTGTATCGGACAAAATATAGATGATGAAAACTTTCTTTTTTTTGAGCGGCGTGTTCGTGAAACGCTTTCAAATGGGTATGAGAGCCGAGATATCCACCACCAGCTGTCTACCGGGGTCTAATAAATTACATATTTTCAGATTTAATTAAAAATCTTAAACGGCGTGTAACAGTCGACCCCGACTTGGTCTCGCCTGTTGAGTTTATTCGTCGACTCGCTGAACATTCAAATTTCATTTCTTTCTTTTTTTTTTTTTTCCACTCTAAGCTGAATACAGGAAACAATTAGACGAACAAGAAGAAAATTCACCTCTCGCTTTCTGGAACCTGTACATTACCTGTATATTATTTATGTTATTTTTAGTACACGCATCATACAATTGTATGTCTTCCTAATCTATTCTTCGAGTTATAGGCACATTATATTGCGTCCATTTTATCCGTCGACGCTTCTTTAACAGGCTTATGATAATTTCGAAGATGAAAGAAAAAATGAGAAAAAAAATTCAACAACTGGATTTATAAATCATTCAACACTGTCCACTCGACGAACGCAAATTAGCGGACGTTACTTGGAATTTTTCAAACACGTCTATTACATTTATAGGTGTGGTATACGAGAAACTATAAGAAAGATTCCTAACGACTCGTGACATATCAACTCGCTGAAAGCATTATGCGAGATCTGGTATAAATGTTCTAACACCAACACATATAACAAATATAGGTAGGTATATATATTTTCCGGAGAATCTTATTTTTGTTTTGCTCCTTTCTCATTATTTCGAGGCGATTTGAAAATTCTCATTTTCCATTTCGTTGACTGAAATGAATCGTTGTATGAATTAAAATTCAAAATTAATACCTTGTGATCACGCAGCTCAGGTGTTGACAGTTCTGTGATTACGTTTAGCGGGAATTCACTGCGATCGCTTACCTGAAAGAAAATATAAAAAATTGATGGTTAATAAAAAAGCAACCCCCAAAATGTACAGGTGACAGATTTAATTTGACTACAGAGTTTCAATTTGTCGCAAATTATATATTTATGGTAGTCCCATTATTTTTTCTGCGATGAAATAATTAACCCTGACGATAATAACTCTGGGATCCTTTTAATCCAGGGGATAATAGTTTGTGGATCTCATTAGCCGGGTCGGAGAAGAAGGGAAATAAAAGAATACCGAGGAAGAATTGCGGTTCGAGGGTTATTGAACAAAAACGGAAGGAAAAAAGATTGAAAAAAAAAAGAAATAGTATAACAGAATCGATTGGGAGGAAGTCGCCGCGTCACCATTTGAATGGTATAAAGAAGGGTGAAAAGATCGAAGTCGTCGCATCCGCGCCCCGATGACTGCATCATCACCGGGGCGTAATTAGCCCGCGTGGTAACCGGGAAACGACTTATGCCGAACAAAGAAAAAAAAACAGAAGAAAATGAAGAAGAAGAAGCCGTTTTCCCCATAGTTGTGCTCATGCCACCGCTTCAATCGTTTTCTCGGTTCTCTCGATTCTAGAGGGAAAAGCAGAAAAGCGAAAGAAAAAACGGAGGAAATGAAAGAGTAAAAGAAAGAAAGGAAAGCGATATGTATATCTATATATCCATGTACCCATAAAGAAGGAAAGCACCTGGACCCATTAATAAACTGCTGAACTGAGAGTTTCTTAAGCAGACGGATTAAGCCTCAGTTCTGTTCACTTCTACACTCGTTTCTTTTCGTTATCTTTCCTCTTTCATTCCTCTACTTTTGCCTCGTTTCGAATGCGCACTATAACCTTCGAACTCTCCTAGGCTGTGACCAACCCTTTACTCGCAAGACCAGCTCTGCTCTACTGCATTCGATTGCTTTGAACTCTCACAACGAGTGCCAGAGTCTATCTGAGCTGAAAATTTTACATACTACTCGGAGTCGTCCGGGTCGATCAATTTGCAAGACAAAAATATACATCCAACGTATGTCTATACATTGCCATGCGGACACAGTAACGGACGAGAGAAAGGAAGAGATAGAGATAAAGATATACAGAGAATTTGAGGCAGGAATTTATCGCAAAGCTGCACAATGTCAAACTAGAAGGTAAAAGTCCCTGGGGCGTAATGAAATATTTTGAGATTTTCGGAGCTGAATAAGTACTTACAATTAGATTTTTTTCACGTGGCTATACATATATACCGGGTGAGTCACTAGGTACGAGCTCCGAGAACGGAGGGAGCTTAATTCGGACTAACTTATCCATTCATCACGTTACAGGCTTAAAACAAATGATAGAAGTGGGGGCGGCCGAGTCGCGAATAGCGTATTAAATGAATAGGGTAGTCGAGCATCTGTCAAGTCACGCCTCTCCCGTCCTGCGATTTTGGGAAGACTCACCCTGTGCAGGTACCTGAAGTTAGCGCAGTAAGAGCAGCTCACAATCAGTAATACCAGACGTGACATCTCTTTACGTTGTGCAATTCAACGGACGACGACGTTGCCGGCAACTACGACAAAATGCCAAAGAATCTTATCGAGATAAAAATCTATCTGTGTCGAGTGTCAAACCTTCGTCTGGTTTTTTTGGATTACCTTTTCTATTTTAAACTTTCCATCGTCAGATATTTTTTTTCTTTTTATTTTATTACATTTCTTTGCTTCTATTCGCATTCTGCTACGAAAAAAAATAAACTTTTCTACTTTCGCATTCTTGAAAAAAAAAAAAAAAAAAAAAAAAATGATAAAATATATAAGAAAAAAGTTTTTCATCCATAGGTACCTACGTCCCCTAGAGCCTGATATATGTGAGAAGACTTTCTCACACACTCGTTCTCTTTATCTTATATCATTTTTATCATTTCCTTTTCTGCAAATAACGTAACAATGATAAAGGGATATCAACTTGTACTCCAGGTTACAAACATTAAAATATTTATTTTCTATTACGGAATGTATTCCTCCTACGGTTAGTTAAGGAATAAACTACCCGATCGAAGAATCGATAAAAATTTTGTTCGCTGTAATAGAAGGTTCTATAAGCGTGCGCTGAATTCCGAGCCTGCACAGTAGTGAAAATAATAAAGTGGAATAAAAATAAAGTCGAGAGAAAAGAAAATGAGAAAGGACGAGAACTGAACAAAAATACAGTCCGCAAAAGTTTGCGATCATAAAAATTTTTACGCGGTTCGAAGCGACTGGCATCCGTACTATACTATACCTGCACGGGTGGGTAGGATAATAATATCGGTATAAGATCACACTGCGTCAGACGTTGCGTCATTTTGCGCTTTAGCCGTTCATAGAATTTTGAAAAAAAGTGAAAAAACAAAAATCATTACCCAATTGTTAAGTTACCACAGCGCATCACCGAGAGAGAAATGAAATTTGGTAATCCCGCAGGTTTCTTAGGCGAGTAAAAAACATGCGTAACTATCCTGCACCCGGTTGGTTGTATAGCGTTAACTTCGAGCGACTATAAGCTTAACTTCCTAAATTACCAAACCTTCCTTCTTCAGCAGGCGCATAATCACTTAAAGATATCCAGAACGGAAGTTTATCACTTAGGAGAGGGTCTATCAATACCGCTTAATCGCTTGGCAACTCACTTTGCTAAAAGTTTGCAGCGGGTGATGGTGCTACTGCTGTTACTTCCTGCAGTAGAGCCAATGAAAAGCGAGGCTTGAAACAGACAGGATACTTAATAGATGCGTCCTTGTCTTTTAAAATGACATCCTATTTGAAACCGGCTTATCCAATCTACATCGCTTGTTTTAGGTATGCGTTCATTCGAGCGCATATTTTAATTTCGTACCAATTTATCTTTCTTTTTTTCTCATCTATCTGACAAATCAAAGAATCCAGACATGATCGAGCACTATCTTCTAAACAATAGCCACGAAGATGAATACTTCCCTACGCTTTCAATCTTGTGTCATTATAGAGATATTGATCAAAAGTTCATGCGTCTATACAGCTGGCTTCTTTTTCTTTTCTCTAAACTTTGTTCGGAAAGTAAGTGGAACTCTTTTTTTCTATGTTAATATCCAAACTGTTTTCATTATGGCCCTTCGAACTGCGGATGGATATTTGGTTATTGATCTTTTTCATTCGAGTAAACCAAAGGAAATTACCATCAATCTGTGCATAAAGAGGTGATGGATGTCTGTTTTATCTAAGGGAGAAAAAAAAAAAATCGTAATAAAAAGCACGTAAGGATCACAAAAAAATTCACGCAAAACACTTGCAGAGATTTAGCATCCAGACTGAACGGAACAAAGGAAACAAAAAAATTTCATGTTTCTGCAACAATCTGAACTTCTGCGATGTTTGATCCGTCAGTTTGATGTCTATAAACTTTTCCAAAAGTCGCCGAAAAAGAGAAATGTTTTCTGTCCTGAAACATATCGAAAGTCACTCACATAGTGGCCAACACTAAAAAAAAAAGGAACTGATCAGAAGCTTATCAATATATGGTTGATTTGACGATCATTCGAGAACCAACCCCCCAACTTCAAAAATACTATTCTGAACAACATTCAAACGATTTCATGGGTGTTAAACTACCCCGTGGCGAAGTCGTTAGCATGTTATAGTTTGATTCGATCCGTACAAATTTCGCCTATACGTCCACTCGTATCAAGCTGTGAGATAACCTCCTAGCAAAACGTAGAGCAGCTGCAAGAACCCAGGAACTCTATATGCTACATGGTTTTCCGTAAACACGCGCGTAGGTGTTGGTTACCACCCGTGGAAAGTTGTCCTACTTTTAAATTTTATGCGAAACGAACCCTTCGCCCAGGAACAAAACAGTTCTACGACCTACCCTTGACCCTAAAAAGGATGGGATATCCCATGGAAATGGAGTCCTTTCGCGGGCGACCAAAGAATGCGCAAATTTACGCAGAGGTAAGATATTCTTGCATAGGACTATACAGTTGAAATTTTCTATATTTTGAAATTTTGCTGCGATGCCCTTAGATGTACCAGGGAGGTTGAACCGGAACCTTTCAAAAACCGGACAAATCCTTGCCGGCTAAGGAAGAGCAATCCGTGTGGTTTTTGACGGTGGGTAGATATAAGGTATAGGATCAGATGACGGCGGTGGGCGAAACCTAAGCTTTTGAAAGCCGGGTGTATGTATACCAAAGCGTCGAGAGGAATATTCTCCGAAGGATATCATCATCCAAACATCGGAAAAGTTACACGATCGATCGATCGATTGCACGAATGATACAAGCGAAACTAAGTTTATGGATTGCAAACATGTTATAAGCCCGGATGACGGAACTGGCCCACCCGATCGCAACTTTCAATTCTACCAAGTTGAGATTCATCGATCGATTATGAATTAATCAACGGCGAGCAAACTCACAATCAGTGTTTACGGAAATTCCATCAGCAAGATCAGAAATGACACCAAAAACCAGTTTCCGGTAAAACCAGTATTCTCAACCCAGCGAACTAGAAAAAAGCGCTATTACTTCAGCAAAATGATATTACGTCAATAATAACCGGTAATATGCGACGCGATTCGCCAGAGAATTTTACACGTGAAAACGCGAATCTCAAGTTATTCATTCACCGTTTCTTTTTTGTTTGGTCACGCGAAAGGGACATTTCCATGTTCAGGAAAAGAGGTGAACTGTTGTCGAGTTGGTTAATTCACCTCGTATAAGAGCGATTAGATCATTGTTACTTTTAAGCACGGCGTGTCGATGCAGAAATTGATTGTGAATATGGTGAACATGTACCATTTTCTTTATACTATCACGATCGAAGTTTATCGTCGCGTACACGAATAACGTGGGCACACCAGAAGGCCACAATGAGATCCGAAACTAATTCATACGTATAATGATACCAAATCAAACTCATCCCTCAACGGATGTTTACAGTGAGGTTTGAGGATCTACACATGAGAGACTTGGAGTATAAAAAAGTGAAGTAGTCCTCTTGTGACTTACAATAAGAATGGAAGAATTCTTCCAAATCCAACGCTATCCTCGAAGAGAATCCGCTTCAATATACTTTCAAAGTCTCGATTACCTTACCCGGATCTCAAAACAGCCCGGCGACAACCACCTCTGAAATGCCAATTTAGACAGGAAACACTGTCAAATTCTCTTCTTCTGGTTATAGTGGAGAGTTCATTTTATTGTGTTTTCTGAGAAAAGCACAACCCCAAGCTCCGCAACGTTTCAGAGAGAGGTGGAGAGGAAGAGAGAGTGTCTCGGTGGTGCGAAGATGGTTAGATACATTCCTCGCGTCTCTGTAAGCACCTTAATATCCTGAATTTTGTCGAAACGGCAGACAGAAAGGGGGCGGGGACGAACGGATAAGAGAAGAAAAGAGAGGAGAGGGATAATTGGATTTTAAGCATATGACCCGCTCGGGACACGGCAGTAAATCTTGGCAGTTGGTACTTTGAGCTTGTTAGAGACGTCCGGAGGGGAATTTCCGAGATGTGTCTCTTAAACCAGACGGAATCTGTATGAAACTGAGTAGCTTGAGCTCAGAATTGATTAACACGGCTGCTGAGATGCATCGACTCGATTGGTAGGAGCAATAGCTCGCAGAAAGTGGGCAAATTATCCAGCCGAGTCCGTAAACAAAAACGAGATCTTGCGCGAAATTTCTCCTCAGCTAGATTCGATCCCGACACTTCAATTGTATGGAACGAGGTGACGATGAGACACCTGAGAAAATAAGACAAGCGAACCTCTGTAGGTATAGTGCACTCTCAGATGCAAATTGTAGTTATAGACAAAGCACGAGCGACTGAATGGATTCAGATGCCTCAATCTAGAGGTTCCACTTTGCAAGGTACATACATATATGCATATTGTATATACTCGGAATATACACATTTACGTACACGAGGTGCATTGTAGTACGACTGCGGCACAAGGCCTCGGGTGGCTGCCTTTCTCTCTCTCTCTGGCCCTCCCTCTTCCTCTTCCATCTTCTGTTTCTATCTTCTTAGAATTGCAGTCTAGCCCAGTATCAACCGTGGTGTCGGAAACTTGATGAAAAGATCCGCGTATATTACGGTCGATGCGGTACAAACGAAAGAAACCTCGAAAAATACCCAACTGTGTAGTAGTTGCAGGTTGTTTTTGCTAAACTTGCAGAGGGAGTACGGCGAAAGAGTTTCGCTCTGTGAGAGTGTGGCAAAACGAGTAAAAAAAAAGGGGAACACAAAAAGTGAAAAAGAAAAAAGAAGAGAAAAAAAGGATTCCACTTGAGCCGTTATACACCGAGAGTTCTGAAGCTTGCAAGTGCATCGGGACTGCAAGAGAGAGAGGAGAGAGGAGTCGCTGAGAGTCGATTGAAACTATAAACGCGTATCTTGCAGAATGCAATTGAACGTCGTCGCGTAAAACCTGATTCTTATGTAACAAGTTGAGAGCTCTCTTCTCTTACACCCAAGAACTAGGAGTAGAGGTAGTACGGGTTGGTTCTATGCCATCTGCTTTCCATTCCATTCGTAACGAAAACCAGCTTCACAGTAATAATTCAGATAGAAATCGAACGGCGTAATTTAAATTGGCCAGCTCTTTTGCTCCGCCACGGCCGCAGCCCCAACGGTTATTGTCGTCACGGCTATAAGGACGATAAGTCTTCCAGTATACTGCTGCAATCTTTTATTGCCAAGATATATAAAATAATCAGAAAACTACTTTTTTCATCTCATTCCCATCAAGTTCAACTAACCATGAAATTACTTTGTAGGGACTTTGCTTACTTCAATTTTTAAACTTCCAAAGCACCCGATATTGTATTACGTAATATACTTTTTTTTTTATCTCGACAAAATTTTACATCACATCTTTCCATAAGAAATACTGAAGACTCAATTCTGTTCAAAGGTGGTAGAATGGAAAACATCTGTTCGGCACTCAAAACTGTCAAAATGATAGAATTACGCAATCTTTAATCGGGGCACCTGATTTTTTTAACCACCGTGCATGCACAGGATGAAATCGCGCTTGCGCTGGCGCCCCTTTTGATTGCCCGACAAACCTCATTGAATGGGTAATTTTGGGGGTGCGGAAGTTATCCCAGTGCCGATGGGGTGGAGTAGGACAACCCATTGTTTCAACAAATTATGACTGCCGTTGGAGAGCGGAGGCATGTTCGATAAAAAATAATAAAAACATCGAAGCAAACGCAAAAACACATAGACAATCACCGGATATAAGGCGTCGCGAAATGGGCGTTAAAAAAGATGGATGGTTTCTGGTCTTTATTGTACGCGATGTGTGTACTCCGTGCAGAGCTATGAGCCGAGTGGACGGATGAAAAGAACGGAGGAGAGTTCGAATTGTGGGAAAGTGGGAAAATTTAATTTACTAGAAAGTGGTGGTTCTCTCGGAAAGCTGCTCTAGAGAATATCGAGCAAAAAGGTTGACCTTGGGTTCTAATTCCGTTGCAGGAAACGGAAAGCTAGTTGGGCATTTCTACGTCCCTTTCAATCACTCTTCTACTACAAAGTGATCGATACACCCCAGTCCTCTCGGTTATACCGAGCCGGTGAACTCGGAACTCTTGAAAGTGGTCGTTCGTTGGAATGCCGGGGCGTTTTGTGGACCCTGAATCTTGAATCAGCGATCAAAAATTAGCAGCTATCAAAAGTTTCGAATTGGAAATCAGCGAACCGTAGATGTGTCGGAACTCGATCGAAGATCCTAATCAAATTTTCTCATATAGATTTCCAATGTTCTACGTAAGCATAGTATAGGCGATTTAATGTCTAGATAATTCACTGATATATCAGCGTCGTAATTTAAACACAGTTCGGGCTCAAGTAAATCCTTTGGTCTCTGAAGAGCAGATTATTTCGTATAGGTGTACTACAATATATCTACGATTTCGAATATCGTCGGAATCTATGGTGTATTATGGATCGTCCAGCTGTCTTTTTCAGTCTTTATAACCTGCAGCCGCGGAACCAGTATACCGAGATATTTTCAAGCATTTTATAATTCTCTCATACCATATACAGGTCTATAGCTATAACTACGTGCGGGGCACGGCAATCGACAGCTTTTAATTAATTCTACGGGTACGATGCGGGGTACTCGAGTTCTTCATTTTATTTCCTTCCTTCTTTGTTCTTTCCTTGATTCAGTGACCTGTCGCTGTGCGGAACGAACGCACAAAAAGCTTCGAACCGCTGTATCTGACTACATTGATAAAGATAATAGGGCCCATTATAATTTCCAAGAATGACCTTCGCTTTTGTAGTCAATTTTCTTACACAAACCGCAAATACCGGAGTGTCAATTCACCAGCGAAGCATTGGACTATTACAGACGGAGAAAAATTTTCAAATTAAAATCGTAGCATTTTATCGGCAATAAAAACGACAGAGTTCCATTTTGGAGTAGTCAATTAGTTGACGCTGAACTTTACACTTTTTTTTATCCGTGATATTCTTTTCTCCATTTCAAAATATTCTAGCGCCCTCAGCTTTGGCACTTGAAAAAGCTCATCCCGTACGAGTATTACCTTGTGCTGTATCTGGTCTGTATCAGAATCACGACGTAGTAACTGACGATGTGGACAAAATGGCAAACAGCGACCTACGGACAATTTGATAGACGGGTTCGGGTCGTCAAATTGATTGGGACATACATCCTACCATCCGCCAAGGTACACAACCCGAATTCGGAACCCCTACCATGACAGAGGTATAGCGGCAGCGGTATCTCGTGAGTTGCGACATCCTCTAGCGCGGACAAGGTTGCGTTCTAAGCCACTCATCCGTTATGGTCCCTCTAGAACTTGCAATTTGTTTCTACAAATATTTTGCGTGATCGTTGTCACAAAAAATGAAATTGAGAATATGGACCAGTTTCTCATTAGATAATAAATTGGAATCGTCATTTTTTTTGTGCAGTTATAGCTAATTGCTCTGAAACTCCTCATCGTTACGGTATCAAGTTATCGTAGCAGATTGTTTTTAAGAACATGAAACTATAAACATCTTCATGCAGTTATACGGTTTGGCGGGTATAAAGTTTGCCGGTGTTGCACATGTTATCAAACACCCCCGAGCGCAGATCAGTGCGCAGGTAGGAAGGTGGTTATAGAACCGCAGGAAACTGTAATCACCTACAATTAATCGATACTTCAGACGAACGGCTTCCGGGAGTAGATAAATGGACCCTTTGCTGACAATTATTACTTTCAACGGTTCACCTCCCGTAGGTCGATGGAGATACTTACTTAGGTCTCTAGGTATAGGTATAGCCGAAGGTCTTCGAACTGTGGACTATATATATATTTTCGTTTTACTTACACCAGCCTCGTTTCGATAGGTCATCGAGAACATAAATCGCAGCTATGAATCGCACGTTTCGTGTAGAAATATTAAGCTAAATTCGCGGATAATGATGATATGTTGGTAGAACGAATACGAGAGTAGAAAAATTATGCTGTTTGACTTCTCTGCCATGGTGCATGTTGTTGGCCGTGAGATTTGGCACTCGTTTTTATTCGTTTCGGTTGACTTCGCGCATAATTTCGTTTGCACTCGTGTCTCGTTTGTTTGCCTTCATTCCGAGACAATGGACCCAAAAGCAGTCGGAGTGACAAAGTGCTAACAGATGGAGGCTCGTTACTTCGTTTGTTTTCAATTTTACATTTCCCTACTTTTAAACTTACAGCGGGGAAAAAAAAGGGGCGATGATGACGGCAGTCATGCGTATATCTACAGATGTACAATGTTTTTCCCTCGTCGAATGTGCTGTAATCATTTAACAAAAAAATGTATGTATGTGTTTTCAGCTGTTATAGACCCGTCATGTTCCTCTACTGCATTTGACTATTTAAATACATTCCATCGACTTTCAAATTGTCTCGTTTAAATTGCTCGCTACGTACAGCGGTCTTCCGATCACGTGTCGTTCGGTCCCAAAAATCAACAATCACGGAGGAAAAAAGCATATCAACAGTCGACGAATGAATCCAGGTTTGGATTTTACACCGTGTCGATACCGACTGAAGACCAATGACATACTTCCGGTACGCACACATCGTACGTGGTATGTCTGTATGATCATTGAGCGATGAAAGATTTTCCGTGGAATCCACTACCGGTGGAATGTTAAGTGCGATGGATGTGCTGCGGTAATAAAATCGGGCTTTGATTCAATTGAAAGTACAACAGACGGAAACTTCGTTACGAGAAAGGAGTCTCTAATCCTTTAATTTACTTTCAAAGCGTCAGTGTATATAGGGGGAGCGTAAATTCAGCGACGACCTCTTCGCCGGCGCGTCGTTCCTCCTTTTCCCCGATCCTTTACGTTCGCGTTTGCCATTCACCGGGATTCAGGGTTGCGTTTAAACAAGTGATTGGAATTGCCTTTCTCTCGACTGACTGGCTACACCGAAGTAGGCATTTTACATCGAGGAGAACTCTGAGGACTCTCTCCCTTGTGACCTTTGCGAAGCAACCCTCCTCCTCTCTCTCTATATACAATACGCGCGTACCTAAGAACCTCCTATGTGCCGTTTAAGCAGACGTCCTAGACCAACACACTCCAAGGAAACTTCGGATATTATCCCTGAGATCTGTTTCGACCATTTCCCGATTCACTCCCTCCCGCCACCTGTACAACCACCGCTCTGCTTTTAAGGGAACTACCAAAGTATCCTTGTATTTGTCCAGGAGAGGATTGCGACACGCGTATCCGCCCTCATCCTCTTCGCATACGATAGCGGCTCCTTGATCCTGGATTATCCCACGGGATATTTCTTGGTGGAAGTATCGCCGATATGTTCCACCGAGAAACTCAGTTTCCATATAAGGAAAGCGAAGCGAATCGAAGTGATCCAAAGAGATGCAGGAGAGGAGAAGAGAGGATAAATTTTGCCACTGATTTTGCACTTACTCACGTAATTTATGCTCAACTTCAAACTTCTTACACAATTTTTCTCGATACATGCAACACGGTTGATTGTCGTTTCATTTTTCGTTTTAACTCCCTCTTTCGAGCAGCAGTCGCTTTGCACGCAGAGTAAAAACTTTTACCTGAACTTTGACGCTTTCGACGAAGAGTAACCAGTTTAGGCGGAAGAAGATAAATAAATTCGTACAGCCGTCGACAGCCCCTCTCCTTCCTCTTTCACTGTACCGTACTACCCACCTACCACCCCTGCGGATTTAAATTTGTATTTACTTCAACGCTGTAAGTGGAAAGAATTGTGAATTTTCACATTTTAAATTGTGTATTCGCAAATTATTTTATTCACTTATTGTACGGCTTTATAGCGCAGCGTAGCTCCTGTCGGAATAATAAGGTGAAAATAAAACAAACAATATAATGACAATAATAGAAATGATAATGATAATAATTTTAACCCACATCCACGTATTCGAAGAGAGAGAAGTAATCCCCGTAATTCACACCGAGTCAAATACATGTAAAAGCTTCTTTTGATTCATTACTCGGGATCGAGTAAATAGGAACATTTGTTTTGGTCAACTAACGGTAGTTTTTCTACGTACGATAATTATATTTATTTTCATGTGAAAATTTATCCAAGTTCAACGACGTGTACAGAATTTATTCAATTCAGGTACATCGAGTTTGCATAAATATTAATCATAGAAAGAATTGAATAATGTATTATATGTATTATTTTACTAGTCGAAAAGTTCATGTATTGTATACATATATTTATAGATACATTATGTGGGTATATACGTTTTATATACTTGCGCAGATTATGTAATAGAATTGTACATACGTAAATGTTATAGCTACCGTTTAAACTTTAAACAAAACATACCGTTCCATAACGGTATAGTTTTCCCAAAAGTCGTTACGCTAAAAGCTTCTTGGTTTTAGGGAAGTAAGGAGGTAAGGCTTTGCGCTGTAATATATGCGTACGTACAAGGTATGTGAAGTACCTACCTTTGTCGAAGGAGAAAACTTTCTGATAACGAAATAAACCTACGGAGCACCAAAACTCTGCGACCATATCGTTCCATCTTAGAAACTTTTATTTCAATATTTCATCGGGGAAATCGATGCGGCTGCAGCGTTGCACAATTTTTGTTCGGACAGCGCGATTACTTTTCAAGTAGCTGTTTAACAAGCTGTGCTAATTTTTGAATTTGGGTAAAAGGGATATAATTTTGATCCTTTAAGCAAACAAACAAAGTTTTCATCCGATACAAATTCAGAATCGCTGAAATATTCCTGTGGAGAGAAATAAGGGGTGAGGATTTGGCTTTGGGATTAGGCAGGACGCGAACGTTTTAAACTTCTGGTTACTAATTAAGACGAAGGTCATTACCGACGGTTATCCGGTTTAACCAAATTATTTGGCTCAATGCAAACTTAAGACCAAGAATGCCGCCGGTATCTGTACCGGAGGTGTAACGGAAGTCGGAGGAAGGAGTTAAGAGGCGTTTGAAAGATTTTCAGGGTGTTTACCTTTACCTCCACCCCAATCCATTTTCCCGTACTTTCTTCGTTCCGTATATACCTACCATATCTGCGGGGCCTCGAAAATCACCCCCTCGAGACTAACCGAGACTCATTTAGCTCGCAGGACTCGGGTTAGTCGCGGCAGCAGCAACTACTTTCCACTTCGATGATATCAGTTTATCTCGGATTTGCTTAGTTCAGTTACAGAAAGACGACGACATCGTGCATTCCAGATACGTCTCGTAGGGTTAACGATGCAATAAAGAAATACGCGACCACTGGGCTAAGGTTTTATTGTTTCAGAATTTCGCCCACGCGTTACAACTGATTCCGGATAAATAAATAACCAGCAATGATAATATAAAAAATATTGTCACGCATCATGTAGTACGGTCTGCGATGTAACGTAATCCTTTTTTTATAAACCTATATTTTTCGAACTTTTAAGAACAATATCGAAGAAGCTTGATTCTTTTTTCACTTACTCTAAGAAGAAATTTGCCGAGATAGTTTACGCTCATGTTTCAAAATTAGGCGATCCTTGGCTCGCCTTGTATCTTGCAAGGATTGTCGGAAACTTCGAATATAATATACGAGCTAATCGAATAATCTATATAACTTCTGATATATAATAGCAGGAATACTTGTATAATTTGAAGATATGTACACATTTCATAATCTACGTGGATTTCCCAGAATTCCCCTAAACATAATTACGAGATCCAAGTAATTATCCTTGCTAGATGATTGATGTTGTATATTGTACGTTTCCAACCAACTTCACGTCACTATGTATACGGCAATTACGCTACACTATATACGTCGCGGATGGCGTTTATGTGTAGATCCTCGTTGGGCGAAGTCTTCCGATCAATCGATCCCAATAATAATTAATTAATCTGGTAATCGACTACAGAAGATAAAAGAAAATTAAAAACGATAAAATGCGTTTTTCCCACAACATTCGAAGATTGTTTTGGTCCAACGTACAGGTAAGTGAGGGAATTCGGAAAGGAGATGATCAATCATTCGATTCAGATCCGCATCGTTACGACGCATCAAATTATTTCTATATCTATTTAAACCGTGAAGTACTTTATAAGTGCGTATCTAATTGCAAATCCATATACGAGGTAGTTGCATGAATTTCTATGGCTATGTACGTACATAAAGTTGGTGCTCAAAGCTGAGCCAGAGCCAGAACTCATTGCTGCTGCAGCACGCGGAGAAACTTGAAACGTTCAATAAAGTGGATATAATGTAGAGGATGAATCTGCACGCTCCTATTTATTCCAATCGTATCTCTACGGCAGATACCTAGCGGGCATATTCTATAGAATTATATACACACACGTATACCTATATCTGTGATGTTGGTACGCGCGGCGAACTCCACACGTTTGAGACATCGCGTTCTCCGGCGGGTGCAACATGGCAGTAGCTACCTGCAGCTAGTAGGAAAGTAGAAAATTAGTATCGTTCGTTATGCCGGAGCTCGTTGCAGTGCTGCGAGAGTATAGCGGTACAGGGCATGTATAATACGTATTAGTAGGCAAATAATGCGACTGCAGCAGCGGCACGCTTATAGGTATAATACTTTTCAGCTTTATTGTTCGCGTGCAAGAAAGTAATAGCTACATGACGAAGAGCTGTTTACTTTCCGAAATGTGCACATCTAACGAGCGTAGGTCGGTCATATTATACGTCTCTTATTATACAATTTTACCGGCAGTTTTTCATTCTTTGTTTTTTCTTTTTAAACTTCCCGCCAGAACGGAGGAAATTAATACGTTCATCCCCAGAATGAAGACTTCGGGCTACACCAGATCCTAGATTTATTGCAATTTTCACATTTTTCCAACAATTTTGCCAGCTTCTTAACTACGGTGTTTAGTACCCGCACATTATGTAATAGGTGTAAATGGATTTATGCGTTAACCTACTGCAACGGCGCCGGAATCCCTAGCATAATGCGGAGTTCGATCGATTTAGAAATGCAACGAGCGTTCGTTGACTCGATGAACGTGGGTATAACGTAGGTATGCTGATGCTGTAAAGTTGAGCTGCGGAAATTCATCACGCTAATGGTTTTTGAATTAGGTTCATCGTCTTCTGCCGACGTCCTTCAAGCGGAATTTTGAATCGCGTAGAATATGAAAAAAGCTGAACTTCTGTCCGTCTCATAAAAATCCTTTCTATCTAAATTATAGGCGACAGAAACCTCCGTGCGGTTTCCAATTCATAAATGAATCAAAAAATAAGGAGTCAAGGATATGTCGTGAAATATCGTTGGTTCATAATTCGCGAATGTAATATCGGCTGAAGACACTCCGATGTATCAACTTGGCGAAAAAAAAAAGGAAAAATGTGCGACTCCGTAATATCTAGAAGCCTCACTTTCGCTTTCGCCTACTCCGAGCTGCCTGCCCCGTGATCGTGTTACGATCTCTGTTCAATCCTTTTTTTGTCCTGTACAGAATATAAGTTGTTATCCCGAAAATAAAAGTGAAACCGATCGATTCGAAGATCAATTACCACTTACAATTGAATGTAACGCGAGGTAGCTGAAGGAAAAAAAATAAAACTCGATAATGTTGAAGATATAATAATAATGGATCCTTAGTGATGAAATTCCGTACCACTCGGATGGTTTCAAGGTAATTAAAAGAGGATCGTTGAAGGAAAGAGGACAGAACTAACGCTGCGGCGGCGGCGGCCTTTCACTAACGTCTTGAGACGAGAGTAGCACGCATCTGCAGCCGCGAGATCTGGACCATTCCTCCCTCTCGCTTGGTCACTCGGCCGCGGTTCCCGCCGCTTACTGTATTCCGTATATCTCATGCATATGTATAACGTTCATCGCAACGGCAGTGACCGGAGCGCTTCTCCGTTCCGATATGATATGCCCGCGGATCGAGTCATTCTCGAGAAATCAACAGCTCCGTATATTACAGTAATTGTTACAAATCTCCATTCACGTCCCAGTTCACCGATCTATTGGTACAGGTATATCCACAGTGCCACTTTCAGCTCTGATTCGAACAAATTACCTGTGTACTCACGTGATCGTGTAACACGCCATGTCTACTCGACGAGGTAATTCTGATGGTGAAAACTTCGTTCTTTTCATATTTTTTTGCAGTAATCTCAACGCCCCGAAAATCCCGGTACAAAATTTTTCTGTTCTATTCTTCGAGATCTTTACTAGAACAGCCACTTCGAAACTTTGTAACAATTCTAGAAGAATCTTATTGTATCTTCGAAGTTTTCGAATAATAAAAAAACAAGAATTGATTGATAAAAAAAAAAAAAACATCTGCAGGTCGTAGAACCTGATCGAGTTGGGCTCTAAGCTACTTACGGTAATGGTCCTCCGCAGCGGGAACTGCAGAGGAATTTAACGAGCGAACGGTCATCGGTTATATATACGTGAACTAACTCATGCAATCATCATCATCATTATCATCATCATCATCATCATTTTCTTATGCAAAGTGCAACGATCGGCATTCTCGATTCCCATCTGTGATAGGCGCTTGCGTATTTCTGATTTGATCGGCATCTCCTTTGAGTGGTTTAAAAACTATCTTTTCCCCCCCCCCTTACTTTTTTCGAGTACTTCGACGTGTGAAGATGACGCAATCTACAAGTATAATTAGTATAATGATGAAAATAATTTCTTATCTCATTTCTTCGTTATCATTTATATAACCGTTGTTGTTGTTGTCGTTCTTATCTTACCATTTGGACGAAAAAAAATGTCGACATCGAATCAAAGGAAAGTCCAGCGATAGTCGCTCGATGCATCGACACTTGCACCAAAGATAGTGTTCCATTTGAAAAAACCAAGTTGACCTTAATTTGATCTTCGTAAGGTAATTGCAAAAAAAATTTCAATGGCACCAAGGTTTTGCCACTTTTAAACCCTATAACAACTTTTGTAGGGTACGATTTTCCGTAGCACTCAAAGTTTTCTAGATATCGAGGTATTTCACTTGAAACCAGCCACCCTGTATGTATAGCACATATACACATAGCTGATAGGTGTAGATCAGAACGTCGCGACGCGACGCGGCGAGTGTCTCCCCTGCGACTTCCGGACCGCGACTTCTTGTTGAGGAAAAATCCGATAACCTCCCGACAGCTGGAGGTTAAGGTGTCAAATCTCACTTTTATTCTCATATTGATCGATTCTCGATCTCACTGTTATACCTACCGCCATCAGAAGTCTGACTTTTGACCGAGTATACAATGGTCGGATATCAGAAATCATGACAAGAGTCTATTCTCTCTCTTTTTTTTTCTCTCATTGCACACCCAAAAAACGGCGTTATAAAACAGCGTTTAATACTATTCTTATTCAATGTCTTTGAAAATGATACTCGCGAAAGTTTGACAAGTATAAGGTACTTATTTTCAGGCGTATAATAAGACGGAGTCGTTACATTTTTGTTACGAGATCGAATCGTTGTGAAACTTAATGCTTCTCTGCTCCAGAATAAATCTCGTTGCTTTGCCACGTCGATATTTCATGCGTTATTATCACATCCCTATTAGGTATAGACTCGCGGGTCTTGAGAAAACTACAAAAATTCTCCATTGACGCGTCTGCTTTTATTCAATCACTCTTTATCGCGTCAGACCGAAAACCAATTACCTGATTATTCTTAGCCCAGTCGAATTACACACGAATTTTCGAAAGGTACTAATTGTGAGAAAATGCTCCCAAGACCCGCATTAAATGTTTACTTCTATATATTAATGTAATCTAATATTTTTTTCTTTTATATTGTGCCGCTGGCAATATAGTTAGAAAAAAGATATTCGAAGAAGGTAAAGTTTTTATATTCACAGAATTTTGTACATTAAAATTTCATCGCGTATCATAAAATTATTGTCCCATTACTACTATAAGGTGGGTAGTATAACGTGAACCTTGTATGAAATTGTACGCGTATGATATAACGAGGGTTTTCTCCGAGGGCAATCAAGGTAAACGAAATAAAAAGAAACTTCTTACCGCCAGTTTTATACTGACTAATTTTATTTGCGATTTTATTCAGCCGTATCAGGTCACGCGATCCTTTCACCCATGACGATCATCATGTGCTCGGTCACGTACTGGCGTATAAGAAATTATACTTGATGTGCAAGTATTCACGAATACGAACGTCTTTGACGCATCCATCGCAGCTAGCTGCATAAAATTAAGAGAAAACGGATTGATCCTTGTGATACATTATATATATTCATATCCATCTGCAAATCTCGATGGCGAGGTGCTTCGAGAAAAAGTTATAAGATTTGTCTGAAGAATTCGATTTTAGAAATCCTCTGAACTCGCATTTGGAATCTGGAAAATTTTCGTGAAAACTTTTTCCACTGACTCGATTCTCCACATCTTTAAATGACTGCGTCGAGTACAACGTAATATACCGGATAACGGTATACCTTATTCATTCGAAGCCGATTTGATCTCTTGAGATAAGAAAGTTGGAAGATGAAATATGAAATAAGAGCTACGTATACAAGAGTCTTCACCTTTACTTCTCGTTTGCTTTTGAATATCATACAGCGATGAAAGGTTTGAACGCGCTCATTAATTAAGTTTAGAACTAGACCTAAAAACAGCTCGGATCTACGGAGCGTACTCTTAGCAAACGTAACTATACTTATGTTCGTGAGACAAAAAAAATAAAATAATTTACATCTGTTCGCGCGATGATGTTGAAGAAACCGTATCAAATGGAAAGGAAATCAGCGGAGCAAATCCAATTTAACGTGATTTAGGTTTTAAGCCATGAAAAAAAATCGTAATTGCTAATGTGGAATCCTCTTAACATGCGAACCTACATCATATTGGAAGTGAATGCATTTTTTTTAACGATATTTATTACAGATATGATTAATCCCAATATTTTATCGATCGTACACTTGGCGAGATCATAACTGAAGTAGTTAGACACTACGCGATGAGCTGTAGGTTGGCGTAAAATATCCCTAGTTTAGGCAGCAAACGGGGGCTTGAGTTTTCGCAAATATCTCGAGAACTGATTGAGATTTTCGAAATTTTAAAAAAGATTCGAAAAGAGGAGGAAATTTCCTCAAAAAAGTCTCGACTCCCGGAACTAGACGACCATTATTTATAATCTTTCTAAAAGCGTGAAAATACGGCCGAAAACAGCTAGTCTGGCTTGCGCGCGTCATGCAATGAAACGGCCCACGTGCCAGACTAGCTGTTTTCGGCCGTATTTTCACGCTTTTAGAAAGATTATAAATAATGGTCCTCTAGTTCCGGGAGTCGAGACTTTTTTGAGGAAATTACCTCCTCTTTTCGAATCTTTTTTAAAATTTCGAAAATCTCAATCAGTTCTCGAGATATTTGCGAAAACTCAAGCCCCCGTTTGCTGCCTAAACTAGGGATATTTTACGCCAACCTACAGCTCATCGCGTAGTGTCTAACTACTTCAGTTATGATCTCGCCAAGTGTACATGCGTATATTTTTTTGAATTCATTGATACACACATGGAAATTTTCTGTAGCGTTAATTATAAAAAATTTATTTAAATTTGTGTTTTGCAACATTTTGTTACCTGCAGAGATATGTTAATTTTTGCAAATTAATCATTTACAATTGCTGCAGCGAGGCTGTCTCCGGTATGGTCGTTTCTTATCCATTACAAAATATACGACGTATTAATACTTGCTGTAATTACAACCGTCGTATAACGTAACTTTTTAAGCGTTTATAAAACGTTTACCTAATTCGAATAAACATCTAATCACACGAAAAATGACGTTGGGCAATTGCTCATCGTTCGTATCGTTTCATCTGCAGAGCCAAAGGGACAAGAAAAATGTGTAGTGCCCGTACGTATATCCTATTTGCAGTCTACCTCGTGTAACCTTACAATGACAGTAATCTATAATTAATGCATCATCGGAATACCCCCGAGCTATATTGTCCTAGCCTGCAAAGAATGAAAAAAAAAATCGCAACAAGATATCTGAGTGTGAATTAATGCATTCATTTTTTTGGAGCGTGTGTAGAAAAGAGCGCGCCGGTTATTCTGCCCAGCTGAAATTGATGATTAATGATTCAAAGGAGAGAAAGACACCACGAAGACAGCCTGAGGGATGACCGTAACATGCTGCATGCAGAGTTGATGAAACGAGAACCAAAATGGAGGGAAGAAAAATTCTCTTTTGTTCTGTAAAATATGAAATACTCACGTATCGCTCTAAAAGAGGCGCCTAGTCTGTTTATAGGATAGAAATATTTTAGAAATAATACAATTTTTCTCATCTTCGTACGTGAATCATTATTATGAATGTACGTGACACAGACAGCTGTACTGTGCTTTGGTGGCAGGGTAATAATATTATCGTGACAGCCAGAAGTATAATACCTACGCGATTTGTATATCCGATAATATGTTTATGCAGGAATAGAAATATCAAGGAAACAGTTATCCCCGCAGCTGCGAAATCATGGATAAGGATTAAGCACCTGTTCAAACGAATGACAAAGAAAGCAACGGTCGATATACGTATGTAGATTCCGCCGCTCATGTATCAACCTTTCTGCAGAATTTCTTTGAAAATCGTGGTCCAAGCGTGGCGAGTGTAGGTTTGGGGTCGGGTGATTACGGTTGATTTTAAACGAGGTCTATAGAACGACGGAACACCGGGTAAATAGAGCACGAAGAAATAGTGAGGATTATGGAAATGGAAAGTCAACTGGAAAATCATGGAAATCCACTGTCTCTCTAAAGCCTAATAATAATGGTAGGCTTCTCGATCCGTCTATCCGCCTACATTCCACAGTTCCAGTTTACAATTAGTTAACGAAGACTTCTCATTGTCGAATGTACGATGTGCATTCGCAAAGCAGCATGGCGGTCTTGCCAATCGTTGAGTGACTGACTATGAGTAAAGTGGGGAACCGGAACTAGAGGGTAAGAGAAAAAGGAAGAGAAAGAGAACCGAAAGAATTCGACCGGAAGTAAATGACTCCGAGAAAATGTTGCGTGTCCGTAGACGGTATGTAGCTTGATGGGAAGGACAACAAGATGGCTGAAAGTTACATCTTGCAACAGATGCTCTTCCCTCGCGTTACCACGTTCCGCGGGATGAGGAGGAAAAACGAGGTAATATAGAAATGGGGTAGAGGGAAAGAAAGGAACGACGAACGCGGATAGAGTGGGAGGACATGCAGTTTCGCTTCGTGAAGCTTTTCGCCTTTTCAACCACTACCAACTATTGTGACCGGAAAATTGAAAGCTTGGTAAAATATGACGGAAAAGCTATTTCGTTGAGTCTATACTTGAACCAATCATTTCTACGCCTGTAGCGACGCAATTCTCGTACATCAAACTTTATATCGACACAATCCAAGTTTCGACAATTCGAGCATATAAAACGTACCTACTTGCAAACACCCGATGATTTCCGTTTCCTTCATTCCTATAATTTCATCTCTTTTTATCGTTGAAATTTTATTCCACACCGAGCGATAAGAATTTACTAGTTTTCACCCATTATACGGTTCTGTCGTAAGTACGATTCAAAACTTCCATTATTCAAATAGAATCATTTAACGATAGGATAATAAATTTCATCCGTGATTATATAATACGAACTCGAACGTGGCTGCTTTTTGTCTCTTGTCTCTGAAAATTAATCTTGCGGAAAGTACAAATAATTCTCTACAGCTATATATAGCAGGAGAGATAAAACAGATAAAAAAGAAAATAGGGAGTAAGATAGAGAGAGAGAGTCAAGGGAGATAAAAATGCGAAATATTGCGATCTTCGCCGACTTTTCGCGGGACGGTAGAAACCGCCTATTTTATGCCACGATATATTTTCGCGGAATAGATGTAATAAATAAAATTCCACTAGAATAATTCGAACTCATGGATACGAAACACATTCGAACGAAAAATAATGTTATCCTTGTTTGCAAGACTTCCATACCAGCTTTTAATTATATTTCGCTAATTATATACTATAGCCTACAATAGTGACCGAGTCTGTTTTATTAATGTAATATCCGCATCTCATACATCTACGTAGTGTATAACGTTACCTCTCATTCTAATTGAAGACGGGTCAAAACCATGTTATTAAATCCTGTTGCCAATAGAGACGTAATGCACCAATGACAAAAGACATACATCTTTCCGTAGCGGAGGTCTTACCTGTAACAGGCAAAAAAGAAAAAGATTTAATATTGATCGGAAATATGTGATTCACATTCAACTGTTTGAGTATCGCGTATATTACAGTGATCATTTATAGGGAGAAAGAGAATCTTCGTCAGATGAAAGTATAAGACATTCATCACGGTGACAGCTTCGGTAACGTATTTTCGTAGAACGATCGAGTATAATAATCATTTTTCTTTTTTTTCTTTTCTTACCCCTCCGAGTTTGAGCGATTGCGTATATATCGTCGATAATAATCAAGGATCGTTTATTATTCATACATATTATACATATATATGTATATAGGTGTATCCAGATGGAATATATTTATCTCTATGTTTACATAAGTAAAAAGGTATGGTACGGAGAGGGTGAAGAAGCTTCAACATCAGCAGCGTTTACAAGGCGATCTGTCAATCGTATAAATTCGAAGGCATTCGTTATAATAATTGCATGTGACGCGCGTGGTTACGGGTTTATTAGAATTTCTCTTTAGGTCAACGTAATCTCATCGTTACAAATAATAGAAAGTCCTTGCGAGGGTATATAAGGTATATAATAATCGCCGTGATGCCAAGGACGCTGACTCGCCGCCGCGGGGTAATTACAGTGGTGAGTAATAAAATCGCTGGAGCAATTCGCTTATCAGCAAAATATATATTGTATAAAAATCTCATAATAAAGGCACATCGCGTGCCATATTGCAGCATAAGGCGGACCTGAAGAATTTTGTCCTTTTTATACCTTCCACCTTTTTAAATACCTTCTTTTTTTCATAAATGCATATCTCACTATGACATCATTTTCGTCGTGTATGTGTATTTTCTTTCTTCTCCACCTTGTACAGTTCTATTTCATTTTACTATATTAACTCGCGAAAAATTTCTGCACCGTCACTCGAACGAAAGAAAAATAGGATGAAAAAAATGAAGTAACAATTACAGAGGGGATGGTTAATTTCGAAATTTCGCGGACGCGTAGATCGGCGGGGCAACTCGAACTGGACGCGACGAATGATCGTGGTAACTCAAGAGATTCTTTTTTTCTCTCTGATTAACGTTGACCTTTGAACCCTTGAACCTTCGACCCTCACTGCAGGATAAGGACGTGAACGGAAACCCCGGACCAAGCTGTTTCGAATCTGCTTCAAATTCCCCTATAAAACAACCCGTTGAATTTAGGCTATCAGGATTTCTACCCGACAAACGACCGCCATCAAAGACCTGGTATACCAGCTTTGACGACAGATCGAAAATGAGCGAGTGTGAACCAAACTGAACCATAAATATGCATCCTGCAATGAACGTGACGACTCCACGTGTTTCGAGACGAAGATAAAGAAAGAGAAAAAAAAAGCGAAGCATGAGCCACGTGCTACGGTGGAAACTCGGAGAATCATTAATTTTGTATAGGCAGTACCTTTTCAAGTCATAATAAGATGTCATAGAATTATCTTCCTTCAGCTATAAATGCATGCGTCCGGCAAAAAAAAAGAGAGAAAATCGGGTCAAGGAAACAATGCTGCGGATCGCCGATGACCTTAGGTTAAGAAACGTATGTGCAGGTGTACAATACAGAACTTGTGAAGCGATGAAAATTTTTTATCATTAAATTATTGATATCTTTCGTTTCTGTAACAGTTTTAGTAACCGCAATAATATATAATATGATACGTGTTTCCGCGTTGATCGATTGAAACTTGAGGGTGTTTTTCGTTGAAAAGCTCGTGCTTTTGATTTTTTTTTTAATCGACGTGCGCTCTGATTTTCTCGCCCCACATCAAGGTCACCAAAAGTTGTCGAGAGGGAAGTTCAATTTCCGTTTTTTTTTCCCCCTTCCTATTTTTTTCTCTTCAAGACGCCTGCCAATCGACTATACCTCCAAGGAATTCTAATTATTTCGAATACGAAAATTCCCACGACGAGATAACATCGCGCGAGGTATAGGAGGGTTTTATTTTTTCGCTCGAACATTCATTTTCAAACGTTTTTTCACCCATCAAATTTTCGTCGCGCAATAATATTAAAGTGATCCGAGGAGCGAAAATTCTCCCGTGAATTTGTAGAATCAGCGCTCGCAAAAATAGTCTTGCAGGGTATATAAGCTATGTGTCTATCTATAGGTATATTTACGCGTGCGGTGATAAAAAAAAAACGACGAAAGGAGGAGAAGGAATAAAAAAAAAAATAGAAATAAAAAAACAATTTATGTGGAGGTAAAAAAAGAATCGCGAGGGTTTGAAAGGTTTTCAACACCCTTGGGTGCGACTGTGGCTTCTATTTTGGACGAGAGCTTTTGGACACCATCGCCATGGAGTCGAGCGGCGGTCGGGTGGCCTAATCTGTAGGCATTGCATCGCGCTCCCCGTCTTAACAATTTTAAAGAATTCAACCGGTGATCCCCTTGGTTACGTCGATACAAACTGATGTTCGACCCTTATTTCGACCTTGAACGCCTGAATTTAACCCCCATTCAAACGTTAGCTGCATCCCATCGATACGGTATTCAAGACATATATTCATGACCTATAAAGCTTCGATATTCAACTCAAATGAGATCAACTCCTGGGCTAACCGAATATTGAAACGTCACTCAATTTGTTCCACCTTATACAACCGACATCCACATAACCATGGGATAGTATGTCAAACTGCCTTATTTCTGATAAGAATTCTATTTAGAAAAAGATGTTTGAAAAAAAAAACTAGGCATGTAAAAGAATATTATAACACTTTGTAACACGTTTCATTAATCCCTCACTCCAGATTACTTTCTCGTATGAAATCTCATACAATCGCGTATGAAAAATTCTAGAATAGTAAAAACATACGAGGCTATGTAAGTAAAATTTGGGAAACACGAGAGAAAATAAAGAAGAAGGGACAAAAAAGAACGAAAGACAAGAAAAAGTGACACAAGATATGTCGCAGGCGTGCTGCTGCGGGCTGTCGGTAAACGTTGATCAAATACTATAATGTGTATAAAGGTGTACGTCCTAATTCATCTTCTTTTTGTCATCTCTTTTTCGTTTTTCTCCAGCTTTGCATTTCATTGATTTCTAGAAAAGGCACTGCTGGTTACCGGCGATAACCTACCATTATCTTCATATTTAAAAATATTTCTGTTCTCTCTCATGTACCGACAGACATATTATATAGAAATTTTAGATTTATTTGTTGAGACGTTATCGTAACAGGAAAAAAAAAATAAAAAAGACACGTCATCGTATCTATATTGATGCTGCACACGTCTTTGGCATTTTTGCATCGAATGAATAAGGAAAAGAAAAAGATCAATCGGTGGTTGAGCTTCTTCCAATTTGGAAACTAGAGATAGTACCTGTAAGAAAAAAAATTTCGCGAGCTCTTTTGTTTTAATTGAAGTAACTTTTATATATTCATTCCGCACACCACGAAGATGGACTGCGCAGTGCCAATGAAGATATGCAATATACCTGATCTAATGTGATACTTTTGTTGAAATTCGTCAAGATCCACTGATGGTTCGAATGGGATTTGCAAAAGAGCTAGGCAAAAGGTCAGCAGCTCTATAAACTAAGTTGTAGACTATACAGGGTGATGCACTCCTCCACGTGTCGAGAATGGGAGGGACTCAATAGGCACGAAGTTCCACCCCTTGAGCCATTCAACATCTAGGAGAATTTGGTCGACCGAAATTCTTACGAAAAAACAAGATACAATTTCTTGGTAATTCTTCTAGTTGTTGATTAGCTCAAGAGGCAAGACCTCGTGCCTATTGAGTCCCTTCCATTCTCGACACTTGGAGTGACCCACCTTGTATATAAGGTATGGGTGGATTTAGCAAATCCGTGGTGAAATTTTACCTTTATTTGTCTGTTCAGATGTCTAAGGTGTTCCGGTTCTCATTGTCAGTCAAACATGAATTAGTTATAGTAGGAGAACGGGATGATCCCTCGTTTCCGCGGTGGTTGGGATTTTGATGCACAAGAAGTCTACGCTGACGCCGTAAGACTCGAGTGAAATGGGCACTTAGCTCCGAAAGCATTACGGTTAAAGGAGTTTATCTTAGAATTTTGGAGAAACGCAACGTACGTGCATCTATTTTGCATAATTTATACATACGCTAATCCTGTTAATATTGTGCTGCACTCAACACGGATTCAGTTCAATTAACGGTATAATGAGAAATAAATGTTCATATGTTCAGATAGGAATACAGTATAATACGAATGTCACGATAAAAGCCTTGAATGCGATAATCCTATTTGTCCGAATTACATTTCAGGGATTGAATATAATTCTATAGGTATACGTCCTACTTGTAGAATTTCCATCTCGAGAGAATGGAGATGGATTTGAGACGCTAGACAAAAGATGACATGAGACGCGGAATTGCGCACACGCGTATTACATGTCATTCACCATATGTGATATAGTTGCGTCTGAATACACGGTAAAATGTCTTTATACGGTAATTGAATTTGGTAATAGAATGTGACTCGCAGATAAAATTGTATTTAATAATCTACCTTTGTTCGATAGACGTGACGTCAAGAAATGGACGAACGATCTGTTTCTGGTGGATTCATACTTTGTGAAAAGTTACAACGCGGTTGTTATAAAAATAGTACATGTATAGGTATACCCAAGTATATCACTGGCTTTTCGAGTTAGAGCCAAAGTTTCAGTGACTGTTGGTTTCAGGTTTGAATCTATGCTAAGTTTTGAGATTGCAAGGTTCACATGGCGAGGGTTGCTCCCTAGTCCGGACGCGAAGCACTTTCCGCTTGTCTTATCTACCACCCAATTGAAATTACTTTTGACGTATTTCACGCCACACCCCCCGGAAACTCCCACGCTATTTTCTTCGTCCCCACATCCGTTCAGATTCGTTCGTTAATAAATTTCAAAATTATAAGTATGCATGTATCACCACGTTTGAAACCTCTGGAAGATTTTTATGAAGGTTTCGCCTCGCCACTCGCACATATAATTGAAGTTGTTTCTGATCGAATCGGAGTTTGGACCAGAGATACCGCGGTAGCTGCTTTCTTTCTTTCCAGATAATATCGCACCGGACTACCGGAGCGTCGGCGTCGGTTGCTCTCATACCGATCGGTTAATATCGTCTCGGATTCCACCGTAGGAAAAGAAAGTGGCACAAAAATTTTCAAATCGGTCGACGATCTCACGTGTCGCGACGGCGTGGAAAGTAAATGTCTATATGAGTGATTTCGATACACTGCGACTTTATAAATGTAAATACGTGATCGATTAATTAAATAATTATCGTCCCAGATTGAAGCATTAATTTGAATTTTATCGATGTAACAATGCGCGAGCACGTATTTCGCATAATGTTTAACTTGTTTATGGGGTGGGTGATGTACGTATGTATTCTACAATGGATGAAATACATAGGAAACCCGCGTGACACGAGACAACAGCACCTGCTATGGGGTGTTCGTTCCGCGCATTTCACTCCATTCGCGTACAAAGTACGGTTCCAATAACTCGGACGACTTCTTTTTTAACTCTGGGCACGTATCCCTATTCCTGACAAGGACGTTGACCATTTACCCCCGGGTCGCCCCATCCTCATCTCCCAGCTTCTCCGACGACCCTTATTTACTTTTCCTTTCCCTTTCGCGATGTGAGGCGCCGCCTCGGTTTCCGGTTACTCCAAAAATTGGAGACACGATAAATAGAAGGTAACTCTTCTTTATGCCAAAAGTTGCGATGGGTATCGTATAGGTAATACGATATCGTATTTGAGTGCTAATATATGAGAAAAATGAAACGCTATAAATCGGTTCTCATATCATCGTTTCATTTTTGATTTTTTTTTTAATTTGCATATCAGTCATAGTAATGATTTTTGAAAATCGATGAAAAGGTTGCTGATTTTTTTTCTCTTTTCATAGAGTATACCTAATTTCAAACATTCCGGAAGTACAAGATACGATAAGATTCAGGTAGACGGTACACTCGCATAGAAATCTTTAGGATTCTGTTCTAACGAGATCTGCAGCACGCGAAGTGAAGAAGTCTTTATTGAAGAATCAAATAAAGTTTGAGAAAGTTTAACTATTCGGAAGAAGGCTATATATATCTGCAGCGGTAGCAGCAGCGGCAGCGGCGGCGGCGGTGGCGGCGGCGGCGGCATGGGTATACAGCTGCAGGAGAATATCTTGGAGAAAAGCTCTAGCTAAAATAGATTCAAAGACCATGAAACAAAATTGTTATTAGATTATAACACGGGTCGAATAGCTGGAGGGCATGAGAAAGAGAACTTATATAGACGGGATTTCCGCCCAATCGAGTCAGACGTAAGGTATAATATTATACATTCCGATACCGAAAATTAAGGAATTGCGAATGTGGAGAATCTAATTGCGGTAAAGTGAAGCCAAAGAGAGAGGGTGTCGGGAGGGGGAGAAAGAGGAGAGAAAAAGAAGAGGTTATATAAGGAAGACACCTGGCACGTTTACGGGACGTTTATACGTAGGTGGATATCCCAGTGGGACTCCATTAGGACTCTGTTCCGCAGATAAGGACCTCGGCGATATCCTTAACGTCCTTCTCTGTCGTATTCTAGAAGCTCGTCGTCTTGACGTTAATATGTACTTCGCCACGTGCAGCTGAATAGTCTACGTACGTATGTACAGAGATCGCTCTTAGCTACTTGTAAACTCGGGCTACGCCACCTCGTTTCGTGACGATGATCATAATCATGATAATAATAACGATAATTACAACAACAGCATCAACGACGGCGACGACGGCGTTGAAAACGTTTCAGCTTCTAACTTAACTGTCGAGGGGTAATATGTATAATGGCTGTATAGCGGTGATGGTGAGCAGGACCAGGATATACAATTACCATTAACGCGCATTATCTTCAAGATAATTGTATAACGTGCATCCTCCCAGTGTCCAAAACCACCGTCCAATGGTGTAACTCCGAATTCTATTATGTTCTACTCTCAACCTAATCATTTGGCGTAATAGGCGTACGAAACTTGGTTAGAGATGAAAATAATGCTAATCCTACGCATACAGGAATTGCCTTGCAAAACGTTCGAAATTTTTCAAATTGCGGGTATGTCTCTTAAAATACCGACAATGAGAGTCTGAAAGAGTGAATTCCAGCGGCACTTCTGACTTTTTACACAAACTGACTTAATTTCCATGCGTCTAATTTGATTCCGTTGACTTTTCAGTGGCAAACATGCGGATGGCGCACCACCGGTAAAGTAGTAAAATTGTTATTGAAAAAACAAACTCGAATATAATGATAAAAATTATTCGAGTTTCATTTTCACCGAACACCCATTACCTACCCCGCGGATCTGTATGTATATAGATATAACGATTGTTATACGGGACGTTTGGGATTATAACTAACGCCAGGTAGATGTAGATACGCTGCACGGTACTAGAGTATAGAGTCGGTAATTAAATTTAATCCAGAAAGTTTACCGCCCTTTTTTTTTTCTCTTCCCTTTTTCCGCTCCTGCACCAATGGAACTAAACGGAACTTCAGAGCCTTCGGGCCAGACTGAAATTCAGTTCGAATTCAGAGGAGGGTTTTTTTATTATCATTTTTTTTTTCTCTTTTTTTCTTTTTTTTATTCTCCACACCGAATTTACCGACACGCCAGCGTTCGATGTTAGAACTCATGCTCGACGACGCGTCTTTAATTCTATCTTGGAAAAAAGGAAGAAAGGAAAACAGAAAAACGAATAATTTTTTTTTCAACACGATACAACCGTGTAATACATTTAAACTTTCTTCATTCCTTGTCTGTCTTGATTTTCAAAGAGACGTAAATATCGTGAGCGACCATGAAACATTTATACTGGAATATAACTTGGCTCGATATGTTTCCAATATAAAATAAGGTATTATATTTCCATATATGTCTATACGTATGGTTTCAGATGCAGCTTTTATTATCCGCGTCCCTTATACACTTCTACACAATGGGACATTTCTTTTATTTCATTTTTGTTATTTCACGTGCAGACCTACGTTCATTTTCTGATTACATACGTTCACGATCGTATACGTATCAGCTGCATCTGACTGTACAAATTGATGGTGAAATTTGTTTTTGAAAAGAACAAAAAATAGAATCCGTATTAGAATATAACGAAATGAGATTCGTTCTCTCTCAAACCACGACTAAACCAGTGTAGAGAGGGCGAAGTTGAGGATGTAAAGTGATAATAATTTCGTTAAATCTGACGCACTTTCGATTCGTCTTCGCCAACAGCGGCGGCGTACTCGGCGTGAAATAAATTGTATTCCGAATACCCAAATGTATAATACGCGCGCCACTGACGCTCGGATCACTTTCTCATTTCACCTCTTGCGTTCGAGCTCGTCTTACCGTGTTGCGGACAAATATACCGTTCGCTTTTCGTCACTCACATCTGTGGTAATCGATCGAGGATCGAGGAAAGTGATGATTTTTTTCCACTGCCCAAGTACCACACAATTTGTTTTTATAATCAAAAGGATGTACCCATCATATCAACGTCTGCATCGATCTTTACACGATTTTATATTTGCGGAAGAAAAATATAAGAACGAGAAAAAAAAAATGCGTGCTGCAATTGTCTTTCATGGTTTAGGGAGTAAAAATCTGTCGGTTATATAAACACATACATACATACATGAGCCGTAGGACTTGAGGGGGTTACTACGAATCTTTACGAGTGTAGTAAGAATTGTAGTCTGCAGAAAGTATAAATAAAACACGTACTATAACTGTTGAATTACAGATTTTGCACATGGCGCGTTCGTCCTCACAGTTTACAGTTTCCTTCATCCCATACACGATAGGTACCTATATGCTTCTTTTTTCTTCGCAATACCAAAACTAATAAAACACGCCGTGACGATATCGTTACGGTCCCCGGCACTACAGCTCGCGAATACATATTAGAAATATATGTATGTTGTATACATATGTATAAAGTTGTCCCAGGAAATCCCCTGTCAAATCTTTTATCAAATTTCGAATCTAATTTGTTTATGTATAACCCGCTCGATCCCTTCATGGACCTCTACGGTTTTTTATGGTTGACTTTCGAAAGCACTTGGGCTTTAGCCGTGGTCTAATTGAGTCGACGCGGTTCCGTGTTTCGATTATCAGATCAAAGTACATTAAATTACGTTAAACTACCGCAAGAGAAAATTTTTAATTTTTGGTTCAGAATCGAGATTTTTCAAAGACGCTATAAATAGTTTTGCATAACTTATTCTCTGCCTACTGTACGATACTATGCATACAGCGGGAAATTGTTGGGTCATTAGGTAGAGCCGCGCATTTGTACCAAAGATTTAGCATATTTATACTCTATATATTCCACGCGGTGTAACCGCGGTCAGGTGATTATTATAAAGCATTCTAAAAATGGAAAGTAGATGTATAACAGATTGTGATGTATATGCATAGCAGCGATGTAAAGATGAAGTGATTCTTCTTTTATTCTTCCGCTTTTCACGACAAGAAATTAATGAATATCTGAGAATGAGAGTACAAATGAACCGAGCTCAGCCCCCTTCAAAATGTCATAAAAATTATTGAAGCGACAGTGAAGTAACAGGAAATACGTAAAACCGTTTTTGAGGCGCCCATATGTGTAATGATTTATTATCTCCGCGATATGATTTGCATAAATATACTATATTATGCATTGCACACCTACAACGTTTATACCTATAGTTAAAGTTTGAAAAAGTTTGCCACACGTAATATTTCAACTCAGTAGGTCAAAACGTGAACCCTCGCGTTGATATGGAAGAGTCGCGTCAAAAATATTAAGAAAATTGTATAGATATAGGACACACTTATACATATTTTTTCTAGCGTAAAATTGAAGAGAAATCCATCTTTGATGGCTACATTACGACTGCTTTCATTCTCCCCCCTTATTGCAACTAATGAAATAAAATTGAATTAGAAAATACGTAGCCAAACGTCGTCCTAGTTAATTGATATAAATCGGGTCAAGAATTTAAAAAATTTCCCGACATATATGACTCGCGTGCAAACGATATCGTCAAAATTAAATTCATTTCGTGCATATCGCTGTATAATATCCGACGTTCATTTCGTGAGTTGTTAATTCGGATACGATAAGCTAAAATTAAATGTAATACAATCGCATTACGTGCGAATAGGTATTAGGTATACGATAAAGTCAACTCTTAAACTCCGTGTTCAACAAAACTGTGATAAAATCGACTGCAATGCAGAGGTGTTCGCATTATTCAACAGGACTCTGCAGAAGGTGTGAGAAAAAAAAAAAAGTCCTGCTACCTGCTGTAAAAAACGATCGAGCGCATTGGCCGTCTAAAGGACGTTAGGCATAGCTGTGAATTCAACGCGGGTCTCAACAATTTCGCAAAAAACAGCGCGGCAAATGCGGCCTTGAACTTGAAATGGTCTTGAGAAGAGGAACTAAGTAGAAGAGTGTGGGGTAAAAGGAAAGGAAAGGAACGGAACAAGTTCTTATACGACAGTTCTTTTAAAAAAAAAACAAAGCGCGGCACAAAAATTATAGTGGCGGGCGAAGCCACGACGGAACAACCATGAGTTTTCTACACTATTGAACACGCATCGAATGAGAATTCATCAACGCAATGGATGGTTTGAAATCAACGACTGCACATGTCGTACGATAGAAAAGTTGTTAAGAGTTGTTTGGAGTTTATCGAGAGCGAATTAACTGAATGCTTTTAACAAAGCATTGTAGAGTTAGGACGCAGAATCCGGATTATACATGGAATATAGTAGTAGGTATATATTCGGTTACTCGTTACGGAACTTTAAATACGATTACAAGTCGTATTCTGTACTAAAGAGTAGTGGTTGTTACACATGGTTTCTGAGAATGGGAATCTCGAGAGGTCTTTTGGTTCCTCTCTTTCCTTACTGCAGAGCAAAGCTGAGGTTGGTACTTCTTTTACTTCAAACTTTTTCTTCGTTTTTCTTCTCGTGGTATAAACTTTCAACAAACTTACCTACCCCCGTAAAATCGCGAGTCATTCATTCCATTCTGTTCCACCAGTTTCTCCTTCTTCCTAAACCTAAAACCTCAACTTCCACTTCTACGTCGAGTAGTCCAACAAATTTAAACTTTTGTTCGGGTAAATATTTTTTACAAGTTCCACCAACGAATATTTATACGCATTTCGCTACTGCGCCTGTAAATATACACTGTATGGCTGAGCAGGGGAACGCAAAAAAGTAATACAAAAAACGAAAAGAAAGTAACGATTCTTGGTTAAATCAATAAACAAGATATTTTCTATCTTCCCATACGCACTTTATCCTTATACGAAGGCAAAAATTTGGAAACTTTTTTTGCTTTCAATTTGCCAGGCGTGTAACAATTCAACTCCAAGAATCTGCAGATTCTGAGTTTGTTGAGCACAGGTAGTGTACATGTGATAAGTTACATGGGATTCGTAAATTAATAGTTTCAACGAGAATTATAAACGTAACTTCAGGTGGGGGTGAAATAATGTAGGTATTTGCGAAGCCGTAACGACTATTGCGTGCAATGCGATTTACGGCACATATAACGTTGTGCTGCGGTGTAGTTTCAACTAAAATTATACCATAGTTTTCGCCATTATGGTGAACGCCTATTTGCGTTTAAACCCGGTGCGCTTAATTTGAGCGATATAGAAGTTTCAACCAAGCAAATTAGTCAATCATTCCCCACGTTTACTCGACTAGCACCACCGATTCGCATTGTACTTTGCATATGGGCGGCTTGTGACGGATGTGCAGGTAGAGAGACCGACTGAGGAAATTATCTGAAAAAAAATTTTTGCTCGTACATCAGATCAATCCTGATAACCTTGTCTCTCGCGTACGAGAAAATTAAAGACTCATCCGCAAAAGCTGAAGATTCGGAACCGAAACTTCGTCAAATTCGTGTTCACGACGGGCACTTAGTCTTTTTAAAAGTTTCAAGTTCAAATGCGGTCTTGCGACGTTCAATCGTTTATGGTAGTTTTATTTCAATTGGAAAAGTTGTTGCAGGAAGTTTCGATACTGATCGTAAGTGATAGACCTGCGATTCGGTATAAGTCGATTCGAACAGGTACAAGCTGTATACTGCAACAAAATGCAGGGCGAAAAATTCTCCCAATTTCTCAGGGTAAAAAATAGTGCACGTAGCCAAATAAGTTTTCAGAAAAGACGTACGTCATCATATGAATGTGATCGATGATTTTTCACTCGAAGCGAGTATAAGAGAAATTCTACAGCGAATGGTCTGTGGCAGGAGTCCGATATTACATACTATACAGTTCGCAGACATCTGGTTCGACCGATGCGAGATGTGATGCATAGAAACATCTTGATCAGATTCAGACTTTCCGTCTGAAATTGCAAGTTCAACCGAAGCCCTGTATTCGCCGTGCGGCAGAAACGGCACAAAACACTACGCTAACTCGTCTACGCTGAACCCCCTGCAACTCTCCACCGCAAAACATTTGCCAGACTTCCGCTCCGTTCAACCGGTCATCGAGTTACTCCGGTTTAATATTCGTTCAGTATGCAAATACGGTGGGCCAACGAGAAAAGGTACGTACTTTTTTCGCTGAAAATACTGTAATTTCTGACTATTATCGTGAAAAAGTAAATGCAAATTAAAGAAGAAAAAAACTATTATACTTGTTTTGGGTGTTTTATAGATGATCGAGAATATGATCTGCAACGCGAATATTAACCAAAATTTTGAGGTGAGCTGCTTCTGCCTCGAATTTTTTGGAGTTCAAATTTTCAACTTCTCATGCGATTTCATGCGATTGTGGACACCGAAAATGGCAAAGAATTTAGAATCGAATGTCTTACCCGTCTTATGCCATCGGCACAATATATTCTGGCGGATATAAAAATCAGGAATTACTTGAGAGCTGGTTTGCAGCGGTACTAACGAACCAGATTACCGAGTCAGTCAATTGCCTTTGACTTGACCTGAAATTCTCTCAAACGTATATTACGGTACTCGAATATATTCCTCTGTATTTCGATTCTGGGGGGGGATTCAAACGTAGGCATCTATAACAATAATTGAAGTTTTTCCCAGCTAATTCCTTCGCGCACAAACTTTATACACGGCGCTCGATGGCTCCACTTACCCATGCGACTATAGTTTGCGGCGAGTTTATAGCGGTAAAAAAAAAAAAGAAATTAAATAGCATAACGGTAACAAATAAAAGATGGAAAAAAGAGGCTGTAAGAGTTGTAAGGGATTGTAAAAGGTTTACTAATGAATAGTTCTAATAACGAATATAGTAATAATTACTCTATAAAAATGGTCAATTACAATGTATTACTTTCAGATAATTTTGAACAACCGAATCATCCCGCTATAGTGTATTATCTAGGTATACCACATCGATACCTATGGTTTGAATTTTTCGGTTATAGCTTATGGAGTGAAAAATTGTTTGTTCTTTATGCTCGAACAACGCCGCGATTATCAAAACTCGGGTTAATTTCACGTTTATGAAACTGCAGTCAAACAAAGAATTATAAAAAAAACAAAAATGAAGGATTGGGGATTAAAAAAAAAAAAGAAAAAAAAAATGGACCGATAAAATATATCGCGTGGTGGTCGGGTGAGCAAGTTTAAAAATAATACCTTGCCAAACTGGTTTTAAAATATATATGTTACTATATCGAGTATTGGATAGCCCATTTGCGCATACCTATACCTACGTGTATAATACCGTGCGCTTTCAAGATATAAATGAATATCTGTGACCTCGATGAATTGTACTCATAATCGGGATTTGACGTCGATATAATTTTAGATATGATACATTATCAAATCGAGTAAGAATTTATATCCGTGTACACGGTATAATTAGGACGGAGAATTGAGTCGTCTTTTAAATAAATAAGAGAAGTTTGTCTTTATTTCTCGGGAAAGTTGTAAGAGTCGGTAAGTCAGTCATTGAGTCAGTTAGACAGCCACTCAGCTAACGTACCTCCTATACTGCAGACGCGCGTGAAATTCAATTAGAGTAAAGAAAGTTACTCAGCGTGTTGGGTGCCGAACGAACGAGCGCGTTGCAGAGCAGAGTAGTAGGGTATAGCCGAGAATAAATTTAGCACAAAGAAAGCGCAGGTGGCATTAGGTTGAAGTTTCGTGTTGAAATTTCAGTTTTGTAGCTGTTTTACAGAGGGTTAGATCTTGGGCATGTATAACGCGTAAAGAGCGCGAGTTGCGAAGACATTAGGCGTCGCGACGCTTGCGCTAAAAACCGTAGCTACCAACTGAAAGCGTGGGTACATGGAGGTATCCGTTGCTCGAGGGTTACCGAACGAGAAGATGGTTGTTGACGGTGTGAGTGTCACTTTGACGTCGTTACCATGGCGATACGTAAAGTACGTGACTCAAGTTCATACCCCACGAAGTGGCAAAGAGACGCCTCGGTTTCACCTGCTGGTTGGATAGGTGCGGTATACACGAATTAGAATTCCGCCAGGTAAATCTGAGTTTAGTTTACTTAACCACCCCATACATCCAACAACTACACACACAGTTGGTGACCCGCTGGAGGACGACCAGATACACAACGCGTATATTGCTCCGGGGAGACAAACGCTGCGGCGCGAGATTCATGCTTCTCACGTTATAAGGACATTCAACGCGTGCTCCGAAGAATACCGAAAAATCATCATGAAACCGGTTGATACGTTCTTACAATAAAATTCATAGGCCCGAAGAGAAAATTTATGCAACTTTTTCACGGAGATTGAGATTAGAAAAGAGAAAAAAAAACCATTCACTGCGGTACATCTGGAGTTGTTGCGGAATTTCGAAGGAGGTCTCATCTCGATAATCTATCCTTTTCCAGACGCTGATAAAATAAAATTCCTTAGGCTTTACCTTCGGCCTTCTTCCTACTTGTAGCAAAGTACCCGGATTTCGAAGAGCAAAAACAATCTGTAACTTATGGTCAGAAAAATTGGGAATCTGAATTTCACGATATATTTGAAAGGGTATAGATAGACGGAGATGGGTAAGTGGGGATAATTTGAAGCGGGATAAAAAGAAGGGAAAAAGAATAAATAAATAAAGAAAATAAGGCTATATGGGATCCAGCTGAATAGAGCTCAGGATCTTTCATTATGATTTATATACCGGCTGATAATATCCGGATAAGTTTTGCGTTGGATAAACGCGTCCTAAGATCTGTTTCTCCTTCCATATCCTTCCGCCTGGTTTCTTCATTATTTATTTCTTTCCTCTTCTCAGAGGATCTAAGCTAAGAAGTTATACCAAAGTTATAACCTTCCGCGTCTTATATAGCCCACATAGCTTTTACAGTCGTCCTTCTTTCTCATTCTTGTTCATTTCTTTTTATCTTTTTTATATTAGGAGTTTCTTTTCGAGGTGAGACGAGCCCATCCGACGAGGTCCTTGGACAACGAAGATAATCATCCCACTGATTCATCATCTCCACGAGATCGAAGTTAGTCTGCGGCAGCTTTATTATTTTCATTGTGTAACGTACATAATACCGCGTCGTCCACGGTTTCCGTTACATGAAACTCTCCGCGTCGATACGAGGCGTATAATAAATTCGCGGCGAAAAACCCACCTGAGCTTTTCAACGACCTGTGAACTACGGCTGAGTTCACGTTTCCGACGACCATGACGACGACGATGGTGATGATGACGACGACGACGAAGACGACGATTACGACGAAAGAAAAGGGAAGGAGAGAGGGCTTCATTAAAAACCTTACTAAACAAGAATATAAAGGAAGAAGTGAGTGAAGAAATAAAAAGAGCAAAGGCAGCGAAGCATATACTATAGGTACGTGCATGGAAGCGAGAGGGAAACCGAGTTTTCTCTTTCATTCATGGCTTGGTTATGTATTTTAGGGGAGTGTCGGAATATAATAACCCGGGTAATAGTAAAGAGCGGGTAGTTAGTTTATGAAGAAAACGGAAGAGGACATTTTGTTTCGTATTGTTATAAGTTCCTTAAAAACTTCACGATTCCTGTTGTGAAGTATAAAGTCACGTCATCGTCGTCGTCGTCGTCAAGTACGGCGTAGGGTGGAAACGTTAAATTTATTTTTATTGTATTTACGTTCCTTATTCATAGCATGATACTTGCAGCGGCTTCGTGCGGTTGCAGGCAGCTGAGCTTTTACCTCAAAAAGAAGAAACCGCGTCCGCAATTACTCGGCTAATTCGGCTAATAACAGTTAATACCTCCGGGGCAATTCTCCCTTGTTCAAAGCTATATCTACGACCCTTACAAGCTCCGCTATTCTATACACGTTATAAGCGACAGTCGCTGATTTTAGTTAAATTGGGGTTCCTTCCCGTTAAGCGGCTACCAAGCGGACGCTTTGCTGCTTTCACTATATTATACATACCTACCTATGCCGCTCGCCTCTCATTGATTAGACGGATCTCCGGCCCAAGCTGCCCGGGATATGCCAACGAACCCCTCCGATCCGATGATTGAAACGGTTCACCTCGCCTTTGAACGGCTGGACAATTTACACCCCCGCAAACCAAAAGCAGATGGATGGATGGATGGATGAATGGATGGATGGATAGCCGCTCAGGGCCTCACGCTCTTGTAACGAGGGCGGAAAGTTCCATGCAATCTATCGTGCCGGACCTTTGCTCCAACGAGGATATAAATAGCAAATTTCTTTTTTATCCTCATCAAACGTTCAATTCGCACGAAGCCGTTATTTCGCCTTTATATAGTATTATAAGTTGGAAATATGTAATTATTCCTGCACGAGCCGTGATTCTGTATCACAAAGGATTTTTCAAACATATCCCAAAAATCTGACGTGCGCGAAGTAATTTTATTAAAAAATTTTTCGAATAATAATAGATTGAAGTTCAGCTAGACTGTTGAAAGCAGAAGAAAAAAAAAAAAAAAAAAAAACCAACTACATGTAATCAAAGCGTGTGCGGAAATCGGTGAATGTATTTTTGTTAAAAATCAGTTGAAAGCGAAAAAAGAGCATCTGTATTGTAGTGTAACGGAAGTTAAATGACGCGTGCTGCAGTTGCGGTACATTACACGTTGTACGAGCCGCGAGAGTAATGGTAAATGGTAAACAGTATAATGTTTTAAACTCTGCCTCTGCAACAGGGGGAGCGAGGAGCAAGGTCCGGAAGTTTTAAAGTCGGAAGTATAGTATGTATAGTACGTCCCGCACCTACTACAGGGTGGAAGCTATATATACGTGCTTTTAAACTCCCAGAACTGCTACAGGGTACAGAGGGGGTGCTGGTGGTTTTCCGTTGGCATTCAAAGTTCACACCTTTCTCGTTGTTTCCACATTTTTCGTACCCGCAAAACCTTTCATTCTACCCCTATACGCTATCCTCTTCGTCAAACCGCAAACGATGCGACGATGCGACGCACTGTATAGTACCTACTACACCAAAGAAACTTTCCAACTAAATATTTTCCCTGTTATTACATTTTTCAAGTCGAATCAAATAGTTTGTCGTAATGAGTTTTCTTCTTGTAATTCACATAGCTTCCAAAAATATTACGCGAAAAGAAAGTTTTCAAATCCTTCGGACCTTCTAAATATTTTTCGACCAGCTATATAAATTTTCTGAAAACTATTCCATTGTGTTTATCAGTGAAAAAAAAAAAAAACAAAAAAAAAACGGGAAACAAAATAGAATTAATATCAAATAATCTTCGCTAATTTGAAAGTTCGAACTAAATAAGCGAGTGAGAAATATTCCGGGATGGTCCCGCCGTCGCAAATCCTTGGCGGATTTTCAAGGGATGATATATTCCCATAGGGGAATTTTTTTATCCCGAAGATAGCAACGGTTTATATTATACGTATGTATGAAATAAAGCAAAAATGTAGAAAGGTCCTAGATAGCGGAAAAGTATAAGGGGGAAGAAAAAAAAATAAGTCCTTGTATCGCTGTCCTGCATAGATTATTCCGGTTTATATGCAAAGCTTGACGGATGTTTGGAGAAAACGGAAATCCAACTGTCAGTCCTAAGATTTCTATGAGAATTTTCGACTTTTTTTTTTCAATGTAAAATATAGACATTATTATCACATAGGTACCGCGATCACTCTGCAGCTGCGAGTAGAAATGAAAAGTAGTATATCTTGTTTTTCATCGATCTCGGTTTTTGACTTTGAGAATCATATGATGTTAAAATAAAAATATTCCAGCAATAAGTAGATTTGATTTGAAGTATATGATTTCAAATTTGCAGATTTCGAGGCCATTCCGTCATTATATCAGCTGTACTTATGAACTTATACCTACTTGTATATTAGGACGGTGGTCAACGACTGCGGGCAGACTGTAAAGCCGTAAAAGTTCATCCTCAAAAGCAAAACAACGCCAAAAGCAATAAAAGCCGTCCAGTACGGATAGCTACATTGTTACGATTTCACAATGCCCGTAATAAAATGCTTCCTCTATCCGCATATACTGGATAAATAGACGAATTCACCCCCTACGTACGATCCTCGTAAATTGTCAAAAGAGTCCTTGGCGTTCCGCGGATACAACATATTACACTCGCATTTTCGCCATCTCGCATTAACCTATATTTTTATATACCCCAGCGGAGGCAAAAAAAAAACAAAAACAAAAAAACAAAAAAACCATTCATTCCGAATGATGCAGTTTCACGTAATTCAATCCTAGAGACTATCGCCGAACCAGAACTGAGTTCGATCGCGAGTCGATGACTCAATTTACTACATGCTGAGTCAAGAAGCATGAAAACATTTTTTCCAATATAATTTACATAAAATAGTAATTACCAATTAATTATTCAAAATTGAATCAGCTGTGAGTCGCTTCACGTACAGGTTTATGTCGATTAGCAAAAAACGGCTAGACTGCCGCGTGTGATTTTTCATTTCGAATTGATTCCATTCGCTTTCTTTTATCACCAATTAAAGTGAGGCGAAAAAAACGGCAGCTGTGAAAGAGGAAAAAAGATTTAAGTGAGCGTAATAAGGGCGGTTAACCTATCTTCGCATGGCAAAATTATCTCTCCCTTCGGAGTAGGACGAGAGAGAATTGCGCTAGCTCTTCGGGTTCTACGGCGATCTTATGTCCCGCGCGTAGGTACAACGCGTGTTATAATGTTATAACGTTATAACAGGCGTAACAGATGTCGGGTAAAAGCAAGCAAGACCGTTTCCTTTTACTGGCCAACCAACCAACCAGCCAACCAAGTAACCAACCAACTAACCATCCAACCGAGCGACCTGAAGCAGTAATTCGCGTCTACCGGATGTAGCTGCCGGGTTTATAGTTGTTCTCCACGTCACACAGTACCAACCCTCCAGTTTTTTTCAGAAAGACCAGAGTGGTCACTCTCAAAGAAACTGTTACAATTGTTTCACAAAATCATTCACGTATTCAGACACAAACGACGTACTAGCGTGGGTTTCTATTCTGGATGTTACGCTATATCCATATGCAACCCGTACACTTTTCTCTGCTGGTAAACTAATACGATGCAATTATGAAGTTAATTACGAATTAAATTAATAACTCGGTCCCTCTTTCTCGTTGTCGGTTATATTCCGTTTATGCAAAATTAAAAAGGTAGGAGCCGTTGTGCGGAGACCAAGTCCGGAAACTACAGGTGCAGGAAGGATCTCCGTTGCAGGAAAACGCGCGGCGCGGTGAGGCGTCGCTTTTTACCTCACGGGGTTGGAAGAGCGAAGACCGTACGAAGGAGAAAAACAAAAAACTGCAGCGTTTACTGCATTATTAGAATGGTTCTGCAGGGGAAAATAATTATTAACACGGTCAAATTATGAAAATTAAAAATGATAGGAATAATTAAAATATTTGAAAAAAAGAAGCAAACGATCCCTGTACTTCCTTCAAAACTATATAATTGACCGACGCGAATTTCATTTCGTTCTAAAATCAAAGCGCTCGCCGAAAAACGGAAGAGAAAAACTTCGACTTCCATATTAAACTTTATGTATACCTAGATGAGGAATCGTAATATGCGATGCGAATAGAACTTTTTGCACTTCAATTAACGGGATATCGAAAGCTCCAAAGGGCCTGCGGTGTTGGTCTTGAGGAGCGTAAGGGGAGATCGCTAGATCTGCATCGAAGATGCAAAAAGAAGAAAAAAAAGAAGGAAGATGAGCGAAGAGCATCAGCCGATGGGGGAGTCACGCGCTCTACCAATGAGTGAATTGCGCGGCACCTACAGTAAAGTATGCACCTACAAGAAGGTATAATAGAACGGGTATGTAAGGTGAAGGGAGTAGGAAAATATTGCACGACCTGCATAGGGTGTATAAATGGAAGACGACGAAAAATTGTGTGTGTAAAATGGAAAAAGTGAGGTAAAGAATTTCCGTGGCCACGGTGACGGTTCGGTTATGTGGAAGACTCGAGTCTCGTCAATACCGCTGCATCGCGTGATCAATTGCTGACTCGGTTTCATCGTTCGTCGAATCTTCAGTCTCGTGAGAAGACGAAGAAAATGAAGAAGAAGAAGACGAAGAAGGAGAAGAGGGCGGGAAGTTTAACCGGCGCGTTCGACCGTTCGTTCGGGAATACGTGATCTAGGTTGAATATTGCACCGAGTCTTCTTTATGGCTTTTCATCACTCACCGCGTGAAGAATTTTACGAGAAAGACTGATATTCAAATCGACGCTACGCGGTGTCCCCCGAGAAACGATCAGCGGGTCTCCGCACATATACACTGTATCACCGGCTAAAAGACGATTGAATCGAAATTTTCGTCGGATTTAGTGCGTTTTTATGATCTCAGGGATTTTATTATCCACCCCGCGAAGGCAAAAAATGCCGCTACTAATATTCGCGAAGAAAATCTTTGCGAACTATAATACGGTGAATGGATTGAATAGATCAACGAAAGCAGCTGCGCCGCGCATAATTAGGCGGTAACTTCATCTTCTTATATTTATTTTATATTTCTATTGAAAGTAACTCGTTAACGAGAAGTTCTCGATCATATTGTTATACCAGCTACACAGTATTATACACGCGTTTTGGTATACAGATTCACCACAAATTTTCCATATAATTGAAATTAGATGCGGGTCGGATGGGTATGGTATAATAATGCGTCTCTCATAAGTTTATCAACGAACGAGCGACGCAACAAATTCTAGAAGGGAGGTAAAAAAAAAAAAAAAACGAAAGTCCGTCTCCTCAAAACCGAGAAATATACTCTTTTACTATATACTCTCCGTTACAGTTGCACAGGTGGATTTTCTACAAGTTTTATGTGAAATCCAATCTCTCCGTTGCTGCAGGTCTAAAGATAAGAAGAAGATATCCTCCCTCCCTCACCTTCTCCTCTTCCTTCTTACTTCACAATTCGCAATGATCAGACGTAGTCTTTTTTTTTCTTCCCATACCTATTTACCACCAGAACTACGTAAAAAGATAGATAGTATCGATGATCAGCAGGCGGTTTTTTACGACTATGAAAACCCCCTAACCGATGATAGACGTCAAAGATTGTACCCTGATGTATACTCTTCTCGTACTGCGAAAATGTGGCGGGCATAAAATTTCAGTCCACAACTCCCTCTGGATATAGGTAGCACTTTTTCTCTCAGTTTCTCGCGAAACTATGCATCGTTAGAATCGGGTTTCTCGCTTTTCCCGCGAGTAAAAAAACGCAAAATAATCGTACGACAAACGCATTACGTTTGCTCAGTCGCAGTGTACAAGTGAGTATAATATATGTACATGTATATTACAAAATTCCAGAGTAAATATTTAGCACTTCGTCAGCTCACATGCTCGGTAATGCCCGCGTATAACAAGTACCTACATGGAACTTGGTACATCAACCAGCCTGGTAGAATACGTAGGTAGAGAAGGTAGGGAAGTTGGGGGGTTGTGTAGAGGGGTTTGGTGGTTACGTCACTTGATTATGCATTCAACGTTTCCGTGTCGGGACGCCAGTGGCTGTTGAGGACGAGACGAGAGACAATAATTCTTCGTCTCACCTCTTCGAGCTCCGGCAGTTTGGCACCGTCCTCAGGCAGCATCCCATATCTTTCTGCAGGGAACCACCGCGATACACGTACCACCTTTGTATGCCTCTACGGTTGCGTTGCGACCCAACGACGACAAACGACGAAGAGAACAACACCCGCTGCTATCAATCAACAAACCCCGCAAACGTGTCAAAATATATTATTAATAAACTGCCGAACGCTGCAAGATGGCAAACGTCGCCTTAGTCGACCTCCCTTATTTTACGCTGTCGCATTACGCGGATATATGTGTAGCGTCAACAAATCGCTAAAACAAATATAAGGTATATCAGCTAACGTGCGAGATGAAAATTATGTTTGCCGATCTTCGTCACTCCACGGAATATAATGAGGACGTATAATATTCGAGGATCGAATATCGATTCTCCGCTTCACCCGCGCGCATCAACGATATACCAACCTATATCATTTGCTACATAATTATTTCGACGCGAAAAAATATTTATATTCAATATAAAGATGCTCGCGATTGAATCTAGAGAACATTATCTGGAAAGAGGAAAGAAATGAATGCAAAAGAAAAAGAACTGGGATGTAAAAGAGCGCGAACGAGAATTCAGAACTAATGAAGTCGATCGGAATAATTCTACATTCAACGAGAGAAAAATAGAAATAAAAAAGTTGAAAAAGATTTCTTTTTTTTTCTATATCAAATGTTTGGCGCAACAAGTTTGGGTTTGCAGTGAATGGCGTAATATTATGGGCTTGTCGACGGTCGCGGTGTCGAGAACGTTGCGTGCCTTATTCGATATCCGTTTTCTCCGTTGACGCTGATGTCCTGTCGTTCCACGGTAATGTCCTAACGCGCGGACGGTCGCTGTTCGATCACCACGAGGAAGAGGATACAGATATAAAGCATATATATATACGCGCATAAATATATACATATCTACCCGTAGATATAGGTACAGAATTCGCGTCGACGACGCCCATCCTCCTCCACATAATACGCCTCTCATTTGCCTCGGCGAAGAGGACTTCATTTGCGCTAAGTGATTTCCAATAACCAAACGGTCGCAATAAGTCGTCACGAAGGGGACGAGGGAAAAGTAGGGCTATTGGGGTACAGTGGAAAGGTTAATAAAGCCGTGCAAAGGGGGGAAAGAGGGAGGCAGGAATGACAAAGATCATCTCTCGGTATCTGGGCTGCGGTATTGCGCGGGAAAAATTTGGAGTGGCGCGTCGGCGGTGCGCAGTATATAGGTATATGTAGGAATACACGTATAGTGCGGGAAAAGAAGGAGATGAACCCTATGCAGAACCCTCTTCGTGTGTCTTGGGGGTGTGTCGCGTGGTATGGTCCTTGCGAATTTCTACGGGAGAGCTGGCTTATTGAATATGATATTGGATTTTTCCCAACATTATGGCCCCATCTGATACCCGATCGTGGAACGACAAGGGAAATTTAAAACTCGTCGTAGCCAGATTAGATCATGGTTGGTGAACGACCAAACGATCGAAGTTCCGCCGTCAAAATTGACCCGACGAAACGTGATTCTTACCACTAACAGCCCCCATATATTATTGTTCACATCATGTTATAAAATCTCATCTTATAACCCTTTCACCCAGGCCGAAATATTCTTTCAATTTTTCTAATACCCCAATAACGAGAATCCTTTCACCTCACTAACTATAATTAGATGTTTTCTCTTTTTAACTCTCTTCTTCAAAAGATACTATTTTATTGATAATCGTAATAAAATGATGAAATGCTAGATCGATACATACCACTCTGCGGTATACCAATTTTCATTCAACTCAACGAGATTAAAATTTTGAAAATAGAATCAACCTTCTGAATAATACAACCGCAGAGAGGATAATTGTATTGCATATTTCAATCATCAAATTATATTTTGGGAACCAAATAAATCCTGTATTCGTCGATGAATGTGGAGAGATCTATTTTTAGTTCGTCGTAAAATTATTTTACGATTTTATAATATTTTTTATGATCTCATTTCTAGTTTTCTTACGATTCAAATGAATAAACTTCACGTTCGCCTGTATCACGTGGAGGGCTTTTCATTTCTCGTTAGCGAGAGATTTTCCATCCCTTTGCCTCATGAATTTTTAACACTGCCGTGTACGACTGTACGGAACCTATACTTTGTACCGAGGCAAGTTGGTTTTGATCCGTCGAGCCGATCGGAACGAGATAAAGAAAACGAAGGAGAAGAAAAAGCAAAAGAAGTAGCTCAGAAAAGAAAAAAAAAAAGAATAAGACTAAAATCTCATTGTTTTTACTCAAGCGATACATCAAAGATCCGAGAACTTTTCAGCTGAAAAAAACCATAGGACGTGGATCATCCCACGTGTGTATACTCAAAATAAGGTACGTCGGAGGGGACTGGGCAATTGAAATACAGAAACAACGAAGACCGTGCGGGTCACCGGTCATGAAAATATGGGTTGGAAGTAAGGGAGGGTAAAATCGTATCGAAAACAGATATGCCCAAGGTTTTCCGGATACTGATACAGGCATACACCAAATACGAGGTCAGATGACCGCTGTACCTACGGTAATATAAAGTTCGATTTCACGGTGGAAAATGCCAAGAAAATAAATATCGATGTCACATGACTCGGGAATATCAACGACACCCACGGAAGTGAAAAATACAAGACGATCGCTATGCATTTTTGACACGAGGATACGTTTCATGCCAAAAAGCAAGCGAGAAAAGGAAAAAAGTTCGAAATGGTTCATCGAGATGAAATCTGTACATACCGATCTAAATTGATTGAAACATGCGAATAATGGATGGATGGGACACGTGGGCGTTTCCGACCCTGCATTTTCTTTTTTTTACCGCTATCTCTGCGAGCCTCAAAAAAGACACGACAATGCAACAAAGAAGGGGAGAAAGAAGTGAGGAGCCAAAAAAAATGAGAATAAAAAAGAATAGACAACAAATGGCAACGAGCCTGCGCTTCGCGACGTCTCGCGCTTGACACTTTTTCATTCTTAGCTCGATCAATTTCCTCATTCTTCTCCTTCTTCATATTTTTCTTGTATTTTCTTTTTCGTTTCGTACAACACGAGTGTCCATGTGTAATAGTGCTGCACCGCCAACTTATATTATATATGGCCTCGCGTGTTTCTAAAATATCCACAAATCATCTCGACCATTGCGAAGGTAGGTGTATAATGCATGGGTGTACGGTACGAGTTTCTCTCGAAATTATGATGGCCAATAAGATGTTGGTAATTTCATGAGAAACACGCGCACCTTGTCAAGATGTTTGTAATACAAGTTATTACATTATGCAGGATGGCTTGGAAAAAAATTCGGCCACTTCCAAAACGTCACTAAAAATTGAACGCCAAAAAGAAACCGGTCAAACTTTTTCGTCCAAAAGCAATTCGGACAAACAATTGTCAAAATTCGAGAATGTTACTAGGTGGGTTTTTTCCCGATCCGAATAGCCGCGTATCATTTGGTCAGATCAGAGATATTATTGCCTTCTATGCAATGATACCATATTCTCATTGTTATATCTGCACTGCTGCAACTACATTTGGATGAAATTCAGCGCGTTGAATAATCCACGAGTAGCCATATACAGAGGTTTTGAATACGCGTTATAGAATCTGCAGCTGGAGAATGATTGAAATCAATAATTAGCTAGTTTACGTACTGCAGAGCAGGCGGGGCGTTGTTATGTTGATCGATCAAACCAAATATTCTCTAATTGATACTGATTCTCAGAGATTGGAATTTACGGAGGCAATAATCCACAACTACCTTTCACTGTCGATTGATGTTGCCGCGGGTGATAGACCAATGATAAACGCTTTTGATGAAAACTTTGAGCTCCGTAATTTATATTCAATTTTTGATTCGGTTCAATAATATTCAATTTCACATTTAATGACTTGCAGCTATACGGCGTAGAGTGAATATCAGCACGATATTATCTTCATCTCGTACATCACTTATTCGGATGCAGTAAAAACGTTGAGTTATTTTTCCCCTGCAGTGTTTGAATATTCCTCTAGTGGTGGTTTGTGTCGAATAAATTTTTTAACATGATATCTCACGATCCGTACGTGTACTTATATCTATATTTACTGTACGACGATTCGAAAAAAGAAAGGATCTAATATAGCCTTTGGAATATTTAATTGAAAAAAAAAGAATGTACAAGATATGTATATCCAAGTTAGTCAGTCAGTCAAGTTTTCGCTGCATTTTTCATATCTTTGTCGCGATATAATGCAAAAAAAAAAATTCACCGCATTGCTTTAATGAATAATTCATCAGCCGAGCTAGATTTTCAAAGAATTCGTCGAGGAATACCTATGTGTATGTTCGAGAAAAATGTGCATTTGCGGATCTGCGTATTAGAAGTCTCTGAATTTGAAGCAGAAGTGATCGGCGCTTTATGTAAAGATGAGAAGTCACCCGAGTGCCGTTCATTTTCAGACCTTCGATTATATCCTTCAGATCGGAATACCAGCTAGTTTTTACATACGGAGGCATCGCGAGACCTGGTGGTGAAAACTTGAGCCAGGTAGTATAAGGAACAAAAACCAAAAGCAAAGAGCGAGCTAATTTCACGGTACACGAGTACCAAATTTTCGCCGCTCATTTTTGTGTGCCGCTGATTCAAGACATCTGCATCGGGAAGAAGGGGCACCGGAATTGGGGGAGTATAAGGGCGTGATTTTAGCCGGTTCGTAGGATACGAGCGGAAATGCGAATACATATAGCAGAGGGAGTGAGGGAGAGTGCGATCAGCGTTCGCTCGACTTGTTCCACCTCACTGTTGAATCTCTCCGAATCTCCTTTTTGTCTTTTTATCTTCCTCCATTCATGATCCTTCCTCTTTTTCTTCTTCCTCAGCCTTCCCCCTTCCGCGCATACACTTTCCCTCGGTCTAGAAACGGAGGCCCTTTTTCCTCGATTCCAAAAAGGATAACGCGAGCAACGTAGTCAGAGTCGCAAGACGGCGATGGTTCGACCGCATCTGCATACGTATCTTTGGTTGGCCACGCAACATTTACCTCGAAGCGGGAAATAAAGTTCTCGTGGACACAGCAGGGAAGGACGGGGTGAAATCCTACGGGATGCAAAGGAAAAGGGAGGGTGGGAGTTGGTATAAGGCAAAATCGGAATACGTATGGCCCCGTTTCGCGGCTAAACTGCCACCGCGCGTTTCTCCATATTACTTCTTGTATTATCTTCCATCCTCGATGCTCTCTGTAGTCCCGTTGAGGATACAGAGGAAGGAACTTTAGGGGTGGAAAGTTGGGAGTCAAAGAGGACTAACCTCGATTCTGGATTCCTCCGAATCGGAGACTCTCGGACTCCTCCTCATATACTTGCTGACTATCCCGACGGGTGTCTCCTCCCCCTCGATCCCTTAGTATTCAAAAGGGACATCAGACTACTCCGGAGAAAGGAGATGATGGGATGGGATATAAGAAGTTCGGGGATGGAGAACGCCGTCAAAGCATGGATAGCACACCGAACTTCTCTGCCCAGCACTCTCGTATCAAAGCAACTTTTTACCCATCCGGCCGTCTCACTCGCACAATCTGCAAGAAGCTGTTTCAGTATTTTCTCTCGCATTTGTTTTACCGTCACCGCTCGATGTGGGACAAATCCCCGCGAAACGGTACGCGACCCAATTTAGATTCCTGAAGTCGTTAATTAGTCGTGCTGGTGGCAATACGACCACCGAATCGACCACCGAAATTCCATTCGGTTTTTTTTTCTTTTTCTTTTGTTTTCTTTTTTATAGATACCGAAAACTGCACCGATTAAACGATGTAAACGTATCCGTAAAAACATTTTTATTTCGTCCAATGAATGAACAAATCCTACTACTGTACCCAGATGTCCGACTTTTTGGCAAAAGTGTATAACGGTTAAATACGTACATACCGCGTGCGTTTGCGGTAGGCTATATATGCTTGATTAATTAACGGCAAGTTACATTCATAGGACGTTAATTGATCGAAGTACAATCGAACCAGTGGGATGCGCGAGGGTAATTTAACCAGGACGAGAGAGAAGCGCTACGATAGCACGTTCGTTGGTAATAGTGCGAAAGGGGCGAACGGGGGCGAATTGCTGGAATATCGCATCGGACCAAATTATGTTCCAGAGGATTCAATTTACAAAACTAAGCCAATAACCAACGTAAGTTCATTTATTCACATTCGATGAGCTGCAAATAATTTTACTCGACAAGAGAAGATTAATTGCGGAGTCAAGACAGAAAAAAAATGTATTTTCACAATTCGGAAGAAACTTTTTCCGCGAATCGACTGTGAACCGATCGCGATGGTAGAGGTATATTTTAGGAAATATACGTGCACGGCTATTTATGTAGCTGACCACTAGAGGAAAGGTCAGTAGCGCATTACCGTTAGCATATTTGGAATTCAGTATGTTCACACATTCTCACATAGCCAACATTCACCTAAGAAAGTTAAAAGTGTTATACCGTTCGGTTAGTTAGTAAAAGCTGCCTAACCAGTGAAATTTAGTTCCAGTGGTCATCCATATAGGATCGTGATCACCCATATTTAATATTGTTCATTGGCTATGGACACAACGTGTACAGCGTTTCGAAAGGCAATTTGTCCTTGTTAAAGTATATTTACAATCTAGATTCGGTATTGGAAGTTCTCGAAATTTCTAGCCCGGTTCTGGTTAAGCCGGATTTCAATATACATATACATCAGGAACTGTGATCCACTTTACTCCCGCGCCGATCGAGGTGCAAACTTACATACACACTCACAAACGGTGTAACAATTGCTCATCGTCAGTCACTCTCGTAAACGTCGATTTTCGAAAGAGGAATATATCCAGCTGCCGCTGCTGCTACAACTTGTTACATGACTCGAGTTAAGCTGGTTCGGTGCTCTTGGCTGCGGTGCTCCTCCTCCGTGTAAGTGGGTAACCGGAACTGAGAGCGAAAGTGAACCGTTACGTCAAACCCTACCGAGCACCCACGTGACGTATGTAGTGTGTACATATACAATTCGTATGTAACGGCAGCACTTCTACGATATATAGATACATGGATAGGTATGATGTTATACGTGTCCCGCCGCTGCTACTGCTATTGCCCGAGAGACCAGAAGCAATTTATTCAGCCAGTCTCGCGTGCTGGTAACCTCGAGTTCTCCCATGAATACGTACGCAGGTAGTTCAGATTCTACACATATGATGTAAATTTTATCCAGCGATGTATGTACGTACTTACCGAAGAGGTGAGACACGGTACAAAGGTGGCCAGAAAAGAAATAAAACACAGCGAGCAGAAAAGTCCGTTGGATTTCAACCTCAGCAGTCACGTTTTCGATCTCAACTTTCCCAAATTCCAAACAATTTTTCGTCTCGTGGTGAAAACAAAAAAAATTGTTTCAGAATTTGCTCTACTAATTACTTCAGCGGAGGATCCTCGGAGAAGAGTTCACATACGATAAGAGGATGGGATTCTCGTTGAGTTAGAAAAGAGAGAAGAGATGAAACTTTAGTTAACCGTGTCCATACACTCGCTCAGTCACATCAAGAGACTCGGTAGAGTCTCGCGCCAAGTACATTAAAAGAGCACCGGACGGCAACCGAGTATCTATACAGTTAGGAGATAGCAAAAGCGCTGTACGGCCGACTGTTTTATTCGGTATCTCCTAAATCATTAGCTTTCCGGGAAATTTGGATGCACTTCCGCAATATAAATCGCGGTGTAGCTTTCATTTGAGCCTAATTTCAATAACATTGATGTTCGGAGAGCTGTGATCTCATGATAGTTATTTACGCTGAGGCCGTTTCTACGATCAGAATTTTCAACGTCATAGTCGTCTCCGGATCACTTTTCTCCTTAGCTCTATTCCTATGAGCAGTAGATGCAGTATACAACGCAAACTCGATTTTCGCTAAGGTTCAAACTGCAGACACATGGTCGCTTTTGTCGTCTCGCTATTTTCTAGGGACTCTTCAGGGACTCTAGTCGCAGCTAGTCGTCTCTACTGTACCACTAGAGTCCTGTCGTCATTCCGCATGTCTTTACGATCACCTCGTTGCAATCACAGCTTGACAGCTGTCACAATACCCGAAACTCGATGATGGTACGAGTCGTATATATTTATGGAAACGACGTTCAGGCTTTTAAATAATATACCATGGCTGGTTTTCGGTAAACTTGTAATAGTACGAAGCGTTAATAAATGATTGAAATTAACAAATTCAGACTTCTGAATCCCTTTGCTGAAATGTTATACTTGTAGACTCGATAGCTCCGCAGTGACAGTTAGATGAGGTTATGCATGAAGTTTCTTGCGACTATTATAACGAATAGTATACGTGGGCCTTATTATACGTGCAACAGTGATTGAGGCAATCTGATCAGATAAATATAATGCATTTTGGCGTTCCGAAAAAATCTAATCGTTTTATTCAATGCAGTGTGCAGATTCAAATATAATATCGAGTTGTTGACAATAATTTTTGATCAAACGGATTATGATAAACGGACATTTGGTCAAGTAAATGAAATAGAAGCTTGCTCTATATCCATAGAAGTATAGAAGGTCAAGTATTTTAATAATAACCATTCAATCAGCAGCCAAAACAGTTCAGCTCTTTGAGATTAAAATTTCTTATCCAAAAGCAGCCAGCTTTAATAGTGGTGTATGTTCAGTTGTTCCCACAAAAGTCACTCATTTTAGCTATGTCGTGGAAAAAGAGTGCAACAAAAATTAGAATCAATGATGATATCTGGTACGAGATAGGCATTAAGAGTGAGACTAGCTGTGATTCCAGTGATGATGGGTGCATTCCATTTTGATGATGACACTGTTCAGACTCCAGATTTGGTTGATTGGGTAGACGATGTGGCTTTCTATCTTGATATCAAGTTTAGGAGTTTCTTTGACTGAGTTCTTGGACATATAGCTATTATTATATGTCTCAAATAAGTTATGTATGTTTCACTAAAATTATCATTCAGATCCATATGTGAGACCTCTGGTTCATCTCCTGCACTTGATGGTATCTGTTATTGAGTAAAAAGGAATATTGACCGGCAGAAATACTATAACTGCGAGCCAACCATACCGTGTGTCCGCGAGCTTACGCCGCAGTAACTCTAGTTGCCTGCGACCAAGGCAGTCACGCAGAGCTGACGGGTTCAGCGGAGGAGGTAAGGCAGAGCTGCCCGTTAGCAACTAACTCCGTTAGAAAGTTCAAATTCACCAGCGTTGGTAGTTGAGTTGGAGATTCAAGGTTGCATTAGGTTAATACGACACTTCTACCAAACAAATAAATCGACCATAAATATTTGTGAATGGTTGAAAATTCGGTAATTTACAATATTCTGATTAACTGACATTGATGGAAAGTGATCAGAAGTGGAGTTAGGAAATCGTTGGAAGCAGGAAGCGGATGCGCATAATCAGCAGATAGGTGACAACATCTATCACACATCCAATTTTATTAGCTCACTGTACGAAGTCCTTTGAAGGAATTAATGAAATAGCTCTGCATGTCAATTAAGTGCCAATCAAATTCAATCTACAATGCAATATTACACACTACACCTAGATCTACCTAGATTCTTTAATATTGTATTGTAAATTCGATTTTATTGGCATTTAATTGACATGAGAGCTATTTTATTAATTCATTCAAAGGACTTCGTCCAGTGAGCGAAAAAAATTCGATGTGCGATGGTGTAAATTCGATTTTATTGGCATTTAATTGACATGGGAGCTATTTTATTAATTCATTCAAAGGATTTCGTCCAGTGAGCGAAAAAAATTCGATGTGCGATGGTTGTTGTCAACGGGCAGCTCTGGCCCACCTCCTCCGCTGAACCCGTCAGCTCTGCGCGACCGCCTTGTTGGCAGGCAACTAGAGTTACTGCGGCGTAAGCTCGCGGACACACGGTATAACCAATAACCAAAGAAGTACCAGAACCTTGATTTTTATTGGGTTGTTTTGCAACAAATATATTATAACTTCCTAATAATTACAATACGATTTGACTCAAGAATGAAAGTGACTATTCTTCCATAATGAAATAAAAATTAATTACATTGAGTTATCGCGTGTTTCGATAAATTTTATAATATTTACTTCTATGCATTCCAAAAATTAGAAAAAAGAAAAAAATCCTTCAAAAAGTAGTGAAATCCCAACAAAGCACCTCAGGTGCAAAAAACATCGCCAAGTACATTAATTTTTCCAAATCAATCGCCACCAAAAAGTAGTTTCTCAAGAATAACCGTAAAATTAAATTCTCAGAAAAATGAATCCAAATCAATCATTGTGCCAAGTACATGTTATTTTGCACCGTGCATAGGAGTACTAGAAAAGACTGGAATTAACATACAATAAACCAAGTTACCAATTACAAGAATGTGAAATTGGAAAAAAAATCGATGAAAAAAAACCAATTAAATTAAATTAAAAAAAAAAAAACTAATAAAAATTGGAGGTAGTGGGACTTGGCGGGCTCTTTTGGAAAAAATAATCCAGAATTCTTGCATGGCAATGTAACATTAGCCCGCCAAGGACCACGTACTCCAATTTTTATTAGTTTTTTTTTTTTTAATTTAATTTAATTGGTTTTTTTTCATCGATTTTTTTTCCAATTTCACATTCTTGTAATTGGTAACTTGGTTTATTGTATGTTAATTCCAGTCTTTTCTAGTACTCCTATGCACGGTGCAAAATAACATGTACTTGGCACAATGATTGATTTGGATTCATTTTTCTGAGAATTTAATTTTACGGTTATTCTTGAGAAACTACTTTTTGGTGGCGATTGATTTGGAAAAATTAATGTACTTGGCGATGTTTTTTGCACCTGAGGTGCTTTGTTGGGATTTGCTTTATACGGGAGTACGTATAACGGGGTTTCGTTCACTCAAGTGTAAGTAGAGTTTTATTTCCTACTACCCATCTATACCTACTTATACCTACCTACTTCCTACCCCCCACGAAAATATAATGGCCGTCGGAAAATTATACCGGATGTTATACGATGGCCATTAAAACCGCCATCAGACTCAAAAATGAAGAATATCTGCAGACCGAGCAGCACTGTAGCTATAGGTGTACGGATGAATATACGTATATAATGTTTATAATATCCGCGTTTTATTTCTCCCGCAGCTCTGCAGCTTATACATCAACTCGAAAATTATCTTTTCCACAAATGTGACTGATGTGACCGAAGAAGATTCTATTTCGACTGTCCGGGTCTTTTTCCGTCCACATTTTCATTGTTCTACTAATGATAAAAGTGATGTGAATTTTGGCGCAGCAAAAATGAAAGCTTGAAGAGAGAAGGACGGAAGCGTTTCTGTCACGAAACTAATTGACATTCACGTGGTCGGATTGCTCTCCAAGACCCAGAACCCAAAACCTAAAAGTTGCGACCCAGAAGCTCGAGCTGCTAGAATTCTGAGGTCGAGTTCAGTCCAGTTGACCCTCACCCAAACACATTTCTATCTAGGACCAGGGATACGACGTTGCCGTCACAGAGACCACCAATCCGTACGCAAGATACGCAGATCCTCAGTCCTCGCGAACGTTTGACTTGAAATCAGTTAGTCTACTCGAATGTTTCGTTTAATTAAACCCCTGAAATTGAAACTACGTACAAGAAACTCTATGAATCTACAAATGTTCAATGGATATTCATTCTGATTTGCACGACTTTTTGAGATTATAATCGAATGTTTTCATAGATACCGAATAAACCTGCACCAACATATCACCAGCTAATATAATTGCGTTATACATCTGGGTTCTTTCGTTTAAGTAACCACAGAGGCTGTTGAAGATTAATTTTATTACCATACATATACCAACCTGGCGACAAAGCCTTCGTGGCGAGTGCTAAAACAATTCGACGGGACATTTAAGGGTTCTCGGTTTTAGTGGGTAAGTTGCAAAGACTTTGCAATACGCGAGAATTTCTCGTAGGAATTGGTCAGCAACCTAAGTGGTATTCAAAGATGTGGACCCCCCCAATAAGTGCGATACAACGTAACATTGTTTCACACTCAGGAGCCTTGTCGCATAAAATTGTACGAAAGGAATGTAAATTTATGTATAACAGCGAATGGAAATAACGTCAAAGGGTGGAAATTAGCAAGCTTGTTATACAAACTGGTCGTATAGTACGTGACTCGTGTATTTTACCCTTCCTCATACCAGACAGTGCAACGTTGCGGTCTCCCATTTCGAAGTACTCAAGCTACACTACTGACAATCAGAATCAGTTGTAGCTTTGGTAAGAGCCACGAGTTCAGGAAATGATTACGTTTCTATCGTTTTGCTCTGAGAAATAAATCTCACATTACGTGGACCGGCAAATCATTGTCCATGCACGATCATTCTATGTACATTGATCACGAAATGGTGTCAAGGTCACAACCATACCTCTACCTCCATTCCGAACGAATATCCACTTCGTCCTCTTTCTCCAGTGGATATTGTCTATATCGCTGCGCAGTATTACAGGGAAGGTGTAAGGCTAACCGCCATTAACTGGGTCGCCGTGCTTTCATACCGTCAATGACACAACAATACGTGGCTGCTGCTGATAATTCTGTGGTTTGCCGTTAACAATGGAAGAGGCAGTGAGGTAAAGAGAGAGGGAGAGAAAGACCGAATGTCGATACGTCTATAGTTTCAGAGTTGCCCTTGCTCCATTATTTGGCGGTAGATACATGATAATACCGGTGATGCTGATTGTGAGCGCGGAAAAGCTAGGAAAGGGGCAGACGTGTACCAGGCATGAAATAACACCCAAAGCCTGCTACAGGGTTATCTCAATTGGGGGCATCAAGAATCTCCGTCTGTGTTCGTACTCTTTCAGAGCCATGATAATACACCGAACCAGACCAAACCAAACGAATGAACGAACCGAGCCAACCAACCAACAAACCCACTGAGGGTTGTAATTACACGCTGGTAGATACATGGTACCTCAACCTATACGATATTATATACATGGCATACATATAACCTAACAGAAATGCGAAATACCTCGAAAATTACCCGCGTGTGGCTTTGTTCATCAGTGAAATTAACCAAATATTATACATACCTCGATATATATCTGATCTTTATCACTGCCCTGCGAATCTCTTGTTTATTTATAATTAACCATGGACAAAGTACGCGTGTAATATACGGTGGGTGTATTTACATCCACAAAAAAAGATATACATATTATACACGATATGAAACTGAAGGTATACAGCCCTCATGACTTTCAAAGCTCGCGATTCCACGAGCTTTACGCAGAGAAGGAAAGGTAGATGAATGGTTAATCATTGCGATATCTCGGAAACTGAATATTACACGCGAGAATAACCACGAAGTGATTGTGGAACATGAAAATTTACTTCAAATCTGAACAACCATTATGATTCCCAGCCGAGAATCGGCATGACATCGGTACTAAAATGATACGGTTTTTACGCCGTCTGTAGTTCAGCTGTGTTTTCGCCTTTATCTATTTTTACCTGAAATTCACTTTTCTTATTTTTCGCGATATCGAGAAAAAGCCACTATCTGACACCTGTGCACATAAAGAAAATGTGGTTTCCAAGATGCATTTGGTAATAGGGAGAAAAAAGAGTATTGAATTAAAAGAAGAGCTTTTACAACCGCGCAGGAGCGTGGAGGACGTAATAAAAGTCTAGTCTAACTAATTGTCTGGATGAATTTTATTGTGACTGAGAAAATTTTACGACCATCGAATAACAACGCAGCGTACGTATACGACGCGACGTACCGCAACATAGCACGGTCGCTGAAACTTGACAAAACTATTTCGTAGATGGACGGAAGTCAGACAGAACCCTTGTAATGGTAAGATAGTTTCTCGTTGACTTTGAAAATTTAATGAGAAATAAAAATCTACGACTATGGTCATAAATCAAACACAACACTGAAGAGTGGACATGAGAATCAGTTCGACGATATTAGGGATTCAGAATTGGTTTGTGGCAACTATATTTCATTCACGAGGTTTTCAGGATCCCCAAAAATCGAATTATCCCGAAATCCCACAAGCTATATGGATGAAATCGTGTGGTTACGGGGTGGGAATACGCTGGATAGTTACATAATTTATATTTTGCAATTATCGTATCGCCCTAGGAGCAACAATTCACGTACTTATGCCTCCCCCGCGTCGTTGTTGGAGTTCCGGCAGGAGCAACAGCAACAGAAGCATCGCTTCAGCGGTATAGCAGCGGTCCAGCAGCGTCCCGTTTACCAATTTTCTCTCCACGGAACAGTGGTGGAGGGTATGTAGGTACCTATCCGCTATTCATTCCGAGAGCATTGTCGGCGTTTTCAATAGCCATTAGATAACGCGCGATGCATCAGCGGCCCGCGGACGGCCGAGTGCAGCACGAATGCCTTCCAAAATTCACTGTCAGTATTGCTGCACCACCCGCTGCAGGTGCAGTCATATTATGCCCGTACGCGTATAATACAGATACCTATGTATCGCTGATGAACTACAAATGCCACACATCATCATCTCTATGGACCCAACAGCTTATGATAGTAAAATTCAGAAAATGCATCTGGGAAACCCGGTGATAAATAAACAGACCACAGCTCCCTCAAATGTACCTACCTTGCATACATTGCGGTGTCATAATGTGAGAACTCAACTACATATACGATGACGACACGACGATGGACAATGGTGATAAAATAAAAAACGAACGAGATTATATCAGCGATGTAATAAAAACCAGAAAAGTCCGTTTAACGGATTGTTTTTCCATGCCTATTTCAAATAAATCACTCAATTTACCGTCCCGCACAGTGTAATTAAGTTTATGAAACAATCAATTATATCGCAGTCGGCAGTGCACCACCGAGTACACCGCCTATTTATGAAACTGATTGCGAATTGCTCGGTAATCAATCGCGAGTCCAATATTCACGCGATTTATAAGCGTGTGACGTGTGTGTAGACAGATGAATAAACATCTACGGGTACATAAATGACATGGCTGTGTGTGGAGAGTATAGAAACGACATGCAGCAGCGGCAGCATCGTCAAGATAAACTGAAACTTACTCCTCCTCGCTTGAGCCAGATTTTTTTTCCACGCAAAAGGGAGATAGACTCCGATGATCGTGACTTTAAAGGAGCCTATACATGTACGATAGTAGCCCGGGGGCTGACGACGTCATAATCCAGGTAGAATGTGAGGAATACGAACGAATAGAAAGAGCGTTAACATCGCACCGAACGCGGTGCAGGGCGTATCCTTTTCGTCCGCCTGGATCCACAAGGTTGTGGTCCAAGCCTCGTTTGTCCCGGCGCTTTCCCGGGCATTAGTTAATCATTTTCCGGGCCACTGGGGCAGAAGCAGTCACAACAGGAGAAGCAGGAGTAGCACTAACAACGGTAGCAGCAGCAGCAGCAACATGAGAACCGGTAGCTACCTTCGGTCGTGTGACAGGTCGACATAAATATAGAATATATATAGCGTAGCTTACAAAGGCTGCTCGTATAAATCTTTTGGTTTACCAGGGGAGTTAAAAATTAACCCATGACGTTTTTCCCCAGCGATTTACAACTCGCTCTCCGCGCCAAACTGGAGGGTCATCCATAGGTCCACTTATTGGGGATGAAAATAGGTGTATTTATGTCGTATACATCATTTCTTAATACCCCCGTTATCGTTATATTAAGACCCATAAAATTGTTTCACTCGGCTTCGTATAAAAAGCGACAAGTCACGTGACACGAATTAACTCTCACCTTGCGAATGTAACAGAGGGATGAAGATGGAATTCATTCCGCTTTAAAAATGGCAGTTTTTCCTTATTATCTATCAACGTTCCTCGATTTCGTTTCAACATTTCAACATGATTGACCGTTCGAACAAACCAGCAATCTTGCAGTTGATTGAAATTTCGACCATGATATTGAAACAAATTTAATATACCGGATCATGATTATAGAGTGAGTGGATCGAGGCGGCTGCTCGTCAGTTAATGAATTACCGTCTAGCTCGGTCGTATAATTAATTGTAAATTTGTTTACAATTAGTACGGTAGTTGGCTGCAGTGAACGTCGGTGTTCGTACGCGTTTTCAAACATGCGGAAAAAAAGAATCAAAAATAAATGAATCAAACAGACCTACACTTCAAAATCGTATATACGTCGCCGAAGTTCGATATTTTTTCCTAACTGTACCACGGAATTGAAACGTCACGATTATTTCGACGCCATTTATACCCTCGATCACAGTGACATATCGTGTAACCCTGAACATCGAAGATTCATTTTTATTACGTTGTCTGTCTGTCACCGCGAAGACGGATCTCTACCGTCCGTATCCCCAAATTCGCCTAAAAAAAAAAAAAGAAAAAAACAGAAAAAAAGATGACAGACAAGTATAACGCGCTCGATCGAGCACGGAATTCAAAATTGCAATTCCTCTCCCTCCGTTCGCTATCTCCAACGCTTAAGGCGATACAAATAATTGACGTAGGTATGAAGTTTGTTCAGTTTTTTCATTTCAATTGGCCTGTACATCGATAATCGACATCTGCAGCACGCAAGTATTTTACAAAATATAATCGATATCGGAATTTCATTTCTACAGGCTTACAATTAGAGTTATCGAAGAGTATTTTTTTCCCGTGCAAGGGAAAGTTGTTAAAATCTTGCGGCTGCTAGTTCCACAATGATATTTTTATTCTCATTTTTTTCCACCATTATTCCATGGGTATGTGCCGGACCGGAAGACTCGACCGAGAAATTCTTCTCAGCCATACTACTTTCGCAAATTTGAATTGAAACTATATTCAATTATGTTGATTCCATTGTGTCTTACCTGGGGATTTGCATACGTGTGAAGCTAACGTAGCATAGCCAGCTTGTTGGATCGGTTCAACCGTTTCTCAAGTTATACCAAGTGGAATACGCAAAAATATAAATTCAAATACCTGAAACATAAAAATAGAAACTCGAATTAATTAAATGTATAGAGTTCGGAAAAATGTTATAACGTATGTGAAGATTTGCACAAATTATAATGTAGAAATTTGTTTATTTTAGGAATGTTGGAGATAGTATATCGGTTTTAGTCAGGCAAAATAGTAAGAGAATATGCCAAGTTCAGTCAAGGTCTGTAGGTCACCAAATCCGCAGTTACATACGTAGGTATACATGTAGAGTTGTGAGAGATAAGCAAAGTTTGATAAAGCCGCTCGCGCCGATTTTTGGAAGAGATGAGAGTATATCCGTTAGGTATATGCGTTTATCATTATTTTACGCGAAGCCCGTTATAAATGACCTATCAACATAGCGCGGCCGGATACCCCGGTATAAATATTGACTCTACGAATAAATTGCTTTTTTGGATAAACAATGCTCGCTTCTTCCCTTCCCATCAAGGACGGAGAAAGTGATGAATGTCTTCATTCTGATAGTGTCTATATACCGTTTTGCAACGTTACGTTACATTACTTTACGTTGCGTTGCTCCGCTTTGTTTCGTGTTGCGTGAACGCAGCTGCGGGATGAAGAAGAATAAACGGGATCAAACTGGGATGAACGAGATGAACTTTTTGAACCCATATGCGAGTGTATCTTTCGCTTCTCGCATGCGTTCACTGTACGGAATTTAAGAAAGCTCCGAAAGTTTGGCAAATGAGAAGAGAAAAACTTTCAACTTATCAAGCTTAGCCGTAGGAATAATTTTATCTAATCGCTCCATTCTTGGAATAAGCGTAATTAAACAAAACTATTTAATCAAAGACGACACAAAAAAAAAAAATATATATATATATATCCGTTCGCGTACGTGATCCGAATTGCTTTAATTTAATCTATTAAAATGAAACGCAACCGCAAGTACCGCGTATCGATAACTCGCGGAGCTTTTATTAATCAAAAACAATTTCCTCCGTGGCTATTACACGCGTTTCTAGTCTGGCTCGGTTGGCCAATTATTAATTAAGAAAACGCTGAAAGAAACTTTTGCAGGCGCTGCATCTTATAGTATTCGATAAACTGTACAGTATAATACGCCGTAGCAAGAACTTTCTCATCGCAATTTTATTGTTGCTACGATGTATTATTGTACGCCTTCGAAGGTTACTTCCGTGAGAAATGTCATGTTCAATTTTCAGCGTTAAAAAAAAAACGAAGATAATTTCATATATCTTTACATAGAAATAAAAATACTGATCTTTTGATCGCGAAATGCGCTTATATAGTAAACTCATAGGTGCTACGATGGTTCACGTGAACAAACATCGGATGAAAAAGAAAGAAGGGCAACAGCATTACTTTGGCCAAAGGCCAAACGCGTAACAACTTTCTAAGTACCTACCGCAGTGCCTATATACGTGGAAGATGAAAGAATGCCCGATAGATTATCAGATTTTTCAACGAAACTACTCCACTTTATCGAAATACTTTTGGAATGTTCTTAAAGTGAACCCAAAGCCAGGATAGCCTAGCCCAATGCGGCCCTTGAAAAAATGGCGCGGACGAAGATCCGGGGTAGTCGTATATGAACATGTCGACACTTGAGGAGCCTAATTCACACAGCTGGAGCGGAAGCATCCGCATTAGTGACTACATGTACAATATCCAATACCCGATACCCAATACCTAGGTTTACAATGTTTACGCGTCTAACGAGTTATGTGTTATGCGAACGTCAGTCATTGTTGGCATGATAAACATTCCCAAGAATAACACAGCGACAGCGATACCGGTAGATATTCCTATTATGAGCCAATGCAAATGCAGGTCTACAGAGAAATGACGACTCTATAACAATGGTCATTTGTTTGGAAATTCCGATGTACACATCTATCGGTGGATACAAAGTAAGTAGGTAGAAGCTGCATACAGCGACATCGTGCAAGGGTTCGACGTTGCAAGGTAAGCATATATCTCATGATCACGATCTCTTTTCTTTCCTCTTCTTCCAATTTTCTTGCATCGGTGATTACCGATTGAATCATAAACTGCAGTAAACTACAAGGCTCGACCACTCTACAATGTGAATGAAGAAGAAAAGCACCAATCCGAATCTTTTTCCGATTCACCCACATCGCATCAAACTATTACACAGTCTTTTAATAATAGATTGAAGAAAGTGACATCATTCGGTCGTCTATTTTCGATATCCGTTATTTTATAATCTGCTATAAAGCTTCCGCAGTTTCGACTCACCGAACTACACAGGTATCTATATGTGTACGTACATTATCCACCAGCAACGAATTTCAAAAGTCGTGTTTTCAGTTTTCGCCGGTCATCGGATAACCGATTTGGTGATCCAGATGGAAAGAAGTGACGCGATCGAATGCGTGAAATTTTCTCGCGCTATGCAGATGTATTTTTGATTTACTAACCCTCAAATAAACATGAGCTTATCTTTCTCTAAATGTTCAGGAGTTCATAAAACTGCCAATATCCGTATTGGAACAGCAACAACTAGAAAATATAAATCATATTGTATTGTCAAGGTCGAAACAGATGGACTGCGAAATAGGAGGACGAATAGAGTATAATACAAACAGAATTGGTATTATATAGGAGAAGTTCCTGTCTGCCCAGAAGGACGATTGCCAGAATGAGCAGGGAGCTGAGGCGGTATAAATTTGCAATTTGGTATAGCACCAGTGGTAATTCCCAATTAGTAAGAATACCCGAGTAGGGGATCAAAGTCCTGCAGCAGCAGCAGGGTTTAGGATCCTCTAACTAGTTTATAGAGGCGCCACGGCTTCTTATCGTCATAACCACAAACTCTGCAGTGTGCTGCAGAGCTTTAGTGGGTATCTAATAATGCTATCCGCACAGTGGAGTCCAGAATATGTAACATTACACTTTTTTTATGCAATTTTCTCCCGAGGTAGGGAAAAAAAAGATCCAAGAGGAGCAACGCGAGTATGAATAACATTATATATTCGCGGGGAAAAAGACATTTCAAATAAAATATAATTTCCCCGGCTACTACGACACGCCACAATGCTGCAGTGGCATACGTTCCCAGGCTCTACCGAGCCAGAAAAAACAACGGAATCAAGCCTGCACCGGCACAGACTATACGTATACATAGTAACTATATGCTGAAGCTGCAACAGAAACTCCAGATATCTGCGGACTGGTATATTTTGTCATTTACACCGCTGCTTACCGTTCGTGAAATATAATATTTTATTCCACTGCACACCATCCATGCCCGAATTTCGTATATTATGGGGTATTTCATGTGAAGTAGACCAAGCTATGGCTGATTTCTCGATTCTTTTAATCTCATATGCGGCGAATGGTACATGGAAAATAGTTCATGATATGTCCAATTGTAATTTCCTGAACAACTGTGCGCAGATTTGAGCTCTATGCCCAAGATGGTAGGTATCTACAGGTATTAGAGAATGGATGTTCCTGGTATTCTGTGGAATTTAATCGGTCCATCGATTCAGGTAAAGATCATCAGGCGCGTTGTCGCAATTAGCGGGTGCGCATCGGTTGAAACGTTGACGTGTTCCACTGGTCGTATACGATTTCGCATATCTGTCCCGACTGTCCGTTTCCACGTGCACGTGGAATATACGTATTGGTAATCCACATATCTCTCCTCTCTCCCTAGGTTGTGATATGATGCGGTAATGGTTCAAAATCGTACTAAATTTCCGGCAGAAGCCCTTTGCGCTCCGACGTCAACTATATAATGATCAGGATCCCTCGGGCATTGGTATACGCGCGGCGGGCAATAATTCCGCATGGTGGAGATGGTCGCGTATTCGCCAATCGATTCTTCATCCATGTTACACGCGTCGATTATTCTGCGTTCGGTCACCGCTTGTCATTTGTGTTAGAACGCAAAGGATCATATAGTAGAATTTCGAGGTAACATGCACGTAGCTTACGTACACGTATAAATACTATCTATTACTGTTTGCAGTTGAAAACTGTTCCAACGGAACATGCGGTATTCTGGTTTCACCAAATTGTGCAGCAACTCAAAGCCGTACAGTGGACAAACAAAGGGAGAATAATAATATTTGACAAGCGCGACCGCGAAGGAGATGAACTCAAAAGCTTTTCATCACGGCGGCTCCGCATCGCAATGAAACAGAAATTCAAAACGAAAAAGAAGAAAGTCAACGGTAAAACTGCACCGGTCGAATCCACATGGTTTCCGAGAGTTTTAGAGCTGTGCGTCGAATGCAGGTGAATATATTTCTACGAAGTGCCCAAATTATCCGAGGATGATTGAAAACGTGAACGTTTCCTATTCCCCCGAGTCTTAATTGGGTCGAATACATATACCCGGTAGTGCGCACAGGGTCGGCGAAAGGGAAGACGCGCGCGAAAGCCGAGACGAACCCTGGGGATCATAAATACTACGGGACGCCATAACATAGCCCAGTTCTTGGGTTCGAGAGAAACCTCTAACGTCGTCGTCGCAGGAGACGACGAAATTGGCCAAATTAATCCTCCCACTCAATAGCAATCGTCACCTTCGTAACCCTCGGGATTTTTACCTCTCTTTCGCCCTCTAGCCACATCTTTCCGGTTCTTTTGTACCTCCTTCATATTTCACCTGCGATGTCATTTTCGTTCATATTTCGAGCGTTGCCGAAGAAGTAATATCATGCAAAAAAGAGTTCAACGAGCATACATTATAGGAATCAAAATTAAGAAACACCTGTTCCACGGACGTTTTATTAATTAATTTTTGTTTTCTTTTCATGCAACTAATTATATGCCACTGCTACCGGTCATCCGCTTCAACGAATCGCTATTCGTAATTCACCAATTTACAACCAACCCGCAGCCAATTATGTACGCGTACTAATGAAATTGTAAATTTTAGATTAATCGTTTATAAAAGTTATACCGCGGAAATAATAATTGGCAATATCCATTTGATAGAGTTTGGCAGTTATCGGTAAAATATGCAGTGGTGCAAACATCTAATTATACAAGTATGCTACAAATCGCATAAAGGTGTCAAGATTTTACTACCTCTGTTGGACGCTCGTCTTGAAAAATCACGTGATATTTATTCACCAAGTTGCGGAGTTATTTTGTGTCTAATTCTTCTCGTCTCGAATAACTCCGACCAACAGGAGCAGGACTCATATTGAGGTATGATACCTAATGCCCCATAATATAAATGAACTTTTTAAGTCGATTCATTGTTTAGCTTTTTAATTGTCCGAATAAATTCAGAATAAAATTAAAGTACACAAAACGCCATAATAACGATCGAATGAAAATCTATTCGAGCGAGTGCGGGGGGTAAAAAAAAAGGTTCAAGAGCTTTGTAAATCGCGGTATATACGTACTTTACATATTTTATATAGGTACCTCCCTGTATACCCCGTGAAAGTTCGACTTGTAGAAAGTTTCGAAGATCGTATATAGGTAAATCATACGATATAGCTATTGGATTAACGACTGTCTAGACCCTTAAACAGCTTTACAGTATATCGCGTAAGGGTTGTGATGTAGGCATAGATACAATGTAGTTATATGCAGAGTGAATATAGTTATAATGGTGCAATATCCGTGTATGTATCGCGCAAACTTAATTCTTATACGCGCGACTTGGTCATAGTCATACGTTTACATTATAAAAGGATTCCGGACTTCCCTGTGAAGTTGTGGGAAACTTTGGCCTTTTAAAGCGTCGCGAGTTGAACGGTTAATCAGCTCTATTCCTCATGTTACAATGATATATATCAGCACCACATACCTCATACTTGCGGCTACCGATAAAATATACCGAATCTTTTTTTTCTCGTTAAGAATTATGGCTCGACGTGCAGCGACTAGACCGAGTCGATAACTCTTCTCATATGTGCAATTGTGTTATATCAGTTCTTCCGACCCATAAGGGAAATGGAGAAAAATTATTCATCGTCATATTATTAGTAATAAGTGATGAAAAAAAAAAGATAATAAAATGTTTAAATGTGAATGTTGCAGAGCTTTACCGAAACCCGCGTTTGGAATTTGGTCGATGTCGATGCCTCACGGAGATGCAGGACGCACGTATGATTCATGATCCTCCGAATTGATTGGCTACGCACGCCGAGAGTTAACCTCGATTCGCGAATTACACCCAATAACACGTACATAATATAATACACGTGATCCGCTTTCGTGCGAAGAATTTGAACGCGTTTCTTTTTTTCCCTTCCAGTTTTAATTGAAAGCTTAATAAGTTAACGAGGTGATGGAATATTATGAGATTGAAAACAAATACAAATCCGTTAAAATATATCGTTATTGGGTACATTAAAGTTATCACACCTTCATCGACACGAATATCGACGAATATATTACGATTCTAGATTTTCTAAATTGACATAATTTTTAATTTATCATCCACAAGAAAAAGTTACTATCGTGCTCTGTACACTTGCGAAAATTAATGTACCACCCTTTATACGGATCGTCAAAGACGCTTGAAAAAAGAATTGAGGTAAAAGAAGGGAATTCGGTAACAAGTTTCCTTCGAAAAAAAAAAAAAAGAAAAAGAATGAAGTCGTTTACTTCAAAATTCGTCGCAAAAGTTGAAAAAAGAAAATAAGAATGCAGAAAAAAATAGTAACTCATTATTAACAAGAGAACGGAATACGGGTACCTTTTAAGAAAAAGGAATTCGGTCAAACTAAGAATCAAAAAAATTTAATTTTCTAGTAAATAAATGTACATAAATATAAACTGTTCACACGCGCGGTTGAGTTTTTCGCCATGCTTCCGAATTCAATTCCTTTGCGCGCTTCTCTTTTCCTTTTATCTCAATACGGTACCATTTATACATGGGTATATAAACGTATATATCTATACACAGTAGAACCAAGACTCAAGGGTCGCGTCTACGACCCAATCTTACGGACTTTTTCCCCTTGGTCCTTTAACTCAGCGCTCGGAATTGTGCCCAAAATGATCATATAGAAGGGGATTCGAGCCAACCGAAATTTCCTCTCATCAAACAAATTCAATATAGCTGGTAATGGAACTAAATGAAATTCTATAAGAAGAAACAAAGAAGAAAAAAAAAGATTAAAGGAAAATTCATAATTGAAACCTATTTTGACGAGCATACCAAATTTATGAGTATAGGTATATTACATATAGCATAGTTGAACGCTGCACGAGTTTCGCAGCCCTTTGTTATTTTCAATTTTGAGGCCATAAATCTAAATAGTTTTTTTTGCTATATTTTTACTTATTTTAAGCTCAGGAATCCGAAGCATGAGCTAACTAAATTGATCCATACTTACATCGAACTGATCGAGTTATCGCTATAATTTGTTGCATTGCATAGTTGTCGGATTCGTGTTTCAAATATCAAAATACTCACGCGAATACATACGAATTCTGCGAAAAAAGAAAGGTTGTTGATTTTTGGCCCAAAAATCGCAAAATTCATTCATTCATTTTTATTTTAACCCTCAATCGCAGAAAATGAATTTCGCACAGCATGAAATCTGTCATATTTTGTCGCACAACGCGCGACCGGCTCATCTGTCATTTGAGATTTTGTAACTTTTGGTTGATTTATTTTCTCAGCATTTTAAATTTGACATCTCATCAGTTAGTCAACATATACGAATAAAAAAAGCACGCAGCTCATTCATGCATACATCCCTGTCAGATGCACGTACAATTGAGCCAATCAGCAAACTAATAAAATAACACTCGGTGCGATATCTCGCTTTTCGAGTTTTTCTATCTCGCGCTTCGGGATTCGATTAAGCCGTCAACTTTTCAGGAAAGGATTATTCGCGATTAATCTACATGTACATTTCGTTCATTTTTTTTATTCTCCGCGCAAATATTCCAGGAACCAGGCAATATATTTCTTGAGTCCAATTTATCAGCATAATTATTTCCAGGATTCGTTCATAAACGATCAAGCCCCGCAGAGCTAGTCATGCGGTATAAACGTTTTAAGCGTTTGACCATTTCCAATCCGCGTAATGTTACCAGGAATAATCACATGAAATTGAAGCGATTGATTGTCAATCATGAATGATTGTAGCTAGTTAAAAATTCGTGATCCAATTGACGGTATAATTTGCGAAGAATCATGTTTCAATATAATCGATAAAATTGGCATCCGCGATTTATCGCTATAGGTATAGCAAGATCGCAAGATATGTCATATCTTATACCCTACAGGAGGAAGCGCGGCTTATATTATATAGGGTTGAATGAAACGGAGCCGGAATGGACAAGGGAGAACGAAACTGATTGCGAGAGACGGTAGAATAAAACATGCAAGCGAGCTGAGATCTGTTAGAGGAAGGCGACGACGAGACTGATTACGTTTTCTACTTTCATCTTCTTTCCCAGAGAATTTTCTTCCTTCGTTTTTCTGCTGTACTCTACTTCGCTCACTTTCTCTCTGCAGTTTGATCCGAGGTTTGATCCTGAGCTGCTCGACCGCGGCTCTCGCACGACATACATTATATCACGAGTATGTGTCGCGATGGAAAAAAAAAACAGAGTAAAGTCGAAGGAAAAAAAAATTTATCCTTCAGGGGATCAACAGTTCCAATTTCATCGGGAATACTATAAATGGGTTAGTTATCTATACGGTGATAAAAATTATTTTTTTTGCTCGTGAAAAAAATTCGAGACAAAATGTCTAAATTTCAGAGACTTTCCTAATTTGAACGGAATACGCGTTTTTTTTTTTTACAAAATTATGTCGAGCACTTTATCAAGTAAATAATTTCATCGGACTCAAGTCTCCCCTCATTTTCTGAAGAATCATGAAAACAGTCAACTTTATATTATGCAGGCTTTGAGTATCTCCGCGGTGATTTTCCTGGAATTTTTTTTTTCTACTTTTTTTTTCACTCCAACAACTCTCTTCCTTTTCCGCAGTTCCCGGAACCCTTTCTATATTATACTTGTACACCCGATATAATAGGTGTAAATATAAATGAAGGTGCGCATAAAAAAAGAAAGATTATTCTACGACGAATCTCGAGGTTTTTACCCTCCCTTGGTTATGTTTCTCTGCGGCTGAACATCCTCTTTCGGTAAACTGGATCCTGGCGACAGTTTCAACCTAAGGTATATTTCATGTATATTCTCCGCTTAACCAGGTTAGATACACGAAAACTCTGATAAATATATCTACCTACACAGCTGGATCATGTGCGGCCTACCCAATAAGAGACCGGCCCACGCCCGGGTCACGAAGGTAAGCGAAATCCTTTTCAGCCCTTTGCCCACTTAACGAGAGTAACGCGTCAACCTAAGAGACAATAGAGGAAAAGAAAGGCAAAAAATATATATATATCGAGGGAAAGGGGGGAAAAGAAAGCTTGTCAGCTAATTTCAAGAGGTCGGTCGATCTTCGACAGCCTATGTATAACGTTATCACGAGTATATAATGTTAAAAATTGATTCTAAAAATTTATTTGAAAAAAAAATTGAAAGAGAATCGGAGGTACCTAGCCGCGGGCTTTTTCAGAGCAAAAAGGTCAGAGTGTCTATGGGCACAATTTAGTTGATTCGAATTCTATTTTTTTCATTTTAACAATTTTTGAGCAGTATAGGTGTAGTTATCCTTGGATATTTAATGTACTTGGCGAATATTTTTGTACCGAAGGTGCTTTTTGGAGGTCTACACGTATACCTTATATACTGCATCGCAAGGATGACTGGGAAGTTATCCCTTTTGTTTCTTAGACCCTGAAAAATCCTCTCGGGTCGGTGGTGACGATGTTTAAAGGGCTATATTCGCGAATAAGAATGCAAGAGGGTCGAACTGAATTACCTAATGGAGTTGAAGACTCCTAGAGTACGTATATAAATTCCTACCAGGGTCCGATTCACGCGCCACAGAATTCCAATTCATTTTTATCCCTCTCCGCAAAACCTCAATCTTATCTTTCATAAAAATAAACAAATTATTTTACACTATCTCGATGTACTATTTTTATACGCGTACAAATTTTACGCAAGTTAGATATGTTTATATTAGCATCGCCAAATTTTCATTTTCATATTTGTATACACTGCATAAATCTTGTCCTCTTTCATAATTTTTGTTACATCATATTATTCTTTTTAAAAACATAACATGTTTCCCGTATCATAATTTTCCATGTGCCTGCGCACACGTTATACCTCAACCTACCTATACGTGCACACGTCGCGTCGTACTTACAATTAGCCTTGAGTGACAGAAATTGAGATTTTCACCCCACGCACGAAGCGAGTGGTCTCCCATACCTATACCTATGCGGGTATATCCATCGCACCGTGCACAAGAGGATTCACATGACACGTACTGTGCTATACCCAGAGATATTTAAGGACTTTTCAATTGCAATTTCCCCCCCTCCGAATCGAAAAAATAAAAAAACTGAATGAAGAACACAGTTGAAATAAATCTAAAAATATAGCACAATACAAGTATGTATTATATAACTGGCAAAATTTATCCAAACGAATTTTTCTATACCTACAAGACGGTAGGTCCTTGAGTCCGTTTGGATCAAACATCATGGTATTATCGGGAGTCGAAAAAAAGAGTACGAAAAACTTTTCTCTTCTTGCCAATAATTTCCTGCTCATAACTTTTAGAATGTTTGAATAGCATTCCAAGATCGCGGGTGCTACCTGCGGATCGCAGATACATTTTTTCAGTTTCCTTTTCCTTTTTTTTTGTTTGATATGTGTGAGTACATATATAACGCTGTCGGACAACGCGGACTATAAATTATTATTGCTATATATAGAGATTTTTTGTCTACGGTATTTCTATTCCTCCATCGTTTTTTTCCGGGAGAAATGGGCGTATCTAAAGCTGAGAAATACCGGCGGCCGGCCCAGGTCACATGTTTCTTTGAACCCCTGCTCCGTGACCTCTTCGACCTCCACGGACCCCTGAAGGCTGATTTATTCGCTCTGTGCCTCACAAAACGCGTATGCAGCCCCCACAGTATTGCGTATATATACCTACACCATACCACTAATCGTCAACCCCCCATTTCGACCCCTGACGACGGGGATAAATTCATCCCTTTCCATACCAGGATCAATTATTCTACTTAATTATTTTCTTTGTCGATTTCAGTTTTGCTACGAGTCCATCTACCGATTTTTGAAGCTTCGATTCGAATCGGATCCCACAATATATTATGGTACGTTGAGTGAAAAAAAGAAGTGAAGAAAAAATCTGTAATTTAGTAACACGAGCTTACAAATTACCGAAAGAAATTCACCCTATAATTCTCCTACCTACAACCCCACGTCCTCATATATTTTTTAGCATCACTTGTATGGCCTGCGACCGTCATGACGTCGGTGCGACAGCAGGGTGCTGATAGTATTGAATTACTGTATGTGGACAAACAGTGTTGCCATTAGAATTTCTAGGGTGTCCCGTAAGTCACAAATCCCTTGGGGACGTCGACGACCCTTTTGCACCCCTAAACTAGACCAACGAATATTCCCGGAGGAATAACAGCCACATACCTTTCGTTTCTTGTTTGAGAGAAATTCTACCTGTCATGTATTATGTACTGTACGGGAATAGAATGATTAATACCTAATCAGGGATTTTGTTCTCGAGATAAAAAGAGAGAACTTTGTACGTTTAAAAGCGAATAAAACTGATCATAAAAAGGCAAAAGTAAGTCAGTAAGGAAGGAAGGAAGGAAGGGAGGTAAACTGATCAAGGAAAGAAAAGAGAAAAGATAATATATCTGGTTCCTCGATGCTGCTAGTGGCGGATACACGTTTCTACTGGCCATCTTTAATTAAGGGTCGGTGGTTTTTGCTGGCAAAGCGTTAAATAAAGACCAATTTGTTCTCAACGGCTGAACCTCGGCTGTGAGATAATCTTTTTAAATACTACGACTTAGCGCACTGCTAGAGTTTCCAGCTACACGGAAAGCAACCGTCTCTCCGTCTCTTTTTTGCTTTCTCTTTCTCGTTCTCTTACCTCGTTCTTCTCTTCTCTTTCTTTCGCTACTACCCCTTTTGAGACGGCAAATACTGCCCCCACATCTCTGCAGCATCGGGCCACGCCGCGCAGCCTCGAAAGACGGATCAGAAGACTCGACTCAAGCGGGTGTGCCAAACAGAGGCTTCCATCTAAGGTAGACGCATAAACCCAAATAATATAACCTGCAAATTGAAATCGTCAAAGTGTTCCACGAATATTCGCTGATGTCCTTTTCATCCTGATCTATATAGAACGTGAAATCCACCCGCCCACCGACTAATTATCCATCAGGGCGAGTATAATTGTGAAACCAAGATCAACATTTTCGTGGTTAGATTTTTAATATGATTATTATTTTCCCATCATTTTCAAGCAGCGACAGTGTACGCGGAATAAAGACTGCGCTTGCGAATATAAGAAGCGTTTTCACGAGCGTCAGAAACTGCGGCGGAACAAAGCTTCTCCAGGGAGGATAATATAATAGAATGAAAGAAAAGGGGTGAAGAAGAGCGACTGTAAAGCGTGACGCTACCGATGAGATCAGGGATTAAAATCGTCACTATATACTACGTTCGTTTTGCATCGCAGTCACGTTCACGGGTTCAATGATCCCGCGTGATCGCGAACACCCCCTTCGCGCCGCCCTCACACCTCCGCAGGTGCTCAGCTGCTGCTGTTCTCGGTATGAGGTATACATATAGGTACGACAGAAGCGCTAAAGATAAAAGGGCAGGTAACTGGATAAAAAAAAGAAAGAGGATGAAAAAAAAATTTGTCATTCTTCTCACCAGATGTGTACATATATATTTTACTTTTTTGTCTCGGAAACAAAATGCAAGAGCAGTTCGCTTTTCAACAAAAATTGTTCGATTACAGTATAGCTTTACGCGTGTATGAGTGCAGTTTGGATTTTTAATGGTGTTTGATGAAGCGCAGAAAAAATCGATTCGAAGACATTTGGACGTCCTTTAGAAGTATAATGCATTAATGCATTTGAGAGAAAATTTTTGAATGAAAATCCGTCAAGATCAAGGTTACGACAAAAGTCGATCATTCGGTAGACAGCTGAGTGCGCCGGAGGTTATTTGGGAAGTTTGGTGGTCCAAATGACCTCTGAATATAAAGTCCTCATAGGCGTATAGAATCTGGTATCATATGGATATGAAAACTTGGACTTGTTGAAAGTCCTCCGGAAGCGAGATACATGTATACATATACCTAATCGTTCTCTCTGGTACAGCATAAAAGGTAGTATTGGTAGCATCAGAAGTCGTGCTTACTCGACGATCTACGTTGCTAAGGGTCACATTGTACGGGGTTATAACACGCGGGTTGAATAGCGGCGATGAAGGGGAGGAAAGGCAAGGAGAATCGAGTCCCATTTCCGTTGCGGACAAGCGGAACACAAAGCAGGAAGTAGCCCTGGTTCCATGTAACGTCCAAGACGAACAGATACTATCTTTTTACGAGCAGGTCGCAGGCGTTATCAGAGTTGGTCCACGTTACGCGGGGAAGGAATGATCAGCGACCTAGCGGTGTGCTTTGCTTTCCTCGGGGATTACGAACGAGCATCTTTTGTACCGGCCCACGTACCACCAGCGAGACAACGACGACCGGTCCAACAGTTTCTGCGAAAATCTTAGTCACGTAGTTTACACGATGCCACCAACGCCTTTTGGATACCTACCTCAACTTGCGTTCGCATTTTTTTTCATCCAACTCTTGACAGGAAAATGCACCGTGACGAGTAAAACGTGTTTGTCCTAGACGAGAAAGGATGTGAGTTATTTTTTTTTTGTCCAAGTCATCCGTGTTATTTCCGAAAGAAAAGTTATTCAAACGAAATTCTGGTCCTCCGTCATGCGGTATGCGACGATTATGTGCTTTTTGTTCCGATTCATTTCGCGTCTCCTGAAAAGTTAGACGTACGTCTTTGGATATGCGGTGGTCGTTAGGAGAGCCGGAATCGCATTTGGAAATAGATCTCGAAGAAAGTGAGTGAGAGACGGTGAGCCGATAGGAATGATGAGTACGATGAGTATGCAGAGAGATCTATCCGAACTGTATAACACACCATGTAACTCCGAAACTCAAGGTACGAGGAGCTTCTTCCGATCCCTTTGCATTTCAAATCCAAGGCGTCGTCCTCCCATCTTCCATTGGCCCACTTTTCAATTCCCATTGAGTCAAGTCAGCTTCGTAGTAGCGCATTCTCTCCTTTTATTCTACTCGACTAAAGATATATAACGCCGCAGCAGCCAAGAACCAACGCCAACAAACCCAGAGTTGGAGCTGAAGCTGAAGATATCAACGAAACAGATTAATCTCCGATTGTATCCGTTATCTATACGGAGTGATCACTCTTCAAAGACTATCGCCGAGTGGAGGAAGCGCAGCTGAATATTCAGAGGCATTCGAAGCCATTTCCATATACAATACAAGCTGACTCCGTCATTTTATTCATCGAAACGAAGTAGTGCTGCACTATATTCTAACGAATACGCGGGGCACCTATGGAATAAGTTGTGGTATGTTTTGTATACAAATTAAAAGAAGCTGCTGAAATAATAGCCAGATGATTGCAGCGACCGAGCTGTGGGGCGTTGGCGGCAGTCCCCGTGCCTGTTTCCGCGATAAGCGCTTGACCAAGGTGCCCCGAAAGCTTCGGTCTCCGGGTAGTCGAGACCCTAGGGGTGCAGCCTGGAAGGTAATACTGTCGTGGGTAATCGTGGGTGACCGTAGATAACTCCGTGGGAGGAGAAGAACCCTCAGGATAACGGTTGTAGCTGCTTGGCGCGGGTCAAAGCGATAGAAGCTAGCTATATAAGGGGATGGCAGGATGAGGGAGAGAGACAAAGAGGGAAACTATAGTCGAGTTTGTCCAGAAAACGCGGGTGTAGATAATAAGATTACGCGTAGATATATAACCGGTGGCGTGTCGTACGTGCGGCAACAGAAGTATATAGAACTACCGACACTATACGTAGCTTCACGATGTTTAGTTTGAAGAAAGGACTCTGCAGAGAATGTCTATAAAGGGTCTCGAGGGTATAAAAACGGGACAAGCGACTTCATTCTTTACGGTGTAAGAAAGAAACGACATCTAGAGCAAGAAAAATGAGTGGGGTAGGGTACATTTGTGAATTTGGTTTAGCTGAAAAACAGAATGACGGGAACCACTCTTTCGACCTGCCGTTATCAAGGTCCTATCCCGCAAGACTGAAAATTTTGCAAAACTGCTCGTCCGTAGGTCGTATCCCAGGAAATTGATACCGATCTGATAAATTGACTTTACAACACAAGTCCAAATTTAGAGTACCGTACAACTTTCATGTTTTATCAGTCTCACCCTTACATGGCAGCATCCCTGCACATTTCTTGTGGGTCATGACTGTCCGGTTTTCGACAGCCCCAAATGAAAGTTGTCATTTTTATACGATAGAGAATATTTTTCCTTGCGAAATGAATACTGCTCGACTTTTATTTTTCCGCCTCACAGTGGTGCACTGTCGTTTTATTATATCGTTATACCTTCATCATCGTCATCTCATTATTATCATATACCAACAGAGCTCTTCTATGGGATATGAATTACGATGAGATCGAGATAGCTGCAATAAAGAATAGGAGTGCCAGAGCAAAGAACAAAGGAGAAAAATAAAAGTGTCACAGCTGCACGTTGTAGCCGGACTTAATTAAAAGATAAACTCTCCATATCAATTAAATACCACTACCGTAGCTCTAAATCTTAATTTCGCCCGCACGTCAGCAGCATGCTAGCGGATGTATACGTATAACTACATTGGATGAAATGTGTCAGTCGTATCACCTACACTGAAAACTTTCATTAATTAGATCCGTTGCGCGGATATGGAAAACGTGCGTGAACTGAAGCCTCGTTGGAAATACTCCACTGGAGCACAATCAAGCGTGCGAAATATTCTGCGATATAATGACGCGTACATTCGCCCGTATACCAATGAGGACATTCTCGCGCCGTATAATTTATGCAAATTCAATGGCGCTGTTAAATCATCGCCGTGAAATCACATACAAAACCGCAAGACCACAATATAGCGGCAACTTCTCAATCGTACTCATTTCGTAAATTGTACATTTTATATACATTATAGAAGGTGATGATGGCGCTATGTAAATTACACTCGATACGCCGTTGATCCTGTCCGCTGCATAGATGCGTATAATTAGGTAATTGGTACAGATTTATAAATAGGTATTGCGATCCAAAAGCCGCAGGCACGTGTAAGCCTCTTGTAAAAAGTGATTAAAAATATATTAATACAACATCGATTAACTCGCAGATGTAGGTCATCGTACTTTGACAATCAAAGAAGAACTACTTGTATACGAGACGTGCGAACTACCGACGGTGAATTATAAAGTTATCTTCAGATCGTACAGCCAAGGCATCAGGTTCCGCTATACGATGCACCTGCATTTAAGTTCGTAGACGTATGTAAGTATGCAAACGGCGAGACGCAGTTAAGTGCAGTGTGTATAATATGCAATTATATTATAGTGTTTATGCGACATCGTAAGCGATCAACGACTACGATACAGTAAACCATTGCATCGAGTTGAAGTTCCGCAGAAGTTAAATATTAAAATACGTCCCGCATATCACGCTCCGGCAACTATAATGAAATAATATTTTTATTGCACCGTTATATTCGAAGATCAGGTATTATAATAGTTTACACCGTATACGCGTGCAGTATAGTGGGGTGACAAATCGTTTGACACACGTACGATGCGTGTTCGTATAGGTGCATGTATATAAATCACATAAATGTTATACATCTATACTCTCGCGATACGCGCAAAACGTCGCCGGCGTTTTACCGCCTGATAAAATTATTCATTATGAAATCATCGCGTCCTTTTCACTTTCCGTCAGACACTTCGTTTATCAGGACGGTAATGAAATTAGGAGGCGCAATCATCGCGTGATTGATTGCAGTCCTGCAGCGGAAAGCGGAGAGACGAGAAAAAAAAGAGAGAAGATGATGCGTATAATCCCTATATCGAGGAAGTTAGTTCAATTTACCTGTATCTACGGTAATAAATATGTATACTCACATATATAGATATTCAATAATTAGTAATAATATATATTCCAGATGAATATGTATCGGTCGTATACGTACTGTAAATACCCTTATTATAGGAAAGCTCAGTTGCACCTGATGCGAATATATAACCTATATATATTATGCGTGGCAATTCTCCAAATATCGATCAACGGACGATGAACCTTCTGCGCGTTCTATAACAAAATCCCATGCATGATATTTCCAACTATTCACTGGAGCTGTCTGCCTACGTGTAATACACGCGTATATTAGCGTAATAATTGTTGCTGCTTTCCCTGCAAGTAATTAGATATTAATATGTTACATATTATATATTCGGACCGAATTGGTCCTAATTGTTTTCAGCCATGGATACTGTAGCTGAAATTAAATAGAGTCCGTAGAATTCAGAGCGTGAACCACAGTTGAAATATGCATTATTTTTTGAAATTCAATTTTCGGTTAATCTGCGATACTCCGCGGTGCCTGCAAGCGTGCTATCGGCGACTTATTTTGTATGGGAATTCAAAACGCTTTCGTTTCTCCTCATATATATAAATATAGAAATTAATCTGCGTGTTGCGGAATCTCGTTTCTGATTAAATAAGGCGCGGTATATACGTCTGACATTTATTAATAACAGACTGCAATTTCGGACCGCGTATACGCACTTCCGGTCTACATATTACACGTAACGATGTAATCGAGGAAAGAAAGAAAAATAAAATTAATGTTAATATTCACGGCGCGTTGAGACGAAAATATCGAGTTAAAATTGTTGTGACGGTTTCCTTTATATCAAAGAATAAATACGTACAGCACGGAGAGGAAGAAAAATTAATTTGGATAAATTACCTGTGCAGCGAGGATATATATAATTTCATTTGAGCGTCGAGTCGTAACAGCAGCGTTGTGCTAATCAAGGCTTAATTGCTCCTCCATCAACCGATACATCAAATTAGCTGAGTACTCATAGTGCTGAGAAAAATTCAAGAAATCGGCGCAAAAAATGACTACGAAATACGGGCGAGGTGATGAGATGGTTAATTTTTTCTTCGGTGGGATTCGAAAGTGAATTGTGGGACGACAAGTAGCGCTGACTCGGAAGCGGTTCGAACCCTTCGCTAGAACAAGGTCGCGGCGGTCCACGCGACGCGGAGACGCCCGACCACGTGGAACGATAAAAAGGGTTCGAAGCCCCCGAGGGGTCTCCTTTATCTGCACCCCTCGAGATAAAAAAATACAAATACCTATAGGTGGTATCGCGTTTATAAAGAAGAAGCCACCCGATGCTCGAACTAGAAAAAGAGAAGGAATTGAATAGGATTTTCAGAGAAATTTTAACAACGCCAAAAAGCGCCGCGCACTCGTCGTCTGCACCTACGACTGACGTCTTAGGGTGAATGGCTATGCATTAACCATTTTCATGTTGAGATGCGGAATCTCACAAAAAACTTACAACGTGCGGCGAATAAGTTTCACATAGTTATTTGTTTTATTAACATCTCCGAGAGAGGTATGAAACGATGTTTCGTGACCGACGTTAACGACTACCTGCAGCGTCCCAGCTGAAGGTGTCCGGCGTCGATCTTTACTCTATTCGTTGTCATTTATCGTAATTTCATAATTTTTTGCACGTGCATCTCCACACGAAGGAAGAATGATTTACGCGTTACGACGATCTTTGAAATAATTAATGTAGCTTTAAACTTCACCTCGGATACTTGACCTAGCGAACCGCAACGCGGTTGTTCGACGGAGGCGTCTCACCACATGACTCACGGGTAGACTGCACATACGTACGGATCAGTAGAATCTCTTTAAACATTCCATTAGTCGGAATTCCGCGTCGATTATTCGAAACGAACAACTTTTCAAATCACGCGTGTAACAAAAAAAATACTATAAAAGAAACTTGAATCGGACATCGGGGAGAGAGATGAAAACGACGTACGAAAACGAAGAGCGGAATATATTTCTATTGTTTTTCGCTATACCCCAGCTTTTCTTCACTTCACAGGGAAACACAGCACGCGATATTCCGTCCACGTACGTTTCGAGAGAGCGTCGACGTAATAAAAACGTGGTGATTATCGTTGTGAGTAAGGGTATTAAAAAGTTTTCACCCTGCTTTTTGCCGTTCATAGTAAATAGAAGCCGAGAATAAGAGCCATGTGCGATTTTGACATCTCTGACTTTTGACACGCTGTCATCGTCGTGGCTTTTGTCAGATTTAAAAAATAGAAGGATGAAATTCCTCGTTATGGATCCTGTTCTTCGACCCCTCCGATCATGTTCGTCACATACTCTCATTCCATCGTAGAAAAAAATGGAAAAGTAAATGGTGAGGGTAAACAAAACTCGGACAGCGGGACGAGAGTTAGCGCTGACAATGAGTGCCGCCCTTCCCTCTTTTACTACCCGAGTAAATGGGCGTGTAGGTATAGATGTACGCATACATCCTATACACGTAGTTGTGACCACGTGGGGGTCCTTAGCGTGAGTTGTGCGTTTAGTTACAAGATATTAGAACCCGATGAAACGGAAAATCTGTCAAGAAAATGACAATCCGGATGCGGTGAACATTCCAGGAGGAAAATACGGTCGGAATTACCAAGGATTGGAATCTACAACGGGATGAGTGAAGTGCAAGGTGTGGAGTAGAAGAAAAAAAACCACTGCCATTCATACGAATCGACTGACCTTTGAATCTTTGGTGGTGTGATAGTAGTAAACAAAGACGGACATCCAGGCGCATGACAGGAGAAGCACTATTTTCACATTACGCCTCATGTCTCCGGCGTGAATTTGCTCCTTGGCAGTCAGTTTAATAAAAACGTATATAAATAGAGGAATAAACACAGAAAAATGGGAAGGAAAAAGGAAGCTTGGTGCACTGTGACGGCGGGTGAAATCGCGAAGCCGATCGTCAGGGGGTTGTTTTGTCACCGCACCACCCTCGGGGTTCGTTTGTATCGAATTTTCGAACCCTCGGATAGTTGGACGCGTAATATTCTTCGATTACGACACTGAATATTACCGAAATTCATTCACGTCAAAATGAAGAACCGATACATCCGTGCAACGCTGTCGAAGCCGTGCGCCCGCCCCTGTCAAAAGCTGAAGCCATACTGAAGTCCGTGAACCCAACTACCAGTGGCCACGGCGTCCCGACGCCCGATACACACCTACCCACTTCTCGGTTGGTCCTCCTCACCTCGCCGCTCGCGTTCGTTCGCTCGCTTGCCACAACTTGGTACGGAAATTCAACGCCAGGAGGCGAGAGGTCTCGACATGACCCACGGCGCCGGCGTCGGCGTCGCGACGCGAGAGATAACACGAACAACGTGCTATCTGTGGTGCCAGTGGTGATGCTTCTACTTTTATTCTTCCTCTTTCCCTATTCCTCTTTCTCTTCTTCTTTCTCTTCTTTTTCGTTCAGCGTTCGCTGCAGATGCTGATACCGAAGCTATCCTGTGCGGTGAATGTGAAAGGGCGCGAGATTTTCGGCGTCGCGACGCGCAAGGTCATCGATTGGATTCTCTCGCTCCCCAGAGCCTCTCCTCCATTCCGCCCTGGACGCCGTTCAGGCTGGCGAAGGCGCGACGACGTTTCCGACTAATAAACCAAACGCGAGACTAGGCGTAAGCTTAGGTATATTTCGTTGTATCAAATCTACCAAGAGTATACGAGGTACCGTATACTTGCCGAGAAATTAGAATCATTTTTTCAGAGACACCAAGAATTCGAAATTCAAATCGACATTTTTCTAACAATATTCTCATCAATCGCCGACGTCGCACGAGGTCGTATACATGCGAACTTTGGCAAAGAGAACAGAAAATTTATTCGTTCGCAATCAAGTGCAGGGTCTCGATCCAATAATACGAGAGCACTGCGCGGATCGCGGAATAATCAAGTGAAAGTATACAGGTAAGTAATTCAAGTCCTTCGATACATCAATAAATATGTAAAACGGTTGTACGGTGGATCGCGGAATCCGCATTGAAGGTAGGTACTCATCACTATGATACGATACTCCTGTGTATTTCAATGAAATTTCATTCTTCCCTGACTTTTTTCTTCCTTTTTCGTTATGCTCCCGTTAACAGAGTTATAAATATTTATTTTCATATTTTTAGCTGCCACTCGTACCATTCGTATTAATTTACGTTATAATTTCCTTATCGAATTTCGTATCCCGCATATTGCGATGCATAGAAGTTTTATACAGGTATACAGGTATATAGGTATTATAGGTGTATGTTAATTCTGCAGGAATATAAACGATCCGTACGTACAATAAATTTCACACGATGAATTCTTAAAACCGGAACACTTGCGGTGAGTGCAATCTCATCAACGAACCACGTATAATAAGGTATTAGTGGAACTTGTGGAGTTGGAGGTTTGAGCAAATATAATAAGCCCTCGAGTTATATTTATAGTATCGATAAGACGAAGGCATTCGTAGTAATCGCCAACTTGATTATTTCTTACTTTTTTTTGTACCTTAAAAATCGCAAGAGAAAACAAGGCGGTTATATGTGAACAAGATCATAATGAGCGTGTTCGCTGTATCCGAATCCTCCTAAAATCTTCACATATTGCGGCACGATATGCTGTTGTTTCCGAACGCGCGCCGAAATGGACTAACAATAAGATGGGAAGAAAAAGTAGCGAGAAAAGTAGGGGAGAGGGCGGAATAGAAAAATGCCAGAAAATGGAAGAGCGGAAAAAATACCGCGCGTTCGTAAAAAATATAGTATATAGGTGAGCACGGGGTGTAAAAGTGTGAGGTAATATAGGTATAGCTAGACAACCTATCACCGTATATAATATATCTACATACTCGCTCGCACACTCTATTCGTCCGACAGTCTTGTTATGAGAATACTAGCTCCGAGAGCCGGTCCCCGTGCATTATATACATTCTGCAAAGAACGAACGAATGGCTTATTTATGCGATCCTGGAAGTAAGTAACCTCACGTCTTCGGAACATCCGACAGACTCTTGGGAATTTTCATACGCGTATGTATTATATACATACATATTCTGCACCTGTGTGTAAACATAAATCAACATCCGAGGTAAAGGATAATTGAGAAAGTAGTTTAATTCTCTTTCATATTTGCAGTAAAGAAATTTCCTTTTTCCTTCCTTCTTACTCGCCTCAATTCAACGATTAGAGTAAATAAATCATACATATATAATAGGTAAAGAGCGACAATATTCTCGAGGTTCTCTGCATTTACTCTTGAAACTCCTTCATTTCTTTCCTTCCTCTTTATTTAACTTCGAGCTGCGCAATAAAGGATTCAAAAACCGGATTCGTTCGTTGCTTAAATTCTTTCTTTCGTACTTGACTCTATACCGATACGTTGCATGAATCGTAATGCCCATGGGCCTGTACAGGTTTTATTCCTGCCGCAAATACCTAATCGTGGGTCGGATGGAATTTGGAAATAATATTTTAATATGAAAGGGTTGTTGATTGAACGTGAAAGTTTATTACGGTAAATTTCAAAGTATGATGGAGATATACTCTATTCGCTGATTTGTATAGTAACCGGTCCAGGACATTTATAGGGGAGGCTAGCCGAAGATGTCTGTTTCATCAATTTTGAGATCCTGGATCGGTCCTTTGATCCCTGTACAGCAAGATCAAAGTCCTTCGCCCTTGGCAGTAAAAATTGAAATTATAGTCCACCAGAATGTGAATAGACTCGAATTCCCAAGGACGTTTTCCTTCCGTGCTTTTTCCTCGGTCGGATATCCGCCGCAGGAGAAATTAATTATTATTGAGTCATCGGATCTGCCGCTTGAAAAAACCGTTCTCTCGTTCTCATCTTCTTTTTTTGTTCCCTTGTTTCAAGAGTTTATCTCTCGTGACCCGTGGTCCTTATACGGAAGCAACGGTGCAGCGGCATCGCTAAATAGAAAAAGATCGACACTTGGTTTGTCTCATCGCCGATACCAAACCTCGTTAAGCTCGCGACTTAATTTGTTGACTGTGTTACGCGCCGATTCCCACCACTACACATTCTGATTGGATCTTTCTTCCGTATACCCTTTGGCCAGTCGACCATAAAAACGTTTAAGTTGTCACCGTGCACCATCCCTGGTGCTGCTATCCTCATGGTGGCGCCCGTATAAAACTCATCATTCGACACTTCTCCCCCCCCCCCCCCCCCCAGCTGGTAGCTCAACATAACTAGAAGTACAACTGATTTTATTTTCGAAACTGAAAAAATATAAGAATAAAACAATTTGGAAATCTTTGATAAAGAACAAAAATTATAGTCAAGAAACTCTACTCATTTGAGATAGAGGATGGAAACGTGGGCTCTGAAGTTGTCAAGTTATACCTATACGTAATATTTAATATACCAATATAAGTTACGATAATTATTTCAGACCTTGAAATCCGAGGAGAAATGTTTAGCGGGTAGAGGACTCACTTTTGTGTGTAGTGAATTGAAACGGGAGCAACGAACGAGTATAGACAGAGTTTCTTACATACATTTTATTATGCAGCACGTAGATCCGTCCAGCGGAACAGAATGAATGAAAAAATGAATCCGCTTCGTGAAGCGGATCTCTGAAGATTGGCTTCATGAAATCATTACAACATGTTTAATTGGTTTTTCCCCATAAAACCAACGACTTTTTTTCGCCACATGATTATTAACAGATTTGTTACTTTATTAAAAACAAAATTGCACCCATCAAAAAACGTGCGACTCTTTAATGGCGTGATTAAAAAAAATTACGCTTCACTTTCTACATATATTAGAATTTTGTTCCGTTCAATATACGGATAATGTTACATATATCTCTATAGGAATGGGGATTGTAAAGATAGTCTTGCTCTACTATAGGAACTTCAGATCTTTTTGTATGGTGTATAATCTTGGTGAAATGATTAGCGGCTTTCATCGCACGCTTTCGTTTCGACTATTATTACACATCCCGAGCAACAATCACAACGGTACAATGCGTCCATGTACACTTGGCGTGATCATAACTGAAGTAGTTAGACACTACGCGATGAGCTGTAGGTTGGCGTAAAATATCCCTAGTCTAGGCAGCAAACGGGGGTTTGACTTTTCGCAAATATCTCGAGAACTGATTGAGATTTTCGAAATTTTAAAAAAGATTCGAAAAGAGGAGGAAATTTCCTCTACAAAGTCTCGACTCCCGGAACTTTAGGACCATTATTTATAATTTTCCTAGAGGCGTGAAAATACGGCCGAAAACGACTAGTCTGGCTTGCGCGCGTCACGCAATGAAACGGCTCACGAGCCAGACTATAAGCTGTTTTCGGCCGTATTTTCACGCCTATAGGAAAATTATAAATAATGGTCCTAAAGTTCCGGGAGTCGAGACTTTGTAGAGGAAATTTCCTCCTCTTTTCGAATCTTTTTTAAAATTTCGAAAATCTCAATCAGTCCTCGAGATATTTGCGAAAAATCAAACCCCCGTTTGCTGCCTAGACTAGGGATATTTTACGCCAACCTACAGCTCATCGCGTAGTGTCTAACTACGCCACTTATGATCACGCCAAGTGTACATTACACCCATGCACGGTGAATATTTTGTTTCTCAAGTTTGTCACTTTAGAATCTTTGCGACTTCCGTAGGTCAAGGTCCTCATTTTCCTTTTCACCGCAACACTTCAATCTCTTCGCACTTCCTCCATGCAGGATTTTAATTTTGCATTCGTATATATGCAGGTGATAAAAATATACAGAATCGAGTTTTAGTTCAGGTATCCTCAAAGCGAATTACGTACTATACGTTAATAGAAGTTTTCCGAACTCTTGAACAAAATTCTGGATTGCACATTACGCAATACGATTATATGGATTTGACTACATTATACTGATTCCTCCCAATAGCCTGAACAAATTCCTGAGAATAGCCAGATCACAATACATTATATGTATGTGGGATCCAGAAATTACGAGGCTGACGAATCAGTCTCGGGCGACTCCGTCTAATGATGCGGGGATTGAAGGGGGGTAATTTCGGAATGAATAGTCAGTATCACCTGAGACGGCACCCAGCCTATATATAATATATACCGATTGTACCAATAAAATACAGCATAGCATATTGCATATTATACCAATGTTTCACCCCTGCGCAGTTCATTATTACCACAAAATTGGGGGCTCAACCGGGATATGCAGTGACTCGCGAGGTGAAAAGCCGGGTTGGTAAAATCGGAATAAGACGTGAGGTGAAGCGGTGGGTGCGATCAAGACGGGAATGAGGTGAAAAGATTGTTTTTTGAAAAGACAGTCAGACGGTTAGACTATTCGAATATTAGACGATGAGATGTGCAATTAGACGATGAGACGAACAAGTGATTGAAGGTGAATGAAAAACACCGGAAATTTGTGAACGAAAGACGTGAGTGAGACGATAAAATTTGTTACGGTGAGCCGACGGGCAAGCAGCCATCATAATCCGCAGTGTTGATAGAGAACGGAAACAATACAGCGAGTGAGGCAGTGTTCAAAACAACAAGGACAATTGGTATACAAACAAGGCGAACCGAAGTGTATCTACCTGTCAAGAAATGCTGCTGCCGCGATCAGAAGATGAGACGGAGCGGGATAGGCGCGCGAATCAAAGAGCGGTGGAACAGCTCAGCCGTGACCTGGAAGCTGCACATGTAGAAATTAAAACCTTACGACAACTGCAGCAGCGTTCTTCCCCAAACAGGCTAACCGAGACTTTGAGGGCAGAGCTGGAGGAAGCACGGGCGGAAATAGCCGAGCTGAGACGTCAGCGAGACATTACCTGTGAACCCGCACCAGATGAACAGCTGACACGTGAGGTTGAGGAGGTCCGAAGCCAATTGTCAACACTTGGAGTCGGGCGAGCTACCGCCGCGGACGGCATGGTCAGCGAGGGGCCAGAAAGCCGCGGAACGGGACGACGAGAACCGGGAGCGATACAATTCAGAGACGTGGAAGGAACGATTTCTAAGTTCTCCGGAGATGAAAGAGCGTTTCCAGTGGAGAAGTGGATAGGGTTGCTGGAAGAGAACAGTCGTTTATTCAATTGGACGCCACTGAAGAGGAACTGACTGCCGCAAGTGGAGGAAAAATCCACACGAAAGGACGATTGAAAGTGATGACGGTAATTGACGAGGTATGCTACCCGTTGACTTACAGGGTAGTATCAGGAGACACTATTCCCACAAAAGTGCTACTAGGCGCAGACTTGTTGAACCACGCCGTGGTCCAGCTGAGCAAGCACGACACAAAAGTCTGGCCAGGTGAGGACTACTTGTTATTAATATCAATCACTGATGAAATGTTTTCACATATCAGCGCTGATCGGCGGGATAAGGTCGAAAGACTCGTCGACGAATACCAACCGACCGGAGAAGAAGAGGTACCGGTACAGGTATCAATTGTACTGAAGGACGAGACGCCAATAGCGTGCCGACCAAGACGCTTGGCACCAAGGGAGAAGAAAGAAGTCGACACCCAAATAGATGAGTGGTTGAGAGAAGGAATCATACGCCACAGCATCTCCGAATTTGCTAGCGCTGTGGTTGTGGTCCGCAAGAAGGGTGGGACACCACGAATTTGCATTGATTACCGTCCATTGGACAAAGTAGTGGTGAGAGAACATTTTCCATTACCATTAATCGAAGATATGTTGGACAGGTTGGCCGGAGCTGCAGTCTTCACTACCCTGGACTTGAGAAATGGCTTCTTCCATGTCAAGGTCGCGGAAGAGAGCCAGAAGTATACCGCTTTTGTCACACCAATCGGACAATACGAGTTTCGAAGAATGCCGTTCGGATTCTGTAACTCCCCCGCCGTGTTCCAGCGCTACATCATGTACGTATTTAGGGGGCTAATTCGAACTGGTATTTTACTGGTATACTTAGATGACGCGATTATCCTGGCAAAAAATTAGAACGAGGGGATCCTAAGACTTGAGCAGACGCTAGAAACGGCAGGCAAGCATGGCCTGGATATCAACTGGAAAAAATGTCAGCTGCTGAATCGCCGCATAGAATTTCTGGGATATGTAGTGCAGGACGGGACCATTAAGCCCTCGACGAGGAAGGTTGCCGCCTTAACTGACTTTCCACAACCATCCACGCTGAAGCAAATACAGAGTTTTTTGGGATTAGCAGGATATTTCCGAAAATTTATAAAAGACTATGCCAAGATTGCCAAACCCTTGAACGATATGCTGAAAAAGGATCGAAGCTATGTTTTCGGAGAGAGGGAGCATCAATCATTCACCGAACTAAAGAAAGCTTTAACGTCAGCGCCAGTATTGCAAATTTTCAATCCAAAATTACAGACGGAGCTCCACACCGACGCGTCACAAGAAGGTTATGGCGCAGTACTTCTACAGAGATCACAGGAGGACCAGGAACTACACCCTGTGCACTACATGAGTAGGAAGACGACGGAGGCGAAAAGGAAGTACCAGCAGCTATGAACTGGAGGTCCTAGCCGTCGTAGAGGCGCTAAAAAAGTTCAGAATTTATCTATTAGGCATGCACTTTAAGATTGTTACAGACTGCTCTGCTCTCCAGCTCACTATGCGAAAGAAGGAACTTGCACCAAGAGTAGCACGATGGGGCATGTTGATGGAGGAGTTCGACTACGAAATAGAGCATCGAGCTGGCACCAGGATGCGTCATGCAGACACACTTAGCAGACACCCGGCATGCCTGCTAAGACGCATTTTTGGAGCGATTGGAGAGGGCATTCTATGTAAAACGACCTACTATACAAGGGTGACCAACTGGGCATCCCAGAGGGCATGGAGCAGGAAATTATCCAGAGGGCTCATGACATCGGACATTTCGGGGCCAGAAAGACGATGGAGCTGATTGCCCGAGAATACCGAATCGACGGCATGCAGGTAAAAGTTGAAAAGTACATACAAAACTGCATTCCGTGTAATTTAGGGAGTCAGAAACGAGGTGAAGCAGAAGGATTCCTGCATCCAATCCCGAAAGAGGAGCTACCTTTGCAGACGTTGCACATTGACCGCATCGGACCCCTACCCTCGACTAGGAAGAGTTACGGCTACTTGCTGGTAATAGTAGATGGATTCACAAAATTCGTATGGCTCTTCCCGACCAAATCGACCGGGTCCAACGAAGTAGTGACCAAGATGTTGGTCCATCAGCAGACATTTGGAAATCCCAAGAGAATCATCACCGATAAGGGAACAGCCTTCACAGCAGGGGAATTCGAGGAGTATTGTCAAAACCAGAGAATAGAACACCTGATAATTACGACGGGCGTGCCCCGCGGGAATGGGCAAGTTGAAAGGATCAACAGCATACTGATTGGAGTTTTTACGAAATTATCTATCGACAAGCCTATGGCGTGGTTTAAACACGTGAGCCGCGTTCAAAGAGCCATTAATGGCACCTACCAGAGATCCGTCCTATGTACCCCGTTCGAATTGTTTTATGGCGTGAGGATGAGACAGTCCGAAGATCCCAATCTTCAAGAACTAATTGATGAGGAAGTGAGGAATAACTTCCAAGAAGCTCGTGATGGAAGGAAGGAATAATGGCAATCCAGGAGGAAAACACCAGGACTTATAACAAAAGGAGAAAGAGAGGGGTTACCAGGTCGGAGACTTGGTAGCAATAAAACGCACGCAGTTCGGTACTGGCCTGAAGTTGCGGATTAAATTCCTAGGTCCGTACCGAATTCTCAAAGTAAATCCCAAGGACTGCTACGAAGTTACAAAAATCGAAGGAGAAGGCCCAAATAATACCACCTGTTCAGCTGACCATATGAAGCCTTGGAGAGGTTTCGTAGAGAGACCACATACCAGCGCAGCAGCATCGTCTGAGGCAGGCGACGCAGTCCAGGATGGCAGAGCTGTGGGACCGAGAAATTACGAGGCTGACGAATCAGTCTCGGGCGACTCCGTCTAATGATGCGGGGATTGAAGGGGGGTAATTTCGGAATGAATAGTCAGTATCACCTGAGACGGCACCCAGCCTATATATAATATATACCGATTGTACCAATAAAATACAGCATAGCATATTGCATATTATACCGATGTTTCACCCCTGCGCGGTTCATTATTCCCACATGTACTTATATTTTCAAAAGGCGAATGACAAAAGAATCATTTCGCATAAATCGTAACTCAAGACACATATTTAATCGTATCCTTCGATGAGATGGACATTATTTGTTGAAATCACGCACACATGTTTTCACAAGCCTCCGATAGTTTATGGTGAATTTTTTTTTGTAGATGTGATAAGATTCGTTGAAAAAATTAATCGATCATTCTTGGGGATAAACGCACTGTGCTTTGAGATTGCAGTCTTGATAACCGTCGCATGGAGCCTGCGTTACAACGCACATCTGGCCAGGTTTGCAGATAACTCTTCCACATCTTTCATGTTCTTCTCCTTCCACGTTGCGGGGGCCGGTTACGATTAAACAAACGAGAATCACGATGAATACTACGAAACGCATCGCTGGGTTCTAGTTCTTTTGATGATTGTTTTTTTACTAATGTGTATCTCACTTTGCTGCGCTAACGGAAGTCTTATTGAGGTTTGTCTAACGACTGAAGTTGCTCGATGAGGATCACCTACGTTTATATACCATACGAGTGCATGAAGAGACCTCGTGGGAGGTAGAAACGGTATATTTGCAATATACATAAATTAAACCTTACACATACGTCGAGCACGCGACGCCGCACTGTTTGGAGTTTCTGCTGCGTTAAAATATAAAATTTTTGTTATCCGAAAAATAATTATTCATTGTTACTATAAAGAGCGTGAATTTCGGTTGAATAGTTGAGCGCCGTATTCGATAAACACCTGCAATGAAATGGCGGAAAATTGGTGATTAAAATTTAATTATGCTATGGATTGAATAGGCACGAAATTTATTTTGTTTCTTTTCCTCTGTGACTGATTTTTTTTTTTTCTTCCAAAACGTAACTACTCCACTGTTAATCATACATTACTTGTCATAATTGTAAGTCAAATTTTTAAATTATTTACGTTTGTAGTCGATAAGTTTAAGAGGGACGGATGGAAAGTATGAATCATCGCAAAGCAAACATTGAGTGTTTGACACTGACGTCATAATTGCTAGTACTGCATGTTTTTTTTCCTTTCTACTTGAGCGATAAGTGGTGCAATATTCATAGACATTATCGACATCTTTTATTTACATCGAATGCAAAAAATATAATTAAAACTAATAAATATTGGGCTAATCGTAAGACGAATTTGATGATGCGTCGAATGAAAGTCGATTCATTATTGTGCTCTGGAGTGATTCTGAAATCACGTATTTATTTATATAGTTGGAAAACGTGCATTGAATACGCAACGATAAACCTGTTATTATACCTGGCGAATGTACAACGGCTTGTTTAATGAAGAGCAATTTGACGAATGACCTGAAACAATTACGCACCGTTCATTCTCTAATACGTGTGTGAACCTATATGTACGCCTGGCGAGGTTGATTCCGACTCAAAGTCCTCCTGTTTTGTAAAGGAAAATGAGTCAGAATCAATCTCACCGGGTGTACACGATACACAATGTATGTACAGGTATAATAAACGCCTTATCAAAAGAAGGAACGAGTTCTGCGTTTGATATCGGCAAAACATGCGTCGAGTAATGACACCCTAGCATATAGCCTCAACCTGGTTAATTTTAATCAAACATTGCGCAAGTGTTTTTTTTATATCAATGTCTCCCATCTTCGGAGAAATATTTTCATTAACTAACGGAGTCTTAGAAACTCGCTAATGGGCGAATTCGTATTCCTTTTGATTTTCAAATTTTCATTCATTCCTATTTCAAGCATTCACTTAGTTTTTCCTTGTTCGGTACAATCCTCTCGCTCGATCAGGTGAATATCAAAGATCACAGTCTCGGTTTACTGACCTTGTACTTCTTGTATTTATTTATTGATTTTTTCTTTATTTTACGGCGGAAGAATAATTTACTGAAATTTACACGGAAGTATTATACCATGTTTTTAAATTTATTCGACTAAATATTATTTTATCATATTATTAGACGATGAAATCGATCATCGATTGTAGGTATTATGCGGATTTTACCGCAATTAGGTGCGCTCCAAATAAGCAATTATGAAATCGATAAATCGTGTTCCTATTAAGGCTCCTGTTTTTTTTCGAAGAGTATATAGACCATACTTTCGGCGAAATTTATGTAGTTTTACCATGAGATGAAAATAATATCATGCAGCAAAAATAGTTAATTCATTACGAAGGCGATCAGGATTTCGATCCCACCGTCATGCACCGGCACTTAATAAATCACATGCTTTGTTCAAAATAATTTAATTTCTTACATTTTTCACAACTCCCAAAAATATTCCAAGTAATCTGATTACTTCTGCATCGTCGTCGTTCTTATCAATATAATAATAGGAATAAATATTTACAATCTACAACGTTAACTTAACTTAATTAAAAAAAAAACAAAAACAAAAAAAGAACCAACAGAAATATTTAACAATAACTCTGACGTATTTTGTTTCTTCAGATTCTGCTATCGCTGTTATCGATGGTAGTGCTCAGAAATTTGATTCCAGAATAAATAGTGTTTTTGGCTAAAGATGCCCGTTATTGTAACGCAATTTTTCAATTTCTATACCGAAGGACAAAAATTTTTCTTGTTTAGTCTCATGTTAATCCTACTCTCCAATTTTCCCCCCTGACGAAAGCGCAGCTGTTGAATTTCTCCTCGTCAAAATTTGACCCCAAAAGTAGAGCGTTTTCGTTCATAGCCTTGTGGGGGTTAAAAATATAATGTTTTAGATCTAAATTTTTGTTATGATATATTGTGAGCGTCTTCAATTGTTTGTCGACGTTGAACGCTGGATTCGAATGCGAAGTAAAACTTTTACATTCCGATTTATTCGGAGCCAATGAGAATGTCGAGACCGGGGTCTTTTCAACCCCTAGAATATCGTCAATGGAAACAGTCTCGACTTCGTCCATGTTGCTTCTTGGCACTCTAGCTGCTTTGTTCTCGCGTGCATTTGGCAATAACTCGTTGATGTAATACTCCGTGCAATGTTGAGACCCTAAGTTAGCTCGGGGAGTTTCTCGAAACTCCTGGACTGTTAGGGTCGTGACTATTTGCGACAACCCGGCCATTACTCGCTCCAGGACGTGACTTTCATTCGCATCTCTTCGGATTCGAACTTGCACTGTTCCTGCCTGAAATCAAAAGTCATAGGATTGATTTTTTTCTCTTATTTTCTCTCTCTCTCTCAAATGTGGGTGGCGGACGCTCTTTCAGACCGAGGATCATTCGGCGGGGCGAGATAAGGATGTATGTGTACATGTATAATTATTTTTGAAACTCGTGGCGATAACTTATAGTAGATTAGCCCGTTCAAAAATAATTATATTCTCCTCGTCATAATGTACTAAAAATATCATTTCGTTCACTTGCGCGTGAAGCGATTGCGTATGGACGTCATGACGTTGTAACAACTCTGTTTTCGCGATTATATATATGTATGGCCTATGTGCAAATATATTGAAACCTCATGATTTTCTGTATATATATATGCTCCTCGTACGTCGAGTTTAATATATGATTTTTATAATCTGCACATACACCGATTCATACGCTTCGCGTCAAACAATAATTCAATATTCTACGTACCTGACATTTCATGGTCTATCTACTCTAAAACAGTTTGACATTTTCAAAATCAACCATACGTTGTTAGTGGCATATAGAAACGTTAAATCATTTTTTCGATTAAAACAAACCCGATATAACGTTCAACGATTGTTCAATACATTCGATCATCGCACCGCTCGTATAATCCGAGATTCGGAGATATCGGACTAGTAATTCATTCGTTTTCTTTTTTTTTTCATTCAGATTTTTAGTTCAAAGTCTATATAGTTCGATGCTGCGTAGAACCTTGTTTCAATTTATATAGTTCATGCACGATACGTATACGTGCAACAATTTTTCTCAATAGTTTTCGATCTGGGATTTAATTTTTATTTCCATTTTTTTTTAGATGTGCCTATATCCGTATCATCTCCTCACGACGCACGATTGCCGAATACGCGCGCGTTATCGCGAGTTCTGTTCGGTCGAGATCATCCGTGTATACGCGGCGAGAATTTCGTGACGTGGACAGCGTGGGAGAGTTTGATATAATCAAACCCCGTCTGGATTAACGTGAACATTAACAGCATTAACGGACGCGTGAGATGGATATTGTGATGCGTCCAGCATCCGGTACAACGTGCAACGGGAATATTCGCGGCGTCCCTATTCTGCCTACCTATATACATAGTGGATGGATATCTATAGCTTTGCTTTGGTTGAGTTTACGTTGCAGAGGACAGGGTAGCAGAGGGGAAGTGGTGCCTCCGAGACGCGACGGTCCGTGAAATTGTTTCGTAATTTCAGACTAATGTTCGCACTACTGCTGGGAGGATTGCGATTTGCCAGGTGTACCCCTGTAGGACATCGCGGCGATCTGTCTTATATGTATTATGGTTTCAACTCCCCGACTATACCCGCGATTCACGATATAGGTACGACAGATATATACCCCACGAACCAGAAGATCGCCCGCCCGCGCCCTAAGAATTGCCCGAAATCGTCTTTTATGTTATTTGGACTTTATGTTACGTATATATTCTACAACGAAATCTGTTATGGCCCTTGAAAATATATTACAGCCATTTTGTCGCGAGGGTGCAAGCTATACGGACGTATTAGCTGTTGGTATTTTCAATTTCCTGACACAACTGAATTATTCATTATACATTATATTATACTTACGAGTTTCCCGAATGATTGAGTCCAAAATCTTTCGTTTCGAAATTCGAGAACACCGTCGATGTTCAGAGCTTCTCGGAGACACTTGTCAAGCTGTTCTCCCATGTAATGTGGCAGTTTCTGAAACATTCAACGAATCATGAAAAATAAAAATCTCTAGGAACACCGTACCGTACGTCTAGGATTACCGTCGTAATCCTTCTCTTATAAAGATATAATCCATAAAGGTATAATCTATAAAAAAATCTGCTCAGCCCAGAAATGTGGTTTACGCACTTCTAATTTCTAGTTTTCTGAACCAGTAAACGTACCTGCAGTATTATGCTAGCCGTGTAAAAAGCCAGGGGCAACATCGACGTGGTTACGAGACCAACGAGAGCGAGGGCGGCAGCGGTGTCAGCTACATGAGTGTCGCTATTTATAAAAAAAAAAAAAAACCCGTACATAAGGAGAAAGAAAGAAACATGAACATCGGTGCAGGGCGCAACAAAGCCTCAGGTTTTGGATTTGGTATATTTTTCGCGGAGCACAGCGCATCGGGAAGCAAAGATGTGAGTGGATAAGGATGTGGGTATATGTATACCAGCTATCCTGTATCCAAGGTCTTCCTGACAAATATCCGTGTTTACGACAGACGTGAGCCTTACCAGTAATGGATGAGAAGGTGAGTTCCGCATAGAATGGCAGCTCCGAGAACGTTCCCACCAAAAATAGGATTGTAGTCTCTGAGTGTAGGGCAGGGCAGAGCCCTACAGACGACGTGATCTAACGCAGCATCACGGTGACTGAAAACGGTGATAACGTGTGTCGCCAAACCAAGGAGTGCACCGAGACCCAGGCGTCCGCTGTCGAAAACAATGACAATTATTTATCGTATTTTCGAATTATCCCATTTTTCATTCCACATACAATTAGAATCGTGACGAGGTAACGTGATAAAATGTTCATCATCGGAAATTTCACATATATACCGATGATTACTTTACACTCGAAATTGGTATCAAAACGATCGAGTGACGTGATATTGGGGGACTATTTTCCCTATTGCGACTCGCGAGTGTAATGTGCAATCATATTTGTTCACATAAAATATCGTAATCTCGCTCATCGTTATAATGAAGCAGCTTTTATACACCTTTTGCAAAACATTTCGGTCGCGAAGATTCCGATTCCGAAACACTCGTTATATTTGTATGCGGCGAGTTATTATCGCCAGACTGATTATTATCGAGGTGATAATTATTTAAATGCAGGTTACCATCATCTCCGACACATCACCGTTATTAATGAGAGAAGAAAATCCTCATGCTAATAGTTTCTCCTTTCATTGTATACATCTTAACTCATATATTTCCTAGTATATAATCTGCATTTGTATCGTTAATTACAATCTACTATCCTCGTATCATATGACCTCGCTGATTCGACATCGATAAACCGACTGTATAATATATCCGGGGTTTCGCAACTGCATGCCGATTACTTGTCATTCACCGTTTCTCGATTGATATGTTAATCTCTTCACAAATTTCCCAAATTCGAATGTCTTTCTCACTGTCCGTTTCGATTCGTTTTTGTGTTTCTATATTTTCTTGTTTCTTTTGTTACAGATTTTCCGTACATTTTCATCCGTTTCCGCAATTGATTCGAAGTTTTGCGAAGGCGGTACATATACCTATATCTATAGGTAGGTATAGATAAATGGCAGCACCGGAAATTGAAGAGGATGTCTTTAGATTCCCCAAGTCCTGAACAAGACTCTGCGGAGCGAGTGGATCCTGCGACCGTGGATTCATGAAACCAATTCATTGACTCATTTCCTAGAAAGGATCGGAACTTGCAGTCTTTTTCCGTGTTCACACGAGCGTTCTCTTTCACTCTCGGACCAACGTATAATAATTATAAAATAATTTCTCATTCGAGAAAATTAGTATCAGAATTTCTTGCAAAAAGTTAGCGATTTCATTTCGCAGGGCTGAAATTTCGATTCTCCACCGCGGTTCATTCAATATGACGTCTGTTTCCCGCGTTCTCCGGCTTCAGATGTATAATATTGAGAGTATAAGATACGTTCTATTCTCAACGGTAATAACGCGCTCGCTGTAATCTCGAGAAACTTATGTATGTTCGTACTGTATGGTATACGGTATACCTATACTTGATATGGATAGGTATATATATTATAGTTGTGTGAGAAGTTGGAGTAGAAATCCTTGTACTCTCGGAGCGAGTGGAGTAAATATTTGGCGAACTATAACCTGAGGCGGGCGATAACCGTGCGCGCGCGCTGCGTTTCAGCAGTGCGTGGACTGAAAGTGAAGGAAGTGGGCCGACCTCTGACCCCAAACATATAGCGTTCGCGTATCTCTTGTATATTTCATTAAGAGTATATCCGAAGTTCTTCGCCCGTACGGCTGCAGGCTAACTCTTATTGCTTCGAGGTCATCGTCCATTTCATTCTATATAGATGGGTATACGATACGTTATTATACGCGCAGACCTTGGAGATCTCGCACGAAACTTACTCGCATACGTGATACCTATACAGAAACGTCAAAAGAATTTTCACTCGAGTAGAATGTAACGTCAAAAGGGTGAAGGGAAAAATCTGGAGACAGAACAAATGTCAAACCCTTGCGTGCAGGAAATCTGATGATTTTGAATATTAGAAAGAAGTTTCTCGCGCTTCTCGGACTTTGATCCCGGTTGAAAAAATAAATAAACAAATAAACAAGCTTGGCGCCGATATGACGTGCGTTGACGAATAAGTTTCCCAACAATTTCATTCACTCTATATGTAGTTATCAGCTTTAATCGTTCAAATATTTTCATCTCTTAACAATCATCGATTTCATCGCGGGTCATTGTGTCGAACTTTTGAACCCGAGCTCGATGGATCGAATATTTCTTTTTTATCCACATATTGTTTGTTCGTCTTATCGTCAAAATGTGTACACTGCACTATAATGCTATACCAGTACGACAGAGAATGAATAAATGCCAAATATATTGGCGCAAAAAAGAAAGAGAATCATCGAAGGATCGAAACTTCGCTGACGTTATATTTTATTCGGATTAAAAGCTCTGTTTTGAGCCAACAATTGAGCTATATGATAATCCGCCAACAAAGCTGATTCGATTCGTATCATATTTTATGAAAGATAATATCGCACGCTCAGAGTTCTGACACAAGAGAGTGGCCTGAAAATGTTTTGTACAATCTAATCTATACACTGAATCATTGTCTCTAATGTTAGCTGGACAAACAGCACGCGAGTCACTGACGAAGGACCGCTGGATGGGCACCCGAGGCAACGATGCGATACAAAGGATAATGCGTTTAAAGTTACGAACAAAAATACATCAATTATGTAATACGAATCCTAGTTGGAAATTGAATCTTACAATCGGTTGGTACAGAGAAAGGGACAAAATAATAAGAGGATCGATAACAAAAATGACAATAACGGAGTAACAATAAAATGGCCTGAGAATTTGCTCACGTGTGAATTATTGGCTGGTCCTTGATTCTGGAGAGGGCTTCGAGGGCGATCAAGGATGCGGCTGCGATGGCGAGGCAGGAAGAAACTAGCAAGGCAAGAACTTCGTACTTCTCGAGTCCAAGGATGGATAGGGAGGCGACTTTTGATACATTTTCCTGCAGCTGTTGGGTGTTCGTCTCGTCCTTGAATAAACAGGGGCCGGATATCGAGTGCCTAGGAAAATGCGAGGTGAAGTTCTTCTGGTATTGCGGATAACCCGATGCGGAATACGATCTCGAGTGATTTGAGGCTGGCTTTTTTACGTGCTTCTCATCATCCTTCGAGAGACGATCGGGAAGATTCTGACTAACCCAAATGGAGACCAGACACACGAAAAGGGCAAATGTGTTGAAGATTATCGTGTTCACATACGCCCTCAGAGCTGAAATTGAAAAAATAATCATTGAAAATAATCATAAGAAAGACTTGAATAATAGGAGATCAGTCTTGTCGATACATCGGAATGAAATATGAATTGATGTATAATTATTGTTGATGAAAATTATTTTTTTACATTGGTTAATCTTGAAATGATCGTCCTCTCTCGAATAACTAAGTTCTCAATCAATTGCGGAGTAAAGAATCGGAAAAATCCAAGAAAAAAAAAACGCAAATGTTCCTTGACGCTCCCTAATTCCGAGAGAGTTTATCATCTCCAAATTGCCGCCCCGCAGCAACAGAAGCGCGAAGCACAAATCATATTGATATTCCAAAAGCACCTCAAGCACTTCTGGTTGAGGTAGGTATGCAGGTTATCCACCGACGAGCAATTGTTCCCTACGTTTACGAAGCAGCAACTCCCTCCTTGTACGCGGTAAAACTTCCCCGTAGATTTTGCGACTATATACATATAACATATAATTTTCCAGCTGCTGGATGATCTCGGACGAAAAAAACTGTTTTTAAGGCGATCACTGCGTGTCTAATCGTGGGAGTAAAATTGCCTCGAGGAATATTATACCATTTATATTATCTAGGGCTCACGATTTAATCTGATGAGACAGAAAATTCCACCCACCTGCACGATAAAAAAAACTCATATTGTAATCCTGAAAACAAAATTTTGTGCGACTAGACGTAACGATCGAATAGTTTGATGAACGTCTGGACGATCTATGTAATATCCTCGCATAAAGAAAAAAATTCTTAATCAAATTCTCGTTGTTTCGAAAAATTTTCGTTTGATGTTGATCGATTATTACATTCGATGCGGAGTGTTTTTCGAGATTCACGTACATCTATACCCTTTTTAAAGGCAGGTTTCGAGCTCCGCAAAATATTTGCAATCTCAGCCCAGCGATATTACTAACAGACGAGAAAAAAAGAACTTCACCATGAAGGTTTGTATATTTTTGGAATTTTTTCACGTCATGAGATTTTATATAAAGGCTTACATACTATCGATAAGATATCGATGAAGGCCCGGAAAAGCAAAATAAAAAAAATTCCTCTTAATACTTGCTCAAGAACCATTATTTTTTTTTTTTTCTACAGAAGAGCGTACATCTGCGAAATCGGGTGGTTTGATTGGTGAATTAGTCATGAAAGCATCAGGCGCTAAACGCCGGGTAGCGTCAATAATTTTATCACAATACCAGATTGTCAACGGCTTTATTAATCGAGTATTGATGTTCAGTAATATACACGATATGAATAACGTTATAAGTACGACTAACCTAAACTGTTTGTCGATGTCGTCCAGGTGCTGAGTTCGTAGATGATAACTGAGTTGTACCCTATGAGGCATAGGATCCATTTTGATTTTCTTTCCCCGAAAAGTTTCCATATTTGAATTTTCCACGTTTGCGGTTCACGGTTTTCCTCGATCTCTCCTGAAACCGAAAAATGAAGAATAGAAAAACCATTCGATTAAATGAGAAAATGAATGAATAATCAAATCCGAATTTCGTTACATTTTTGTCTCTTTGGTCGAACGTTGCGAATCAAATATTAATAAATTTGTCCAATGTCGAAATATTCTCGTGATTAATAAATAACCACAATAACACTCAAAATCGTCGCATGACGATTGTTTTAACACGATATTACAACCGAAGCGTACACCCCACCGAAAGCTTGTTATATCAACAGCTATTTCGAAAATACACATGTATGCAGAAGTAAAAGTATCGATTCAGTGGAAAAAAAACACAAGAAAAGAAATACTTTTTACTGGAGCGTATTGATGTGGAAGAAAAATAAAATTTTACGGATGTTATCACGAAGTTGAACATACTATTTCATTCCATGAGTTACTCAACCCCATTCGATCATCTATGGTGCGATGCATGTAATACCGAGACAAAATTATCGACCCGTATATTTTGTTTTTTTGAATTTATGAGAAAGCTTATCCCGAATTAGGATGATTTTTCTCTTATTGAATATAACATAAATATACGATATATTAGAGCCTGCACGTTTGTGTATATGATACATAACACATACTATCATAATTATGAAAAGTTTATCTTTTATCTCGTTACGCGAGCGTTATCTTGTTAAAACCTCAGGAAATCATGATCCTTGGGCACACGTAGTATACTATGAAACAGGTAATCTAGACTTCCACCGCGCAGACGTGCAGGTGGAGTGGAAAATTTTTTGATAGACATTAATAGCGGTGATATAAACAAATGAATAGAAGTAGAATGAGAGGAAACGGAAAATGGAAGTGACAGACGTTGACGCAGAATATTGCGACTAGATTCCTCTGGAATTCTTCGTAGGAATATGTGAAAATATTCGATATAACGCGGATATAACTTACTGTTAGTGAACTCACATCGAATCGTCGGAATCTATGAAGCGAGCTTTCAAGAATATATCATTCGTCGACGTTCCAACAAAAGCCTCGATTATTCGGTGTAAATGCACGAGCAAACGATGCGCTTCATTAATTTTATTTGATTATTCTTTTCTACAGCAGTGCGTCTTGTAAAGAAAACAAGAAGCAAAATCTAAGAGGCGATACTCGCAGATGCTGTAAACGGAATGAAGTTACTTACGTTCTCATTTCCTACGTTGTAAACATAATGCATATAATATTATAGAAATCTGCAGTAATAGAGTCGTCGATAAAACTAGCGACGTTATGACACATAAAGAATGACGTTGTTGATGGTATACTTCTATAAAAATCTCGATGAGTACCAATGCTATAGGTATATGAGTGAAACAATTTTATTACGAGTACACTGCCAACTAATCATTGCATATCATTTCGTACAGAAACTATTATCCCCTATCAATATTCGCGTACGTATACTATATCATGTTTTACCGAGCTAACGACGCGTGAGTATAACAACGTGAGGCAATAACAGAAATAAATTCGACGATAAGTCCAGCTTATACGTACGCTGTAAAATGTATAAGAGAAATTTGTACGTAGACGATGTCCCCACTTGAGCTTAGAGTATTTTGAAATAATAAAATTAGTTACAACTTTATACATTCTGAATAAGGAATAACACTGATTTAAAATTTCTTATCGTACAATTATAAAACTTAGGTAAACAGCTACTCCGGAAATAGCATTGTTCAAATAGATTATCAACTTCGAAATTTTTTATCAGATTATTCCACCCTCTGGTGAATTTCCATTCACATGGATGGCCGGTTACGTAATTAGAATATATTTTCTGCGGGAAATTTTCGCCACTTTTTGCATGAGATTCTAATAACAATTATAATGATCATGCTCAGACCGTATATCAACCGCAATCATATTAACGTACGTACAAGGTGTGTAAAATTTAAAGAAATAAAATTTAAAAAAACACGAGGCGTGGATTTGGAAAAGTGTGTACGCGGTGATAAATATTTGGTAAAAATATTAAAATTAGATATCTTCTTATCGTCGCTGTTCTCACGCCAAAGAGACAGCTTCCTCAGTATCTTTACGCGTGTAAAAATCGGAAAAAAAGATGTGATTAGGAAAACTTTGAAAATGTACTATATGTGCATCGGTGGGATCACGTTTATTTCAATTTCCTGACTTATAAACACTTTCGGGTAATATGATTAATCGTATTTGATTACGCACCATTTTTGGAATTACTTTCAGCATCGTTGCTGCAGTCATTTTCACTCTCATTTGCGAATATCCTCATGATTCCACTTAACTCCTCATTTTCACTGGCTATATATGATGAAGACGGAATAAAACAAGAAGCGATACTGAATATCCGCCGATGAAAGCGTAATTTAATAGTTTATAGTGAGCAGCGATAACCAGTCGGGACCGATCTTCAAGTTATGATGAATTATTGAAACGAATCTGAATTGATTCATTTTACCATCGTTTCGCGTTGACTGCTAAGCATCATTTGAAAGCGCTATCACTGGTTCGCCCGTTCGACCAGCGGCAACTGATACCCGCTGGTTTGAAGACCTGGTCTATAAGTGTCTGATAAAGATCTTCTCCAACGTTGATAAGAGCAATAACATTTTATTAGGGTCTACAATACTATTAAAAATGTGGATCAACGAGCGTATTTTGGAGGGCTTGAAACAAATTCAAAACGACAGCGGTTCGATATTTGGGGTTACTGCGGACATCTAAGAAGGATAACGTTAGTTGCGAGAATTTCTCAAAAAGCTCGCTTTATCGGAACTTCCAATTATAGTCTCGTGCATGTTTATATTTTCATCGGCCATCCTTTTTTGCTCCACTTTAATTGTTAATTAGTTCGACGTATTCAGAGGTCAGTTGTATTATGGAACGTGATATTCAATCCAAATTAGTTTCTGAACGCTTCAATTATTCATTAGACAATAATTTCTAAGTCCCTCCACCATTCCAAAAATTTGGAATGTTTAATCAAGTAGTATTTTTGAAAATATTTATTACACAACGGTATATCACAATATTTGACTAATTTACTATTGATAAAACAAAACGTATTCGTCGAGTCTTAAAAAAAAATCAATTCATTCTGAAGCTCGTCGTTCAAATATTATTATTTATACACACCATCAGTCGTTCACACGTATAACTATAATAATATTTGCCTCACATATTAATTGACAGATGACTCGCAATAACATGTCAGTTTGATCGTCAACTGAGCATCTGCAGCATCAGCAATACCGTGTGTAGTAGGAAATGCTTACTTTCATCTCCTACTCGAACGTATCGGGTCACTCGTGTTCTGGACTTTGAGTTCTTCATAATTCTTGCATTGTAGCTACATCGTACACAGCTTGGATCAATTTCTTTATTCATTTTATGCTGATGTAGCTCTTAACCAGTCTACCGATAAGATGAAGTGCTCGAAACGTTTTATTCGGTTGCAGCCTCTGCCTCAGTAGGTAAAATATCAACGCTTTAAACAAAATCAATATTACCACCAACGCCACGATGTCTACCCAAAAGACGACATGCTCCATACCTGAAATTCAAGATAGCAATAATTAACAGGTGGGCATTAGAACAAATGAAAACACTCTCTATACCTATGATCAAATTACTGATACAGTAATCGTTTTCTTTTGGGGACTTCAGCCTATCTAAGCTTGTGGGACATTGATAAGTCTCAAAATTTACGAATCATGATAAGATAATGATGACGGATGAAGACAACTTGATTATCGGCTCCAAGTTTCATTCCGTTATAATCGTGTTGTATAAGTTGCTCAACAATCACATGCTCCGCGTCTGTGTTATAACTATTTGTTTTTGTTTATTCGATTTTTTATCCTATTCTTCGCCACACGACCCCAGCGAAGGGGCGCTGATTTCTAGTGCAGGTGAAAAATGTACACAGCCATCGCTGAATGCATACCGCATATCACTGTACGAAATTAGATTTATAATGAATACGATTCGTTGACGAGAAAATAAGAATAGTTCTATCCCATTAATAAACAATCTGCTGGCAACACTTCGCAAACTACTGCATAGCTGACAACGTGCGGTGTGAAAAAAGTGTTTCTGGAATTCCTGATGGTCATTCTCGGATCGCGGTATAAGGTTCGCAATTCCAGGACTATTATGGTAGGTATTGCAAGAAATAGTAAACCCCCTTCTCACCCATGACTCTGATTAGTTCCCTCGGAACTCTGTAGTGACAGTAAGTTTCCTCTGGTGGACAGGGCAATTTCTCTCTGCCATTGCCGTATGTCGCGACTATCAGACCCTCGAGTCCGTACCGTATGTAACTTGAGTACATTACTAGAAGTCTGTAAAACGGCAATGGTTCGGTGCTTCCCATACCCTGTATCGCAACCAGCATTAGCGGAACCGTTATTGCCGGACCGACGAACATTCCGTTCTGAAATAACAACATAGTTAGTTTCTAAGATGCAATTCTGTTTACTATTTTTTGATTCCCAAATACAATCACGAAAGGTTCATCTATCGAGCGACAAAAAAAAAGGAACGAACTGCAACTCACCACTATGTTCAAAGTTGTGCCAATGGCAAATCCCATACTCTCACCGATTAGGGAGCATATGTAGCACACGCTGAAGAACATCAAACACCTTGAGACTTCCAACGGTTGTCCGGTAAAGAAATATACCATACTCAGGTAAATTGTTCCCAGAATCAACTGCGACAAGAAAATAAATATCCACGATCATAGTTACACATAGTTACTACATCAGGTACTGAAATGCTGAAATGTCTAGTCTCCCTTTTCGTTTTTTTCGCAGCAATTAAAAAAAGAATATATAAATATTTTTTAGGACCTACTTGAGGTGGAATGGTCGATACTGTCATGGCACAGAAATAAGGACCCAAGTCGTACCAACGATTGAAGTGTTCGCGTTTGACTAGCTGAACCTCCATGGGAACTGGTGGAGAAAAATATTGAGCTCAGTTACGTAATTACTCGGAAAATCTTGATTATTCTTCAGATTGAATGCTTTTTAATTACAGTGCAGGAGGACCGGCAGCATAGGAACGTAGAGAAATACGATGAGACACGTGAAACAAAATCCGAAATTGAACAAAGTCTTCGATCCATCATTTCCAATACCCAGAAATAGGCCGCCTATTATGAATCCAAGAAAGATATGGAGCGATATTTTCAGGTACATGTAATTCTGGAATGAAACAAACAGATTTCTGGTTATCGTGATATCTGCCGAACAAAGAATCAAGGCTTTCAATTCCTGTTCTATAAATATACCAACCCGGTTTCTATAAAATTGTAGCATCATTCTACTGAGAAGGACCTTGAACTGTTGACACCAAGATGCACCTTGGTCATTTTCACTCTTATGATTTTCTTTAGGTACTGGGTCATGCGCGGTTGGAATTATCGGCATCTGTGATTCTGTACAATTTACCATTCGCTCGACGTACTCCATTCCGTATTCTCCAGCGGCGACTTCAATAACTGAAAAAAAAAAAAACAATTTATTGCAAATAAAATTTGTACCTTCGGAGAGATGCGAGTCTTACAACAAACAAGAATGAGAAACCCGATTTCGTTAGCTTACTAAAATCTGCCGGATTATAATGCTTCGGGCAATCAGCTCCCATGCGTTCCAGAAAAGGTACTACGTGGTTAACCGGACCCCGATAAACGCACTGACCAGCTGCCACCACGTAGACGTGATGGAATTTGGCAAAAATGCTCGCACTTGGAGTGTGAATAGAACAAATTACTGTTCTTCCTCCACAAGCCACTCTCCGTAAAAGGTCTATGCACTGGACGGTCGACATGTCATCTAGTCCCCTAGGAAAAGAAAACCATCATCACTAATAAGAAAAATAATAATAGGGGTGTTTTGGACGCATGTCAAGAAAAAAAGATACTTATGACTATGGAGATAAATTTTTGTATCTTAATCGTGATTCTTACGTAGTTGGTTCATCCAGGAAAATTACCGGTGGATTGTTTACGAGTTCGAGGGCGATGGAAAGCCTCTTTCTTTCGCCCCCCGACAACCTTTCCGTGACAGTATTTTTCGCTCCCGACAGTCTCAGCGTCTCCAGAATTTCGTTGATCTGGAAGGAGAAATGAACGGTTATAACGTATCGGATAAAACCATCGACTCTTTCTTCCTTCTATCGTAATATTTTTTCTCCTTGTATTATGAGCACTGCAAATCCGAATATCAAATCATTCGACCAGTTTATCGATATAAAATTCCGTTTTTACTTTTTCGCGGAAAGTGATGATATATCCGGGTAACTCTACAACGAAGTCAAACCAGTTAATGTGACGACCCGTTTCAATCCGTGTTATGCTTTAACATTCGAAGAAAAACGTTATGCGGAGAATTTTTCAATTTCATTTATTTGCTGGGTTATAAAAAGAATTTTTTGTGCTTTTGTTTTTTGAATGGGCCCTATATCACACCAGAAACTGATTGTGAGTCCGTAAATATTATGTATACCACGTTATTTTTTCAACATTATTTAAGGTCGATAACTTACAGCGGAAAGTTTTTCTTGTCGCGTTTTTCGGTTTCCAAGTTTCAGATCAGATGCGAAGCACATTGCTTCGTGTACTGTTATTTGAGGCTGGGATAAATCATCCTGCATGATGTAGCAGGACAATTTTTTAAACTCTTTAATATCTCTCGGTTGACCATTGACGGTGATGAGACCGTTGGCTCCGGTATACCTGGAATTCAGAGGTTCTTTATTTATTTGTTCGTTTTTTCTTTGCTTGTTACATCAATTGCGCAAAATTTGTACAATATGAAAAAGAACATGTAAGCGTAAGCCAGATAATGAATATTCTGATTAGAACAAATCGCAGTCTATAACGTAATACGTATATACAAGCATTTCTTTCTTATATCTGTTTTTTTTCATTCTCATTTTAATTTGTGTTGCTTTCTCAAATGAGGTTCATGGATGCCCGCAAAAAAAATTAACGCGGTTCGTTATCGGAAAACAAAAAACGCTCGTGCTGTTCGAAACACACATGTAATATTATAGTGTCGAAGCGGCGCGTCGACGCGTGACGTTTGGTTATATGTATATGGCACAGTCGCCACCTCACTTCCCGTGTCAAGGGTCAATACGAGGTCAAGGAACTTCCAGAAACTCGCATAAAACCGATCGAATGTATACGTATAACTTGATTATATTAAAATTGGTTCGCAACGCGCAGGGGGTGGTGGGAAACACGTATGATTTGCCTGCAGGTATGTCGTATAAATCATAGTATAAGTTTTAGGTAGGTCAGGCGAGCAAAATTATGGTCCAGCGTCGATAGCGCGCGAAAATCTGACCCGACTACTATACCTAAATGTGCTTCGGTTTTCAATTACGTTAGTATTGCCTTCGCACAGAAAAGGGCATGCACGCTCATTACGCGAGTCTCTAATCAAACTGCTGCGTTGATGCGTTCAATTATTATGAATAAACAACAAAACGACACATTGAACCGTGTTAAATTGTTGTATTGTTCAGCTTCCGCTTATTCAGTTGCAGCGCATCGAGAAACAATTGTATCACCATTGTACGGTGAAGAACTAATTGTATAGACGTGATCAATACATTAGGATTTTAACAAAGCTTCATTGAAATATTTAAAAAAATTTCGGCTAAGTTTAGATATGAGTCTGCCGCGCGTTCATCACATCAGCAGTATATATCAGTATATAAGTTTTTTCCCACGCTGAACATTATCAGTTTTTTTTTCCAATGGCAATGAAAAACTTGTATTCGTTGCAGCTCGCATTGACTTACTTGTATCCCGCAAGAACGTTCAACAATGTTGATTTTCCTGCCCCAGAGGGTCCCATGATGGCAGTCAATTGTCCCGATCGAAATTGACCGCTAATACCCCTCAGGATCAGCTTCGATCCTGTGTGAAAAAAAAAAAAATTGAAATTTTTCATCTCTTATAGAGATACCTTTATATGTCAAACGGAATAAGCATAATGACATCGCGTACACGGTCACTAAATCCGCATAATATGAATGCAAATTACGAAATTTGATAAACAAAAAGCTGAAAACAGCTCGATGCGTGTTTTTGTATATTTAACAGGACAGTGATCGAGCTACGTGTGAGCATAATTTTTTTTTCACCCTTCTTTCCGCAGCTGTCGTTAGCGAGTATGCAGGGAATACAATGCGCGTATGGATGAAAATCGATACGGTGGATTCTTGAATAACGTACTCCAACAGAAAGTTCGTTCAGAGTTCCTCAGAACTGCAATCTGTAGTGTTATTTCCGTATAAAAAAATAAAATCCACCACCGCGTCTGCGGGTCAGCTTGTTTAATTTATACTGTTTCGGTGATTTAATGTTACTCATACTACACAAAATTCTTCATATGAATGATAATCGCTACGAAATCGAACAATATTATAATGAGTATTCATCGATGAAATGACGCGCGTTCGTTTCTTATTATTATGCGCATGACATTACGAGCAATTTGTGCCAGCAGGATTTTATTTTACCTTAGAATTTACCTTCCCGAATTTATTACTAAATTACGAATGTCGCTGACAGGTAATTTTTTAAGGTAATGAGGACCAAAGATTTTCGTATAGGTAATCCCCAAATTCCAAAAAAATATATATTTTATTCAACAGCTCGCACGTCGTTATTTTGAGGTACTCTGGGCTACATGGTGCGTGAATACAATCCGGTTTCTAGCGCGCCGCCATTGCTATTACTTCGTCATTAATTAAGATCTTAGATTCTCCGAATTAATCTTTTAGAAATTTCGTATAACTCGTATTGTGTTTGACGCAGTTTAGTCCTATACAGTATAATGAAATACGCAAACAGCGTAACAAAATGTACGCACACATGGCTCGCAAACTGGGCCTGATGTATATGCATATCGTATGATAATTCTAAAGTATATTGCGATAACATGAATCTTCATGACAAATGAAAATAATTTCTAAAAATTTTGTCTCTGCATCTTTCCATCAGCAAAAACACGCGAATAACCTACACGAGATACGATAAAAAAGAATTAGCTCTAACGTAAAATAAGAATCAGAAAATATGGGAATCGGAAAACAATCCGTTTCCTACCCCCATTACTTGGTGCAGGGTTTATTTTTAGCTGGATCGGACATTGAGCGCGGTGTGGTTGGGGAACTGGATGCACGCGATCAGGTCCCTAACCTAACCCAACCGACGATGATTATTGCAGAGAGAAAGGTCGCCCTGTAGTATTTAAAAATTTACTCGATGGCCGCGAATGGTTTGCAGTTGGTTGCGAGGACGTCTGCTCAATTTTTTTTATTTCACCCCTTGTCCGGAATATAATTCTTTTTCACAATCAGCTGTATAATATGTATTTTGCACTTTGAGATTTACAATCCTTTTGGTTAAGAGGAGTTACTAAATTTATTGCTTAGGTAATATTCTTCGCAGACAGTTCGTTTAACTCGAAGGTACGTGCAGCATACATAGCCGTGTTTTATAGCAGTAAGCAAAGTCACAATATAAGGAAATAATCTTAGGAGTTTGAAGAATTTCTGCAGTTGCGGCGAAACGGATATTGCGTTTAGAGAATTATTTGTAATATTGCCAATCCCGAACGGTGTACCGATTTAATATTAATTTCATACAGATTATGATCTTGACCCAATTTCAATTAATGAATTTTCATTTCGCATTAATTGTCCTCATAAAATTCCAATAAAAGCTGGTAACTTCTATATCTTTGGCTTACATTCATGCGCTTATTACTCACCGCACACAGTTTCATGTACGTCATACCCCTGAAATTGCTTTCATTACATCTTTTCATCGTGAATCGGAATTTATAGATTGATATTCGTTTTTCGCGTGTCTGTTAATATTCTTTTCTAATACATATCGACGAATTGCAAGACGCGATGACGCAGTAATGCTAGAATCGACACAAATCAAACAATGTTCGAATATTTCCGCACTAGAATTTTCCGAGTCATTTTAATCAGGCAGTGAACATAATTACGTATACCAATACCACAGCTGGAAATAATTACGTTCACATGTAATTGCGAAAGACACATGATGTTACAATAAAATATACCGTGCAAGGCTTATAAATATGTAATTATGTATATCGTGATGATTGTCAGCGCCTTCTCAGTTCGAAACGTAAGAAAAATAATTCTTGTAACCATGCAGAGAGAATGAGCTGCCGCACTTAGCTTTACCGGATGTACTTTGAAGAAAATTTCAACAATTGTCTATACCTTTTCTCCCTGTGGGGACGGTGTAAGTCAAATCCGAGAACTCGATGTCGATACATGGCCGTTTTTCAAGGTGATCGAAGGGCGCCGATTCCGACCCGCTTCTGACTTCATCCCCATTTTCAATTTCATGCAGACCGCTGCAGGGTACGTGCAAAACGTCGATCACATCGTTTGATTTCGAGTCCATTTTCACCGCGCAACGTAATTATTTCCCGATCTATGTCTTTCGTTTTTTCTTATTCTTCTTTTTTCTTATAATTTCATAAGGCTTTGGTGATAAGCAAAATCCAACCGTCTCGTATCCACGTTCTTCGATCTCATCGCATTGACAATGATCTCTGATCGATGGTAAGTATTCGTTGACTGGTGCAGCGAAATGTGAATGGCTTCTTCGAAGCTGTAGTTATAAACTCTGAAATAAACGTCGAGACTTGGTCATTTTAACGATATGCCTTCTTGTAGCAATTAAAATAGGAAGCGAAGACAGAAAAAAAAAAATTGCATAGACGGGATAGAATATTTATTATACATCGGAATCAACGTCTTAACCAATTTCGAGTGTTAATTCCTCCAATAATTCCTGTAGATTGCTAACCGCGAGTGGTACTCTTACGATTAACTGCAATAAAAATAAGAGAAATAAACAAAAAAAAAATTCCAGACATATCCGAGCGAATCGCATGCAGATAATTAATGCGAGAACTAAAAAGATTTACAGATTGACGATCGAGGAGAAAAAAGAACAGCGAAAAATTCGACATTTAAAATCGTAGGATGAATTTTGCTGTACATGCACCAATGATAGGATATGATCAATATTAAGTCTCGCTCACAATCGGCAATCGTGTTGTTTCGTAATTGTATTTTATTGAATAATCAAAATAACAAAGTGCATTCGAAACTACACGGCGGAGTTTTTGGGTCAGCGATATATGAAAGGCATGGAGAATTTGTTTTTTTAAATATTGGTGTTGCGGAAAGAAACCTTACAATGACAGTGCAAATGAGCCTTTATAAATAAAGCTGCTTAGTACGCTACTGGTAAATGGTAATACGTTGACCAACCGCATCTAGGTACAGCATACTAAAATCCCGCTGCATCACGAGTTCACAGTCCCCTTGGCTTTATCTCTTGGACGCTGCAAGTTGCAGACCCCATATGCCATCATGATGTGTCCTATAAGGTGGCTATGTCTATATTTATACCGAAGCTAACTGCAGCCGTTTTTAATATAGAAAATTCAACGTCGACAACGTCGCTACTCATACGCATTTCACCACGATACGTTCTGTACTTACTTTTCATTCAGACCCGACCGACGAACCAACTCGCTCGTTGATAACTCGACTGATAAAAGAAAAGTCAAAAAATAAATAAAAAAAAACGTTTGTCGTATTCCCACTTCTCTTCTCCTCTGGCAGACAATGATAATACGTTATCGAGTCGGTTATAAAGAGTTCTAAAAATTATACATCAACATTTTCACGCGCGCGAATACAATACACTCGTGCCACTTCCGCTACGCCGCATTTCCGTTTCTCTTAACGATCCTATGCGGTATTTATTCAAACCAGTGCAGTGGTATATACGTTGAACGTGTTCAAAATTTCCCGCAATTCGATCGAACCTTAATCTTTGAATGTGAGTTTAATTTTCACTTTCATTTATTGGCTGGGTATCGAAACGCGGTAGTATGCCGGAAGTTATCAGATGACGTGAATTTGGTTGGCCTGATAACGATCGGGGCTCAGGTCGACAACAACAACAACGGAACTCCACCCGGCTACGATCACAGTTCGCGTTGAACTGACGCAATAGAAATGCCGGGCGCACGAAGCTTCGAATAATAGCGTCACCAAGGGCCTCCGCCAAGCTTGTATCATGCCATGTCGTATACGCTGTTCTTAAACCCGATTTGATTAGGGGGCTACTGATTCAATTCAAACGCCTCGGACAAAAGTCGGACTTCACGGACTGCCCGAAAAATAGAAACATTTCAAATTGGATGTTACGCATCATAGGGTGATTTCTAATCCGAGGAGATTCATTGAGCAAAAATACTTGTTCTCTGAATTTTTGGTATTTTAAAGGTTTCAGAATGTCAAGTACGAACCAGAAATAGTCAATTCAACGAGCCTTAAGTCATTCGCATGAAATATGAAACTGGTGTCCCATACCAACTTTTTGTACATCGCTTTTTGTTAATCTCATTCGTTTTTCGTTCCTTGCTACTCAAGGTTGAATTCTGAAGGTTATCGACCATTGGCGAGGTAAAATTGAATAATTAGTCAACTTTTATCAATTCGTCAAGTTGGAACGTGGAAGTATATTCATTTTGAAACATACGTGTTTATATAGCTCGAATCAATTAATGCGCGAGGCACAAAAAATTAAATCTAAAAGTTTGATCTTTCGGAAAACGTATATCCATCATTAGTAGTGAGTCAAAGGTCTCGATGAATTAAGCGGATTACAGAACACATCGCTTATGCCGCGAAAATAGGAGTGATCTATTTATAAAAATGAAGATTTTATACCTAAAGAATATTATACATTCGTAGTGAATCGTTGACTGGAGTTTGCAAATTCGTACAAAACGCTATTGCGCGTGACTCGTAATTCGCGCCAACCTTGTATAGCCCTAACGTAAGAGCCAAGTCATACGAAATTTATGAGACTCCTAAAAAATTCATCTGATTTCCGTTTGTAAGAATCTGTGTGAAAACTCGTCTTACAGCGTTCGGACGAGTGATACGACTCAGATGTATAATATGCAAATGATTCGACAACTTCGAGGGCTAGATCACATAACATTGGTAGAATAGGAAAACAAATATATAAATCGATAAACCAGCGATTAAAAAAAGTTGAGTAGAGATCAGGATATGATCCGGTGCTCTGCGGATCGTGAACTTGAATTTTTCAAAAATAAAAACACTACTCGTTTTCAGTCCGCGTGGACTTTATGACACCAAGTTGGCAGTTTTTTTTCATGACGCAGCGTGGTCGGAAATTAAATGAAGTAAACGACAAACAATTTTATCGGCGACTTGTTATTGCATCATTTTGAGTCAACTATATCGTCTCAGATCGGGTGAATTATAATTAAAAGTAGCCCAACGACAACGAGAGATGCTGTGTTGAACCGCTTGCCGACGGCGAAGTGACCATTTGTCAGGGAAAAAATTGGACTCAGATTATATGGGCGAGACTCGTTTACAATGTTGGTAAAAAGTGCGAGTTATATCCATTGCACATGTACATAGCGCACTTCGTGCCGCATGTTTGGTATTACGAGAACCGGAAAAAAAATTTATTTGCAATCATCACATTTGCAGAAATCACTTCGAGTAAATAAGTTTCCGCCGTATGAGAAGTTATGTGGCCTTTGGATTTTTTTGCATTTTTGCTCTACACTATCATACTAGAGTTATGACGCAGCGCACCAGACTGCACATACCGCGGGGACCAGTTTTTTCCTCCAGGAAAAATTGTAATATTAAATTGCAGTTGTTTTTCCTTGTAACTAAAATCCCTGAACAATCATTGATTTCGTTGCGGCCGACTTTTCGCGAGTCAATTAGGATTCTTGGCAGCGAATTCGCTGCGAAAAATATACCCGTAAGTCTGTGATCGTCGTTGTGTTCTATAGACGGATATTCTTCACACTCTCTGAGCTTCTCATAAAGCAAAGTGCATGTGGAATGATTCATTGATCGAGCTCTACTCTAGTCATCGGGGGAAAGTCGAGTCGGCATTAGTAAGTCACGGACAATAATCGTCGAGAGATAAAGAGACTTTGGCCTTGTTCGTTTTCGCACGTCGCAAGCTAGGGTGGTAGATAACGAGTAAGTATATATGTGTAGATCACGCCGCGAATATTGAATAATTAATCAATCGATATGTGTTACGAGTGTTCTTGCCAATCACTGAGCGTGCACATCTGGGTAATGTCTCGAAATTCGAAGTTCGGAATTCCCGAATTTGCTGAATTACCTATTGTAGCAAATACCACTCATATGTAAAGCAAGTCCCGGTTAACAAAAATACTACGCACAAAGATACCCATATTAGGCATATTTGCAAGGTCCAGCTCTACCGAAGTACACAATGGAAGAACCTCGCTTGGAGGATCTGCTTTGATGATCACAGTATAAACCTCTGCACCGGGTATAAGCATGATCTGCTCACGTTTTACAGTAGTCCAATTTGTGCCATGACTTACCTTGTCCACGGGAAATTCACCATCTGATACCAATTCTATAGAACAAAGTAGAAATGTTTCTGAAGGGTAGAAAGATAGTACATCGCGTAACGAATTGGAGTAGTAGAGTTCCGTCGATAATCCGACTGGGGTGCACACAAAATAGCTGACAACCTCACCGATTTACTGGGTTTTGCATGGAACCTTATATCGTTATGCGCAGATTCAAATTACTCTAACTTTGTGAAAGCAACTTAGAAGATTGACTGTTCAATATTACCAGCATTTTCATCGTCTTTTCAAACAGTTTGAAAACAATGTGGATGTATGCGTAAAATCTACGTTTACATCTGTGCATTTTCTGCCTGATGGTGAAATATTTGAAGATCGTACTCGACCATTGTTTGTCGAATGATATTTCACAGCACGTAGCGTGCTTTTACTTTCAATTCCATACGCATTGAATCAGTTATTTTAGTTTTTTGTACAAATTATTATTTTTTTTTTTTTTGCGTCTTGTTTTTCATTACAGAATGTGGCGCACGCAAAGGAGTCGATTGCGATCTTCTGGACACCGAATAGGTAATACGAGCGTGATGTCAATCAACGTGCGAATGTGAATATGGAATATTTTAATTATACGTCTAGCAAACAGACTAAGACATTTACTTGCTACTGTATCAGTCGCACGCGTCCGTTCCTATACGAACATCATTCTTTCGACAAATTTTTCTTTGTTACGAATGGTACGAATCATCACTTTTTTATCTCATGAATCAATTCCCCTCATAAACTAACTACGACAGTACAAGTGATATTTAATTGCGGCGGAATAGAAACGGACATTTGACCTCATAGCAAAACGATATAATGCAGAATCACGGATCACGCATCGCTTTATAAAAAGGCGCAGAAAACAAAATACATATATCGCGTTATCTCGAGCTAAAAGAATGAATATAATATTATTTTGTATGGCCTACGTATACCAAGTTCGAATAACTGGCATATTTTCAAACGTCAAACCATTCGTTTCAGCATGCGAGGCTTTTTCGCGTAATCACATGTATAATAGTATATCAATTTTTTTTTATAGTAGACTTTAGAACGCCGCGGGCATTTGAGATATCGTCGGCAGTGTACGTTATAGCTGCTGAACTCGTTATCATTTATACGGCAATCGGTTCGCATCACATGAATATCAAATTATCAAAGTCCGCACTTCTAATAATTATGGTGTCGTGTTTAGGTAATGTGCAAAGGTCATTGTTGATACACTGACGTGAATTAATGCAAATTTCGGAAATCTGAATCATGATCAATTGCCATTCCGGTCGTATTATGGGGTACACAGGCCAGCTGTACATTTGAATATGTGAAGTGAATCGGATCAACAAGCCGGTCAAGAATCCGGAATTTGCCGATGTTGGCTGACTTAATAAATTCGTTTTTCTTTTTAATCGTGATATTCGTCGATGACTTTAGTTGCCAAACAACTGCGACTAGCCCAGCTCTTGTATCGGAGAAAGACGGAAATAGTTAGACAAAATAAAAATGGGAAAGAGGATAAATTGAAAGGCATAACGGACTAATTTTTGTTTGTAACAAATAAATGTATTATAAAATTTAATGATAAGGTATTACGCCAATTTAGCATACACAAATAATGGTAGGTAAATAGGTAGGTACATATATATAAATGTTTACAATATATAAAACGTGTATAATTTATTTATAGGTTTAATTGTAAGGTGCGCTGCTATGTGAATTTGTTCGGACAAATCATACACGCGTGTCCACTTGTCCATAGATTTGATTATGGAAACCCTCCACATACAATGTTTCTCTTCCTTTTCCGATCAAATTACGATCGAGATCATTGCTTGTAATCGAGATCTTGATTCAAACTTTAAAATATGCAACACGCTTAGTAAATTGCCGACTCGATGAGTTTTGTGTAACTTATCAATCATCCCTGATCTTACTACGGTTAATTAATTTACAAATTGATTCGAACGCATACAAATTAATAATATTTGGTCATTAAAGTTAATTGATCTGGCAAGATAATTTTATAAGACACTCATTTTCTGTGAGCATCTCACCGATAGTTAGATTAATTTCATTATGTCTCGAACATAGCTGATTGGTATAATTACATTTCGCGTGACACGTATAATTCATTTTCATTAATTGTCACTTCAATTTTACACTCACAGCCATTGGCGGATAGTAGCGTTGTCCGAAATTTCTATATAAACATTACAAAAATTGGATAGCAAATGTTTTTTTCACTTTTATTTTAATTCCATTTAATTTATATTTTATTTTAAGGCCACTGTTTCGCGTTTTACGCTACTTACAACAAATTTTTCGGTACTAGGTATATCGGGTACATTTCCTTTCCGCGTAATACTAAATCCAAAATTCGTTTTTTCATCATTGGTACGAAGTTTTTCAAAGTATAAGACGTTTATCGGACCATTTTTGGTTTTATTACGTATTATATATCACTCTAAAAGTTTTTTGATCTGTTTATCGGTGAATTAATCGATTATTGTTTTTCCACACGCTACGTAACAGTCGTATTTGATAGTCAGATACTCAACAACGCTGACTATAAAATAGTAAAATAGACAGTGTAAGAAATCTGTGACAACAAACGCCGAGTAAAACTGACGTCAAAATAACAGTTCTTTCATGTAATCGATGCACGCACACGTGTCTAGGCATATCAACAAAAAGCTAATGAATAACAAGAGGAAAATTAAGGAAATAAAATATACCCTGAATAGCGAATGCCTTACAAAAGTTATTATCGATATAACTTCAGTGTCAAGATAAATAAATTATGTTAGTGTTTTTTTCTTTTTGTTCTTTTCTTTATCCTTAGATAAGCTGCTATGCTACGGATCAAAATGGAAACCGATAACAATAGAGTAGACGCTTTCTCACTTAGATTATTATTGCAGAATCAGCTCTAATGATGGGCTGTTTTACCATTTTTTTTATCTCGTCAGCATCTGAGAGCACAAATCATTATTATTGACTCTCAGAAAGTTTACCGTCTATTATTCTCGTTTGATGGCTCTCACACATCCTAAACTTTTATCTATCGAGCAGTTTTCAACTTCCAACGTAAGAATACGAAGGCAGCGATACGCAGAAGAACAAATATCAACAGCAAGGCAAGAATATCGAGCGTAAAATCAGCGTCGAGCATATCTAATTCCCTCAAAGTTGTTTCCGGGTGCTTGAAGTGACAATGTTGCTGAAACAAACGAAATTTTTCAAATGCATTAAATGACCTTCATAGATTCATAATTAATGACGAAGAGCTCAAGATATAAAATCTGCATTATCAACTCGAAATGATTAGTTTTCTAAACGGTCGTAATAAATAAATAAAAGTATGTAAGATATGAAACATGTTTATCTAATGTAGAAATGAAAAATCTATTACTTACAATTGAACACGCAAGTTTCTTTCGAGCGAAGGAATAAGTTGCAAGAGCTGTGCCTTCGAAACCGTAGCGGATATAACTGAGATACGTGATCCATCTCAGGTAAACTGGAATTGCATCAAAGCTGACAAAGAAGCCAGAGAATAGAAGGAACGGCACCGACATCACAGGTGCCAAGAATACTCCGTTTTGGACATTCATTGCAGCTCCAACCACGAGACCAACCGATTGGGCAACAAATGAAATCAGTAGGCACGTACCAAGGAACATGCTGAACCTCATTACTTCTGCTGGTTGATTCGTTAGAAAGTATACGATGCTAACATACGTCACGCAGAATACAGTCTGAAAAAAGATAACAGAATTTTCTTTGTTCAATCCTATACTAACAAAGAGATGATCACTTGTTCGTTTCTTAAGCGAAAGTTTCGCGATAATTCGCGAGCTCAAAATACATAAGAATAAAATATTACAATTTCTGATTTTCTTACCTGGAAGGGTAAGTCGGAGACCGTGATTGCCAGATAATATGACTTCAAGGAGTACCATCGGTTGAAATTTTCTTTGAGCAGCACAGGCATTTCTAGAGGAACTGGAAAGAATTCAATTTTGGTTTAGTTGTTTTCTTCAAATTTCAGTAGAGTAGTATTTACCGAGCGACTTTTGTTATATACATACATGATAAAATGGTGATCGTCATCGAGGTATACATGAGGAACAACATGTTGAAGAAGAGGAAACCAAGATTACTGAGTACTTTTGCACCATCGTTGCCGATATCCCAGTACAACGCACCAATTAGAAATCCTACCAATATATGTGCGAAAAGTCGAAGGTACATCAGAGTCTGAAACAGAGTAATCGGATTCTAATAATTTATGCTTTATGCTAAATGGTGGATAGGCTTTCCACTCGTGATAATCGATTGAGTGAAGAGAAAAAAAATCTCATTGTATTTTCTTAGTCGATTGTGGAGAGACGGATAAGATATCAGCATGAAGTATCGGGAAAGTAAGATATAAAAAAAAACCCCAACAAGAGTTTCTCGAGAATAATTATCACCGGAAAATTACAGCAGCTTTCTGTTCATTTCAGTTGATAAATCGACTTGCCGTTTCCCTCTCAACTTGAAAAGGCAAGTGAAATAAAACAAGAACAATGCCTGCTGATTTTAATTTTTTTTCTTTTCTAAATATCGCGCTGTTACAACGAACGACTATATCCGTGTAAAAAACAGTGCAGATTAAAATAAAGTGTGGTCACTCACCCAGTCTCTTCTGCTGAACAGCAACGTTCTCTTCAATATTATCCAGAACTGTGTCAGCTCCGAGGTCGGATATCTTCCGGGGGTAACGATGAGCGTTTCGTCAAGTAGAGCAGTGGTGACGTTTTCTTTTTTCTCAAGGGTGACGGGGATTGATACTTCGTCTGCAAAGAAACAATGTGATATGACAAAACAAGTTCTCTAATTTAACATACGAATTTTACTGAAGTCGCTCACTTACTTTGTTTGGTAATGTCGTTGGTCGCGTAGCCCGGTATGACGTATCCGACGGTACCATTGTTTTTGGCATCCCTAAACTTTTCCTCTGCATTATTTGCGTCATTTTTATCCCTGACATCAACGCTGTTTTTTTTTTCAACATTGTCTTTAGGGATTCCTCCGTTGTTCAAGGTTCCCGGTTTTCCCACTGGAAATTGGTGTCCGGCTCTGATATCCCGTTTTCCATTATCTATTGCGTTCACCAAGTTTCTGATATTGTCTCCATATTCTCCACACGAAACCTCGATTACTGTTGAAAGAAAAATTTGAAATTCACCGTACACCACGTACATCGGAATATGTACATCAAAAATTATTTCTCGAGCCTTTCAAGAAAGTCCAAAGCCGGAAATCGGCACGGGGTTCATATGTAAACAATTGAAAGGTCAATGTGGAATCGAAGGAGGTTTCAAAGGCCGTTCATGTACATTTATAACGATCAATCTATCGGATGACACCAGGTTTGAATATCATGCCGTTGGGAAACGAGAAATCACGGACCGCAATTATCGTTCGAATATTTTCTATGGCAAAAACAACTCAAGAGCAAATGTTATTTCAATTAAACTTACTGAATGAAGCTGGATTGTGATAGCTCGGACAGTTAAGCCCGAGAGTTCCTAGGAATGGAACGAGCTGTGAGGTTGATCCTTGATACACGCATTGTCCTTCGGCAAGGGTGTAGAGTGCGTCAAACATTTCGAATAAACGAGCACTGGGCTGATGAATTGTACAAATAATTGTTCTACCACCTCTCGCGAGCGTCTTCAGTAATGAGATGCATTGAAAGCAAGAAGAAGAGTCAAGTCCACTGTAAATTTGCAAGAAAAAGTAAAGATTAATATCAACATTGAGAAATGCCGGAATCATAAATATTTCGAGAGCTCACTTCAAGGTCACGACTTCTGTTTATTCGATTATTATTTTTATTTCCTATATTTTTGTATGATATTTCATAGAAACGACCAGACCTTTAAATCTTAGAAAAACATTTGCGCATATTTTCGTGGCATCATCGATCGATAGCTTAAACATTCCATTCAAAGTAAAAATCTATGGATAAACCGAAAGAAAAAAATAAAAACATAGTTTTTTTGCGACTAGTTTCTTTTTGTAATTTTTTCTCAACATCGTAAGATCTCCTATGGTTTTAACTGGAAGACGTTTCGAGATAAGCAGCACATACAGTATTTTCATCAATTATTCAAGGATTGGTCGATCGTCGATGACCGGTTGGTAACGTTCTTAATATTTTTATTTTTTTTTGTTCATCTCGCCGTCGTAAGATTTTAATCGCCGATTTATATCTGGAGATGCCATTAAAATGTACATGCGTACCAGCATGGCGCGCTTCGTGCAAACAAGTATTTTATGCGGTAGAGTACTTATACATAATGATTATAGGTATAGACGTTGAATATTGATGATACAGAATATAAACGATGACAGCGCGAATAATTTTACGGATACAAAATTTTTTTGTTAAAATATAACAAAGCTCTATTCTCACCGTCAGGTTGAAGTGAATTACGTAACATAAGAGAAGACAACACGGCTGTTTGGCAAGGATATTGTGATAAAATCGAGGGAATATTAAATATAAAGTGTACGTGCGGTAAGGCACTGCAGGTACTTTTTGGCCTTGAGGAACATTAGGTCGTGGACCAGGCTTTCAACCCCAAGTTAAAGAGAAAATAAAATCATCTGGCCAACCTTGATGGTAGTCGGAATAAGAGAGAAACCTGTCTGACTTCTCCCCCTCGTGAGGCGAGGAAAAGGAGGATATGTCTGGCTCAAAGCTGAAAGCCTCGTTGTGCAGTGATAATAGTATGAACAGTTTTATGAAACCAATCGCAAATTGGTACGCCAAAAGAGGAGAGAGCCAACGATTTTAAAAGTATATTGTACTCGATTTACATTATTTTCAACCCACGTCCGAGCATACGCATGCGTATGTCCACGTTGTTTATCCCGAGTTGCATGTATACTTAAATTAGCGTATCAAAACCGCGGTTGAATATTTGCATATGACACAAAGAAATTGGAGAATTGATCGACTGAACCGCGAACCGTGTTCGGGTTGCAGTATGCGTATAGAACATATATCTCTTCCCGGATAAAAAGTATCTGAGGAAATACCGTGTGATAGACGAAATCAAGTGACGTCTGAAGAGATGGAGAAAATGGCAAGTTTTTGAGTTATTAATAATCTCATCGTCCCGGCTGTTGTGTCGATTGAGTTATTAGATAACATTACGAGCTGCAATGAATTCAGATAAATTATGTACGGTATCTTACCTGGTGGGTTCGTCGAAAAACATAATCGGTGGGTTATTGACCAGTTCGAGTGCAATGGAAAGTCTTTTTTTCTGACCACCGCTCAAGTTCGAGGTCATAGTACGTCGGTGTTCCGCAAGGCCCAGTGTCTCCAAAATCTCTTGTATCTAAAATTGAAATAATTAATCATTTTACAATATGAATAACGCAGGAATAAGGTAGGCGCAGCAGCGGTGATTCTCAGAAGTCATGATTCACATATATTCGGTGCACGCATCACGATACATGTGGGGTAAGCTGAGAAATCACGTCTCGATTTGTATCGTTGAATGTAATAAAATAAGCTACGCGTACTTTTCCAAAAACTGCATAAAGTAGAAGATTAATGACCGGATGAGAAAGGCGTACATGTTACAAAAACACCGTTCGAATACTCGAAGATGGTAAAGCAACGCGTGCCATCGCGCATTATGCAATTATTCATGTCAGCCGTGTAGATTCAATTATGAGTGGTAGAGAGTGGAAAGGAAAATAATCCGGTGAAGTTGCAGCGAAACACGATGACTAAGAATGCTCTGGTTATACATATCTCTTGGATCTACAACTCCAAAACGCGTAATACGAAGCAACATTTTCCCTCGCATTTTGCTTTCTGCCTCTCTTGTTGTAGACGCATGAATTAAACTGCTGCAGAAATGAATACGTACTACAGGTATACGCGTATAAATTTCATATGCACGCTTCGAATGAATCTACAGAATAGTAGTCTGGACGGATTTGAAAGAATGAGGAATAATTAAAGCGCGAGTAGGTGGTGACGAATTTGCGAAAAGAGAAACCGCGCGTCAAGCTCGTTTCGATCTTTGTATGTTATACTGCAGGCTACACCGTACTCACCACTTCCTCCTTTTGCGCCTTGCTCACATCACGACCAAGTTTCAAGTTCGAAGCAACCTTCATCGCCTCCTGGACGGTGAGATTTCCGTGCAATTGGTTATCCTGCATGATATAACAGGACAATTTCCTAAACGCACTGATATTTCGCTCGTGACCGTTCATCGTGATGCTTCCATCCATACCGGTTGTCCTGTAAAAAATAAACAAAAAATGCCCTCATGAAAAGATTCCATAATTCATACGCATAAAACGCTGACAGTATCTGTCTGATTTGGTTTGACTTTATCGCCGTGTATATGTTTTTTTTTCTTGATTCACTAATAAGGTGATAATTTGGAGGAATGACCTGAAAAAAGAACTACCTAATAATAATGATAATAGCGTTCCAAATTACTAAGAGTCGCGTTACTGTGGAGGACGATGGTGACGTGGGGGAAAAAACAATTAAATATAAAAAATTCCCTTGACTCCGATCTGACCCTATATACGATATTGTACTACTTTCATATGTTGGTTTATGCATATAGGTATACGTACGTACATGCTAATGTGAGCCCGCCTTATAAGAATATTTAGTTTCTCAGTCTCTGCACCGCATCGTGTCATGACCCGCGTGACAGAGATATATACATAATTCCGAGGATCACAGTGTTAAATACATATACGATAAACAGATGAAAGCAGGCTTATCTGAAAGACGTGCAGCATATACAACAAATGATTGTATTGTTTTCATATCATTTTATTCAGTCATTTACCAATTTATTGTTTTTTTCCCACACGTACGGAGCGCAAGAAATGAAAAAAACTTTGTTAGAATGCAAGATAGTCTTTGAAGAATGGGTCGATTAGATGGCTAATTCTCGACATCGTTGTTGATCCCGAAAAACAGTCTGCATATCTCGGCCAAAAAAATGCGTAATCGAACGAACGGGGTTCAAATAGCAGAAGCCAGTTCCATCGTAGTGTGCGGTGCGCGGAAATTTATCACGATTTTTTTTTGCACTCGTTTGTCCGGATCGGCAACTCAAAAAGTGATTCGTGCGGACGTACATTTCCGGCTGATTTCTAAATCAAATCGCGCTACGTCGACAGAGTTAAATTTGATTCTCGTATAATAATACGGTCGATTTATCGCACAAATTTGTGTTTTACTTTTTACCAAATGAATGTACAAAATATTCGAGCGATCGCCTGAATGAGGAGTAGAAAAGATGAACGAACGATTCGTCGGAAAAGTTTCCCTCCCAGCTGCTGTCCGGTATGAAAACCAACGCGAAACGTAGGTAATATATAAATATACATAAGTTAAAGTTTGAAGAAAGCGAATGTCACTCTCGCTTCTCACACGCGGCAGCCATTGGTACCGGTTCAGCTTTCTTTCATTTAAACAGCTTTCAAAGACAGGAAGCATATCGTTATATTCTTCCAGATCCGACGAAACGCGAAGGTCAAAATATGAACTCGACTATTTTTTGTCCATTTATTAATTTTTCTATCGTTTGAACCGAACAATACGACGATTAGGTATAACATATTGGTAGCGTTCATCATTTCAATACAGCTAAGATTCCACCGCGTGTAATAAATAAAGTATACGCAGCCGGTAGTATTATTTGGTAAAAGTATTGAAAAATAATTGTAATTTATGGTCGGTGTGCATGCATATAGCGTGCGGATATATAAATTGAAATCGAAGACCTTCGCATCGTACGTCCGGCATTCTTTGGAAGTCAGTCGCCCATCGTCACGATTGGAATATTACGGAATGATCAAATATTATAATTTACCTTCGGTATAATATACATTCAATAATTCCATAGCATACAACACATCGGACATTTACCTAAATGATCGCGCAAATTTGCTTCACAAGTCAATCGGGAATTATATATTTTGTATAACATATTATAAAGTTTTCATTTTTTCGAGTCTCTATGAGGATGTAACTTTTGAGTTCCGCACAAATTCTGGTTTAATCTCATCAAGTTTTTGACGTACACAGACGCAGTTACGCTTCGAATTCGGGTTAATTGAGTAGATGTAAAGCTATATAAGTCAATGATCGATTGTTGTTTTGACCTCGTTTGTGAACCCCGTTTACATGTGAATATACATGATAACAACCATACATACGAACAAGTTCATGAATCCATACGTATATATGTATATTTATCACATCGCTGTGTCCATAATTATTTCTCGTTGTACAGAAGAAAACCAAAAAAAAAAAAGTCAATAAATAATGACAGTTATAAAAATCCTATTCGATGGTCTTACAACATTTACATACACACATATATAGACTCTGCAACTATACAGCTATGAAAAATAGAAGATGGCAAAAATTAAAACTTCTTTGTAATAAATTTTTAACCGTTGCTTTTTGTATAATTCCCGAAGATTATTACGTACAGGTATATGTATACGTATGTAGGTACTATATAAGTCACGATGAGGATATTAACAACAGTTCGGTCTTCCTCTGCATGCAGCGCAAAACAAAGAAAGATCCTTGAATAATTTAATCCGTATAAACTTTTATGTAAACTATACTCGAGGATAAAACATACGTATGAATATACCTATATACTTGATTACTACAGTACATATATATCTACCTACATATCTACAGATTGAATTAGCTTGTACCACACACATAATTACATATCAACCGGATATACAGGAAATCAAGGATATACTGAATACATATTATACATATTATATATATTGGATTTGTACTGAACATACTGCACAAGTGAAAGTTTGATAACCATTAATTACAACGAGAAACAACTTGTATTACGATGGGAAGGTAGATATATACCTGTACTTTTCCGTCTTCCTCGTAAACATACCTATACCGCATTTGATACCTACATTATTTTCCAAAATCAATCACGTGACTCGTTTCATTGCAATAGCTGTAATTCGACAATCACAATTTTTCTAACGAAGCGCAGAGATTTCATCAGGTATAATATTGCACAAGTATTTTTTTTTTTTTTTCTTGTTTTTCAAATTCGTATAATTGTGGTTTCATCGTCGATGATATGTTATACACATGTGTATGGCGTTGTATATTATCCTTACTTACTATTTTGTCAAATTCATTTGTATCGATGATTACATACTGTTTGTAAATACTTGAGAAAAAAAAAAAAAAAATTAAAAAAAAACTTTCAGACTAATTGCCCAACGGAATATATTATCGAAAGATTCATGAATACGAGATTTTTCTGCTGTGGTATAAAATAATCATAATTATTAATTTTTTCAAATCGAAAACTACGAGATATAATAGAGATCTACTCTAATTTTATGAAAAAATTAAGTATAAGGGGGAAAAAAACTTTATAGTAAAATCCAGATCTCATATACCTCTATGAAACAGATTTGCATTAATTTTATTATCCTACTGTTTTGCACGTCATTATACCTCATGTATTACAGTAATTGATGTAACTGACAATATAAGAGGCGAGTGTTGAATATTAATTATCCCATTGAACAGCAAAATTAATACATGGGTCATTTTTTCTAAACCTTATGATTTTTTTCTTCTTTTTTTTTCTCTAAATATGTTTATTTTCTCTAATTATCAGAAAATTTTTCGTAGGGAAATGGTTAATTGGAATAAATGAACCTGATGAAATTTTAATTGCAGATCGCAAAAAATCACACATATTATTTAAATATTTTTAATAAAAATCTGTTATGCACCGAAGTCTTATATATTTTTTGAATAAAATATATTTTTAAACATGATCCAGCTGCATGCTCGAACAATTTTTCCTCTATTTTTATGGAGTTCCTAGGATTTTTGTACACGAGTTCTTTTGAAATGGCTCTTGAAATATTTTAGCTGCGCAAGTTTGAAAAATTTCCATTCGGAGCCGTTGGCAGCAGCAATATACATATATCTATCCTCGCAATCGCTATTAAGTTCGGGTGTTGACTTGCAATGTTTTTTTTGTTTTTTTTTTTCGTTGAAAAATCACGAAGGTTATCAGAAACTCGATTGAAACAGCGGAAATCATTCAATTGGAACATATGTTTGTGAAAATATTTTTCCATCAATATTATCACAAGCGTATACGATAGATGTAGAAATTTCTCGGAAATTTCGCTTGAATCGAAGACGTCACAGCGCGCAAAGTAACGCATTCGTTTTAATTGAAATCTCGAAATTTACGGTTCAAGAAAAAAAATTTGCACATTGGTTTTTTTTTTTGTTTTTTTTTTTAAGAATCACCCATACGTTCCGAACGTACAGAAATGCGCGAATAAAAAAAGGAAATAAAAAACCTGTAATGGACAATCGTATAAACGATCTATCAACTATTACACGTCATTATAGGTTATAAAAAGTAATACAACTGTCCGACTCTTACGCGCAATAAATCGTTGCATCGTGGTAGAATAATAATAAAAGGTGTTCTTAAAAATATGCGCTGCCAATAGTTCGCAAATGTACAGATATAAGATATACCGCACCCTCCACTCCATGTTCGATCAACCGAGGAATCTAACGGCCGAAGGTAATTTTAACAAAAACATGATGCAATACCAGAAGAAAATAAATGGAAGGACGGATGAAATGAAATTATAATGGTGGAATCGAACTATAGACGAGCAATGTAAGTCAGATGTTACCTAATTATAATATTTAGCTATGGGTACGGTAATCTATACTTATGAATTACGATATATAATCGCCAATCGGTGACCCTTGGATCATGGATGGACCAGTTTTTCTGGCGATAATCCTTTTATTAATTACACATATACCTACCTATTATATAAGCGCGACATGAATGTACGTATGGCTATACATTATACTGCAGCGTACAATTTGTATCCGTGTATTACCGTCCACATGCTATAGATTATATTACTATTATGCTTATAATGTGAAGTGCGCACGTCAAATTTTGATTAAAAAATTATCGACCATGTTTCACATTCAATATATAGAGGATTACGTATAGGTATACGCGAAAGTTTAGATACACATAGAAAATAAATGACATCGATGACGATTGCTAATTATCAAATACGATGTTAGATGTATCTATATGTGTACGTATACGTCTAACTATAATACGTATGTGGAAATATTGAAACCATGCGTGTTAATTTTGATACCATGACAGTTGGAGTTTAAATTTTTGCATTGGTCAAGGACGAATACAAATGTAAAGTCGTAGACCTCGTCGTAGCCAAATACCGTAAAAGGGAAACCACGTTCCACGAATTGACACAATTAAAATATCGTGACATTGTCGCGCAATTATGAGAACGGAATGAAATATAAAATAGTAGTTGGATCGACATCTGATTCGGATCAATCGAAATTTCAACCTTTTTTCGAAACGGCGATACTTTTTAAATATGATCCAAAATACCCTGCAATCTATACCTCCCTGCATATAGACACAACCGAGGAAACGATGGTGATAAATAAAAATACTGAAATACGATTTTAAAACATTTCCATTCCATTCGTACCGACGTGGAAACTTAGCCGCCCTTAGGCTGATAAGCAGCCGTAAATATTTAAGGCAATATTTCTTCATTTCTCATATGGGTATAATAAAATATTTATATATAAAATAAGTTTAAAAACTTTCCATTGTTAATATCCTCGCTGCGATAATTATATACCGTACGATACGGTGATTATGCACATACATACCTATATGTATACTTGCACCTATATAGCTACCAATTTCAAAAGTATAAGATATCCAGGTTTGGGACTGCGCCATGCGCCATACGCGAAAGTGATTGAGAAATTCGTTATATCGAGCATTCAGTTGTTAAAATTGCGCTGTCTATAAGTCTGGACTTTGAGCAGAGTGAAATGCACTACGATATATATCATATTTTCATATCACAATCATTATTATTCTTATTATCATCAATATTATTAGGATTGCTGTTATTATTAATATCATATACTGGGACTTTGCCCGATGCAGCGACGGAATCGACCTTAGATGTTAGAAATATATTTCAGGTACATAATGAACCATATGTGTATGAAATGTAGTATGAGGTACGCGTTAAAGTAACGTGTAATAAAAATATACCGATGCCTGTCGTACCTGCATGTAGACGAGATGATATCTTTACAGTTTTATGCAAATTTCTTAACAATTTAACTTTTGCGGCGTCAGGATAACCGATCATAAATCGTTTGATAATTACACATCTGTACGTACATTTCACACCTGTGGAGTAATCGTTCCAGCTTGCGTCATTACATATCCACGTGTATGTGTAAAAAAAAAAAATAATACGTCTATAATACATTAATAGAGATGGAACGAAAATTTTCATTTTTTTTTTTTTCACTATACATTTCTTCTGACAAGTTTCCGAGTGTTCTCATAACCGATAATTCCCGCTCATTATCGCGATACTGATCGAATTTTGCCGCAATTCAAGTATACCTATGAACAGCTACCGTTCTGACCTTGCCATGAAAAGAATTGATGTACGGATAAAAATTGATTAGATATCAGACTTGGCAAGATTATATACTTACCTAGATCGATTTATGCAAGTGGATTCGATAATCTGTAGAGATCACGATTACATCGCGTTCGTAATTAACTTTTTCTCATTCGAGATAATGACGTATTTATATAGTGTAATATTTGAACTCACTTGTATCCAGTGAGGATGTTGAGGAGTGTAGATTTTCCTGCACCGGAAGGACCCATTATAGCGGTGAGTTCCCCGGATCGCAGCCGTCCACTTACGGATTTTAATATAGTTTTCACATCTGAAATTAGACAAGAAGAAAAACAATGTATAATTAAGTGCGTATGCGGGCAAGTATATTATTTTTCAGCGTCATGTAACATCGGAAAAATGGGATTACGCCTCCGTTCGTACAAAGTGAAGAAAAAAATGAAGCTTCAAATGATTATACAGAGCGTACTTCTGAACGTAATGAAACTTTTCATACGCGAATTATATACTTCGAATGATTGCCGCGCATAATATAGGTACACGTGTCTGTTATTATTTCACTCTAGAGTTGAGATCCGGAAGCATAAAAATACGATATGACATGTTGATACGTACACGATGTGCGGCAGCATATTATGTGTCATCAAATGCACGATCGCGTGCAAGTTACTTCGTATCTTGTACGATACGTGCAGTGTATGTATGTAATCTATATACGAAGAGATCAGAGGTCGAAGATCATTTTGAGATGACGTCGTGCATTGAAGGCATCGGACGAGCTATATGATTTTTTTTCTCAAAATTTTACAGTCGCTCGATTCATGAGGCGTGCAACCGCGGTGTCGTACAAAATATATGCGGCGACATATTCCGTTCTCATTTCGTACGACATGCGTGATATACGTGTACATGTGTACACTTGGCGAGATCATAACTGAAGTAGTTAGACACTACGCGATGAGCTGTAGGTTGGCGTAAAATATCCCTAGTCTGGGCAGCAAACGGGGGTTTGATTTCTCGCATATATCTCAAGAACTGATTAAGATTAAGAGGAGTAAAATTGAACAAAGTCTCGACTCCCCGAACTATAGGACCATTATATATAATTTTTTCAGAGGCGTGAAAATACGGCCGAAAACGTCTAGTCTGGCTCGTGGGCCGTTTCATTGCATGACGCGCGCAAGCCAGACTAGCTGTTTTCGGCCGTATTTTCACGCGTCTAGAAAGATTATAAATAATGATCCTCTAGTTCCGGGAGTCGAGACTTTTTTGAGGACATTTCCTCCTCTTTTCGAATCTTTTTTAAAATTTCGAAAATCTCAATCAGTTCTCGAGATATTTGCGAAAACTCAAGCCCCCGTTTGCTGCCTAAACTAGGGATATTTTACGCCAACCTACAGCTCATCGCGTAGTGTCTAACTACTTCAGTTATGATCTCGCCAAGTGTACATACGTACTCCAAATAACGACCATCGATATGTTAAACACATGTATGCTGCATCAGAAATCCACTACACAAAGAATGGATTTGGATGACGTAAAAAAAAAGTGATCGCACAGTCAGCCTCAGCAACTGTATAGTAAGTATACAATACACACGGTTCACGTATATCACCGCGTATACCGATGCTCCCGCGTCTCAGCCAAAGTCCGTCCGATAATGATTCGAAAATTGGTCGTATTTATATAAATACACACACACGCATATTTATACATGTAATATATTCGATGGCATGTATCATCTGTAGTGTACAAGTATATAAATCGAATCGATATAAGAACGGCAACAAAGGTAATTAACTTTGTAATTAGCTGAGAATTAACAAAATTATCATTTTCAGATTCCAATAATTCGGTCGACAATTAATTGCCGAAACTATTATTGAAATTTGGTTTTGGCGAGTTTTTAGATGTAGACACGATATTCTTACAAATTGTTAACATTATCACACGCAACGCGCACAATTATCTGTACGAAATGAAAAAAAAAGTAATAAAAGAAAAAAAATAAGGTCATTGTGATATAAATGCACACGCTGTTCGATGCGGTAAAGAAAAAGAACAAAAAATAAAAAACAAACTCAACTCCGATAAGCAATATAATATATAATTCATATGATAATCGAATAGCCTCCATTGTTCCCAACATTCGTTCTCATCCAACGTCATTTGGTTTTTACCGTAAACAGGATTTATATTTTACGTATAATACGTACCTATATAGGTAGCTGTGTGTAGCGAAGGAATTATTAAATTATACCCAATAAATTGAAAAGAAAAAAATGAGATCGGATCAGCTTAGCTATAGAATTATTATCTCAATTTATACGACGAGCGACGAAACAAAAAGACGAAGGAGTAAAAGAATAAAAAAAAATAAAAAACGAGGAATCAAAAATTGCTGATAAATCAGACTTGCATAAAAATCTGACGTTGGCGAATGTTACGTGCGAAAAAAACTATTCTACTCATGGTACAGGCTTGGATTGAATTAATTCGAAAGTGGCTGCGAATGAATTTCTAGATTATTGCATGTATAGTATATGAGGTAGTTATACGTATGTTGTAAAATTAAACTTTCAAGAATTACCGTCAGCAAACATATATGATCGTGCAGCACAGTGGAGGTTTACTTTTTCGTTTTTGCTTTTATCATTTTTTGTCTCGAAAAGAAAAACTCTACCGCATGCTACTCGACTTGGTTCGAGACTTTAAGAAATGGCAAAAATAAAAAGCGAGGAAACAAAAATTCGAAACTTTTTGGCCCGTAGTGAAAGCGTGCAGATAATGAGTCACGATGACATGGATGAGCCTTTGCAGCCGAATCGTAAGAATCATGAGATTCTAGAGTTACGATCTCGAAAATATGGTCGTTCAGACGCGATGGTAACATCAAGTTTTATAAATCGTGGTATCGCTGTTGGCCTGACAATGAATTTCCCCGTATAGAAAAATGATCGAAAGAATCAGAACGAATGGATGAATAATTAGATATGGAAGACGTCGAGTTTCCCCCATTATTTTTTGTACGTAGGTTCAAAAAATCTGGTTTATTGAATATTTATATAAAAACCGTAACTACGTCACAGTTATTAACATACTCGTATTATACAGATACAGATAGTTCGTACATATACGTCCAAATATCATAGGCGAAACGACCTTTAGATTGAAATTCAGAATCACGAACATGATTTTTCTCCAAAGACGTCACGAGATAGTTTTAGGTATACGCGCAGGTATATCACATCCAGGCGAACGTGTAACGAAAGTTGTTGAGACATTTGTAACACATATATACAACTTGGCCATGATATGTATTGCACATACATAAAAAAATATACGAACGTATGATAGGTACGCTGTTCTGTGCCAAATGAGTGCATTATATGGACGAAAACCATCCAACACATTGGACCGAAGGGGAAGAAACTTTTTAACATGCATGACATAGTTGAAAAATACAATCATCTTACATGATTCATCCATTGATAAAACAAGAGAAAAAAGATCACATGCGCCAAAATAATAATAGACAATATAGTGGGCGATGAATCGATGATAAATATACAACTCGTGCGATGAATAGATAGATTGTAGTCAAGAGTTTGAATGTGATCGTATATACGAAGTGATAATAGTCGTTGTTAACGTATAGTCCGATAGTTTGACGGTACGTTAACCTATTAGGATTGTCGTTACGATCATTATGACCGTATAATTGCGAATATTGTTTGATCGGTGTATTGCGGAGTGTGTAAGAATGTGAAATCGTAAATTAAACTGCTTATCATCGTGATCGAAGCGGCGGCCTGCAGCTTATAAAAATAGCAACACAACAGGTACGGTGATTTACACTGCAGACTATATTCTCGTACAGCTGTATAGTAGTTTGAATTGACTGATTATTATTATCATTATTCGACTCACAATTATACCGTACCGGATGTTAAGATGAAATCGTCTTTGATCGTATATTCGCTCCAATTCGATGTATATATGCATAGAATACATACACCGATGCAACCGCGATTCTAGGTACACCCGATCAGGCTGGTTCTGAATCTCCTCGCGGCCACGGCCAGATCGGACAATTTATTCCGCACGCGACGTATCGGCGCAAGAACTAGTTGCACCGGGTGTCTGTACGTATAATATACGTAGGTTATATACGCTATAAAAATGGCCATCAGAAATAATTAATCCGAATACTTTTACAATCTCCATATATCCACGCAGCTGCCGCGCTACGAATTATACCTTCCGCAATTTTGAAAAGTAATAAAATGTGCAAAAAACATTTTTTTTTCAATAAATAAATAAACACATTTATAGGAAATTAATTGAAATTGTAACGTAAAATACGTGGAGCCTATAGTTGAAAAAAAAGAACAAGCAATTATAATCTTAATTAGTATTCGAGAAATTTTGTCAGCTCATATAATTATATATTAGCATATATTTCGTTACTTAATCGAGGTATTTTTTTTGCTTATTTTCAATAACTGTCTAAATAGAATCAGATATAACGTAATATAATTCACATATATTTTTGAAAACGATAATCAAAATCTACGCGGTGATCTGCGGATAACCCTGGAGAACCGTAACTCTTGTCGTAAATATAGGCGATACGAACGTGAGCAATTTTCCCATATATATTTCCATTTCAAGTAATTATGGCGCCGGAAGTGGAATTTTTTTCTCGTAAAATATATACACAAGGCACGTATTATTATAGTGCATAGCTAAGACGTTATAATTGTCGCGTATTACACGTGCATTATTTGTTCGCTGTTCGTAAACTTATGGAGAATAATACGGACGTGATAAGAAAACAAAATTTATCACGTGTGTACAGGGAGTTTATCCGAAGAGTAATTACACGTAAATAATTTGTATAAATATATTCTGAGAAAGATTAACTCATTAGGTACGGCATGCCGTGCCAAGATGTCTTTTGTTAAGACGTGCTTTTATCGTCGATATCGTCGATAAAGATTGTCGTGCCAAGATGAGATCTGGAATAATAGCAATGACGAATAAGAGGGGAATTACAGATGTGGAGGCATTTAAAAATCATCGTACAAATACGTGTATGTTTTTGCTTATATATCCAGATGATATCCTGGACGGGTCAAATTTTATGCGATTTTAACGAGCGGAGCTGATCGCCAAAGATTAGGAAATGAAATCCAGATTTTATAATTCGTCAATTAGCGTGCAAAGTTTAATTTATAGAAAATTACCATTATCACTCAAAAATCATTGACATACGAACGGTTGCATTTACGAATATTGTGCATCGGAGCTTTCATGTAGAATAACGTTCAATTTTCTAAAAAAATACATGGCTTTGTCATTGTCGTGAGTATATATTCATTAACGACTTATAAATTGGAAAAAAAAATTAATTTCCTATGTTATCCTTCGTTCCTTCCTTCAATTCAAGCGTTCGAGCCCATGCATGAGTGCATGGCAATTCCAGAACACCCCTAGGTATTGTACATCACACATTATTTTAATTGCATTCTTCATCGCAGATATAATAATCGATTACATCGTTTAAAAACCTGGACAGTATTTTATTTTGCAAAAATTGTCAAATCCGGTTCCTGGAAGTGTTTATTGGAATAAATAAATAAAGCAATGATTCTCAACTAAAATTCACCCGACCTTGATGATTATCTACCGAATAAGAAAAAGAAGAATTTTAATACAGACTCATGATCATATCGCGAATAAAGAAAAAATAAGGAAATCAAACTTCAGCGGACTCTAGGTTATGATTAACTCTCACGTTAAAATTTATAGCTTAATTGTGGATAATCGATTACACGTGACGAGTCCGTGTTTTATACCGGAAGATTCTCCCGCTGAATGAAGAACATCCAGAATATATCTGCAGCCGGCCATAAAGTCGGTGAAATAATTCCACTATTCCCAGAATTTTGTGAAATTAGGAAAAAATTTCAAATCATGTATATATCGTAAATATATATGTAGCCCGTTAATATCCGACTTGTTATTTTAACGTTAACGACTACATACGTAACGTATAATTGAACGTCCGAGAAAGAATTAACGAATGCGTTATATGTGTATGTATACGAAGAATACAAAAGATTCTGAAAACTGCGTTCAAGCGATATGGACGATATTATGGAATCATCGTCATAAATGGTCGATATTAAGATATTCACATATAATAGCTGGTGAAGAAGCAGAAATGATTCCGGTTATATACTTTTTATTTTTTCATTTTCTTTTTTTGGTGAAAGAAATACGAAGAGGATTCATTGATTATGTATGTAATTATATATCTACATACACGCGTTACATACGTGACTTGGAATACTACGTCATTGAATCAGGAAATTCAACTGATATTATACATTATAAATAGACATATAATCGTATCGTATCGACGTATATCATGCGGCCATCGCACATCCCAATCCGAACAAATCAAAACGAACCAATAACCGAGATTGCGATTTTCAATGATTATTACAATTGCGTCTGTAGCTAATATGTAACATCACATGTGACATTTCGTCCTGTTCGTCATCCAGCGGTCAAACTGTGCAGCGTCCTCTACTCGGCTTGAGCTAATTAAAGCGCACGATTTATACCTGACATATGATTTAAAAAATCAAATTCATGGTCACCTTCGCACGTGTCACAAATTCGTTCTGAGACCGCCTTTTCCTCCTCCGCATCAGAATTTGCGAGGACTTGTTATATCGAGGAGATAATTTTAAACACGTTATAGTAAAAAGCGAGCATGCGGTGAAAAAAAAAAGTAGAATAGGCGGAAGAAGCTGCAGTCCTTGAAAATCCGTTTTTAGCCCGAAATCTCGAAATTCCGTGATCGCTTTTCCGGATCAGCGATATTTGCACGACGAGATTTTTGTAAAATGTGCAAATTATAGCGCCGCTTTAATTATAATCTCGCGTATATCGCGGTACAAGTAATATTATAATACATGCATCGGAGCTATGTTTATTTAAAACTATATGCGGAGTAGACGGTGCACAAAAAGTTGCTTTCTCTGAACTGAATAAATTTTCACACTTCCTTATACCCGACAATTGACATAAGATGAAACAAGAAATCGTCTCTCACACTGCAGGGATAATTCTGCAGTCGAACGATCTTCGTAATTTAAACACCTATTATAGGTTTTGGATTTGTTTCGATTCGATGGAAATTCATAAGAATACAACTGCAATGATTCGCACTCGGTCGTAAATGACGTCATGAAACAGAGTAAACTCTTCGTTCTGATCTAAGAAGACACATCGTATACAACAATTATGATTACGCTGCATCGGTGAACGCGATTCGAGTTAAGGGGGACTTGACCGTTTATGATTTCCAACCGCAGTTGCATATATTATTACAAACATTACGTCCTCTATTATTCTAACGACCGCAGAGATAAACGAAGTCGAAGAAACTCCGATACGAATATCGGTACGCCCACGTATATCACGACGATGAAAAGCCAAAGGGCGTAGTGCGACCAAACATTATTGAGTTTCTACTGCAGCTTAATTTTACGATTATACGTAGTATAGTAAATAGTATAGAATTATGAACAAGACTTTTTCAATATGCAAGTCACACCGCAATTATCGGGTTAATATAACCTGCACAGCTGATGTATATTATATCTGTATACCATAATCGAGTGTTGATTCCCGCTCATTGTTAGACTTGGTAAATTATTGTATTATATGATTTTATATGTACGTGTGCGTATATCAGGTGCACATGGTCATACGAGTGGGATGAAATATCACAAGTTCTATCGTCGATTAAATATTTAACCAAAAAACAATCCAGAGAAAACGTAAATCCCGTTTCCTCTCTGAAATCGCAATGAAAAAGAAATAAAGATTCTCACTGTTGTTGGAGAAAAAAATCTTAACTGCAGTTGTTGTTGGATTAATTTTTCTTCTTCTCCATCATGGTCATTATTTGGCACCCAATTTGTGTCGTGTAAGCTAATTGGGTATGCGACCATAAGGAACCTGTGACCGTCCGTGGAAAGTCACCCAATATATCTACATATAATAATGATAATTAAACAGCTCTAAGAACATAGGAGTCGTGAGAAATATTTGCGGAAGAATTTAATCGCGTAAATCGATCAGCGGCAAACGTCGGATTCAATTTTCCTGCATTTATGTAAATGTGAACCGAGATGCACAGGTTTTTCCTGTTAGATTATCTTAGCGGGATATTCCGAAAATATCCTTAAACTACATCAAATCACAGACGGAAAACTTTTACCCGGAATTTGCGGTTATAATAATGCCGGTCATCACATTTTCTATATTTGGCCACATCTGACGTATTTGAATTACTTACGTATAAGTATTCTTGTATGCGTATTGTCAAATATAGCAGGAAAATATGGTGAATAATTTATTATACACATATCTAGCGAGCGAAACTCTTGGGAAAAATTCTTGGAAACTCCATAGGTGACTGCATATATGCATACGAGTCATAGAATATGCGCACCGTGAATCACCGACATGTTGCCGTTGCTTTTCGATGTTATCCTATAATTACAAAAACTATAGTATATCCTATAATTAAAATATATATTCCGACAAGTTATATATTACGTTATAACAAATTTGCGCGGGAATATTAGCTGCGACCGTGCAGCAGATCGCGATCATAAATTGTGTCACGGTATGCAAGCAGGTTGTTGTTTGGGTGTTCATATCACGTTGGTCGGATCATGACAAGGAATATCAAATGATTAATCTCTGGAATACGCAAAATATGTTTAAGTATGTACGTGCTCGCGTTCGTCTGTGCTAACACGCTACGGCCAAGCATCGATCAAGGACGTGCTTGATCTAGATTCAAGACTGATGAAAATTAAGAATTTGCAGATCTTCGCTGACGGAAGGCCTCAAAATATTGAATGCAATAGCTGAATCAGATGCTACGAAGATGAATATTTCAAAATGCAGATTTCATTTCACCGATTATTCCCATTTATAGGTATACACCTGCATGCATGAAATTCCAAGCAACGCTTACTCCGCATATCATGTATACACTTGGCGAGATCAGAAGTGGCGTAGTTAGAGACTACGCGATGAGCTGTAGGTTGGCGTAAAATATCCCTAGTCTAGGCAGCGAACGGGGGTTTGATTTTTCGCAAATATCTCGAGAACTGATTAAGATTTTCAAAATTTTAAAAAAGATTCGGAAAGAGGAGGAAATGTCCTCAAGAAAGACTCGACTCCCGGAACTATAGGACCATTATTTATAATTTTCCTAGAGGCGTGAAAATACGGCCGAAAACGACTAGTCTGACTTGCGCGCGTCACGCAATAAAACGGCTCACGAGCCAGACTATAAGCTGTTTTCGGCCGTATTTTCACGCCTCTAGGAAAATTATAAATAATGGTCCTACAGTTCCGGGAGTCGAGACTTTGTAGAGGAAATTTACTCCTCTCTTGGAATCTTTTTTTAAATTTCGAAAATCTCAATCAGTTCTTGAGATATTTGCGAAATATCAAACCCCCGTTTGCTGCCTAGACTAGGGATATTCTATGCCAACCTACAGCTCATCGCGTAGTGTCTCACTACGCCACTTAGGATCTCGCCAAGTGTACGTAAATTCATCATGAGTCCATATTGTACCCAGTTTTCCAAAATTTAGACCAAATGGCTCTACAGTTTATGTACTCTATATTATAACTACATGTGTGTACCTGTAGTAATATAAGTCTAGAAGTTGAGTAGTGTATATTAATGTGCATAGTTACAATAGCCCACTTTCACTTCGTGGTCAATGTCATTTTGTTAAACTCGTTTCCACCACATTCTCAAATGTTTTATATGGTTTTATACATGAGATGTAGTAGATTTAATTTATCATACGTGCATGTGCAATATTTACTACATTTCTATTCACTTCTCTTTTTTAGTGCTTTTTATTTTTGCAAACATTATAATTTGTGAATGATTGTACGTGTAGTAAATCTGGAAAATATGATATATTTTTTAATTTAAAATTATATCGCAAATTCTTTGTCGTTCAGTTATAGTTTATCCATTTTATGGATGAGTAAGTGCAGTCTTCGACAGATAAGACTGTGATAAGGTAACCGAACTATATCTCAGAAACGCGATATTTGTCATTTCCGAAGAAGTTCATACGATATCTGTATTATACGATTGAAAAAGTAAAATGATTTTAAATTCAAACTAAAACGAGAGGGGAATTAATTTCTTGTATTTGCTTTCGTCTCCACTAGGTTAATTTACGGAAAGGTATTGACGTCTTATGATGTGCGCAAGAAATCGTACTCCGAAATACCTGTCGCGTGAATCATCGTTCATTTTCGACAAATTCCGAACAAAAAAGTAGCGGAAGAAAAACAAATGTATAATGTTTATAAAAAATATTTGGGGAAAAAAAAAAAACTACGATGCAGTATGCTTTTTCGTGATTTCTGAAATATGTGCTGTCGAGAATTTTTCCTTTCCCTTCTCAATTCAAAGAGACCAGGGTCACAGGTCAGGTGCAGATTCGGCATGGAATGTCTCCATATTCCGCGGTGAATTTCACTTCGTATATGGGCAATTATACGATGCACAGAGAATTAGGAATTACGTCAGATTCCAACTTTTTTGAGAGTAGGACAACGTCGAGGACAACATATAACTAAGAATTTTATCATTTTCGTTCATCACGTGTAACAACGAGCTATAGGAAGAAAAAGAAAAAACAAACGCGGGAAATTAGAAAAAAAACTCTTCACACGCAGAAGAGTCATCATCGACAAATCCGATGGTATAATTAGACGTGATTTGAAGTGGTCATTCAAATTTTAGCAAGCTCTCGTGCTCCGTACATCCAGGTGTACCTATATATAATGTGCGTACATATACATGTGTATGGATGTTCCGTTTGATACGAGTACTTATACATATACACCCATGTATCTGTCATATTATGTGCATGACGATACCGACACGCGTTTATTTTCATTTGACGTTATATGGTTTACGTGAGGCGATAATATATAACATACATATAATTAGGAAAAAAAAAGAGCCGCGTACACGTGGACGAGTTGTTATATACGTTCACAGCTGATTAATCGTGGTCGATACACATGTATGGAGAAAAAAAAACCAAATGTGCGAATCAAGAACAAAAAACTGCGATTTTCGACTTGGCAATTATCGTGAGGATTTGCATGATCAATTAGAGAATTCTGACGGCTGAACAGCTATGGAAAGCGCGGACGACCAACAACCGGAATATATCAAAAGGAAAAAAATTGAATAAAAACTAAAAATGGCGAAAGATGTTATCTCGATATATATCTGCGTAATACGTATTATGATAATAACTACCGCATGTTATTCGAGATCGACTATCTTGCATAAGTCTCCAAATTCATCGAATCTGAACGGTTTTTTTAAATATTTAACGATCACCGACATAACGTGTATATCTAAAATCAAACTAATTAATAAAATTACGTCTGGCGAAATGAATAAAATGTAGACGGTTTTTTCCTAATTTACACACCTAATGTTCATCGTCGCACGAGTGTCTCGGATTCGAACAACCCTTATACGTAAGGGTGATTCCCGAAATGATGAAATTCGTGTTCAAATCACATTTATACGCGCGTGGGTCAGAGTTTTTGCCTTCTTATTTTCATCTTCATTTTATTGCGAAATTAAAAGAACCTGAATTTTATTCATTCTGCACACGGGATGACATAAGATGTAATGCTCAAGTAGTCGATACGGCGGCAAAGGAGTTCAAGTTCGTAAATGAAGTTGATTGACGACGCAATGAGAAATGATCCACCTGCCGTCCCGATGCGTATCGTTCAAGTGCATCATTTGCTAATCGTGATATGTGAAACGATATGCAAATGATTTGGTATGTGAGATGAGAGCTAAAAAACCTCGATTTTTCATTTGAATGAGAAAATATCTCTGGATGATATGAGGCCGATATATGCATTATGCTCGTATAAAAATTACTCACTGTTTCTCCGTCCTTCGCGTACTCGGTAAGTAAGGTCAGTGAACGCCAGATCAACAGGTGGTCTCTTTGGCAGATGAGTTATCGTCTTTGGCTGTGCTGGTACGATTTGAAGACGAACCGACCCTTTCCTCGGTTGCATTAAAATACCGTTCGAGTCGTCATCCTTCGAACTATTCCCTTCGAGCTTCATGATTGATGCGGAATCTCAATGTTCCTGGATTTTATATACCCGATGAAAAATAACAACTATTTTCAATTTCCTCGTGACCGGTAACACGAACACTAAATTTGCCAACTTTATTATTGTTATTATATATCTCGCAATTCGCGATTCCCCCCTCGGTATCCACAATTTTATATTTCGTCACTGTAGATTGCAGCAATTCCTCTTCTCTTCTTATTCTCACGTGCTCGGGGATTTCACAGCCTGAAAATGAAAGATTTCCAATTTAAGCAAAAAAAGAGACATAAAATAACTCGTTTTTATCGCAAGCTTCCCACTCCTTTTTTCTTCTTCCACTTTCAATTCTATAATCTATACGCATTTCGTTGAGCTCAAGGTACTCTTCGTATGAATATATTAATGAAGAATGAAAAACCAATTTGATCGCGAAACGAAATAATAATGATCGCGTGTTCGATACAATGATTCAATGCAAATCTCTCAGAGATATTTCAAATAAAAAATTTCCCCCACTCAGAGGTCCGCATGGTGTAAGAAAAAAAAAGTTGTGACAAATACGAAACGATCAGGTTCTTACATTCTGATAATTTTCGAATAGAAAGTTAAAAATTATTCGAAAATTATTGGCTGGTTCTCATAAAAAATCCCAGGGTTAAAAAAACTTCACAAAACTCCGACACTCTTGACAGCATTTCCTTGATTATTTATGTTTTATTTTCGATGCATCGATCGAAGACAGTCTATTCAGAATTTAGTCTGCGTACAAAATAAATAAAATAAAATAAAATAAAATGAAATGATAATTAATGATAGTAGTTTTCTCTAATTTTAACGTCTGCACTTGATTTAACACGATCAAACAGTTCGAACACTCGAATACCGTGGTAGGATAATTAAAATATAATATGATAACAGTTTGAATTAGCGGAATGAATAAAAATTCCCGAGCCTTATTATCGCGGCTCCTCACCGAAGCGCCTCTCGAACCGGACTGACCGTAAATTCTGTTGCTCGGCACTCCGGACGGTGGTCGCCTCGTTTCTCCTCTGCAATCGCGTTATACGCGATCACCACCGAATCGACTTACATATACTTACGTAGCGTTGCCATACCACCAACCCACCGAGTCACCGTTCATCAGACTGGTGTCGTTTTTCTACTCGCGAAACCCGATTGATAATAATTAGTTATTAAGCCATGCTGGCTATTGGCTATTAAATGGGTGGTGGTATTCCAGTCTCTTCGTGTGCGTTATTCATGCATTTATACATCGGGTATTCCACGCCAAATCGGATGCCGTTTGACTTTTGCAGCTCCAATTTTTTTGAAAATTTTTTATGTTTCACTACTGGTCGAGTCTAGCCTCCGTGATTTTTTTCAATTTTATTTGTCGAACCGTTTAGGATATATATTATACATATTAATTTTTCAAAAATTAAGTTTCTTTTTTTCTAAATGCCTGTGAACTAAAAATAGATTCCCATCATTTCCCCATCATCGGACTAGGCTTAAATTTCGTTAAATGTACAATGGTTTTTTACCAAAAAATTTGAAAAAATCGGAGGCACAAAAGTGATCGTCAAATGGTATCCGATTTGGTGTGGAATGACCCATATACACACATTTATTACGTATGTGAGTGTATTTTATTTTATACTCTATACCCACGTACGTACCTGTTCTACCTGAATTTAATTCCCATGTAATCCTGATGGACGCGTCTTTAAAACCGCGCCGCGTGTTAAAAAAATTTCGTCGCGATAATACATACATATTATAAGAGATCAACTACACGTTGAGGTTATATTCGTTCGCTTTCCGATCGGACTAGAAAACACAAAGTTGACTATAAAAAATTATATCTATCAAATTACGCACCGAGATAATTCTATTCTTTTTGCATAAATTCCGTTCGGACAGAATATGATCGACCTAATGTCTCACGAGTGTTGGTTATTTTTGTGTGAAAAATTCGTAGGCATAGCTATCTAGCTATGACTTTCATAAAATACGTTGACACGGTGATCAGGATTATTTATTTGGTTCTTCAATAATTTTCTGTTATGGATGTGAAGTTTTGATCGAGGTTAAATAAATGTTATCGCGGTCCGAAGTACGTTTACTACAATATTTGGGGACACGGGCCGCACGCGTACTCGCGTGTCTATCCCCTCGTCTCATTGATAAAAGTAGGTAAACTTATGTGGAAAAATGACGAAACTATAACTATGCGTAAAATTAGGCATAGTCGCGATTGCGCGCGGCAACTTCATGGTTATCTCTAGGTACCTATACAGTATTGTGTAGTGTTGGTCCGTTTCGTAATAAACGATTGTTTACCTAAATTCTTTGACAAATCGACCTCGCGGTGGTGACTCATCATGGGTTATTTGCAGTCATCGATCTATGAAATCAAAGTATGCACTTATGATTTTTCACGTTTGATTTTTTGAATCCGCGTCGGAACATACCTAATTATAGATTTCTTTTTCGAAGCTGGACTTGAACCGACCAGAATTTACACGAGTGGATTTTCGGGGTCAGAAACCTATGCGGACGTGAATTTTTTAATCACTTTATTGCCAGTTAATAGTCTGCGCGTTACACGCGATTGCAATATAACTGATTGTCAGAAGATAGTTTTTCGTTGAAAAGTGCGTTGAAATTGTTGATGAAAAAGAACAGTCTCAATTTTCAGTGAGAATTTGAAGAACATTTCTTACTTTTCTCCTAATCTCTCTTGAAATGATACTCCAAATTAAACCGTTCATCTGATTCATTCGAAATACAGCTCGGTGGAGAGAGTAACACCTGTATATAGTGTGGCGGATTGCAACCATGCACCGTTAATGGGCCACTTAATTTAACAAACCCGAGGCCAAGAATCCCGACACTCAAACCCCGCTACAGCACGGTCAAATTCGTAAACACCGAGTTGTCTTATAATTATTATGTTCAATATGTGGTATGAAAATATATTCGAAAAATATTTATTCCTAATAATTTCTATTCGAGCCTACATATGTGTGCAAACACATGTCAAGATAAAACATTGATCGCCAAACAGATATCGTGTCGGAACAAAAATATCAAATAATAATTTTATTAAGGCAAAAATGAACAAAAAAGAAAGAAAAGGAACAAAAATTGAACGAATAAATATTGCTGAAAATGCTATCGTATGATCAAAACATCGTATATTGTAGCGAGAGGCCGGAGAGCAGACTCGATCGCAGATTTGTATAACGTACCTACATGACGTATATTCTATAGCCGGTTCTAAGATCGTTCCGTGCAAAGTAGTTGACACTGACATTACAAGTTTCCGCTTCCCGGCTAGGCACATAACATAATATGCGGTGCAGAGTCGATATAATAATGTGGTATATTATACATTGATTATATTATATTATATTCATACAACGATTCCTCCAATAATAATTATGTGTGTTATTTATGTGAATATATTGACCGAAAAACGGAAATGTTGAAAATTGTTGCATTGAATCCTTCTTTTTTCCGTTTCATCGATCAGGAATCAGAATATCGGGAAGTGATATTTTTTTACATGTTCAGGTGTAAAAGGTGAGCAGAGCGTGAATATTTTTGAACCGGAAATGAGGAGAACAGCGATCATCAAATAACAAAGTATTTTTCGTATATTATTACCTCCGGATATACTGGCTGTCAGCTAGCGATCGACATTCGTTGCCGCGAATCTTGAGAACATATAAAATAGAATTGGTGGAAGTTTGACTAATCTTGACTCATTTTTTTCCGTAAAAATGAACCAGTGATTTCAAGTTCAGTCGACGCACGTTTTAAATAATTTCAAATCAACGTAGCTGCTGCGAGTATAAAGTACGACGTCACGACCCAATGCCGAGATGGGAGAGGGTTAGAGGTTCACCGTTCCGTTAATCTTATAATTTTTAATATACAGAGTGTCTTAATTCAAGTGAAAGGTTCATTTTGTTTTTGAAACCAGAATTGCAACACGAATCGAACAAAGTTACTTTTTTTATATATAACTAAAACTCAAAGTAACCCAAACTTCGAAGTCTGAGGAGTATTGAAGGTTCAAAGTTGTGCAAGCCAAGCAAAAGCTACTGAAAACGAACGCTTGAACAAAATGGCGCGGAACCCCAAGCTGCAAGCAAATGGTCGACGTCTCGGGGTACCTCACGGACATTGGAGCCCCGCCCAATCTCGGAGTTTGAATAAACTCACCCTATACAGTGGAACCTGGCTAAGTGAGACACTGTGGTACTGAGAATCCTCTGCTAGTGAGAAAAAAAATGCGGTCCCTTCGTTCACCTATGTAACTGAGAAAGAACTCGGGTAGTGAGAAACCTGGGATACTGAGAAAAATAACTGGTCCCCCTGCGATTCTCACTTAGCCAGGTTCGACTGTATATACCCGCTGCTGCAATGTAACCGTATAGAATCGCGCGATTGTCGGCAATGTAGTATACATATAAATGGCGTGCTGAAGGAAAAGGCAAAAATTTGAAGAAATTAGGAAAAAGAGAGAAAAAAAAACAAAATATGTATGTTATGTGAAATCGGTTACGAAAGCCAAACTATGTAATGTCACAATTTAATAAATTGATTGACGCTATATTTGTGAGGTAACCCATTCGGTGTATACGTTCTCTTGACCCAGATCGATTTTAACGCATACTATGGGGACCGAGCGTCTTCTAGCGCAAAGAATCGCCAAGCTTGTGTTGCCGTATTCATGCACGCGACTTTCTTACAGCTTTCCTACCACTTGGTCCGATCTCTGTCGCACGTGGCGCTGGTCACCCGATAGGTATACACAAAACAGACACTTTGTCCAATCGTCCAATCACGTCGATTCTATTGTTGAAAAATCGGGTGGAGCCTAATTCTACTTGCGTCAAAGATTCTGAAACCAGAAATTTTTAGTTCATTGGCTAACTAATCGGAACATATAGACTAACATTAGTATAGGTACACTTTGACGGTGGTTATGTGGACTAGAATGGGGTCCTGCTCGGTCCCCATGTCGTTTCAGTCGAGGTGCACACATCACCCTATACGCGAACTTTTTTTTTGTTTTTTTTCCCTTCATTTTTCCTCACCAAACTCATTTCGGACTACTATGCCATTTAATGGATCACATACGATAAACAAAATTTTATCCTATACAACTATAATCCAGTTGAAATCGGAATTCATACGTTAAACTAGATGTAAATGACGTGATTGACAATTTTTCTTTTCGTTCACCGAATAGAAATTATCGTAAGGCAATTGACTAATTTTGCCATTTAACACATCGAAGTAACATCGTCATTTCAATAATCAAGTAATGATTTATTCGCGGTGAAACTTTTAATGCATATGTATATGTTATCACAAGTGTTGAAAAGATGAACACATCAAATTTCAACACGACTTCAATCGTCCCTTTTTTACTCTTTGGGATTATAGTTGAGATAATAAATCAACGCGTATGCGTGTATGAGGTGGATAAAAAAACAAACCACCGAACAAATCGCAGCTTTTTTCGAAATGCTTTAACAATATGTTCTTCACGAGGCAGATAATTTGTAGTTGCCGATTATGTGATGAAAAAATTCCCAGAAGTATATTATCTCCGTTTTCAGGCACGATCCCGTTCGTAAACGAATCGCCCGCATTTATTTTCATGGGCGACTGTATAATTTCCGTTTATATAAATATGAAAAATAATCCATTCAACGGCGTAAGGTAATTACAGGCTTCCGAGTTGGACCACGAGATTTCAAATAAATGAATACCGCACCGTGCATTACTTGTGTTGCAGGCGATCGAAATCCGCCGATTGCGTGGTGATACAGATAGAATTTTATTCACAGTTTCGAATTGACGATGATTATGGCTTTCACATCTGACATGACAATGGATATTACGGAGTGGCAACTGTATATCATTCACGTGGAGTACAGCCACCTGACCAACCGGCTACTGACGTCAACAATGCTCACAATTGAAGGAATACGTCACGATTTGCAACTCCCACTATATAGAAATGCGTGCTTCCGATCACGTTGCAATGAATCAGATTTATGAGCGAACAAAAAAAAAAAATTAAACAAGTTTTTGTGTGTTAAATCACAGCAATATAATATGGTTGATCCATGAATCAAACCGTCCCTAGCATTTTTATTGATTTACCAATTATCACTTCAATTATGATTTTTAATTTCGAATAAGTTTTGCAACACCTGAATGTTTTTTTTTGATTTCGATACCATGATATATATACGATTCATCTCAGCTTTGAAGAATGTTTTTTTTGATTGTTTTTTTCATTCGTCTTAATTAGCGGATCGAAGGGTCAATAAAAATATATCATCCGGCGATAAAAATGTATTATGAAAAAAATCGAAGACTGTAAGTGGTTTTTTTTTGTTTGGTTTAAATGTAGCAGTTATACACCTGTAGCAGGTATCAATATCAGAAATCGATAAGGATCAGAGCGCAGTCTCGGTCGATATGCTCTGTGAAATGATGATTCATAATACAGAGCACCTGCAGATTATGGCAAAAATCTTTAGCTGCAGGTGACAATTGAGAGATATCCGCATTGATGTAACTGTATTTCACTTTGTCTAAATTTCTGTTATCGATAAGATATACCTGCATAAATCAGTCGACATAAAGGCGATGACTAACAGTCGTAGGTCACGAAGCATATGCCACACGAACTGTACGAATACTACCTGCGTACGTAACGTGCACTTCGCTATCGTCACGAATGACAATTTTCCCAAACAATTTGCATTACCTACGTTCCTATGCGTTGCAGTCTCGGCGAAAAGGTGCGGGTTCTTATGCGTATAATAATTAGGACGTGTTCGGAATAATTCAAATTATATATTCGCTACATGATACGAGTGGGTAATCGAATACCATGAAATTGAAGAAAAATAAATTACTTACGTCAGTTCGATCTTATAGAATTGTGGAGATGCGGAATTATGTCAAAATATACATATATATGTTAATTATATCCCGCGGATTAATAATATATAATTATAGAACAGGTATTCACTGCAGACCATGATTTTCATATCCGCTTCCGAGGGGCTTTGAAAGATTTCGCTAATGCAAATTATAAACAGATTTAAAGATTTACACAATGTTACGTGACGTATCGATGTCAACGTCCTCTCAGCTCTCTCAAACGATCCGAAGATTGATTAGGATATACATATGTGTAGCTTCAACTTTTTTTGCAGTCCTCAACCTCATAGGCATAGTTCAATAAATTAATAGGAAATATACTGCACGAGGTCATATCGGCAGTCAAACATACAGTCGATTCTGAGTTTCATTTGGTTTTTTTCATTATTCATTCGAGTTTGACTGTTTTATGTGGAGAAACGAGTCAGAATCATCTTTGCCACGCGTACGTAGGGAAATACGTATAATAAGAAGATGTACGATGTTATAGATATGCAGCATACAAGATGCTGATCGTGAGTTTTGAAATCTCCACTGATGTAATAACCGAGGCACATACACCTAAGTATGATACATGCAATACATGAAGCATATACCGAACGACATCGCAATATCGCTATAATTTTCAACTATAATTTCGCGTACGCGTATTACGTCGTATATGGTATAAGAAAAGGCTACAGAAAAAACGCACAGAAGACAGCTGACACAATGACACAATGACATACATGAGGAAAATAAAGATTCATAGCAATAAAAGCGACAGAAAAGAGAAAAAGACAAACGGAAGAAGTAATCGCTGAACCGCTGTAATAATCATTTCTCTTATGCAACGATTGCGCCGCTGCAACGCAGCACAACTGCACCGCTCAAAAATATTTGTTTCAGTCCGAGAAGTTAAATGCCAGAATTTTTACAATAACTTATATATATCTCGTTCTACTCTACATACGCATGCGGAAAGTGTTAGCCACCTATATAATTTTTAATAGCATCATACTTATAATATATGCTGAGCAGTACAAGCTGACATTTTTTTAAACAACAAAACTTTTATAATCCTATAATGACACGTCGATCATTATCACGATCAGCGCATCGTCATCTGGGACGGAATTTTCTTACACAATTTATCATTTCGGAAAGATAAATATATAACAGAATTAGGAGCCAAGTCTCTAACATAATTGACGGTTGAAATGCGGTTTCTCAATTCAAGAGATTTTACCTGCGCACGTTCATACCATTCGCCATATTACAGGTACATCCTATACTTAATGTGATATGATGAAATTTGCAAGCTAATTACCTATGTATATGTAGTATATATACGTATAGGTATACACCTAATATAGGACTTTATTCTTACACGGTATGGATTGCATCATTTTTTCGTTCACTCGGCTTTTCCATCCTTTTTACACGCAGGTTAAAAACTGTCGTAGGATTTTTACACGCTTTTCAAAATTACCAGCATTATAAGACACGCACGTCCGTGCTTCGTGCGCGCTGCACTACGTTGAGTTACTTTGGCTTCATTTATTATCAGTTATAAATGTTTTGAGGAACTTCTCGGATCTGCTAACAATATTGACCTATATCTATTGAAACGATCGAGTTATCGACAATTTTTCGCTTGTCGGAATGCAAAAATTTAGATATCTCGATCGGTTTTAGTCATGACCTAATCTAGTCGACGGATTCGGGTTTTTGAGGTCAAAATACATTGGGGAACGGTCGCTCAAACGATTTAAAAAATGTTCAATATTTGGCCCCCGAAGTCTAAAGACTATACTGAAAAAGCCTTCGATTATTTTCCAGTTTGGAGCCAAAAACATGCAGCTTGTGCAACCGACGTATCTGTCATTTGGGATTTTGGGATTTCTGGTTGATTTATCATTTTATCATTTTAATTAATTTTAGATCTCATCACCTAGTCCAAATACGAATAACAGGGCACGCAGCTCATTCACGCATGTATCGCTGTCAGATGCACGCACATTATACAACTGCAACGAGCAATGATGATACATTTGAACGAAGCTTGGTAGTATAATTTTCAAGTTTCTTTTCCTGCGTTGAAAATGATTCAATCGATATAAATCAATCGCTTTACCTGACTTGGAAATTCGATACGAAGAATACCCGAAAAATAAAATACTGGATCAAATAAAAAAAATTAAAATCAGATTAAATAAAGTGACTTTGTTAGCAGCCATGTATTAATGGATAGATTACAGCTGTGTAAATTAATGAAAATGATGAGTGTTGAGCTGTACGTCACATGTTTGAACGCACGCATCTTTGTGTTCTTATCAGAGTAAAGGTCGTTCGTCCACGACGAAGTGCAAAGTCCGGAATAATATCATCTGTCGGTTGGCAGCAGCTGGAATGTTGACCATCGCGAGCGATAACTGGTTCCTCATCGTTGAAGGAATTTAAACCTAATTTATATATGACCGTACATAAGTTAAATTCACACGTGTATGAACATTGTCATTATTTCTTACAATCGTATTTTTGGAAAAATATAAATATAAAACGTACCGTTTCTTTCGACAGAAAAAAAATCAATCCTACAGCATGTATAATCAGACGAGCTTTAAATGTATTGCAGCGGTGTATAAAGAGTCAGGATTCATTGAGTACCTATACCTATACGATATACACAGAGCTATAATGTACTATCGATACTGTTATTTTGCTATACGCTAGAAATTCAAAACGTTATTTACATCGTCTGAATCTCGACAGCTATACAGGATATGCACAGGGTTACCAGGTGTCCGGTAATCACCCAGACAGTTCGTTTTTTCAACCGGTCAAAACATTAAAAAACCGAACTGGACACGTGGTAGCCCTAGGTATGCAGAATATACACTCATATCTATGTTTGTATTATTTCGGTGAATATATTTCGGCATAAACACGTGTACAGATGTACCCGTATATCATCTGACGATCCTGCAGAAACTATTTGGGGCGCGTCGTATGTAATATCGATCATTACACCCGGAAGACATGTATAAAACTATGAAGATCATCGACGGCCCGCCGAACCGATCGTTCGGCCTTGATCGCGTTTAAATGTCGGCAAGAAAAATTAGAATATTCAAAAAAACCACGGAGCCAAAAATTGGACGAAATAATTGAAAGAAAAAGAAGGTATAATAAATGTGACCGTGACCATCGCGTCTTTGCTGTCTGCAATCCTCCAATAATGCGTCACGACGTTGCATACCCTATGTATAGAGTATGAATTAGACTGATCGTTGGGAATCAAATTTTTACAGACGCCCCATAAAAAGCTGTAAGGTGTTTTTTGGCGAAAAAATACGAGATCTTTTTTCCAATAGAAAGAACGATCGAAGTTCATTTTTCGATAGAATCAAAGTTATTCAGAAATATTTCATGAAATTCGTAGATATGGGAGAAAAAACCATAGGAACAATTATTCATTTTTGGAAACAAAAGATACCTACATTGTGCGTATAATAAATATTATATCGCTAACATAATTCCTGATTCAAGTTTTTATGATCACTGCACACTACGGGATGCTGCATTGCCGATGTAATAAATATTCATCCAACTATCCGAATCATGTATATAAATTGTAAACGGTATATAATTAGCGTTCGTTGATCGAAATTTTATCCATTATAATTTTTTTTATTTTTTTTGCCTGTATTCCTGACATTAAAATTCTGACCGTATGGCGCTTCGATCGAACGATATTATTCGAATAGTTAGTGGAATCGACAAAACGCTTGCGATAAAGAAAGAAAAACTAGCGAAAAAGCATGAATTTCGAAAAATATAATTAGTGTCTGTAAAAAACAAAGTGGAAATTTCGAGACTATTTTTTCTAGTTTATATATTTTCAACAATTTATTTTCTTCTTTTGTCCAATACATATTTTTTGATGAGTTTCGTCCATCTATTTATACACGTAGACGTAATAATTCCAAAGTACGATTAGATGTACATGCAATTAAATTCGTGTATATAAAACATGCTGTGATTATCTTATCCCCACATGCGTTAATTGGTTTATCTTATCAGAGAAACTCGAACGAAGCCCTCGCCGTGAGTGTAACCGTGCAAGGTCTAAAAAGCGTATACCTATAAGTATGTAGATGAAAGAATTTTTTTGTCGATTTTTCTTTCTTACTTCTTACTTCACATATTCATCGATCTTCGCACTCCTTTTTACTCTGGATTCTAAATTCGTTCAGTTACAAGTGCAGTTATCGTTTGTCCCCTCGTCTGCGGTAATTCGTAATTAGTAGTTTGGTCGCTCTTTTTTTTTTTTTTTTTTTTTTTTGAGAACTAGCTTAAGACTCCACTTTTTTTTTGTGGTCAAGTAGACGTCCCCGATATTTTTGCTTGGAAATTAAGTTTTTTCTTAATTTTGCATAAATTCACCGCTCTCGTCGAAAAAACGGAGATAGATACGATCCTTTTCCATGTAGTGTGTTATACAGTTAGATTTATTTAAAATTTAAATTCGACGAGAGTATGTAAGAGAATGTATGTATCTTCATATATTTCTGGTATGAATTGCTATAGCGGTAGGTATGTAAGAGTTATTAATTTCCGAACTTCCGCATAAGAAATTTTGCATAACGATTTCAATTAATCTAAAGTTATGTTAATAGGTTTCGTCGATTTCTCACTGCTCCAGTCATAATTGAGTTGGCATTCTATACTATGTTAGGATATACAATATACGCGAGTACATCGAAGTATCCTCGAACTTCACTCCCGGTACAATATATGTATTACATATACGCAGAATTATCATTGCACGCAAAGTCCAGTTTCTACGTAAAAATCAAATGTCAACGAGCAGCCTATAGTTATAGATATAAGGTCATCCTCGAAAATAACGACTAAATCACGCACATTATCTTCACATATGGCATCACGTAATTTGCCCAACGATGATTAGCATCAAGATCATTACAGCGTATATCTATCATCTCACAATCAGCCATACGAATTATCAATCTTTGTAGTATGCAAATTTGTCGATAACCTGTTTTACCGTCACGTCCATCGCGGCAGAATTACACACATCTAATGAACTAAAAAGTTTATTTTTATTCTCAAAATAGTTCTAACAAAGGTCAAGGACTAGAAAATTTGTTTACGCATGCTGCTGAGATATATATAAATTCACTAGACATAGATTCAAGTTTCTTTCACGGACGTGCTTTTAATTTTTCGAGTCAAATTGGGTATAAGTTTTAAAATCAACAGAAAATTATAAGAACGTGCTGCAAACATTTCAGCATTTTCGATTACCCAGTTATCGGTTATAGAAAAAACACATATGTTTCAGAATGTCCGATAACGGTATGGAAACTGTAAGGTGTTTAAGAATAAATGATCGTCATTTCGGCGAAATATAATTAGTTTCGCGTGTGATTCTTAGCTGCTATAATTGACGCAGGGTCAGGAACATGTCTTATAGATATAATATTTGCGGTAGCGATACCAGCGACAACAACAGCGTAAACAAAAACAACAACAACAACAATGATGAGGATGATGATAATGATAATGTTAATAACGATACGTAATCAATGATCTAAGTATAAACTAAACGTAGTCATATTTTAATAGCCGCTGTAATCTCGACTACTGGCATTATTCTGGCATAACGTTATTATTGTTGCTTATTATCTTGAATCCGATTAGCCCATAGGAATTATAAAAATGTGAATGTCTTTAGACTATGTACCTACTTGATTTCAAACGCTCAATTAATGAAAAACATTGCAGTAAAGAAACGATTACAAGCGACGGCCGCTGTATACCTAATCTAACAACTCGATGACCGAATCTTACATCCCAATAGATGCGCCATAAATAATAACAAACGCAATAACAATGACGATCATAGAATTGCAATGGTGCCGCAGACTATGTGTTAATAACTCATTGACGGACTGAAAATACACATAATTATATTGTACCGATGATTTACCGTGGTTTGATTAAAAATTCCGAAAATATTATTGGGAAACTAATAGCGATAAACAAATTAAAACCGATCACGCTGTACGCTTACACAAACAATCCGGCATATTGTTTGGCTCATTTACTCCGTAGACTCGCGACTTGAAATTAATTTGTTTGGTAGATCCCTCGTTCCTTTCCCATTACCGAAATGCAGGTATATAATTTGATGCGCGAAAATATTTTTAAAATCGCCCAAGATGACCCACTTGATGAGTTCTTTGGATTCATCCGAGACAGAAAACGAGAAAGACGAGTACGGATAATTTTAGACGATCGGTAATCAACTTTGTGTATATTTCTTCGATTGAGATGAATTTTCAATGGTTTCGGTTAGCGAACGAGTGTGTTTGTCCGTGGAGTGGATAGAAGAATACGAAACGAATTAAGGATATTGTTTAGAATTTTTAGACAACTCCCGAGGGGTTGTCGTTGCATATTGAGAACTCCGAGAAGTCTATGGAAAAAGAAAGTCTACGACCTCGATTAATTTATCAATCGTGTATGTACGTGGAGTTGGATGAAAACATGCATAAAATACGTGCGTGAGTGTATGAACGTGTATGTGTTTATCAGAGAAATTCAACAGAGTGTTAACGGGGCGCGCATCGTCTGTATCCTACATGTACACAGCCGCGCTCGTTCACCACGTATGGATAGAATCGTGTGTAAAAAAAATTCCATTCGACCGTAGACCGTAGCACGTTTTAACATATATTTGTGCATTTGTACTTATACCCAGATGTTTAATTATGATAGGAAATATCGATATAACAGGATAACAAACTGCCACTAAGCATCGAAGATATACAGAATTACATCGACGAACACAAAGAAAAGGCAAAGATACAAAAGCACAATGCTGAGGGAAATGAAACGCTATCACGATACACGTTTAATTGAATATTTTAATCGATGAGAGTGGTTTGAAAAAATAATTGCCAAGTGACCAAGTCTCAGCTTACGAACGAGTTGAAGATAGCTGAATACATAGTTACGGGTATGTTATTTGTTGAGGTCGTCTACTTACCGAACGAATAAATAAGAATGTATTTACGATTTTGATGAAGATGACGATGCTCTTCCGTTATTATTGTGCTCGAGCAATACTAGGTCAGTATACGCTGTGTAATTTGCACTCGTTTGAAGATTGATTTTTGATTTCTCAATTCCGCAACAAGTATCCGCGCAACAAGTAAAAGTTAGTAAAATAGTTATGAATACAAAACTCATATCAGTTGACGAGTTGTCGTAATGCTTGGAAAGAGAGCAACGAGCAACTAACGAGACATAATAGATAAGCGTTGAATATTACCAAGAAAAAAAAACATCAGAGCCAGTCACATGCTCCAAAGTAAAAACCTTGCAGTGTTTTATTATCGCATCGATGCGATGTTCTTTAAGTTTGTTGTTAACTGTACATTATTCTAGTTTCAAGTTTTTACTACCTGCAGCGTAGTGGCAGCAGACTGTGGACTTATAGTACGCATATATTTGATGTGGAATTCAATGAGTCCTTTTGTTATTCAACTTTAACTGCACTATGTATATCAGGCACTTTTTGAGCGCCTACTTTCTACTACTGTGCGAACGATTGTTTTTCAAAATAAACACTCTGCATCTTTAACTCGGTAACTACGAACTACCTAACCTGTCTGACAAGATCGAGACTTGCTTACAAAGTGCATCGCTATTTGCTGTTTCCTGCCTCTGCGCAGTGCTGCCACATTATGGTCTGTGGTCTGAACAATGCACTGAAATGTACCCGTTATATTACATTTCAGTGGAGCAATGACGGCAGCTAACAAACATGGCGGATGACATTTCTTTTGCAACGAGCAACAGATGGCAGGTAAAGACAGAGCGCCAAACTAGGATTCTAGGGTTCAATTTGAGTTATGTCAAAAGCATTGATAGGTCATACAATCTTCAGTCAACGGTCAAAAGGCATAAGGAGAGCTCTCTGACCTTGATTGATTCGTGTTTTTACGTATCTTTATTGATTGTTTTATATAAAATTACATTAGATGAAAAATGGTACAGGTGTATTTGGTATGTAATTATGATCTAGTAGATAATAATAATAATACTCCCTAAAATAAAGATTCACATTCGAGAATTATGTGTAATGAACAAAGTTGATGCAACGGGATCCGAAAATGACGTACGTACACCCCGTTTCACATTTGCAAACCATATTTTTTATAATTAATATTATATGCTTATAAGATGTATGTATCGAGAATGGTAAAATGTTGGATAATATTTATACTACATGTGTGAAACAGTTAACCATTACAAACTCGTGTATAAAATGTTTGCGTTGTTGCATTATTACTTATTCATAACCACATATACATACAAAATGGTACGTATATTATCCATACATCTACCTATACGTATGTAAGTTATTTATGTTAATTGATAGTTTTAATTTTACTTTCTAGACCGTACGCGATTACTATTAAATATTGTATTTGACATGATATATGTTCAAGCATATTATTATAATCATCAATCACTTATTATCGAGAAAAACGGGACTTGCAATGCGTCGCCTCTGATTCGATTTCTATTTGTTCCGCAAGCTTTACAGTGTATTGTTTATTTATTATCAAATATCGTTATCATTATCATTATTTCTTTCAGTTTCTTGTCTTTTTATTTTGTTTCATTCTCGACAGATCATATTAAATAAATATTTGCCCTATAGGATTTGAAAAGTAAATTCCAGAGGAGACTACTATGCATGAATTTCGGCTGAAGTTAGTTTTATTTGAACCTGTTCTTCTCTATGAACTAATGAAAACAAATATATCTATGAACCAACGACTGCTATACAATAAACGCGTGTAACGATTGATTGAGAAGAAAATTTGATATTACATACCTACCTATACTATATCGTAACGATTGTTTCTCGACTATTAATATGTTATGGCGGATTCAATAAGTAATTCCACGCCGTCTCATTTACCGATTTGGATATAATAGGTAATATGTGTAGTGTATACATGTAATAAAAATACAACGAATTCAACATCGCCATAATTAGTGTGAAATTATATCGTGATATTATATACCAAGAATATTGGTATATCATTATCGTAATTCATTCGCAGGCCGCGATACTTTTGAATCCGCTCATAATTTTTTTCCTTCTTTTTTCACTATAGACACGTCCGTACGTACACGCACCTGCATGAATTTTAACGATATCGCGAGTCTAAAAATATGGAAAATCTATCTAGCTACATTATCGTTTTAATTATCATACATAGGTAATTATTATTCTTATTCTTATTTCATAAATTTTATAACTTTTTACAAGATATCCCCCCCCCCCCCCCCCGCCCCGTCCCTAAAAGATCACAATCCTGTTATTTTTTTGTTTCATTGTTCTTCGCAACTAACGAGGCAAAACAATTGCCATTTTGAAAAGACAAATTTCCTTTATCTCTTTCTTGCTAATACGGGATGGCAAAAAATATACGTATTAGTTACGATTCAATTTGTTTGTTCTGCAAATATTTGCTTATTATACCTGTATTAGTAGGCCTTTTCGCTTTCTGTAAAAACGAAAACTCGCAGCCAGGAACAAAACATAATTAGTGCTCATCGTAACATCATGAAAAGAAAATTGGAATCAATTTGAAACAACGATATCTCAAAGCTGCACATTGTAGGCTTATGGTTTCTTATTTTCTATCCGTTTGATTTGACTATCCTATAAATGGCAACAACTAAATATGCACTAATAGCATAGCTCCCCATGTATTTTCCAATGAATACCGTGTGAACTCATTTTTCTTTTACAGTTTTGGCCGAATTGTACTGACAAGTCTGATACTTGGTATATGCATTTATGTACAACAATACATCCATAGGTGTATACGTACGATGTATTACATCACTGTATAACTCCGTACGTATACTGTATACTTATGTATAGCATAATAGTATACACTACACGAATGTATATATATACGCGATCATACGTCACATCTACGTACATACTTTAAATCGTTGTCTATTTACATGATAATTAGTTGCAATGCCGATGTCATGATATAGCAATGAAAATAATTTCAACCATAGTTCAATAATTAATACAATAATATATCGAGATATTAATTAACAAACAAACTCGTTCCTGTTTGTATGATGTTGCAGGTTTACAATATAGTGAGCCGTTATAATTGAAAAATATACAGTAAAAAGAAAAATTCATCAGAAACACTGACAGAAAAATTGAAGAGAATGAGAAAAGAAAGTATGACTGCGTACACACAATTATATCGTATGAGTGGACTTATCGTTAGAAAGGGAGAGAAAGAGAGAGGGAGAGAGAGAGAGATGCAGTTTTACAGAGTTTCCAGACAATTTTATAATTGAGTGAATAAAATGAAACACAGATTCAGGCTCTGCGAATAATTTTTTTGAAAATGTTAGTCTATGTCATGTATAGGTATTGTTACGATTTAAAGCTGCTGCTGCTCTGGCTTCCGCTCAAAGCTATGATGATTGATTTGAAGTATTTTGGAAAGAAAAATTTTCAACGTTGACTCATAGATATATTGAACCGAACATCCTATAGGATCGCTTTCAATCAAAGCTATACATATGTGCTGTATATACGCTTGATTGGCAGTCATGGTTATCATTTTGGTCGAATTGGTGAATTGATCTGTTGTTCTTTTTTCTCATCAATATTTTGCAGGAATTTGAAATATAGGTATGCGTAATACTGAATAATCTCAAGTGTATAGTATAACGTACAGTCTATAAAGATATTTCGAAAGATATGAACGAACTAGTTTAAAGTGTGAACCTCTTGTCGGTTATTAACACGACTAAAAGCGACAATTTCCCTCAGGTTTCCGCGTACATTTCAATTTCATTTCTCTTCTTTTTTTTTTACATATCTTCTTTTCTCTTCGTCACGTATCTAATTTAATTTCTTCTACTGTTAATAATGCGTTATAACGGTACTACTCGGGTACACTTAGACCGAACACTCGGGTTAGTTTGACAGAAAATTAAATCAACAAGATTTTGAAAAAACAAGAAGAATTCTCCCCAGTTTAATACGTACGTAATTGAAGAGAAATACAATTTTAACTGGATCTAAATCCCTGGCCAGTTACCTCGGCCATATCGACATTGTTATTAGGTGATAACTAAACTTTTCGCCGAAATACATATTACACCTATTCACTCCTGCGATTTTATGTCTAAAATCGATGACCTACGGAATCTTCATTAAAATCTTATTTGATACAAACTATATGAGAACATAGTGATGAAAAAAAGGAAACTGGAGAGTAGAAGCAAATGACAAAACTTTCATAACGCTCTTTATCACTGACAATAAAATCATAACTACATGGTCTGGGGATTTAAACTTCGAAGCAAAAATCTGAAGACCCAGTTACAATAATCACCAGTAGAATATCTTCTCTTTTCTCGGTTTTATTTATTCATTTATTTCTCTTTAATTCGTATTCAAAACACTCGTCATCCCTCTTATGGTGCCCAAATTAGTTGATCACATTATATTATCATTGTTCCCAATAGTCTCGTAACTTTTGCTGCATATATATACATTTATATTTTTCATTTTAAGTATTATATTATATACTTATATTTTATATAATAACACACGGCTCCTCAGGCCATCCGGTATGTATGTGACAATTCAGGCTTCTAACTATAACTCGAAGATGAGAATTATAATTGAGTTAAAAAATTCTATGCTAAATATACAATCAGTACAGATTTTAACTGTCTATACCTAAATCATGGTCGGCAGATACAGCGTCTCATTTACCGGGTCAGCCGTCACGTACGACATTATCGAATAAACGGATTTGTATAGCATATACCGTACGTAGATATACAATAGTTGAATAGCAATGATCGCGGTATACACATACACACCTCTTTATTATCAGGCAGTGACAAAATGTAGTACACTGCATTTATTTGTAATGACCATATAAACGCAGAATATTTTTTATGGTTAAAGGATTTAATTATTAAGTTTCGTGATTTGTATAATTTTTTTATATTACCTATTTGCTATTTTTATTTTTTATTTTGCTGCTACGGCTGCTGCTGTCGCTTATTATCATTCTCACAAAGAACTTCTCGCCTTTATTCTCTTTGTCGTTTTGAATCTACTTCCACGGCCATGAACTCACCCTTTTAATTATCCCCGATTGGATAATTAACCATCTTATTCATATTTCATCAAATTCGCACACGCAATTGGAAAGTTGAGTAATTTTGTTTTTTTCTCTTTCTTCGTCCCGAGGGCGCAAAGTTGGTTATTCGAGAGAAAAAAAAAAAACAAGGAACAAAACTAAAATACATAACTTAACTAAATCAAAGGTGAATTTTCGGTAGAAAAAAAAGACCAGAGCCATTCTTTTTTTTCTTGTTTCGTTGATTCGGCTACGAGCAAATACCTTGAAGATTAATTATCAGATTTCTTCACCCTGTCATTATTCGCCGTTAAATCGTCATGATGCGATTGACTTACGGACGGTGGGAATACTACATATTTATAAGCGTGAAAAAAAATTTATCTAATCTTGCAGAATCCCTCAGAAGTTTGAAGAGAGTGTTGGTCGGTCAACGCAAAGATCTTAGTTTCAGCCTTAGAACAAAATACGCCATGACTCTAAGACCAATGACAAATCCTAATAGTGCTACTACGTCTATCCAATAGACTCCGTTCTGAATTGACATTTCTTCTAAAAACTTCTTAGGACTTCTAAAGTGACAGTAATCAACCGAACACGTTAATTTCGCGCGTTTGTTACCGTACACCGATATCATGGCACCTTCGAATCCATAACGAATGTAACTAACGTAAGATAGGAATTTCAGATAACTTGGAATTGCGTCGAAGTTGACGAAGAAACCGGAGAATAAAATTATCGGTACAGATGTTACCGGGCCGATGAATACTCCGCTCTGAAATTAAAAGAAAAAAAAAATAACAAAAACGAATAATAATGTTAAATGACTTTACGGCTGAATTGTTTCGATGAAACAAGAAAAATATTAGGAAAACAAAAACTTACCTCCACACTCATGGCAGCTCCAATTAATAAACCAATTGATTGTGATACCAACGATGTTAATATGCAAATTGCAAGGTACATTAAAAACCTCTCGATTTCCAATGGCTGCGACGTCATGAAGTATACAATCATTACGTAAGCTATTGAATATAGAATCTGTGAACGAAAAAAAAATAATAATATAATATATGATTAATGGTAAATAATTGACCGCAGGACCAATCGGGTCACTTTGTACTCATATGCATGTTACAGATGAACTGGTGATCTTACATAAAATTATATTGCACGTGTCAGCAATAATGATTTTTTTTTTGGTTTGCACTGTGCGCGTAGTGCTTACAAAGAAGCATGAAGCAGATGAAAATTCTACACACGGTGTGATCGTCATGGAAATTTTATCCCAGAAACTGATGATAATAAAACTAGGTAATAATGGCAGTTGATTTTACTCACTTGAAATGGTAAATCAGCAAGCGATCTTGCGAAATAAAATGACTTGAGGGAGTACCAGTAGTTGAGATGTTCCCTGACGAAGACCGCCATTTCTATAGGGACTGTAAAGATAATTGAAGAATTTATTTTATGATTGTTTAATAATTACCGAGAACGAATTCGCCTCGGCGGTAATGGTTCGAGCACGTTATATTATTCTAATCGATGACGTAGGTAGCTATTACTCACAAGTAAGGATAGTAGGCATCATAGCAGTGAACATGAGGAACATAACTGTGAAAAAAACGCAACCCGCGTTACTCATCACTTTAGAAGCCTCGTTTCCTATGTCATAGTAGATAGCGCCGATTAAAAATCCGACGATTATGTGTGAAATCAGCCTTACTCTTGTTAAAGTCTGGAAGAAAAAAAAATACAAATAAAAAGATCCATGAGATATATCAGAACCTTGAGTTCATAGGCAATTCATTGACTTAATCAGTCAATGTCTGTTCCCATGATTTGAAGCTTAAACGAAATAAATTAAACGTGTTCAGTCGAGATGAAGGCATAACCTTTCACACAGATCACAAAGCACATTGAACTCACATAACGATGTTACGTGGACGTATACATCGCAACGAACGTATAATTGTATTAACAATTGTTAAACGGTACTTGCAACGTAACTTTATAAACGATCTTCAAAAGGGTGTCATAGAATCAGGAGTTGACTGAATAAATGTAACTTGTATGAAAGCGAGTACAAACCATGTCTCTTATCTGTGATAAAAACGTCCTCTTCAAAAGTATCCAAAATTGTGTCCAACCGTTCGTTGGAAAGCCGACTTTTTGCTCTATACTTTCCGCACTGTCCAGCAGCGATGTTGTACAGGAAACAGGTACGTTTATCACAGCAGCACCTCCTGGTGTTTTGGCTACCCCATTTGGAATCAACGCCGATGCTTCCGGTTTAGTTTGATCCTGAGGTGGTGATTTCTTCGCTATATCATTCGACACCGTTTGAGCAGCAGCGAGAGCTGCTTGATGATGCTGATAGTTGTTGCATTTTCCGTTATTCACCGCCATCACTAATTTATGAACGCACTCCCCGTGTTCCCCGCAAGCCACCTCCATCACTAAGGAGAAAAAAAAACACTCGGTAAAAATTTATGCCACAAGAAATCCAACAAAAAGTGATCGTTCGCTAATCAATTCCATCCTGACCAGACGGCGAGCCTATGCCAGAGTTCGGAAACAAAGAAGTAAAATTGAAAAAAAATGAATAAAACAAAAAAAAGAACTAGTTCGTAAAACTCCAAATGAAACTTTGCCAATTCAATACATACATATCCTTCAAAAAAAATTTACCGTTTTTACTTTTTGTTCGTACTTGTGCATTACGACCGTCTACAGCCGGACGCCATGATCATGCTGACCATGTAGATACTTTATTCAAATGGCTCGATTATTAGTTAGTGAAATTTTTTGCTCTCAGTCTGCAGACGATGATCCCTCTTTTAGAATCGAGGAGCATGTATTAGGAAAAAACAAATGAATGCTAGCTATTATTTCGTCAGCTGCACTGTACGCGGCTTACCGTAATCCGCTGGATTGTGATAACTGGGACAGTCGAGGCACATCGAAGAGAGAAAAGGTACGAGTCCACCCACGTTACCTTTATAGATACACTGACCCTCGGCCAGCAGGTACAAGTGATCGAACATCTCGAACAATCTTGCACTCGGCTGATGGATCGTGCAGATTATCGTTCTACCTATGAGAAAAAAGAGAAAAGATAAAAAAGCAATGCGGAGGCGTACCGGCAATTTGCAAAAAAACAGGTCGATTTAGAAATAACTTTTTTACCTCCTCTGCTGAGAGATTTGAGTAAACTTAGACACTGGAAGCAAGACGAACTGTCCAGACCGGAAGTTGGCTCGTCGAAGAACATCACAGGGGGGTTGTTTACTAGTTCCAAAGCAATTGACAGTCTTTTTCGCTGTCCTCCACTGAGGCTGTGGGTTTGGGTATTACTTGCATCGCTAAGGCCGAGAGTGTCGATGATTTCCTGAACCTAAGAGATAACAATGCTTGGATATGATCGATTCGTTAAAAGTGTAATAATTAATTCTGCGGCAATCGAATGCCTCGTAGAATTTCTCGATAACTCACCACAACTTTTTTCGAGGCGGAACTAATGTCCTTTTCTAATTTTAAATTCGCCGAAACTGTCATAGCCTCGTAAACTGTTAGGTGAGGTAGTAGACGGTCATCCTGCATGATGTAGCATGACATTTTACGAAATCTGCGAAGATTTCTATCCTTTCCGTTTATCAAAACCGAACCGCTTAAGTTGGAAGTCCTGAAATAGTGGACATCATTTATTTTTCGTATCAGAATAGCGTGAATTTGTCACGGAAAGATTCAGGATCAACAGCCAATTTTACGGTCAGAAGAAATTCGAGACTCACTTGTATCCAGCTAGGACGTTCATCAGGGTACTTTTTCCTGCGCCAGAGGGTCCCATTATTGCTGTCAATTCTCCGGATCTGAATTTTCCGTTCACACATTTTAGAATAGTCTTGTATCCTGGAATACAGAACAAAATTCATCATTCGATCTGACAAATTTTGAATTCCGTTTTGAATTGGTACCGAGATGGTTTTTATTTGAGACTATCGAACTAAAACGCAGCTTACTTTCGCGAGACCTCCCGTAACGTTGAATTAAGGGTGGTATCATTATTTTACCCTACAATTAAAGGCATGTACCTCCGTGATCGGCAAAGTTCTCGTCTACACTCCAGTTTTCATTGAACTTGTATACTCTCGTATTATAAAATATAGTAGAGCATTTTTATTACACCTATAACTCTACAAAGGTTGTGTCGGTAATTGCGTTACACGGCACATGCCGAGAAAGACCTCCCACCTATGGTGAAACGAAGAATAAAAAATAAAAAAAGGATCCAGTAAAAGAAAAAATAAATAAACAAATTAGAGCGGCAATGGAGAAATAGGGCGACTATGTAATTCGAAATATAAAACAGAACCTGGCCACCGTCCCAGTGGTGGGTCAGGCATTACGAGTAATTTGGAGGTGATCGATGAAATTCGCAAAATTTGTATGCCACACCGGGTGGACTGTTGGGTCGGTAATATGCGGAGTGACTGATTTCCACCTCACATACATCAAATATTTAACAAAAAAAAACTGTTGATCAGAAATGGTTTGCAAAAAGGGAAATTGATGACAGGATCTTTGACCCCTCCCGCGAAGATGTTCGCTACCTGTTTTTTCCAAGTTGAAAATAGCCACTCCATATATATCTCAGGATGTAGTTTGCCGATCGCAACGGAAAACCCCTTGGGATATGAAGCTATGGATCACGGAATTAGGGGAATGGAAAGGTGCAGGCGCAGTCGTCGGTCTCATCGTGTGCATCTGCGCATCGCACGCTTCTCGTAAAACGGTTCATACCTATATCTATAAGTGCAAGGTATGTACCCGATATGGGGGGTGCAGGCAGCTTCTACTCCGCGTACATTTATATCGATTTTTACACGCGGGTCATTCACACCGTATACAGACCTCGACTACCGCAAAAGAAGCCCTCTCGATGCCTCTTGATCTACCCTAGCACGTGCCCTATACGAACGAATATCTTAGTATAACTTCACGAACGATAGATATATTTATTACAGCGACAATAACATACATCTATATATTTTTTTTGTATTAGAAAATTCATTGTTGTGTATTTTGTTTCAACTATACGATTCGACCGATTGTTCGATTTTCCATTCTTAATTCCCACAGCAAGAAATCTTATCGGAAATTTTTTTTTCTATTACATATCCCACAAGTTCAGCAGTTTCGTTCTATATACATACAGCATTGATTAATTAATTGAATTTCCGTTATATTAACTCCGATAAAACGATAGTTAAATCGAACTTTTTTTCGTGGACATTTTCTTCTAACTTTACCTATCATATCAATCGATTCAGTCTTTAGTTTTCCGATTGCTTAACCCCGGAATTAGAAGACCGCCATGTAAAATCGATCGAGAGGGGTACGAAAAAGGTATCGATTGCCGCGGATTGTCGAGGAACTCGTGAAACCTGCTCGGAATAAATTCTCTTCATATAACTTCTCGTGCACCTTGACCTCGAATATTTTTGGGCTTCGGTATCACGATGATTAATGTCATCGACTGTCCCTATGCGCGGGGGAGAGCTGAGTAAGGATCCCACCACACGATCATACGACACGTGTGCGCGTATCGAGTCTTGTGAAAATTCGTTATTATTTTTTTCAATGTTACTTTGCGCAGCTCCGGCTATAAATCCGACCGCCACCACCGTTCTCACCGGAAACCTTCTTCCGCTGCCAACTGGGTCGGACCGGTCTCGTCTACGCCAATTTTCAGACCGTCGAATGCTGCTATGAAAGAAGAATTCAGATCTTCGGATATCTAATTCGGAAAAGATTATATCCGAGTCAGCCACCCAAACCGATGACACTTTTGGCCATCGTATTTAACGAGCGAATAGTTCGTATTCTCTTTTTTTTCTCTATATGAGGTGTTTGAATGAGTCATACGTTAAGCGTAAAATTGATGAATAAATGAAGCGTTTCCCGCATCTGCAGTTTTATACCGCGAGTCAACTCTGCAGATGGTTGATCTTTTTTTTCTGTATGCGGTCGTATTCGTATAGATCCATACGAACCTCATACGAAATATGGCGACCGCATGCATATTAATTATGCATACGAAATGGGCCGATTCAAATTGATCTTCGATATAAACTGATTCGATTTTTACAAACCTACGTAACTGAGGCTATGGCAACGGATGAACGACTGTATACATATATCGTGTATAGATATAAATCACGAATAGATAACTAACATAAGATATGTTATGTATTCAAATGAATGATGAACAGATCTAATTCTTATAACCTGTACAAGAATATAGTGTTCCATGGAAATAGAAATTTATTTTATTCACCGAACGAACGATCATCTCGTATTTCCAATTCTTCTTTTTATTTTCTTCTTATTGTTTTTTTTCCCCCCGTAGTTGTACAGGGAGAAAACGGATTGTGTGAATAATATTTGCAGATTGAAATCTTCGCTTGATGTTATATATATACCAGCAAAATCCTCGGCTCTTTGATAATACTTTGCAAAACCTGCAGCTCTTGCAGAAAGCACTACGGCTTATCGCGAAATGATTCGGTTTTCTGCAGCGATGATAATTTTTCGCCTACATTTGCACCTATAACAACTGGTTTGTATGAACAGTTGCTGATTAAGATTAAGTTGCCGATGCGGTATAATGAGGATAATAATAAACGCGAAAAAGTTGCTGAAATTCTCGTAATCAGACCATACCGTGCAATTCGAGTATACCCACGATTAAAATTTTTTTTTTTTTTTTCTCACCTCTTTTTCTGCCCTCAGAAACACTGTAGGCCAAATTCTTGAATTCTATGTCTACGGGTGGCCGCTTAGGGAGATGTGTGAGCGATACCGCAGGACGTTTTCCATTGCCGTGTCCTCCAGGGCTCGCCCCACTGTGATTTGGGATTTTTCGTGCGAGGACTCCAGCTGCTGCGGCAGATACCGCTGACCCATTAGACGTGGCTCCGTTACAGCTGCAGTGAATATTGTTTTGCGATCCCCTGGGAGAAAAAAAAAAAAAAAAAATTATACAGTTAGTGATCGGTTGCAACTTGCGGTTTGAATTCGAATTGCGACTTAATCTTGAAACAAAAAAAAATGGCAAACAGCAAACGTGGAGTTTTCAGAAGCTCTGCAGCATTCCAGCACTAATTGTACCGGTACGTCACGAGGGATTCGCCTGTAAATTAAAGTATGAGCCGTCGATTGTGCGCGACTATTATTACAGTAAGTCAGTAAGACAAGAGCTATCGATTTTCGTGACCTACAAAAGAATTGTTTGCAGTCTGACATCGGGTGGACGGAAGGTAGGACTTGTGGATAGATACCAATATGGCAGAAGGCAGCCGGCATCCATCATCGACGTTATAACACAGCTTTTACGGAATTGCGAGTTTGGATTCAGAGAATGCAGAACTCATTTTCCGAAAAAACCTTTAATCTGGATTTTGTTTAAAGTTTGCAGGAGATTAGCCGTCCCGGTTATTCGTTTTCATAAATTGGAAAATTCTCCTAGTTTGATAATAAAAAGATTAGAATGAAACGATGTTTTATCTAAAAAATCTTATCTTAATCGCATAAAACTCGTGTAAAAATTGATTCATCCGTATAATATTTTGTTGCTCAGAGACAAAGAAGATAACGAAAAAAAAACACAGCATAAAATTTATCACAAGGTTTTTATAGAGGTCTATTTTTGAAAGAAAATATTGATTCTTTGTGCCATCTTTTTTGTGATTCGCGCGAATATCGTATCGAGCCATCACCGTTACCGGCAGGACAATGCCTAAGTGACTAACGATAAGATAAATAATTAAATAGGCCACGTGATCGACAGAATTTTACCTTCGGATATAGATATAAAACATCTGTGATTTCGCTGAGGATTGATCGATCAGATTAAGATAAATGAAAACGGCTCGTGAAGAGCGTTTATTATCTTTGGTCCTAGTCTCATGTAACACATGTGCATGTACACGAGACAAAATACGAGATCTTTTTAGTGGCGAGTAGACTCATATACTCTAACCGACGTCTCGCTATTTGTTTAGCTTTGGTCCTTATAGGCGTAGCTATATTTCGAAACCACCGTACTAGTCGTCAATTCTTATGCGCTTATTCCCGCAATCGATTCCGAATACTCTACCTCCAGAATTCAGCCAGCAGAGCAGAGTCAAATCTAAGCTTTGACGAAGAAAAATGTACGACGGATATCTTGCTGTGTATTCGTGATGTGATTAATTTTGTACGGATCCAATATTTATATCACTTATACACAACGACTGTATAGTTATATAATACCGGTGAAAAATTGTCATGCTCTCGAGCTCGAAGTTGTTACGTTTCCGAGGTTTAAAATACAGCGCTTAATTCACCTGATAGCTTGGAATATGACGCGAGTTTTTTTTCACATTATAATATTTGTGTTTAAAAGATTTTTGTTACGTTTTTTCTCATCGCACAGACTGGAGCAGTTCGTAAAGAATATCAGAAGGACCTGGGTTCATTCCAACGACTAGCCACGTTTTTGAAACGGGATTCCGACGCGAGCCAAGGTCTTGAAGACCTCGACTATCCTGAGTTGGGGTAAAAAGCTTGTTATACCGACACGTATGTACAGGTTAAAGAATAACGAAAATCGCAAAAATTCTTCGAAGTTTTGCGCTGCGGGATATGGTAGAACCGCTGAAATTATCCCCTTTCTTCACTCTACAGTATCACATTTTTGCAGAATTAATTAAATCTTCATTATGATTATACGCCAGTTAATTTCATAATCGATGTCTGCACCTTGGTAAAGAAACTGCACATTTTTTTTCCATTGCTCTTTGGAATCTTGTTATCATAATTTATGCAACGATATTTTTACCCTTCTCAGAACAACAATCGTATTCCGGTAACTGGTGTAGAAATAAGAGTCGCTGAAGCTTTCAGGAAATTTATGTCGAACTTATCCAAGATATAAAGACGACTTGTTGCCACCGAGATGATTTCCTGCAATTTTAAAGTCGTGGAAAAGGCAATCCATCGACACAGCAGTTTTTCTTTAACCAGCTTTACCCGAAAGGAAATGAAATACCTTGCGCCCCATGAGACCGAATAAAAATCATTTCCCTCCTTGACTAGCTTTTCGTGTGATTTTTTTTTATCATAGCCAAAGTACCGAATTTCGAGTACTAATCCCACATTATTTTCTGCTTTTGGGCGCCACACACTTGGAAAATTGAAGAATGCAAAAGCTTGTTCGACGCAATCAAACATTATTTCTGTTGTTTAGAATTCGAGAATGGGGATATACTCACTTGGTTTTAACGACCGGCACAACTTCCTTATGCTCGACCTGATCGTGGGCCATATTTTTCCAGCTGCTTATAAAATAAGCGGCAACATTGACAACCGAACTTCGTCAGGCACTCTCGGTCTGAAGTATACTGATTATCGGACAAACGTAACTCCCGTTGTGAGCTCGCGTCGTTTTAAATTATCGGATATCAATTGATTAGCCTACTGATGAGACTCAAGATCAAAAATCGATTAATTCTTTGTCAGTGAGTGACTTTGAACACCTCGATAATCCAGATTCGGCAAGATTGTTGCTATAATAATCGTTATCGTCATTTCACATACCCGTGAACACCTGAACATCACTGGGCTCCGGAAAATTAGATAAAAAAGGGTTTTTCCGATGCTATAGGGTTCTTCCCGTCTAGCTCGTATTACCTCTCAAAATCACGAATAATCCCTATCTCATTTACCTGCCTTATCTATCAACAATATATGTCACAGTTCGAAAACCGTGAAGCTGAACTTTTTCGTTCCTACTCATGTTATGAAAGATTCCAGGCATTTATTTTTGGCGCACCGATGGTATAAAATTGAGAAACCTTGTAAAGAGACTATCGTGACGTCTAGCTGTTATTTACGGAGATGAATAACGAGAGAAACAATTGACTCTATAATAAACCGGGAGATGATCGCGGTTCAGATATGTAAGTGCAAAGTGACTGCTGGAAACGCTTCTATTTTGTCTATTGAAGATAGGAATACATATAATTCGAGGTATCTCTAAATACGAACTTTTCATCCTCGTCTTCCTACTCTCGCAGTTGACGTGATTGACGTTTTAAATTTGTACGCGAAGTAATTCGATTTCAGGTAAACAGGGTAAAACGAGCACACGTGTTGCTCCGAACGTCAAACAATTTCCCACCTGTGAGTAATCGAATCCACCTGTTCCAGGAGACGATCTTTGATATAATTTTTTATCATACACGTATGGGATTCGACATGATTGAAAGATTTTCGATAAAAGAATAGATTAACACCTGCAGCTCAAAAATCTCGCGAACAATAAGATTTGCTGTATTCTTGAAAAATATAACCAACGTACACCGCTGTGTACTTCTGATACGCGAGTAATGCGTAACTTATTGAATCGAACAAGATTCTGATGCAGCACCAATAAAGTTGGTAAACTTTGTTCTCGAGCACCAGGAATCAAGTCAGGTAACGTGAAACTGGTCGATAAGGAACATTGTCGAAAGAGTTTTTTGCGATAGAGCTTTCTTGGCTTTCTTCCTGTTTCATTGCAATTCATCTATTTTCATTGTTTTTCAAAGTATATCTTCCATGAGTTTCTCATGCAAAGGTGCAGGTATGTAATGTATGCCATTTCGCTGTTGTCTTTTGCCACTACAGAATCTGGTGTTCAAAAGTCCGGAAAGGATCGGCTGAATTTTCCGCCTTCCAGCTTGGAAGATCGTATGTTTTATAAGCTATACCTTGTGCTACTCGAATTGTAAATATCTGCATCAGGAAAGACATTTGCATTGAGCCGTTTGTAGACTCTTGTACAGCTTCATTATTCACGCGCTTGTCTATTTCCCGATTTTCTGGAGTTTGATTTTCTCTCCGACTCAAATGTAAATGCGAATCCTGGGCACCCCTAATTATCCAGTGCTCGAGTTGCCCGGAGGTCAGAATAAAAAAGACACACCCTTGTTACACGTTTTCGTCCGTTTATCCTGCCCGTTCATTCATCCATCTCATGCTCCAGGTGTATGCTGTAATACCACACCCGCTACACGTCTGGCGAACGTCTCCCAAGGGATTGGTAACAGGGATAACACCGCGCCCTTTCGGATTTTTATGTTAGCCGTATGTAAGCGTGGTATTCGTTATAAAGCAAGTCTCGGTGAGCGATTCAAGAGTGGTGAATCAAAAAATAACGTTCGCAGGAAGGGTTACACCGCAGTTAATTATTTGCCGAAAGCGACAAAAGAAACGATTCTTGAAATCGCGATAACTCCTTTATTTCCTCAGGGTTCCCGTTGTGCCCGGGTCCTGCCATACCTTATACCTGACAAGTTTTTCAAGAAAAAGGAAACGAACGCATGCCACATATACTGAAAGCCATGAAGAATTCAATGAATGAACTGCGCAGCGTGGTATAAACAAGAAAAAGGCATCAACGAACATTGATAAGTAGGCTATATAAACCTAATCAGGGTTGATGATGCTACTCGTAACGTATACTACGAGAACATGACTATCTAAGTTTTTCTTGCCATGAGAGAATAATACAACCTTGAGAGTTCTTACGTGTCTCAACTTCGGTGGCTGACCTATTTCGCAATGGTCAAGGTCATCGTGATAAATATAATTATCCAGGATCAATAACCCAGGACATATTGTATATATGTATAAAGTTGCTGCGTCGAATTACTCTCGCGTATATAATTCACTAATTGTAAGAAATACCGAACCATCATTTAAGTATCCAGCTGTACTCGGATCATTCCGGTTACAGTTTTGTTCCAGTGCAAAATATAGACGAAAATAAAGCAGACAATTTTCGCATGCGTGATTGAACTCGATGCGAAACCGTTACATAACTTTTTCTTCATTCGTTCACGTCCGGCATAGTTTTTTTTTTTTTTTTTTTTTTTTTCTACCTGTCCGCGAATATGTTACAAATAAGAAACGAAGAGGAGAGAGAATGAAAGTTCAAAATTTGGCGACATGTTCTTTGTTATAGTTAGCAAACATTTTTCATACCCCGTATACTTGCATATGGGAAAAAGCTACAGCCAGTCGCATGATACATGAAACTATAACTATAGTTATTACAACATGGGTCGTTGTGACATTTTTACGCAGTTGGATTTCCTTGTAAATTCAACATCGAAACTAACCGTAGCTGATGTCGCACAACGTTAAACGCGCCAGCATACACGGTAACGCTGGCATAGCCTCGTGCGAGGCTTACGATGCACGTGACGTAAGCAGATAATAAAATGATCGAGTAAATAACTTCACGATTACTTTGGGTGTACTTATTGTTAGAGTCTGTAGCAGCCGTCACTTTTTTCATCATCTCGCGTAAAAAAATACTGGAAACAGTTGCGGTTCTGGCATTGATTGTTTTATTTTGTTGTTCAAGTGAAACTCCGTCTTTCTCTCACGCATTATTTAACTCGTGCGTCTTGGTTATTATACTGTCGGAGGTTCTGAATGCGGCCACTCATCGTTTATTGTTAGCATCACAACGAGCAAATATGCCAGAAGCACGTGTCCATGTATTGAAAACTCTTTACTCATCCGAACTCCACATTGTATAGTGTGTGGAAAAATGATCAAACACGCTACACGTATTGTGGAGGGTGTGCAATTTGAATGCTAAAAGAATGATAAAAGCTTGATTCTGGTATTCTTTTGGGGGCAGAAAAAAAGCACCGTGTAGAAAGAAAGAATCGCTGATACGCAATGACCGGGGTTAACATCGACTCGATCTAAAGAAGGAAAGGGAATTCTCCATTGCGGGAAGCTAGCACATGGCAAGATATGTACGAAATTTTATTTCTGTCATTAAACTATTATTCAATAAATTGCAGCATCGGTGGTTGTCATGGAAATGAGAAATGGAAATCTGATTGTGAGTCTTGGTTATTCGCGTATTATACAATAATTATATTTTCAGCAGATCTGCAGGGTTTGGGAAACCGATGCAAAGTTGGTCAATAGTGAGGTATATTTGGAATCTGGCTGAATTGAAGTGACTTGTCAAACTTACCCCGTGACAGCGTTGTTGAGGTTTTCGAGGTGCAGAGCTGGCGGCGGCGATCTTATTGTCACCTGATGACTTCCGCTGGCAATGAACTGAACCTGTTCATCACCATTATATTTGATCCCTCCTCCTAGCGTGAGGTTCTTCAAATCGGCCATCTTCAACCGCTACTCTCGAACGCCTCTTTTGAAACATAAAAATGAACAGGATGTTTAATTTCATTGCATTTTGTTCAAATAAAACGGGAATCATGGCAGCTTACAAATATTTCAAGGCTGTTATATGGTGTCCGTATAGGGTGTCGTAATTGCTATTCACCCGAACGCTCTTATGAATTATTATGTGGGCAACATTTGTCAAACATTGTTACGAATATCCACAGTCTTGACAGCGAACGTAAAATAATTTTCCTAACAATAAGAAGCACCAGCTGATACTACCGTGAAGGTGAATCGATAGATCTGGTCAGTCGGTCTGACGTGTAAAAACCTCATGCACGCGAATAAAATGAATCGAAGTTTGAGCGATCATTTATTCCGTCCCGTACAGGCCATTAGCGGTGACGATTCGCTTAGCTCTTTACGTAGAAGTATGTCGTTTTACATACAACGTACGTACGTACATAAACTGCGTGCACGCAGTAGAAATGATGGGTATTAAATTGTGACCTAGTTCAAGAATCGCGGCAGCCAATCGCCGCCATATACCCTTCGGCCGGCGAGCGCGAGCACGAGCGCGAATCCTTTTCCCGGACCAACTCTCCTACCTCACCCCATTCTTTATAACGTATCTCATTAACACAGGGGTCAATTTTTATATATTCCGAACGTCTTGATATTCCTCAATGAAATTTGAGCCATCATTACTCGGTCAAACCAACATTACTTGCCAAATTTGAGCGAAATCGGTTCACGGCGGATCCGAAGTTATTAATGATCATAGTTAGTTGTTTTCAGCATTCTTCTTCTTCTTCTCCTCCGCAGACATTTCCATTGACGAACGATATCTGTCAAAGGAGTGCACGGATTGATTCTGAATTTTAAATATGAGTTCCCTCCGCGGAACCCTCCCCCCCTATCGATTTTGGAATGAATCCGATTTCACATGGTAAAGATAACAATGACTGAAATACCGATATTGGCCGCTAGGCGTACCAGGCAATGAATTCAGACCGATGCTATATTCAAATGGCCAAAAGTATCCTCACTCCAGCTCATTGATTCTCCTATGAAAAGCTTCCTCGCGAATACAGGGTATAAAAAACATTGAAATTCAATTACTTGCTCCTAATTCTTCGTATTCTTGACGACAAAATCAAAATAAGCCATTTTTATTTTGAATTGCTCTACCAAATGCATCTGCGGAAATTCGAAAAGTCGTCATTAACTATCGATTAGGTTATTAAGTCATGTTCGTGAGCAACATTTCAATATCGACGATATGACCTTCCAATTACAACCCCAATGGAAAACGAAATTACCAATTCCATTACCGATTCGGCCCTCAAGTACCTATGAATGTTACTCCAAACATGAAACCAGTTATACGTGATTAATATCAAATGAGAAAGAGGGGTTGATCGCGAGAATAGACGGGCATACTGCAAGGGTTGATATCGCGTGGTGTTTGAGTCCAAAATAGAATACGGCGTTTGCTTGATCATGGAAACCGCTTCTGTAGATTTCATCATTTACACTACAGTCGCTATGGATTCTTGAACACTTTGAGTTTAAAAATAGACCAAATTCAACCGAAGTGCCCGCTCGCTGTCGGATCATAGCGGTTCAAGACCAAAGTTATGCGTGTCATGAATCGTAGCTGCAGGACCCAAGATCATCGGTATAATATCATCAAGGCTGCAGAAATATGACGTATTAGTTACGATCAGCTGCAACTCTTTTCATTGTTATCCGTACCGTACGTAGCATGTAATATGACAAATCAACGCAAACGCTACGTGGCTGATATGCAAATGAATAAATCTGTGTAGCTCGATTCTTTTCTTTCTAATCTGCCTACAATCGCCGAGAAATCAGGAACAATAGTTATTCCCAGGGGATATATCAAAAAATGCGTTATGTTACAGGGAGTGCCAAACGTGCGATTGATTCGCTATTTAATCAGCAACGGCTATCCGGTGATGAGTTAAAGTTGATTTACGTTATTCAAGTGCAACAAATTGTCACAGATTAGCATGAGTCATGAAGTTGGAAACTTACATCAATCCAACTGCAGCAGCATTCGATAAACGATGTGAATTCTGTTGCAGCTATGTCATCGTAAGAATAATTCCTCGACGTACTATAATAGAATATGCGATTCGAAACTGACGCGCGTGCCTAACAGGTATACACTTTAGACGTCGATACGATTTCCGCCTTCGTGTCGAAACAAAAAAAATGTATATTTCCGCACTCCATTACCTGTATGCTAATTTCCCTCGGAATCATCTATTCGATTGGTAATGAAATGATAATAGTAGCTATACCATATTTTACTCGAGCGTATGAATATACCTGATGAACTATTCCGATAACTAAATATGCAGTGGTAGTGGACGATGAGTAATGTAATTACATATACGTGACCTCTCCTTTGTAATGGTTTGAATAAATTTTTTGAATTGTCGAAAAAAGGTGCGTGGGTCCCACCAGCCCTCGCTGGTAATTTTTTCAGCGAAGCTAATCAAAAGGCGAATAAAAAGCCACGCAATTATATAACTTTTGTCAATAACAGTTGATCTAAAAATGAAACGGAATTAATTTAAGGAACAAAAAGAAGAAAAAAACTCCGATTATGACCCATCCGGAGAAGTCTTTGTTTCGATGGAGGAAAAAAGGAAACGATAATAATTAAATTGAAAGAAAAAAGGTGAAGAAAAATCTGCAGTTCGTCGGTAAAGGTATGTCGATTACGTGAAGAACTCGCTATAAGGAAATTGTAATTATACGAGTCTATTAACGCTACGCAATCTCAAAGTGCAGCCACACACGTGAGCTTCTATACGTTAGTCACGAGCAAAGTTCTAAAGTCTTTGTCTGGTGCAGATTATAGAAAATATTATTTAATTAGTGATATCCGAGTACGCCTGCACTTGCCAGGTCGATATTATAGGTATGAGTGTGTAAGAGTGGGTTACATCCGTCTTTCTCATACTAAAAAACAGGCCCCCGAGATATTGCTTACTTCAATGCTACCAGGCGGTAGAACTGGACGGTAGTTTTTATCATTTCAACAGCACGATGATTCACGCGACTCGCGATCATCTCTCTGACTTACTTCCTAGCTCTGAGTGTATTGGTAAATCGAGTTCTTCGTGTACGAGTAGTTGCCACTGCGGCTGCTGTTGGGTCGCTTGCATCTCGAAATTTTTCAACCAAAGCTCACGTGACTTAGAGAAGTGAGTTGCCGTCAATGGTTCAGTTGCACCTCCTATTTCAATAGCAAAGACCTGCAGTCCGGTTCATCAGAGGGCAGAAAGGTCGTTGCCTCTGGAGAAAAATATCCTTCATATCCTAGGGGCCGCGTCACGACTCTCGGGTGATCAGACTTTGGACCCCCTTGTGCGAAATTTGACACAAGAGATGACGAGGACGTTAAGTTATTGCAGTACACCGAGAGGAAACGGCAAACGCGATACGATTCAGCGATGTATCCGAGCCAATGTCACTCGATCTTCGCTCACTTCTTCTCTTTGTTAAATCCGACGAGTAGAAGCGACTCTGGCATCGGTATTGCGGAGTTTCACTATCTCAATTATACGTGCGATTATGTAAACCTTATGCGTTCGCGGTTTATCGAGTTTGTCTTTTTGTTTCTGAATTGATTATTATATCGTTACGGACAATGAGAAAAGAGATATGTGTATTCACACAGAGGCAATGTGAGCCTCACCAATACGATCTTATGGATTATACGTACATGTATGTACATACATAATTGTACTGTCGTGTTTGTCGACTTTAAAATCATTGGCAGAATCACGACAATTTTCGGCATTGTCGTTTCAATTAAGAACAAGAAGTTATTACATTATACAGGTGATCGGCGATTCGGATGACGAAAATCAAGATCTTTATCACCATCGACTGCGGCTCATTGAATAGAAAAACAATATTATTTGAGATTTGATTGTTTCGAGCTCCAAGTTTCCGGCAAAAAAACGTGGAATGAATCCGTCTCCTCGCGACGAATATCGGTAAGAAGGTTGCGTGCAGGCGATTCATGGTCTTGAACTTGAGTTTTATTTCAGTCTCGTTATATTAAGAATCCGGTTTCAATTTCATATACATATATTCACAGGCAACTTTTGTTGACTGCACCCAATCTGCGGTAATCGTCCGTAAATAAAACATTCGCGAACGTACCTACCGTAATATAAGCCTATCTCACCCGCACTAAACTGAACTCTGCACGTGCAGTATACTTGCACACGTGATTGTAAGTTGTACATAAGGTTGACCGACAGAAATCTTACGTGTGCAGCTACAGAAACTAATTATATCGATGTATTTTAGGGTTACGAGTAAAATATGCATGTCGCTTTAAAAATAATCCAATCGAAGAGAGTTTTTCACTCAAATACTGACGCTATACTGTAATGGGACGTGCACGGTACGAATAATACGGTTTTATGCGTCGGTCGTATTAAATTTATACATCTCCACGGGAAATATCCTGCCCCGCGAACTTGACCTCTACTTTTTGCAATTTTTTATCACTGACGACGTTGCGGACGTTTCTGATTCATTCTACTTTTTTTTAACGATGTGAAAATACAGCGTTCAAAATATTGTCCTCTCGAATTGACTGGCGCGTCGGATTACCCCGTGGTCAGGAAAACTGGATAACAGCCGTAATTCGAGCTCGCATTTCACCTTTTGCCTATCATTTGTCTACGGATATTTTCCAATACATTTATCTACAGTGAATTGCATGCAGGTAGATGGAACAAAACTTGCGGTACACGCCGTTTGCGGTTAGCGGTATAATATGACGGAGAAGTAAAAGTACAAGGTGTATCCCGCATGTTATTATTTTACATAACCATTAACATACCTGATCCCAACACCGCGAGTCAATGACTAATATAATATTTCACAAATCCCCCGAAATTGAAATGGAAGTGAATAATATGATTTTTCGGAACAAACTCCGCAACTGCAGGAGGTTCGTGAGATGTTCAAATCAGATTTTCATCCAAACATAAATCATGTCTTCGAAAAATGTCTATCCTTTTAGAATATATTATAGCATAGATATTCCGTGCATACGTCGATTCACAAAGAGACATGGCCACGTATTGAGTCACGGTCAGTCGCCAGAGAGTTCGACTCAAAATAGTCATACTGTGTAATGTAAAATTGTATGTATAGAGTAGGTCCGGAATTACATAGAATGAAATTTTAATTCTGTATTGCCGGAGGATTTTTTCTACGATGAATTTGATTGTGAGCTTAGTAGAGAAAAAAGAACTAGCGGCGAAGGATATGAAACCGCGAATACGCTGGTTGGAAATTGTCGAGTATCTTATTTGGTTGACTGCATTTATACCTCTGTGGTTTCTCTTCGCTGTTTATCACTGAAATTCAATACGCAATATAGGTATATATGAGAATAGTGGGATTATAAACCGCTGAATCTTTGATTAAAAAATTGCAGTTCCAGAGAAAGACAAATTTACAGGTATCAAGTGTGGTAGTTCAATGGTTGGAAATCTTTCCATTCTATCATTTCATGATTCTTCAATAATATCGGTAGACGTTCAATCATCACCGAACTAACAATAAGTATGATTGCGACAGGGGTCATTAATTAGGAGGTTGTCGAAAATTGACATTATGACCAATAAAGTAAATAAAAAAGGACTACGCTCAAAGTGGATGATCTCTGGGTGGCAAAATTCATTGCCTCAGCGACTGCATATAATTGTAATAATTTTATCGATAGATGTGTAAAGTCCAAATATCGTCGCATCTATACCAGAGTACATACAAGAGTTAATCCATAGACGAAGACGATATGCGGCGATTGATTAGAATGGATAAAACGTCATATAAGATATAACACGCGGAACAATGCGATCTCCTGTATAGATATTATACATGCCGACCGCAAAGAATCGATCGCTCTAACGTTGTATCACGTAACAATAGAATGAACTATTCAGTAATTATCCTCACTTATGTGTGCAAATTACCCAAAATCATCATTAATAAAGGATAATCTCCGCCCAATGAGATCAATTATTAATGAGCTGTTAAATAATTTGCCGCAGTCAATTAACCTAAACATGCTCGTCGATCAGTAACAAAATACGATCAAATTGCCTCATTTTACTAAATTAAAAACGGCCTGAGCTAACATTTCAAAGGAAAAAAAGGTTCTTCTTCAGTGTTTAGAATTTTGGTAGAATCTTATGAGTTTAGGTTACCTCTCTGAAAAAATTGGCGGAATTTTTGTGTTAGCTTATCACCAAATGACTTCATTTCCATTATTATATAGAGTCGAAAAATATATTATGAATTTACGATAAGATGCTTTCATCTTGCAACTTTTCTTACCATGACCTAACCTTTTTTTCTCCGGCGAAATAGGTCAATGTTTTTCAAGCATTCCAGCGGATAGTTTTTCTATAAAATTAATACCTTTCACCTTATTAGTTTCACTATCATCAAAATCATCGGAGAACCCGGATCTTACGTGTTGAAACAATACATTGAAAGCACTCTTTCAATCAGTGTGTCAATTTCGCCGGTTATTTATACGGAGTAAAAATAATTTCACACATTTAAAATACGCGCTCGATTATCTACGAACGCTTCGTTATATTTGAAGCAAAAAAAATGAAAGGAAAAAATTCCGCATCAATTAAAGATCCAGGGAAGAGTGTATGGAAATTACGTGCTTGTAGACATAATGTTTGTACCAGATATACAAAACTTGTCATCTGGAACGTGAATTTGACAATGACAATGATGATGAGATCAGTGGAATTTTAAGTATTGAACTGACATTGTACGGAGAGTTTCTCTTATATAAATACAAATATCTATTCCGAATCTGGACGGTCTGTTACTCTCTTACGACACCTCCACTATAGAGCGACCATGAATTTTTGCACCCAAAATATAATCGCATGGATTTGATTCAAAGGGCATTCGGTTTCCCGCGTAAATTGGTCCGCTCTTATGACCCTCCCTCTAATTATATATCGACTTAACTGATCTCCGCGGGTAAATTGGTTCGCAGAAAATATCGCACTCCTTCCTTTGTTCTACACGAGACACGCCGCAGATTCGATACGAGATTTTACCTGCATTGATCGGGGCAAAAGTACACGGAAGGGAATAAAAATGATGTATCATCTGGGTGTCATCGTCCTGTTTTTGGCCAAGAAAAATAATTATATGCGAGTGATAGTATATGTGCGTCTGAACTGCGCCTTCGATGAAACGCTTCGTTGCTGGTACTAGGCGAGTTCTTTAACTCTTCTCACTGGAATCTGCAGGGAATGCAGCTATATCCTATTGAAAGTTGCGTTATCGCGACTGAATAATGAGCCCGGATGCTTCTCTTCATGGCATCCCAAGAACAGTATTATTTTTTTTATGATCTCCACGAGTTAGTTATTAGAAATGAATAACAAAGGTAGTTCACTCACCAAGGCAGTGAAGGCTATACAGCTCAAAGTATCCAAATTCATTCCTTGGAGGAACACATTTCAGTACTCCACGCACGTTATCTCGTGTCAAATGCGTATATGGTACACATACACTTGCGTCAAACTCCGAAAAAAAATAATATTTGAAATAAAATCAAAATTAAAATTGTTTAATATAGTCATACACTATAAAAATGGCAACGACAATGGCAATTTTATATCGTCTAGAATCGAAAATTGCGAGGCATAGATCTGTGCGCAGATGTGTATTTTCGCGTTCAAAAATTTGATCAGTCTACTCGATTTACGCTTTCCGATCGAGTATTCGTCGTTTTTATCCACCCAGTAGGGAATACTGTGTCTAGGCCAACGCAGTTATATCAAATGAAATGCATCGCGAGAACGCAGATTCTTAACTACGCGATGTTTTGCGATAACACGAAATACCGTCAGTCATACTCGCGACGTCAAAATCAGCTGTGCGCTGTGCGCTCGGTCTGACCAGCTTTGCTTCTACCTCGGCCTACTACTTCGGTTCTCTTTCCTTTTCAACAGTCGAGTATCAAGATTCGATGCCCCGAGCATCCCTCGCGCCCCTTTTCCACCTTTTTTTCAAATCCTAAAAAAATAATTCCTCCTCATCCTGAGCCTCGGAACTCTCGAGAACATAAAAGTTTCAGAATGCAACGAATTTTCGAAAGAAACAACAATTTTTCCCCCCATCATTGGTTTCTACAATGGAATAACAGAGAACAAAGTGAGATCAAATTTCTCGATATCTCTGCTCGCTTTTTTCCCTGGAGAATTTTCTCCTTGGTCCACAACGATCAAATTTAAATTTTCAGAGTAGAATTGAATGGAACTTTTTCTGTCGTTAGACCAGAGGAAAAAATGACTCATTCATTTTGAAGGGGCGCTGATGTTCTTTGATACTTCACTGGAATAACACGCGCATGTACAACAAAGCGAGCCAGGATGGCGACGTGGTGGGAGCTACAGCTTTTCGGAGCGTGGGGGGGAGAGAAGAAAGAGAGAGAGAGTAGTTCGAGGCGACTACACGGAGTGAGTGGGAGTCCAGCTTGATAAAGTGAGATAGAGGAGACAAAGGGGCTCGGGAATCGCGAGAGGAGTTCACGGGGAGATTGGGAGAAAGGGAGACTGAATACCGCATGACTACGGGTCGATAGTCTCGCACTAAGCTTGAGGCTACTGTCCAACGTTTCTAGGTGCGCTTGCACCGAATCGAGTGCACGTGCACCTACAACACGACGAACTTTGTACTCTGCACGCGGGTGTACGGCACAAGGCACTGCCGGACTTTTGTCATGGCTTAACGTCCTTCTACATTTACGTTTTGTATTTTACGTTTCTGTTATCCCTTCCCAAAGCCCGAGTGCATCTGCGTGCACTTATTTTTATCATTATTGTTTTTATGTTTCTCCTTCCTGTTTCGCACTCGGCGTGTCGCGTTGACACGATTCACATCATACACGTGATTCTTTGTTCGCTGTAATCCGTCATTGCATTATCGCCGAACGCTGCCCTCGGATTCAAGTAGCTAGACCGACTCAACGGGAAACTCGAACTCGAATCGATGCAATCGGAAATTCGAAAATGTCACGTGTGATTAGGTGTAAATGACCAAACGTTCGATCGATCGCGTTGACATCAATCCAAACGAGGGGGACGGCATCGAGAACTACAAATATTTCTTTCTTCACACAGCGTGGTCTGTGTATTCCATTAAATAAAGAATAACAAAGTTTATGTCTTCAAAAAGGGTACGAAAAATATCCCATGAATGCATCGAAGGGCGCTCGCCGTAGAAGAATCTCGTATTTCTAGTTGGACAAGCAGACTGCATGTATGCACGTCCGTACATACAACCCGACACTAGCGAAGGGGGCTTTGCGTTACGGTTACAAAACGAAGGCAAAGTAGCATTACACTCAGTAGTAGGAGCAAGAAATCGATGGTCGTGCGTCTGCATGCCTTCTGCAAATAGTCAGGGTGTCATGTCAGTGCAAAATTAAAAGTATAACCGATATAGAAATTTAGAACGACTCTTCACATGAAACAAATCTTCATCGTCATAGAAACCAGTCATGTCCATACTTCCCCAATCTTGATCCTTATATATAGAATGACCTTTTCGATTTTATTTCTCACTCACATCTCAATTCGGCTTTTTATGGGTCTATTAGGAGACCACCCGCGGTGAAATTATATGTACGTGGCAAACAGACACAATTCGATCTTCGATCTGTGACAATTTTTCGAGCTTGTTTTTTGGTAGTTTTTTCGTAGATTCTACTCTTCTTAACTTTGAAATTACATATTTTTTGTTGTTCACTTCGCGTGAATCGACGGACGGAATTAATCTCGATGATGCCAGGTAATGCGCAGTAACTGCAGTGTCATTAGACTAATTATTTGATAAAAAGTTGCGCGTACACCTAAATAAGTTTAAGAATGCTTAATGCTTGTGTTGCTGTAGGTGCACAGCGTCCGCCTCGTCACTAATGAAGGTTTTACCATCTCACTAATTCCAGGTACATATATCTGTGTCGTAATAATGTCGTCGAAACGATTAATTATATGAAGCAGTCGAACGTGTATATGACTTTTGAGTTGAATATGTTGATTAAGTTCGTTTCACTTGTCGTCACAGTGGAAAATAACAATTTTTATACAAAAACACGCTTCGACAAATATTATCTGATACGTATTCGGTTACAATCATTTCCATAATTCGTACCAAGATAACTGATCCGATTCGTCAACTATCTCGGTTCAAAGAATTTTGAATTCCATCTTCATTCGATTCTGAAATCATTCCATTTTGAAATTCGATTTTATCAAGACAAAAATTTATCTCTTGCTGTATAGTACATTCACCTGTAGAGTATTATAAATATTACAATTATCATTCTCGATCTATTCGGTTCAGATTCTTTTCTCGTTATAATATCAGTACGTGATCAGAGATTGTTCGAGCTTATAGGCAACAATATTGTACATATCATCGCGTCTGTGAATTTAGACCATTATTTGCTGCTGGTATCTAATTGTTGTGCTGGTCGCTTTCCCCGGACCTCCTAATTGTATTTTTTTTTCTCTCGAGATCCGTCTCTCTGTGCTTCACCGTCACGTTTATGTTAATTGCAAGTAATCTCTTCTTAATTTTGACACATAAAATACTTGAGGTACATAAACGCACGGTACATAAGAGCAAATTCCAAGTCGTGTGATGATTCGAACTATGATGCAGCAGCGGCAACGCTAGCTCCCTATGCAGCTCCTTTATGCTGACAATGCGACCAGGAAGTCATGACTCATAAGATAGTCTGAACATGCTACGGAGAGCCGACGATTAATCGATGAATCGACCGATTAACTTCCACCCGCCCAATGTCCGGCTTGTTCGAAATCACGCTTATGATGTGTACAACATACGTGTAGGTACATAGTAAAATGACGTGGCGACTTTTAGCACATGACTGGAATCGCTTCATTGACTATTTATATTGGTGCACACGTGTTTTTTTTCTTTATTCTAAAACTTTGTGTAGCCATAGCGTATAACAAACATATAAACTCTACAGTCATTACGACAATATTATGACTGTAGAAATTTCACGTGCAGTGTGGGGAAAGGAGAAAACATAATTGAGGGTGGTCGTAACGGTCAAGGTAATCAGAAGGAGATCTTTTCAAGAATACATACCTACATCGGAAACTTGTGGTCGGAAACAATCAGATCCAACAATCGTCAGCTACGTGGTTCTCCACATCCGTTTGCGGAGAAACGAGACTAAACTGAATTTCCAGGATCGCAAATTTCTTAGATCCAACGTTTGAATTCGGGGTACTTATTTCTGAATTGATAAAGAACCACCAGTTTGAAATCAAACTTTCAGATGGATCGGTGGAATTATTGGCTTCAGTACTGCAGACGTATAGACGGAATGGATGCGACGTCGTTGAAGTCATGTGTATTACTGTATAGAAAAACTCTGGAGGGTAAATTTCTCGCTTAATTTGTTAACGTCGAAAAATGTGTTCAATGGAACTTATCATTAGTTGCAATGTCTGTGAATCCAAGGAACCAGCACAGTCCAGGAAACGCGAAGTTTGGTACCTTGGGAAAACCTTGAGCTTTGAGAAAAATATTCTAGTACTCTGCACCGACATCATCGATTATTTCTACACGCGTAGTTGTATTCGGTGGATTATACTCTACGCCAAAATTGCATATATATAGATATAGTATATAGTACGCGGTTATGTAATAACCCCTACGTAATCTGGTATGTAAGTACCGCGGGCAACCGTTGCAGCTGCACATGTATAGAAAATCAATTTTGACTCACCAAGCAGACGATTTTCACGATCGCATCACTAGAGCCTGGCCCTCGAGATTCAAACAGAAATAGACGACGAGACGTCTAGATATTGCCGAAACTCTGCGAGACGCAATTACGTAAGTTGACTGACATGTATTTTCCGTAAACATGAACGGGAAACATCCACGTGAAAGATATACTCGTGGCTGAGCGCCAAGCGTGGCCTTCTTTTCCCCGTCTTTCATTTATTTTTCCTCTATCAATTTTCATAATTTCTCTTCTCATCCACGAGTCACAATTTTCTACGTTTTCATATTTCAAGCATGCAACTCTACCAATTTTCTTCCATCATCATAATCTTGAAGGTAACCGCAGATCCCGCGGTGTCACGATTCAAGAAAATTATGTCTGAGAATCTGATCACTAGCTCGCACTTAATTTGTCAAATGCACCCACATATTCTTTAGGCAACGCAACTCTCTACCAGTTCTGCGTTCTTATCTAAATCGCTGGCCAGCTGTGTACATACATACCCATCAGGTGTAAGTTCTCATATGATATTATTATAATCGCGCCATTCGCTGAATATCAATTCTAGGAAGGAAAAAGCTACCGATCAAATTCGCGGGTGAAAAACGTTACACTGGTCAGTATAACGTATTATATTATAGATATCGAACCGCAACTATGTATAGTAACACGAACATCATGTTTCGCGGTTTTGATTATACCAAGCCTGGCTATTTCATATGCCCATACAAGTTCGACTGAACAATTACTGCAAATATATCACTCCAACAATGCGTTTCGTAGACGTTTTGCACATTAAAGTGCTTACAGAATTTTTTTTTTCGACTTCTTTAAACAGCCGTTGGATCGTTAATGTCGAGGGCTAACAACCAAAAGGGTGCGTTCAGAGTCCAAAAATATAGGTTACGCCTTTCTGGTTGTTGGCCTTCCATAAATTATTGCACATTAAAATCGCATTTTTATTATTGGAATGGAAAGACCATGAAATTTCGCTTTTAGACCGATCATACGTGTAATAGTTTAGGCTCGAAAAATGGTGGTAGGTATCTTATCTTATCCGTGATGGAGGCTATTTTTTATACCTTACGTCCTCGACGCGTCGACCATTCAGATAAGACAAACTTATATTACGTAAACTAAGATGAGCTCGTCATCACAATTTCCTTTTTCTGATTTGTTCTTCCCAAAAAAAGGGGCAGATATAAATATCTTTATAAGAGACCGTGGGAAAACAAAGTATTCAAAGGCTGGATTAGGCCGCATTGATTTTCTGAAGCGCGTGAAAACCGATCAAATATTCATGACCCTTTGGTCGTTCAAAGACGCAATTCTAAATCTCCTTGAAAGGTACCCTGCAGTGTGACATAATTGAATAGATTGTAGAAGATCCGAATCAGTGATTCACGTATCACGTGATACCTACTTTGTCCTACGTGAAAAACACAGGTACACATCTAATATGAGATGTCTTTGATAATCAGCACATTCGATCGTTCTTGCTATAGAGCGCGGATACCCCATGACGTTAAAACGACAAACGGTATAAACACCTATCAAGTAATTACCATGCTTCGAATTTCTGCATCGCAAACTTTGATTTATTGTAGATTGAGAATATCTTTGCTGAAAATTAATAATAATATGATATGTGACCGCGTCGCGCAACACGGAATCGAATAGCCCGTACTACGTGATCTTTCACACGACGCGTAATAACGTATGCCAAAATAAGTACGACAAACAGAACTTCACATGAGGCGTTCGCGCTTCATCGAGATTATTTACTTTCCGAGTGCAGTTGCACTCGTATACGCATCGACTCTGTTACCACAAATATCTGCATCCCACCTCCGTGCATCGAACTTTTTCCCAACCAGAGAAAAACAATGATCCGACTTGACAAGAGCGGCTTGATAAAGTTGTATACATACGTTTGCACTTCCGTACTTTTAAGTCTCACAAACAGCAAATATGTGTAAAATGCAGTTCGGATTTTCATGATGTAATTCTCGCAAATGAATTGCCAATCTATACAGTAACATCTTTTGCATCACCTGAAACGCGATTTAGAATGAGGGCATTAAATAATTATGCAAATTATCAACAATACACGAATATGTGTGTGTATAGTGCGAGGTATAGTGTGGAGTTCTAATACTGTTTTCCTTTTTTTCTTTTTTTTCCTTACGATTTTTACAAGGCATCGTAAGGTACGTTATTTCGTATATCCGAGATCATAGGGTCGTACGTACGTACATGGATGATTAATTAAAATCAATTGATGAGACTTTTACAGTAATAATTTATACATCGTAAATAAGTAGAGATAGATGAAGTGGAAAATACAATAAGGTGACGTATGTGACGTCAATGATAGCGCAATAGGAGAAGAAAAATTTCTTTCCGACATTGCAGCACATGGCATTGTCTCGCGATATCATTGACTTTATTATCGGATCGATAATGCAGCGGTTGATAATTTATAATTCTTACACTCGTGACAATTCCGTTACTCGGTAATATCAAGTAAACGATAGAACAAGCTCTTCCAACAATACAATGTATTATAGATGTTAGATAACATTAACAAATCTGTAAAACAAAATATCATATAATTTTAACAAGATATCTTTTTTATGGACTTTGGGCTGCTATTGTGAAAATCGATCGAGATTATAGAATTATATCTAATCTACTACTCATGCAAAATATAACGTCAAAAACGACGCGTGTCACTATAAAATTTTAGTCATCAGCTACTCGTCTACACTGCTTAATAGTAATCGCGATTTTAATGTCGATAGGACTTTTAGTAGCTAATATTTCCAACCAACTGTTAAAAGACAGTTTACATCTTAAATTCATATACGGCTATGACCCGATGTAACAATTTAGAATTACATTGAATAATGTTCGCCGTCATATTATAATAATAGAATGAAAACGCATTAACTCGAAATTATGAATCTACTTCTAATGATTATACATTCAATTCCTCTAAATTCCTTAATTGCTCCAAACCATAAGTAAAACACATAATATCTACCAGCAATAGCCGAATCACTATTTGGAGACAGCTAACGTCATTTCGCGAATGCAGAATTTGTAAAGAATAACAATTCTCTACCCCTCCATCTGCTGTATAATATTCTCTATTTTTCTGATTCGCTGCTCAAATTATCATACCACTCAATTCGGTTCATATATTTTTTCAGTTTTGTTTTTTTCTTCTTTTGAAAACCAGAGTACATGCTCATATGTCGTGAATATAATGAACAAGCGAAAAAAATTCAAAAAAACTCCGACAATTTTTATAACGTTATTATTTCTCGCTTGATAATCCTCTGCAGAATCTCTTCCGTGCCCACCAAATTGCTGCTAATGCCGCAGCAAGAAAACCGATTCCAGCAACAATTCCCATGGAAATTGCTCGGTTTCTTCGGTACGCCGGTACCTCTAAGGCGAAACGTTCACTTGTTGCGAAATCATCGGACAATGACATCGCCATTACTTCGAATGTGTAGTAACTCTCCTCCTCCAATGTTTTCACTAAAAAATTTCAAGGTTCTTATTATTCATTGATGACCTGGTGAAAAATATGTTTCAAAAGGGCGAAAGAAATAACTCAAACACGAGCACGTGTTTCATACTGCTGTGTGAGCTTAGTTGACGTCAAACCGTCTTAATTGAGTGACGACGAGTCAATCTGGTGGAATTCCGGTAACTAGTTTTCGCCCCACATCCGGTGTTGGGAGTTTATTACGCTGCGTATCTCCTGACAAACGTCTTGAGACTTTGTCGAAGACAATTACCCCGGGTAATACGAACCCCTTTAATGCCCCCAAGGTTGAATTGTACGGCCCTTACCCAAATAGTATGTGTCGGTTGTTTCAGCCTTTCCGTAAAGGTGTTCCAATGGCCCTCGGAACCATCGTACGGTGTATATCCTGACCTGTTCTCGTCCGTTATCCGGAGGCTCCCACGTTACCAAATAACCTTCTACTGTAGGCTGTACGCGTAAATTACGAGGTGCGCTCATGTACTCTGCGGATTCTGTAAAAAGTGAAATGGTAGAAATTGAAAACTCTACTATTGCGAGAACAAGTTCGAGAGATATGCTGCAAAGACTAACCTTTTGGACTTCTGAATTCTGATGCTGAATTCTGATCAATGATACCTGCAAAAATTCAATCAAAGTTTAAAATTGTCATTAAAAATTGTCCAGCAACGGATTATTTGAGATTCAACCTACTCGGTTTCGTAAATATCCGAAGGGCTTTGCTGAACATTCCATCTCCATGTTTGTCCTGGCTTAAAACCATGAATTCGTATTCTCTTCCAGGTCCCAAATTGTTGATAGTTGCTTCGGTAGTTTTCCTTGACAATATTTTCATCGTTCGCCATTCGGATGTATCGGTTGGCCTGTACCTAAAGTGTCAAAAGTTACAGTACAGTAATTTGGTCGCCAATCCTACATAGACTTAATTCAAATCACTAGTGACGTACAATGGACTGGACACTTACCAAACGGAATACTCCATCTTGGGTCTGACGAATCCGGGAACCCATCTCAAAGTTACGGTATTCCTACTACTGTTTGCGCTCAAATTGTAGGGCGCCCTTGGCGCAACATTTAGAACCATCAATTCAGCGTCCGCAACTACTGTAGCCGCCTCGTTACTCACAGCACATTGATAGAGGCCCCGATCATCCTCTTGGATCCTTTCGATCGTCAAATTACCCCCATTCACACTCGTCCGATCAGGTGGGAGCGGGGTTCCATCCTTAAAGTAAAATTGAAGGATTCGAGTTGGGAAATTTTGGCGACGAAAAAATTCCACGTTAAAAACGTACCTTGAACCATACGATTGTTGGCCGATGCATTTGATCCCCGTCTTTAGCGTCACATGGAATTTCCAGACTCTCGCCTAGTTTCCTCATGTACAAGTGCTGAGGGGTTACTGTGAAAACTGGTGGCCTTTGCACGACCTATAGCAAAAAAAATCCTATTTTGAAACGTCTATGCTATATGGTCTGACTACAGCAACAAGTGGTGTTAGGAATTTTACGATTAGATACACCAAATTAAGACAGACAGTAGTCGGCATTTATTCTACATGAGATTCTTCACCGAGTGTGAGCAACGTGATGATCAAACGTGTTTTTCGGCTTAGCCTTCTATGATCCGTATTCGTGAGAATGTAATTGGAGAATAAGAGTTTATACAAAAGTCCCGGTCAGCTGGTCGTCGGTCGTTGGTCTTAACTGCACATGAACGTAAGCTCCTTTTTCTAATTAAGAAATTTTCGACGGTCGTACATATTAACTAATGTTTTTTTGCGACTGTTTGACTTTTTTCCAAGTTTTTTTTTGATCAATTTTTGTACTCGGGATTCCAAAAGGGAAAGAAACTCTTTCAGCTTACCACATTGATCGAAGGGCTTGGCCCCTCAGTTCCAAGGCTATTGAAGGGTGTACACGTGTAGCTACCAGAATGCGTTTCGTCGACTTTACTGAAATAAAGAGAACCATTTCTTCTGTAAAAGACACCTTGTACGTTGTACGGGTCGAACAAAAACCCGTCTTTGTCCCATCGCAAGTTGGTCAAGGGTGGGTTTGCTCTGAAGTGACAGTCTAGAAGACCCGGTCTCCCGTAGGGCAGGTAAACTTCTCGCGGTGCGTATATCACCTTAGCTTTATCTGGAAGAGAGGAATACGCGATAAAAAATTCATTCGACTTCGTCTCCTCTCGAATCGTCACGTTGCAGAGATTTGTTCCATGTGACTAAGGTTGAGACTTACATTGCACGTTCAAAAAAGCAGAAGCACTTTGTCTTTCGGAATTAGCATTGGTAACGACACATGTATATTCTCCAAGGTCGCCCATAGCCGTTGACGTTATCGTCAGAGTCCCATCGCTGCGTATCGTTGCTCTATTACGAAGATCCTCAAAACCCACAAATAAAAATAATTACTTAGAACAGGCGCGAGAAGTCGTTAATTCCTCTTCGAGGAGCCCGTCTTCCAACCAATACCTACAATGTAGTGTGGAATACTCGACTTCGACTTTGACTCAACTTACAATTAAACGTAATCGGTGCTCAAGTAAAAAGCTGATTGTAAGATTTGTAAATGGTTCAGACGTGATCGCTTCAATGGGGCGTAACGCATTTTTGCTCACAATTTACGGTCGCGATATTTTAAGGGTAGAAAAAAACAAGGACATCCAACGAGCTTGTGCTCAGCCTCGAATCCCGGCCTCCGGTATGAAGGGAACAAATAGCGACAGCTGTGACCCGAGGGATATTTTTCTCGAGCACGATGGACACATTCATGTGAACTTGTACGTACATGCGGTCCTAATATCCGCAACACATTTATTGACTGCACCGGTGGCCTCCGCCACAATTGCGGATTTTGGTTGGAAGCGCAAAATTGAATGACGATAATCGGAGGAATACGGATTGTTTACCTCGACTTCCGTGACGGCGACGCCCTCGCGCAACCATGAAACGACGGAACTTGTGTCTTTGGTGACGCAGACAAAATTTGCGGTATCTCCTTCCATCGTTGTTTGATTAATAGGGGGAATTGCCAGGAGATTTTCTCCTGTAACAATCGGTGGCCGCGTGGGCACACCTGGTTGAACGATTTAACGAGTCTGTCTAGTGATTGGTTAGTAAGCGGCTATATTTCGCTTTGTGCTGCAATTTCACACCAATATTGCGTTATTAACAACATCAATATGTAAAACATTGAAATGCGCTCACGACATCACATTGAATTTCATCAAAATATTACCATACAGCGTTAATTTTGTTAATCACGACAACTATAAGCGATTATTAATATGAAGCTTGCCATGAATTAAAATTTTCAGAAATACTAAACCATTATTTAACTTCAATCGAAATTTTCAATCGACAGAATTTATTGCGTACAAGAGGGAGATAATCACAACATTTGAATCGGAATAATGAAATTTCGAATTTGTTTGAAAAGTAATTCGCGAATAGGGACGCGTTCGTTGTAAGCAATTAGTAAATCTGCCTCCGTAGACAGAATAGAAAAAAAAAAAAAAGAACACCAAGCGGAAAAGGCGCGTTCTGGTTTTGTTCGTTCGCCGCTTATTTGTAGGCGTATTAAATTACAGAATCAGAAAGGATGTTCTGCGCGAAGTTTGTTACTACGGAGCGTCAATCCAGTCGACGCATAATTTATTATGTTCATGCCATGAAAAATGAGCACAAAATACGAAAGATAGGATTTTTTTCTAAATTTTGGAAAAAAATATCAAACGAATCATCCGTTAGAAGTTTTTTTTCACCATTCGAATGTGAATTATGATAAGTTGAAAATATCAACCAATACACATGGTTTGAGTCGGATAAATTTTCGCATATACCGGCAGCTGCAAAAAATATTGCTAAAATATATCTTCCGCACATAATGCATGATACAGATAAATTAGAAACGGTGTAATATATTGCTAATTTAGCTACAATTCTCAACTATGCCCACGCGTCTAGTCAATTTACACGTCTCTCGAGATGATCTTACTGTTTGAACCTGCACAGTATATTCGAAATCTTTCTACACAGTTCCCTCATACACTCCGTTCAAAAATTCCGAGTGTACAGATTTAATCGACGAAAATAATGAGGGGATAAAAATTTAAATTGGTGCAGACATAGCAGAAATTGGTTGACTGTTAATAAATTAGTAAATTAGTTGAAACTATAAATTGGAATTGAACAGCCAATGTTTGATACGAGTATATTGTCATTCGCAGTTTTGTTTCCGAAACGAAACCCCCGATTGCAAATTTTTGTTTTTTTTGCCTATACAATTTTACCATCGATTGTGAGATGCACCCAAGTCCCGTTGTTCCTTGAGCTCGGTGTCCTATTTGGAAATATAACCCTGCACTCATACCATCCTTGATCGGTCTCCCGAATATTTGTCAAATTGATACTCCCTTGTCCGTATGCTCGGCCACCGCCATCGCCGATCAGATGAATTCTCCCAGCGTATTCATCCGCCCCGGTGATCACGCCATCGTACCAAGAGTACACCAACTCCCCCTGAAACGTTCACATTGAATTCCCAAATAAAAGCCACATTCGTCGCACTCGAAGTACGAGGAGCTTCCTTTCTTTCATTCCATTTTTCCCCCATTATTAATTTTGGGGAGAATTTTGTTAGTGTTCGTCCGCCTATATCGATGTTGGTGTTGGTGCTGGAGCGAAAATTTACTTCGGGTGTCATTGAATTAGGTTTATAACTTGATAGAATTTAACCATGCACGACGACACTTATAGACCCCTTCCATTCATTTAATAAGTGTCGGTATTAAAAAGGTTTTAACGAATGAATCAGACTCGACCACCGATGCACCATACACCAAACACGTGAACATTATGCACCCACCCCTGCCGCTCACGGGACGATCAATGATCCCTTGATCAATCAACGTCTTCAATCCCAACCGCTCTTCTTTCTACTCACAATCAATTCTCGAACGAACAAAAACGGAGATCGACGTAATCGACACGACTAAATCAATTTCAATGGTGAATTTTCAGCCTCCTCGTACGGATTGAAAATTTGAGGTTTTAACCATCAGTCTTGTCCACCGGGATTTCAGGTTTGCGGGTACGCCATTTGATAGCAGGGTTCGTAAAGATGTGCCCATCAGCGTAGGTAAACCTGGTATGCTAATTAGCTTAATCGTACGACAATGCGTTCCGCGTTAGCAGTGACCTACTGACAGAACGAACCCCTCATAATGTTGTAGACCAGGGGTGGCCAACTTGGTTAGACCTAAGATCTATTGTTTACTGACGAAACCCTGTGCGACCTACCAATTACATACTTCGTGAAATTTGAAACGAAACAGCATAGTTCGGTATATAATTATGCAGTATTTTTTATTTTATTAAAAGGGAAAACATAAAATTGAACCCATAGCCGCGATCGACCGGTCAATCGCGATCGACCGGTTGGCCACCCCTGTTGTAGAGTGACAACCTAAAATAATGCAGCCTTGTGTCCCGTACTTCAATTACTGACTTATAGAGTACAGATGATTTGCATACGCATCAGGCTCCAATCGGGTTAATTTCCACTTCATTCGGTCAGCCGCGAGTACCGTGACATTTGCATTTTGTTTCCGCTGGTAGATAATTTATTTAGATTCAGCTGAACTCCGGATTTTGAAAGACATACAAAATGCGCACATCGGTCCATTCGGAAACCAGGTGTCTTGGATTTTCATCTGTCACATATGTATGCTACGCGTCCTACTTTGTGGGACCACTTTTCCTTCTTATAATTACAATTAATCCTAAGACTGTTTGAATATTTTATCATCGACTTACCTCGTGATTCCAGCGTAGAATGTATGGAATCGGGATGTCATGGGGAAAGTCTAGGTCGCAGTTAAAAACAACGTAATCACCAACACCAGCTGTTAGAAATGTCGGTTCCTTTTCTTCCTCGAGTAGGTGGCCGTAGCTCGCAGCTAATGTATAATACGTGGGTTGCCAAAATTAAATTATGGAATAATATGCATAGATAATTCTCGCTAATATTGTAGTGCATTAGATAATTGTGATCGTTTCAACATCCTGATTTTCATTATTATTCTAATATGCGTGGAGAATTGAGAATTATTCCTTGCGGTTTGGTGGCTAGAAACCACTGTGCGGAAAACATTCGATATGGTAGGTAATTGAGTGAATTTGAGATGTTGTATTGGTCACTCTATACGTGAGTTGATCTCTACCATTTCAGAAAATTCAATCGCTCCGGCTTTGCGTAATTTTTTTTTTTTTTCTTTCAAGTTTTTTTGAAAACCGAGGAGAACCGCTAGGTCTTTGATAGAGCAATATGAATAACATATCAAATTGCGTAATTCGCAACAGGAACAACGACAGCGATATCGATACAAAAAGTTGTTTTCAACTCGTGATGAATTACCCTGTAATATACGAACATACGAATTATGCAGTTTGATAACCTATCGAACCAATCAGGAGTTATTGAATCGTCTAATTAATTTTCGAATCCTCTCAATTCTATGAACGGGTACGTATAACGTTACAGGGATGTAATCGTAGGACGTGCCATAATAAAAAACAAACGGGCGTTATATTATGAGAAGAGTAAATAATCAAACTATCAATATCTTACCTTCGCTCCATAGTAGGGCGATAAAAAATCCACCGATTATACTCTTCATTTCAATTTATTGATTACCAGGGTCTGGAGAAAAGAGGATTCTTTTCCGAGCGGTGTGTTAATCCTGACACAACAGCTACCGCACATTTATAATATCATCACCATCACTATTATGTATATTTAATCAGATGGCGCTCAGTCACCCGCACCGCAGCTCTCCAGATTTTATTTGATTTCGATCGCGCGATCGATCGATCTTCTACGAATGTTGCGCGGTGACTCTCAAAGCTTCATACCTCTTGCAACCCCCCGCCAATCGTTCGTCGTTTATTTCCCTCTTTGTTCCACGTTAAACCGCAGGAGACACTCTGCTCAATGACTTATCAATTATCACCACATGTTAATCGATCGAATAACCGGATCGTTAGCGAAGATCTTTGATTGCGTTGGTGCAGAGGAGATGATGATTTTGCGATCTCTGACAGCGGTTGCACAAGGCCTTGATCATCTGGGACAGGTGATGAAGATTTGTTCTATTTTCAATAAGAGTTTTTGTACCCTTCAGCGGTGCGGGAGAAACGTAACGAATTGGCGCCGCAAAGCTGTACCGGAGTGGGTTTAGGGTTTAGGTTTCGCTTAGCGCGGCTATCACGGAGTGGTCTAGAACCGGAGGAGCTTCTAGCAGTCAACTAAGTAATTGCTGCAACCGCTGAGCTAAGCGGATACAAGTACAAAAGGGGGGGTGGGGGATAATTCGATGCTCATCACAGGCACAACGACAACTAACACGTCATTGAAATCCAGAAACGTCACACCCACTTATCATCTGCCCTAATACTCGTCAACATGCAGGTATTTAAAATACCGAGCGGCGGGCACGTGTTTTGGAAAAGACGATGATTGATTCAACGGCCGCCCTTTTTTTTGGTCAGTTTGAAAAGCTCTTCTTTTTCTTGTACCAGAAGTGATCTGGCTTCGGAGCGAAATCGTTCCGTGGATCAAAATTAGTGAAATAGATAAAATTGTGGTCGGGATACAGAATAAGTGGATGGCAATTTGGTCCTTCTGACGAGCAGAAGGCCCGTGTTGTGACCTTTGAGATGACAAATGATGATTGCTATAATTTACCTACCACTGACGAGGATCGTGAATAATGATACACACGGCTGAGATGGAAATTTTTGAATAATCGAGCTCCCTTTAAATAAAAATTGCTTTGTTATTTCCATTCAGGTTCTCATGATGTTTTCGGCCCTGCAATACAGCTTCCGGATCCCGACGTTGATTTCGTTGTTTGTGCGACCAACTGATTGAGGATGGAATGAAATATTTGTGTGCAAGACACGCGTATAAAACTGCAGCATTTTAGCCGACGTCGATACAAACCGGACGAACCAAAGACGCCGGTGGTGAATGAACGGAATTGAACCGAATTGCAATCTCTTTGTGAAAGGTTTTTGCACAAGCCCTCCCCAATTTTTAACTCCTCCTGCTATGCGGTCAACTACCGCATCCGAATCAATTATTCGTTTACCCCGCGTTGTACCGATACAGCGATGATAAAGGACGACACGCTTTCGAAAAGAACAAAAAACAAAGGTAGGATGGAATTAATTCTTTTTTTTTTTAATCAATGTACGTACATGTATTTAGTTACTCACTGCTACCAGATTTATCCGCTTCGCCTTTATTAGGTATTATCACACGTATCTGTGTCGCTCAGGTCATACAACGGTCATCACCTGAATTGAACTACGCAGATTCATACGGATTGATCACAGCACATTATTTGGTTTTAAATTTTTTCCCAACATACATCGGATTCCTTTTGGAAAAATACGTGAAATCCTGCGCCGGTGAATGTTTCTTTTTTTTTGCTTTTTCAACGGTTAAACCCGGTTGCAATCAAAATCCGTAAGAAACGACCAAATTTTTATTCCATATTCACGATGGCCCGTGACGTAATCGGAGTGATATTGTGATTGGTGCCAATGTATACTTTTATTTTACGCTTGGTCGCGATATACGATTCACGTTTAAATTACTGGCGTGGGTGCGTAAATAAAGTAATTGTGAAAAAAAAAAGAAAAAAATTACGACCGCTCCTTCAGTTTCCTCTCATTTCAGATATATTTATAAGTTGTACGAACGAGGTGTACATGTATAACGTGCACGTACGCCAAGCCAACTTATTGTTAGTAAGGGCCATATTTCGTTTTTACGACGATGACTTTACTGAACTTTTAATCTCTTTCAACGACATTACGCTGTAACTTACTTTAGAGAGTTATGCAGTTCTTAAGTGGCACCGTACAGCAGGCAGAAGTAAATTCTTGTTCAAGAATTAGAGCAGCTTTCTTGGAAATATCCATGTATGGAAAAAAGTACAAATCTAATACCTTCATTTACCGAAGGTATCGTGCGAATGGACAGAATTATCGCTATCTTAAGCACAACGGAAACGGACTGGCTTCAAGTGGGACAGAAATTCGAAGCTTCGAGCAAACTCCAAGTCATCTCGAGTTTCAAGTCTTAAGTCGAGAGGGGTTAATATGCTTCTTCCGCCAGGATTAAGTTAAACCGAGATGTAAACATCACAGTTTTCAGGTCAGACAAGTACCTATCGCCATAACTACGCAGCATCCCATAGATCAAATCAGATTTCATTTCATTCCAATTTTTTCGACGGAACTCAAAGAAATCGTAAGATTAATTCACGAAATTTGTCGGATCTGTCGTGTCTGAAAATATCCACCGAATTGCTCGGTCCGATTTTCAAAGTTGTTTCTTTTCATTATTTTAGGTCTTGGATGAATTTCTGAGATCGACGATCGACGATATTTCACCCTGCACCTCATGCGAGTGGGAAGCAGATTTAGTTTATATTGTTATCTTAATAATTCCAAGATTTTCATATTAATTACCGATAATTCATTAGAGCCAATAAAATTTTCCTCGCCGTTGGATCGGCCAGATCTCGGTGCTATTCATAGCTGCGTAGCTGACCTCAGATGACGTCACATCCGTTTTGTACCGCATGCATTGACTGCCCACAGCCTTGTCACGCCGTTGAGATAATGGACCCGTTCGCGTGGACCACGTCGAGCTCTCATTGGCCACGTTAGAATTACTGGAAATCAATTACTGGAATTTATGAATTGTCAATTTTGGTTTTGCTACAGCGACCACGTCGAGACATCTAAACGAAATGAAGTCAACGCGACTAGTGTTGTAATTAACACCATCGCGATATAATTTGCGCTTACTTTATGCCTTTTCGAATCGTAAAACTAATTGCGGTGATTCTAATTATTGAGCAAATACCGCGGGAGGGTGACTGACTATCTACCCTAAATATTTAGCTGCTCCATAATTATAACTGGTGCTCCAGTCACTTACTGGTGCGCTTACATCGAGCGACAAAATCACGGAATCATGGAAATTGAGGTAATTTGAATCAAGCACAACTCTGATAGTGACGCATTACAGTGCACAGCGTGATAAAGTAATAATTGATTCGACGAAGCCAAGAATTCCTGCATTTATCTGCAACGATCATTGCGTGTATTCAACATCAGAAGGAATGAATAATTTCATTTTCCAGCTAATTAATTGTCGGATTTCCTCGGAGATTCTCGAATTTTTAATCCGTGAAACAAAAAGAGAATATTATAGATATATTGGCGATGAGAAAATGCAGAAAAATCTGATTAAATTCATTTGGCAGCGTATAATCCGCATGCAGCGCAGAGGGTCCTTTGATTGAAACAGTTTTGCGTGTCATTAGAATCATTACGATTGAGTGATTGATTGACTCGGTGACAGAGGGACCCTCGTACATACCGACGTTATTAATGCCCACTGTGAGGAGCTATGATACACTTTACTGCGTTGCTAATTTGATGTGTTTTGCTCTGAAACGCATCCTGCACCCATCGAGCTGCAGCTGCATTTAAATATAGCTACCATTATGTTACCTTCTCTACATGGAATATTCAATCGGAAAATTGCAAACTAGAATCAGGTAGGAGGGATGATAAATCTGCCAAAGTAAATTCACATGGCAAAACCAGCCGCAACATTACATACATTATTTTTTCTCGTATATTCATTCGAAAATTTGTTTTATAACTTCGAAAACTGACAATCCACGTGATCTCTATAAAATACATAACACAAGTGCGCGGATACATCGTTTCAAATTTCATTTATTTCATTTTATTTGATAATAAATTGTCTACAATTTGTCCTAGATAGTATATTATGTTTTGGAATTTGGGGGGCGCAAGAAAAAAATATATATAATATAAAGGGGAATTGAGGTTTAAAAAAAACAGAAATATCATACACATATGTACCTACAATGAGAATTCATTCGATCGTTATTAATACCGTGATCTCTGTATAATACATACATATATGTGTAAACTATATACCGAACGCGATGTAATTATACATATAAAAATAGAAGTTCATTGAAATAAACATTGAAGAAGAAAACCCTAAAACAAAACTTGTACTTGAAAATTAATAGACGTAAATATATATATATCGATTAGATTCTTTTGTATCGTTTTTTGTTTTTCCATTGTTTTTACAAATAACTTCACATGTATCGTCGTATATGTACGTATTGTATATAACTGTAATAACATAATATCACTAAATTGGCGCTTGCTTTGTGACGAACATTGATGTTACGATTCGTCGTACAATTATCGGAAATGTCTGCAACGATTCATTTGTAATATTTGTCGATCGAATTCCAAATGTATATATGAGTAGGTATTTTTTTTTTCACCCTTCGATTTCTAAATTCACGATTTTTTTCTGAATTTGGCTTTTGACATCCTCATCAAGGTAAGCCGAAGTAAAATGACAGATTCGGAGTGACAGAAACAGCAAATTACCTTCAGCACACACGTGTGAAATATACATAAGAGGATGTGGGGTATCGTATTTCCACAACGAACGTATCATGCACTCGTCACAAAGACAGATTTGTAAAAAAATTCGTACCTGAGAGCCCTTCGATTTCACCTTTCATTAATAATTTTAACAACAATCATCATCATCGTCATCTTCAATATCCTATGTGGTGTCATATTATACGCCTCTCATCTTCATGACTGTACACAGTAGCTGCTAAATGAAATAGTTGTATAGCCATTATAAAAGAAATTGAGTCTCGATTCTTATCTCATCTGTCATTTGTTGAAGGGGTTACCAGCGGTCATTATTTTTAATATTTCGTTTTGTTTGCAAGTGAAGTTTTGGTTCTGAATTACACGATACAACAAAACATTTTCGTATCCGTTTATGCTAATAATTGTATAGTTTGCAATCAATGGAAAATCATCGGGAATGATATTTGTTCTTTTACTTTCACCGACACATCACAATCAGTCGCACAAAAATATAAAATAAGGTACGTGCATGTATATATTATGTAAATTAATATTGGCAGCGTCGCATGGCTCTCAGGAACAACACAATTGTTTGATATAAATGCACAAAAATCAATGAAGCATTAATTATAATTATAATAATAACAATCACAATAATAATGATGATAATAATAATAGTAATAATAATAATAACGATCACAATAACAATAATCATAATAATAATAATAATAACAATAATGTAGATAACGATAATAATAATAGCAATGATGATGATGATGATGATGATAACAACGATAACAATAATAATAACAATGATAAAGATGATGATGATGATGATGATGATGATGATGATGATGATGATGATGATGATGATGATGATGATGATAATAATAACAATAATAATGGAGATAGCGGTAATAATGACAAAAATAATAATAATAGCACTAGTATAATGTAATGCTAAAATAACGTTATACTTACAACAAATTCACGATCCAACCATAGCCTTTTTTTACGTTCAACTAATATGTATGTGTCTATATATAATATGGTGATCGTACAGACGAGCGATCCACATTGTGTTTTTTTTCTCATTTTTTTGTTTTCAATTATTTATTTATTTTTTTTTCTTGAGATCGTTGTATCTAGCTATGATATATCTACACATTACTTATACGCCTATATGGTAATTACCTAATTAGGGGGGCTATCGTCGCAATAAGAGAGAAAAAAATGTAATTGAATAAGAAAAAATTTAAATAAAGGGAAAAAGGATACAACGTTAGCTAACGGAGGCTGTCAACCAACGTTCTAACTTCGCGCGTTTCTCCTTGCAGTCTCGACACGTCATTTGATGTACGTACCTACCCTATGTGTGTTCATTTACCTTATTACAGAGTTGAAGCAATTCTTGTTACATGAGTTTTTTATTCTTTTATCTTGTTTTTTTTTTTTTTCAACTTTATTCAATTAGGGAGAAACATATTATTCGATAATTCCTACCAATCGACCGATTGAACTTCATATAGAATCATTCTTTCGCTATGATTTCTCAAACTTAATTCAAACTATATTATTTCAATGGCTGGAGGCTGTAGGCGATGACAAATTGATTGACTTTAGTTGGTATCAGACGTGCCGAATCCGCTATGGGACCATCACCAACATCCAATACATTTTCATTATTCATTATTCATTATTATTATTATTGTTGTTAGTATTTTTATTATTTTTATTGTTGTTGTTGTTGTGGTTGTGGTTGTTGTGATTATTATCAATAATATTAATAATTTTACTATACATTAGTCATTAACCATTTATATTATTTCGAATATTGTTAGTTTCATCATCATCGGCATCATCATCATCATCATCATCATCATCATCATTACCATTACTATTATTATTATTATTATTATTATTATTATTATTATTATTATTATTATTATTATTATTATTATTATTATTATTATTATTATTATTATTATTATTATTATTATTATTATTAATATTATTATTATTATTACTGGTATTATTATTGGTATAATTATAATCATTATTATTATTATTGTTGTTGTTACTGTTATTGTTATTATTCTCGTTATTATAATTATAATTATAATAATTATTGTTATTGTTATTTATTATTATTAATGATTAATGCTATTATTACTATTGTTATTATTATTATCATTATTATTATTATTAATGTTGTTATTATTATTATTATGAACTACAGTTTAATAATTATTATGATACAACAGCAACAGGACCGTCGGTCCTCATATTAAAAACATTTCTCCGTACTTCTTCACGTATTTTCTTCGTCTCGTTGATTATACACTACACGCTAAATCGTTACGATTTACAATATCAATTAATTATCAAATGATTAATTTAATTATTAGAATTACTTTAGAATATTGGTACTCTTTGTGTCACCTTCTTTTATTTCAATTATACAGCTCGTCAACAGCAGGTGTTTCATTTTTTTTTTCTCCCCCTTTTTTCATTACCTGTCATTACACACGTTTGTGTATTCTCATCGCGCAATAATAATTTATATGTATGAAGTATAGTTGAATCGTGAGTGTATATTTTGCTTTTTGCTATTACACTTTATACTTATGATCTCTCTAAATTATTTTTGTTTTGTTTGGATGTTTGTTTATTTAATTATAATATCTATATATGTATATATATATGCATGTACATTGTACATACATACGTACGTGCTGTACTATACCAAAATGAGATTTTCGTCTGCTCATCGCAATTTTATAGTAGGTATGTATACATATGTGTACGTACATATAAATTTATACATATTTAAATTAGATTTACACGTGAGTTTTTTCTTAATTCCGAATGTATCACACGTGTATATGATGAATGAAGGCGTGAAAAAAAAATGTGATTGTTTTTTGTACTATAAAAAAAGTAAAATGTACATTTTATTTTATTTCACTTTATTATTAGTGTTTCTTCTCTCTCTTTCCTCATTTCTTTCTCTGGCATGGCTGGGGCGAATCAAGCACCTATTGGGAAACCAAAGAGCCTCCTATCCCCCCCCCCCACCCCCCTCCCGGATTACCCTCCCTCTAATTATATTAATTAATTGTTTTATTTATTGATTTCTTCCGTAGACAATAATAGTATGTAATAATAATAATTGATATAATTATACACGTAATCGTCGTATATTACTAATCGTCAGTTCATCTTCTTACCTTTCTTTATTCGCATATTTTGATCTATTTGAAAAACGACTGTTATATTTATAAGAAGATACAATTTAGACCGCGAGATCAGTTTTCGTTCGTTAGCCATGAATGAGCCAACAAACGCTGGAAATATATCCTATTGTAATATAATATTACACTTATATCGACGAGCGCTATCGAACGAAATGAAATTATAGCCTATTATATTCTGACTATGACGGTAATGATAAAAATGAAACAGTAACAACTACATAAAAACGAATAAATAAATAACTTACGTAGCTAATATCGAAAAGTCTAGCCTTTTTTTACAGTTGGAAAATAATAATAAAATAAGAAAACCTAATAATGATAAACAAAGAATTACAGTGGCAGCGACAGGTACATATAGGTCTTCTCAAAAATTGGAACTTGTCCCTCCAGCCAAGCCTGGAACGAGCGATTTGATACAATGCGTTTGGTAATTATTGGGTGGGATTCATTTCTTTTTAGTCAGCAATTATAATATCTAACATAAGTCCATCGTAGCATATACCTATATTATTCATTTGTGTACGATATACATATATATATATGCATGTATATCTATCGCAATTTATACAAGTGTTATTAAATCTCTTTTCCGATATCAGCTATATGTATTACACGTACATTATGTAACCGATTATACACCTATAGGTGCAGCAGGAAAAAACTGCAGCTATACTGTGTATATATACGAAGGTCATAAATATTGCAGATGATAACATTCCGCTCATTTATTCCGATGCGGAAAGATACGGTTTTATATTTATAATTTAACATCCCCTTCCCTCCCCTCATGTATGTACTCAGCATGGCTTCTAACCCTTGTCATAATTTCTCTATACTCCTCAATCATCTTTTTTTACTATCATCTTGATCATCCGACGACAGATATATGTATGTATATTATAAAGAAAATCACGCGAGTTTCATCGCTTAAATAATTTTCATGTTATATACGTTATGTTTAGGAAAAATTATTGTGCCGATAATACGTTGGGTCGCTGTATGGCGAGACCCTAAACAGGCAGTGCAGTACAAATGTGTGTTTGTGTGTGTGTGTGTGTGTATGTGTGTGGGGTAAGGTGTCCTTAAGCGATTTCGAGGCAAGCTCCGGCCTAATATCACTTTTTTCGTGTCCATTGCTCTTAAACTCTAATTATTTAATCATTTATTATTAATTCAGGGTTAAATTATTTTATCACTATTATTAATATTAAGTATACTTCTTCAAAAAGTATACAGCACGTAGTACAGTTTCTTTGGAGTATTGTTGATTTATTTAGTTAATTATCATTTTTCCGTCGATTCTTCTTTATTTTTTTTCTTACATCCGATCCAATTTAATTCTCGCCTTTCGTTCCAACTCGAGTAATTACTTTTAGAAATTATAGAATGCGATCGGGTCTACGAGGCAATTCATTTATATCTGAATACTTCCATTGAGCCGATGGAAGTATTCGTTACACTATATTAATTGGATAACAATAATAATTAGACTCGGCAACAATCCTCGAACAATTTTTCTCATACTTCTATCGTTTATCCGACAGAGAAGTGTTTCCTCTTTCTTCCTTTCGGTATTACCATATCCGTTTTAATTACGAACCAAAAGAGCGTTACCATAATAATTTATACATCCGAGTATCCGATGAGACTTTATTGCCGTGCGCGTGTATTATTTTTATTTATAATATATTTTTTAATACGCGTATGTGATCCCTGATATAGTGACAATATTATGTATATTAATAATAATAACAGTGTGTGTTTGCGAAGGAAAGAAAGTGAAAATAAAGGGAAAAATCTTCGACAGCGTTGTACACAACGTATACTATGTGTATAGGTGCGACGTAATTTTAATTAGATCGAAGAATGAATTCATACGTTTTCTCCGATTTTCGATACATCGTTTCAGAAAATTTCACAACGATTGCGCGTAATAGTTCGTGTTTAGAAACGTTATTTTAAAAATTGATAATCGACGATATACAGGAAAACAATTTCTCCACATTTTCGTACAGGTACCCTACATCTGTATATTTATAACCGCACACTTAGCTAACACGCGCTTTCCAAATGCGCACTTTGACGACGTCGAGCTTGTCGTTGACGAAACTGGTGAAATTCAGCCTTCATCGCTTGGACCCTTGCCTCGATGTTGTCTCTCGTGTATCTGGGGGGTGGATGATGAACGGCGGGTGGTCTTTCCTCCCTCGTGGGCGTTGAGGCGGAGGTTGGCGTTGGTGTACAAGAGACCGGGTCAAATTCGTAGTGTCCATCAACGCTACCAGCGTCGACCGCCTTGTGCGTTGGTTTGCCATCTTGAAGTTCGAGCCATCGTCCAACAAGCGGCGGAGGTGGAGGTCTGTAAGGTGGAGGTCTCCACTCGGCAACCGTGCTGCCGGATCTTGAGCTTTGATTTTGTTGGGATGTATTTTTGCTACCGAAACCACTGCTGCTCGATCTGCTTTCGGGTGATGTTTCCAAGTCCGGTGAAGCGGCCAGTTCAGGTGCCGACCTTGCGTGCCTGGCGTGACGCGGTGGAAGTCGTGCTTTGGGACGACCAGCAGTTTGCGGTGGCGAAGAAGTGGCCAAAGGTTGGACAGGAATGAATCTTCTAGATTCGGCGTGAATGGCACGAAGCGAAGGCAGCTCTTGACTGTATCTTTGATGCATCGAACGCAATTGAAGGTAACCAGGTGGCGTGGGAAATGAGCGTTCTCCGGACGATGGTTGCCTGACCGAACTTAAATCGCTGAAGTACATGGGCGACCAAGGGACGTGTGGACTGGTCGGAGAACTCGCCAAAAAACGTGGTGACGCTATCGTCGTGATCGTTGGCGCTCTCACGTTAGCGGTATTGCCGACGAGGTGACCGGGGACGCAGATCGAGAGGGCACTGGCATCCGAACGCAGACTCAGTTGACTTGTTCCTACGAGAGGTCTTCGCCAGCATGAATTCAGACGGTTTTTCGGCAGGAAACCACCGTCGTCACTGCTGGATGCGTCCAGAATACTGTTGTTGGCTGAGCTGACCACCGAATCTGCGATGACGAAACGGCCGTCCGCTGCTCGGGAGATTTTACCGAGAGGACGACCCCTCGACGAGTCTGGTGTGTCTGATGTTAGAATTTCCCGGAGCAGACTTAGACCTGGTACTCGGCCTTTTCCAGGTCTACGGTAGACATAGGGATTTGTTAGACACGAGAGACTTTTTTGCATTAGTTACAAGGATTGTGCAGGGCTGCAAGGGAGGTTCGAGTGCCTCGCGTGTATTTTTGTTATTTTTTCTTCTTCGAGCAAACTAGCATTCGATTCGATTAGGAACGATTACGTTCGTACAATATTCAATGTCAGCTGAATATGCAATTGTTAGTGCAGCGAATATGGCTGATGGGAGCTGGATTTTATATCCAGGTTATTGCCATCTTACAAATTTGATACATGCTGGTGTGGAGAGCAAACGCACGATTGGTAATTTCTTTCGTCTTTCACGATAAGCGGACGGAGCGAATAGACGTCACCGTTCCCTTGCACCCCTCAAATACAATCGACAAAAACGTGCGACAACAATAACAGCATATAAGAACAACGACAACAACAACAACAATATCAACGACAGCAACAATAACGAGCACGGGATAAAGAATAATCAAAGTATACAGTGGAAGATTACAAACAAAATAAAATGATTACAGGCAAGATCTGTTACGAGGAGAGGTATTACATTATATGCATGCTCATGCGCGTTCGTTCCGGTGCAGAGTGGTTAAGGCGTGACTGGGTTTCTGAATTTTCTTTTTTTGGAAAGTGTTAGAATTCATTTTTTTCTCTTTGCTCTTTGCAATTGATCGAAAAATTCTGTATATTTATATATATATTTATATATTTTTTTTGTGGTGATAATCGTGGTTAGGTGCTCCGAAACTCGTCACCTTTTTTCCTCCTTCGGGTCCGGCAGCAAGGAAAGATCGGGGAGAGAGAATGTTGTAACACAACGATTACATTCACAAAAAACAATGCTGATAATCTGCATGAGAGAATGACAGTAACAATAACGATGATTCAAATATGCGGCAATTGATGATTGTGATGATGGTATAATAATAATAACGATAATAATCATATGTAAAATACTAAATAATCGAACTCGTTTACTTTTATAATTCTAGGCGGTGGTAGGGAGCATATAGATATAATTAAAAAGGATATATGACCGCTGCAATGATTCAAGGGCGATTGTATTTGTATAAGGACGATTTCATTCATATAACTTTCAAATCCCACGCGACAAGAAGAAAATCACGCAACATGATACCGCAAAGTCCCAAGCACGATATTGATTTCGAAATTACATACGATACGTGTAATATCAGCGGAATATGAAGGGAAGAGGTTTCCTCTCTTGGGGGATGTTATGGGGAGTTCAATATGAGAGTATTAAATAAATGAAAATTCTTTAATTCTATACCCGACTAGATGCGAAAGAATCTAATAATAAAAATAATCATACTGTTAGCAATTATAATGCGCTGGCGAAACGATGACTTTGATGCTATCAATACACCTGGTAACGATGTGTTGAATAGTAAAACAATATTTTCTACTTAAATCACGAAAAGCTCTATGAAAACTTGATTTCTCAATCTATGATAAATAATATACGGGAAACGTGTATGATTCTGCTGAATGTCAGTTATCAACTACCGATAGTGGATTTTTAATTTTTTTATATCCTCAGAGGCAGCACAAGAGTGCAGTTTGCATACTGCGGTATGCAGATCATCGCATATCGTTCGGGGACTTATGATTTAAATTCTATAACTATACTTTGAATCGATATTTAAGCAGCATCATTTCATTCGCAGCCGAGCGGGCGGTAGCTTCAGTAAGAAATGTTTTTTGTATATATGATGTATATATATACAAATAGCCATTCCACAAAGGAGCGTCAACGTATGAAAACATAAATAATAAATAAACAAACAAATAAATAAATTAACAACGAACAAATAAATAAACAAATGGATACATAATGTCTTCTGTAAATTCAAATACAGAAGTATGTTTAATAAACTTGTAGCGTCATTCAGGAAAGCTTTAGAGCGTTCAATTAACGGAATAAATGAAAGATACTGAAGTAAAACACGAATATAGAATGGAGGTAAAACTATTTATGATAGAAACTCATTGTCAGAATTGAAACATTAAGAGCTGCATATAAGTAGCAGTAGTATGGGTATAAAAAGTGTATATAATATATTTTTATGTATCCAGATAAAAATGCCTATTGGTTATTAAATTCTGATAAAATTCAGATACAGTGGGTAACTTTTATTACAGTTATAGGTTATAACTATACCGAACTACGCGCAATGGGCGGAGAAACAAAAGGATAACTCATATGTATAATATCTGTTTATAATATATATGTATATGTATCGCGAATGCATACAAATATTGGGACAATAAGATTATATCTGGATACAGCTACGGGGCGGGATTACATGGGGGGTACCTACTTCTTATGGGGCGTCTAGAATCGAGAAACTGAAAAGAACGAGAAAAATGATTTAGAATTTTAAAAAGTTTGAACGAACATATTCATCGATAACTCAACCAACTTGGCCTCGTACTGCATCGCGATCATAAAGAAAATCACTACTCCTAATCTTGCTCGATCTTCAAAATCAGACGGTAGAAATCTAGCAAAATGGCGGGTCAGGGGAGCTCATGATTCCCAGGAAAACAAGTTAAACTTTCACCCCGCTGTTAAATCCAAGCTGCAGAACGTGTACAATGTAGACTATTTACTCGGAGGTGAGTAACGGTGAAACTACATATTACAGAGACCGAATTAGTTGAGCGAGTTCAGCGAGTCAATATAGGTAGAGCGAAGCGTTCGGAACTGTATTTGGTCAAGGGGTGTCTACTTCGATCCTATAAGTGAACCGCCCGGTGTACGATTCAAAGAGGTAAGACACCCTTTCACATCTCTCTGCCAGGCAAAAGTATTAAAAAAAAACGTTTAATATGATAATTGCGTCAAATTATGACCGAAACAAAGAGTGTGGTATACGTATACCCCAAACTGAGAGTAGATATTACGAGAAAAAATACCTACGTATGCATAATGACGAAGAGCGAGAAATAAATGTAATATATGATCGATACGACGAGAATAATGACAATAATTCATTCGGTCTATTAATATAAATATATATGTATAATATACATACACATACACGTGTCACCATTTGGTAGTGACAACAATGTAAAATAAAAAGTAATAATGGTTGAAAAGAACGGAATCGGGTGACAAATCATCATAAAGTGATAGAACAATTAGTGACGATAATAATGATAAATCTATACAGTATCTAAGTATACTCTATTAATTATCTATGTACTCCCTAAGCCGCCAAACAGGTAGGTAGGGTACTGACTGGAAGAACTAGTGATCCTAGCCGTTTGCCTGTATCGTTCATCTACGGTCATGACAATCATCCTAAGTGGTAGATTAGTAGTGGATTAGTAGTAGTAGCGGTAGTTTAGTTGTTGTTGTTTTAGTAGCCAAGATACTAGTGTGGTAGTAGAAGTAGCAGTAGCAGTAGTAGCGATAGTACTTCTATTTAGCAGGTGGAGGATCAAATTTCTCTGTTGAGAAGACCGTCTTTCTATTATTTCTCTCCCAGGCTAGCGGTAGGTAGCAGATAGTAGGTGTCTGACAGGTTTAGCAGTTCTCGTTCTTGTTCTTGTTCTTGCGTAACGGTAGCAGTGTCAGTATCAGGTAATGGTAGCATAGGTCACCAGACGATGCGTAAATATGAACAATTTATTCATCGGCCGTGTTTATTCTCTATACTTTTGCTTGCGGTAGGTCTCCGATCCGGTCATTGATCATTTTTTTTTTTTCTTTTTTTTTTATTGAATCTGTAGACTTTTGGCTAGGTCGAGCACTGCTGTGGAAGTATCAACGTTTTGATGGCGATGATGGAATCATAAAATCGACGGCGGCGTGGTCAAATCGGGCACGTGGATTGTTTTTTTTTTTTTTTTTTTTTTTCTAATTATCGTATTACTTGTTTAATTTTTTTTTATAGTTCTTATACACAGCGTGTACAAATTAGATTGGTTAGCGAAGGTTGGGCTTACTGTTCCGCCTCTCAATGATAAATACGCTCTCATAATCTCTGTTATCAAGATGGAGAGCGTGATGGGCATGATGGGCGTGATGATCACGGTCACGATTTGAAGATGCCTCCTCGGACACCTGCTCCGAGGTTGCCGTAGTGGCAGTGGTAGTGGCATTTGCCGTGGCAGTTGCTGCAGTGGCAATGCCAGTGCAGACGGGGGTTACTTGCGGAGGAAGTGGTTGAAGTGGTTTCTGAAGTAGTGGTTGTTGTGGTTGCGGGTTCAACGGGCTGCAACGGGTCAGCGTCGATACTGACTCGCCGCACGAGTTTAAGTTTGTCGACCTACAGAACACAGAGGACAATATGGACACCTAGTTGCGTGTGTCCCAATTCATTTCGAAACAAAAGTATTTGATATTTTCTTTTTTCAACTTTATTTCTACATTACCGCTAATGCAGCTTGAATTTTATTCATCTGAACAGTTACTATATTTCATACTTGATCATACACGCTGGCACTGGCTGAACCGTCGAACCCGTTCTGGATATTATTTTTTGACAGTAGACCGCGGTGGACTCACTTTTCATTTCTTTGCATCTTCATTTACATTGTTTCGTATGTTTTACAAGAAATAAATGGAAGAAATTAGTACGAGATCTATAATCGGAGGGGTTCGTCACGATACGTAAATTTATCTTGATACTTTTTGCAAATGTATCCAGAAAAAGTTCACCATTATTTTTACAAGTAGTCGTTTCGTGACAGAAACCGCAACGAGTGATCTCGAAATTATATTGGTTGAGAGTAATGATGAAAGATATAATACAGGTAAATAATTAAGAAGGAATAAACTATAACTAATACAGTAGTGGGAAATTAGAACCAAGTGTAAAAACCCGTGGGCGTTATCGAAACGATCCCATAAATATAATATTAAAGTAGAATGTCTAGAAATAAAAGTAGAAATAATAATTATTATTTGTATTTAACTATAACGAAATTTTTTGCAATAAATAAAGGTAATCCAGAATAGGCATCACTGCAGTCGTATTGTGGACTTTTGGATGCCTTTAAATAATAATCCAAATTTTTTTCCCATATACAGAGTGAGTTAACTCTGGCTCCCGAACTGGGAGGAACCTGATTCGGTTTCCTTATCCAATCAGCGCGCTGTGCTGGGTAAAATGGAGAGAGTGGGTGGGGGCCAACTTTAAAGAAGCGTGCCGAATGAATGAGAAAATCACGTTTCCGCCGGATTAGGCTCCTGTCGGTTCGAAAGTTAGGGGTAACTTATCCTGTATATTTCTGTTTTGTCTCGTGGTAGTTATCGGTAACCAGCCCCGTATCCAAAGCTGACTGCGTTTTTATATCATTTTTACCTACAATATATACATTCAGTTGGTATATGTAGATTTGGTCATACCGCTCGTTTGTGTAGAAAAACAAAATCCCGCAAAAAGCCACTTTTCTTTGTCCAAAATACCTCTGCTGCGGTTAAGTCTGCCTGCTCGCCATTTTCATTTATTTTATTTATTTCGATCTATCTGGGGGTTCTTTTTTAGTTTATTCCATGTCTTTGCTTTGCCAAAAAATCTCTAGAAGCTTAGTCGGTTGTGATTTGAATGGCTTTTCAAACGAGGGAGTGAAATGGAAAGTTTTTCTTTTTTCATCGAATATACTAGCGATTGTTACATAAATCACGTCAAGATCCATATTCATTATATTATATTATGCGTATGAATCTCTCTATTAGTGGTGAAAAGGTTTCTCGTTATTGTATAAGATGGTAAATTGTGTACCAATCAGTCACCTATCAGAAACTTATTTCTTCAATATTATAGATATATTTTTATACTAATCATAGGCTGAAGATTGTACTTGCAATAGTATTAAAAGTTTTCAATACGTTGATTTTTACGTTATTTGCCATATGTTGTTGATGATTTCAATATTATACGAGTATAAGGTACAATAACTCGATTATATGTTTTGTATTTTTCTCTGTTATAACGCGTCAAAAATCGATGTATATATTATGATTCCATTGCCAAATATATAGACCGGTGCGATCTTCGGAAAACCCGTTGATGAATCGGTGAATGATATTCTACGTGTGTTGAACCGTTATAATCTAAACTCGACGCTGACCGCGATTGCGTACAGAAATTGTGAATTATTTTGCAAGTACAATTCGGCAATGATGACTGTATGTTCTATCGATATCATGGTACACCTGGATTATAACTTTCCGAGGAGTAACACTGAAACACTCACTTTTTCAAAGGCACTGTTCCCTGGGGGCCCTGCCCTGCGCCGTTCCTTGAATCAGTGACTCGGCAGGCCACCATGTTATACGCTGAAAGCAGTTCTACAATGTTACAAAACTATGTTAAACAAGTAGGTGTTCAGATGTCTGGTGCTCGCCTGTTCCGCGCTAACGTCATCCGCCAAATCCCCTCATCGAAACGTCAAACATACAAAATACGCAGACCACTCCCGAGCTTAAAACCCTATTGGATTCATGGAAATATGCATCTTTTTTTTTCACGCATACTTGCATGCCGATTTTTCACAAAACTAGGCCAGCGAGGGACCTTCGTTATTGCGAAGTCCAGGAAGATGCTACCATGATTTCACGAATGATACGCTGCAGAATATTTTCGACAGAAATTAGATTTGAAAGGAAAAAAAAGTACTTCATACTTTGTAAACTATTATGAGAATAATTATGTACAGGTATGAGACGTGAGAGATGAAGATTCTCCTCAAGTTATTGGACTGCCGGGTGAGCGAATGACCGTAAGCGAAGATACGGGCGAATGCTATAATAATAACAATAATGTGATCCAATTTTGAATAACAACGAGCCGTACCTTTCTCCTGTTTTCGTCGTTTCCTTTTGTTGCATATCTTGACAGCGCATATACTGAGTATAATCGCTACGATGAAGAAGAGGATTCCTCCGACAACTCCTGCCGTTATAGCTTTGTGCTTAACTCTCGCTGGTACCGGGAACTTGACCTGGTCACTTGCTCCGTAGTTAGTCGCCGAATTGGCAAATACTTGGAAGTGGTACGTGCGTCCTCCGACGAGATTTTTAACTGCCGACAAAGAATAATTAAAGGCGTTGAAAAAAAAAGAAGAAAAATACGAATGTCCTGCAGTTCTTCCAATCAAGTTGCAATTATAGTGCGGAATTCGAATAGAGTTACGCGTAACGCATATTCATCGACATTATAATGAATTTAATTATCGCGTGTGATGAAGAATTGAGCCAAAAAAAAAAAAAAATTACATAAAAGGCGAAAGTTTCAAGTTTTTGGATGAACGTATCGAGTTATCCCTGTAGAGAATTTTTGATGTGCTTGTAGGTGTTTGTAGGTATTATATATCGGGATGGGTATGTAAACCCACATAGCAATGGCTGGTACGGGAGCGAATTTAATTAATATAGGAAATACAAAGGCAACATATGGCTCAAACTCCCGCTCGCTTTTGCCATGATCGTTATATGCACGCAACTCTACCTATGCTACCGGCTACGATATTGCCATCGAGAATTCCTTCCCGCTTGAATACTAATCTCATAAGTCAGGTGCTAGGTGTACTGTGCATATACGTATATGTATACAATATGTATTACTCAGTTACGTATAGCTATATGGAGGCTATGGTATTGTTCATAGAGAATGTATAACTGAATAACTCAGGTAAATGGTTACCTACAATAATTGTGCGCGTTATGCATCTGCTCGTTATAATGAAACATTTCAATCATTTGTTTTACCACGTATACCGTAATCACAAGATTCACGCCGCCTTTATTGAGAATAACAATTAAAGACAAAGATCTGTTTTACCTAAGTAGCTGGTGTCTTCGGGTCTGATTTGTCCCTTGTTGAGCGTTTTCCATTGTCCATCGGTCTTGTACTTTATGGTGTAGTATTGTATGAGGTGATGTCTCTCCGCAGGTTGTTGCCACGTGATCAAAAACCCATTGCTGATTTCCGTGACGGTCAAATTCTTTGGAGGACCCGGTGCAGGTCCTGATATACATTATACATATTGCGTAATAGAATGCTTTGTAATTAAATAGAATAGGGCTGAATATAGAATATCTAATTAAGCACTTATAGGGCCTTGCAGGAGCAACAGCAGCACGTACTGCCAGGGTGACAAAATTATATCCTCAGACGTAGGTATGTGTATAGGTACTACCGTTCTATGCCGGGTTCTCGGAATTAATATAATACGACGATAAGCTATTCCTGTTATTCCATATTGTTAAGTAAACGGATTTGAGCTGATGCTTCTGTTGCTACGATACCGTATGCATAATGCATAGCTAGATACGTATGTATGTAGCTGTATTATACATATGTAGTTATGTTTCCCGTTCATATTATACCAGAGGCAAGGTAGAAATTTGATGCCCTAGACGCGCCTTTGGCCTTTACTAAGCTCACTTGTATGCTATCCCGCTGGATAAATTCAGCTGTTCACTACGAGCATCCACGGGTGCTGCCAAGCTCGTTTTATAAATCATAAAAGTGATTGCGCGTAACACGTATCACCCCTGCACTCGTATAAACCGCAACGCGGACGCTGTATGCGTGATGTGAACCTGCATCGCGAATCTTCAGTCACGCTGCTGCTGCTACTGCACCTATACTTAGTATCGATATAGCCAGATGCTATTCTGAGCGCAACTTAGGTACTACCATAAAACTCCAGTTTTACAGGTAATAATAACGTTCGAGATAGGTCGAGGTTGCGGTGACTTTCTTCACGTTCAAAGTTCATCGTTGAATACTTCTTCGTTCACTGTACGCGGGTTGTATTTTACTTCGAAAAACTTGGACTTCTGTTTCGGTTTTTTCTCTCTATCTCGAAATAGAATATTTCGCGAAAATAAAATCGGAAATTGGAGGCTTTGTCAACTTCTTATGCGAAAGAGAAAAAGGGCAACGGAAAATATCGAATATACAAGACGAGTTCAAAAATAAAGAAACGTCAAATCATAAAAGTAAAAAAATTGAAAATTATACCTTTTGGACGCACGGTCGTTGGATTGACGGGATTTCCTGTGGAATCAGTCGGTAAAATCTGAGTACTATTATCAAAAACGTCTGAAATGAGAGAAAATATGGGGTGTCAATGAAGGAATGTGAATTAGGAATGGTCTGAGAACTGTCAATCCGTTCTGTCAATTTTGCTGTTATTTATATCATAGGACGAAGGGGAATTACTTGTGGAGTCACAGAGAATGGAAAATACAGGCTAGATAACAAATGAATTGGGGGGAAAAAATGGTAATAAAGGTAGATATAGCGATAAGTATGTGGAGTTTTTAAAACCAAAATAAAAACGCGAATCCCTTGCGAAATTATTACCGACAGATCACTGCCTGATCCAGATTCGATATCTCGACTCGGTTATTTTTTTTTTTTTTTTTTTCTTATTTTCCAAAGATCTTACCACTTTGGTCGGGGGCAGCAGCTGGACCACCCTGGCCAGCCGATGAAGTTCCTGAAGACGGTAATCCGATGTCTAGAGAGCCGGCATTTTGAGAAAACGTGTCAAGAATAATATGATAGAAAATGGCTTGTTTAAGAACTTTTATTCTCGAATCTAGTGATACTCAAAACCAGATGACTATGCGGAGTCTCATCTTAAAAATTTATGCAGTAACGACGGCAGATCGTGCCGAACTTATCTTGCTTATTTTTACTTTTCTTTAACCCGGTACAATAATCAACGCCTAGGGTTACCGCATTGGAGGAGTAAAACTTTGAAACCGCTCACCCCTTGTTCGAATCGTGATCACTTTACTGAGCATTCCATCGCCGAGAGCGTTTTTACCAACTACTTGAAACTCGTAAACGGTCGCCGGAGACAGCCTGTTGATGGTCACCTCTGTACTACCCGATGGCGTCACGGGAATCGTCGTCCATTCCGAAGTTCCAGACTCTCGGTACCTGCAATGTCACAAAACGTACCACGCCTATTCACTCTAAATATAATTTAAAAGAATGAATCGAAAAGTTTGACTCAACGTAGGAGTACCACGTACAGGAACAATTCGTGGAAACTGGGCACTCCATACGCCTGACTAGCGGCAACTTAACGTGCGCTCACCAATACACGAAATTTTTACGTGCGTGAACCTCCGCTTCTCCTCCGCTAGCGCATGCAGTCAGGAGCAGCGGGGGTTTACGCATGTAAAAAGTTCGTGCATGGTGAGCGCACGTTAAGTTGCCGCTAGTCAGGCGTATGGAGTGCCCAGTTTCCACGAATTTCCCCTGTAAATTCATAATACATTTTTCGCACGGATCACTGCTGTTGTTCAACTTATGCTTTCATTTCTCGATACACTTAGTGTGCGGGAGAAGAATTTTATCGTTCGATTCGAAACGGAGATATATTATGAAAGTTGTATAAAACTTCTTATTGATTGTATTTTAATCGTTAAATAAGTTGATTCGTTTCTGGCAGTGGGGACGTTATTACCAGATCGTGTAATCCTGCTTGTAGTCTGGGCCCCCTGAATTTCCTGGTAGCCATGTCAAGGTGACTGAAAACTCGGTGGCGTTGCCAGAAACGTTGTACGGTGCATGCGGTTGACTTCCTTCGATGACAAGTTGCGTCCCAACAACGATTGTTGCAACTTCGTTCGTGGCAACGCATTGATAGAATCCAAAATCTGTCCGCCTCAGGGCTTCGATGGTCAAGTTGCCCCCAACAACTTTGACGCGATTTCGTTGTAGTGCCGAGCCATCCCTCTTCGAAGAGAGACAAAAATCAGAATTCAGCATAGAACTTGATAAATCAGTTAAAATTAATATAGTAAAAATTACGGTTAAAAATATGCTCACGCGTTGCCATTGTATCGTTGGATTTTGCGTGCCCTCGGCGCCTTGAGCGTCGCAGTGCATTTCGACAGTTTCGCCGACCTTTCGTTGATACATCCCTTCAGGTTCAAGGGTGAAAACCGGTGGTTTTCGTACGAGTACCTCCATGGGTCCAGAACTTCCCTGTGTCCCTTGAGCGTTGTAGGGAGTACAAGTGTACCTACCCTGATGGTTTTCGCTAACCCTTGTAAACAGTAGTGAGCCGTTGTTCATAATTACGATATCTTTCGTTTGGTAAGGCTCCAAGAGCCGTTTGTCCTTCGTCCATGTCACATACTGGAGAGGAGGATTTGACTTTATGTAGCACTGGACAACCCCCGCCAAACGAAAGGGGAGATACTGAACAGTTGGCGTGAACGTCACCTTCGCTGGATCTGTAAGTTCATAGAGTTTTTCGATTAAACACATGGCGAAGAGCGATGTGAAAATCGAAGAAAATGGATGGTAGAAGAAGGATACTAACATTCGACGTTGAGATAGGCGCTGGCGCTCTGAGGTTCACCGATGCCGTTGGTAACCTCACATAAATATTGGCCCGAGTCGTCGGCGCTTACAGGATTGACTACGAGACTGCCGTCCATTTTAATGGTGAACCTCGTCTCCAGGGCAGCAACTTCTTTGACTGGAGCACCCTCGCGGAACCAACGCACCGTGACGTTACCAGGCAGTGCTTTCGCCTCGCAAGAAAATTCAACCTTTTCACCTTCGAGTTTGGTTTGATTTATCGGTGGTGCCATGATGACCGCTCCACCTGTATCACAAAACAGAATACCGAGTCATTCCATAGTACACACCCCTAAAATTCTGCCACAGGGGATACATTAGCGCGAGAAGATCCAAACCACTGAATTTTAACACCCTGCGCTTTGAGAATTCTTTATTCGTAAGTGTCGGCCGAGAACTACGGAGTCTCCCGGGTCCCTGAACAACTTGGCAGAGTTTGCGCTAGTCAACGAGAGATACGGAGGGTGAATATTTTCTGAATATTTGCAAACTTAAGTTTCGAACCCCTCTTTGTCGTTGTTTCGATCAATGCCTTATACCAGCCAACGACGACGATACATTATAATATTGGTAGGGGAGGTGAGTATATAACAGTAAAGTAAGTTGGTGCTGCAGAGGAAGGAAATGGTGGCTGGCAAGGCGATGGTTGGATTGTTGGTGTAGGGTAGGTACTTTATAAATCAGGGAGCAACACTTCCGTGATGAAAACTCACAAGTTTTAAAATACCTCGTTGTCTCACCCCGTCTCTGGTTGTCCTCGTTCAATTCCACGAGATTTCATAATCCCTTTTCTAGAGCCCTGCTCACTCCTCCACTAGACAGACGGAGAGATGAGCACCGAGAGAAATAGAGAGAGGGGATTGGAGGTGTTACGTTTAAAAGTTTCACAACTTCGAGTAGAGTGTGGATATCGACGCAGCAAGGACGGAACAAAGACGAACGAAGATAAAGCAAAAGTCTAGCGTATCCCATTTCTGCATAAAATAACGTTCAAGTCAGAAAAGGCAGGTCGTCCGGGCAGGGATATTGGTACCTACCACGGCTATTTGCCGGTGATCTATTTTCCGGGAAAATAACAGAGATTTGTTTAACTTTATTTCTACTCTCAGCTCGTCTTGTTCGCGTCTATACGATTCTGTTCAACAGAAATGAGTCCTAAAGCGAGCTGTCTTGAACCTCTTATCCCTAGATGACGAGGGGAACCACTCCCGGGTATAACGTAACGTTTCATACGACGAGACGAAAACGCGCGCCCACGTTACTGCCAAGATTACTGGGATTCTCGACTCAACCTTTAGGCATTAGGGCTTTGCATACTTTGCAGCGATCTGTACGCGGTATAAACGCGATGATTAACCGCTCGTATACCAAAATTAAGTGTGTTTCTACAAAAATGAGACACATTACTTCGAATCCCGAGCTTGCTGTAAGAAAAAAAGTTCAATGGTCGTCGTCACGTTGGTTTTTAAATTACGTTAGTTTGAAAATCATCCGCAGGATGTTTTTCCGCTTTTTTGTCCTAAAACGCTCTTTGTTTTCCACTCCGCAGGATATGGCGTGGAAATACATAAATCTATGGTCGTACCATAGATGACGGAAGTCCGAAATTAGATCGACCGCTGCGGCAGCTACTATTTTGTTTATCTGACCCGTAATGACGGTATCTTTGATCCTTTTGGCTCGTCACTATCGAGCGACGAAGCTCATCACGTCACTATCTATCTTCTATGGGAGTTCAGGAATTGAGCTTTGCAAATAGATATCCACTCTTCGCGTTCGTCAAACAAACAGAACTGGTATATTCGCGATAACACTTGTTCATCGGTTACGAGTCACCGTTCAAGTGATTCACTTGACAAAATTGAAGAATATTTCCATCACTTCGAGAAATGTGAAGACAAACGAGTTTACTTCGTTTATCATCACTGTTCGAATTCAGTTAGGTGGAAAAATTTTTTGAGAACTTACCTGCGATAATGACGCGCGCTGTGTGGCTGATTTGTCCCTCACCGTTCCTGGCTATGCACGTGTAATCACCGATATCTTCGTTTCGGATCGTAGCAATACGAAGTTCCGTACCGTCATTGAAGATTCCGATTGTACCCGAGGGTTCTACCGGGTTAGCATCCTTGTACCAAAAGATTTCCGGTGTTGGAGTACCTTCCGCTTGGCAATTCAGGATTATCGCGTCGCCAAGATTCACGTAAATTACATCCTCGGGGGTGATGCTGAATCGTGGAGGAGCTTTGAGCAGAAAAATAAACAATCACATTCCAAAATGCACCTCAAACATCCTGCGAAATGGAGCAAAATTCATTGGAGAAGATGGCTAAAATTGGGACAGAATAAGTCAAGTTGGGGGCGCTGCCGCGAATGAATTCTGTTTTAAGATTTAACAAAACACGTTTTGCATACTGATAATCATGAAACCAAATTTTCAACAATTCGAAATATGCAAAGAATAATTCACTCGGGAAATACCTGCTCGAAAGTTTATGCTGCAAATTAATAATTTCGATAATTTTACATCAATTAATTACGATACTAATTATATCAAACTTCATTTCAATTGGAATCGCGGTAAGGGGAATAATTGAGTATAACTTATCATGGTGCATCGCATAATTGTTGAAAATCGTGATATTAGCAACGAAAATGAGTCCAGAACGAATCTGTACACGTGAAGAGTGATCGAGTGTTCATCCATAATCGTTAAATTCTCCTTAGCGGCGCAAAAGATCTCAGTCTAACCCCACGAGCCCCTGTCTATCACGTTGTCGTTGTATGTGCGGAGGAAGTTCGGTTTTGTTTTCGAATGGAAAGAAAGATGGAGTGTGGCAAAAAGAGAAAAAAAAAATGAAAAAAAAGAAGGGGGCGTGAAAAAGAAGTAGAAATGGTGGAAGAAAAATGTCGGAAAAAGCGATTGGGTTGATTGTCGGTTGTCGATGCGCGCCTTGGGTTTCTTCATCTGCAGACTCGGAAGCATTTATAACCGTTAGAGGCGAGACAGGCACGAGCACAAACTTTAGGACTTTTAGAGAGACAAAAGGTTTCAAGTACTTTCTACTGCCGGTTTTACGTCGACGTCCGCTGGCTGCTCTCTTTGAATTCTTTGAGTGCGTTAAAACGGCTATCCAAATGTTTCTCTTTCTCAATTCTTCTTTCTCCACCCCGAACCTCCTCTTCTTGAACTCCCGGCGGAAAGTAACCGGCAATAAGCTCTCGTTTCAGTTGGTTCCCAGGTCTCTCCAAAAACACGAATATAACCATGCCCTACAACTCCGTAAAACTACCTTACCTCCGCGTCGTAAGTTCACGAGTATAAACCGATCGAAATTACCCGCGAATGCTTATATGTACCTGTACACCTTTTACACAGGTATACAGAAGAGTCAGGAAGGTTTATGAGAGGAAAAAAATTCTACTCACCATGAACGTCCAGGTGGAACCAGGTGCCGTTTTTGGGACTGTTAGGCGACCGGTTTAAAAAAACAACCTTGCACTCGTACCATCCTTGATCACTTTCCCGAATGTTGGTCAAGTTGAGACTGGCGACTCCGTAGGGTGAATTTGGGCTGACCTTGGAAACACGACCTTCGTAGCCGTCTCCACTGTGGGTTGGGTACGACTCGTACCATATGTATATCGGTATTTCCTGCCCCTTACACCAACACCAACACATCACATAAACGAATTGCCTCTTGGACGTCAATATTCGAGTCAGCGGTCATCGGTCAAGAGTTCATTTTACCGAAGAATTATCATTCCATAGTTGTTCTTTCGTTTGCTAATGACCGATAGCCGAAATCTTCAGACCTGCCGGAATTCACCGCGGTGACTCGAATACCGGCGATATGTTTGCATGAATGTATTCTTACTGATTAAAAAAAATATCATTATAATAACTTATATGACCTTAAAAATGCAAATGAGTACATAACGATGCGATGTTTAATATAGATTTTGATGAACTCGGGGGAAATACCGTTCATATGGAACCATTTCTTTATTTCCCATAGTAGGTTGAGTCACTACCAGTCATTTGAATAGTGTACACCAATTGACAGTTTGCGTGCTCTAAATATGTATTTATAACTACGTATTCGTATGTATACATATGTACATAGAGCTATGTACATAAAATTTACAGATGATCAACTCAATAGATGATGATCGAGCGTAAGTGGCAGTAATATCCCGTTTTAGTCATCAAAATTATTGAACATGCAAATATATAATAATTACAACATGCCATTCGGTGGATGTAGGTACATATGTATAGCATCAACGTTTCGATGATGGTTGGCGGTTCCCCATGATCACAATCAATTCTGCGTTTGTTCTTTTTCATTCTCGCAAGAGAATCCCCCATATCAACTACACGATAGTCTCAGGTAAAATCTTCGATCCCGCGGGTTCTCATCGTCTATTTCTCCTACCATATTCTTCGGTACCTTTGGGAATTTGCGTGGCACATGTAAGCCTCACACGTACCGAGCATACAATACTGTGTACGTATATGCGTATACACGTCTCGTACCATTTGCTCGCGTGCACGAAACTGAAATAAATTTACCAAGGTAAAGAGTGTGCTCGGCGACGATGGTGGCGACCTACATCAGCCGATTCGTTCTTTCGTATTTTTTCCAGTCTCCTTATAACTATTTTGTTTCTATTCATTTTTAATTTCCATTTTCTCTTTTTTACTGAAGGCTCGCTAACTCGTAAGCGTACTTTAATATATGAATACACCCCATCTTTTTTTCTTACTATCGATTATGGCGTACAAGGTGCTTTGTATAATACAAATGTATACGTATATATATATCTACATAGAACTCGAATCGTTGGAAACGCGATACTCCTCTGCGATTCTACTTGTATTCGTATTATTGTTCTGCATATGCGGAGTAGCATTTTCAGTGGGGGTTAAGTGGTATAGGTATGCAAAGGTGTACCGGAACTAGGTCAGTTGGTTCATACGCAAGCTCTGTCGACTTATCCTCTCACTTTTAGGCTCCGCAATCTTGATTTCTGGAGCACCCCTACGTACACGTTACGAAAGATTTCCCATACATGAATCTATAGTATATGCGACACATACATATCCACCCACGCATGTACATGGAAATGTATAATGTGCAGTATAACGACTCGACCTGGCTACTGCTGTTGCATTCGCGAGTTTCGAGCTTTATTTTTCGTCGTATTCGCCCCCCCCCCCCCCCCCCCCCCGCCCCCTCCCTCAACGATGGTGAAGTCGGTTGAAGTAGTATATTATACTATGTGCATTGTTTTGATGCTGTTTTAATTGAGGTAAATACCTCTTTGCTGAACGGAGTATTAATTACGATAATTATTACAAATTTGCGTATACAAGCATAAGTATTTATTAGTATGCTGTAACTAGTTGTATATAGTTGCGCAATTTATTATACAGAAATTTATGCGTAAAATATAATATAGAGGAAACAGAATTGGCGAGGATTAATTGTTCGTCGAAATTATTACAACTGCAGTATCTAATATACCACCGTATATAATTTCCGTTCGAATTGTGCGCCACTTGATTAAACGATCGATGATTATTGTTACAAATGAATTGGATTTTCAATGATCCTGCGCAGCTGTGCAGAGTTCGGTAGACCACAGGATTCACTTTATTGATTATCTGTATTGATGCATAGACCCATCTTGTCGAGTCGATTATTGACCAAGTTTGTGGAAGAAGCATTTTCTGCCCTTCCCTCATCGATACATCGATACATCTAGTTTATCGCTCCGCGATCACCGACCAATTGATTCGTCGAGTGGGGTTATCAGTGCACGGCCTGCGGTGTCCTCTTGATATATATTTATCCATGATTTCCATCCTGTACACGTCTCTATGTAACCCCCGTTCCTTTTTTCCGTGATCTACAACTACCAATTATCCTCAGTTGCGTTGTTAAAAAACCTTCCCGGAGTGGTCGATGCGAGTGTACAGCTCCCGCTTTGGTTCATGCCGTAGTTAACTCGACGATATAAAAATTCTCGCCAATTAACGGCAACATAATGAACGACGATGCGAAGGTCGAGAACGATCGATGTCCTGACCCAAAACGTCATCAGCTAATGCAACTTTATACCTGCAGTTTACGACTGTTTGATTATTCTTTTTTTATTCAACCAGCCGTAAAGTTGTGCGAGAAGGAAAAAGAGGAGAAAGGTTCATCACCCAAAACTTGATGGACTAGAATTTTATCTCGGATTATTGCGTCCGCATCGAAAGCTGACATCGCGCTTTTAGTTGTAGAAAGGATAGCAAAACGCGCGCGTCTTCTGCAGTACGTCTGGCGTTTCGTTCGTTCGTGATGCATTCTGAGATGGTAGTGGTGGTGGTGGTTTGCCCTATTTTTAAGCCAACTGCACCAAACTAAGGGTTTAACCGTTGAACGCTAAATCGATATCTTTATGCAGTGGTTCTCACCTGTACAGGATAGGGGTGTATTTATCAGGGTAGGACAAATTAATTTTTCTGCATTTGGATGTGTATCGTAGATGTCGCCGCCAAAATGAAGGAGGTGTAGGTATGTATAATAGGTGGTAGTAGACGCGTCGCGACGTCGCGTCGTAACCGCACAAGCAGCAGCAGCAGCTTAGATCGAAAGAGTCCTTGAAAGCTGTTACGGCGCAGTGAAGAGTAACGAGTCAAGAGCAAAACGAGAGGATAGCGGTAAAAATCTTTGATCCGATTGCACTTGCACTTGGACTCTTCGAGGGTCTTCGAAGAGTTGAGTAGGTCAGAACCGTTCGACGATATCTATCGCCTCCACTAGACTCAAATGACCCGTTCAAAATTCAGCGACCCTCAACCGTAATTCTTATCGTATATCTTTAGCTACCAGATAATTTCCCCGACTTGGTTGACCGTCGGTCTCATTATTATTTTTGCAAAAGACAAAAAAAAGATTACTTCTTATAAACCACTTCTCGATAACCGTTCAAACACGTCGGTTCAAATTCTGTTCGACATCGACCTCTGATAGAAATCATCCCTCTAACTGATGTGGTATTCTATATTATGACCCAACTGGAATGAGCACGTACGACCGCCTACGATAAATTATCCGCAATGCAACGCGATTCCGCAGCAATATGCGATCACACCACGAAATTTGCATAGCATATATAAATAAGAACGCCCAGGTTAGTCAGAAAAACAAAACTCGTGCTTACAATCCAACAGAGAAAGATAATTTCTTCCATAATTCTTTGCAGCGAATCGAAATTGGTACAATTAGAATTTACTTTTTGTAAAACGTAATAATTATGTTCCCTACCGCACAGCTACGAAGTTGCTTCCATTTTAGTTTTCACGCAAATTAAAATTTTTCTCTCCATAAAGCTCTTTCCCTGGAAACTATATTATTACAGCTGTATTAAAAATGACAGATATGTAATCAAGTAATATACGCTCGAAAAGATATTGCAGTATATTATATCTATAGACGATCGTATTTTTCAATTTTTCATTGCGTACTCTATTACAGTTTGCATTTTTTGTTTCTTCCTGGCTGTATTATTTTTCTTTGTCGTTGTTGCGGCAATACGGCTATGAAAATCCTTGGCGAGATGTCAGCGGAAGCTGCCGCGCCTTTGAGTTTCCGATTTTTGGTTTTCCTTTCGCATACATCCGGGCTATAGGCATATGTGCATGTACATACATTATTGTAGTGCAGCTGCATCGGAGCGAACCACGTTATCGGCGCGGAGCAATTTCTGCGGCAATATATACATACGTATACCAATGTGTACCTATATAGAAATATACATGTATATATGGCGTTGTCTGATCAGCGGACGTGCTATCTACGGTGAACCCATGTGTACGAGGTACGTACGTACACCTATACCTATCTACCAAAGCAGTTTAACGGTGGAATCGCACGAGCCTCAGAAATATTACGTATATATACGTACCCACCTGTACGTGAGTGTACCTATGTACTCGGATCCTCTATATATATGTATAATACATGTCTATCTACTCTTCTCCTTTTTCTATTGAATTAAATAGTGCTTTAGTTGGATGGAAACGGCCGCAGGTCGATATACACGAGTTCGAAGAGTGGTGTGTACAAGCAAACAAAGGGAAAAGTGATACGGGAAAATTCACCGATTCAAAGACACCCTTTTTCGCGCTTCAATCTTAAAACACATTCTTCGTCATATGAAAATCTAATTACATACTTCGTCTTATAGTTACCGCATAGTCTGGACGTGCGCAATGGCCCAAACGGAAGTCGCGGTCAATTTCAAAAAGTGAATTAGTTAAACTGAACGTGACGACGAATGTTCTCGATCTTTTATTTTCATGACGCGAGACCATTTAGCATGATCATTATCATCATCATCGTCATTATTGTTATTATCATATTATATGTACGAGGCGAACGGAACTTGAATTCACGGGGGTGACAAAATTACGTGCGCTATAATAGCGGCGATGGCGGTTGCGCGCCTTTTCTGAATCGTGACAAACTTTCTCAGTCTTTAAACGTATAACTATGTGCATGTATAGTTGGGTTAGCGATAGTATACATATAGCAGAAGTTGCGAGGGAAGGTTCGCGGGATTTCGTACACCGGCGGCTATTTTCGAGTATTAAATTGTTACAGGTGCCGACTGTAGAGTACCTTCTATACCTACTTCCATTTCCATATTAATTGTAACCCCCCGGAATTTATTTAACCTGCAGCTGCCAGCCGCAAGAAAATGGAATCGAATGAAAGAAAATAAGAACGAATCAAACAGAATAAATACGATAATTGAAGAAACGAAAAAATGAAAACCAAAAATATTGGCGAGAAAAATGTTAGATAATTAAATAATATTCACGGCCCGAAATTTGACTTACATGTAGTCTGTTTATTATATTATAGGTACGGCTAACGTTTGGTTCGTGAACTTTTTTTTTATACAAAAAAATGAATACCTAATGCAGTTATAACAAAAATAATATATCTATACGTACGTACGTAACATTAAAAAGCTCCGGCTATATAAATGGGATTAGTTTTTTAATTCCACCTTGTTTTCCGCGCAGATATTGCAACGTGTATTAAAAAATGTTTGTCTACTTACGTGTCACGTTTGCTTTGGTATGTTTTTTACGGTGGCATATAAAAATACATGTACATACATGCTGGTGGGGGTGATTTTACGTAAATATAGATACCTATTCATGTATATATGTATAAGGTATAGTTCATAGGCTGGAAATCAGGCCGGGAATATTTACTCGACGAAGCGGTAAACAATGTGCAGGTATTTACAAACGTGGTCCGGATACGCCTATACACATATAGCTATTCTCTGCTATTCCAGCAGACCTCTAGTTATTCGCGTCGTTCTAGAAATCTGTAGCCTTCCTATTGATTTTAAACCGCGCACACCGCATAGGAACAGCTTAATACGCTCCGGTTACGTACGTGTACCTATACTACCGAACAACTCCGCACGGACCTGATTCGCAGGACCTCAAAAAAAAAATTCAAAAACGCCCGTAGAGCGCAGTGGACAATCTCCAGGAGGCTCGAAACTCCCAACTAATCCTGGCGCTCAATAAAATTTACACTATAGGATGTGCGATATTTCTGCGACCCGGAATAAGGAACCCAGAAGTTCCTTAGAATTAGTTTTTTGGATTATCACGCGGGTTATGTCGTGCATATTATATGTATTCAATTATTCGTAACACATGAAAAGTCCCTCTTTGGAATAATTTTTTTTTTTTCAAACGAAGCACGAAGTATGGGGTTTTACCAAACATCATCGATTTTCAAGTACATATTACATTACAGCATTCCTTGACTTGCATGCACCATCTTACAAAATTTCAACGAATACTCAAAGATAATTAATTGAAAATAATTAGTAAATTTATACAGAAAAAGCATTGATTTTGTTACACTGCAAAACGTGTCGTGAATATTCTTTTGCGCAGGATAGAATTTTAATCCGGCGATTTGTGAATGTATCGCATTTCAGTCTATCGTCGAATTCAGTGCGAAAGAATCTTTAAGACACAAGTGCAGTGTTGGGAAACTGATGAATCTGACATGAAACTACCGATAAGGAGCAAAGGAAGAAATGAAGCGTAAAATTTCTAGGACATGCGAGGCTTTGAAAAACCAGGTTAGAGAGTCAGAGACGAGATGTAAACACACCGTACCCAATATTTATATTAGGTAGAATATGAAGAAAAAAAAGTGCACAAGTCGGAGGATTGGATCGGGTCACGCAATGTAGAGGCAATGAGTGATCCCGTACAAGGTTCAATAATTGTGCCGTTGGTTGAAAAATTGAATAATGTAATGTTTATACGCAATAATGTATATAATGCAGTTTGATTATTTGAACGGTGAGTTGATCTGATCGTTACGCTAGTACCGGATGTGTTAGTAATTATTATTATCAGATAGGTCTGGGTAATATCGGTAGGAATATCGGATGCAAATGATTCTATGATATTACGATATATATATTGTTATTTTTATTGTTATTGATGCTGGTGTTGTTAGTGTTGACTTTTTTTTTGTTGTGGCTGTTATTATTATTAGTATTATTGTACTGAATGATAATGTATCCATGAACAGACTCTGCTCTCTCCAGTCCGGATGGATCAGAAGCTAACGATAATTATCCAATAGAAGACGGCGTGTCCCGTCCGCCAGCAAATAAAATGTAAGCCAAAAATCATCGAAATCAAAATACAGTTATTAACGATAATTAAGTTCCAACAACATTACGGCTACAGGGCTACGCAAATCTCGATCCGTGGTATCAATTCGGGATGTTCGATATTTTTGTAAGTTGGAAAGGACCAGGATATGAAAAAAGTGTGTTGTTCATCTCGCTAGGTGAAGATTCAAAAGTCAAGTAGGGCTAATAAAGATCAACAATTTCCGCAATCAACTTCAATAATTTTTTAATAATACATCAGTGCTGATTTTTCGAAAGGCCACTGCGGTTTTTTTTTCACCTTGAACACAATACGTCTATGAATTATTCAATATCTTGATTTTCTTCTAAAAGAATGATTGAACATTTTGTGCCGATTTATAGACCGATTCGGGATGACTGTAGGATAAGAAAGTGGTTGAGGATTTGATACTAGGACTTCGATTTTCCTGTAGCAGCCCTCGCCTTTAACTCACGGATAGAGCAGAGAGGATGGTGGCCGATATCGTACCGTTTCGCCTACCTTCTTCTCCCACTGGAGGACGTAGGGCACGGGGTGCTCACCCGGGAACTCCACGTGGCAGTTGAATACCACGCTCTCGCCCAGGATCGCCGTTATGTGTACCGCATCCTGGTAGCACAAGCCTTGAAACACAAAAAATAAAAAAAAAAGGTCAAATTACAAAGTTAAACATGTACGGCATATTTTTTTTAACAACTAGACACAAAAGTAGCGAGTGTAATCGCCGGATGAGGGGAAAAAGAGAAAAAAGATGAACAAAAAAAATTGATTGAAATTCTCCGAGAAGACCCAGCATTAACGGGCATTAGATTGTCGCCCGCAGGTGGAACCATGGGTTTGATTAAATCTCACGTGTGTCAAACGCCGTTACGCAACGTGTCTCGACTCGATAGGGGGTGTTAAAATTTACGTGACGTCGAAATAGGTGTTCCAGGTTTTCGGGGGGTAAATTCAACATCCTACGACCCTAATATTACTCAACTAAATTTATCGCGACTCACGCGATCTGTGCACGTCGGCTGAATATAGTGAAAATGATTATTTTCTCAAAACTTATTGCCTCTAGTATTCCAAATTATTATTTTTTTTTTTAGATTATCAAACATATCGCAGACATCTTCTCAACCACATTTACCTACTCTATGTATATCGTCATACGTAACTTTGTTAGGCTTCGACAAATTCCGCCATGGTTGTTCGATTAATATACTATAATTATACCTAAGTTCACTCGATCAGAGGATACATAATATCATTTACACGGTCATAATAGTCAAGATGGTTCTGCATCTGAAGATCATTCAATTATTGCTAAAGCCATTCGACACTTGGGTAAGATATGTATCGGACATAGGGATAGCGACACGCGATGGAAAATTTCGAGGGTGATCGTGTTTTATAAAACGGTTTTTCGTCCAATTTGTGACACAATTTTGTTATAGCAGGTCTAAATGTGGGTCACTTGAACGGGGATTTAGGATCGTGTTTGCAGATGGGTCTTGGGGTCGACGAGTAGTAAGTTGGGATGAACCCAATTATATAACTATATACACGTACAGAAAAAGGTATATGGCCTCTGGTTATTTTCTCCGCCGGGTTTTCCTTAAACCAGAATAAGAAAGCAAATAGGCCCCACCCGTATCTGAAAGATCATTTCACCGCACGCAACTTATTTCGCACGTATAGGGTTAGGAACTGTGGGAACGTGACTCTGCTTGTTAAACGAAATTTGACCGAGGCGTGACCTCGAGATTATCCCGGCAAGAGAATTTGGCAGTCGACCAAAAACGTTTCTCTATGGACGAAGATTCTCAACCGAACTAGGCCGCTGGTCCGTGTACGGTGTTAATCTGTGAAAAAACGAAAGGAAACAAACAAAACAAAACCGCACGATTGAATGAGAAATCAACAAATTACGACGAGCGATGAAAAAAAAAGAACATTCTTTCAGGTGAGTGGAAAAAAAATTCGAACGCTTATTTACCTACGTTGCAACGATTCGCGTATAAAGCTAACAAAACACGGTGTACCGCGTATTGTTTATAACGTGTGCCTGGAATCAATAGTGGGTACGTAAAAGAAAAGGAGTTGGGCGACTACTTTGAATAGTGCGAAAAGTTTTGAGCGCGCTCAAAGCCAATTAGGGTATAAAAACTTGTATTTATCGGGTGCACGAGAGCTGGCTCATTGTCATTTCTCCAATATATATATGTATAAAAGCAGAAAGGTTACGCGCGGACGCTAATTCCAGCTGATAATGGAAGCTTGCAGCCGTCACCGTGTAATTTCCCTTAGCGTACGTAATTCAACAACTTTCGTACAGTAACACCTGTAACACCCGTAACACCGGCATATCGTGCGACTGCAGGCTACCCGCAGCTCCGTCCAAAGAGATTTTCATTTCAATTCTAATCTTTCTTATTCCATATTATGTTTTATCCCTCTTTAATTATTTTCATTTTATTTATTCATTTTTATTCTTTCGTCTTTTCGTGGCTTGGAGAAACGGTTAACCGTTCACCCCTATAAGAATTAGTATAGGCGATAAGCTCCGAAAGTGTTCGGTTATAACCATCTCGTATTTCGATGCTTGATTTTCACTCATCAGGCAAACGATTGATACAGGAGGGCTGTATAGCAAGAGCAGTGTCTATTTTCTTATTAAGATGAAATGAAATCAGCCGTTGCAGATACCAATTTTGCTTTTTTCACTTTTTCGCAACCACCGTTTAGATTATTCGAAGCTGCTGTACGTTACGTCGAGTCGAGTATATGCATGAGCAATATGGCGGTTCAAAGGAAGCTTATTATTATAGACAGTGAAGCGGCGTAGGTATTAGCTTTATGCGAGGCATCAAATATTCCATTTATTCGGTTGAATAAGTCGAACTGAACTGTAATTTGAACGAATGTCAGTAGCATAAATTGACGTGGTTATACGGAATTGCAGCGGCAGATCGCTGAGGGAGAACGAGTCCGATAATGGGGATTCGGAGTGTTTCTATTCCCAGATACCTGTCTATAAATTACGAATTTTGCGTGGGTGGAGTGATAATAAAATTATCTCGAAGAAATTCCTGTCGATCTATGATTCCCGGTGATTCCACACCGCATCGATCGAGTCGATGAGAAACAAAGTTGAGTCTTTTCTCGTGTCCCCGTCAAAAAATTAACAATTTATCTAAACGCCTCTGCAAGCGACGGCGTTGATTCGAGTTGTTTATGTCACTCGCAACGCTCCTGCAATTCAGGTGTCTTTGATCGCGGCCTCGCACCTATTGTTCTATTGTTTCCGATCTTCGTCCTGATTATTGGCAACTGTGGTATTCGCTTTGATATAGGCAAGATCGTACGGTTACGTCGGCGTTAATACAAAATCCATGTAGTTATATACATATCTCCCTATTCACATCGTCGAGTAAATAACGACGGCAGAGGTCGGACGTCACGACGCGACGCGACGCGCCGGCTGCATCGACTTGTGACGATCGTCGTCGACGTCTGCCACCGCACGACCATGCCTCTTACACCGCAGATTCTCACCCCGCTGAATAATAATCATCACGGATAAACCGAGGACTCAGAAATCAACTCGAGCGGATTCCGCCTATACCTCCGAAAACCATCGACCGACTCTCTACCCCTCCCTCGAGCCGCTCCTTTCTCTCCGCAAAATCCAAGCTGTTCTTGGCTCATCGTCAGAAGCCAAGCGATATCATCGGCGACTTACTACGATACTCACGAACTACGTAGATCACGTAAAGTGTACCCGCGACCTTTTCGCAGTCGAGCTTATGGATCTCGAAATGGATGAATACGAAATTCCTTTCCGCCGAACTATTGTGAATCGTTCTGACTCCAACAGGGCGTGTAAAAGTTTTTTGTCCATGTAAAACGATAGAAGCATGATTTTTGTAATTTTTTCTTGCGCCAAATGGCGAGCGGGGGATGAAGGTGTGAGAATGGGCAACCGATAGCAGCTCCCTTCCGTACGAGTGCGTTCGAATTTCAAACATGGCTCTCAAGAGGCCTCATTTTCTGAACGATTTGAATAAAATTTGAATATTTTTAGCCTCGTTGCGTCTGCATGGATGTACGGAAAGGGTTTCTATTAAATGATTACCCTTTCGAGCCAACGCGACGTTCAACGCGGGTTATATGGACAGAATAACGTTTCCATCGTGACAATGATCTTGATATAGCTAGGGCGGAATTCCATACCGATTCAGCTTCCGCTGATCATTATATCATTATATTAGAAGAGAAAAGTATAAATTACCTAGAAAAATGAACGAGCCCTGGAGTTTTTATTTCCGTAAGATTTATACTTGGGACTACAAGGCCAGTCCTGCAGGAGGACACTGGGAAAAAGAAAGGATCACGATGGGAACCAAGCAGGTGTCAATATCGAGAGAAACACGAAACTGAACACGAACCTGAACCTTGCTATAAAGGGAGTGCTCTACAGTTGACACTCTACAACGTCGTCGTTTAACAGTTCATAAAAGGGCTGTAATCCTGATGTTGCCTACCGCCACCTGTATCGTCCATGGCATATAGAGTTAATGGAATTTTAAAAATGGCGCGCCATCGAATCGGCAAACTCTGCGGGCTAACAACCCCCGCGGAGAAATTTACGAGCCGAAATAATTGGAAAATAAATAAATTACAGGCATTAGCCTCGAAAGTTTCCTTTTCAGGGTGCTACTGCTACTGCGTGTTATACTTTTAGTGCCCGTGATACATAGGTACGTACAGGTATATTATATGCGCGTATGTTTTTTCTTTTTTTCGTTATATATCGTATATTATACATATGTATAATTTAATAATTTAATACACGTAGGTACAGGAGGTTCGCCCAGTTTGACGCTCCGCTTTTGCTACACAGGCGATATCACAATGAGGGCTTTATCGCGGCAACACCGGCAACAACGACTTCCAAAAACTTCTAATATTAAACAACTTTTCCACTAATTTAATACATACGTATAGTATACCTATATAATATATATATATTTTTCTTTGCCGCTTTCTTTACTTTTTTCTTTTTTCACTTTGTTTCGCATACTTTTTTTTTGTGGTTTTATCGTTCCCCCCAATCTTTTCGGGTCTTGGACTCGCATCGGGAGACGCAGGATGTAATAGAGAGAAATATAAAAATAAGCACATTGTCAGTAGGTATTCCTGGTATTGAAGAGACAGAGATAAAAGCAAAGCGTATGTGAAAGTACGATGGTAAATGCAATTTATAAATCCGCTACATAAAATCTGATTTAATGTGTTCCGAAGAGCGTCGCACAAGTTGAGGGGCGCGAGCCCCTGATATAATATCAGGGGTGCAGTATGTAACAACCCATTAGGAAATTTCATATACGCGTGAGAGAAACGGTGAGTACAGGTGTTTTTATTTTCTCGGTCGCACAAATTATTTTTGAACTTTAATTAGATTTCGCTAATGAGACTAACGAACATAATAAGAACAGTTATGCGGAGGTGGTAAAAAAGAGCTATTCATCGGCAAAGCTTTTCGATTTTACTCGAAATAATGGGGTCATCCTATCCGTACATTCATGGTCATATAACTAGTTGTGTATATGCAAATGAAATTATATACATGAAAATTATAGGTGCGAATCGTACGATTTCGCGTTGAATAGGTTATTATATTTGTTCGGACAGATGAGCTTTTAGTTGAAGCGTTTATTTTAATTTGAATCGAACCGTGAAAATCCAACGAGCTTATAGCGAATGAGCGTTCAAATTTTTTATCGAATGACGCAAAATATAAAGGCAGTTGTAGCGTGCTCGATACATTTTGTCAATTAGCACAATTAACGTTCTATAATTGTAAGTGTCACTGAACGAAGGTGGGGATGGATTAAATCATTCAAAAGTAATTGAACCTGATTCTGGACGACTTTCCCCTGAAAGGTTCACGCTACGATTTATCGAAATTTTTTTTTTTTTTTTATCGCGACACCGATTATTCGGCTACCGACGTCGTCAAGTCTCATATTGGACACTGGCGTGCAGTAAGAGACCTTAATTACATTATAGGAGTAATCATAGGAGGAATAGAGAGATTTGCTCGAATCAGACGATAGGGGATAGAAGCTTGTCCCAGATAACCAATCAGTCGTCCACCTATATGATATCGCCATATCACGACCGTTCCAGAATTGTAGTCACAGGCATAGTGGATCAACTATATGTTGACGCTGAGAACACGGATTCATGCAGCATTAGTGCATGTAAATACCTGTAGTATACACTAACTATATATACAGAGATGTATGAGGTGGGATCTGCGTATCTCTAGAGTTGGGAAGTTGTTTGATCCGGCAAATATGGCTTTGTGCCATTCGCATCAGCATCAGAAGCGGCAGCAACTGAGCGGCGATATGCAACTATTATCAAAGAGCATCGTTGCTGATCTGGGTTTTGATCCCCATCCTCCCCCCAGCAGTGGTGCACTTCGATCAAAGATCTCTAGTTTCTGAAATATTACTTTTGGTTCTCTTTTAATGACCTGCATCCCCGCAGCCCGGTGAAGATTCCGATTTAGAGTCCATGCGACATACGAGAACGGTGAAAATAATATTTCCTTCACCGCCGTGACGACAATTATTCAAATACAACAATAATCCTTTTTGCGAAGATCTAGGTACCTATTTCGCATGTATGAGAAAGATTGTACAATTCGAATAATTAATTTTCGAAGTATAACGTCATTTGTTCTCCGCAGCAGCAATCGGGTGTCAAAAGTGCATCGCGAACGGTTTTCCATGATTCAGCTGCGATGGATTATATCGCTGCTAGTAGTGAGACAGCTAGCTCGATATATGCGTGTCAGAAAATATATTGCGTACGAGTACCGCCAATGTGCAGCAGAGTATAGTGTACGGTGAACGGCAAACAGCGAACGGCGAACGGAATTGCCAACCAATGGTGTTGATGATGCTGCTGCTTCGACGTCACCATCAGCCACCGCATTCAATTTCCAATCCTGTATACGGTGTGGTGCGGCGTGGTGTCGCGGTTATTTTTCAATCAATGAAACCTCTGGTGTTCCACCCTCTCCACCGGCCTCACGGACTGCAGTAGCAACACCACCGATATATATATATATATATAAGTACTATCGTATATAGTAAACCCGGAGCTATACCTGCCACCTACAACTGACCGCTGGTCATATCGTGCGGTGGACACGTTTCCGCTACTCTTCTCTCCCTTTTTTTTCTTTTTTTTAAATCCTTTTCAAGTATCGCTTAGTTTTTTACCTCTATTTTTACGATAGTTTATGTTTTCACCGTCGCTGTTCCTACCGGGGCAGCATCGACGTGACATTTTTAAATGCCGTTAATTAAATATCCTCGAAATATAAAACGATCGAGCATCTGGTCAATCGTTTCTCCGAGTTATGCGCAGGCTGATTGTCTAGAATTTATTTTTTCTTCAAATTGCTAAAAAATATAGTGAAAATGTACGAACCTGGTGTGATGAAAAGGATAACGCCGAGAACCAGAGCTTGTACCACCATTTCAGTGAGCCACCGGAATCCCCAGTTCCCCCGCAGCTGACAGCGTCTTTTGACGACGTCGCTCGCATCGCGTTGATTTTCGGTCGAAAGCTGCCGTTGATGGTACTGCGGAGCAGCAACCAGCCTCGACTTAGTTGAGATCACGTCTTCATCCTGTCGTTGAAATCTACGAGCACTGAACGAACCTAGACACGTAGGTTGTCCGGAAGCTAGACTCGGGTTGGATAAGAAGTCCGAGGTAGTTTCGCTGCAACAAACGATCGAACGAATGAAAATAAAAATAACGATGAAAACTGTGACGAGAATCGATTGCATCTATAAGCAAGAACAACGGGTAATTTTTCACGGGATTTTGCCCATCGTGAAATTAGTGCGGGTATTCAGGTATAGCCTATATTGGTTTTCAATTCTAACGGCGTAGCTTGTTTCGACATATCGCGAAAATACGATCATCTAATCCCGCGTAGTCCGGATAATACAGAGTAGTTTAACGCTATGATGTTAAACGTGCATGGTTTTGAAAAATTCCAATTGCATTAGCAGCATGCGCGGTGCGGGTAATCATATAAAAGCGCAATTTCAATCGTCATCAAGTTCATTCTGTCAAAATATACAGTTAATTCTGTCCCAACGAATCGGCAGTTATAATCGAAAAGTACAATAATTGTACTATGGAAAGGTATATTATATCTATATGGGTTGAAGTGGTACACATAATACTACCTATGGTGGCTGCTGCTCATTTATTATACCGGTAATTGTCGTGTTTCCACCCACTTGTTTCTACCCCCGTGTACAATCAAGCACACATACATACTAAATGCCTCTATTTATCAGGGATCAGTCGTATTCGTACATACATATTATATTAGCCGCGTTTTCGTTCGCTAAAGAATCCGTACAATAAATAATTAACAAGCCAACGGCTGCGCGGGCTTCCAATTTTCAGGTGAATGAAACGAAAGGAATAAATATACTGCGTTTTCATCCGATCGTGCATACCGGTATTTCGGTGTACCAACAAAAATCCGGTTTGAGCGGCACCGCGCAGTTCGACTGTGAAGCTAGACTTTTCTGATACATCTACACATATTGATGACTATGACGGCGACAACGACGACGACGACGATGATGACAACCAAAACAACAATAACAACCATAATAATAACGATATCAGAAAGGGGGAAAACCTTCTATCCGGGTTGTTGAAAGTTGTTCGTTTGTTCTTTTTCCCCCTTTATTCATATAATTTTTTTTTTTTTTTCATTTCTTTTTCTTTTTCTTAGTAGCTTTCAAAGTAAGCAATATGCGTTTGTATCACGCAAATCGTGACGGGCTTTTTTCAGCTCCTATACAAAGGGCCGACGCGGGGAGCGATGATCGTCGATCGGATAAAGTCCGGTGATTTATGTAGCAACACTTGGTAGATATATGAAGATGAATATGAATATGAATATGAATATGTATACGAATCTGAATTCATACACAACCTTTGCATTTTAAAATCACAAAGCGTGGGTATAAATATAGGAACAGAGACCAACAAATTAACTCGGATTTCCTATTAAATAGTTCCTTTGTATGTTTTGATCGTTCGAGTCTTTGAATTATTATTCACCTGAGTTCGCTGGTGCAACTTCGCGCATTTTCCTCATCGTTGTTCCGATCCGTAGCGTAGCCATATTTCAGCAAATTTGTTGGCGAAGACGTTCGTCGGTCGCAGGATTTCTGGGACAGCCGTCGCCGGAGTTCCGTGGCTTGTGGCCCTCCTCCGACCCCCATTCCCCCGCTCCCATAGTATCTAGATATCGATAAACAGAAAAGATTTGAAAAAAAAAAGGAGATTAAGGTGATTTTATACGAGTATGCGTGTGATATTCAAATAACTAAAACTCACCCCCGCTGCTCCGCCACCACTACCTCTGTCGCCTCGTCAACTTCCGGCGCCACCGAGGTTCGTCTTTTTATTACTATCTGCTATAATTCTGGACTCGAAGTTCCGTTCTCACAGAGTTTATTTCATCGGTTGAGATCGAAAAACTCGTTATCCTGACTTCAGCAGTCCCGGGTCCGAAAGCATCACCTGCAACATGATACAGGAATATTAAATTTTCAAAGATGCTAACGACCTAAATAATACAAAAAATAAGATCCATCTAACGATGAAAAACGTCGATAACAAGATGAGCTTTCGCCATGGATTATTCCCTCTGATAGACCAGGTGCAGAATAATTCTACGCACAGCTTTTTTGGAGAGTCGCTATTAATGAAAAATGCTGGTTAAAAAAAGGTTCATATAACGATGACATCCTATGCACCCCGATACATAACATTCTTTGGCATTTGTAAAAAACATTTTGTTTGTTTCGAACGCGGGGGGTAGAGTGTATTAAATATACCTATAACTTAACATACACGCGATCCGAGTCTTCCATTTCGATCAGGGGAACTAGGCACAATTTACCCTGACAGGTCCTAGTCGAAGCGTGATCAATTATATCGAAGGGGAAAAAAGTAAACGTATAAAAGCAGAGGAAGTAAAAAGCGAAAGAAAAATGAGAGAACGTTCCGAAATATATTACTTATGTTTCGCGCTGGCTTATAGTTCTTTATTCAATCATGAATGCGATTATTTTTACTTTCATCTCTCTATGGATGCCTATTGTGTCCATAATTGAAATTTCTTAAATTGGTACACGAGATAGTTTGAAACGATCACGTTTCCGACCTCGCATTTCTTCCGTCTACCTGTCAATCCTCTAGAATTGAATCGTTGAACGCATCCCCGCGCGTGCTATACATGTATTTGAGTGAAAACGCGAAACTATTAGACGAGAATGTGTTCTGCGGTGCAGCATTGCTCTCCTGAACATATCGCACTGAAACGACGTCGACAATGATATTGCATATAACCTTCTCTCTTCACCTACCCCCTTGCGACCTGTTATGTGCAGAACTGTATATATTGTTAGAATTCTATTGTTAATTTGTTACAATACCCCATTCGAATGATAAATTGCATAGAAAGGTTCTGTGAATAAGAAGCAAAACTGGCAACCTTGCAGACTATATTTTTAGCCGTACTAAATGAAAAAAAATAAACTGAAAACAAAAAATAACAGGTGCATGCGCGTGCATGAAATTTCTGCCAAGATTATTCCTCCGGAGGTATAAAAGAGATATATTTGGAAGAGTAGCAAAAAAAAAAATAAAAAAATTAATAAATAACAAAAAATAAAGCGGGGGAAATCGGTGGTGTTCCGATATATACACCGGGTTGACTAATTGGTTCATGTCGAAACACAGCCCCTTCCTGACGTAATTTGTTACCAGGTCTCGCGGCAATGTAGCCTAGCATAGAGATCCGCGGCACTTCCATCACTCAACATATTGACGGGTTCCTCTCACCCTGCATCAGCAGCACCGTTCCCTCGCGAACACCCCCTTTTCTCCTCCCCCAGCCGTCGCTCGCTACCAAAAAACCGTTGTTGTATGAACCCCGGTGAACGAGAGGAGATCGGGGGGTGAGTTAGCCGGTTTATTAGTTGGGAGAGAAAAATTACTGAAAACTCTGCATCGCCAGCCTGTCAGGTGGGTATGTACGTACAGTATAGCTATTAGGTGTACACGGATCTGCACACGGTATGTGTGTATATATGTATAGCGGGTTACGCGTCTGTGGAGTATAGGCATAGGATTGCTAAGAGAATTCGTAGTTTTTTTTTTTTGTTCTGCTTTTTTCGTTGCGAGAATTAATCGGAAAACGGAAAGCGGATATTTTTATTTAGCACACGGGGTTTATGACGCGCGAGGTTCATTTGCTCGGGGCGGGGGGGGAGGGGGGGGGGGGGGGGGGGGGGTATAATTATTGAGATTTTATGTAGGTATACCTCCACAGGATGAGTCTTTCCGAACTCTAAAAATGAGGGAAGGGTAATTTAAAAGATCCTCGCTTACCCATTTATTCGGTACGCTAATTTCGAGTCAGTTTCCCCGCTTTGGATGAACAAAAAGACCGAATTTGGCTCCTCCCATTTTCGGAATTCCGAGTGAATTACCCTGTATGTTTACAAAATTTCTTTGGGATCACTGCAACTTCTTAGGTGAACGGTGAAACGGTAGCAGCTGTGTCGATAATCGTGAGATAATTTTTAAATCGGACAAATAAGGATCTATGTGTAAGTAGATAATGAATAATAAGATAATAATTCGGACAAGGGGTGAAAGCGAAGTGATATACATATACAGAGGATTGCGAGAAATATAGCCGGTAATACCCAGAATTACGTATATATGTGAGAGGACGCCGCCGCCGCTGCTTTCGGAATTGTTGGTGGAAAATACTCGAAAATCTCAGCTGTAACGCAGGATACTGAACGCCGTGTTGTAAGCAGGGGATTACTATGCAAACTGCTGGACTATTTTTTTCATTTAAGTTCTAGAGGGCTGCTGGTATGCAACACGTGTGATCCGTGTGATACGTAATACGAATCCCTGCGCGCGCGCGCATACACACACAGAGACTTCCGCAATGGCATCCACCATTTTGATTATAATTTTCCATTTCAACTGTTATATGTTTGGATTAAAAAAATGCATCAATTTCGAGTGTCTGATGAACGGATTCAGCTGTAAGGGAAGGAAGTTCAGCATCGATGATTCGAAAATGAAAGAATAAAGATTCGATCGCAATTTCGTCTTAATTGAGAATGAAGTTCAATCAGCGGAACTATAATACCAGTATTACACGACTAAAAAAAGTCATGAAGAGTGCCGCATTTGAAAAATCATCTTCATCGCGATAATCGAATTCTTCGGGAAAGTGGAACATACCTTATGTCGCAAATTCGTGTTCGTCGAAACTATTGTTTTTTTGTTCTACAACACGTATCGTAAGGGACATCGAGGCACCGTAAAATTTGATCAAAGCACTGCGTACATCATGTGTAGATTTATCTGGTTTATATTGAAAATATGAATAATTGTAACACAGCAGATGTAAGTAACGTTGATTAGCGTAGTGGTAAAGATGGGGCGAAAGCGACTCAAAAGCCGTAGGAGTTTGCTGATTGGGTCGTTGGCGATTAGATCCTGAAGAGAATTCCACTCCAGCACGAAAAGTCGGAAAGGGATGAAGAGGGAGAGAAAAAGAAGCGAGTGTATAGAGTGGAGGATGGAGAGTAGAGAGTGGAGACACTCAAGTTTATGCAAATATCTGTCCGAAATAACCTCCACTAAGGTATCGCGAACATAAATATACGTATATATATTAGACGTACATATAAGCATACCTATATCGCAGACATGTATAGGTATAGTGTGGCTGCTCGTGTACCAGAATTACTTTCGACTGCAGACTTCGCAAGTCGCCTAGTTTGCGTGTTTCGAAGCATGAAAGAAAAAGAGAGAGAAGAAAAAAAAAGGAGCGAAAAAAGCTCAGCAGACCTCGTCCTCCTACCTCTCGTTTACGATCCCCTACAGCACAGCATAACTATAGTATATCTCTTACCTTCGTCGTATAATTGTTCATTTTTTATGAGCTGACACATTAATATGACAAAGCAGCCGGGTATAAGCAACTGCAGTTAGACTAAATCGTGTATCTGCACCGTCGACTGTGCAAGAAATTACAAGCGTGCTGCTACCTGCTGCAGAAGGGGTTGAAACTTATAATTTTGTAGCGAACGGTGAAGGGTACGGTATGTTAGGAATGAATCGATTTTCAATAGAATCGCGCTCTCCTTTTTATTTTGCATGATAATTAAGCATGCCAAAGGCCTATTCACTATTTTGATACATGCTAGTAAATCGAATGAAAATTAAGTAGAAGGGACTACATTGACCCTTTGACCTCTACGTGATCAAATATTTTTTCAACGACAAAACGAGAGTTGAGAGTAGATAGATTGGGTCTGCTGTTTCTGCACGTATGGCAGCTGGCTATGTAGCCAAGAATTACACGACGGTGTGCAGCAGTGATTCGTAAGGTGGGAGTGATTTTGACAATTTCTTCCTCCCCCCTTGTGCTTTTCTCTTCTGCATCGTGCGCACAATTTTTGGCTACGAAACAAAGATAGTGAATCTAGTGGTTGTATCTTCCACTTGAACGAGTAATTCTGACTGTAGTCGGTGTGGTTTGTGTAGGTCAACGATACAAGATCCATATAAGTATACCATAATTGGCGGAGGAGAATGGTGATCACTGCATTTGGAATCAATCTTGTATTGTATTGCGGTAAATTTAGCCTACTTTGAAAAATTATCATTTATTTGTGTCGATTTTTAACTTTTAATTTTCATTTAACAGTATCGCCAATTAACGAACGATTTTGTCTCGTATTTTAACAATAATTTTCTGATGGTGAGTTTTAGAGCAAGTACACTACAGACTGAATTTAAAAAAAAGGAAGAGAGGGAGAGGAAGGGAACAAAAAATAATCGTCGAGATCTCGCGGATAACCATACCTACCCGTGGGAATGATTTTGGGGGGGGAATATGAAGCCACAAAAAAAGCCCGCCCGAGCATCAAGCGCTTTCGTCGAAGTTGATTTAAATCAAAGTTACATAAACTTGGAATAAAATCATAATTTGAAAGAAGCTTTAAGCCGACCAAGCCTCGCCGAAACTTTTTTAATTTCATCCCAACTAGACTAAGTTTATTTGTATTCCAGAAAAGCTAATGAATTTGATGTGCCAAGAAGTTCGAAAGCGAAACGTCCCTACTTCTTTTTCATTTCTTTCCTTTTTCTTCTCAAGAACCGGTATAGGTCTCAATGCCGGTATAGGTGTAATCAAAATTGATTATACCGCGAGTTCTTTGTTACAATTTTGTCAAGGAGTTCGATTTTGCGTCAGCCGGAATAGTGAATGTAGAAAAAGGGAAATCGCAAATTGGAATAAAATTAAAAAGAAAAAAACGATGTAGTCAGTTTTCAAAAGATGTCTATATACTTTATACTTTACCGATACTTTTGGCCCTCCACGTTGTAGCGATCTTATTGGGAAAGATATTCCAAGTGGGTGGGTCGGTAGATCGGTATCCAAGCAGTATACACCGATATCGAAAGGATCTTAAGTATTTCCTGCATCGGGCGCAAAGATTTGAGCTCACCGTTGTCTGGTCTATTTATGTACTCTATATATATAGGGTGGTAGACGATAAGAAATTCATTTCGTCGCTCTGTTACTGGCAAAAGGTGACGTTTAAGGGGGTCAATCTTGGGTCAATCGATCTCAGTCTCTGTGATTCAAGTTGCGATCAATCGTGATATTGTGCCCCGTAGGGCGTAGAGAGTGTTTCGAAGAGAAAAAATACTGAATTAAAACTTAAAAGGGTAAAGTCGCACTTTTATCGCATAAGATCTACGGCATTAAATTATTCCTTTGGGATCTGCAGAGACGACGCGAGTCCCTTGCGGAATATCAGATTTTTAGGTGTGCTACACTATCTCTTAACGCGACTTGATTCAACTTTTTTTCAAGCTGAAAAAAAAAAAATGACGGGAACTGAAAAGGTAGAATTTTTATTTGCCATGCTTCCTCTTCCCACCGCCTATCTCCGCAAAGTTGTGTACACAAAAAGCAATCACATATATGGGGGATATAGACATGCGTATGTACACAGAAAGTATGTGAATGCAGGATATAAATACGCGTATAGTATAGCAGTTGTAGCGGATGGCACGGATATAAATGGTGGCGAGGAAAGGGCAGAACAAGGAAAGGGGGTATAATGTGGGTCGGAAAGTAAAATGGGTGTATGGTAAAAAAAGACAAAAAAGTAATAACGTTCTCTGAGAAAGACAAGACATTTTTCTGTCATAAAAACGATAACGTCAAAGGTTGCTCAAAAGCCTCTTCTCTCCGGTCACCCCCTTGACTGATCTCGGGTCTCTCAAGTCTCACCTCTCCTCTCTCTCTCGATATTTCTCTCCATGCATTTCTATCTTTTCTATTTATCCCCGACTGTCGCCAGCGAACCAAAGATACGACTATTTCCGTACCGGAAATTATATTCCAGGTTCAGAACCGGATAGAATTGAGGTACACAAGCGACGCTGTCGTATACGACAGGGTGTGTGTACGTATAACATGGGAAAATCGAAGAAACGGGACGGACTGTCCCCCGTGACCTCCCGCCCCCAGCAGTGGTATGCGGATGCTTTCTTTGTTTTATTTTTTCTTATTATTTTCTATATTTTTGCTCTTCGTTGAACTTTATTTAACGTTGTTCAAAGGGGTTACGAGGAGTCAGACTAGCTGGAGTCGGTGCGCGGCCATAGGAAGGAGCGAGGTTGGTCGTCCCTGTACTACATGTAACCATCGAGGAACTATTTCCCACCATCCAGTTGATAGAACAAATAAGTCAAGAAGACGGGTCTACCGCTATCTATACTTGAACGCTCGCTGCACATCCTGGTGCTTCTACCGTCCAAAGTGCACTTCCACATCCGGTTCTCTCTATTCAATCCGATTGAAGGAAACGCCAGGGATCTACTCGATGGACTAGCAAAGGCAGCAGCAGCTCTAGTTGTGACTCACAAAGGGCTTTCACCACTTTTAGTCATTTGATTCGGAATATCCGCGAGACGCTCACCACTGCTCCTGATGCCACCGTCGCAGTTTCTTCTTCACCTATGCTACAGGATTCAACTATAGCGCAACTTTATCAATTTTCTCAACCAGAACAAAAAAGACACCGCAAATATAATTTTATCATTTTTCTTTTCTATCTGCTCGCGTGAACAGGAACTATGGCAAGACAAAATTTTAAACTTTTTCATCCGCCGAAATAACGTATCCCTAAAAAGTTTCGCAGAATCAAGAGAACGTTAATCAACCATGTCCGATTTGTGGTAAGGTAAAATTAAAGTTTTTTATATATTCATTCTCCTGAGGATACGTTCTTCCGGTTGTCAACCTAATATTTATACAGTCATTGCTTCGCAATCGTGTTTTCAAAATTTTGATAGTGAGATAGGAAATATCGTAAAGCTGAATATTCGTAAAAGTCATAGTATTAAACGAGTGTGCGGTTTGCTCGAGTTGGGAGTAAAAGGGTCGAGTTTGAAAGTTAGCCGGATGTACATGTTTATCCTCGTCTATAGCCACTGGAGCAATTGTATACGTACGTATGGTGTACATAATATGAAGCTAAGTGAATACAGATATGTGGTGGTACATAGACATAATAGTTATTATACCTGTATATCCGTATAATGTGTAGGAACTCTATTCAAGGTACCGTACCTCCAACCTCCAACCTCCAACCTCCAACCCCCAGCGCTCTCTCTTTCTCTCTCACTCTCCCTACGGTGTTACAGCCACATCCGCATGCCGGTTTTACTGTACGTATGAGAAAAGCGGAGCATTATGCTGGCAATACCGCACACCAGAGTTAGCTGAAGGCACAATGGGAAGACATATGCGAACCTTGTGTGCCTTATATTTACTTGCTTTACATAGATAAACTTGAAATTATTAGATATCAGGTTAGTTAGGCATCCATTTGTTAAGACAATGGAGACCATTCGTATACCTACCCTTCCCTAGCCTGTGTACCGCCGCACAAAATCTCGATGGGATAATACAGTCAAATATGGGCGCCTCTCCTGACCACTGCGCACGGACGACACCTCTTTACACATATGTATATTGTAAATGGTGTAAACGCGAAAACTGGGGTCGAACGACAAACATTCGATACCAACTATGTGCATATATTTAACCGCTACCCAAAGGATCTCATGCAATTATTTACACACCTGATATGACGACCTCGATGAATGATCAGATAATATCCTACCTATGTGGGTTGGAATCAAAGAGGTGGCGACCCTAATTATACTCAAATTTGGGTTTATAATAGTTATACGACGTATGTGTCAAGTGGTTTTCGATGATCACAAATTTGAGACGTTGTTTGATCGAACGTACAGGGTGGGTTGGGAATGTGAAGAACGTGATGAGAGCTTTCATTTTTCTCTGTGACAGAAAAAACCAATTGGCCGGTCTTTTTTTCGGCCTCTATATCTTTTTTCAAAAATATTATGCCATGTAATAGTTGATGGAACGAGCCAAAGGGAGTACACCATAGCTGCAACATTAGAAATAGTTGGGGGGATTATGCGGATTATATCGATGGAGGTGTTCATCCCATCGTCGATACTTGCAGAGTTTCGATAGTTTCTAGGAACCCTATTACCTTGGTTCGAGTCAAGAAATAAACCAGCAAGTCAGATTAAACTGTAATAAAACTTACCAGGGATCGATTCCTAAAGTTCCAAAGTTACTTATACGATAGCAGCAGCTCGCGGGCGTTTTTACGTTCGATTTTAATATACGCTGTACCCCTGATACGATGGGACACCCTGGATATATTTTTCAAATTACTGTGTCGGTCGATCGATGAAAATGGTTTTTATTTTACTCGAAACTTTTATAAAGCGGTGATTATACCTACACCCGCAGAAGAGGATTTTCTTTTTGAAAGAATATATTAGGTTACAAAAGAGATGAGAAATAAAAGTAAAGGAAAATTTTTCACCCCGCAAAATGTAATTTTCGTAAGAACGTAAATGACCACGTGAGCGTCATGTTCTCAAGAAATTCAACCAATTACCTACCCCTGTAGTATACAATACGACAAAAAAAAAAAAGAATTCCAAAACGTCCCACAGCACATTATTCCGGTTCGTATTTTTCAAAGCATAGATCAGTTGGTGCGCGAACCTCCGTTTTCGGATGAAAACAAAACTGGAATTGAATCGAAATTGAACGCTTCCTCGAAATGCGCGAGAGCAAATTTTCCGATATTTTTCATGCGACGAACGAGACTGGAAAATTTCGTTCTCTTCTAACCAAGTATATGTGAGTAGCTACCGTTTCCTCAAAGCACACGGCGCGTATTCCACCGCTGTAATGAGCGCCAGCGAGGGAATTATGAGAGCAACGTGAGTTGAAATGTAACGCAAATAGAACTTGAACCGATTGTCCACTTGACCTCTCGTCGTGGCGTATGATACGTATATACACATCATGTATATAACCGGAGAACATATACCTATAGAAGGAAAGAAATGATGTAACTTTTGGCTCCCTAACTGCTGCTCTGGCTGCTGCCGCTGCTGTTGCTGCATCCTTCAAAAACTGCTGCGCACGGCGATCTAACGTCTCTTCTTTTTACCATAGGAATAAAGAATTAGAACTCGTTATGTTTGTCAAGATGTTACGTAGGTATATATAAGGTATCCAAGACGCAGCGGTAACAGCTTAGAAAATCTTGAGACGCTCTTCATATTTTAAACATATCGTTCCCTTCGTACCGTTGGACAAAAAGTTTCTAGCGCAGCAGCCGCAACAGTATTTGACAAATTTTATACACCGACGACACACGCAATCTGAGTAACCAGTAGCAACAGCTGAAAAACATTTTATGGATTAAAAGAACCCTATTTAACGCTGGAAAGATGTTTGCCCTGAATAAACGTCTTTGTCGAGGCTTGGTTAAGGCACGAGGTAGATATGATGAATCCATCACATCAGGCGCCACGCCACTTTAACCCTGCCAATCATTCCATATGCATATGTACGAATGTGCACATACTGCATAAGTCGATAGACGGATCTGTAGGTTCACACCATTATATATGTACATGTTTTTTCTTCATTACACCATACATGCGGAGCATCGTGCGATAGGCGTAAGATACATAATACCCGGCTATCCGCATCTATAAAACATTGTATATTCCATAAGGTTCTCGATTATGTTTGCTTACTATCGAGTACCCTGAACAATCGTAAACACGAGTATCAATGAGAACACGACGTAGGATGACGAAGCTGTTTGCTAAAGCAATATTCTTCCCTCTTCCCTCTCCCCTCTTTTTCTCTATTCATTTTACACGATTTGTTTCATTTTCATTCGTTTACCTATCGGAGAAATTATACCAGACATAGATGCTATATGCAGCTGAACCAATAAGGAACGAAAGCCAAACATACCCCTATCGGCTACACCAGATAAGAAGATATCGATTCAGATAATTCCCCATTCAGATCATTTCCCGGCAAAGTGTATAAGCATGCGGTGAAGAGAGGTATCTCCTGCACGCCGTTCTGCGGTTGATTAACTTTCTGCCTTGCTGCTACGCCGTACCTACATGATAAAAGGAATGAAGTGAAAACAAAAACAAAAATGCCAAAGGGCAAAAGAAGTCAAAATAGTTTAGAGAGTAAAAAAAGACCCGCGACTATGTAAGAGATGCAACGTACGTTACAACAGCGTGCACAGTTTTTTTCCGTTCAATTTAATTTTCTTCCTTGCTATAGATCCTCGCTATACAGAAGAAGGAAAGAAGGAAAACTTAAGACACCGAAAAAAAAGGAAATAATCCTGCAAAATGTTATACCTGTTGCCGTTTCTATTTTATCGGAGTTTGTGTCCGGAATATCTTCGTTCGAGAAATAAAAGGGAAAAACAAAAATGAAAATAGAGCCTTCGTAATTACCGACTGTCTGTAAAATAATTTTCGGAAAATTCACGAGCGACCGACAGGAATGAGGGTTACACCGAATCTATGAAGGGGGACTTTTAGGAGGGGGGCGAGAAGGAGTTCGAGGTGGAACCCAATTGTGAGGATCGTTGGTTCGCGTGTCCACGGGTCGTCCGGGCGCGGTTTGGGTACGCCAGGACGTCCACGGGATCCGAGCCAAATCAGGTATTCTCCCGGCGTAGGCCACGCCCGGAATAGATTTTGGTGTTCGGTGAAGACCTATTGAACAGCCCCCGATCTTTGGTCTACTACGCAAGCGGTACGTGATGTCGATTCGGGATATAATTCAACCTAACTTCCTTAATTAACCGATTAATCAAACGGAATTCGTGATACGAGGAGCATTATTTTTTTTAATTTTATTTTATTTTTCTTTATTCTATAGAAACTGTCATTTTTTAGTGACAGAGAGCGCGGGGGTGAGAGAGAGAGAGGGATGAATATTACTACGGATCAGACACATATAGGTACGAGAGGTGAATCGCCCGTTCGTCAAAATCTGAAAATATCCCGACCGATATGTGAGGCATGCTAATTGGTTTCGTCGAAAGATCAATTTCAGATAATTTGCCTCGAATTTAGTAATGGGATCGATGTTCGAAGAGGAACAAGTAGAACAAGTTTGGGGTCGATGTGGGGGATTTTTTAACAACGTCATATTCCTTTGCAAATGGTGTTCAAATATATAAGCGTAACCTTTTCACGTATACTCCGACAATCGACCACTTTTTTTTTAATAGCTCGTTTACTTGATATGTTATGTAAAGAGTTTTCAATTTCTCATCTCAATCCAAAACGCTCATTAATTTCTGCGCCACTTGTCACATGGTATTCAGAAGAACAGACTAATTGTAAGAATTATCGACGGCGTAACTTGCGGTTGTTTTTTTCGTTTGAAACGGCGACCGCATGGCAGTTGGCGCAGGGATAAAGTTTACCTATACCGATTGTCAGTCGAGTCCTCTAAATGGAGTTTTCGTCGCAAGGTAGTTGTATACGGATATACCTATATAGTATACGTCTATCTATGTGTATATAGGCGCGGAGGTATCCTATAAACGACATTTCCGAATTGCGGTTGAGAAGAAGATGACGTCTCGTATAACCTCATATGCGATGCTGGAGTGCATACAACTATACGTATGTATAGCGTTGCCCGGCGAATGCAAAACCATCGACGATGAACACGTCGTAAACTATAAGTTTACGCGGTGGGTATATGTATACGCGTAATAAAGCTATAGATATACTGCGAAGTGACAACTTGTAGTCGTAACGGTTAACGACGGCAATCGTTACCGGCATTACAAAGGTATATTATAATAGGTACATGAGGATGTCGTTTAGTGCTGCTGACGAGGTTTGTGGAATTTCGTACGTTTCGTTATTGGAGGGTTCACGCTGACCAAACCGGAAGAACACCTCGTATACGTCACATTCATATTTTTGATCAAGACGTCCACAATAAAAATATTTCTCCACGACTTAAATACCCTTATATCCGCGAAAGGCGAATCGTGGGCGGTACGCTAGTTGGTTTCAAATATAATTCGCTCGTCAATTTTTCAGGAGACCCTCGATGCGAATTCAATGCTAACATTAATCGCCCGCTTCAAATCTCTTCAATTATGGACGAAACTGACTCGTGCCCGAGTCGAGACTGATTCGTGGAAGTTACCTATAGTTATCATACTGCACATAATGACCTGTAATTATGTGTTTGATGAATATTCGTAGTATACTTCATGATTCGCAAACACAGCTGAAAATTATCGAATAACGGTACCTACACATAATTAATTTATTTTCGCGGATAAATTATATAATTAATATGGGTAGCCCATGTGATGAACCATGTAACACATCTGTAACGTTGCGATATAATTTTGCAATTACCTAATTCGGTAGGCGCAAACAAAATTCCTGAACAAAACAAAAAGTTAACGTCTAATTTTGGTTGCGGTTACGGAATATCGGATGGATAATTTGGAGTACGAGTGCTGCGACTAGGCTGAAATGTGAGGCCGATTTGCAGATTGCAGAAAATTGCGGTCAATGACGCAACGTGTGAGACAGCTATAGATAACTTTGTTTTTATACTCAGAGAACTTCCGGATGAAAGCATACATGTGAAACGTGTTTATCCTGCCTTGATCGTAAGAAAAAAGTAAAAAATTGTTGAAATTTAGCATACGCTTCTCTCGGTTCCAGGTGCACGTAGTAGCCCCTTGATGCAAAATGATAATTGAATCAAGTCTAAAAGGCTATCCGAGTGGGCGTGCGGGCATATACGTTATATATAAATAAAAACGGGCAACAGCTTCATTGCTTTCAGCTTTGAGTTTGAGGACGCTGTATCCTTGATGCTTCATGTACGATATACAGCTGCCCCTCGGTGAGGTTAATAAATATGTATTATCAATATCTACGTTGCATATGTATGATGGCAACTGAAAATATTTCTCCTCTGGCGTTAGCCGTACGCTCGACCGAGGTAAATGTAATAGTTGAATTTCTGTAAAAACGATAATTTTCAAGAGAAATTTATTTTCTAATTATGTTCGACATAACGGTATAATATAGCTAGCGGAAATTCTCGCGAGATGTATAGGTAATGTTACCACAACTTCGCCCGACTCGCATCAACCTAATTATAACAAGAGCACGGGGCAAAGACGGGTACACGATGTCTGTGTAGGACTGAATATAATGGTCTTTCCGCCATCAGAAATTCATGGGTAATATGCGCCACTGTGTATATCACCAGCAATTGCATACTCCCGTCTTGTACGGACACGATGCAGCCGAGTTAACAATTCATTCGGTTAAAATTGGATTTTCAATCGATATGTGTATAGTACGTACGTACATGTGGCCTATACGTATATCTAACTACTCACTTCCAGAGGGTAAATCAATCTTCCAACAGACGCTTTGAAAAGTCACTTGAACTCGGGGATATCTTACGTAACGTTTAATTTTAATGCCCTGCCCAAGGCATGCAGGTGGAACGAACAGATTGAGCAGAAAGTATTATTGATGTAAAAGTGCTATCCAGCGATTGATCGATTTATATTGATTTTCAATCGATGAATAGAATTTTATCTCATCTATTTTTGTTCATTTTCATACACGACTTTCTAGAAGAGAATAGACCTACGGTTTCTTGATAGCCGCGCTTATGATTCAGTCGAGTTCAGTTTCGATTGAATTTCATCAACCACGACGTACGTATTCGCAAATGATTCCATTTCCAGGAATTTCAAATTTGGAATTTAATGATAATATTCGCTGAATGCGCGTCAAGGACAATCACGCTGTTCTTTTGCGCAACCCAACCAAATCTACGACGAGATGAACCATGTGGTGCAGCGTGGTGCATCGGCGGTAGTAGCAGCCGCAGCATGCAGTGGTCGGACTAGGTTGGGTCGGGAGTTTGGTCTGTTCGAGAGCGCGTTTGGTGCAAGATGAAAACCGCGGATGAATGAAAAGAATGAAAATATTTGGATAATTGTTAAACAAACCTTGTATAATTCTCGGTCTTGGAAAGTTGTGCGGAGCTCGTTTCCGGTTGGGTGTGGTTTCTTACCGCGGGTGGGGCTACGATCAGCGATCAGGATTAAGGAGTTTGGATTTGGTTGGGTTCGGGAGGGTTCCAGGAGGGATCCGGGAATCATCCGGGGACTATAATAGAGGATGTATATGGGACAGGACAAGGGAAACACCTAGGCGAGGTACTACCTTCGCTAGGACATTTTTCACCTGATTTAGTCCAACTTCCGTTTGTTTTTATACCTTCTTTCGTCAATTCGTGCAACAATGCGTTTTTTTCTCTTCTTTTTTTCTCCAGTCAATAGTTTCGTCAACTATTTCAACCAAATATAAATCCTTACTAATCTGGGTAACATAGTTTTGAAAAATATTCACTGAACCAGAAGGGATTTATTAATTTTTTTTTTCAACTCCAAAGTCCGATATTCTCTTTTTACGTGACTTTCACTCTCATCACACACGCTCGAATGAATTCGTACGCGATTTGTCGCCTACACGATGTACATTCGTCACAAACGAATTCAATGAAACGAACGAGAGAAAAAAATATTGAGGAGGATAAAATAATAACGAAGAAACGCTCCGCAGCTTCAAAAAGTTACTCCTCCACTTGATATAGAATGTTTCAGTCTTCCGGATATGGGTTTCCGCACTTCCAAGTGGGATCGCTTTTGTATTGCTCTTGATAAATTTCTTCTCCCGGTATCTAAAGGCCGTTCGTCATAATAATAAAAAATGTTGAATAGGATTCGATGATAAATGGAAAGAGAAGAATGAAAATAATCACTTACAAACCGCACGATAGAAACATTTAACGAGTTTTCAGTATAGTCGATGCTTCAATTTATCACTCCACTACACGTATAATTGCAGCTCCTGCAGCCGACTATATTTTTACACACGCGACAACGTCCGAATTTAATAACCAGTTTATAGAATAATCGTTTGTAACTTTATCGATAATTGTTAGTGGTACGAATAGTAGAATAATCGACAATATTCCCTATATCTGAAGGATTACAGTTCTCTTTTTCGCCTCTTATTCGAATCTATATCTGATTTTTCTGATTTTTTATATGTTGATGTTGAAGCACACAAATTAGGGCGTAGCGTGTTTTTACAAGACGACAAACTATAACGGACAGTTTTTGCGGGTTATTTGAAATAATAATCACCGAGCTGGGCGATCATCTCGATAATTTGAACAACGAATTTTTCACTTCGACAATCGGTAGAAAAACGTGTCAACGATTTGCGTAAAGCCGGGCCCGCATTTCTCACAGTGGTGCGCGGCGCCATGACAGTTTGGGGGCTGCTGCTGCTGCTGCTGCTGCTGCTGCCGCCGCCGCCGCTGCCGCTATCCCCTCTGCTTTTCCTACGACACCCCAACACCCCCGAAGACCCCACAGCCCCACCAACGAAATATTGATCGTCCAGAAGGGCGGCAGCCAGGCCTGTAACCTCGCGTCACATGCCCCGGTTGATTCCTGAATCAAATTCTATACCAACGGGAGATGAACTGTGCAAAAAAATACAAGAAACAAAACAAAAATTTGAGACTCGGGTTGGGGTTGAGAATACTACCAAGGCGGATGTTTATTTCGCTCTTGTTTTTCTCATTTTTTTGTTGTTCCCCATAATTTTTGCGCAGGTGTTCGATCGATCGATTCAGTCGCGGATATTCAAATAACGTCGCGAGGATCGACGTAATGGTAGTTCTGGGAAGTAGGTGTAAGTTGAGAGGATCTATTTTGGATGGGGTGGGTTTCTGTAGCGACAGAGAGTTAACTCGTGTTTGATGATAAATCAAATCTTGACGTGGGAAATGAGTTTTGAATGCAGATAGTCTAGAAGGAGTGTCCAATTTACATCGACCATGGCGTAGCCGAAAATGAGTACTACTTTGCCCGGTGATGCTTTCTCCATACCCCGGCCCTTCCTTTCGCACCCCGACGCTCTATGATTTCCAAATATCATTCGCGTGGTCGAGTAAAATTAATTGACCGATATCTCTGAGGGTATATAAGATGAACTCCATTTATTATTATCGTTATCGTCATTATCATGTGCTCGCGGGCCGCTGCATCTTCAAGAGTTGAAAAAAATACTTTTTGGCTTTGTATAAAAACTATCCATAAAGCTAATACCTTGGCTTCGATTATCACGTACGTGCAAAGACATTTTCAGAGAAAACATGATGGGGTATAAATTTATGTTGAATCAATTATCCAATTTCTGCGACAATCATCATCATCCTGCCCCCCCCCCCCCTCGCCCCATGTTAGATGAAATATTTTTCTTAGATCGTATAAATACATCCATATGCGTATAACGAACAAAGCTTACACAGCAAAAATGTAGGCAGCGTATTTCGACGGCCCTGTCGCGAGTAGCCTGGATTCTATACCAGCTACTCTTATTTCAAACCCTCAGCTTCTGGCAACGTTCCGTTGGTTCGTTCATTCTTTCGTTTGCTCTGTCTTCTTTTAGCTGCTTTCATATACCGTCGATAAACGAAACCTCACCAATCGCATTCGGAAAGAAGGGTGAAAAAAATGTATCCTCGATTTTACGCATAAGGTTTGCGCGAGTCAAGGGTGAAATTAAGTGACAGGCTTCATCCTCCAGGTTGTCATGAATCACCGCCACAATGATCTTTGGATAATCGAGCGATCGAACTAAAAGTCAAATATCGGTGGGTACGTCTCTACAATTTTCTCACCACATACAGCTCCTGCACTGTATTACGCGGTTAATTTTTATCAAAAAGCGTGGGCTGTGGCACGTATGTATACATATATATATATTTCTTGAGCCGTAGCTTAGTGCTGTGATTCAACTCACCCTGAACGTGCCTTGTATTTTTGTGGGTTCTACTTCGTCCTGCAGAAGTACCTGGAACAAAATCAAAAAAATACTCTCAGTGACAAGATTCAATAGATCGATTATATCGAGACACGAGTCGATCTCAAAGACAATCAAATATAATGCATTATCCCCCTAAGTAAGATTGCAGGTCAATTGAGAAAGGATTTCATAGGATCCTTCCAAGAACACAATCAACAGGATTCAAATAATTGATTTTCGAAATTGTTAGCAGCTGGAATTCAGAAGATATATTTCGAATCAACCAAACAAGATATTTCATCAAGTCCTAGATAAGAAAGAAGAAAAGTTTCTATATAATTGCAAGAAAACAAAAGAAAAAGAGATTCTTCAATTGCAGGTGACGATTAAACGTGGTAAAAAGATTGGATGGGTCGTTGAAAGGCGCTATAAAATGAAGTGTAAAAAAGAAAAAGAAAGCAAAGGAGAAAAACTCCGATGGCAATTGTCGAGATTACATCCTTCCGTTTATGTATCGCACAACATATGTATACGCGCGGAAGATACGAGTATACGTAAGAGAGAGACTTTAACACATCCTGAGGTACGTCCTACGACAGCTAGTTCCGTTTGGCATTTGCAGCAGCTGCTTTGTCGTTGTAGCTATGTAGGTGGCTAAGTAGAGGTACGTTTTGTTGGCTGCGGCGTGAAACTCCTGGAGGCAAACTTAGGTTATACGAGTGGATTTACATGGTCAGCTAATTCTGGGTAAACCAGTGGAGGGAACTAATTTAAACTCAAATCTGAGGGTTAAGACGGTAAACTATAAACCAGCTTTCGGTGCGACTATACACGGAAACACTCCCTGATTTACTGTCGAAGCTTTCCGAAGCGTGATAAATAAATTTTAACCATCGCTTCGAACTCGCGGCTGACTTACTATTACATTGTGGCTTCTCTTTGCCTCTTATCGTATAACCTGAAAAAGTCCGACTTCAGCTTTGAAATCCCCTCGTCTCGTAGAGTAAATTTCTGTCCGTCTAAGCGGTGAACGTAGTGCAGGGGCAAGTAATCGAGTTCGCGGCTCCACACACTGCTCTGATTCTCCACAGCAGCTGATAGATAGCTCTGTAGAAGGAAAAAACATTTTCAACTTTTCCTGTTACAGATATGCCTATGAGGTACATAGGAACCGCAACTTTATACCTTGTAACAACTTTTGTAGAAGTATTTTTATCCTCCTTATTTTATCCTCTCATTCCTAATTATGGATTCAACGATCCGATCACCGCGTCCCTAGAGTCTCCTTTTGCGACGTCGGTATAAATCCTACCCTCATCCCATTTTGTTCTCGTTTTCTCGCTTTCATTTTTTAGTCTTCTCACGCACATACGTAGATATGAGAGAAAAGCCGTCTCTTTCCTCGCTACTTTAATCTAGCGGAATTTAAAAGTCACCCGACGTATACGACGTTGTACGTCCGGGTAATTTTGTGTATGACGCCGTTTTCCAAAGCTTTTATATGTATGCTTACAGTCAGCGTACTGCAGAAACCATAACGCAGACACAACACCGCCCGTTCCATTTTTGTTCCCGGGCGACAATACTCTCCGGCGAAGAACCCACGGTCGATATACTTGTCACGGACGGGTTACGTTACGTCAAGTCGTTCGCGAGAGAGAAGAGAAAAGACGAAAAGAGAAAAGAAGAGAAGAGAGGGTGTAGTCGTGGTGAGATGGGATGTGGTGAGGGTAGAGAAATCCTGATCCTTACTCTTTGTCACCGTTCCTTAGCCGTGTGTAGACCATATTTCGTACTACTCGATTTGAGTATCGACTTTCCGATAAACGACCCCTTTCCAAAATCCTCGCACTGATGGACCAAACGTATAGAAAAAAAATCAAACAACACAAAAATAACTCCGGTTGAAAATTCCTAGAAACATTCACATCTGTGCACTGGAGGATTTTTGAAATTTGAGAGCTGTACGCGAACGGACTTTCTTTTCTCCCGTCGCACATCTGTTTCAATATCAAACTTGGAAGTATCTACTGAATCAGCAGGGCTCTCTTTTACCATTATCTAGGTATACCGCTTATACGCCAGCATAAGACCCGAGTTTTCTACTCTCCCTTACAAAAGCTCTCTAGGGTCCTGGAATGGCCACCGTTCAGCGTAGGTTTCGTCTTTTCTTCGACAATTTCGAATGCGTAAGTGTCGAGCATTCGGAAATGGGGTGATATATGTATAACCAGTTTCTTATGACTTTAGGCGCACCGTAACTCGTGTGGGAAGGTGAAGAAACTCAAATACCTGCAGATATTATCATATGCTCAAGATAGATCGGATGTTATGCTTCCACTTAACGTCACTTGTATACCGCGTGTACACTTCTATAATGTAACGTAACAGAGTCTCCGCTGGTCTGCTAAGCCACAGGACACCTGAGGTAGTTCTTGCGTTAAATTTGACGTCTCAACGATGGGTATAAACGAGATATGATAACAAAATTATTTCTCGTGTCATCTGACCACAGTAAGAATATCTCCAGAGCGTACTATACTCGAATCAGTTTATAAGTATTTAACTAACAATAAAGCAATCAGCTCAAAATTATTTCAGAATTGTAGCTAATGGTTTGCGGTAAATTTAACAACATACTTTCCTAGAATTACTACGCTTCAGCGGCTACAACTGTGGTATATTTTACGGTATGAGGATTGCGGTGGATAAAAACAGAAATATAACAGAATGGTAGAGCTTTAAATTCAACGGTGCCAACATGTGTACTGGAAAAGTTTCTTATACTTTTGCGGTGTAAACAACTGCAGTGGTTTCTGTGAAAAATCTTGAATTTTTTCTTTCAAATACACAACACCATCCATGTCGCATACGAATTTTTAGACAAATCTTAGACTGGCGCCGATTGAAATATTGTAAATTGTTGTCAGTTTCGTAATGTTGAACGGACAAAGGTGCGGTTCTAATCTTTTGCTAACAGTGCACGAAGTATCAAGCGCGGCGTGGTGCGGCCGGGAGCGAGGAGGACGTTTTATAATCTCTGGTAAACTGCCGACGGTATGACCCCCAAGCGGGACATCCATAGACCCGTAGAATATAGCGAAAGGGAAGGTCTGTACCTACGACCTACGACTAACCCTAAAACCTTTCATCTCGACACACTTTTAGGGGGTGCGTACTGAAGAACGTGGGAATTGGAATTATGCACCTATTTATTTTACATTACCCACCGTTTGACTCAGCTCAATTTGTTCATATGTCGATTGCTATATTATCAAAAATTTCGACACAGCTGATTTAAAGTAAAAGAATCCAAAAAATCATGCATCTGGTAAATGTCGGTCGATTTTTGCGATTCGAAGTTTGTTCATGAGCTCTTGAGATTGTTCGTTTTTAACAACACCTATACACTCAGAAGGCCCTGCAGGTACCTAGAGCAAAAGCAGAAGAGAACGTTCTCCGCGCTCCAACTCGTTGGTTCTCCTATGGAGACTCTCCTCGCGGACTCACGGTTTATTGTTGACCTGTTACCGATATAATTAATGAACGTCCAAAATTCAAACGGTTGTAATTTTGACCAACCTACACTAGCTGTATGGTGGCTGCTGCGGTATAATTATATTATTAACGAGAACGTCCGAATTATATACTCGGCGGTATGCGCCGTAAAATATAGCAAATTAATTAACGATCAATGTATGATAACGATGCCGGACGGTTTCAAATCACGACGACAATTAAAACTACCGAAATTTCGATATTCCTATGGAAAAATGGATGGCATGACATTAGTTAATTCAAAGTTTGCTGATTTTCGAACTCGGAGACTCCATGAACTATACGTCGATATTATTGAGATGGTCTGGTATAAATCGATTAATGATTGGATTAGAACCGAAATTCGCTACTGATAAAAGCCAGAGACGATGTATGCACAATGTAAGATAACCTTTACTAACTAATACACGTTCCAGATTTCCGGTTCCCTTTCGCGATATCGGTAGAATGCCACAGCGAGAGAATTCGCGTTTATCAACCTCACAGTTCGACGGTAGAGAAACTTGGGCTAATGTAGAACTATTGAGATGCAAATAACTAGTCGCTATACCATGTTCTAGTTTCGTCTGTGTCTGATCCAGTCCGACTGAAAACAACTCATCTGTCCAGTCTAGTTAACGTCACGTTAACGGAACGGGCTATGTAGAAGTGAAGTGCGAAAATGGATCTCGAGGAAAATTGGAGGGTCTAATAAAGATTATGAAAAAGAAGCCAGCAAGAAGAAGATGGAGAAAGAAAAAGTGAGGATCTTGGAATTGAATACGAATCAAGTACCTACTAATTGGGTTAGTACGTAAACGGCACTTCCGAGTCTTTTGAGCGGTATCTGAAGAATCAAAATTGAAATGAGAATTCTTATGGGAATGAAAAAAAAACTGATTCCTCAGGAATTGAATCGAGGTAATATAACTGCTGGAGTTGGTTATCCATAAAATGTCGAGCGTGGGAAGATTCTGATCGCAGATTCAACAGCCGGCACTAACTTTTATAGACAAAACATTAACGTCTAACGAATACCTGCGGCAGGTATGACAACATTTCCAATTCAAAGTGTGAACTAGGTGATTATATATATATCTTCCACTTCCCTATCATCCCTGATGTTCTGAAGAACTCTCTTTTCCATATCTCGCTAAAAAGATTTTCTCTCAATTTTTTTCAGATCCTCCCGAAGACGCGAGACTTATATACGTGTGTCATATTTTTCAAAAAATGTATTTCTTTATATTCAATTTGTCAACTGATTCACAACTTTTGCTCCAATTTTCTGACCATAAGATTTCAAACTTTTTCCTTATTCACGTCACGTGCGGTTCTTTTGGATTTCTCAAATCGGTCAGTCGAATGGGTCACTCAGCGCGATAATTAAGTTGTACAGTGTCTTATTTCCGCACGTCTAACCGAAACCACCCCCTCCTCGAGCGAACATCTCGCATATTTTATTTGGCACGGAGAGTTGAAATTTAGCTCGATCGATCGAATGCCGGTTAAATCCGCAAAGCTGGTATAAATATATTCGCATATGAAAGGAATCGTTTGAAAAATGGCGTCGTCGACTTACGTCACTTGACTCGGCCGCGTTGTCCGTAGAGTTTCTACACCAATGAAAATCCTCAATTCAACTCTGCAGTTGTATAACCGGGTAGAATTTTGCTGAATTTCAAATTTATTCCGACGAGACTTGATAAAGGAGATTCGTTGGGTGGATTAAGCGAAGAATTAAAATTAGGAATTCATTTTTACCACTCCCCCTAATCCTTCCCTCCTCCCTTTTCTAAAGCTCGCTGCAGAGTGAGACTCAATTTCGTTATTGATAAAAAGTATGGTGCCGGGTATGAGTATACATATATATATATGATACGTCGAGGCAAATCCTAGCAGCTGGATTGGAAGAAATAAGCGGAAGGCGCGATGATAACAAACGTCCTCGCGGTTATATTATCTCATGCGCAAATATCAGGCAGCTGTATAGGTATACGAGTATCTGAACTGCGTTCAAGGTACCTATACCCATCCATGCATATACTATATCGAATGTAATTATCCAACTGGCGTGTTCGATTCGCGCGGCGGGATTGTGCGGCCTGAAACTTCAGCGTGTACTTCGATACAAGTATAACGATAAAAGTTATGCGAAACCCCGGTAATGACCGTTAATGGCGACCGTTAAACAACGAATAATTACTCTACAAATCTAACCGCGGCTTCTCTCCGCATGGCGCGGTCAAATTTCAGTTCACTATAGGAACATCAGGTGTTTACTCATGTGCATACGTTGTACAATTATAGTACATGTATGTATGTATATTATGAATATGACTATTCGCTGGAATCGTATCTGCAATATATATACACATACACATATATATGTAGAAAGTGCAATCGCGGCAGTGCTTCCACTTCAAAACCACCAGCTTTTGCTGCACAAGTCCAGTTTACGATACAACGGCTAGCCAATTTTGCCTCTCAAACGGAAACCCCGCGCTCTCTATTCCTAATTACATTTCGCGCTGAGCGTTGGGAAACACGGCGGCTTATATCCCCGCTGCATCTCTAGAATATAGGTATACGCTCTCGTAAAAATACCTGTACAAACACACGTGTATAATAAAAACGGATGATAATTGTGTTATCAGATTATTAAGAATGTTTTTCATCAAGAGTTTTGTGTGAAATATCCAGTATTTCTTTAATCGCTCAAGAACGACTAACAATCAATCACCGATTTACACAGGTTTCCAGGATCCTGGAGCTGGACAACCCCGCGATACCTGTCAAAAAAAAATTGGGGTTAAAGGAGCAGCTGCTTGAGATCTATGCATGAATCAATAATTGTCCGTCTTAATACTTTTAAAGAATTCCTAAAAATATGAAACTGATCGTAACTTGTAGAACTAAAAGTCTCAGAAGATCGAAAGGGTTCGGAGAGTTGAGGTGCTTGTCGAAGCAATGGAAGCTCATTTTATTTGCAGAGCCGAGAAGATAGCAGCTTGTGTTTGTAGGATTCTTTATGAATTGTCAAACAAGCATATTCATGAATCGAAGAAGAGCTAAGATTTCTAATTTAACTTGAAAATAATTGAATAAATGACGAATGATTGAATCGCTGTAGGAAGGAAAATCACCCTTAAAAATCGAATCTCGCGCATTGTAGCAGCGGTGCAGTAGCAGAAAAGTGCCAGTGAGTGAATAAACGTGACGGGGCACTAAACGATTTGTACCGCAGTGCAGCCAGAAGCGCTGCAGCAACGCCTTAAAGCAAGAAATGGATAATGGCCGGTATGTAGTTCTTATATCCGTAGGTATCCAGCTAGCTAGCGTTGGAATTGAATTTGCTGCCTGGCAAAAAAAAGCGACGCGATATGTTCGTAAGCCAGCGCAGTGGTAACGGACAGTGGGCGGAGTGGCGTGGGCGGGTTCAACGTCGTCTTAACTCTTCTTCTAAAATTCACACCTCCTTGCCCGACCAACTTTTATCCTAAAGAACTCAAAGGCTGGTTCTCTTTGCTTTCTCCTCCGAATCTCTTGACTTAAATTCGCGAGGAAGACTAAACGGCCAGTTCTATTGTACATAATTTTTTTTTCATGTCTTCTTGTCATATGTTTGTGTCGGTCGGTTCGGATTCAGTGATTTCTGTCGAATAATCTGATACCGAAGAAAAAGCAGATGAGTTAACTAAATAGTATCGAATTACCCGATCGCAATACGCGTCGATCCGCGATTCGTGTTTTTCTCATTCGATTCTTGGACAAGGGCCAATTTCAATCCTAATCTTACATATCACATAAGCTTCACCGGAACATAGGTTTCGGATCACAAGGTAAATGCCTCCGCTTCGTGAATTCTTATTCAGATCGTTTCCTCCTTATAGTGGCCACCATGCACGACCGTAAGATATAGTTCAGAAATAAAGAGAAGAATAAGAGACTGCACGGGGGAAAAAAAGAAAACAAAGATACGTCTGTATTATTTGTTGGTATCATTAACCGTTAGTCCTGGCACAGATCTTCGGAATGCTATAGAATGATAAAACTTCCAGCCCAATGATGTTCTCCATTTTTCTCTCTTCTATAATCTCGTCGTATCGATTCGTACGACTGATCGTACGAGGTAGCAGATGGATAATGTATGTACATACCTGCCACATTACCCGGCCGCTTGGTTGGAGTTAATTGTTAACGTCAACTTGATGCAAAGCCAAGTCCCGAGTATAGCTACCGCTATACCACACTCTACGTACAGAGAATGGCGGCAAGAGGGTGAGAGGTCTGGATGGGGGCGATGAAGAGAAGAGAGAGAGAAAGCCGGGAGGAGGGTAGCTACACGGGAGCAGAGCAGTCAACCCAGAACCACGAGTTTGTTTCTAACTCCCAGAAATTCCGAGGCATTAATTTATCTTAGTCTCGTTAGCTTCTGTCTCGCGCGTAACCATCGATCAGCACCAGAGCCGGAGCTATATAACCTTATGTACAATATGCGTACGTATGTATACGTATAACCTATACGTGTGTATATTGTACACCTCACGCGTCGAGGACCTGGTAGCGTGTGTTCGCACAGCGTTAGTGCAGAGTCCCCGAAACAACCACCGGCTGAAAACAGTTTCAGCGTGGAGCAACGAAAAGAAGAAGAAGTGGTTGAAAAGGATGAAGATCGAGAATCAAAACGATGCGTTATTTTTTCTTCCACCATTGAAACGAATTCTGCATACCTATATACTACGATACTCGTCCTTTTCTTCTCCGCAATCATTTCTGTTATATTATTTATCCTTTTCGGCTTTTAGTTTATTTCAGGGACGACCGCGTACCTTATCTGTGCTTCCTTTGGTTTTAATTAGCTCACTTCCGTATAGTCCCTGGTAAACAGGAAAGGCATGGCAGGCAGACAGACAGGCGAAAAGTCGGATACAAGGAGACAGGTGGGGGTCTCTTCCCTTTTGTACACCGGGAGCATAGGGATGAGAATGAGAGGAAAGAGCTGTGGGAGAGGTGAAAGAACACGACCACGAAACTGACAATGAGGGCGAGTCGTTGAGGTGGGCTGCCGCCAAAATTCTACACACCAAGCGTCCATTCGTTGCCAGCTAACATCGGAGGAGGCACTGCGCAGCTCGCTCGTCTTTCCGACCATAGCGATGACGATGCCCAAGAGAAAAAGAGATAGATACGAAGGGAAAGGAAGAGGGACGTTTCGTTGTCCTCCCTGTAACCACGTATAGCGTACCTCCGGTTATAAACATATACGAATACATCCCAAAGCTCCTCTTCACTCGCGGAGTTCCAAATCCGTGAGAATTGTTTTCTCGAAATATTCTTTGGCGCGTGAAAAGTGGGAAAAGCACTCGTATAGAAAGAAGATGGAGGTATACAAGGAAACGAGGAAGCGTAGGTGGGTCGGTACTTTCTCGTTGGTTATTTTCATCCAAGAACGTTGCTTACAGAGGGTGATTGGAGAGGTTGTAGCTGGCAAGGGTAGTTAGACGTAAAGTACGGGAAATTACATCGTGTATCATCCAGACGCATCCAGGATCCTGGTAACACGAGACGACCGACGAGGTTGGATGTACGCTGCACCATCAACCGCAATAATCTGTACCCATAGAAAAGGAGGGAGGGGAAAGCGAGGGATTGGAAAAGGAGATGAGCGGGAACGTCAAGGAAAGGAGAGGAAAAAGGGTGTACAACAATTCGGGATGTTACATTACTTGAGCGATGCGAAATGACTCGTTCGTTTGACCAAGTTTCGTGCTTCGACAACCTCCGCGCGGCATCATAACGTGATGGCAACGATAATTGTTCCATAGCGAAATTATTGCATAACAGTTATCACCGATGTACCTGTACATGGCCCGTGGGAATGAGGAAAGAAAAAATAATATTTTAATGGAAAACAGAAAAATTAGAAAAAAATAATGTCGAAAAATATATTTACGAGTATTTGGTTACACCGAAGTTACTACAGAAGAATAATACGTTTATTAGACCTCTCTTCCCAGCGTATCACCTTACTAGGTGATAAATCTAGTGCAGGTCTATAAATAACGAATGAAAAGCTGCTGGTAGTTATTGAAAAGTGACGGACAGACAGCAAAGTCACGTATAAGCTCCCCGCGAACCAGTAATCCGCAACAAATAAAAGAAAATCTGGCAATATATCAGGACCGAAACGCCCGGCTCCCTGTTTGTCTCTCTTTCTACAATGGCAACGGTGAAAAAGCCAGAGAGAAAATCCTGACAGCTTAAAGGAAAAGTAGATACACAACCGGTAAAGGGAAAATAGATAAAATGACAAGAAGTAAAAACGCGGAAAGATACAATCTAAACCTGATCGTTGAAAATTAATAAAAGTTTACCGTGAATATAATCACTCAATTTGAGATGATTAGAGATAAAAATAAAAAATTGATAAATAAAAGTACGCACGCCCGTTACGCTCGTACCCTGCATGCTTGAGGATTTGATTCAGAAGTGAAAATCTGAAAATTACTTTAGCACGGAGGCTTAAAATCTACCAGCTTTGTATCTCTATAGGACGTACAGCTGGTTTTACCTTTTGAGTCGCGTGCATAAAAATGTTCGTTAGATGTGAGGCTACCCCCTAGCAGACACGACGAATGCGGGTGGAGACTCGTTCGTTCTGCACTTTCACGGCCTGCTTGCTTCTCGCTTCCCGATGTCGTGCTGCGCCGCTGCTGGTGCTCCGTACATTTGAAACATATCATTCCTCCGCATGGTTTCGCACAGTCACCCATCTAGATCAAAGCTTCGACTACCGTAGTCGCACAAGCCTCACTATATACATGTATCTCTCTTTTCTATTTGCTCATCCCCCCCCAACATCCACTCGTGTCACATTTTGCTAAAACAGAAGGAGACCAGGAGATGAGTAGAGGGATAAAGAGTGAAAGATATTTGCAAAGAGAGTGGAATGACAAGAGGAAACGAAGGTACGGAATTGAAATGGGGGGCGGATGAGAGAGGAGAAGAAAGAATTCTGTTAATTTCGAGCGATTAAAAGCTAAAGCTGTACACCGCGCTGCGGTTGGGTATAATATAAAGCTGTTTTCGAGATGATTCTGTTGCACAATTTCCCGTAACCGTGAGGTAAGTTACTTCCGCTATCTTACGTCACGCGAGTCATGGTCGCCATTATAATCTTTCGCCCGCTCTCTCAACGTTTTCCTTACTAATCCAATTTTCTGCACAATGCTTGTTGAGGAGCCTTCAGGAGCTCTTGCTTCTCTACACAACCAGCTTAGCTTCTGGTGGGATCAACCGAAAAAAGGGAAGACTCACGTTGCTATACCGTATGAGTAAAGTTAGGATGGAACTAATGCGCAATATAGTTTCACTCTCTCTCAACTCCCTGTTTCGCTGACGCGATGTTCCCCAGGGAATCAAACCGACGCTATGTATGTAGCTGGTGGGGTACCTGGTATACCGCTATGGCAACGGCGTTGGCGAACTGAGAGTTCCAATGGAATAGAATGGAATGGAACGGAATAAAAAGTGAAGAACATCGTGGAGAGAAACGGGGAAATATGTACATTAAATAAAAACAGTAATATCGACTACGCTCTGAGTCGGGCCGGGGCTGGGAGATGGGGTTCGGGATTATTAAATCGCCGCTCGACAGACCTCAATCTTGGAAGGTTCTTTTTGTTCTTCTCCTACCTACAGGGCGCAACTTTCGCCCGATCGTCGTGGCTCCGGATCCCAATAATTTCAGGGTTTATTTCTTCAGGGACTCATTTCTCGCCCACCTTACTTCCTTCGTTCGTTGCTATACTTCATTTTCGGATTTTTCCTTTCTTTTTTTCTGCTCGTTCGGCTTTGACTCAATTTTGATACTCGTACCGCGGCACTATATAACCGTACCAAGTCGGCGGAGAACGCTCCGCAGAGGTCACGGGCGACCTATCCCACAATCGAAAGTTCAAATTCTATACCGGACGACTTGCTAATTATGTGGTCATCCGAATTTCACTCAACTCATCACGGATCTTCTGGCTAAATTTTCAATCTCCTTCACCCTCGATGAAAACCAACCGTCATTAAACGCGGGGCGATGTTGCGGGTCATAATTGGCACGAGAATTGGTGTACCCCGAATAATGCAAATCTAAATTATTCAGTGATGTTGAATCAAATAATTGATCACAAGATAACGAGCGTGATTACATCAGCGTGTGAATAATCGATAGTATCTTTTGATTGAAAATGGCGGCTGCCGCTACTAGTGCATTTAGTATATAGATCAGACTGAGCTGTGAGTGACTGTTGAACTAATTACGATCCTCGGTTGTTATCTGGATCCATGAACTCCTCGGAGTCTCGTCTAATCGTTGGATTCAAAGCCCAGAGGTGATTCCGTACGTCGTAGCAAATTGGCCCACCATGTGAGATTTTCTCACCGCGGTAAAAGATTAAAAGCTTGACACGAAGAATTCGGAGAACCAACCCTCAGAGATTACGCCGAGCTGCCGATCTCGTCGTAAGTAGGTACACATGGCGAACACCGTCGAGATTTTTATCGAACTTTCAATCCTGCATTTTCGACTATTGTGCATCGAGCCATATAATACAAAATTTTTGTATCAGTCATTGATTTTTTTTTGCCCGAATTAATGGCCCGATCACGTCTGCTGACGATGTACGAAATTCGTATGACATCAACAATCGGTCGGACTCACCTTGCTTGCAAAATTTGCGCGAAATCGGTCCAGGGGAGCCGAAGTTATCAATCATTGAAGTTGGAAGAATTAGGCAAATTTCAGCAATATTCTTCTCCTTCGTCGACCGTTTCGTCCGCGTACGATAACTTTCGATGGAGTGCACGAATTGAGTATGAACCTTTTCTATCGAACTTTCGCCCTCTATTGATTTTGGGGCGAATCTGATCTCGCATGGTAACACTGATATATTTATATATATATATATACTAACCACCGCTATACTAATGGGGCATTCGGCCCCACTTCCCACTTCCCACTCCCCACTCCTCCCAACCCCCAGCCGCTAAACGGCACTCCCTAAACGCCAAGACTAAACTCCGCCAACATAAACCTATACCTGGTGATTTAAACTAATAGTAATGCAGCTGAGGGTGGACTTATCTATTGTACAACAAACGATTCATAAAAAGATGATATAGGTATAATGTATCGTGAAAATATCGAACAGTACCAGTGCGTAGGAATGGGTATTGAATGCGCCCGCCAAGTAAGCAGCCGTTGAAATGATTTTTCGATATCTATGCAGTGCACAAAAGAGCTAATTGTAAGTTCGAATCAGCGACGTATGCTTGTATGCTTGCCGGAAACTCGCCGTAAAGCTTGGTGTTATTTTTTCGTGTAAATACCGGTGAAAGGATTTTTTTACATTTGGTACTTGGCGGCGTATTTTCACATTTACAATGTTTTCGCCGGATTTAATCGTTCCGATCGAGATGGTAGCGAGCGATGGAAATCGGTGTTATTCCGTCTTTCCATTGCTGAGGCCATTTCAATCGGGTGCAGATTCACAGTCGGAGTTATACCCTCAAGATCGATTCTCGCAAACAATTGTAATTCAAAGCGAGCATAAAGAAAGGAGAGCTATGGATTTAAAGCACCTAGTCGCGCGCATGTTATCCTATGCAATTTTAGACTCCCAGCTGGATTACCAAGCCAGGATTTCAACTGACCACGAGCACAGACCGCTAACAGACCGACCGACCGACCGGACGACCGGCCAACGCGAATGTCGTAAATTAAGCTGATTTTTTAATTAGAACATACCTTTAAATTATATCCCAACTCCCCTCCCCTCACATTCTCCGCGACGACGCATGCTGCATACGTCCCGTGCACTATTCTGCACGTGACATTTTAATCGGATAATGAATTTCAAGAGTTTGAAAAATAACCCCCGTCGTCGATCTGCAAGTAATATTTACTCTTCGACTATTTTTTTCAGCAACAAGATATCCAGAATTCTGAAAACTTCTAGTACGTGCGACGAATAAATCGCATTAGTTTGCATGGCAAATAGAATCCTTTTGATTGTCTGAAACCAAAACAGGTTTTGGACAATCGTCTGGAACGCTCCATGATACAGTTTTTTTTTCTAATTTTTCACCCGGACAATTCGGTTCTTTTTAATTTTTTGTCCGGGTGAAAAATTAGAAAAAAAAACTAACACCCGGACAAAAAATTAAAGAACCGAATTGTCCGGGTGAAATACCAGTCACCCGATAACCCTGCAGTAGGTATACCATGTACAACTTTGTATAGCCGAGCAGCAATTTCCTCGCATAAATGATTATTACATATAATTAACGCGTAGTCTAGAACAAATCGCCGGTGACATGGCCAATTTTCCTATAAATATACGTACGGTATATCGCTAGATAAATACCACGCGTGGCCCGTGACACCCGGTGCTTTGAAGTTGTGGGACGAATCCTGGAAACTATGTAACCAGTTCAAACGTATCCACATACAATATCTATACATATATACGAGTAAATAGACGTGTGACGCATAGGGAAATATGTTGATACATAGCCCCAAATTTGAACGGCAGTTTCGACGTACGTCACAGTTCACGGTCACCCGTGGAATTGATTTGTGAAAAAATAATGGAGCTTATCGCGTGGTGCGCAAATTTTATTCATCGTGCGTATTTGCATGAATTTTGGTGGGCAGTGTCAATTGGAACAGCCACGAATGTCCTTAGAAATTAGACGTATTGCGATCGTTTTTTTTTTTTCATCACTGCAACTTTACCACCCTATATGAGGACGACTCGGAAGAAATACGGTATGGGGCCTCGACTTCATTACTTCCGGTATACTATCCCAGGGTTGCTACGCACTTTCTTATATAGTACGGGGGAAAAACAAAATGATCTACCCGAAGAAAGAAATTTTTCGAATCATTTTCGCTACACGGTATAAAATATATATTGTTACTTATACAGTGTTGCGTCTATACTCGTTTTTCCGCGTTAGTTGCAGGAGATGATCACGATCAACGTGAAAGATATTTTTGAAAGGGAGTGAAAAATTTTTTTCAAAGGGGCTTCCGATATGGTCTGGGGAGAATTAAGTTGGAAAGTTATCGTTGTCGCTGTCGTCGTTTCTGGGCGAGAGTATCGAGCCTGCTACTGGATTTCAAGGGAGTGAAAAGAGACAGCGGGACTATTAGTCTACAGGGGTAAGAATGTCCCTTGCGAAAAGTTTTCGACGGAACGTACGTGAGCGACTCGATCCTTTTTTCGCGGTATTTCCCCTCCCAGGAGATGGAAAAAGGGCTATACATATACAGGATATGTACTCCCCAAAAGGCACCTGCCGTGCTAAAAAATTCGCCAAGTACATTAAATGTTTGAAAATGACTACCGCCCAAAAATCGTTATTCATATGCCTAGTTACGTATTAGTAGAAGAAATATAATATCATTCTCACAGGCAAAAAAGGATTTAAATCAATCATCGTGCCAAGCACATATACATATCCAAAAAAAATAATAAAATGTGTAAAATTTGGAGTACGTCGGGCTGTAGTTCGAAGTGGAAGTGTCGATACATCGAGTGACTATTGCTTCGGTGCGTGGACTTGTCTTTTTTCCGATTTGATGTCAACTTTTCTTTTAGTTCGAATGGGAAGAGAACAACGACAACGCCAACGACAGTAATAATAATGATAACGAGGAAATTTCTTTCGACCCTACAACTTTCACGACGGAAAAATTTTTCCGTACCACTCAAAGTTTTCCAGATATCTAGGCGTTTCACTTAAAACCAGCCACCCAGCAATTGCCTGCTGTACTCTTGCGAACTATCTCTTTCTTGCGTGAGTCGAAAAAAGTTACATAGCCCGTCTGCCATGCCGCCATGCCCGCCCCACTCACTAACCCGACGTTGCTCTTGAGTCTGTAATTATTACACAGGTCGCTTTACTTTGCCGCTGTATAGATCAATTTCTTCCAGCAGGGTGTGCACCTCATCCAGCTGCTTAACCTTAAATTATTGAAAGGAACCATGTACTTTTATAAAAATATTCTCCGACCCATCAAAATGAGCTGGAAATTTTCCATCTGATTTTTTTGTCTCCGTTTTCCATAGCACAAGGAAAAAGATTGGAAGTATAAGGGAATCTTCTCGTTCTCCGGTTAGACGTAATTCACGTCTTTACGGATCAGGAGAGTGAGTCGAATATCGTGACAAAAAAAAGAACGAGAAAATGAGGTTATACCGTCGTGAAGGCAAAATACGCTCATGGTGTGCACGTTTATAGATAGATAGATAGATAGATGAATAAATTTGATTCGAACATAAAGTTTTCAAGATATCTCTGTGGCCATTGAATATAATACACAAAATAGCACATTGGTTTGATTGGTACAATATATCTTCTATTCGCAAATTAATAGTGAAAAAATTCGTATTGAAAACACACACACTTGTAAAAGACTATCAAAAAACCGATCAACAAAATCGATCAAGTTTCATCAACCTCATCACAATTCCTACACATACATCGTTATACATATGCGTATAACTTGCTGCTGCTGCTTTTGCTCCGATCGAGTTTCGCATTTCACCTCTTTCTCTTCTTCTCTTTCTCTACCCCGCGGTCGATAGCGACGCCCTCTTAGCCCCGACGCGTACAGTGACGTCACAGGATCCCATTCCCTAGGTGTCCAATGACGTCACTACGCCATCCCATTCGCCGCGGCGCGTAAAGCTCGTAAGCTCTCTCTCCGTCTCTCTCACCACTTAACCTACCCTCTCTCTCTGTCTTACTATCTCTCCGTATCCCTCTGCTCTGGAGCTGTGACTTGGATGACCTAGTCTAGATCACAGCTCAACGTACTGCACCGCGTACCATCCATCCACCATAAATGTGCTGCACGTCGGTAAACAATCGTTGGATTTTCTCTGTTGATCCGCGCCAAAACGACGACGATGCTAATCGCGCAACCCCTTAATCTCTGCACCCCTTTTTTCCTTCGGGGTATCTTTCCACAGTATGTATATTATACGGGAAGCTTAAAGCCGCCGGTTGATGCGTTTCTTCCCTTACCCTGGGGGCCACCCCAGGTTACACACCGAGAATTGTCGCGTTTAAAAAGATGAAAAGAAGAACTGTTTGGCCGATCTATACGTGACGGTGATTTAGGAACACAACGGGATCGAGCTTGCGTCGACTGTCCAATCTGATGAAGGAGCTTTGCATTTTTAAGATATTTTTCTTTGACCACCAACTATGTTGGCTATGAGGATTTCCAAAAGCTCTTCATCTAACAGACTTCTAAGATCGCAAGCCTTGTATTATAGTTTTGAGATACATCAAGCGAGTTTAGCGCCTCGTTATATACAGCGAGCTTTTTCGTAGAAAAGCGGTCAGCCAACAACCTGTTTCAATATTCAATTTGAAAATCTCTTACGCATTTGCCGACACAGTTCAGTAAAGAAATCTGGTATATTCGGGGTCAGATCGATTGACCACCGGTTTATCAGATTGACATTTGTTTTCTTTTTTTTCTCCACTCTCTTTGCTGCAGATACATAGAGTATTTGGACGAATATAATACAAAGTTGATAACGGGGAGCAATTAAAAAAAAATAGAAAAGCTCGTAGCGCAGAAGCCAAATCTCGATAAGCTGACGCGTCCAGTTTGGTATATATGGTGCACTCGACTACTTAAAAACTGGCTGGCTGCAGGAGCTTTGCACCGCTAATATTAAGTAGCTGGTGTTATCCACGCGGTGGCGACCACTCGACCTAGTCCCGGATCAACTCTGCTATTGATTAAAAAATGTGTCGCTCTGGGTGGAACGGTCGGACGTAGATTGTTGAGCTGCTGCTGCTACTACTTACACCGACGATGACAACGCTGTCTACGTTCGCTGCTGATCGTCGAGCGTTAATTATACTAATATTCTCAGTTTGCTTCATTAGGGTAGGTATGATACAGCTCGTAATTTTCACCACACTGCAGAAGAAGTAAACGAAAACACCAACGTTTTCATCTCAACATCCGAGTTGCATTTTTCTTTGGCGCATGTAACGCACGATGTAAATGTGTTGCACACGTATCGAAATAACTCTATAATTCATAATGCCTGTTGAAATAAATCTGAGGGTTTTGTTCTCGTCTGATAAATACGTGAGGGGCTTTGCATTTGCTGCACTGGGTACCGCATTTGTAAAATACTGCTCTCCACGTCAAGAGCCAAGTAAAAGCGTAAATAAAATTCTTGCCAGGTAACTCGAGAGCTTTTCATGCCATCGAACGAGAGATACGCGTACACGTATAATTTCAGTTAATATTCCCGAATATAAATCAAACCACTCGATGATCGTACTTGCAAGCATCCCCACGGTTCTGAACATTGCGTAGCGTGTATGAAAAACATGTTTCCATCATTTCAAAATCAAAAAACGAAGTTTGAAGGCTGCGTGACGTCACTGTAATATATGACGTCAGAGAGACGTCACTGACAAGGTTTTAACTGACGATGAAAGCTCGCGTGCACAGTGGGTCAAGCACAAGGCGCAGTAGTGACCCAATTCGCCGACGTTAATATTAACCTGGAAAGCCAACTGCAAAGCAAACAACCTTCACCTGCAGGTAGGTGAGTGTAGGTGGATTGCAGGGTTGGTTGGTACGCGAATGAATGTACGCTACACCTCATAATCGAACAAGTTCCCTGCTGCACGGCACATTATACTTGAACACGATGGTGTGTGGGGCGTTTTATTTTAGCTGCGCACGCTCATGAATATCCACATCACGTCCATCTGGTATAAGGATAATCTTTAAACTCAGCGACTACAGAAGCTGGCAAGTTGAACCGCAAGCTTTTCGGAGGACGATGCAGAGGATCATCCGGTTGAAAGTGAATGAGGAATAAGCGCTTCATAAAAATACCGATGTAACTCGCTTACTTGGTACACGGAAGATGAAATTCCCAGACTATTCTGTTTCTCTCCAATTACTACTACTACTCTTCCTACATTCATAATCTGAGGGACGAAACATCCCGCGTAGAAATGTCCCGTCAAACTATAAGAGGCCGTCTCACCGCGACCCCCGAACGTCGACGACGTGACCAAAAGTTCGAATTTCCGCGTTCCACTCGCACGATAGGCTGGAACGCCATAATGTATGCGCATCGAGCAATCCCAGTTTGATTCTCAGTCGAGAAAGAATAAAATTAGACTCATAATTTTCACGTAGGGATTTTCGAAGCATAAGTTTTATGTGGGTCAAATCATGTCGGATAGCAACCTTGCAAAACTTGGTTACAGATACGGGGTAAGAGTTGCTGACGGAATCTGTAAATTTCCCGCATGGATTTCAATTTCAACAGAATGAAATTGAAGTGGCCTTCCGTGATGCCGACGGTCATACAAAGCGACGGGGTCCCTTTCGTTGAGTCTTCCCTCGGGTAAAGGCCTTGGCAGTAGGCAGTTCTGCCTGCTCGATTCCGAGAAAAACCTCGTTCGGGCACTTTCTTCTATGCAATTTTGGACTGGAAAGAGATCCTTATTCGAATTTGAAATCAGGCGACAAAACTTCTGCGAAATCTTCCCAATAGGGACTCTACACTCCGGTGGGTGCTTTCCCCACGTGACCCGGTTGATACTGTACATAAGTAAGTTATTGGTTAATCCAACCCATTGTTGTAGCTCGCATAAGGTGAGAGGCGCGTCGTTACAACCCCAGCTATTAGCTTCCCTCGTGGGTTTCTCGTCGCATTCGGTATAGCTTTGGTCTGTGCCTAACGCCTGAACCAAGTACGATTCTCATTAGAGGACCGATTACGTTATGTGCTTTTGCATAGTAACAAAGGAGGCAACTGGGTTTCTCTAATCTACATCTTGAACATAGTTGGAAACAGTCAGCCGCGGCTTGTTCCACTTTTCGAAATTACCTTACCAACCTCGCTGTGTTCTGCAGCATGTCTCTCTTTCTCTCTGCGCCTCTATAAACTCGCATAGCCTCAGTCTTTCATGTTAATTTTACCGCAAGAACCATGGCTCGACTAATTAAACTAGAGCCACGTATTTTTACCTCGTATTTTCACTGATATTATTTTTCACCAACCTTAAGAGAGAAAGCAATGAAGCCTCTTCCTGATCCAGTCCGAGCATGAATCGAATGGAACGAAAAGAAAAAAACTTCACTTCTCTTCGAGATCTATTTTAGACGTATGTAGGAGATGAGAATCATCCGAACGTTTGAACGAGTGCTCGCGCCCCAATATGACCCGAAAGAGATCAGGGACCACCGGGTTATATTCGATAGAGTGAACCGGCGGACGGGATATCGAGAAAGTGTCAGTAGCCCTGTAGATACCAAGGGGGTATAGATATACCAAAACCATGGTTTCGACTCAAGCAAAGAGGAAGACACGAATGGCGGGACCTTGAAAATCGTACCGCAGTCTCAGCTCCGAGCCTCCGGTGACATTTGATGGGCCTTCGTGCAACCTTTTTCCGCGAGTTCGGCACCCCGTGACTAACATCAGCCATTTCTTCCAAAACTCTTCCTCTCCTTCTCTTTTTCTTCGTATATGTATATGACGTACGCGAGTACTCTACGCATTATTATCGTTTCGTTTCGACCTTTGATAGGGAAGAGGATGAATAGTTCCGACAGTGCATCAATCAAGCGAAAAAGCTTATTGAACATGAAAAAGAAGTTGACTAACCGTATAATAGTTGTAAATTTGTATCGGTGTCTGCAATTGGTTGGCGTTCCGATCGTCTCGGTATTCTTAGTAGATGTGGTATCTATATCCATATACGTGTTATACATATAAATATATATAGACATATATCCGGTAGTTGGTCAGGGCGAATGTTCAAGGTACAAAGGAAAAATTGAAATCTCTGAAGAATTTGGAGGAAATGAATTCGTAACGACAGCGTGACGCAATTTCCAGTAAAGTCCTGGGGAATAATAAATTACACCGTCGCGGTGTCTTTCGGCGCCGTTGCCTTCGGCTTTGTATATTTATCACCCCTGTTGGAAAATATCATTCTTCACGTCTTCGCTCGGGCAAAGGATAGATCGTTCGAGCTCTCAGCTATTCGTCAAACTAACCGGAAAGTTTGTCACGGTTTTTGTTCGCTTCTTGTTTTTAGAAAATATTCCACCCGAGCCAGACACTATGCACCTCGAAATCCATCTGTTCGTATATTCGCTGTACACACCGTGCACGAGAACAAAGGATTCTTGCACAAAAATTTTATTGTATCAGAAAATTTTCCATCCCACACGTAGCTATCTTATGCTTCTTTTTGGAAAATATGAATTCTGTTACTTTTATGAAAAATTTGAGGTTCGTTACACGATAAATTTTCACACTCATATGGAGAGCTGTATACTTTGTAAAGTTGTACTCATGACGTTCCAAACACTTTTTCCTTGTGATAATCATTCAATGTATACATTCACAAAATAGCGAATAAGGCAAGAAACACCGTAGTGATAGCAGAAATCATTGAGCCTAACTATTCCTTGATAAATGTGAACATCGGCCAAATTTCTACTTGGTAGGAGAACGAAACCATCGATCTTCAAAATTCTGTTCGTTATAATTACACTGATTTATACGCATTCAATTTATGATAACAGATAAGTCGTTTGGACGTCGGGTAATCTGTTATTAGGCATTGGGTTCTGACCATCTCGAAGCACTCGGCGTATAGCCTGGCAAGATATCGGACGTGGCGAAAGACCGAGCGATAAATAATGCCTGCCAATTTCGTACGTTCGCTATCTTATCGTTATATCTATTTTCGTATGTAATGTTAACTATAATAACAAAGATACGAGAACTCCGAAGAATTGGCGGGTAGTTTTTTTGTTTCTTTCTTGTTCTTCTTTATATGTGTCTATTTATCAATTCTTATATGCAGTGGGGTTTTGAGAGAAGTTGTATTTAATACGATGGAACATTTCATTGAATTTTTGTTCTTGTACATTGCTACCCATAAATCACACAGTCCTTAGATATATTCCATAGACTTTTATTGTAGAAATGGTAGAATCGAAATTGGGCTAGAGAGGCTGGAGAGAATTGTTTGGATCCTGTCGGTCGTTTCTCTGAAGAAAGTATAAGAGAACAATAAACTAGAAGGAACCGTCAACATGTCAGCGAAGCGACACGTAGCGCGCTCAAAAAGCAGTTAAACTGTTTTCCTTTCGAACTGTTTGCTAGCTGTTACAGCTATACTATAGCTGCCAAGTAAATGAAAACAAACTAAAGACGTTCGAATCTATAAGGTGCGACTTTTATACTTATAATAAATATCTACGGTATATCTATGTACAAATATGTACATATATTTATTCAGAATTCGGAATACGCCACTCATATAGTCAAAGTAAGCGTTGGGTAATGTCTTACGATATTATAAGCGATATCGATAATTTTGGAATAAGCGAAATGTACGCGACGTCGATTTTTTCAGCCGAAATTGCTGTCAGGTGGCTTCTAGATGCGATATTCGAAAATTACCTCAAAATTACCCTGAACGTAAATATTCCGCCGCTATTTTTTCGTCCGTCTATATTTTGTTATTTAGCAAATATTTAACAGGTACAATGAAATTGACAATTTTGCGATAAGGTGACTTATAGCCGGCAGATCTTGGAGGTCTTGTGTAATATGAGTGATATTTCCCCGGTTTTTGTTCTTCCATTGGTTTTTGCGTACTTTTTTGTGCAGTTCTTTTTTTTGCTTCGTCTCTCTTTTTCTTGTCATTGGGATCCGGGGGACCCTTCCAGAGTTAACATTTTTCCCCCTATTTATTATTTTTCTCCTCATAGGCCGTTTCTACCCTACACCCGCTATTCTCCTTCCGCACCCGCGCATCTCACATGTGACAAATTATTGCTTTTACCTTTCTTTTGTTTTTCTTTTGTTTTTCTTTCGTATATAACCCCGCATCCGCTCTCTCCTTGTTCTCGCAGGTTTCTTCGTAAGCGTTGGGGGTTTCTTATACCGTTTCAACGACAACTTATTTAATCGACCACGGCGGCAACAGCAGGAGCAAAACCTTGCCTGAAAAGTTTTATAGTTTTCTTCCACCCCCTATAAAGACATTCACTTTTTGTTTGCATTTGTCGATGAGTATTCGAAAATGCACATATCGGATCCTTGCATATAGCTTATACGAAAAATCAATAGTGCACGAGGAAGGTCAGTCCGAATTATAACGACAAAGTACAACGGTCAGGGATCCTCCGGGATAATTTTAAAGATTGTGAGAATGAAGGGAACCCCGTGTAGCGTAGCTATACTATTTCAAAATCGTGGGTTGAGTTCGACTGCTACCGAAGCCGATAATTTGGAGAGTTGGCCCAGAATCCGCGCCATGTTCTGAAACTGATCGATTAGCTGTTGTAGATATCGACTCGACGTTGACCCGACGCAAATGTTATCAACAGTTCGTATAGCGCTCAGTTGTGTAATTTAACGCCTGCAATTTACGATCGTATGTGCACACCGGGCAGCAGCAGATGCAGCAGCAGCCGAATCGTTATATTCGTAGTGGTTACGCATGGTCGGTTCGGATCGACATGGGTGTACCCGATAATACGGATTCTCTATCTCTCCTGTTCCGAATCACTACAACTCCTCAGAGATCATGTTCTCACTATGTTTTAGACATTTATAAATCGCTTGGTCTAGAGCGCTAGCCGAATGCTTTTTGGCTTCCGTACATACGCGTCCGTGTTGAAAAGTTTCAACGACTGAAACTATTTTTTTCGCTCTTCGCGATCGAGTTGATTTATGGGAAAATACGTTGCGAAAGGTAAGCAGATACTCCTATGTTTGGAAAGATGATGGAGCGAACAGCAAGTTATTTACCAGTGCGAATTATACGGGATCATATCTTTCGCGGTGCTAGCGTTGCCACCGACATGACGACACAGGTGGGGGCGGTGGTGCTGGCGGTTGCGCTCGTTCTCGCGTGAGTATTCCAGCAATTTCGTGCAAACATCTCCATTAAAAGGGAAGTGTTTGATCAACACAGTTTGCCTTGAGTACGCGACCTTATTGGCATCTTGTTCAACGGTGCCAGTAGGACGACTCCAAACTCGCGCTTCACCCCAAACACTTATCAGCGAATCTTCGTCAATTTAGATAGAATTACCGGAAATTTTGAATTCTGATAATTTCGAGACACCATAACGGATGGTGAGTTCGAAACGAACTATGTCCTCACATCTTGATCGACGTATCGGTGATGGTCGATATCGATATCGAGGCAGGGAGACAGACATTCTGTACGTTTGGTATCCCAGGATTTGATCCATGCTTTGCGCCTCGCCAATTTCGGCGTGATTCAATTACCGAGGAAGGGTTGCCCGTGTACCGCGTCGGAAACACCTACCGCCACCTACGGGAAAGCCCATCCCGACGGCTATCCGCCCACGCCCCTCTATCCTCTTTCTTCTCCCCTTGGGAATTTGGCAACCCGGTCGAAATTAATTTTCACCAAATCGTGCTACACGAGCGTTATTTCCTATCGTCAGAAACTCCTGTAGAGTACTACGAGTTCTAGAATACAATATTATCTGGGAATTTTACAAGTTCAGCCACCTTTGTCAAACATACATGTGAGGGTATTAATTCGGAATCATTTTTTCAGCGAATTGAAAGAAAAGGGAGTAGGAGGAAAAAAAATACGATACTTCTGAACCCTCTTTATGTTGAAGAACACGAAAACTTCATACCATTCCTGTAGCAAGAATGGGAAAAGCTAGTTCGATTCCTGATTTATAGTTACATCCTTTCGTTTCTTGCTCGCTTATATCGACGAGAAGTGTAAAGCTTCCAATACAAGGAATTCAATCTATGCTCTCTTTGAGGGGTGAAAATTGCACCGTTACTCCCACGATGCATAAATTATAGTGGGCCCCGAATCATTGCACGCCTCGTTGCAAGCGTTTCATTAGTATAATACACGAGAATAGAGTCGAATTGCACGGACGAAATAAAGGATATTAGTGTGGGGGAAAAAAAAAAAAAAAAGAGAACGTATTAAATTAATGGGTATATCGAAGTGAGCGACTAATTAAATTTGTTTGAAGCCGAGGTGAACGTTGCGTGGTTCGCTTTGAGTGGTAAAAATTCTTGTACACGATAAATTTTTCAGCGGTCCTTCATATAGTATTACTAGAATGGTCAAAGAGTAATTGGCATTTATAAACTGAAAATAGACAGAATCACGATAGCAACTTAACGTGACCGGTCGGTTTTACCGTAAACTCACGGTATCCTTCTTTCCTGCCCAGCTGCCGTTCATAACGTCCGTATGAAATTTTTCATTTTTCTTTATCGGAAGAACCCGGCCATCATCGACGGGAAGTTCGGAAGATCGAAGATTGTCTATATTTTCTTCAATGCCTTGATATTCCGTCAGTCTATCGATGTGCGAGAGGGGAGATCTATTTGAAGAAAAGCTAGGGAATTTTCTATTCTAGATTCCTTGAACCCACTTTAGCTTAGAGTTGATCGTAATTCCAAAGCTTTCCTGGAGCCTTTCTCTTTCCGTTCACCATTCCGAGGTGGGGTGCGTCAATCCAAGAATTCCCTTCAATGCCTACTCCATTGTTCGGAATATACTAAACAGATTTTAATATTATACCTGACGACGCTTTACGTCGCGACGCATTTTCCTCGCCTCCTTTCTTTTTTCCCCCCCATCATATATTCTTATATCCCTCTCATTATTGATATCCGCATGAATTTTCTGTAGTAATAACGACGCTTCAATACAATCCGATATCATATTCTTGCAGATATTAAAAAGAATCGAGAAGCCGATTCGTGACACCACTTGCCAATGGCTAATTATGAATCGAAATGCTCCGTTAAGGTTTATAATAAAACTGTGCGTCCGATAATTATATTCGAAAGCTTAAATGATCAATGTTTAGGGAAAGTCGAGTCCGAAAAAAGCACGTCACGGTTATTTTCCCATGACTTATACAATTTTAGTCATCCCACTATCCGATTTATGAGAGATTTGGGGGGGAAAAAACTTGCTCGGCGGTAGATGCCAACCATGCGTACATAAGCGTGGGCGCCACGTAATTGTGGTCGTTAAGCTGCAAAATTTCATCAAGTATTCAATTTCGCAGAAAAAATACAAGGCCAGAAAGCGGGCTTTCCAGCATCCTTGTATACATATAGGTACGTAGTACACCTACCATTGTACATCGAATACGCGACGGCAACGGAGAACTGTGAACAACGTAAAAATCCTTTAATCGGATTGTCAGTCGTTGACGATGGCGACGACGACGAGCTGCGTTCAACGTGTTGTGCGCGATAGCGGATTAGATATCGTACGTTAAAGTAAAATAGAGAAAAAAAAAAGAGACGGAAAATGGAAAAGCGTTGATCAATTACGAAATTGGATATATGTATATACCTATTTTACCGTTTCTTAACGACACTTCATCTAGCATAATGGCAGATTGCATTTCTTTGTCGGAGCGATAAATACCTTATTCCCCGATGGAAAACAATTTTTCCTGTAAAGCTCTGTACAATCGAATGATAGAGCTGCAGCGAATAAACAAGAAAATAATTATCAGATTTTTTCCATTTGAAATTCAATTAAAATTCTGAACGGGAAATACATAAGGAGAAATAAAGGCGAAACAAAAAGCAAAAAGAAAAACCTACGGCCAAGTAGAGATATTAATAAATAGATTTCCATCTTCCTTCGGGCGAAGCATAAAAATCCACTCTCGGTAGGGCGGAAAATAATTAATTACGACAGCTCATCTATTCCTACACATTTATATAATATATATATACATATATGAGTGTGTGTGTATGGACGTGTTTTGTATTTATAAAAACGCCTCGGCTCAAGTTTTTCATCGATAGATAATCATAACAATAATCATAACAATTTACGATCCAGATATCGAGGTTTCAGCTATTCTATTCCGCAGATATATTGTACCCTCGGCAACTTCCTGTATTGTTAATGATTGTTATCTCTTACTTTTGTCAATTGTTTTTTTCTCTAGACTAGGAAAGAAATAAAATGAAAACGATGTCTACGAAACATTAACACGATTATGCTGTTCATTATTATACACAGAGATTACAGAAAGCAAAAGTAAATATTTGACTGTGATTTGATAAAAGATCGATTGTTAGAATGAATATAAACTTGGTCGTAAAGTTCGACCACACGGTCGACGGGTCCTCATCACGTGTATGAATTAGTAACGGTATAGTATTTATAAAGTATGTTGGCCCGAAATTAGCCATTACTTGCCAAATACCCCGGTCCCGCCGCAGCAAAAGAAGGATGAGAAAGTGGTAGCGGCTACCACCCAGAAATCAGCAGAATATAAGGGAGGTAATCTGCAGGGAGAGGAGGTTAAACTCGACTATCTGGTGGATATCCGCGCGGCTTGTACGTCCGCGACCCACAGCCCACAAACGAACCCCGGATACCGTTTAAATTCGATAACACTCGAAGCACCTTTCGCTAATTGTCATCAATTTAGCAGACCTAACGAATATACATGTAGGCGGGTTTTACGTACCCTATGTGCGTGTGTGTGTGATACATGTGATTACACGATGTGTATGTACAGGGTGTATCCGAAATATTTAGCCAAATATTGTTCATTATATGAAAGTTGTAAGATAACGGAGATTATACAGGGATGCAAAGTTTTCGAATACAAATACGTACATTTTGCATAAGTAACACAAAAATGGTTACATTATAGTAATACAAATGAAACTAACGTTTACAAGAATACTCAAAATTCAAATTCAGATAAGACATAGAAAAAACGTAAAAACAGTTCACAAACGCATTCGAATTCGAAAACTGTGCAAGATTTATTATTTACTGATGAAGATTCATATCCAACTGATCCTCCTTAAAATTTAACATTTAGTCAATAACGGACACCCTGATATACATATATATATTCGTGGGTTTGTGGTGGATATATGTCCAGATACGTTGTACTTGGTGTTAGCAAAAGCGATTTTACCCCCAAACAAGCGGCTTTACCCCGATGGTGGCGGGGCGGCAGTGGTTCGCTTGAATGGCTGACTGATGCGTCGAATGAATAACCAACGTAATCGTGCCCCTAAACGCCCGGCATTTGTTATCTTTAAACCGAGGAAGCGAGCGCAAGAGAGAAAATATAGAGTGCGGGGGCTTAGGGGATGAAACGCGGGAAAAGAGAGAGAAAATTATAGGGACGGAGCGGGATGAAAAGATAAAAAGAGAGAGCGAGAGAGATGAAGGTGGGGGGGAGGGAGATATACAAAGCCCGGAGAGAGACGGAGGGTGCGGACAGGATTAGCGGAATGATTAGCGATAGCGAATGAGAGCCGTCGTTTTGAGAGGCTGCCACAGAGCCAGCAGCGCGGGGATATCAAGAAAAGGGTGTAGAACTGTTATCACCTGGTCGGAAAGGTTTTCCCCGGGTTTATATACAGCTCCCAGGATGTCCTATATACCATATACATATATACATCTACATTATACATACACCAGGGTGTTTCTGGATGCCTCGGGAGTTTTCATGCGGTCAAATTGTGCGTCGTTATGCCGGATATTGCGCGCTGGGCGGAGATTTGAGGAAATTTCAAAAGGTATAGGTAGCTCATTGCGTCCTGTTCATTTTCAAGAACAGCAGTCTCTTCTTTCTGCAACGAACCACCCACCCCTCGACCCACCCCCTAGATTCCATATTGCGAGAGATTTTACCCTCGAGAGGGGATTCGGGATTTACAGGGCTATTTTTGGTGGCTGAGGCCATTTTTTCTGCTCGCTTTTCTATATCTTCGTCATAGCCGTATCGTGATGAACAAATTTTCCGTTTTTTTTCTCAAGCTTTTTTTCGTCTCTTTTTTCGGGGCCAATTATCGAGCATCACTTGAGTGAGAATTTTTAATGAATTTATTTTTCTTCGGTAGAAAATCATAACCTACGCAGTAATACGTAAGCTTCGGTACGCGTCATCTTTATCGTTATCCAATGTTTTCCAGAGGGATACAAAGGGAAATAATTGCTGCGAAAGACGATGGCACAGGGTAGGGCATTCCAAGTATTACGACTTATTTTCCCCAAAACTTTTATGAGATGGGAAAAAATGTCTCACGCAAAAGTCGTTGGGTTCAAAGGGAGAGGTAATCGGCAATATCAAATTTTCTTTCAGGTGTTCCTGTCAAGCTGAAATCAAGGTCAACTCGGTAATTTGTTGTTTATTTCGTCTTCCTGATATAAAACTCGCTGATTTTTATTTCGGGATCGGATACAAAACGGAAAATTCTGCATGAAAGCACTTGAACGTCGGATCAATAGTAACGGCACGGCGATAAGGGTTGTGCAACTGGTACGATCTGAAACTGGATTCGATGCTCAAGATTCATGAAATTTGACAGAATGAAAGTTTTTCAATTCCAATTTGCGGAAACAAATTTTACTCCTCTTGTAAATTATTCAAAACACGAAAAACTGCAATTCGGTGATCAAAATTCTCGAAATTGATCGGAAACACCCTCAAAAACAATAAAAAAAAAGAAACATCATTAACATTCGTATAATGAGAGAAAAAAAAGGAAAAAAAAAATATCAGGAGGCATGGGGAAAAATGAAAGGAGAGAAGAAAAACCTGAGGGTTAAAAAAATATTTGGAATTCTCGGAGTAATGGTGTCGCCGTCCGATGGGGGTACGTACACTTTGAAATTGGGTATTTTTTAAGGGTTTGTGTGTCTCAAGGGAATACTTTAACAACTCAGTTTTATTAAAACAGTTCTCTAGTCCTTTGAAGTGTAATTTAGGCGAGAGTCTAAGGGAGAGGCTAAGAGAGAGACTCCGGTTAGGTACTGGAAGTTGGAGTAAACTGAGTGTCGCGCGGTTTCAACGGGGTTCTATATATAGAGACCGCATCGTTAATCGAAATCCTTTGAAATTTGGAAGAGGTATTACAATACTGTCATTTCTCCGAAAATCAAACAACATATAGGTACCCGAATCTTGCGGGTATATATAAGAATAATGTAATAATCCAACCGAATCTAACAATAAGATACGAGCTGAATATTATCTGCATTTGTATCCCTGCGGAACGCACGCTACACTACACATATTTTAATCAAAATGGAATTCACTTTTTATCTAATTCACTATCAAATAAGGTGCTTCCGCACTATTCCGACTCACTTTTCCAAATTGCAATTTCCACTCCAAACAATCTAAAGAGTTTCACGCGAAATCCAATTCAAAAGTTCAAAATTCTGTACACCGCATTCCTTACAAACGTTATAGAACAGCGGAATGAAGTACACATTGCAACAAAAAAATAACAACAAAAAACCGCCCCCAAATTCTATTATGTTGTATCTTATAGAGTCGCCGCTTTGAGTCATTTTCCTTTATTCCCTCTAATAAAATCGGTTGGAAATTGTCACTTCAATGGTCAGCATTGAGCATCGCGTCGTCGTTTTCGTGGAGTATTCCTATACTCGGGGGTAGAGGAAAAGGTGATTTCTTCTCTCCCGGTATAAAATCCTTCGGGACCATAGTATACCTAGATAGGGTCGTTCAGAGGTCGGTCGCCTGAATTCGGTTGGGTGGTTGTCGCGCGCACGAGCGGCGCGTGTTTCCGTATGTGTGTAACCCGATTGTGAGTAATATACAGGGTGTTCATTTTTCATCTGACCAGGTTAATGTCTCGAGAACCAAGCAAGATAGTAAAAAATGTTTCGGACCAAAGTTGCTAGGATTTAAGGGGGAACACCACTGTGAACGCGTGAAAATTGAGTGTTTTCTATGAATTTTTTTTTATGGGTAGGGATGATTATATGAGGATCGGACAAATTATAATTTATTTAACATATATTCAAGTATATTGGTACAAATTTTTATTAAAAAATATAAAAAATTACAAAAGTTATAAACATTAATGTCATAACGTTATAAAAACATGTTCCACCCTGGTGGCAACGATACAGCAGTGAAAAATCATCTGAAAGCAAAAAACCAAAAATTTTATTAATCTTTACAACAATCGCTATCGTCGTACATAGCGGTTTTTTTTTTTTTTTTTTTTTGAGAAAATGGCGCTGGTTTGAAAATTTTTTCAACTTTTTTACTCCTCTCTTTTTTTTTGAAAGGCTTAAAAAAATATTAATTTTTAGAATTTTAAAAAACGGCTATGTACGACGATAGCCAATACATGTACAAATATTTAAAAAAAAAAAATTTGAAAATCGGTTAATAAGTTTTCGAGAAATCGTTGCCACCGTGTTGAAGAAAGTACAAAAAAGTCGTTTTGAGAAAAATGCGTTTGTTTTCGTAGTCAGCGCTCAGTGAGAGCGCTCAGTATTACAGTCGCGGTAATTGAAATAATATATTAAATATTAATACTTACATTAAACTATCTATTCCTGGTCCATATGATGGTTCATCTTCAGCATCGCTGTTGTCTTTTTTAAAATTTTTTTTTAATTCATTGGCTCGTTTCTCGGCGGTTTTTATACAAAGCGGACCGTTGTGACTCACTACCTGCACTTATTGTATTGAGTATAACTTCGTCAATTTTCAAGATTTTAAGTTGAAAATTTTTTTACATATTTTTGAATATATTTACTTTAAGAAAATGCAAAAAAAAAAAAATCGATTTTTTTTTCAAATCACAGTGGTGTTCCCCCTTAAGGGGGTCAAATGATGGTTATCTGGTTCTTGAACTTGAAACCATTTTCTAAGGTCAAATGAAGGTCAAAATTGATTTTTCGAATGGAAAGTTTTATTTTTATAGCAGATTCGTATTCTAAGGAAAAAAATACGTAACTTTTGCGGGAAACATTTTTCTTCAAAATGCTTCTTTCTTTCGCTAGAGTGCGCTTCACCTTTTCTAGTTCTTTTTACTCGGTTCGAGTGTTACCGGATTACAATGTTTGCCGGCGACTGTCCAAACACGTCGCGGTTCTACATCAGCGCGGTGACCCTTTCCAAGTCTATAGGTATACCTCCACTGTGCTTACTTTCATACCCTATACTCATGATATCACGTGGATATAAAGGAACTAGATACCGGTAAACGAGGAGAACGCATCTATCGGATCAAACATTTGACCTGAAAATTTTTCGAATCGACGCACTGTAATCGATGGACAAAAAAAAGCTTTCACCGCCAAATGCAGTCGGGAGATAATTTTCATCACCCGTCTAACGGCACATGGTCCAAACCAATTGACATGTCCGTGGTTATACAAATCTACCCATCTATGATCGAGGGGCGGCTCCAATAAGGTGCAGATGCTGATGAATTATACCGAAGAAAACACATTTTCTTCTATGTTTTGTGCTTTTCTGAAGAAAAAAAAAAGGTCAACCAGAGTTCTGTTTTTATAGAGCCGTTTGTAGATTAATTCGATGAATTTATACGGGTATCGAATACGAATTGCAGGCGAATTGCGGTATAAACAGAACAAGGCGGCAGAATTTACGCTGACAAAGCAATGCGGTGGTAGTTTGGTACGCGGTAATACGTACGGAGAAATGGGTCTGGTACATACGTACGTACATAGGACCATCTATACTTCTGAACAAGGTATATAATGTATACACATGTATACGTAAAATATAGATAGGTGAACGAAAAGTGTATAGGAATGGTGAAGGCGCAATTGAATACGAGGGATACTTTGCCACGGCGGTTTGTTCTATCTGGAGAAAAGCGAGACAATTGATTGCCACGATAATTGAATTGCCAGCTATAGCAGACTTTTCAAACTGCAAGATATTTTAGTGAGATTTCCAAATGAAAATCTCGGATTTTTGCTCTAAGGTATTATACGTATTGAATTTGCGAAAAATTGCTCAGAAGGTTACTAGGTGGAGAAATATTATTCTGTTATCGAAGGGTAAGAGTCGCGGAGTCTGAGGAATGCTGAAAGTCGTGCATGTCATCGGCCTCCAACGAGTTTCGCTTTCGCATTAGCACTCCGATGTTCTAGAGTATGAGTAACCGACGGAGGCTTACCACAAAAACTAAAGCTTCTAGGGAGATACTCCGACCGCTTCGAAAAGGCGATTCGTAGTATCTCAGAAATTACGTTTTCGATTCACGTGAAACTTCTGGAAGACGACAGATAAGCAAACAGTGGTCAGGTATTCCTCTTTTTCCGAAATTGAGAAAAATATCTATCCGATACGGAAAAACTACGAATATATTTATAGACGAATATATTCATGTGCATTGCGAAAGCACTGCAGCCTGCGCCGCTCCACGTATATAGCTACAATATGCATTTGCACATTTTTCATCCGTCGTTTGAAAAGTGCGCAGGGAGTTTCAAACGTAGATAGCTCTGGAGATCTTCATTTTTCCAGCAGGAACCATAGGAACTGCACCAACTTCTTCTTCATCTTACTTCTCGGTCAGATATAGAGTAAATTTTCGTTCCAGGACAAGTCTGCGTAAAAACTCTGCACAGTGGGAAAGTACGAACGAAGAAAAGCTGACGGGTGGTACGAGCGACGTACGTTATGTCCATTTGAATGTCCCCCGAGCACTCTCCTGTTCATGGTTCACAAAAACAAACAATGAGTCCGATATAGATCGATGTATACAGGTACGGGTATAGAAGAAAAATATACAGAAGAAAAACAGATGTTATTTAAACCCTGAGTCGTCTGTAGAAAAGTAAGAGAAAAGTGTTCTACGCACGCATCAAGAGGCGAGTGCAGCGTTGAAAAGAACGGACGCCCTACCGAATATCCTTACTGCGACGGGTACCATATATGTACGTATACCTAGACGCACGCTAAAAAGAGAAGAAAAATGTAAATGAAAAAGAAAAAGCAAAATAACTCCAGCAGGAACACTGACAACAACAACAAGAGGGAGGAACCAGCGGCTACAAAAACTTAGTTTTCAAATTTCATCAGAACTTTTATAATTATTGAGCCCCGTATAGTATAAAGTTCGTTCAATTGTACGTGTAGACATATATGTAGGAATGTTATTTGTTCGCTGCTTTTGTTTTCTGCTCTCCGGGGGACATGGCCGAATGTAAGTAGGTACGTATAGGTACACACATATACGTGTGTACGCACATTTAGGTGTACGTAGGTATTTATGCGTGATGCGCATGCATATATATAGGTGAAAAGTTTTCTCTCCGTATACTGTGAAATTAGCGGTAATGGGGCTACCTCGTTTTTGTACACCGGAGGTTCAATTATCGGGGTGAATCCCTTGACGTGTGTATCTCTCCCTACAGTTCATACCTACTGTTCGCGGTGGGTACGGAGGAGGGTGTATCTCTGGGGAATACATAACTATACGTATGTATGTACATAGAGATGTATATATGCGTATACAGCTACTACCTTTAGAAGGTGGGTAGGGGGCCGGAGCTGGTGGGGCCCCTCGTTCAGAGGTTAGGTTGGCTTAAAGCTGGCTTATGTTGGTAGAGTTTCGTCGGGGTTCCAGGACGACGACGCTCACAGGAAGACTTACAATTAGACCGTAGCTTTTCCCTTTCCCTTACTTCTCCCCATAACCCTAACTAAATTCGACATGGAAGTCTGACGTTATTACCTATTCCATCTCTATTTATACAATTTTTTTCTTCATTTACACGTCCCCCAAAATATGTCGACTCTTCAATTTTCCAGGTATTTATTACGAATGATGCTCCGCTACTAGTCGTGCTCTTTTTCCTCTTCTAGTACCATTTTTTTTTTTTTTAAATTTTTTTTTTAATTTTTTTTGTCTTCCTTCAGGGCGTGGTCTGAAAACAACGTGCGCGGCGCTCTAGGAGCGGAGAAAGAGTTGAGTAATTTTTTGCGCTCGTTTGGTAGGGCGGTTGCTAAAAGTGTGTTTTTCTTTAGTTTTCAGGATCGCAAGCGACAATAAAACCTCGCCTTGTGGTCGAGAGATTTTTTACCCTCTATTTTCGCTCTCTTTTTTCTTATGCCTTTCTCGCCTTAATACGTGGCTATATAGGTATATCCTTGACCTGCGTCGTTGGACAAAAATCTCCTTTTTACGTTAACATACATGTATATAATACATGGATATTATTACGGGCACAAAGTGGTTTTTGGGTGAGTTGAAATGATCGATTTCCTTTCTAGGAATTAAAATTTCAGTCCCCCCGCACGGTTGGTCGGGGAGGGCTTTTCGCCCTGATATTCAGCTATTTTCCCCACGGAAATTATGGGAGGTGCCTGAACACTGCCGATGGACTACTCGTTTGTTAATTGATCAATTTCAATGTTAGAGCGGAGCAATCAAATTATTAACGATTTCGCGGTATAGGAGGATAACATACCATATAATTTCGGTGAAAATTATTTTTTCTTCCTACCCTGCTCGAAAGTGCGTGTTACGTCCCTGCTTTTGGGGACGTAAGTGCTACTTTTTCTCCCTATTACCGCGTCATCTCTTGACAGGGAGCGAATAATAATTTGCCGGGACGTAAGTTTTTGATCTCGCGAAGATAAAAATTTCACCCTGACCCGGGCTCGAACCTCGGACGTCCGAATAGCAATCTGCAACGCTACTCACTAGGCTAGCCGACGCTCGGAATTATGATGCTCAATTTTCTAATATTTTGTGCAACCATGGAAGGAGTTTTGGCACGTATTCAAATGACTATCAATATTGATCAGATTTCATCTTTTGTACATTGTACTTTCAATAATTGTGTTTTTAATATTACACCTTGCTCGTGTAATAAAAGTGTAAATTAAAATGTTTCTTCTTTTCTTGATGATCTGGGAATGCCCGCCGTCGGCCAGCAACCCTCGCTTCGCTCGGGTCGCAAATGCCGGCGCGCATTCCCGATAGACATGAACATGCGATGACAATAATTACGTGCGAACGCACTTTCAAGCAGGGTAGGAAGAAAAATAGTATACACACTACGGGACGTAAGTCTCACTCCCGTCCCTGCTCCTCACGGCCCCTCGCTTCGCTCGGGGCCAAACACGCAGGGACGTAAGTGAGACTTACGTCCCTAGTTGTGTAATGTACTATTATCTTACCTCGAGGGTGAGTTTTTGACATTGGATATGTATATATAACAGCGGAAGCCTTTTGGCTTAGAAGTAGACGGAGAGTCGAATTAATTTATTCTATTTATCCAAATTCACTCGTCTCTAATTACTCTCAACGAATATTAGATGTATAACTTTCAGACGAGAAAACTTCCTGCACGTTATCACGGCGGTTTCATCGTATTTATCAGTAATTTCAAGTTACTCATCTATAATATTATCCCTCAGATGAAAGGTGAACTTTTATTTTTGAAATACGTTAACCAATTTTACTTGACTTCAGGATCTGCGTAGGTTTAAACCATGACGTAATCGTCTTCCTTTAACAAACCTCAACATTTATAGAAATCGATGATTCTACATTTCTGAGATAATGAAACGATAAACGACTTTCACGTACCCAAAGAAGTATGTATATATTTTGTTGGAAGCCAATATTTCCCTCCGATGATTCGCAGTGGTGAAAGAGGAGCAGAAAAAGTGTGATGAAAAATTCTTTGAAATATATCGGGGGGGGGGGGGGGGGGGGGGGGGTAAAAAAACTAATGCATATTCCATGTACACTTAACTTCAAAGCCACAGGCATCACTTCGATACCATCTTTCTTTCTCTCTTTCACTTTTTCTCTGGCGTCGGCGGCTTACTTGAAAAACTCACAACTAAACGGAAAGCGGAAAAACTCTCCGCCGTTGCTTTGGCTACCATTGCCGGAATAGGAAAATAAGAAATAATAAATAAGGAGTATATGTATATAAGAAGGAAGGAAGGGAAGTATAGACTGCAACTGAGTTTACCTTACACTCTGTAAGGTTTATATTGCCAAGAAGGATATACGCGCGTCTTTTCTCGGTGTTGACGTCCGTGCACGCTGATATTAAATATTAAAATGTATAACGTTCCCAGTAGATTCTCCGAATAAGCCATTGATATTCATCGAAGATGAGATTCCTTCGCTTTTCAACACGCGGGAATTTAATTTTTGGAAATTATTCATCAACCGACGGTTTCTACGCTGATATCCAACCAAGTTGTAGGTTAAACAAAATTATTTACAGAATAAGAAATCAGAGGATTGGTACGGAAAGAAAAGAAATATTATGTATCATTCACCTTCGGCAGCCCCTGAAGAGAAGGTAGAAAGGGTAGAAGACGGGATGGGGGTTGGGTCGGAACGTTGCCTTTGCCTTTCAACTCGACCGACGTCTTCTTTCTCCTGTGGAATAACGCGGTTTATTCCTGAAAGACAGATTTCATTCCGTGAACACGTCACTTCCGGATGGACGCTCGCGATACGTAAGCATCTTTTGAGTAGATCTTCAACCTCAAGATCTCGTTGTTCCCTCTCGGTCACAGTTATAGTTGTGGCTTTTAGACGAGGGCAAACTTCAAGGAGGAGAAGAACTCGTCTGAAGTTAGCGAACAGTCGCTAATGAGCGGTACATATCTCACGCGAATACCTACCGCAGTAGCACAGATCCTGTAAGAGTTTATGCCGCAGCGCGGTTCACGTTAGTCCCCGGAAATTCTAGAATCACCGGGAGTTGTTAATCACCGCTGGATGTGTGTTGGAAATAATCCAAAATTCATATAACGTTACCTGGACGATGAATGCTTGGCATAAGTGCAGGTTGCAGTTGTACGAGAATAATCGAGTCCCTCGGGGTTTGAAAGCCTGCATCTTGATTTTAGTGAATTTCAACGACTGTAAAGATAATTCTTGTTAATTGAGAAAATTTTTCATCGTATGTACTCTAGTCTGTTCGCCGTTACAATGTTTGTATAGTGTGACGTCGTTGGAATAACGTTGGGACAGTCGAGTTTCGATGGAAATGGAAATTATACCAGTTAGTTAGTAGAATAGCTGTTCCTGCACGGTGAACTTCCACCCTCATCTCATCTCGTTATCCCTCTACCATTTCTGTGCACCTAGTTCCGATTGGATTAAACCGGAACCTAAGATTGCTCCGTGCAAAGTGATGCTAAGTTTCAAAGTTCCAGACCACGTCGACCTCCTCCACCCGTCAACCAAACCGCTGCAGAGAATACGTATAGTCGGTGTATTCTACCACCTGCAACTATAGAGCGAAAGCTGCAGGAGCAGAAGCCAAAGTTGCACCTGAAAACATTCGATCCCGCCTCGCATGGACGATACTCTGACGTATTCTACCCCGATAGTAATATCATCCGATACCCTACCGCAACCCTTTGATCTCCCTAATATCCGGGCTGATATTCGCCATTCAGTGATAATGGAAAGCTCGGCGGTCATATATGTTGGCTTTGGGGGAAAGGCTGAAAATAAAACAAACGAAAACAAGAGAGGTTCTAATTTCGCGATCAACCGTCTACATATAGTGATAAAAATTGAAGGAAAGGGAGACTCAAATAGAGATTGATGTTCGAAAGATTATAAAATGAAGTAAACGGCCGCGATGACGAGTATACCTTAGGGGATGAACTGCCAACGACGAAAACGACGACTTCAATGGAACTTTGAATTATACCTATACATATTGGCTCATTTCAGGATCACGACGACATCGGTAATATCAACAGTCACCTCAACCCTTTGATCTTACTAATACCCTGCGGAGTAGTATTGAATCGTTTCCAAAATACCGTAGCGATCTATATGCGACGATAATTTTGCAGGAACTCGGAAGTATTCTGAAAGCTGAATGACCACTTAATTAATTCAGAAACCATACTGATATAGCAAGCTTACCGTACCAAAGAGCTATACTATAGTATTCTGTACTTTTCGACTGCCCTTCACAGCTATCATGGCCATTAGCTGAAATAGACACTCAAGGAGAATGGGATATAGGGCATAATGATGACGATCTTCTATACGATCGCACCTGCGTCTGTTGACTAGGGTCTAACGGAAAAACGAGTGTCCTGGAATCTGATATTAAAACAAGAGTCACCTGAATTAATAGAATCTCTGGATATTCCCAGTTCCTGTTCCGAAATCTTTTCCCCTATTTTTGTGGTATTCTTTCCTGTATCACCACAGTTTCTCTTTTTCGCGAAACAACTCGCGACACGAATAGCTGGTGTAGCGGTTCGCCGGTTTTGTCATTACCAACACATGCTACACCACCAAGTGGTTTTTGGGGTGTTGAAAATGTCGTTCGACGTCGAACGCCAAATCCAGGCACGTTATTCGAAAAACCAAGTGGCATTATTAGGCGTATTGAGAAACCCCTTACGCGATCCTCCCCATATATTTCATCATTTTACCTTTTCTGAAAGTATAATGTGTGCCGGATCGTTTCGAGAATTTGTAATTCCTTCTTTTTGTAGTTTTTCAGATCGATCTATGAGATTAATTTTCCCAAGCCTACGCCCAGAGAAAAACATACGAGACTCCCCAGCTCGAATCCTAATCAAGAGTCCGATGTCGGAGGAAGTGGTCGATTGAATTTCAGTTTTGCCGGAAGTTCTTCTGTGTATACCTACTTTCTATAACTGAAGATACGAAGCATATACCAAGTTCGCAGAAAAATTCCGAAACCAATCCCATTTGCGTCTTGCGCCCTGCATCTTCAAACTTCATCCTTATCTGACTCAGTTGTCTGACGATGCTGGAGTGGAGAGCCAAAGATTTTCTCTCTACACGGTTGAGCTTTTCCGCCCCCGTCGCACCCTCGAATGTCTTTTTCTTTTGTTTCGAGTCGTACGATTCTTTTCGTACGATTTACTCTGCGTAATTCAGAAATGGAAATTCGCGTCTAGGGCGGTAAGCAAATAACTCCTTTGAAGTCACATTTCTATGATTATCATCGTAAAGGATAAATCACGAATAGGCTGAAGTATACAACGAGTATACCTATACAGACATTACGATTCATCGCAGAAGACGAAAGACCCTTTCTTGTTCCCTGCCCTCGGAAACTGAAACGAGGGAATCTCAGCAACGACAAGTCTTGAGTCTTTAGTATTCGCCTACTTTCAGCCCTACTCAGACTCGACGAGTATCACCCTCTTTCTCACATACGCCTGAAGATCAAAACGGACAAAGTTATCTCACGCTGATGTTGCTACCTGCAGCAAAACGAGATTATACGTACGTTACGCGCAAATCTACCTGCGCGCTACTTCAAGGTGCGTTGCGCTTGCCGATTAATCAGTGTGGGACTCGGTACCCAATTTCGTCCTTCGTGAAAAATCGTTATGTACGCCGAAGACTTTGAGAGATGAATTTCTACCGTGCGAACCTCGACGCCCAAGTTTGGGCCGAGGGCGAACCTCTTTGATTCAATTCGTTGTACACCGGCAGTGTTCACATGCAGAAAGGATTTATATGTTACGAAGGCATTCTAACGTAAATGTAAAGTCTCAAGTTTTAACACGAAGCGAAATTTCAAATTTTATGATGTGTCTGTCAAAATCACCAATTGTTCTTCAAATCTTTACTGCAAAATATACGTATATATAAACATGTATACGTGTGACCGAAAATAATCTCGCATGTATGTGCTTGCAGTGTACCTAACCCCACCCTACAAAGTTTCGAAACCTGAAAAATCTGATCATAATACACCAAATTCCTTGAAGAGTCCAAAATTTAGTCGTTGATTACGCGAAATTCAAAAAAAAATAAATATAATTTAAACCGTGCGGACATATGAAGTGGAAGAAAACGAGTGACCGAGAGGTGGGATGGAGATACTTCTATTTTCATTTTTGCTTTATGTCCAATCTTTTCCATCTTTTATTTTTTCTTTTTTCGCAACTTTCCAGAGACGATGATCCACTCCTAAGTAACGATGCGGTCTTCATGCTTTCATAATTTGCAAAGGTACCCGCGCCGTGCGGCGGTAACCCTCTAATAATTACGATATTTCCGCGAGCTCCGTAGAAAAAGGTGGGGCACGTTTCACTTTGTAAGTTCTCGTCGCTAGTCGCGCGGCCCCCGGGGGGTTGGGGCGCGGCCGTGTTTGCTCTATCGACCACCGAGTTCTGCCGACCACCCCCGACCTACCCCGACCTACCCCGACAGTCATGGGGGTTCTTTCCCAGCAGCCTCCCAAAAAATTCAAACTTTTTCGCATCCACCGCGAATGATTCAATTTAATGAATCCGTACGACCTACTACATATTTTAAGATTCTTTTTTTTTTCATTCACTGAAATAAAAAGGTCCGTCTGCCCGCAGTGTAAGTTTGAAGAGTAGAAATGACATATATGTATTTTGTTCTCATAAAAAACTTTGTAACTCAATCTTAAGCCGAATAGAAATATGAATACTGATTTCGATCCACATAATTCGTTATAAATGGATACGAACGAGTGACTTTCTATGATGACAAATTATTCATCTAATAAATGTATAAAAATTGACGCAGTAGACAGTAATCATAATTCAATAAAGTAATTGTCTCTTTCCGTTTTTGCTTTTCGCGTTCCTGTAGAGGAACGACCCTAGATTTCCACAGGGTAACGTCGGTTTCTGGGTCGGGGTTGAGGTTTGGCGGGAGGGGGGGGGGGGCAAACCCCCACCTAGAAAGTATATCTTACGATTAGACAGCAGCAGCGGTGGAGCTACAAGAGCGAAACAAGGGGACAGCAGGAGCAGTGCTCGATGTTTAACTACGTAATTGGGTTGTTTGTTGACTCGTGTCTCGGGGTCCGGAGGAAGCCTATAATTACGCGGAGACAACGCGATCCTCGTTGTGACGTTAGGGCGCGACGCAGACTTCCATCTTTCATTTGATATTCGCGTAGATCGTGAAGAAATTGAATTAGTACCTACCTCAAATGAGGTTTTAAAGAGTAACGTAGTCGCACCGGCTGTAGCTGACTGATGTATGTGATCGAATCGATGTATCAGGAATGATCTGCAATACTGACCACCCTAATAATCAGAAATTTAGCAGCAACTGCACCTGACCTTTGCATCTGCGCCAAGGCCATCGACTATTCAAGAAAATAATCTAACCGCAATATGAAGTCCCATTACAGTTTCTACTAAATTTTTCATTCTTGTACGACTGATCAGAAATTCTAATTTGGAACCGCGAAAAATATTTCCAAATATAGTAACGAACGGAAGGGTCCTTGACAAGGATCCGGAAGAGGTGGAGCTGGTGAATTATATTCGGGTTTCGTCGAACCTCCGCCGCACTTGAATAAACCTATACGACGATCGAAGAATTCTATTCCCGCCAAATATGTAAAATTGGTAAGGGACCGGTTATTCGGTTCTGGTTCTTTGCCAGAGTTAGTATCTTCGGTGATCCAGACATCGTATCTCGACAGTCGTTTACACAGTGAATTCACATCCCCGGGCGAAGAAACACTCTCCAAAATCCTTCGGAGTTGCCTCGCGCTTACCTTCAAGAGAAAGCGGAGGAAAAAAAAAAAAATAAATAAATAAATAAAACTGAAAGAAGAAAATTTAAACATCATCCATATTCGGTAAACGGAACTTGCGGAGTAAGTATTATGAAATTGCTTATGAATCAGACGTCTCACTCGCTAATAAGTTAAACTCCCGTAATCTTATGATATGGGTAAGTTTCTGGTAAAAAATAGTGTTGAAGGTTTACGGGGCGACGCTGAACGTCGAGACGTCTGACCCGTGTTCGGAAACTCGCGCAAGCCCTAGAATGTTAACATCGTTAGCCACCAGCTATAGCTACAGCTTTACTATACTATTCCAGACAGGAACTCGTAAACTCTCTCTTCAACAATAAGGTAGGTACGTTCTATAGTACAGAGCGGCACATACGACATGACAAATTCTCTGAGGATCAAATCCCTTTCGCAAACGTTCGTTTCCCCTTCAATTGAGCGAAGTTCAAGGAGGGTAAGATACCTAAAACGGAAGATGAATATCATTGAAGTAGGGAATTTGATGATTAAAAAAATCTGAGGTGAAATAGTGCATGCAAAGCTGGTCTAATAGAATTGTGAGTACAGGTGAAGTGAAAATGTGAGATGACGTAGAGTTTTGAATCTTTTAGCCAGACGTGAGACTGTGAACGTTAGCTATAGGGAGGAGGCGTTTTAAAGTAAAAAACCCAGACACTCTCGGGTAGTCGGTGGCGAAACGATCCAGGGATGATTAATCAGAAACACCTCTTTACGGTGCGAAGCTCTCAAGCCAGTGCCAGAAGCTGGCGACAATGCAGAGGCTCTTTTGTGTCGGATGCTGCTTTGTTTAATGGCTGATGAGATGAAACCTTCCGCCATTTTTACTTACAGTGTTGGTCGAGCCACCTTAGACAGACAACTAGATATGATATCGCTGCCCTATACTACAGCCGTATATCACGAAACTTGCCTGCTGCTTTTAACAAACGGATTTTCCCAACACCGTATCTCATAGTACGTCGGTATTCATATAGCACAGTATGTTACCAGGGAGAAAAATCCGCTCCTCCCATGTAGCATATAATATTTTTCACCTGACTATTTTCAAAATAACCATATTTTTGTCCTAGTTCATGTCCTAGTTTTCGGAATCAAGCCATTATATTAACACATCATATGCAAGCATGTTCTTTCCATCATCCTTTCGTATTCATCATCGATTAATAAGGTTTATATCGATTCCCCGTATCGAGTTACGATGGAAGATCTAATGACCGTACAGAAATACACGCGCAGGATGTAATTGCGAGGACGTATAGTACGAGTTTGGCCGGTAGCGTTTCGTATCCTTCCGGAGCAAAGTCTGGGAGTCAGCTTATCGTGAATGATACATGAGAGGTTCCGTGGAGTGGAGAGGAGAGGAGAGGAGAGGAGTTCTATATAGAGAGTTGGTTGAGTCGAGTCAAGGCGTCCGTTTGGTAATGGCCAGGAACGATGAAATCGGTGGGGATCGTGGAACCGTGGGGCATGTTCAGCTTTGGCCACATAACAATAATTTCCGAGGTCCGCTACCTTCCATAATTTAGAGTTAATCTTCATAAAAGAAACAATGCACTGGACACTGGGTAGTAATAGTAGATACCTACTATGGGAACCCGAGCTCACCGAGGCCACCGAGAGTATATAATACCACAAATTAAAGACCTTGCGCAGTACAACTTACGTTGGCGAGTAACCAATTCGACAAGTTATTGGCGAACGTCTACCTGCAACCCCGTACCAGTAATTTCCAACTATACAACGTAGCCTTTATATATCTCCATTCGCGAAAGAGGGTAAAACACTGATCCATAGTGTATAGATCAGTGGGATAAAATCATTCGCAAAGTTATACCTTTATCTTCATCGTTCCACCAAGTTAAGTGCAGATGGGTCGGACGGTATAAAAAAACGAAATACTTTTGACTAACGAATTGAGGAGATCTTCCCAAAAATTGACGATGAATCAAACACTGACGCATCATTCAACTATTTCTTTGATCGGGGCGCAGCGAACGATAGATAGAAATAGATTTGTACCATGGAAGTAACGATACATGTGAGGATATTAAAATGGGACACGGGGTATAGCTGGAGGGTAGTAAAGCGATATGCAGCCGAGGCTATCATTGATCGTGGCTAATGCATCCCGTGTGAACCAGAGTTACCAGCAGCAGTAGCAGCAACGGTGAGCGCGTCAAGTACCTTTATCATTCGATTTTTACACTTTATACCGCTACACTCGGCTACACTCCGGTACACCCTTATACACCGCACAGAGCTACTTGGTTCAAGTACTTTTATACGTATCTTTTATGACAACTACCAACCTATTTTGTGCCTATATTCAACCAACATAACCTGCAGTAGTTTGTTGTAACGTGACGCAGCGCGTTTATACTTTAGGGAACTACTGGTGTGCGTGATGCACCAGCGGAGTTCACGTGGATGAAGGTAGAGATTCTCTGCTGTTGCAATAGAAGGGTTACATTGGACTGGTTTTTTTCAGTCATTTCTAGTCAGGTGCTGACTGACTTTTCCAAAGTTCCTTACAATCCACTTCGGCTTCTACAGTTCGGCTCATTTAACGAAACTGCGGGTCGGTTTTAGGTACGTACATACCTACGTTTCAACCTACCCACATATGTACATACCTAACTAGAATCGGAGTACCTCTTCACTCTTGCAGCATTCATTAAAATAAATACGGATAATTAGAGAGCTGTGTGCTCTATATGACGAAGATTCCTTCTATATAGGTGGAGTTGAATCGAGTCAGGTGAGGTTAGTCGTACAAAGATACCTTTACATGACAGATGGCGATGTAACGAGTATACTTCATTCCCACCCGACTCGTCAACCGTCCGACCTGTAAGAAGATACTTCAATTTTACACACGATCGTTGCAAGGCAGCCAAACCGGTGCTCTTATATTTCGCACGAAATTCAATACCGTTTACCATACGTATACATGTATTTTTCTTTCGTCCAAATTCTTTCTACATTTTTCATGCATTTTTAACCACTCACCTTGCGCACAGAAACCCAAAAATTGCATTTGGAGTAACCGCTGCCGTGCTCTTCCGCTTCGTCGACTGTCGTCGACTATTATTACCCGTGATCTCTGGATCGGTATAAAAGTAAAATTACGTCATCTAGTTTCTCTCAGGATAGATACTGCAGTGTTGAGTATCACGTCGAACATTCAGTTCGGAGTTTTCTTCTCTATCTCAGCTCTCTTCTTTATCCCATTTCAGCTCATTTCCCCCGTACCACCCAACGTTTTTACGATATCGCGTGACCAACGTAAGTGCGATGGAACCTACCCATATAACTTTTATAGAGCTTGCACCACTTTTCTCTAAAGGAATATTACAAGTTGTCATGTAGCGTAGAGCATCTGCATATTCTAATGTTACCTTTCTAGTTTTCGACGGAAGCAGGCCGGTGGCCGTATAAATCTGATTTGTTCACATGGCTGCGGTTTCCACAAAATCTCTCAGAATCCAAAATGGTTCAGCTTCAAAGTTAGGGTTTTAGGTTTCTGATTGATCATCGCCTGACAGGACATTTAATCACCCTTGTAGAAGGCTATTTTCGCCCGTTCATAAAGAGCCTAACGTTCGCCCTGCAATTGGCTTCTCGCATTAAAGCGGTACGTGTTGTATATAAAATTTAGAGAACCAGCGTCCCTGATAAAACGTAAATAGGTGTAGAAAATTCAGAAAAATGGACAGTCTGCCGATCGATATTTCTCTCAGACCGATGTCGAAGATATTTACATTGCCACTCTCCTCCACCAATCTTTTTGTTGCATTCTACAATCGTAATTCTCCACCTCCTCCCGTTTTTCTCCTTTATTTACTTTTCACGATTCACTCCACCTGTGGCGTCAAAGCTCATGCAGTCCGATCACGGGAAAAAAGAGGAAAAACCAAAGAGAAGTGGTAACAACGAGATCAAAAGCAAGAATGAAGACCAGAGATGTTGTTTCCGACGGTACCGATGAAAAATATCGAGTGTGTTGAGAAAAAGGATAAAAATACACAAAAAATGTTCGTTACGGATATCAAAATTCATGAGTGAAGTCAATAATTGCCCTAAACCGAGCGTCGATCAAATTCTATGAGCTAACCCAAGATATCCAATGAGCAACGTCCTTCAGGAGAATCCGAAGTGCAGTTCAGACTTCGTCCCGGTCGATCGACCATCCAATTTGGTTTCTCCGTGGCATCTCTCATCTCTTTCCTCTCGCCTTTTGGCTCGCATCTCTCGGCAGTTTGCTCGCCTTCTCCCTGATCCAGTGACTCCTCAGTGCTGGTTGAATAATTGAAGACCTTCTTGTACGGAAGCCGGCTCGGCGATGGTGCTTCGGGGGATACCAGGGCACACTATACATACACAGGGTCCCAGGGAGTGTATGCATCTCACCCTCTCTCTCCCTCTCTCTCTCTCTCTGTATCTATCTATCCTTTCTCCACCCTTCCTCCACTCCCTTGCTTTCATTTCCACTGTCCCCCGCGTCGCGGACTGGTGAGTTGCTGGTTGAGGGTGGCCGGTGTATAGTTGTGAGAAACGAGACCCAAGGGAAACTATATCCTGTTGGATACACCCCGTAGTATGTAGCCAGCGAAATAGCGGATACGACGACACCAGATCTATAGCTCTCCTTCACCCTGACCGTTCCACAAATCCTCAATATTTCACTCAGCTGACAATCAGTGAAAGGACCGTGGTGACTAAAATAAATGCTGAAGTAATTCCTTTGCGACGATACAAATTTTCACGGACTGGCGAACCAAACCGTTCCTACAAAAATTATACAGATTATGAACCAAGAAACAGCGATGACTTTCACACGTGCATTTTAAAGCAGCTAGTTTTCGCATAAAAAATGTATCCATCATTCCCTGCTTGAAAAAAAAAAAAAAAAATACATTTATATGGTCAACTTTATTGACTACAGGACGCGCGTGAGAGGCGCCGGGTTGGTTAGCGTCAGGTGACACTTGACCAGAGATAAATTCGTGATCGTTTCGTACCATCTACACATAGGTGTACAATGTACACTTGGCGTGATCATAAGTGGCGTAGTTAGACACTACGCGATGAGCTGTAGGTTGGCGTAAAATATCCCTAGTCTAGGCAGCAAACGGGGGTTTGATTTTTCGCAAATATCTCGAGTACTGATTGAGATTTTCGAAATTTTAAAAAAGATTCGAAAAGAGGAGGAAATTTCCTCAAAAAAGTCTCGACTCCCGGAACTGGACGACCATTATTTATAATCTTTCTAGAAGCGTGAAAACACGGCCGAAAACAGCTAGTCTGGCTTGCGCGCGTCACGCAATGAAACGGCCCACGAGCCAAACTAGCCGTTTTCGGCCGTGTTTTCACGCTTCTAGAAAGATTATAAATAATGGTCGTCCAGTTCCGGGAGTCGAGACTTTTTTGAGGAAATTTCCTCCTCTTTTCGAATCTTTTTTAAAATTTCGAAAATCTCAATCAGTACTCGAGATATTTGCGAGAAATCAAACCCCCGTTTGCTGCCTAGACTAGGGATATTTTACGCCAACCTACAGCTCATCGCGTAGTGTCTAACTACGCCACTTATGATCACGCCAAGTGTACATGTATATGTATACCTATGCATACTACAATATATACTTGTATACATATAATGTTACGGTCCTAGAAATTTTAGCGATAAAAGTATTTATAGTTGGCAGTTTATCGGCGGCTGGGGATAAAAAAAGCGGAGTTATTGGTAGCGATGCGCATACGCGGATCCACCTCTGGCCCGTATGAATGCTAGCCACGCAATCCGAGCGTCGCGTATGTCGAGCTGTCAAGCGCCAGGCGGAGCGACCGTCCCGTCTCTTTTCCTGTCGGATAAACATTCATTTTTTTCCGGTGTGTGTGTTTTGTTTTGTACTTTTTTTCTGCTTTTCTGTTCTTTTTCCCTTCTGTTTTTGACCCAAAGCTACGGGTGGTACGATGAATGGGTATTTTTCTGCTCTGCGCAGAATGAAGCGCAGACGATCGTTTTGGCGATACCGAGAATTGACAACGCGCTTTTCAATGGGTTATGGCATGTACCAATGAGTTCAAGTTCAGTAATTTTTATTTTCCACCAATACGAAGAGGAATACTGCATACGTCCACTTGAATTGGAAATAATTTTAAAGAATATCGATAATAACTATGACTTATCAAATCGCTCGAATATTCTGTAGATTGATATTAATTTTTATGGACAAATTTTCAAAAGCCAAGATTTTACTCTGACTCGTTTGGGTCAACCCTCTTTTAAACTCTTGTCCTGTGACGTTAAAGGTCTACCGAGGGTAAAATGCGTTGGAGTGAGCAAACGAAGGTGAAGGTGATGGCGAAGGCAAATGCAAAGGCAAATGCGGAGGGAGAGTAAGAGTTAAAGGTGGTTCGGGGTAGCCCAGAGAAGTGATATATACGTGGTTGTTGCGCGAGTCTACATTCCGACGGGGTTACATGCTTTTCTGGTAAAATACGGTGGTACAACTCAGAGTATAACTGCTTTTGCTGCTACTACTGCTACATCGGGTTCTCAGCAGTTTTCCCAACACCCATTTTATCAACTCGCTCAAGTCTCTTCAACCCCGTGGCATTCGACATAAGAAACAAACCCCTTTACGCTGCAAACAAAATTTATGATCATCAGACTATACATGATTTTTTCTCTTATCTGAACCTACAACTTATTGTCATCGCGTGCGCGAAACTTTTTCTTGTCCAAATTTTTTATATCATTTTTCTGTCTTGATTTTTCATTTTTTTTATTTTCTTGCGTTACGGCATCGAGCAAACGCACTCGCGGCAATAGGTGAAGAGTGAATAGAACAGCGTTACCCTTATTGTTAGTCGTGAGGGAAGTGAGTGACACTGTTGTACAACGCGTTATATGAAAATACTTTATACCTATACGTTTCGTATCACAAAAGAGCGTTGGTACGCGTGCATGAGTTGAACTCGCATGAGAAATCCTGCGCGATTCAGAGCAAAACGCTCGATATGTACCCACATACGCATGGTATCGTGCTTGCACAATACAGTGATTCGAATGAGGGAAGTATTCTGATTCTTAAAATTAACATTTAATTCTATCCATTTTTGATTCCTCTGACTTTCCATTTTTTTCAATCATACGCCTGTAGGTATTCATATTTATTCGAAAGGTTAGGGAGTTTTGAAATTGGATTTTCGAGTGCGATGATATCCGATTTGATATGCAGAAAATCCGAGATCCGAGAATTTTGGAAAGTTATTCTATCAAGTTTGTCGAGGAAGAAATTATTCTTGGTTGATATACGTATTTGTATAATCACCGCGTCTCCTCATTCACTGAATATAATATCAGCACGTGAAAACTTAAACGCATAATAATATAATAATATGCAAATAGTTTTAATGGCCTCCCCGTATTTACACTATAGATATACGTCCAACGACGGAGACAATCATAACCTATGGGTATGTAACAGTAGGCTACGGATACACAAAACGTAGACGGGCATACCCGTTGCCTGCACGTATAAAGAAGTCTACGTTGGCTGGTAGAATTGTTGCCGGGGATGAGGAAGCCCGGGTGGGGAAGGGACGCTTGGCGTCGCGCATTGTCAAGTCTTCCCAGCTTCCCTTTGTCTTCTCGTAGGAAATATGTAGCCAGGGTGGGTGATGGCCGCATTGTTGCCAAGATTTTCGGGATTTCGGGACGGTGGAAAACGTGGGGGTTACTGCAACGGGGGCAGAGAGATCGAGAATCGGGGGTTGGGGGTTGGGGGTTACGACGGAGCCGGGAAAGGTCGTCGCAGGTCACAGTGGACGCCGGTGATGTACGCGCGGGTTTTTACCACGGAACGAACCGCGTCCACGGGCACCGTCCATCCGTCTCGTCTGTCCAGCGGCTACGGCCCCTGGCATGATTCACCGAATTTTTCACAGGCGGCCCGCAGGTCGTCCAGGAATTCGAACGATCACCTTTCGGTCAAAGGTCACCGAGAATTAAACGCCCGTGAAAAATCTTCTGCTTCACCGCCTGGCCTAGCACCCGATCCTTCGGCGTCACGACGCTTTTCTACCGTCAGCATTGCAGGATACGGAAGAAAACAGCGAAGCAACCTCCGAACGTCTCCACGCCTACGAATTTATAGCACGTGAAACGAGAGATCGATGCAGGGCGACCTAGAGCTTACGAAGCTTATATTTTGAGGTTGCAGCCGAGGCCCCGCTCGCCGGTATGAGGAAACTGAATTAGGTCCCGTCGAGGGTCCCGTGTACGGACCACGTGTCATTTAATAATGACTCTTGAAAAGCCCGCCCATCATCATATAATCCATCATCGTCGTCAAAACTTGGCACTTCCGATCTATTTAATCGCTGTGTAATATAAAAATTCTGTAGCTGCGATACCGTAGTACCTATATATCATGGATCCATGTATGCACGGTACGCATGCGTTCTTTCGTCGTATATCGCAGGTATTAGGTACCTATGTACCGGAGGATTTTGTCATTCAACGTAAGTATCGGTCGATCGGGGAGGGAGTCAATCGATATCGATGAATTTTTATCCGCTGCAGTTCTCTGCGTTCAACCACGGTCTGCACGGTGTCTGTTACAAGGCATCGTCAATGAAGAGATAAAGCAAGTTTGCATATCGAACGGAATTTTACATTTTTACAAGAGAGAAATAACCTGTAGTTATAAAATTTGATCAACTTGAAGGTCCCGTATTAACTATAGGTCTGCATACCTGTATAATAACTCACGAGAAACAGGTAGGTATTCCTGAATTTAGGGTTATCATTGTGGTGCGATGAAAGGAAGAAGGAAGGAAGCAAAATTGCGGTTAAAACCACGGTGAAAATTTTCATTCTCTACACCACGAGAAGGCAATATCACTCGGTCGACCGCAGTGGCATGAGTAGCGCATCAGAATCAAAAGCTAGTGGCTTTCGTGTCCCTTCTAATATCAAACCTCCACCGTTTTCGCGAGTCCGACGAGACGAGGGAGCGCACGAAGAGAAAAAACAAAAAGAAACAAGAGAGAGGAGAAACAGGGTGGAGGAGAATATACGGGGAGTGCACCTACCTACCATCGCGTTAATTCGTCGACGAATGTGACAACCGCGGGTAGACGTCGCGACGCCCGACATCGTCGTCACCGACGCACTTCCATCCATGCTCACTAATTGCGGACGACGCGACGCGACACGACGACGTAGCTAGACCAACCAACGTCATACCGCCACCCGCTTAATTATCTTATAGCTTTCGCCCCTTCCCCACCGCGCAGCAAACTACAACATTATACCTTATAAAATATAAGCCGCGATATACCTATTTTGAAATTTGTTCGATATAGCTTGCAAACTTTTAAACTTCGTTCCCTCGTCTCACGACGAAGAATGTCGCGTGTTTCTATGAAGCAAACGCATAATTTAATTCGGAAAATTCATTTCACCGAGACGATTTTTTCGTATTTTTCACTATGCGCTCTGCAACCTGCAACGAGGCGTGTGAAAGTTTTTAATAAACCCCACTTTTGTTGTGTAAACTACAGAAATTCAACGGCACAGCGTACAAGTTGTAGAAATATTCATGGGTATAGTTTTCTGCGCTGTTCATATATTACGCGAAACTCTTAGATTATAATCATGCTGTTTTACTACTAAATTCATGACTGTGGATTTTAAGAGATCTGGTATAGTCACGTTTCTCAACCTGTTCAACATCCCTTTTTTCCGGGTCTCGCATACACGTGGCTATTCTTTCTTTTCTTCCTTTAATTTTTTTTTTAAACATTTCACATCAAGAATATCAAAAATGTTTGTCGATAAAAAAATAACTGAATCGGACAGTTAATATCGGAATACTGATATTTAAAAAATATAAATTATCTTTCGAAATCCAGAAACGGCTCCACTTGCTCTGTTTTTTCCTTCTTCCATGTATGTTTGTTCACGTATATTCATCTCCACTCCTCTCACCCGATTACAGTTATACGAAGTAGAAAAAAAAACTTATAAGAGATATAGAAATTACATTTGCACATTGTAGTAAGGAGCTTCAAAGAGGATTAAATGTAAAGGTAACCACATTAAAAAAAACATTGGATATATTGTATAGCTCTTCCCTCGTGAATGTCCGTCCGTTGGGAAAAATGAAACGACGCTTATTTCGAAATTGCAAGGAATTCCAGTTACCACGAAAGTAGCGAGAGGATATTTTCGTACATTTATACAATATAACACGTAATGTAACGTGTAATATACACCTATTGTATCTGCGCAGAAGAAGATTACTCTGCAGCGTCATAGCGCCGTTTCTTTACGTGAAACTTGACGTTTCCTAGATTTCGTTGTGACTTTAGGATTCTATGGCTGAGAGTATGGAAATCCTCTTATAGTACGTATGAAAAATTCATGAAAGCCAAAAATGATTCGAAAAATAAAAATCTACCAATACGAAATTTCCCCCTTTAAACCGTACAACTTTTGTGGTAAACATTTTTCTAAACCACGCAAAGATTTCTAGATATTGAGGTGTTTCGCTTAAAACCAGCCACCCTGTATAAATACACACACAAAATAATGAAGTAAACGTCGTACTAATCGCATCTTTACGGAGCTCGGCTGTATAAAATGTAAATATGACCTCCATAAAAGTCATTAAAAATCCCCGTAGTTCCATTACTATGTCGTGCTCCCTTTTCCTTGTCCATTTTTTACCATTTTTTTGCTCCTGTTTTCTTTCGTTCCTCTCTTTCTTCTTTTTTATCTTCGCTCCTCTTCTCTTTTTTTTTTCGTCGACGAAAAATAAAATATCACCCACAGTTCCGCGTCATTATGTATTCCACTAACGACCCAAAAACGTCGGGTAGAATGAAGGAAAGGAAAAAATAATATATATACATACATACACTCGTATAAAAAAAAAAGGGAAAAGAATGAAATAAGATTCGAAAAACGCAGAACGGCGGGATGAAAGAAATGAAAAAATATATATATGATATAAAAAATGTGAAGAGACAAACGTAAAGGTCCTTGAAGTAAAGCCTTGCTGTTTTATACCGATTTTGCCCTGCGCGAAAATTCGAGGTGAAATGAACGGCTCAACAGAGTCTGAACTATGTTAATCCTCTCTAGCTGTACCGAAAAACGACTAGACCAACAATAAGTTCTCGAGGCTGCAACAGAGATTACAACGGCGTTAACCAATGCCTCGCTAAGTACCTGAAATTCATCCCTATATAACTATGCGTGTGATTACATGATCGAAATTGTCCATTTAACTCTAGATATGCACTTATCATAGTACACGCACTAGTGCAATTGAGACTGAAAATAGCGCTAGGAGGTAAGTATAGACATAGAAGTTTAAAAGAAGCGACAAAAAAGCAGCAAAAACAAAAAGTAAGTCACTTAATAAAAGTCAACGAAATCAAAATTCAAGAGAAGATAAAAAAGTTGACCAACAAAATCTAGGAAGAAACAAAACCCCATATGTGTGCTTTCGTAGGTTCCCTAAACAAACTGATTGTGATTAAGAAGACTTGTGCCGCTGAAAGCTAAAAGTCCAAAGTTAGCAACAGCAGCGGCGGTGGCGGCGGCGAGTGGATCATAGCAAAACCTAGAGTACACGTCCATCGGTAGAACTATTCACTTGAGTCCCTTTTAGATGTTTCAAAAATCTCGAATGTCTACGGTGAAAAATTGCAAATGTCTCGAACTTTTATCATTATTCTATCTCTTTTTCCCAATCAATGAATACACGTATAGTTATCTTCTGGCTGCGCAGGTCGCGGTACTTTCAAGCTTTTATCGAGACTGCATCACGTCGCGTCGAGGCGAGGCAACGCGTCGAAAAAGCTCACAACTGTGTAAATATTAAGAAAGGATTTTCAAATAAAGAAGGACGTCCGCGTCCCTCGCATAGCTTCCTCATCGGTCCGTCAGTTGTATCCCTTGTGGAATGTGCTGGTATATGTACGTAATACGTCCATCCAGCAACCACCATACCATAAGCACCTACCGCCAACAAACAAGGACAGCGACAGAAACAAAAACCAAGAACAACAACAGCGCCAGGTACTATGCGGAATTTTTCTCTTAGCGAACCTCGTCAACTGAAGCACGGAAGCTCTCGACCGAAAGCTTTTGTTACCCTCGGTCTTCTGTCTTCAGCCATTTTCCAACCATACATCTTTACGAGCAACATTCCATATCCACGCAACCAGCTCTTTTCACAAGTTTATTAACATAACGAGGAAACCAGGAACGACAAGGGTTGCAGTTAACGTCTTCAACGCTGAAGACTGTACGTGATATAAGATAAAGGTGCCGCGAGGTAAACGTTATGTATTTCCCTTATGTGCGTAGGGCACAGTATGCTATAACACAGTACGAAAAACCGTTGCCCTATTTCTTGTTTTCTCTATTTTGGACCAACGGCAATGGCAATAAAAATCAAATTACTTTTTCCTAGAAATTTAACGGATCATTGTTTTTCGTTCGTGAATTGCTGAGGAGGGAAGCTGTATTATGAGTAATACAGTCAATAGCCGAGGTAACGAGCAATCAAAAGGAATTATGACTAACTAAGTAGGGACAAGTGGTGGTATTCGGTACGTAGCCAGGTGTGTGTGTGATGGAGGGGGGGGGGGGGGGCAGTTTATAAGCGTATACGAATCAGCGGGAGCAATGAGTATTCCAGTAGGGATGTAAAGAGGAGAAAAAGGATGAGGACGAAACGGGATGAGAGATGGAATGAAAGCGCAGATTGATTCGGTGGTTCGTGTAAAACGGCGATATTCAGATCCGTGGAACGCTGCACAGTGAGCGCTCGACTCTCATTAGTACGAATCCTAAGAGGTGATACTTGAACTCGTATTTTATTTCATTTTATTTTATTCTATTTTAATTCCAAAGGATTCTTCTTTCACTTTTATTTTTCGAAGATGCTATAGCGGGACTTTTTCATCGGAATATACCTTTTGGTGGATAAAAACCAATAATCGTCATGTTAGAGGCCTGATCCGAAACTGCGGCGGGCACGAAACAGAAAAAAGTATTCTGAAAACTTAGAAAACCACGTTCAGAGATACTTGAAAATAAATTCACCATGTTCATCGTCCTACGGTAGGTATGACTAAAACTTGAGTCGAATATTGCGATGTAATTTTTTTTTTCTCTTCAAGTTAACGACGTATCTAAATTACCCGCGGAATGTTTTCGTTCATTTTTGAACTTGGGTTATATCAAAGCGTTCGCTTACCGACGTACGTATTTTTTGGATGTGACGTTATGGTACATACATTACGTAATGCTACGTATATAACGCGGTAGGACGGGTATAGGCCTGATCGATCGCGCCATTACGAGCACTCGGCACAACACGGTTCAACCTTAATACGTCGGTAATATTTCTATTGAACTCACGCCTGCACCCGCAGAAAACATATGTGTGTAGAATATTTTATAAATAATATAATGCACAATACACATATATATAAACCTGCTGCTCGAATTGACAAAAGCTTCAAATCATTGTCAGATGCAATAAGGTAGAAATAAATAAAAAGTAAATGCCGTTCGACTTCCCTTCATCGCTATACCTCCCTTCCTATTCGATTTTTTTTTCTGTTTGTCTTCGAACCGATTCATTTTCTTTTATTTACCTTCTGCCTTTATCTCTTTCTCCGCTTTTCTGTTTTTCCGTTTCTTTTTCAGCTCATTATCCTCTATTTTCTTCCAAGGCGCCGCGGCTGCCACCGAGTCGTTGTTGGTCCTACTTCATTGTTTCGTTCACCGACGCGACGGTCGCCTTGGCTGATGTATACCTCTAGGTATTGCGAATAGTGTTTCACCTGCGCCGCGGGCCTAACCTGCAGTGCGATAAAATCCGACTCGGTAAAAGTCAAAATGAAACCTGGTATTCCACCCGATTCTACCACTACTCGTATAACTGATCTAAAATTACACGAAACTTCCCATATATTCCATGCATATATAATATTTTTGTTTCGGTACCCTGGTTTACATTTCTGTTGAAACTACCTACTCGCGACTCGAGTTGCGATATCCGAGCGAAGAAAACTGTGACACACCTCATAAAAGCTGCAAACAAATTTTCGCAAGAGCAAGTGGGGTGGTACATAGGTACACATACTCGGGGATCTTGCACAATACAAGAACTCGTCTAGCTCGCATTTTATCTTATGAATAGAAATATCAAAGCTCAGAGTAGGGTGCGACACGGTATAGCTTCGGGTATGTATCTTGTACGTTTATACCGTGTTACCATAGACACGGAAGTTCCTGCGGAAAAATCCTTCATATTTTCTTGGTAACAGTAAATTTTATATACATATACCTAACGGAAAAATTTCTGTTGCATCAGCGCAGCAGCGGTATAAGAAACGTTTCGCAGTTGGCGGAACAGCGCAGAGGTTGCTGTAAGTTCATCTTTAGAAAAGTAAATTCAATAAATAAAATAGAGACGAGGTGGTGAATAGTTGAAAATTACAGTGAATTCACGTGTAAGAAATACGTCGCCGATGAAGGAGTTGAAGATACATCCTATACGATACCCTGTGCGATTCCCTTTTGGCAGTTTCCGTCGTTACAAAGATTTCACGTTCTTTCACACACGGCCGAGACACGCCGCGTAAGTTGGACGCGCGAGCACATTCGTTCGTTCGGTAAAATGCTGATCTCAACCAATTCCAAAGCTTTATGCGGAATATCATTCAAAAGTATTCACCAAGGATACATTTCTGCTGAAGTTACTTTCCGCTGGTTGTGATCCCACCGTCGCGGTTATATCGTCCTGAAAATTTATTTCATCGTAATAACAAAGATATACAAACTGTACTCACCGAAATACTCTGCGCACCGATACTAGATATGTTGCCCGCAAAGTTTTCCTGCAATCAAACAAGATACCAAATTCCTCGAATCATTCAAATTTCATCAAAAAATTTTACATTGAAAAATGACACTACGTCAGAATTTTTTCGATAAGAAGAACCCCTCACTCTTAATAACGACGACGTTATTTTAAGGTATCTTGGTACTCGTGAGGGTACTTGCTGATTTTGCTGCTCGATCGCTCCCTCACGACTTTTCCACTCTCGATTCGTCTTACGATTAGTTCGTCTAATATCCCGTTGCTATTGCACCACCGCCATCGTGACAAAGACGCGCGACGAGCACCAGCTGCTTCCAGCTGGGATCTCCGCGGATCTGTCTTCATACTCTCTGCTATTTTTTCATTCCAAGTGTTTTCATTCATTCAGAATTTATTTGATGTAATTACCAAGTCCGTCTTTTGATTTCCTCCGCGCAAAAGAGCAAAGGACAACTCTCGCATGTTTTGCAATTTTATTTTAATTTTCTTTTCAGAAAGTAGGTATCTTATATTATATGTATATTATACAACTTACAACATCGATCAAAGAATAGAGACGAAAAAAAAAGTAAATATTCTAATAATTAATAAACCGTGGATTTGTCATTCGCTGGATCGGGTATAAAAATGGTATTGCGCCTTGCACCACACAGTACTCTGCATTTTCATAGAACGGGCGCAAATAATCTCTCTGATAGATTCCTCTCTAACGTGTAGGCGGTAAACATGACTGTGAAGCCAATTAAGTCTTTATAGCGGAGTAGTAAGACCGAGAATATCAGCAGCTAAGGGTGTGCAGCAGCGCGGCAGTAGCTCGCTGTACGTAGCTATATGTATAATACATATGTATAGGCACAAGAAAAACGCCGGGGTATAAAAAGTGTGGTAAAGAAAAGCAGGGAAAATTAAATATAGGCAAAAAAAGGTGGAAAATATAAAATATATAGAAAATTTGATTTTTCACTGAGGTCCGTCTTTACTTTTTTTCCTTCCTTCCCTGCTTGATCCATATTACCCTGTTTTTACAGGTTACATTTGTTTTAACTCTAAAACGGAAATTTAATATTTGGCCGTGTTGATCCTGCTACAAAAGTCGAGGTTGGTATACGTGGCGTAATTTAGGGTAAAACACCGAGGTACCATCTGAATAGAATATTGCGTGACTTTGATAGATCAAAGAAAGCCAGACAATTCGGGTGATCAATGTTAAGGGGAAAAAAAAAAATTCCACCTGACGAAACTTATCTTGACACGACGACGGTGCAGCAGTAACACAACTGATCTTCGAAATCTAACTGGCAACGGAATTCTTTTGAAGATTTATATTTGACAAGACTTTTTATGGGTAAAAGAGGCTACGCGTAACGTAATTATTCACGTGAGACTCGCGTCTATCTCTTTCGAGCCACTCCTTGCGCTCTAATTTTCCACTTTAGTAACGTTTTTTTTTTTTTTTTAATAACGGACGACGAAAAAAATCGAAATTGTTGTATTTCATTCCGATTAAACGTCATCTAGTTATAATTTTCAGCAATGAGGTACCCGCGGGTAATAAAGCCTACGGGTTGGGCATACATACTTAAATAATTAAGCTATACTTAATATGTTTGGTATTTGAGATCAAAAATCATGCGAATGCAGCAATAATACTGTGATTATTGCTTATTTTTTTTTTCATTAAAGATATTTGAGTAGTAGTTATTTTTAAACATTTAATGTACGTACTTGGCGAACTTTTTTGCACCACAGGTGCTTTTTGGGGGGTTAAGCTGTACTGCAGACAAGTATATGTGATATAAAATTTAACATAAAAAATGTATACCCTTTAGAGGCGTAGGTTTAATATCGATACATAGGTGTACAGGTATACGGTATGAAAATATATATGTATATGAGGTAGGTAATTGCTCGTGATCTTCAAGGATTCTCAAACAACCGCACCCCGGATTGTATTTCTACAGTGAAGATTGAAGGATGTTTAACAGTTAGGCTGGTTCTTTTTATTTCCGAGAAAAGTTTAATTGAGCTACTTCACTTCAAAGCAACCACCAAAGGCGAAATACAGACGAATGACTTGCTGCTCTACCAGATCCACCGGCAGAATTGGTGTACGCCTGTTCTAATAATTCATACAATTGACGAGGAGAAGTAGAATAAAAAAAGAAGAAGAAGAAGCCCTCGCAATACTTCACTGCTTGTTATTCGTTAATTTTGGTAATTATTATTATATTTTAATCATCAAACAATTTCATCATACGACTGTAACGCGGATCTGATTAGTTTCAATAGAACAAACGTTTAATTTTATGCGATGAAAGTGACGACGATAAAAGATGTTGCTACTGGTTAATAGCATCGTTCACTCTTTCTGCTCGTTCAACAATAATTACAACGAATATTCAGGCAAAGAGGAAAGCTTTTGAAAGCTCTATCCTCAGTTTTCTGGCATCGTCATTACGACGTATACCAGTTGTATATACCTATACATGTATGTGTATGATGTCTACATCCACGTTGGTGAAGAAAAATGTGGAAAAGCGAGTCAAGAGCAAGCTGCGGAGCATCACCTATGGTATGTCTGGATAAAAGGACAAGGAGCTCAATAGCATGAATACATTTTCTCCACCAGCTCTTTGCTATTTCATTTAAGCATTTTTAACAAAGTTCAACGGTGATGTTTAAAAGTGGTAAGAACACCAACTATCTCACCTATAATGTGGAGCAGCTTCAGATAAAAAAGTGGACGGATTGTTGTTTTTTATCGCCCAAGAGCGGGTGAAAGTCACAGCGAATAATCATTTTTCCAATGGTAGAGGAAAATGCAGAAAAACTTAAAAATTTACCCTTGTGGCGGCTCTTGATCGATGGCCCAAAAGGAAGTTTTCACGAACAGAAGCTAGCTAGGCTAGCTGACGATGCGATGCAATCGCAGCTATGCAGCTCTCTGTAGTTGCACCTTATTATACGCAGGTGAATAAAAAGTTCACATGGCAGAACGTTAAGCGTGACGTTCGCACGGGTTGAAGGATCCCACGACGTACCATAGGCCTTGTTGGGTGTTTATACCACTCCAACAATAGCTGCTGCAGCAGAAGCAAATTTGCAGCGTCAATTAGTGGGAGACGGATGAATAGGATAGTCCTGCCAGAGACTAAATATGTTCAACGAGACTAGTCGGTTCTATATCACACCGTCCTGCAGTATCTACGTTTGTCAATAAAGTGTACTCATTAAAATATCATCGGCTATCGAACATTTGCAGCCAAAAAGAGAATTGATAATTTTCAATTATGAAATATAAAGGAGAATAAGAATTTTGTAAAATGTCCAACGTCTGCAACAGTGGCGATATAAACACAGGAACACAATCTCGCATACTGGAGAGTTCGAATTAGTTCTTCGACTGCTCGTGTAATTCAAATTGGCAGAAAACAAAAAGCATTGTTCATTTGAAATCCGTAGTTGTATGCTGAAATAGAGAGATGCAGAGAGAGAGAGAGAGAGAGAGAGAGAGAGAGAGAGAGGGAAATACATGCAAAGATGGATAAAAACACGCGCGAGCGATACTTACCGAGAAGGTGCGAGTCATACTTACGTATACCGTGTGCTTGGTATACGGTACTAATTACGAGAGCCGCGTGTGAATGAATAGAAGAAAAGAGCTGCACATCATCATCCTATATATATAATTCTATTTCCCACGTTTTGCATTATATAACGTCAGGCAGGAAACACCCGTCGCGCCCTGGAGGTTCCTTACCTTCTCGTTTTGTTTCTTTTTCTACTATGCATACCTGCGATAAGAAAGAAAAGAGCCATCCCAGCGGTGCGGGTGGTTGAACCGTGTACAGCACCAATGACGAAGTTGTTGTGAACAAACTATTGCAATAGTCTACGTATACGTTCATATCTTAAGATACATCTCATACTCCTCATTACTCGCGTAATATCTTGTGAAGTTCAAAAGAATGTTCTTGAAATGTATCTACCGCGTTACCATGATGTTGCAGCTGCCGCAGCACTTGGCATATACGTACGTACCTACCCTGCACTTCTGAAAACGCAAATAATTTCAGAAGAATGAACCTTTACCTATACATATACACAACGGAATTCACCTGCATCCATAGAATTAGTCCACGGTACTGGGTAAACGTAAATACTCTGTAGAGGAGATGCAAAGTCAAAGTGTACGTTACGTGAGTACCTTTAACTCCAACTGGCTCGTAATCTTCCTACTTGCACGTGCTGTTGCAGGAGTCGATCGTCAAAGGGTAAACCGTTCCTGCCTCTCCTTCCTATTGCACGTTCAAAATGGTGAAGAACGTTAGCTACCGGTCATCAATGAGCTTATTCGACACTGTAGAACATTACTGGTGTTAGGTCACGTAACAATGCATTGGCGGGCTCGTATAATATTCTACGAACGAGTCCTTCGGAATTTCATTTTATGAAGCCAGCTGTCCTGTGATTATACTTCTATCGTAGTAAACTGGAGTGCGAGTATTCGTTCGAAGAGTTTACCATGCGTTTGCGTTATAGTAGAAGTTACGATTATACAACGACTTCCAGTGGTGGTAGTCTGCTGCTGCAGCTGGTAAAATGACGATGCAGTTGGCATACGCGTATGGACAGGGCAAGTTCCATGATTCGCGAATCGTGGAATATGTCCTCGACTGAGTTACACTTGACGCACCACGAATATGGCTTAAGTATATGTATGCATACAAACATTTCCATACGTGTTTGCTATGAGCGGATCTCATTTATCCCTCAACCCTTTCACACACTGGCTTAAAATAGAACTCCAACAAACTCCACGTTCAAATCTTCCGGGGCTTATGCGCTTCGGATTCCCCGAGGGATTGCCTTAGTTTATGTACTAATACATTCTTTCTTTTCAGTTTGGTACTGAAAGTAGTTGAAAAAGTGTAGTTTATACAAACACATAGATTTGAGATCTTAATAAATGAATGCATCTCCCGTAATTTGTTTCTCAATTTGTTTTCCAACCAAAAGCAATCGGTGTATGCAATTTTATATATCAGATCCAGTGGCGATATGAATGAATTACAGGACCTGCAGGCTAGGAAAGGAAGAAGAAAAGTACGCCGGGTGAAGGAGGGATAGAAGAGGGGTGGAAATATTTGAAGGAAGTAGGTTAAGCCGCAGTTCGATGGGTAATATGATTATTCTGCTCTGGTGGATGGTCCGACGCAGTGTAAAAAACTTTAGAAGTTGCCCGCGCGGGTGAACATACCACTCCAAGATAATGAAACGTTCCACAAGTTGTCGAGAGCAGCCTCCACCTCCACCTCCACCTCCACCCCCAACTCTACTTCCTTCCGCACCTCTGGCATTTCTATCCAGCTTCTTCCGCAGTACCACAAGCACCGTTTGCGAAAGGATGGGATCCACGAGACCTACCACTCGTATCTCAATAATATTAATATATTTCGCGAGTTGTTGGTATCTTTATCGTCGACGACTGCCATTGTGTCACGCAGGTTGCGCACCGAGCTCGGTCCGTGGCCCGCCCATAAAGAAATTACCTACCTGCCAATACCAATTTCCTAACTTTATCGATGGTCGTATAAATTATAATGCATTCTGGCTGTTCCCAAGAGCGATTTTCATCGACCAACTTGTGGAATACTACTAATGACAATATCATTTACCTCGCGTCTCTTCTTTGTACTTCGATTATGATTTCCGAGTATTTTCGTAATCATCAAATTATCGCGGGTGAAACGAAACCTTGTCTCAACATCGCGTGACTAGCAAAGATTAAATATTCCATAGAATCGTTAGAACAGGGTACTTTGAAGAGATTTCAAAAGTCCTCGATTACGAAGACGTCACTGCGTTAATCTGTACGCCAAACAATCGAAACGGCGTGCGGCCCACCCACGATCAAGTATCAAAAAGTTATACATATACAACAACAGCAACAACAACAACGATTTGTAAAACGTAAAAGAATAAATGGTATTATTGATTAGTGCTTCATCCGATTAGCTTATGTATAGTCCTTACAAACCCCATAAAGTTAGACGCGGAATCTATAAAATTTATTATCGCGTACATAGATCGAAGCGGCGCGCCATGAGAGGAAAGAGGAAGACCAGTAATTTAGACACATTGTTAGGCTCTTTTTCTCTATACGATATCACGTTGGCAATGTGGTGTTAATATAGCCGGATGAGTGGGAATATAGCTTTATAGACAATGGCAAGGATTCTTTTGTCGCTTAGAATTTATACCTGGGAATTTGTTCTAAGACGAGTACTGTGAGAATCCTAAGAAATTTAACTATTTATACAACTCCACGGTCAATGATATCCCACAAGCTGTTGACTATTGCATTACGAAACGGTTGTTGTAGAAATAGAAGAAAAAAATGCATGGATTTCTCTCCATACGTAAACTGCACACGTAAACGTATGGCAATGTCCTACTCATATAACAAACGTATTTGTTCGTAAAATAAAAATCAGTTTCAAACCATATAAAAAAAAAAGAAACATTCACGTGGATGTGATGTAGAATTTCTCTGAATGTACAATCCATCCACTGTCTGCGCACGTCTATAAACCGGCACCACAAATGGTCAGTTCTGCTCTAGCAAGTGTGCAACTACACATTTTGCTGCAGTGTCTAGCACAGTACGCAACTCGATTATAGCATACGAGCTCAACGGGGAACCACCACTGATAATAAGTATTAATTTTTCAGGTGTAGCCAGCCAGGATCTTAACTTGAAATTTCAGACTAGGAGTTTCTGTTAAATATATTTGAAATAAAAAGCAATAGTCACAATAAATCAGCGTTAAATCTCTGTGACGAATAATGGATCCCAGGTTCGATCGAAGCGTTACGTTCTGGGTAATCCGGCTGGTGCAGATTGGTTGCTGGTTCCATCTGTGTGTGGACTATCGATGATGTGAATTCCTAGTGCGACGTGTATTACAGCAACACCTGACCCTAAAGCCAGTGTATGTTCTGCGACCGACATCCCAGTTCCAGCAATTGCGTTGCAACTGTATTGGGGGATCTGCTTTCAGCCTGTGTAGTTGTGATGTAGATGGATGTACGTATACACTCCCATGGATATGTCGGAGTGTAGCTGCTGCGAGATGCGTATGCTTAGATCCAGTTAGTATGAAACGAGAACGTGTTAGGTGGGTATCGGTTGTGTCGTGACTACGATGTAGGGTGAATTGGAGATTTGCTGACGTATGTATGTATCCGGTTCACCCGATGTGATGCCTATTAGGTGCTTATTAGCAAACGCGGATCAGACATCCGATGGATTCGTGGAGCCGTGATCGTTGTCGTGAAATGTCTAATGAGACCAAGTCGAGATCTCCTCCACATCAATTATTCATTAATCTCCATTACGCGCATGTACACCGGAAGCAGTATTAAACCCCCGTACCCTTCAGAATCCTCTCTATCTTTTTCCCAAAGTTATCACGATTGATATAATATTGTTCACTTTCATTAATTTCGTCCGATTCTGCTAGTTTGTTTGTCTTTGCAATGCTGTCTTTGGAGAATTTTTTTGTTATACCACGTCGTGGGATTCGACCCTGCAAGGCAATCAATAGATATATAACCTGTTGAACGAAATAATGATATGGAAATTATACGTGGCTTGATCAATATTGTGAACAACACAAATGTGCAGTAAACCGCCCGTACAATTATTATTATTTTGAAATTCAAAAACGCGATCAATTGATCACATTATGGAAGGTAATTCCAGAAAGGGAGGGCGGGAATATTCGATTTTAATATCCACTGCATTCATTACTGACCTCACTTTCACAGCAAAAAGGTATCAAAATACCACCTACATTCACAACGACGAATGCGAAAAAATACCGCAATGTTTCGAAAAATGACAACGAGGCGATTCTTGTCTGATCAGCGGAAGAATGAACTGAGAATACGAAAATTGGTATCCTGAGGGAGTTTAAAAAACAAGAAAGCTGTGGAGGATTGGTCGGTATGATTGACGTGTTGACCCAGCTCAGTTAAGTGGTGGGGTTTGACTACGACAAATAATTTCGTTACAGCTCGGTGTGTCGAAGCTGAAAATGGGGTGGACAGCATTAATCACCCACATCAACCCATAAATAGGTGTATATATAGCCCAATGATGATATGTTTATACTTAGGGCAGAGTATACAGACACGAGGTAGAGGTAGATAATGGGAGAGATGGAAAACGCGCAATGTGCGTCGTGGACAGAGACAAAGTTTACACATATCGGACAAACGAGGACACACCCAAATATAATAGCAGCAGCAGCAGTAGCTACGACGAAACAGGGCTAGGCGATGCATTCGATTTGTAATAGCTAGGTGTCAGTTGGGCATTAGTCACAGCAGTCACCCAGCTGCCAGTGATTAAGGGCCGAGTATAAACCCTAATTATGCACATTTGCGTGCCTAGTTACATGTACCTACAATTCACCTCCGAATTTGGAGAGACGTAATCATGTCACTTTTCCTGGCATTTATACGACTATAATATGGAACTACGTCAAGTTGGATACAACAATTTGGTCATACCTACAAATAGTTTCTAAATTGTCCGATAACTCTCAAGTGCAGGTAATATAATATTTTTCACTTCACAATCGAACAACTATTGGCCAGTACGCGTGGTAAGTAAGTGTACGAATGAGTGGACGGCGTAGGACTGTAGTGTCCAGTGATAGAAATAAAAAAATACAACAGAGAGTAGGAAGTAACGTTCGGAAGTTCTGATTGAAAACAACCGTGACAATGATCAGAGTGAAAGCCGAGAGTAGAACGATAGCGGGTTTCCTGTACGTTTCAATAAGCGAACAATGAATTTGTTTGGTCTTTTTTCAGTTTATTCTTTTTCTCCGTCTCTGTCCTTATTTTGCCTCTCTGATTGTCTCTTATTACTTCAATGAGCTCGCCAAACGGAAGCACAGATCGTGAGAACAATCGAAACACTTGTCCGTGCTCACCTTCGACATCCGCTCTAATAAAATTGTACTCACAAAGTTCACGCGCAGCTCAACCGTTTAAAAGCTCTACAGTAGCTCCTACCACTCTCACAGGTTACTGTACCTCTGAAAAATGAAGGGAAGTAGATGTTTCTTGATATTTTTGAATTATTTATTCTCGCATCGTATTTGATACAAATCTATAAAATGGCTGATCCTGAATTACAATCAACGGGTATTCTACCTCGTCCTCTAAATGAATACGCTTGAGCTTGTGCGGGTCGAGCTTTTCAAGCTTACCTGGGAGGATAGTTTCGTAGCCAAGGGATATTGGGAATCCGAATCACGATCGAGGAGGAGGCGAGGACCTCAGCGGGAGGCCAGACCAGACCTTTCCTTGATTGGATGAAGAGTAGTGGTTATAGGCCGGCATCGAATATCGCGTACAGGGGTATTACACATTCGGAAGGGAAATTTCTACGAAATGAAAAGAGTGAAAAACGGAAGAAATCATCAGTTTTCCAGGGGTTCGATCCATCGTTGATTGAAATTTCATCATATGGCGGTCCCAGGTCACGGTTTAAATTCTAATCCGACGTAAGTGCACCAACCAGAGTATAAAGAAATTTCTCCTTATCGTTATAGACCCTTTGATCCTTTGAGCGATTTCTCATCATCCCGATCAAGAGCAAGCCGTTGATTAATCGGTTGAATGTTTCTAATGACTTGTATCAGAGCGCCACTTCCCTAACTAATCGAGGGCCACTAATACGCTGATGGCGAAATTTCGAGGGTCATAGAGAATGCCTAGGTGCACAACGGAGTAGTTGTAAATCGGAAGCAGTTCAACGTGCCGGTGCACTCTGCACTCTCAATCAGCGACCGGCAACTGCAAACTCATCAAACTTTCCATCGGTAAGCTCGCCGACGAATCGACTATAAAATATTTCACCGTATACCTAAATTGTACGGATATACTATAGAAGGTGCAACAACACAAACCTGCATCCATATTTTAGCTAATTGATATTTCGTGCGTAACGGTTATAATTTAATTAAATTCGTGCTAATTAGAATGTTGGTCACGGCTCAGCTGGTTAAAGGTATGGGAGCGGTGTAATATTTATGGCGTGATACGAGAGTATGGAGGTAATTTGTGAAGGAGAAATTCTGAATCGCAACGCGGAATAAATACTCAGGGGAAAAAAAGATAAATAAAATTAAATTATGGAAATTTTTCCACGTGAATACAATTCTATACCTATAATAATTGGAACAATTTTTCAACGTTCCAACGTTAGGTATAGGTGGGTAGGTAGGCAGATATGTTTGGTAAAGAATTTCAAAATGGAGCCAAATAGTCCATCCTTTTCAACTTCACTGGTCATTTTAAAGAGAGCCCCATTCCCCACTCCACGCAGTGCAGAGAATCGGATATTCCACGTAAAATAGTTGGAAGAAAAAGAAATTAAAGAGAAAAAATCACACGCGCGATTACTCCGGGACATTCGTACCGTTGCAGTTACCGCACGATTGAATAATCAATCGAATCAATGGTTTTTCTCTGTTGACACCGAATTCATCTGTCACTAGCAATTTATGCTTCAGAATTAAACGAAAGGTATCGATAGAATGTACAAACGAGCAAACAAAAACATATCGAAATGAATACTCTACACGGAAGACCGGAATTCATTTGGAACACGTACGCGATTTCAAGTAGATATAATAATGAAAAAAACAATCGTACTTTTTTCCTACTCGAACGGAGGGAATAACGAGGTTATATGTGCACAATCAAATATTATAATCCCTTAATAATCTGATGGAGATGGTTGAAAGCTGCTTCTGGAGTTATAGGTATAGCAAACAGATTTAATCCTCTTAACAGCGAGGGACGACGAATTATTGTCAACCACCCTGCTGCTACTGCAAGAGAAAAAGCAGCTGCTGAGGGAAGCGGAACAACGGCAAATATTAATTAATTAATACGACAATTTTTAATGTAATTTTCATAAGCGAGTGACTGTTCGGCAAATACTCTCACAGTTCTGCAGGGTGTATATATTTCCGGGGTGTAATCTTGATCCAGTAAATCCTAGATTTATGGTGAGTTTACCTATATATCGAGTGCGGAGTGGGGGGATGGTATCGGTATAATGTAGTAACATGGGGACAGAACTCCGGGGTTCGATTGGGGGTCCGTAAGCGCGGAAACCGTACTATGTCTGAAAGCGTCCGCGGTTTAATACGTTTAATGGCTTCTCGATATAACTTCGCGAGTGCTAGGTAGTTCTACCAATAATATAACCGCGAATAGCCCGTTGTTAATGACGTTACATAGGGGCACGTAGCTGTTAAAGTGGTTCTAATTAAAGCGTATTACACAAAGGGGACCGCCAAAACTTGTATGTAATAATTTAATACTGCCAGGAGATATCAATACAGTGGACATACGTGTAATCCATTGAAAAAGACGCTAATCATTGTCTAGAGGCAAAACGAAGAAATTATAAAAACGCAGACTTCGTGCCAGCAGCAGTAACAGCAGCAGCTCTCCTCATACATTCAATCTAACTGAACATTTCACATTCGCCGACATCTAGGCCGCGTAGTGCGAAGAAAAGCTTTATTTCCATTTCCTTTTTTCTTTTTTTTACTGCCCCCAACACCACTCATCATCCTGCTCTCTCCAGAGCTGCACCAAAAATACCTTCAATTGGAAACAAGATCCTAATGAATGGGGGAAAAAATGAAAATATGAATACAAATACACTAAACTTATTGCAGAAGCTGTATACTATCCGATACTATGAGATACCGTGAGAGCGGAAGCTTTCATCTTAGTTTTCATCATAATAAAGAAGCCACGTGGAGCAGCTCCATCTACCGCATAGCTCGTAACAGCCTTTTGAAAGAAGAGCAGCTTTTATCCATTTGCGAATTCTTGAATCTGCCAATGCATACAGACGTATAGCTACACAGTTCCAGTGTATCGGAAATTCACCCCGTTGATGCTGAGATACCTAACTAAACGTGAACCGGATGGGCTTACACCGATCAGTGGCTCAAGTACGAATGGACGGAGCGACTGAAGCAGCTGGAGGGCTGATGCTGAGCTTGAATACATCGTTCGAACGGAACGAAACGGATCCGAAGCTTTTGCACGGGGCAATAATACAGGTTTCATTCAACGCACGGTGATCGAAACTGTTCAGTCGGGTACGTTGCATCCATTACTTGGAGTTCAAATTAGCATCACCGAGAAGCCATCCAAAGACGATCGGGACCGCCCATTCGCATTCCATGATTTGCAAAAGCCTGTCACTCCGTATAAATCGCAATCCGCAGGTTTGCACGATGGAGCCGACCATGGAAAGAACAAAATCAAAGAAACAAAAACACAGAACAAATTGAATTACATGAGATATGTAGAGTGGTTCAAATGTACGCATGCGGTGCAGTGTTGGTAAAGAAATTTTAAATTGGGATGGGGGATGAAATTGTATGCCAAGTTTGTTGATTGCATTTCATTACGTTAGTTGGGTAAATAACGTCAAATTATTGTCCCCACACCAAACAGTAACACAGGAATCACGTTGCTTTCTGGTGACATCCACTTCGCGAGTGCAACCGCACGAACCATATGTACAACAGCAGCCACCGTTATGGTAGCGAATTTCTGCAACAGCATAATATAATCCCAGAGACGAAGCAACGAAGTAAATTATGCCTTGTGTATGAAACATGTACGTATACGGTTATCGTACTATCACGTCGACAAGCTGATTCGAGCAGAAATTTTGCGTGAGTTAGCCGCATCACACTGCACTTCACTGTTATATGTGTATACGATGACGTAGTTACTGAGACACGAGTGATGCAAATATGGATGATCATAAAGGAGCCCTACTTGCAATCGACTCTGCGGTAGGTGCTCGCATACCTGTACGAGTACAATAGGCTGCAGAGAATCTACTGGCAAAAGAAGATACATACTGCTCTTGAAGCATTTCTGTTCTCGCGTACCGGACACTGGTTCACCTTGGACGACGATTGTAGCGAAGTCAATGCCTGGTCTCTTCCTCCGCTTTTTGAACCCAGGCTTGCCCGCCCATGACCGCGGTGCGGTAGAAACCCACAACGTCGATGGTGGACAACCTCCACAGGCATCGACGGTGCGAAGAAAGCGGGTGCAACGTACAGTTGAATTGTCTCTCACTAATTACCTTCTCGATGATTTTATTGATCCTCGTCAGAAGTGAATATTGAGCGTTTCGGATGCGCAATATCGTTGTCCATAGGTGAATCACGCGTACTAATCCTCTCTTCCCGTCTCGATAAGACAACGTTGAAGACTTGGTGTCTTATTTCTAGTGATCCCTTTCTTCCTCTCTCGCTCCAGTTGATAGGTTGGCCGGTCTCTCTCATCGTCGGAGGTCCTTGCTCTTGGATTTCTCGAGCATAAGGCAAGCTCGTAGAAAGATAGGTAGATAGAGGTACTTGTCTCTTGCGACATCCTCGCGTTCAGCTAAACCAGAGTTTACTACAACGGCCAAGTCCAAGATTACTACGCTTCGGAGACACGACTAGATTTATTTATTTACATACGAACAAGTCCAGTGAGTGCAGGGAAAACACCTACATGATTAATGCGAATGTGTTAACAATATATGGAGCATTCCATGTCAACTCGACCAATGATTTTGCTTCACCATTTTTGATTCGCTTCGCGATTTCTTATACGATTTTCCGATTTCAAAAAAGCACTCCCGAATTTTTTCAGATTTTATTCATTAACTGTGAATTTTTTATGAAGATTCTATCCTTTTTATTTTACCGCCACAGCATCGATACATTTATGCCAAATTTTCAAATTCGTGAACAACTGTCAAAAACTATAAGTTGATCGCAGAGGAGAGAGAAGAACCTTGAAGTAAAAAATTAACGTGTCACACAAGATTCTATTCACTGTACAATATAATATAGTTTTATGAATCCAACGATGCCCAACGTTACAATGCGTACGCGTGTGTTACAACATATGCCATAAATATGAATCAATATGTATAATCCCACTTTAGATGTCAAGTAGATTGCATACACAAACAGGTACATAATAAAATGGAATAAATCACACACGTGTTTGCCGCAACCTCGTCCATTAGTTGCACCGGTTGATCCCGTTATAAATGTAATATAGCATACCTATTGTAAATTCATGCCACTCAATTTCCTCATGTATTACGATGTACTCGTGATTGTATAATATCTTCGAGAATTGCAAAATAGGAAAAATCGAGAATATTTGCATGAAAAAAAAAAAAACAGAAACAGAAATAAATTGATTAGACCGTTACATAGTGAAAGCCCTTTCATCATATCTTTATGTCATAAGCGACGAAGAGCAAAAGCAGAATGCTTCGTATTGGTGGAACGACTATATAATGCAGGTAGATTATTGTGAAAGTATATAACGGTAGACCAATATGTGATAATTCTTAGCGCCGACGAAATGTCAAATAACAAATTCGGCGGGAGTCTAGTCACAAGCTGTGAGGCTCCAAAAAATTATTCGAACGAAGCGTCGCCCCGAAGAAAAAGTAAAATGGAGGAACGAGAAAGAAAGATAGTGTAGGAAAGAATACAGGGGCAAAATAAAAAAAAAGGAAAAGCCACCTCCTTCGGACGAGGATGGTGCAGAGAAGCGTCATACTCGAAGCCACACAATAACCCGAGGATTTAATTCACACCTGTAGCGTATGCAAGTGAAAACAAAGGGCGACGCCCGTCTCTCCATCTCCTAGCTTACCTACTAAAGGCAGACCAAAAAGGTTTGACGCTTCGGCTCTACCCCGTCATCGCGGGACATGTCAGGTGGCAACTGTAGCCCACCTCTCCTTTCCTTCCCCTTCTTTCGCCCCTTTGCATCCGAACAGGGATCAGGAACGCGGCACCTTGGGCCTCTTTTTGACCCTCTCCTTTTCCCTTCGTTGTTCACTCCCCTCATGTTCTATTTCTTTCACTCCTACTGATTGTCAGCCCCGTAATAGCGCCGCGTTTCATTCCACGGGTATCAAGGGGCTGTTAGAACATTTCATTTCTCAATTCGTGTAACGTAATGCTGAAAAATCAAAAAATAATCAATCGAGACAAGTCTACGGAAAGACCTGTGCATTATTTTCCGATAGAGCTTACCTATATGCAGTGATTGCATTGGATAATTCAATATTATTTAATTATTTTGTCCGGTAGATAAATTTAAATAATCCTGTAATCCTGAACACACTTCTTAAGGATTACGCTGACAATGAATTCGCACAGTCTATGATCGGTGATTTAGTTAGTTTTTCAATTTCATCCCTGTATCGCATATCCAGAAATGACTGGAATTCTTATTTCATCGGTCGGATATATCGAATAAACATTAACATACGATTCATTCATTATTTTGTAATTCTTTCAACACCAAGCTTTCAACTCACCGAATAAAAGACCAACGATTGAAGGAATCGATTCAATTTCAGAATAATTGAATAAAGCTTGTCGATAAATCGATGCCAGGGTTTTTGTTTTACAAAATATGTGTTCGAAATGGACGACGAAATTCATTGAAGTAAATTTTAAATCTTCAGAACACCGTTGCGGTATCAAGTTCGCGTGTTACCGCGGGTAAGCCTTAACGATTTCAAATAATAGTGTCGTAACCGCGCCCTAAGGACGCGCGCACGAAGCCCGGGAAAGTGAACCGACCACGTTCCATCCCTACCTTGCGTCCTCGGTGTCCCTTCCCTCTCGTTCCCCCCTTCCATGGGCGCCCATGCAAGCGAGGAGAAGCTATGTTACGAGCTGTATACGTATACGATGACCCGCGCGGCTCGGCGCAACGTGGCATAGTGGTCCAGCTATACAGCTTCCCGCGCGAGATCCGAGAGAAGGAGAAACCGAGTTACCTGCACGTATTACCGAAGCGACGCACGTCGTCACTGCAGCAAGGGGATCGGTACCCACGTGGAGTAGACTCGAGAAGATGAGATAAATCTTTGCAAAGTACGCTGCAAATGTTACACCGTCATTTTTACGAGATCCCACTCCGCTGACGATGCGTAATACCGTACACAGTTCAATAATATCAACACGGATGACGAACACACGCGTACAACTCCGTATTTACAAACATCGAATAGAGTAAGAGCGATCGAAGAGTTACGTGATGTAAAAATATAACATATTTTTGTTACCTAGCTGCTCTCTACTATTGCACACACAACGTACGACCAGAGTATTAGCTATGACGGTAGCTGACACTAACTAAGCGATATACATAAGCATCTATGATGATTGTGTTACTTTAAGTGATGGTAGGTATAGCCAACGAACTTACCAGAATTATACTGTTTTTTAACCGAATCCTTTTACGGCTCAGGTGGAGCAGAATGTCACCCAACGGATACGTCGCGCCCACTCCACATGTATGCACGAGTGTATGCACATACGAGATTGAGCAGCGCGATGTAGTAGCCACGACTAATTAAAACTGAAATTGGAGTCCATTGTTTTCGAATGCTCCATTATGCATATAGGCATTGAGTGATCCAATTATAGGTGCATACAAAGATATATGAAGAGTGCAACTATCTCTGAATTCAAACCGTGGAAATCCGTTTGAAGCTGTAGGAAAACGGCCTTTGATCGCCGCTGTAGCCCGAATATCGTCCTGCAGGGATCAGCCCGGCGAACGTAGTTCTGCTGCAGCGCGATAGACGCGATTACATGTTTCAGACAAAAATAAAGCACAAACATAGCAAAAATAACAATGAATACGAAAACAATGGGCATAGGAAATAGCCCAATATATATAATACCGTAATGAAGAGATAGCAAAAAGTGCATCTCTATATTATAATGTACTACCTGCTAACCGGCGGCGGATGGTGTGAAATCGGTGGTATTTTTAGGGGCGTTTCTATACCGTACCTTGCGGGTACCACGGTTAAAAGTCTTTTCGGATCTTTCTTAGCTCCTTGCACATGATTTTCATTTTTTCCCAGGCTTAGAGTTTTTGTAAAGTCGCTCTCTCCCCTCTCCCCACTTCCAGCTTCCCCTCCCTTGCCGAAAGTTTAGGGTTCTAAAAGTCAAATCCCGAAATCGCCATGGGTGCACGTCGGAACCACCCAAATTTCAACATTCCAGAAGTAGAAGGAGATGCGTCTTAGGTCTCAAACCGGGAAAAGGGAGCTCCGGATTTTCTTTCTTCTTCTTCGGCTTTTCCGTCGTTTTGTCCAATGAAATAATTTCTAGGCGGCGGCTTCTTCAGGTATAGGACGGTATGTACATCTAGAGATAGAAAATTTTTCAGGACTATGAAAGCAACAAGGACGCCCCGTGGATCAAGAGACTCGGCAGACGTACATAACGTCCTGACACTCTCTCTCTCTCTTTTATTCGGTATATTTGATGATGATGAGAAGTAAAGAAAACTTCAACCTGTTGTACCTGATTTTCCTCTCTATTCTTTGGAACTATGCAATAATAATATACGTGTGAATGGTGAAAAGCTCCGCGCCAAAGAAATGAAACTACATATTTACCAGTTGTAAGTGAGAATAGCTGCAGTCTGCACAGGTAGGGCAACAACTCGCTCGCTTGACTGCGAATAATAATTTAACCGGAGGCGTTCAACGTACCTATAGGGCGGTGAGAGTTGGACGGTAAAAGAAGAGGGGAGAAAGGAAAGGTTTACGAACACTCGGCATTTCTCACGGAGATATTTTCTGACAAATTTTTACTGCTGTAACAGCAGCAGGCATAGAAATGGCACGCGAAGAGCCATGCTTGTGTACCTAATTAACTGTAGAATAGGGTATATACATACATTTCTATACTAGCAATTATCCACTAACATCTTTCTAGTCATTATGAGGGCAGCTACGATTGTTTTTTCTTAAATTTTCCTTTCTTCAGTTTGGTTTAATTTAGAATTGGACTATAGAAGAAAAGTAAAAGAAGTGTGAATCGAGATGAAAATCTCTCGAAAATCCTTAAAAAATTTGAATAATTTTTGGCTACCTCATATGTTTTCAGCAGACTGTCAGACTAGCTGAAAGCGAAAAGTTGATTTCGGAAAAGTGACGTAGTTGTGGGTAGGTTCGACTCTGCGCGTAACTCCGTTCAATTAACCAATTATTCAATTACCGTTGCCTTATCGTTAGTCAGTTCCATCGGGCTAATGGGAATCCTTTCATTCGGCTGTCTCAGTTGTTAAATAAGATAGCGGTAAGTACAAGAGTAAGAAGTAACATTGGGACCAGAAGATCTATTGTCCACGCACCTACATACAATTCATCTTCTTTCCATCTCTCACTTTATACCTGACGACTCGCGTCGTTTGGAATTGTTCTTCACATTTTCTGTTCTCACCTTTTTTTTATCAATCGTAAACTCCACCGCCGCGGTCATTAAAACTGAACCCGATAACGCGTGATCTATGATAGAAATAGATGAAAATTGAACAGAAATAGGAAAATTAAAATCTCGGGTCAGTTCTCGTCCGATAGAAACATGAACGGTTATGACACTGGTTTACAACCGTGTTAGGAAAAAAAGGGAGAGAGAGAGATCAGCGCTGCTGCCGTGTGGGTAATACGAGTATGAATGAATACGAGAGTAACAATAATTTATGAGTCGGTAGATAGCGTAGAAATGCTTCGTATGTTAATGCCTCTAGAGATCGGTGGCTGGGTATCTTCCCCACCATCCAGGCAAACCCGCCCGCTACCGACTACGAGGTATGCGCGTAGAAGATATCTGCCGCTTACAGAGGGGTTATAGCCAATAAGAAGGAATAAATAGAAGAAGATATCTAGCACTATTACACTTTCAGACGGATTCCTCAGCTCACGATCGAAGAGGAGGATCCTCATTGTCAGTTCCAAAGATTACAACACGTGACAGACCTGTGAATGAACGGTATACCGTGAGTTTACGGTGAAACCGACCGGTCACGTTAAGTTGCCATCGTGCGGGCGTCACCGACACATGAATTTCTTAGCGTTGGCGAGCCCCCGCTACGATTTTTCCTTCTTTACTGGCTCAATTTTGAAACTCACGGTATATCCGTCACACACGCACGTAGATAGACACCCCATATTCAAACATAGGATATTGTTCACCGATGAGCGACGTTCCTCCACGTCATATCCACGTCGTGAATGTAATTTGCCAAATAAGATAGGCTTTTTTCATTTTTTTTTACTTATCTTTTCACGTAGGACTACCTATATGAGTGAACTATATAAAAGATCAGTATTGTTTTCTCATTTTCGGATCGATGAAATTTTCATATCGTTACGGTACAGCTGTTTGAGAATATCCGATTATTATCGTGACGGTTGAGACCATTATACGCATATACATTGGGTAAAGCATACGCGACGGATGATGAGGTCCTGGATGCGAGCGTGGATGAATGAGGGAGAGAGTAATTATTTGGTTAAAATTTGACACGCACGTCTGATTGCATATGAATAAATGTATATTGTGGTAAGTATGATATAGTATATCCCATTCATAATACGACGTGACAGCTTGTAATCATGTGTAATTCGTTCGTGTGTAAGACATTTCAATTGACATGCATTGTATATATTTATTAGAGTGGTCCTTGAAATAGTGATTTTCAAAAAATTTTTGAAACCAACCTCTTAAACGGTTCCAATTGCGAAAAAAAAAAAATTCCCCCGAAGTTCCAGCTCTTAATTCCAACGGGAACACGTGCCGCACAATTTTTCACAGCCGCATTTAATATAATAGTAATCCACTGTGTAGTAGTATTCAATTAAATTTCAGAAGAATATTTTTTTTAATCAATTTCAAATATTCTCAAAGAGGAAAAGTATAAACAGCTCGGATATTTTTATGAACTTTATTGTACATATCAGGTACGAATAAGCATCCGGTTTCTGCGCGTTCCAGATTAACTGCAGAATCCGAAAGCTTTTACGAGGTGTACATAAATAGCAAAGAAAACTTCGGTCTACCGATGGAAGCTCGTCGAACTTTGTCAGTTCGGTTTGAAATCCAAACTCACGTATCTCGCGAATTGCGATCTATTCAGGAATATATTTATGTCCTATATATTCGAGCCAAGTTGCTCGGCACTTGGATGTCTGTTGTGCAGCTATGTACGTACCTACGTACGTACCTATACTTTTTTATTTCACTCCTTTTTTTCTCATTTCTCTATTGATTTGACTATAGGCAAAAATAAATGGGTATGTAGTTAAAAATAAAAACTCTACATACGAGATTAAATTCTGATCACGCAATGGCTCTACAGAAAGTAGAACTCGGTTATCGACTAACTCCTCGCTGTGCATTGGAATAATCTCGTTCGAATGCGCCTTTTTACCAAATTTCGGTGAATATATGACCTAAAAGGCGATTCGGTTCGCGGTTTATCGATTATATTTTCCCCCCGCACGATTCTAATCGATCGATGCCATAGTTTATATGTACCTACAGCCTTCTTTTCCCGCGCTTTATGCGTACGTACATTTTAAACCTCGGCATGTAACCGTTCTTACCCTCATACGGCTCGTTTAATGCTCAATTATTTAACGCTGGAGAGAGCCATAAGTAAACAAACTGAAGCTCTGGAGCAGAAGGAGGTGAAGGAAGGGGAGCGTGGAATAGTATACATGTACGTATATATTTCACAACGTCTCCTGAGAATTATGCAGCGGCAGTAATTAATTGATGCACATATTTTCCAGAGCTTGATGATGATAATGAAAGAGAAAGAAAAAAAAGTTGAGAGGAAATGAAAAAGAGAAAAATAGAAAAAGAAATTAAAATTATACACCCGCATCAGCATCAAGCCAGCGATTCTCCATCCTCTTGCACTCTCATTTCCACCCCAGACCGCGCCCACCCTGCCATGCGATGACTGAACTGTGTTGCTAGAATAACAGTCCCCGTCCCCGTTCATGCAGTTTGTTTTCCCTCGAGAAATGTTCATGTTACGTGTGTCGTCGCTTCGTACGCGTGACATACCATTGTGCGCATATGACCGCGGAGCATGACATATTAATAATTAATTAGACCTTGGTCCCCTGTTCGTTTATTATTATTAATGATTTTATTGTCATAATTTCGCACGTAATTATTCTTGATGAAACAAAATGATATAGAGGTTGAATTTCAAAATTTCGAGAGTGCGAAGCGTGTTATGTGCTCATCATCGCATCGCACATATTAACTATGACGTTAGCGGCCGTCGTGAAGGGAGGCTTCGAACGAGAGTGGAGAAACAACGGTGAGGGGAGATCGTCCATAAGCCAAAGAACGGGAGAAGAACGAAGAAGAACTAGTACCTATGCCTGTTAGGCAGGAGCGAGTCGGAATAGAGAGGAAGAAGCATGGAAAACAACTCACAATCAGTTAAAACCTCTGGTCGAAGGAACAAGGTCTTTCGTAGGTACTGCGGGAATTCCAAAGGGTCATTACGTCAAATAACAGACATTTTCCTCTCGACGTCCGTTACCATCTTCTTCTTCTTCTTCTTCTTCCTCTTCTTCTTCTTCTTCTTCTTCTTCTTCTTCTTCTTCTTCTGCTCTTACTTTAATTCCCTCGCATCTGGGGCCACGTTTCGTTTCATTTCATTCCATTTCGTCTCGTTTCATTTCATCTCATTTTGTCACGTCATTCGCGTAGCTCGATTTCGTCTGCATTCTCGTTTCTTCGCTTGGTGTGCAGCTAATTTCACTCACCACAAACTAGCGGTTTCAAAGTCACCGGTTTAGGGTACTGGAATATTATCGCTCCAAGGTTTTGACTTCTGTGTAAGAAATTTAATGTGTAAAAACCGGAATGTTCTGTACAATATGAGACGATATTTTGCATTATGTGCAGTTCGAGACAAGTGATTGAAAGGCTATAGACGAAGCGTTTCAAGAAACACGACAGCGGCTCACGTGTGCAAATCGATAAAAGGCGTCCCAGTTTCTCACAACCTTGACCGCTCGCATCTCGCTACGAATATACGCACTTGCTAAAGCTGGTGCAGAAATGAGATGTGTATATGTACGAGTACATACCTGTATAAATCATTATACCCCGCCTGTCGTATGATAATGACGTATTCCAGTTAGAATCAGGGATTATTTAGCATGTGATGCCATTTTTATTTTTTTTTTTAAGAAATTGAGCCTGCGGGAACTGCAGCTCACCCTGTAGAGCAACAGCAACCTGCACAGCCGTTGCACCCTCGTAAATTTGAACTACATCAAACAGAAAATGGAAATCAACTGCGAAAGAAATAATTATTGTTAGTGCTAAAACGTCGAGACTGTGACCCGCGGTATATTTTTCGGAAATATAAAGCAAATAATTCGAACGTCAGATGGAGTGACGCGATTACAGAAAACGCGACTTGCACCGTTGGCGCGACAGCAATTCACGGGGCGATTTCAATTTTGGGTAAATAAGAAAAAAAGAAAAAAGAGAAAAGAAAACGAATGAATAAATACAATGAAAATAAAACCTCGGTGCACGTTTTACTCGTCATGGTGAACAGCAGTTTGCTGGATTCAGCTGCAGCAGTAGCAGCACAACGGAGACTCGGCTTTCGGATGTTTTTCACGCGGTTTCGTTCCGAATCAGAAATCAAGAGAGCATGCAACTGCATACGTGACTGCAATGCGACTGCAGGCACACTACTTTAGAATCACCGACAAACGCATGTAAAGTGGATCTCTCTCTCTCTTGCTAGGGCGTTTCCCGAATTTTCATCCTCTGCAACCAGAAAAATAGCTGCTGCCACTGCCGCAGTTCTGTACAGTGGAGTAGCAATGCCCAAAACAAAAATAAAGCTTTTTTTCCCTTCCTTTCAATTTTTCTTTTTCATTATTTTTTTACACCCCGTAGGGCAGTGCGAATTACTCTTTGATTAAATTTTTCTACAAAGAGTTTTACGGAATGGAGAAACTGCGCTGTTTGATCGCTCCTTTTACCTCTTTTATTGTAAACGTACGTAGGTAACATTTGGAGAATTATTTCTATTACTCGTTGTTTTTTGTTTCCCTTGATTGCGTCAAATTTTTGTTGTATATCGCGTAAACATATACTAACAAAGTTTTATCCGATGTATCCCGTATATAATTATACATCCTATGTCGGAATAGTATAGTTGATATTCAATTTCATAACAAAATCCTTCATAATACCTAAACGAGACGCGCAGAGCGATAATTGGAATGGTGCTCGTAAAACGAGGTACATGAGAAACCGAATTGCCTGAAAAGAATATGCGCATTTCAATAAGATTAAATAATCAGCCGGTCCCTTCCATGCGTGATACCAACACCCGAGTACGTACTTATATGCTGCGTTTATCAAGCATGCGATCGAAGATTGCTTTTTTGTTGGACGAAAAATTAGAGAGTGAACGATTGCGTAGGTATATAATATCATAGCAGAATAAAATCACGTTACATATTGTTCGGTTGGTCGATCGAGCGGCTTTCAACGGTCTATATTGGTATATGCAAGGTATGATCCGAAAGGGCCAGAAATTAAGATGCCTGTATACCCGCACGACATTCGAAATCGTAGTGGGATCAGAACGTACAAATAAGTAACGACACTTTCTTCGTCGCTGTACTTGATGTGATCCAAAAATTGCATAATTTGGTAAAGTGATGTTACCTGATGATTTACCTTCACAGTCGTATAGATCTTGTAAGATCTTTTTGGAATTTAAAGCTAGTTGTTGAAAAAACGGTATTTAGCATTAGCCCATTATAGAGCTACCCCTAGACTGGAAATCGGTATAATAAACGTTTATAAACGTCGCTGAGGAGCTTATATGCGTCACGACTTAATTCTCGCTCCGCACCGACAACGGAAGGACGTGTCTGCCGGAAAGCTGGAGGCAAAACGAGAAACGTAGGTAGGTCTTCGAAGCGAACAAACGCAAAGCACTATTAAGCTGATAAAACTGACGAAACGTATAACGTAATATGAGAAGCACTAATAATAAAGCAAAATAAGTAACAAAACAAGACAAAATAAGTAATAGTTTACAATAATATTTGTGGCGCACAGTAGTTTCTTTGAATATAGATATTATGTGGCTTAAGGCTGAAGTGAATGAATTTCCTTTGGTAATTTATGTTAACCCGACAGACAACGAAGCTCGTCGGAGCATCTCCTTGGAAACGATTCCTGGAATTCACTGGGTCCAGACTTTGCCCACGGGATACGCGCGTTGACGTATAACATCAGGTATGGAGATGAAGCAGCCAGGACACGCCCAACCCCCGTTTGTTCAAAAGCCGTCCACTCGTCCATCCATCCACTGATTTGTTCTTTTTTTTCTTCTTCACTTCGTACATCAACTGCGCATACTTTCCGTACGTCCACCACCACTACCTGGTTACACGAGACATGAACGATTATCGAACCTCTTAGAGTACCTCACGATCTCATTGTTTAATCAGGATTTACAAATAAACGAAATTATCACACAACCGTTAATTCCACACCCACGCTTCTTTCGGCAATATAATCTATATAATTTCGTCTATTCGTCTACACTAGATTCGCATAAGGCTTGATAAAACAAAACAGAAAGAAAGACAAAAAATATCTGAGGGAAGAGCGAAACTTGAAGAACTAGAACGAAAAATTCATCCATCTCCGGTGAAAAAATTGGAGTAGGTTGTAGTGGGCTTTTGTGAGCCTTTATATCACATTAGGTATACATATAGACGATATTCCCATGCACGGTATGACTTTGTTACGGTTCGTTTAATACGTTGACGAAACAGCTGTGTATACCATACAGATGTACCTATGTAGTCGGCCAACGGAACCGGAGAAGTTGGAAGTCAGCTCCAAACTGCAAATGCGCTGAATATGCATGGGTGTGTTCAGTGTTCGGTGTTCGGTATTCGGTGTTCACTGAATTAGCTTCCGGAAGTTGCTCACCCTGCGGAGAAGACTGCATCGACGACTACGACGAGGAATACGACAACGACAACGAACGAACACTGGGGAGTGGGAAGGTCGTGCGCCATCTTTAAACAATACGCAAACTGCACGGTTTAAGTTCGTGTGCTACGTCGGTGCAAGCGATATAAGGTGTATGAATATGTATGCAAGTATGACGTGAAAATGTAGATACGTATGTATAAGTTTGAGGGTAGCAAAGTATCGTATACCTGAACTGCTGGCTGTTATGCTACGAGCGCAACCTGTTCGCATTGTATGCCAAGTGCCCCATCCGCGGCCGTGATCCTTCTTCTTCCATTCGGTTTTTATTTATCTTCCACTATGCGTAAGAGTCGTCCCTATATGCGAGGAAATCGTTCTGGCACACGACTACTCTCTTTTGGTTCTTCCTCTGTTTTCACGCGTGTATTTATTGCTCCTGATGTACGATGTACTTAAGGATGCCCCAAACTCCAAAAATAAGCCCCAAAGTTCATACGCCCTAAATTATTTCAAGTGAAAATTTCACCCTTTTCAGTCAGAGTACGATGGATGGACTATGCGTCGCTGCATGCGAGATGATGGGGGAAAAAATAGAATACAAAACAGATGAAGGAATGTAAAGGTGGTACGCTGCAGGCAAAATTTCGTGAGGAGAAGTAATTTTCGGAGTAGGTAAATACTTGATAGGAAATATATTGTATGTATATAAGATCGCGTGCTGATCTCGTTTCGAATGCTGCAGCAGCGTCAATAGACGATAGAACGATAATCAATGGGGCTAACTGGAAACAAAATACAAATAAACGTGCGGCGCTGGGAACGATTTAAACTATACCTATAGCGCGCAACTCAATTTCGATGCAGGATGGATAACTACAGATGTCGGTCGAGCGGGAGGCGCAGTTTATACTTCTAATGTATGAGTACAAATATAAAATACCTTACTTGGTCGTGTTCATCGTGGGAATGGTTCCGCGCGTGTCGATCATATTATACAATATTTTCTTTGCCATACATTTTTAGCCACATGAATGGGAATGTGAATTTTCATTTTCTCTTTAATTTTTTTCCTCGTCTACCCGAAGGCTCCGCATAGCCCGAAAATTGCATCTTCATAGCACGTTATGGAGCTGTATATAATATGCTCTACCAACTGTTTTAACGATACTAATCATCGAAATTAGTCCAATTTAAAAATCAGTCCAAACGCAACGATGGAACAAGTCCAAGTCTTCCGATAGTTCTGTTCCGATGTAGAATGAGAATTAATGACAGTAATAATATAAAAAGAATATACAGCTGTATCCGTCCAAACGTATACATAGGTATATATCCCTGGCTATCACGACGATTCCCTCCTTGGACGATTCGAGAGCAAATGAGAACGTATCGGATCGTGTTCCTTTTTTTCGTATAATTGAGAATGCCCGTAACGTATAATTGTACCGCAATGGTTTCGAAAAGAAAAAAAATAATTCACGAAAAAATAAAAATATAAATAAATGTAGGCAAATCCTTATGCGCAACGAAATGTTGGCGGAGATACGTTTATGTGGTATATTTTCGTCTGGTCGCTGAGTTTCTGACAATGAATGAATCAACAGAGGATAAGAGAGGAAAGCGAGGGGTAACCGTTTATGAAAAACTTGGGACAGTTAATTTTGAAATGAAATGGTATGAAAGGGTATGAAATGGTGTGAAATAGTTGTGAAATGTGAAATGGTTGGGGCACCTATATGTCGAGTGGTTACCCCCTCGGAGGAGAGACGATATCCTATCTCACCTTCCGTTATATGTATATTTGTGTTTTCGATTTTCGCGACACGAAGGATTCACGAAGAGTAATTTTGAATGTGCAGTTTTTGCAGCTGCATCTTCTCCACGCTTTCAGGAGAACGGAGCATTTGTACATTTTGCGGTACATAAGCTATTGATCGTACAGGTATCATTGCTCAAGAATTTTTGAAAGACGCCTGCACTGCTTCCGATAAAATTATCGATGCGGTATAAAGTACGAAGATGCATATCGTATGCCTCGTTCACTCACTCTGTATACAGTTGAACGAACTTGTACAAATATTTATTTACCAGTGTAGTTGCGATCCTTGACATAGAAAATCTATACAGTGATACTAATCGTTTAAAGTGCCGATAGCGATGCCCCGTGCTACCGAAAATCAGCGTCCTGCAACTACGACGCGGAATGTCTAAGCTGCTTGAACGGCGACTCTGCACATAATCTAGCGTGAAATTTGAACGCTTAAAAAATATCCATTTAAATATAATCTGTGACACTTTTAGTAGGCGTCATCGGTCAAAATTACATAGACACAGATGCCCGCAAATTGGGGGCTATATAATATGCGACGATCGGGGTGTGGAGAGGAATTATAATTGCGGGATGGCAATCAGCGTTCCCAATTTCGTTCGTTTCCGTGTACCTACCTCTACACCAATGCCAGCTATATCAGCGATGATATTGTGACCAATCCGATTGGATTATTTATGGGAATTGCTCAGCGGTAATTCGATTGTCGTCGTGGATCGTGAGGCGAAAGGATTTATCGAAAACCCCGCGACGAGATGATCTCCGGCGTATAGTGTCCGTAGCCATAAAAACTATTCTAGTACAGCTCTCTCCAGCATCCAAACGATCCAAATAATTCCGGAAAACAATTTTCTTCCTTTTTTTTTATGCATGTAATTCCTAAATTACCGGTTATTCAGGGTTCGGGATATGCGTGCTGCGTCAATAAATATATGTATCTACAAAACTGCGCAGGTGAGATAAAATCAGAAGGGTATTAACATGTGTACAATCTAAAATGTTGCAGTTGACTCGTTTTTCGGTATATTTTTTTCTTCCTCCTTGTATTTATTCCACCAAATAGAAAGAGAGAGGGAATAAAAAAAAAGGAAAAATGTCAACCCGTCCGCTAATTGTCTGGAGTACATATATACAATATTCGGTCCGATATAAGATGAGCTCTGGGTAACGTTGGAATTATCAGGAGGAGGGTCGGTTGGATGAAATGGCGATGGGGGGGTCGATCTGATCACGAGTGCGCGTAATTACGGTAATGGATGTCGTTCGTGTCCTTAGCCAACAAATACAACGAGCCTGAGATTCGTAATCTGATGACAAAACACAAGGGCTGGGAATTTACTTGAAGGGCTTCGTGATTGAGATATAATTCCAGTTTCGTCCAGCCCCGAAAATCGAAGAGCCGCGAGGGCGGGAATGGAGGACGGTGTATAAATGTATCATCGTTCTTTTTATCATTGGCTCAGACTAATGCGTGCGTTACAGGCATGAATATTTTATCAGCCGTTCTCTATTGCTAGCCGAACTACAAAAACATCCGTCATGTTATATTCGCCGAGTTATTTATCCAAACATTTTACCTCACGGTAGTCACGGATTCGTACATAGCTTTGACACATGATCCATGATAATAGCGCGCTCTGCACCGATGCGTAATAACGTTTTACCGAACATTCTTGAACGGAAAAGTTATTCCATAGAATCATGCTAGACTTGATTCATGAAAATCGAGAGTTCCCTGCGCATACGCGATCTCGGATCGTCCAACCCATTACCTTGGTCTTTTCTACTTCTTCTGTTTGAACCCTTATTTGGTTTGCTTTCTCCGGACGGGCTCAATTTGTCGCGAGAAATCGTTTTCATCGCGAGACATCTATCGACCAATCTTTCATACATCATTTTCATTCTAATTTGCTGAAAAATCGAAATTCTGATGCTTGGCATAAACCGTAAATACCGGTCTCTTCATCGAGTGTTTCGTAATTCTTATCAACAGCTATGCCAGGTCCGAAGTCGCACCTTTACTACTACGCCCGTTCCGATTTAAAGGTTTGTCTGACACCCAGTGAAGCACCTCGGAGGGCATTGGCGACTTTTTAATCCTCCTAGACCCGCGTACGGACGCGAATGTAATTTGTCGGTCCGATGGAACGATGCGCGGGTATGGAATGATTAAATTTTCGAAGCAACCACTGTTTTGACACATCTTCTAGGATCTGCAAATCCCGAGCTTGTAATGGAGATGAATTAATCAGTTGTCGATGCAATCAATGATGATATTGAAATCGATTATCGATAAGAATTAAATGCTGCAACTTGAAAAATGAATAAATATGCGCGGATTCGACAATAAACACAGGAACTGATTGGGTACAAATGGTTGTAGAAGCGTTATAGAAAATTTTCGACTTACCAAAGTATCTGCCCAATATTGTGATCGGTTGCGTTGTTAAAAATCCAAAATAAAAAGGCACTAAACCACGAAACACAAAATCACAAACTTCACTTTTTTCAAACAGTAAATGTGGCATTTAAATTAAAAGCGTGAATGAGCGCGTATATATCAGTCCCGTTTGAAGTATATATGCTCTATAATAAAGTTTGCGAAGATCGAATTTGGTCAGTTTTCAAAATGTGTAGTGAGATAAAACAAGAGCCAACAATAACTGTAAAAAAAATATAACATCAGATGTGCGGACAAAACGGGGCGAAGGGGGCAGCGAGTTAACGAAAGTTCGTAAATCCGTGTTATCTTATCAGAAGTCGAGACAGAGCAGTCTCTTCTTCGAGGCCCTGCCGGGTACTGAGCTCTCTACCTGGCTATTGAGCGTACTCCTCTGGTTCAGCCTATGAACGCGACGCCGCTTTCGAATAAGCCAATGGAAACAAACCGGATGTCACTGGCGCAGAAGTCGGGAAGAGACTCGAGAGAGCGCGACTCCAAAATTCAAATCCCCCGACAAACCGTGCGGGGTAAAAGATCGAATTTAGACCTCGACTCACCCATTCGCTAAGGCACCTCTTCACCTATCATGTTTCATGGAGGCGCCGTAGGTTGAGACCGAAAAAATCTCATCGGCAGATTGATAAGCTTCTCAACAAAATCTGGCCATTCAAAATTGGGTGCAGAATTTTGACCGAGGATTTTCGAAAGTCTTTCAAAAATTGAGCGATACAGCCTAACACGGAAAATTAATTTTCTTCGCAGTTTTGTTAAATAATAAATGGTCTGAATAAATTATCAGTGTTGCGTAAGATGCTTTCTAACCTTTTAATAAATTATCTTGAAACCGTATTTCTCGATTTACGTTCCATCCCCAACCATCTCTCCCCTTGCAGACTTATGAAATATTTTCAACGCAAGATCTCCGCGTGCACGTCAAATTCCGCTCGCGGTTTTTCTTTTTTATTTTACGTTTCTTTTTTTTTCTACCGTTTCCAATTTATTTACCTCGAACCCATGTGATATTCACCAAGGGCCATTCTATTATTTTTATTTTCACGTATACATATCTAACAATAATCGGTTATTGTTGTATATTTTATAAAAGCCTATAAATTATAGCGACCACGTACTATTATTCAAAATTGTTCCAAATATTTGAAACTCGTCTTCGTGCTGAATATAAATATCTACGGCAAACGACAAACTACGATAGCACGTCAATCGAATCGATATATATTCTTCGGTTCGTGCTCCGAATCAAAATTTGCATCATCGCATCACGAATGGCCCGCAAGATCAGAACGGAGCAAACCGTTGCTATACTTTTCCACCATTTCCCATGTCGTGTAACGCTATCGCGAAAATACGTATACGGAATGTCCTATAATTATTATCCGTAATAATCACGCGCTTGAAAAAAAAAAAATATCATTCGTCGTAAACTAAAATGAGAGACAGAAAGGAAAACTCGTTACTGGCTATCTGTAGGTACATATGAATGGATAGTCCCTCAATAATTATGGGGAAACTACTGAGTATATTAGGTGATTCCGCGCATGATGAGGATTATGCCGCGAAAAGAACCGCAGACGAAACTACGTCGTAAGACTTTACGGCATTTCGCGACGCATGTATCCCTGTGGGTATTGAGCTTTGTACGTTTAAATGCAGGTATACCTATATTTATAAAGCGTAGGCGCATGCCACGTGCGTGACTCAAGAATGTGAAAGGCGTGGAAGGAGCGCACGTATAAGGGAACATCGAAACTAAACCAAAATGAAGAAGAGAAAGAAGGATACCGTCGGCAAATCTGGTCGCCAAAAAAATTGTCGAAATTTCAAAAATAGCGACCGCTATATATATAGGTATGATATACATAATATACATATCTGTAACATATATGCGTGTACATACCTATGTATGAGTGTAAGACGGGGTGTTACATATATATATACCTATTTCCGTATACCTACCCTGCACCCTACTCGCTCGCCGATTCTTTTATCAAGCTTAATTTTCCGGATAATTCTCTCATTTATTATCACTTTAGGATAGCCGGTTTAGTATTACCTACCTTCATAATTTTGCCACCGCGTGTGCAGTGGAGTTGAAGCTCAAAATTTCAGATAATATATCCGAGGCATGTACCTATATGTACCTATATATACTGTATGTGTGTGTGTACCACGTTCGCGGGCGATCGAACGAATCGCGGATCGCGACTCGCAACCACCGCACCGCCCGCCACGGGTTCTTTGTATAAACTTCAACTCGATCTTGTGAAAATTTACTCGAATATTGATTAATGCCAAGAAATTAATCTTTGCCTTTCCAGCAAAACTCCTCTATAGCCCCTCCCCTACCCTCTGAACCCTTACAACTTTATATTTGCAATCACCACGACATACCCCTGCGCCACTTTCTCCGCTAGCTATTGATCCAACTTCCCCCCTTAACACACGTCTCGATTCACCGTACGCCTGCATCGGGCCTCCTTCTGACAAGCCTTTTCCTTCTTTTATTTTGTTCCTTGCCCTCCCTACCTCCCACATCATGGAGAAAAAAACGTAACAGGCGTAAACTATAATCCATACGCCACGGATTAGTTGAAGCGATCTCTGTTATCACGGTCAAAAGGTTATTGGTTGTGGTGTCGTATGCAGATACCATACACCGTAAAGCGTCATGTTTACGAGGTGATAATCTTAAATTCAACTTTCAACTCAAACCTTTCATCAAAGGTACACCTCCCTACACGTAGGGGCCGAAACCCTCGACGGTGACATTTATATACGAACCACCGACTACTAATCAGTTGTCAGGTATAGCTCGTCGTCCCCGGTGAACGGACTTGAACCCAACTGTCTCTGTAACCCGAAAGTCTGCCGAACATTGGGAAGGCCAAGATTCGAGCGCGAGCGGTAAAAAATGTCGTACGTATAATGCAGAGCGAGTGGGAATTGTAATGGAAATGGCTTTTTATTCGTTGATGAAGTCGCGTAGATTTACAGGCTTGTGTAATCGGATCGGATGATTATTTGCACTTTGGCGCATATGCTATAAGTTGGGAGTTTCTCTTTTTGTTTGAATATTTGAGAATGCGGTGGTTGAACTGATTAAATTGCGGTAGTAGTATACGTATATACTGTGGGAGTTAGGGGTTGAGGGAGAGGGAGAGGGGATGGAGGAGGGGGAGGGGGAGGGGGAGGGGGAGGGGGTATGCGCATAGTTGATGCGAGGTAATTCAGGCGTCTATTAGTCGAACCAACTATCCATGATTCGTAATCTAGTTTCAGTTTGTCTCTACGGCCGCGTCCTTCTCTATTCTATATACCTACCTACGTTCCACGTTGTGCAAGCACTGAGTTTTAGTCACAGCAGAGTTCAAGATACCATATTTCCTAAACCACCACTGTCACACGTCTCTAGCAAAGGATATGAACCGTAACAAAGTTTTCTCATCTCGTACAAACTAAAGCCCCAACATACATAAATTCCCAAACCATCGCTCTCCACTCACTCTTACAGCTCGCTGCGCAAAAATGGAAATATCGACAAACCGCGTGAAACGTAACAATGTACAATTGTAGCCCCCATGCATCTAACTTGAGAGAAAAAAAAGCGAAGCACGCGGGCAAAAGTGAATATTCGAAAGGATCGTCGGTGATGAGTTCGGTAACTTAATCAGGCAATTATTGTTCGTGATCGGGTTGAAACGGTGTTCTCTACAACAGCGCTCCGGCATATGGGAATCGGTATCTAAATAATTGAACAACCGCGTCATTGATTGTAGGGGATTCTATAGTTCGCATTCATATCCATCGCTATTCAAATTCGCGGTAGATATTCGCGGATGGGTATGTGTACACTGTATACATATGTAAAAGCAATAAAGTCACCACTCTGCACCACTATCTCTGTACCGTTCGGTGCACATGCACAGCAAATGATGTCTAACATAAGAGGAAGGCTGATTGCGAACCCAGTAAAGTGGCGTATGGTTCGTCTACAAGAGATACAAATAACCGCGACGTTCTTTCAATCCGGGTAGTTATGGACAAATGCCGATGCACGAAAGATGCACACCGGATGAATTGAAATAGCAAAGATAACCTACACGTACATCGATTTTCGGTTGAGTCTCCTTACCATTCGCCTGATCCGGGGGGTGGTTTTGAATCTACCTATTTCTCACAGTACTCCGATGTCCTTTTCCGTAATTTGACCTAAGAAGCTTAAATGAGCAGGTATGGGTAATACCTCAAACTCTTCTCTATCTAGATACGTGCACGAACCTGTGTACACATACGAACTCCTTCGAGTGGAAACTATGATAAACCATTCATGATCGATTCCAAACCGTCTGACAACATACCTAATAACGCTGTGGAGTCCGAGTTATGGTATGCAACGGTCGCACTTATTGTTAGCCACTTTACGCGATCAGATCATTGGTTGTTAAAAGGAAGCACCGTGGATCGAGTATACATGCCTGTAATTATATGGGGCTGTAATCGACACGGTGCAGGTTCCAATACGACGAAGTTGAAACCCGACTTGGGAAATGGTCTACATTATACCGCACCTAACCCGCATGCTGCAGCCCTATTACAAAACCATAATCAAGGTTACACAGAAATCGATATTTATCACTTGAGAGGATAACGCCTGTAAAGTACCCGGGTAAGGATATCATCGGGTATGTACAAGAGAGATGAGGTATGTCATAACGGTGAAAATTACATTTACATTTGCACGGAAAAATTTAAGGACCTTGGTAAAATGGAGAACGACCGCAACCCGTTTACAATCTTATTATATTCATGCAGCGGGATCTCATACGAATATATTATTTCAACTGCTGATATGGTATGGGCTCTTAGCGCATATGAAAAAGAGGTACTAATCATGACAATAAAATTTATCGTTCGATTATATAAATACCGATTATTTAAAAAAAAAATGGCAATCGCGATAGTTCGGAATAGTTGGAATTTGATGAAGTTCTCATCAAATACACAATTTTTGAATTCCTACGATCGTTGTATGCGTCTATGTCAATCTCGCTATTTCGATTTTCTAAATCAGGAAAACGGAACGAATAAGGTGTATCGGTATAGAATTTTGGGATGCATGCGCGAATAATTGTCGTTGGTTGATCGTTGTAATTTGCTGTGTATAATGTCAATGTAGTTACATGTAGTGGGTCGGATCCAGGCTGTCGCGTGACCTTGTACAAGTTCATATCATATAGGTATACATAGTACAACGATCGAGGAACGTTGAAATTATAATTCACGCATATCCGTCGGACGAGGTACCCCATTTCGGTTTTGGCGAATTAAAGCCGATTGGTGATCGGTGAAAATTTTAACTTTACGTTCACCACGTCTATCGGTTTGCTGCAGCAGGTGGGAAGGAGAGAGCTTCCTAATGCTAATGGACTTTGAAGTTCTAATCCTCTTAAATAGCGTTACGCGACCGAGTAATATTACCGCAAGAAATTTCCTCCGACATTTACTCACCAAAATACAATTTAGGCAGAGGATCTCTTAATTTATTGATTGTTTGCCAATTTATTCGGAACAATCTAGACGCCAGGAAATCGAATTCAGTCAGCAACCTGCACGGCAGCGGTTTTCAAAAATTTCAACAATCGCCGCGATTCACGCTATGGAAGAAACAAAATCATACGCTCCGAGTGGCTTGGTTCCCAAAAATTTTCAATCTTTAAATCATAACAAACTGATACACCGGGTGTTGGGCTTAAGTAACAAACGATGACGACACCACACTAGGATCGCCATATTTTGGTCCTAGCGAAAGTTGCGGTGTAAAGTACAGTTAGGGTAAAGAACAAATCGAGGAAAATGCAGCGTAATTGGTGTAAACAATTATGGGACAAGATTAATATATAATTCGTTTCTATTTCGTTTCGACCCAATTCGTTTCGGCCCAAGCCGGTCGGAAACGTTATTCGGAGTAAGTATTGCAGAGATCGACGAGAACTCATGCTTAAATTTCTTGGGTCCACCGTGTGATTCAGTCTGGAGTAGGAAACTGCGACTTTAGTTCCGTTCCGTCTACTTTACTTCACTTTACTTTGGCTTAATTAAACTCGCAATTAGTTAGTTTACTAGTTTCCATTCCACGTTTACTTTCCTCAAAGCGAAATGAGTGCTAACCCAAAACTGTCTATTCCCCAGGAAATTTATGCTTTGTCCAATAAAAGGGTAACCCGCAATACTTACCCAAAAGTTTACACCGTTAATTCTACATCACTGCTAGCGCGATAAGCAAAGGCTGAAATTTTCCTCCACGTTCTCGGTTAAAGGAATAACTTGAGTATATTAATTTACCTCCGAAATCGGTAGATTTTCATCCGGTTATTCGTAATTTCTTTTCTCTTTTATTGCTGCAATTAAAGTGATCGTGATATTTCAGAAATTGTCCGAATCGAGGTCGGGATCCCCGTCATGGTCGGATCGATCGATCGATCGATCGACAGCAGTGAATCGTCGTTTTATAAGAAATTGGGTAGATTTCGTTTAATTTATTTCCTTTTGACTCGGTGAAATTTATCACCTGGCGTATCAGATCTATAGGTGTACAGGTAGAAATTGTGGAGCAATGCGGGATCGAGTTCTAGCTGTTCAAGTTTCGCCATTTCATTAGCAACGCGTGATCATCCGATCCCGGGTTGTTGAAAATTTTCTCGAATTTTCTCACTTTCGAGTACCGCAGTGCCAGAGCATTGCAGCAGCTCCGTAGTCAGTTCAGCTTAGCTGCCGCTGCTGCTGTAAACTTCAAGCACTCAAGCGGCGTCGAAGTTTCCAGCTCCGGTGTTTCCAGCGAACGATATTACTACACATGCATCTACTGCACATCCTTGTGCCGCAGTGGTACTTTTTGCACACGTATGTACCTGTACACTCTTGTTTCTATACATACGACATGTGGTAGAAGGTAGCACATACCGAGCTCAGTTCTAGTTTCGTTAACTACCGGGCTCCGTTATAGGTGTGTGTGTAACATGGAACGGAGTAAGCCGATTCAAAGTTTTCACGACCGTTGCAGCCTCCTCTGCACGGCACGGGCAGTCGTCGAGTCGTCGAGTCGTCGAGTCGTCGAGCCGTATTCGTTTCTATAATACTTGTTCAATCAACACCATATCGATTGTGTCTACTAGCTGCGATTTTACATTTTTTAGGCGTCGCATATGTACGCATAATTAAATGGCGGGGGTAGAATAGCGGGTGAAACGAAGGCTGCTATTTATTTTTCCTCAACTAGGCTTTTTAGCAAAAGAATTCGTATCTTCGAGGGGCACGCGGAGAAGGAGAAGTGGCACAGCACGAGTGGAAATGAAATCGAAAATTCCAACTCGGACCTCTGCTTCTGCACGTCGTTCACTTTTACAGTCGCAAAATAGATCTTCTTTTTCTTATATGTAGGATTTCATTCTTCGCTTCAATTTTTCTTCCATTCTTCTTCTCTCGGCGATCCAACCCCCCTATTCTTCTCGTCCTTCTCTTTCCCTTACATTTCTCACTTTATCTCTTTTATTCTGCACTCCACTCTCAGTTTCCGCACCTTATAGCGCATCGTTCCCGCGATGTTCCCTTCCGCGCAGCGACTACAGAGGTATACCGATACATGTACGTATACATATATATACATAGAAATGAAACTTCTAAACCTGCGGATGCTCCGCACCATTTCCTTCAGGAATTCCCTTCGCGATTGCTGCTCTACCGCTGATGCTGCTCTTCACGTTGGAAAGAAAGGTTTTGTACGCAGCAAGGTTGCCGTCGGCGAAGGCCGCGTAAGCGACAGAGTCGAGGTCAACGATTTGTGTCCAAGGCTGAGGTAATAGAAGGTACCAACCGAATGACCGTGCAAAGTGCAATACCTTGCCTTTGATCATGTATTTATTCATATATTTATGTATGTGCACGAGGTATATGACGTGATGAAGTTCATTCCAAATTCGACTATTCTCGTTTGGCTGTAGAGGGAGAGAAATTATATGAATTACGGTGATAAAGATAAAGCGGGACGTCAAAGTCGCTGAAATTCCACCAGTTCGAACAATTCTTTCTTTCTATTATTTTTTTTGGTTTTTTTTCCGATCACCCGAAAAAAAGGGTTGTGCTAAACGGAGTATCTCCGGAACGACATCCAATCCGACGTGGACGCCCAGGATGTGTGCGTTTTTGTTTCTTCTTCTTTTCTTGAGTTTCTTTTCTGCGGAAGTCCGTACCGATCGGAACTTGGGTAGTCCAACGAGTAAAACTTGCGAATTGAGATAAATGGGTAAAAGCTGCTCGATAACTACACGTACATACCTACATGTATACGTGTGTACGTGCATAACGTTTTGCAGTATGTATACTATCTAGCGGTGGTATTCGAAAATCGCAAGAGTTTATTGCGCAAGAATTCTCCCCCCTCGCGGGCATTTTTGTGGTATAGTATAGGTTAAGTTGGGTACATTACATGTCTGTACGTGTGTTCATGTGGTACAGGGTACCGAGGAAAACCTCGCCGTTTATACGCGTTTATGAATGATTTATTACTTATCGTTAGAGTTTATAGGTATACCGTATTTCTTCGCGCCCTGCGAGAGCCGAGAAGTTCGACAGCGGCAATTTTGATGAACAGAAAAGAGAAACCATGCGTATTAAAATTACTTTATCGATTTCGTAGATGACCATAACGCGGATCCAAAATCCAAAGACGTAATATTTCGATGCTGCAATTGGGGAAAAATGATGAAAAAAACTAGAGATTGTGAAACAATTATTATCGCAGGTTCCCTGGCGATAGACGCAATCTGTTATCTTGCTCTCTGGAAAATTTCTCGATATTCTTACAGGTACACCGATGGACCTTTCGTACGGTATGTACTTATTTTATACCATATATAGAGATAGGTTAGGTAGGTTGTTCATTCTTACGTTCGGGCTTGGCGACACTCGCAGGCAATAAATACCCATTTATTCGACAAATTCGATTTCCTTCCAATACCAATAACGCGATTGGAAAATTGCCTGCACAAAAATTATTATATACGAATGTCAAAAGAGGACGGTAAATTAAAAGACAAAAGTCTTAGTGACAAGTAGAGAAAGAAGAGTTCACAAATAAAAAGTGCAAGTTACAAAAATATTGTTCATTTGCCATTGAATTATCAAGCATTCTCAATTTTTGCTTACCGATATCATGGTTTTCCAAACCTGAAGAAGCTACGAACTAACTGTGGGAAGAACCGGAGTAAGAAGACAACGAATACCGGAAGGTGGTAGAAATCCTGGTTAATCGTTTAATTGGAGTCAAAAGTTACTGCGGTGCAGGTATGCGCGGGTATTGGTAATCCTTGTATACCTATATACATACAGGGAGTCATGTACCGCACAATGTAGATATTGGAAAAGAAAAATAAGAACTACGTTTACCAACGTACGTTGGAGCGAAGCTTAAAGGACTTACACCGCTGCAACCTTTCCCACGACTCGGGCGCCTTTGCATGCTGCACCGAACTCGCTTGGGACGAATTAATTTTACACCTCACTATGATACATTAGCAACCTACTGCTTACCGTGTCACCGTTGGTTTTTCTTTTTCCTCGATACACTTAGTTCTGTTTTTTCGCTCCTGCCGTCACTTCGTCATTCGATATAAAATGGATAGGTAAAATACATTATACATTGGTATAATACAAAACGTCACACTAAATTATTTGACGACTAACGTTGTTTTATACATAAACATCGATATAATTATAAATCTGGCTGACCTTGTCACAATCCTACATAATATGTCCATCTTGGTGCACAAAGATGTTTGAAGTCGCCAGGACCTTAGAAAATAGCGGAAAAATTTCGAAAAATTAGAGGTATCATTTTTCATCGAAACGAACCAAAAGTCCATCGAACATCAAAATCGCAGGGGGTCAGGCCGATGACCCGTTGGTTTGACGTGGCATGCCCCATATGTACGTATATTCTACAGCCGTTAGACGTTATAGGTATACACGAAAACCGGTACTCGTTCAAATCGCTAGAAATCGGTTAAAACTCAAAGGTCCGAAGACGGATCATCGTGCGCTCAAACAACGTTGAATCGTTCCTTTCGATCTCACAGCCATAGCCCACTATACGCACAGCTGTATGGTATGCTATACGGTGTATACACGTATCCAGTTCTTCACGACGCCAATAACATTTTCTCAATCTAATCCATTTTTCGTGTATAAACTTATCTAGGTAGATGTATACATATTACATATACGTGTATAGAATAATGTACGTAAGTACGTATGTACTGCATTTTCGATTGAAAGAATTGCCTGGTTTGGGCGAACCAACAACCAACGCAACGAAGTTCGCAGACGCGGAAGATGCAATTTTATACACGATGCCTGTTATGTATTATACGGCTGGATTTATATTTTTATACATTGTTACTCATACATACTCCGGTTGCTTAGCGAAGGAAATCATGTCGTGTCGTTACCCTTATATTTGATCGATTGCTCGGTTCTCCAATTCCTCAAAAAATCCCGGCAGCTTCTACTACAAGGAATCCGCGAATCGAAAGTTTGACCGTGTATCTCATTTCTTTGATTCCTGCAGCTTGTATAATGTACACGTGAATGTGTGTAGCGCTACTTTTTTTTCATCTATTTTGTCTCTCTACGCGTTGTTAATTCTATTTTATACAACGTATACGCGTGTATGCATAGAAATCACGTACCTTTTATACGTACGTATTCGGTTCATTTTAATCAGTATTACGTTGGTACGTTCATTGTCAGTAAACGACGATTGCGTCTATTGGTATATACGTGCTATAGCTAAGCCGCGGTGAACCGGCATGCTTCCGTTTCCCATTCGATTAAAATAGTATAAATCGTTTTTTTCGTTGTCCAGTGTTTCGTTCTATTCTGGGATAACACGCTTATTTTTTTCTACTCGTCCTGCAGTTTATTGATTTTTGGCAATTTTCAACAAGATATTATAGTTCGTCAGCGCGAGGAGTGCTCGCGGATTCGCGGTCGCGGAAAACCTTGTAGGTATGATATAACGAGAAATATACGCCTTCGGTGATAATTCTACATGTGTAACGATATTACGAAGCTATACGCTACAGCTACATCTGCAAAATACCTCGTTCACTCTACCGTAAAGAGGTAAACAGAAAAAGAAATGAACCAAGTACTAGAGATATAGCGAGCCTGTAGCGGAATTATTGAACGTTACTATTATACGTATACCTAGGTACGTCCCTTTACGGGTGATCAGCCAACGGTGATCGCGATTCGTCGCGGATGACGAGGGCCGGGTAATTTGGAAGTAAAAGATTCAATGATCTCGGGCATCATATACGAGGCATCTCGAACGGTCTGAAAATCTCCTTGGATACGAGCAACGATACCCATTCTTTCAGTTTTATTTTTCGCTCTTTGAAATAAACTCATTCTTATGGGAACGAGGAGTTTTGAACATACTTCGTTATTCTCGCTGTTGTCTGTTCCGGAGAGAAAAAAATCAGACGCGTCCTCAACGGCAGACATTATTATATATACCTATATATAGTTGTGCCCATGTAATTCCCACATATGTTGTGTACCAGGTATAAATTTTTGTACAAAAGTTAACATATTGAGTTTGAGGTTTAGGAGGCGACCGTGACGGGCACGCGCACGGCGCGGCAGCAGATACGAAACGCAATTAGAAGACTGACAATGTCGATCGCAATCAATACCCGTCGGAATTGGTTCAGTTTATGTTGAACGTGAATCGGAGTTGGATCCCTGACGCTGGGGCAGGGAGGCCCATTGGATGTGGATCCCGGGTGAGGAGGACAGCGGAAGCGAAAAAGTGTAACGGAAATAACGTTCCATTAAAGGTTTTTGCCGGTCGGACTGTCCACGTTTCTCCCTCCCGTTTCCCCTGCGAAGCATTTTTACAGGCATACATATATATATATTCCATTCGTTCGATCGCCTCACTCTTTCTCCGAACAGAATTTTCATCACCGAAACAAAACCCTCTAGCGTATATAAACGGCTCGTGCAAATCGGAGGAACTATTATATATACATATGGCTATTGGACAGGTACACGAATATCACGCTCTACATATTTTTCGATCCAACCGTTTTCAAAAATTCTACGCACGTTTTCCTCAAATTTCATTCGTTCTTCTATCACGTTTTATCTCATCACCGGCACCGGAGTATGCGGTAAGGTGAATGTTTCGTACAAGTATAAGGTAGCGGGGCAGTGTATGCGACAGCGTAACAGGGAGACTGAAGGAAGATCGATGGAAGATCTTATAATATGTACGTACATTGAAAATTATGCGTATAAAGACAACGTAGAGACTTATGGTAGCATTAGAAGAACTTATGGCTCGTCTCGACCACCGTATGGTCTGTAGATATATTCTTACAGCGCGCAGCCAGGCCACGATCGAATTCTTCCAAGCTCGAATACGTTCGATATCTGGAATAGAGCGTATCGCGTCTTGGCTTTTCTTTTCAAGAAGAAAAAAACTCCCTCGGTAAGCTCTTTCTCATATTTTCTGCACTGCGGCGACCCACCCTGGATTCTTTATTCCGCTTCTAGTTGCCGCAAATATCACGAGGTCCATCCTTTTGGCTCTATCTCACGATCATTGTTGCCCGTTTTGAATACGCGACGATGTCGATGGTCTCCGTTGCCACTGTAGACTCAGTGTATACAAACTGAGAAAAAGAGCTAGCGAGATATGGGTTCATTTGTTTGTCTGCTATTCTAGTTCGATACCACGTTAATGATTCTGGATGCGAATTGGGTCGATCTGTTAAACAAGCGACGTGTGGTAAATGATTTTATGAATCCACATAGGGATGGCAACAGCTTTATAGTATAAGATTCGAGTTAGTAAAATCAGCTACCTGAACTTTTAACCATCCGGCAGTTCTGCGAAAATTCCTCATCAGAAACGGATGCTGGAATAAGAATAATTGGAAAATGCTCTGCAGCGTGAAACGAACTGGAGGTATCATGTGAAATTCACATAGTGTATCGGACAACGTGATTCCGAAGTTGCGTGTACAACAATTGCGGCTTCCTTCCAGTTTTGCTCGGCGAGCTGTACGTGTTTGTAAACTACAGGTGCATAGAAGCCGGAGATTGCTGAGGCGTCTAAAGGATGTTGTGGATCTTTACTGTAACGAAGTCGAATTCGACGGATTCGTCTTCCTTAGATCAAAACATATCGAAGTATTGCGAAACAAAAAATTTTAATTCTTCGTCCAAAATCAAGATTTTTTAAGGCTATGGCCTTCACTTTTTTCGTTAACGCCAAGACGATAATGATAATTGACCGGTGAATTTATTATAAATTCAATATATTTTTCAGTTTCCTAACACACGATTTTCCATTCACACGACGTACAACAGACTATTGTTTATGCAGAAAATACATTAGTTATTTTAATACAAATCGAACGTGCCTAAGTCCATTAAATTCCAATCATTCGGTCCTTAGATACAACATAAAACTTGACTGCAGATTGAATTAAAGGGGAATAGTAATATACTTTGGCGGGCTACGCTCGAGTGCTCGCGAGCTATTTGCTATTTCTAAAATCGCGTTGCGCGGCTCACCAAAGCTTTTCGTAGCTTTTGCGCTACCCAAAGTATCTTGGTAGAAAGAAAAACGAGTGCGGTCGGCGATCGCAAGAGCCACGAGCTCCTGCTCACCTATACCCGATTAAATCTCTTCGTTAGAATCGATGTACTCTATTTGTCACACGAGCTCAGGCGTTGAATCGTCGGTATGTCAAAGGAATGTACAAATAATAACTATGGGTATTTAATAAATAATAAGGTTTGGAAGTCTTTCTGTTTTTTCCATTGTCAAAAGGTGTGAAAAGATCGAGCTGTCGACACCTAATAATATAGAATATTGTGCCGCTATATAGGGAGAAAAGTAGGACATTTACTCCCGCGTATAAAATTGCCACCCGAGCCGAAGGAAATACTGTCGAGAGTTTGAGTCGGACACGAATTACCCCGGTACGAGAGTCAAGATAAGTCGCTGAATAAGAAGAAGAAAAAGAAAAAGATTCCTACCTCGATCTATACCGCAAGTATATCACTGCGGGGATAATAATCGGCCGATCGTTCTCGAAGGGTTAATTACACAATGAAACTGATTTTCTGATAGAATCTCAATACCCTATACCACGATAAAATTCACTCTACAGGATTTGAATTCTGCAAAAGATTCTGGCGATCAAAGTTTCTGATTGTGAGTATAAGCGGCGCGTATAATGTCATGGCGTCGTCTCATAGTCGCAGCTGCTGCAACTAGCAAAAGCAGCAGTGACACGACTACTAGTTTCCGCATGATCTATACTTCAACTTGACGCAGCTGCAGCTTCTCAGGGCCCACACAGAGAGGATATTAGATTCTACTCGATTTTCACCTTCCTGCAACTACGTAAGCAAAAGCAGCTCAGTTCACTCGAAGAGGAAGAGCTCACCAAGTTCGACGTCGTGCCAACGGTCACAATAGTGTTCAATTGACTGTAACCTCATCTCCGAGATTGCTAAATGGCCGTAGAAAACGCTGCGTTCACCATTAATTATTCTCATGCTGATTGATATCGATCCGACTATCGCCGCATTCGCCATTGCAGCAATGACTCATCAATATTGCTGCACCTACTTGTAATTCATCGCGTCGTTGTTTTTTTCCCTCAACCACGTAATCGCTACCGTACTAAAGTCAGCGATGTATTTCAATTTTCCCTCCTCTTCCTCGATCCCCTTCACCCCTGATCGAGGTCTCAAACAATGAGGAAAATGGTTAGCTTAGGGTATTTATGGCAAAAGTAATTTACCTATACTTAATATATTAACATTCTTCATCGTGAGGCCGCAACATAACACCCGATAATCGTGTTTTGCACAAACAGAAAACGGGTGCGGAAAACAATATTATATGTATATACCTATACGCATAATTCCGTGTGTAAAAGTAGGTAGGTATAGGTATATTATATTATACATCACGTAGAGCGAAGCGCGGTGCCATTCATAAAATAAATTGTGAACGTATTTAAAAGCCTTAAATGAAGGCCCGAGCCAACTTCCGGTCCAATTTCGCCTCCAACGGGCATTCACCCGCGGCCTGATGCAGACAGCTAGAGCGCTCCTATCCACCAAGTATTACGTCACGAGCTACTAAATTGAATCCCGCGCGTTGATTGCAAATTAAACTTATCTTCCGGATTGAATTACCCCATCAGCTTAGCCGGCACCCGCTACTCATTGTCAGTTTCTTACCGCTCTGCTGCAGCTACTGCTACTTTTTAAATATAGTTGTAAATATCAACGACGTCCGACGTGATCCTGTACATCTTCGTTGATCGAGCGGTCAATAATTTCGTCCAAGAGTTTCCGTAATATCCGTCATCTCTGAATCCTATATAAAACATATCTGTATAATATACAACGTATACGGTTGAAGGGCACTTTTGTAGGACAGAAAAAACTCAGCTGTAGAAAACTATAAAACAACATATTTCGGTATTTCGACATTAAGTGAGTATATACCTAGGTCAGGGAGGGTTTTTTTTTTAGTCTCAAATTCACAGTTATCGATCCCACTGGATTTTTTTATAATTTCGTCAAGTTAGTCGGTACAGTTTAGGACTGTGAGAACAAAGAACTCGGAATTCGAGGTCAGGATTGAGCTGTCACGTCCTAATGCACGTGGCACGTGATGTGCACCCTTAGAAGAAATGTACGTGCACGCGTATCAGAAGTTAAAATTAAAAGTTTTATTACGGATGAAAATAGCGGAGCCTCACGGTTGTCTACCGTTTGACGTGAAGCTTTAGGAAAAGACTGCAGCATGCGGCAGAGATATAGCATCGTAATCTAGTAGATGGTTGAGTATGAGCGCTGCAAGCGCAAAAATATGACATCAAAGTTTTCTGTACAGTTTTCAAGAGGATTCTAGTCGCATAAGCTTTAAATATATTCTAGCTACTTTGGATATATCCTCGGTATGGGTATACGTATGTATGTACGTACACCTTATATTCGTGGCACTCGGGTGCACCAACGAACGAAACTTGGAATATCTTATTCAACGATCTTACAACTTGACTTCTTAAACTCCCACCTCGACTCCCACGCTAAATAAAGTCGGAGACATTTAATTTGCATACACTTACTACTCCCTGTCGCCCATCTTTTCCCTTCCCTTTCGTAATCTCTCTACCCCTCCCCGTGCGCGCGCACTTTTTTATTCGTGCACTCGACCGCACGGATATACTAATACCAAATACCTATATAGTGATCCAACGTGCCGCACTCGTTCTGAATCCAGGAGCCCCCAAACCAACGAATTCAGAGCTACACCGAATTCGTTACCCCAAACTCCCTGACCCCATTCTTTTTAATACCTTATACCCAACGGCAAACTGCAGTGCGTGACGTAGTAGGCTGCAGGGGTACATACCTGCAACCGCGCGTATTTCCAATAAAGTATTGTTTGCAACAATTCTCCTATTGCAAAGTGTGATTTTCGAAAGTTGTTTCGCGTGCGTACATATTAAGGTTGAGGAAAACAATTTGCCCTAGATGTCTTACAATTATTCCCCTACTGCCAGAGCAGCCATCTTGGATGAATGAAAAATTAACCGGTCGATTAGTCGAACGCAATGACGATGCAATGAATGGCCTGAGGTAAACTTTAATTTCGTTTCATCGTTTACACATCACAAAACATATTTGCTGACGAATCCTTTCAAAGCTTGGGATATCCATAGTTCAAAGCTCGGAACGCTTCGTGGGGTCCGTTTATCGGATTCCCAAATAGATTCTCTGCACGCGGCCGTCAAAATTCTAGCTCAGTATAGGTGTAGAAATGCTTCCGATCTTCTTCGGCAAACGTGCTTAGCTGATCTGTGCACACGTATATATCTGTATATACCTATATTGATGTATATGTACACTAGCTGTTACCCGCTCACTTCGCTGGGTATGAGCTTTTGTACCCTGTAGTGTTTTGGATTTCACCCCTATTTCACCCCCTTCAAGTTTCATTTTCGCGACAAAAAGTAGCCTATGTCCTTCACCCTCGATTCGGGAGCCTATATTATGATCCTAGCCGAACTTATTCTAGCCCCATAAGTGACTAGGGGTGAGACAGAGTACATATTTATTGAAATTATCTTTGCTACGCAGCCACCACTGAGTTGTAAAGTATGCAGTTAGCGTCAAACCCTTAAAAAGTAAACATTGAATCCTACATTGTATAGTTGGACCTCTAGTCCTCGAAGTATACGATTGATAAATTTGTAATTATAGCTACACATACGCCTGTGTATGTCTACGTATACAGGAGATAAATAAACGTATACGTCTACAGTAGCGATCATACTTGGCGAGCTACCGCTGGTGCAGACACGAAGGATGGGGTGTTCTATTGAATCCCTTATATACACAGAGTATACAGAGAATCTTCTACCAATGAGGTTCTAACGTAACAAAGTCGTATCATTCATATTAGCCCCAGGGAGCAAACCGGGGAGTTCTTTGAAAAACTCCTTCGCCTCTCTTTCTCTTTTTCTCTCTCATCCTCTGCACGGACCTGGAAGAAAATCGGTGCTACATGGCATAGATTCCCCCGAAACTCCTGCACGTTCTCCACGATACCGGCGAGTCTTTTATGAGAATATCTAAATGGGATATTTCATGTCAAATCGTCTTGCCCTTCACCTCGGTCATTCTTCATATTATTTTTTGTTTTCTACCATTCTCACGTAACGACTCTTGCCCCATGAAGTACCTATGACTCGACCTATGAATTTTGAATATCTTTGTTTTGGCAATGTTCTAAATAAAATTTTGAAACTGGTAATTGTCTATTATACCGAGCAAATCCATAAATTCAACACAAGTTGGCGACTTTCGTTTCCGCTGAAGCGTGATAAAAAATGTCGAATTGTCGGAGTATCGGGCTATGAGATTCAGCATGCAATACCGCATATGTATTTTGCGGGTATACCTAATAAAAGGTACAGGAACCACCCTATACACCGTCAATATATTTATCTACAATATACGTACACAGGTATGACGCTACGAGAAAGCTGCGAAGAAAATTTTTCCCTTGACCTATGCGTTATTATTAGCTACTCGATTCCTCCAGCCAACAGCCTCCGCAGCCTGGAGGCAAAGGTATAGAGTCTCTCGAAGGGTTTCCTCGTACATGCGGCGCTCCCAAGGGATGCGACCCTCCATTATCGGGCTTATTAAATACCTTACATCAACCAAACGACACCCCCTACTTCCTCCCAAGCCCACGACACACGACTCAACATCCCCTGCCTCCTCTCCTTTCCCCCCCAATCAACGCTCGATATACATAAATGTATACCCTATAATGCAGTATGCTATATACTTCAGTTATGTGCACACATTGTTACATACCTACAACCTGAGCCGAATAATTACGAAGCTGCGAGCTACACGCACACGTCGTATATCGTAGTATCCTTGTCATATTACCACTCGATTCTTCTTGGATAAAAATTCGTCGCAGTTTGGAGGAAGCAAACTTACGCTATAGGTTAAGATGCATTTTGTGGTATGCGTATACCTATAGAGGAAGCATCCATGATACAGGAGAGCGAAATTTGTCCGACGACAAAAGAACCATCGATTTTTTTTTTCTTCCTGCTCACGTTTATCATGCCTATACGGTACATGCCTATAAGATGAGAAAACATATACAAGGTGTCCCAGAACTGAGTGCAAAAATTTTGAGGGGTGATAGTAGGGGCCGAGCCGAGTGAATTCACGCACGTTGATTTTTATCACCAACATAACATTGCTAATAGCGATAAGCTATATTCAAACACAGCACATTGTCTTCCGTGAGCTTCATGAGTTGCCTACATTTTGGGGCACAGCGCAACTCTAACCGGCCATATTTTGGGAACGGTGCTTTGGAAACCACATGTTATACACGACAATTTACTCGGCTCGGCCCCTGCTATCACCCCTCAAAATTTTTGCACTTAGTTCTGAAACACCCTGTATATGTACCTTGTGATCTATGGCTGGGGGGAGGGGGATCTTGGCGTAGAGTTCGAATTTAGTTTGCCATATAAGCTGCGATAGTTTAATGATCTTGCTAACTCAGATGAGCTTTTCATTATTAGTTCGCCGGGGGGAAGCTGCGATGGTCGGTATAGTTCTAGCTAACGGTGTTAACCTGCCACAACTGTACAACTAATCACCTACACTCTATACGTTAACCGTACCGTGTAGTTGGTGGTCACCTTTGTATAGTATAGGTATAGGTATAGGTATTTACAACTGTCTACGGCAGACGTGAAGCTGGACATTCGATACACGTAATAATGTACTCGTTATGTAGTACGTATTATATTCCACCTGTATGTTTGTACAAGATAAGGGGTGAATAATTTTTGTTATTCATATTTTATCATCCTCTGATAAATTAATTATGAATATTCAGATATAATATACAGAGCAGCTCGCGCTGCGGTGCGGTCATGCAATTAACACCGAAAAACACCAACTGCGGTATTAAACCTATTGAATGAATTTTGCGATCAGTCTTTCGTATTTTTAGTTAAGTCTGATTATTTTTTACCGCATACCAGACTGTGGCTTGTATAAGTTAGAACAAAGTAGAGAAAGTTAAAAAAATCATGCACCATTTATCGCGCTAAATACAATATATGCGGTGATCAAAAGGAAAGAAGAATTATTAGATAGCTTTCACAGGTATACGCATACACGTATAACCATAGGTATGTATCCTGCATATTGGTGGAGAAACAACATGATAGTGGAACGCTATTAAACCCCAATAATTCCAATATCGAACCACCTAATTTAATAAAACTCGATATAAAAAACCCCCCGTGTTCAGCACGAAGTTCAGAGCGCCAGCCTTGCTATAGCTCGAGGCTCTATTGGAAGCCTCATGTGAACAGTTTGGAACGATGGTGTGGGGACGCGCCACTTTCCCGAATAGTCAATTTCCCGAACCAAAAACATACGACGACTTTTGAACGCTACAAAAACTAAATCATTGTTCAAACCGATAGATGAACAATAGAATACTGAATCATGGTATATACTGTATTGATCACTAATCAAATCAGTGGTATTTGCTGTATGGCTATTATTTTTTTTACAAGTGATTTATGCCAATTGAATAGTGTTCCTCGCAGTTCATAGAACTGGCTAAAGGGTCTCTACTGGCAGCTAGTAGTAAATCACAGCGAGGTATTGAGTACCTATATTTCAAAATTCACACAGAACTTGTTCAGATGCGTTGAAATTAGATGGGTTGAAATATATTTTATCAACAAATTGAATTTTTATTCATCGTACGAAGTCACAGAACGATGAGATACGCACAATTGGTAATGGGACCGGCAGGGTGTGGAAAGGTAAATATTGCGTGTTAAGGTTAAGTCATTCAAATTAAATCTTTGTGACAACATATCCAAAACGTCAAACTGGTATTGGAATCATTGAACTCATGACTCTTGTCAGTGGACTTGAATCTGAGTAGTACTTAAAATTGTCTAAGGGTTGATCCATATTAATAGTTCATTATTATTTCTATAGTCCACCTACTGTTCGACCATGGTTCAACATGCAGTTGATGAAAAAAAGGTCATAGAAATCGTCAACTTAGATCCGGCGGCCGAATACTTTGACTATGAACCTCTCGTAGACATACGAGAATTGATTCACTTAGATGATGCTATGGAAGACAAGGAATTGAAATTTGGCCCCAATGGAGGTCTCGTATTCTGCATGGAGTGCGTATCACAACTGTTTATCATATTTCAACAATCTTAGTTTTTTAGATCACTTTAGAATACCACTTCATGTGTATTCTCATTTTCCAGATACCTACTAGAGAATTCCAAATGGCTTGAGGAGCAATTGGGTGATGTAGATGAAGACTACATAATTTTTGACTGCCCTGGGCAAATAGAATTGTACACACACATGACAGTCATACGTCAGCTTGTTGACATGCTACAGAATATAAATTTTAGAATATGCAGTGTATTTCTGTTAGACAGCCAATTTATGGTTGATGGATCCAAGTTCTTGTCCGGTACTATGGCAGCCCTGAGTGTTATGATCAATTTGGAATTGCCTCATGTTAATATCCTAAGTAAAATGGATTTATTATCCAAAGGCGCACGAAAACAATTAGACACCTACTTAGAACCAGATCCTCATAGCTTGCTAGCAGATATGGAAAAGGGACATTGGAATAAAAAATATAGAAAACTTACCGAAGCTCTTGGTAGATTAATTGAAGATTACAGCTTAGTTAGATTTTATCCCTTAAATATTAAAGATGAGGAGAATATAGCTGATATCAAATTAACCATAGACAATATTATACAGTATGGAGAGGAAGCTGATGTTAAAATGAGAGACTTTGATGAACCTGAAGCTGATGACAAGGATTGATATTATAGATAAGATTTCTGTTTGTAAATATCATCTCTTTTTTAAGTATCAATAAACCAATTTTCGTTATCTCTAGTAATTTCATAAACCTAACAATAATAGAAAACTAGTTGTTAGTGATGAAATCAACTCACAGTGTGTTCAATTTATGTAGCATGCAATGTTGCTGAAAAATCAACACATACTAAACTTTATCTCATTTATAAAATGACGTGGCAACATACTTACAAAATACGTTATTAATACATCTTAAACAAAATAATAATGTAGTTACAAACTCCACATTAATAAGCCGATCAACTGCCTTTACTGGTACTAGGTCCACTTTGTTGGCTCATTGCTCTCCTATCTTGTTCAGTTTTTTGCTTGCCAAAAACGCCTCTAAAGGACTCTGCTTCTTCGCTTTCGTCTTGTTCTTCTTGGAGTTCTCTGGAATTTTCCGTACCTTCTTCATCGTCGCTGGATTCATTAGCAGGATGCCTAAGATAGATGTCTGCTACCTCTCGTCCAGAGCAAACCGAACCAATCAATGGGACAACATCCCCTGCTCCTCCCTCTGCAGCTTTGCGCAATTTATCTTTTTTGGCTTCTTCCTGAGCCTTTGCATTTTCTGTTCTGATTCGTTCCCAATCCTTTCTATAGTCTCTGAAAAGTTGAATCATCAATTAAGTTATGTATTTACATTATTAAAGTCTAATAACACATCATTACATCGTTTAGAAAATGCTCGCTAGGTTTTACAAAAATAATTGGGGCAATTAGAAGTATCCTCACGTTTCATATTCTTTTGCAGCTTCTTTGATGAGGTTGAAAAATTGCGGAATCCCGTCACCAGTTATAGATGAAACCCCACAACTACGGAGGTGACAGTAAAATTCGTCAAGTGCAAGCGCTAAGCTACTCGTCAAGTTGCTTATATATCTATTGTCCCCTTCCAAAGCTGTTTGGAAGGATTCAAAATCTTGCATCCAATCTACGGCATAACTGTGTTCAACAACATCTATCTGGAATTGTATCGAAATGGGATTAGCCAATGCGAATTTTATCGATCAATTGATATCCTAAATCATAAGCTAGACCACACCTTGTTCATGACTATAATGAATGGAAGTCTCGTTTTGTACAGAATAGAGCAGGCGTAGAGCATATTTGACATGAAAGTTACTGGACTGACACTCCTCACTGTGTCCATTACGTATATAACCACAGTTGGAAATTCAGATGCCAATGCTTCTGTTATGATGGTACCACTAGCTGACCAAGTGAAGACTTCTATTTGACCAGGAGTGTCAAGGATGACAAATTCGTGCTCTTCTCCTGCTTTTTCAATCAGTTTTACCACCTGGTCAAATTTTGTAGAGAACAAATTTAATGCCGTAACAATACCGCCATTAGGACCAAGTCCATATTGTTTCATGACCTCTTTGTAATTGACTGTATCTCTTATATCTGCAAGAATCACTTATATGGTCACATTTGCTACAACAATAATCTTACTGCAACTACTTTCTTAAACACTATTCAAAACACCTACCAATATTAGCTGGGTAAGGGACCTCATTACAAGCTGGGTCCAAATTAATGACGTATGGTTTACCAGTATTATAGAGCGTAGATGTGATTTTTTTTACAAAGGTTGTTTTTCCAGAACCAGCCATTCCAAGGACAATAATACAGGTCGGTTTTCGACGTTTAGTTTCGGTCAACTGTGCACCAGAGATATTTGGCAAATTGGTTTCCATTGGGTTGTCATCTTGTTTTTTTTCATTTTCAGCTATGACATCAGTTTTGAACATGATGATTACGTCTAAAAAGCATTAGTATTATGGTTAGACCAGATATAAATATTAACACGCTGCTACAAGCGTGAATATGAAAATTACATGTTGAGCATCAACAATTTTACACTTGGAATGTTGAGAAATTTTTTATGGGACTAACTGACTTATTGTGAAGTAAATTACAATAGTTACTAGAATACCGAAAGCTCTAATTCGTGATTGCAAATAAAATATTGAACTAACAAATTACTTTGCAATACTTGCAATTGTTGCAACCGATCCTGACACTGTTTCGGGTAATTTTGAAGGTTAGACAAGAACGTATTTTGTTCCTCACATGGATCCGCGCTTCCCACCTTGTCATCCGTCTTTTAACGACACGTGCTTCCGGTGGCTAGCGTGCATGTAGCGTGCAAATTTAAGGTTACACGTAAACGAGTGAAAAGAAGGTAGAGACGAATTATTTGTAGATTTCAAATAATTTTAAGCATGGGAAAAATGAAGAAGGAAAAATCCGCTGCGTGGAAACCGCTAAAATTGGATGGAGCATTTATTTCTGAAGGTGTTGACGGACTGATAGGAATCGAAGAACTAACAGACTACGGTGTGATAAAAAGTACAAAGCGCAAATTAGTTACGTCTGATAAAAAAATAGACAAGGTAAAAACATTTTTCTTCAATCATTTCTATGATACCTTCAAAGTATTAACATGCAAATGTAACGACAAACTAGGTAAAAGTCAAGAAAACAAAAACACAAAAATCTGGGGCTGAGATTGACGATGCTGAAATAGATGAGCACTTGGCACAGAAAAAGAGACTCAAAAAATCTGGAAAAGAAGAGAAGAAGCTGAAAATTAAAAAAAATCACGAGGAAAAGCGTTCAGTCAGCCAAATTAATATCACTGAAGAAGTGTCTGATACTGGATCTGATAGCAAAATAAACTTTGAAAAGGAGCATCATGTTGAGGGAGAAAATGATGCCAGCAACTTTGATAAATTAAATACGACAATGAATATTCATTCTTGGACATCATTAGGTGTACCTGAATTATTAGTACAAGCATTAGCTGATCAAGGTTTTTCTACTCCGACACCAATTCAGGCATTGACATTAGCACCAGCAATTTTGGGAAGGAGAGATATTCTGGGTGCTGCTGAAACTGGCAGTGGAAAAACATTGGCTTTTGGACTCCCTATTCTAAATGGTATACTGGAAGAGCAGAAAAAAGATGTAGAAAAGAAGCTCCATGAAAACAAAGATTCAAATGAAATCGATGAGGATTCCAGTAGTGAAATAGATGAATCACTCAGTATTCAGAGTCATGATACAACTTTTACGAATATATCTTCAAATGAAAATATTTCAGATTATGGTTTGTACCTTGCGATAATATCTTCATATATTGGTAGACAAAATTGCTATGCCAATTATTTTACTCACGTTTAACCAAGTTTTAATTATGATATCATTGTTACAGAAGGCTCAGAAGATGATTTTGGAGATGGGGAAGATATTAGCGAAGAAGAATCAGATTTTGAGGAAAGAGAAGAAATCATAGGAGATGAAATGCTGAATGAAGAAGGTTTTGGCTGTGTCAGAGCAATTGATAATATAACCATTAAAGGGTATAAGGGATCGCCTAAAAAGTCTTTGTATGCTTTAATTTTGACACCAACCAGGGAGTTAGCGATTCAAGTTAAGAATCATCTTGTCAAGGCTGCCAAGTATACTGGGATTAAAGTAAGTTGACCCAGTAATGTGATGCCTTTATCATTTACAAACAAATTTGTTGAACTGGTAATTCATCAGATTTTCATGTTTAGATTGCCGTTATTGTAGGAGGAATGGCTGCTGTAAAACAAGAGAGGATCTTGAGTAAATTTCCAGAAATAGTTGTCGCCACACCAGGTCGCTTGTGGGAACTGATACAAGAAGGCAACGTTCATCTCAATCAAGTCAACGATATCAAGTAATAGTATAAACTAATTTTTGTAGATTTCAGTCGCAAGTTGTACTCTTGGTAACTCACACCAACATACTTCTAGTCAACTAATGTTACTCAGCAAATGATCTCACAAGAATAATGACATGTGTTACAAGCCTTGCTAAAGGCTTGGTAACTATGGTTTGGTACCAGCTCCTTACGTTTCATATTCTTACCTCCATTGAGAATTATCGTAATTTCTCCCACAGATATTTGGCCATTGATGAAACGGATAGGATGATTGAAAGAGGTCACTTTCAAGAGTTGCATAGTCTCCTAGAGAAAATTAATGAGGATAGTGAGAAACTAAAGAAACGACAGACTTTTGTTTTTTCTGCAACATTGACTATGGTACATGACATTCCCCAGTATTTGATGAGGAAAAAATCCAAGCAGAAAAGTAAAGTACAAAAGTTAACACCGGAACAGAAATTACAAAAAGTAATTGAGATGTTGGGAATCTCAAATCCAAAAATTGTTGATGTCACCAAGAAATCAGGTAAATTCTTCGGAAATTATTTTCATTTTCTAGAAGAAATTCCAATTATCATATCTCATAAAAGATGTGAAAATAAGTATTGTGAAAGTTGTAATTTGGTACATTTTTTATAAATTTGCTTCTGTTTATTCAATTTCATAATCATTTATAGCGACGGCGGCGGGTTTGACAGAATGCCGCATTGCTTGTACCCTAGATCATAAAGACTATTACCTATATTATTTACTGAAAAGGCACGCTGGTCGAACTTTGGTATTTTGTAACAGTATCGGTTGTGTAAGAAGACTTGCAACTTTATTAGGAATTTTGGAATGTAATCCACTACCGCTACATGCTGGTATGCAACAACGACAAAGGCTAAAGAATCTTGAAAGGTAAATCCCAAGTCATTATTTGACACTGTTTATGTAGTTTCATGTCGTCAGCTAATGCTTTCTGCCATTTGACAGATTCCAAGAGAATCAAAATGGTATTTTGATAGCCACTGATGTTGCTGCCAGAGGCTTAGATATACCTAATGTAGAACATGTGATTCACTACCAAGTTCCCAGGACATCTGAGGTATGATGCCTAATTTTGGTTGTAATAGTTTGTTGTAAATTCGTGTGCACCAGAAATTAGTTTAACCTTTATCAAATCCTCAGGGGTATGTGCATAGGAGTGGCAGGACAGCGAGAGCACAAAAGGAAGGCATTACTATTTTACTAATGGAACCATCTGAAATGCAATATTATACCAGACTTTGCAAAACACTCGGAAAAAGTATGCATGGAATTAAACACTTTGTGTGTCGCATAATTACATAAAAATCTCTAACACAATTTATCTGATTTCTAGCGCAAGACATACCTACTTTCCCAGTGGTGGATCGTCTCTTAATTGCTGTCAAAGAAAGGGTTAATCTTTCCCGTGAAATTGATCGTCTAGAATTGATGTGTAGAAGAGACAATGCGCAGAAGGGTTGGTTACATAAAGCTGTTGAAGATATGGACCTTGTACTTGACGAAGACCAATTGTGAGTTTTTTTTTGTTTTATTGAACGATAGAAATTGTTATTGAAAAAATTTTCTATGATCAATTGTCGATGATATCTTGAATCATCTATGCAATGGCACAGAGCGAATGATTATTTCGATCTTGGATTTTAACCGTAGCACGGCTCTATTTATCATTCTCACCGCCAAAATACCATTCGAATGTAATTATTTTTATCAGAGAAACCACAATGGAAACCAAAGAAACGGCGGATCTGAGACGACAACTCAGAGCTAGGAGGCATCAGTTAAAGAATTTACTGAGCAAACCACTTTTTCCGAAGGGTTTTTCCGGAAAATATTCAAACCCCAGCATGGAGTTTCAATTGGATCAAGGCACTCAGAGAGCAGTTGATGTCATGAAAAAAGCTATTGCAGAAAAACCGAAAAGAAAGTATAAAGACATTCCTGGTATCCCCAGAACTAAACGTGTTTCCAGAAAAAAGTTTTCCAGAAAGAAGAAGTAGTCATCGACTTTTATTCGTGTAAATAATTGGAAGAAATAGTAAGGGACTTATTCCATCCATAAAATTATATCAATTTTCGTTAGGGTTTGAAAACTTGATCGAAAATAGAATTATTCACGAATCATGAATAAATATCATGTGTGTAATAAACGATTCATTGGAGAAGTTACATATTCGTGAAAAGTCCATCTAAAGTAAGGCCTTTATACCAATGTAGCCGCACAAATTTTATTCAAATTGGTGCAGTATTCAAAATTACGTATTGACATAATGACAAACATCTCCGGCGATGTCAGACACAGGTACTGATCCAGAGTCTATGGGATCCTTATTGTGCCCCATATTATCGCTGAAGTGCTCTAATTTGGAATGAATGTCTGCTAAAGCTTCCATTTTATGTAGTGTCACATCGCTCGTTTCAGGTACAACCTCTTGAGCGATATAAATGCGTCTCAAATTGAGACCCATCATTTCTAATTGCACTTCAGCCAATTCTCGCAGAAGTTCAACAGATACTGCCATATAGCATTGCGGCCGCACTTCTTTCAGAACTGTACTTAGGGTTTCCAGGGCGTCAGCTCGTAATTTCTGTACAGCGTACTGACTGAAAACATATTTACTTGAAAATTGTAGAGAGCAAACGTACAGTCTTTTCTTTTAACAAGTCAAAGACTACGCAAATAATACACATGTACCTCTCAATATCTTCTTCGTAGAATGCGAGATATCTGTGAAGTTCGCTGAGGTCTAATATTGCATTTACATACTGCATGGGATGGTCTCGTAAAGTATAAAAGATTTTGGCTCTTTTCAACCACGAATGTGTGTACTGAAATAGCTCTCTTGCTTGTACGGTTGTTTCCACAAATGAAGCTGTTACTTGCTCTTCCCACTCCGCAATGTCCAAAGATGGAAAAAATAAAAGTGCTCCTGCAACATTGCAATAGAGCAGTGGGCACTACTAGTAATCTGAAAGACACTCTGTACCACCGATTTATATACTAACTATATATCAGTGCTCTGTACAGAGTATAGATGGTTTAACAAGAGGGATGAGGTGGTCAATGGTTCTACCTTCGTTTTTTCCAACGTTATTAATGTTTTTGGTTTCCGTTTCATGCGATTGTAAACCGTCCAACAAGCTTGGTAAAGCTTTTGGTATGGAATCTGTTACATCAGGAGGTGGTTGAGAGTTCCTGTCGACTATATCGCCAAAGCCTCTAACGGGACCCCCTGACTTTTCATCCACATTATTATCATTACTAGGCGTTTCTTTGGATGTTGTTGGCTTATATAAATCAGCCGATTTGAATGGAGAAGTCCAGAGTTTTTCCAAAATTTGGTTCGGCTCCCCACAAATTGAGGAAATTATGTTTGTCTTAGAAACACTGAATAGGCATAAGCCATATTTGACCCAGCATTTAGCAACGTCTGCGAACCTTTCCTGCAGTTCTTTCCATCTGGATGCAGTAACCAAAAGTTAAGGCCGATCAACAAATATGGTTTTAATTTTCATCGGTAGGAGTATTGTATCGAAATAATTTGTCATTTACACTGATTCGTTAACTAATCAATCATCTTTACTTTTCTATCATATTTTCTGGTGGTTCCAAAGCTTCAAGCTCTTTTTCATAGCCATAGAGTACACGTATTGCAGCAACTAAATGATGTCTTGCTTCTCTAGATCAACAGGAGTGATTACATGAATTGATCAAATATTCATTGAGGGTGAACCATATCGAGCCAAAGAATTATTATGTACTTGTATCTGTTTTTGCTGAGGAAGTAGGAGGCAAGCCTGGCCGACCTTAATGCCCACATAGTGACGTCCCCATCCTTCATTTCAAGTTGTCTTCTTAATACTTCGTGATGATATTCAGCAAATTTGTCATGCAATTCTTGTTTATTGTAGATAAATCCCAGCATCTGTAAATTATTTGTCACCAAACGTTCCAATTTGTTGCTAGAATCCGTTGAAGGAGATATAACAGTATCAGGCGAAAATAGATCATCGCTGGCATAAAATTGAATGACACCAGACTCTTTCTTGAAACTTTTGTAGGTCGACTCTGCAAATTCTAAGAGTTCCTTGGACTTCTCGAATTCATCTTGCTTTGAAAGTAGATACGCATAGTGGTTTATTATTCTGAAGGTCAAAAATACAAGCTCTGATTTGCATATCACATCTTTGATAGAGTCTAATGCAGTAATCAAAACTTGTTGAGCTTCTATTTCTTTTCCTAGGCTGATGAGAAGTTTTGATTGTTCATAAAATAGGGTCGCCTTCATTGCTAATAGTCGTAAATACATGGGGCTTTGAGGAATCATCATGCTTTCGATCGTTCCAATCATATGTTTCATTAACTCTTTAATTTCTTCTGACAGTTCAGTATCATTGTGAGTTTTGTCATCTGAGTTTTCCATTTTTTGGAAAATCTTGATCTGCTGAAACTGTTTGTGCAGAATTTCCAAATTGCATTTTATTGTGGACTGGACTTCATCCATTTTTATGTTATATTTCAAGTTGCTCTTTGCTGTTGATACAAAATTGATGTAAGAGACATGGACTCCACATATGTGGGTAAAATAAATCGCTAATAAACATTTGACTTTGAAAAGATCAGGACTTTCTTGTTATGACAAAATCAGTCATGAAATATATTTGCAGATAATTGTGCTATCTGAAGTTACCTGATCAAATGTTGGGGTGGTTGACAGACCGGCAAAAAGGATACGGCAATAGCGATCTATGGTCACAGTTATAAATATGTATAACTATACGAATAATAATACCTGGATAATATAATCTGTTTCATATTTATTTTTGATAAGTACTTCTTTTCAGAGACGGCTACATAATTTTCGTAGAATGAATGTATATATGGACAAAATGAAAGATCATAAATTAATATTTACACGAAATATAATGTAAAAGTAATGGTCTATCCTATGTTTACTATATTACCAAACCCAGTAGTTTGTAACAATTGTGTTATAATATTTTCGTAATAATTTCTCTATTTGTGGAATGTACGATAAGAACTATAGGAACTAAAACAAATCGTTTGATACCTCACTAACAAGCGAGATAGAGTCAATGTTGCAAAGTTTGTCACATCGAATAACATATCACCTGTTACGATCTTTAGAAATGTTAGTACATTTTTGTGCGCTGTCTATACCTATAACAATTTATGAATTACACAATTAAATATGATATAATGTTTATATACAATACTGATCTATAATAAGCTGTACTCCTGAGTCATAAACCGATCGCTGTTATTTATACGTAATTTTACAATGTCGAAAACCTTACGTACCGTTGGCTAATTAGAGCCAGTAGCGATTAGCAGAAGCAGTATTTGATTATGAATTTTTATAGCAAATAGCTAGTGTCTCATCCTACGATGAAAAGTGCAAATTGATTCATCATCAATCAATTTTGAAACGTAAAGTATTATACACATAGTGGAATAATTTATAATTTAAACATTCGCTAAGTTAACAATAGTCGATTTTTTATGTCTACGTCACTTTATAGCTCCCGTGAAAGTCAAAGTGTTTTCAACAAAAATTAAAATAACATTATTATGATGAATAAGACGCTCATTTTATTAGTCTAAAAACACACTGTTAATGCTACACCTAGAAAATGCTAATAGGTTTAATTTAAAAATGCCAAATGAGTTATTATTTCAAGTTCAGAATGTACTTCGGTGCGCATATGACTGAGTGGATAGACCATTGAGAATTATATGTTATTTAGACCAAAGATGAGGCGTTGTATTGAATTTCCAGTCATTACAGACCAATGAAATCAGAGTCAACGAATTGATCCAACAATCGCATTATGCATTGGATAGTGTGGCTTGCAGTTTGAATGAGCTATGACCACTATTATATAATTAGTTAAATCGGCTATAAGATGATCTGCTATGTTTGTACTCAGCTCACATGAAAGCGACATAAAATGAAAATCACTCTGGCTCTCATGAAACAGTCAGTATCTGTTACTGGGGTACAATTCGGTAGAACTGGCATAAGTCAGCATTTGTTATATACCTTTGGAAACCGATTAACATGATTCACTAGCTCTATTACACCAACTACACAGGCTTGCGATCAAAGAAGGTAATACAGACACTTGAATGCCATGGAAATTTTGATTGAAGATTCTTATTGTACTGTTGGATGATTATTAGCATTGATTGAAACTAATTCCAAAGAGCCCTATGATATTATGAGATTGATATGATATGTGCTATAAGAGTGTGATTATTTATGTAAACTGCTCAGTCTCAATGAAACAGGCATGTTCTGACGAGGAATGGCTGCCTCGGGACATACTTGGGGTAAAAAAATCTATTGCAACATGGCACAATATTATTGAAGTTTAGTTCCCAATATTATAGGTTCATAAATGCCCGTAGAAAGAACCTACTTTCAGCTATAGTCATTTATGTAATTCATGTTTACTATTGGTCAAAGTGTTGATAGCCAAGCATACTGAATATTATCTAGTAATTATAAAATTGATTAGTGAGCGAGTTTCTTTTTATTTTTCAAATGACAGTTGAATTAATTCAATTTTGCAGAATACATATATAATAGTAACATTTGGCATGAACTGATATCGCCAAACTGGTTATTACAATATCTTAAGAATGTATCAAATCGTTAGTTACCTCGTATATTAAAAAAAATCTGGGCAGGATCAAATATTTGAAATATGGAAGATACGAATACTCATTTTATCGGCCATGAAGATTATGAGATATTGTGGACAGTGAGATTTGCGATATATCTATAGGTATATCTACCTAGATATATTAATGTATGTCTAGCATAGTTGGGAGGTTGAGCTTGTGAATATCAAGGTAAAACATCGAATATGTCTCATGATCCAGTCTTGAATAAAGCTAATATCTGGTAATTACAATAATCTCTATGCAGCAGCAAATAAGGTGTTCCCTATGGATTAAACTATACTTATAATTATCACTATCTCGAATTCACATCTGTCTCCCTTTGGAGCAAAGATTTCTAATATCAGTTCAACATTTTTATCGATTGACCCATCGCTTCACTGCCTCCTCCCAGTTTGATTCACTCTCATCTTCTTTTTCTCCTTCAGCCTCTTCCCGCTCACCTCTCTCTTGTTCTTGTTCACTGGATGGTGTAGCTGATGGAGTTTGAGATGCGTTAGTATTACGAGCTCTTAACTCTGCTAAGAAATCGTTTTCTTGTTCATAACGACGTTGTAATTCTTCACGCCATGAGTTGCCTCCACCACTGCTATCATCGCCATCCTCACCTGCCTCGAAATCTGTTAACAGATTTACAAAAACACATGCAACTCATTACAATTAAACCTCACTACATCCTGATTTGGCATACTTTGCTGGGCCGCCAATTGACTTACTATAAAAATTATATCTCAAGATTTTTCTTTTCCTAGTGCTGATAGATAATAATATATATAGGTAGAAATGTGAGATACAAAACTAACTACAATTAGCACTATGCAATTGGAATATGAATAGAGGTGTTAAAACATGTGTTTATTGGGGTATAACATCATCACAATCACAGTGCAGAAAAGGTTTGGCGTTGTGCTAAGATCTTATGAATATCTGAGAAAGGAGTATAAAGATTGATTATTCATTTCAGTATATTAGTAAAAAAAGTGGAGTGGAATCTAGGAATCTCTGCGAACCACAGCTGTGTATGTAACCAGTATAAATCTGTGTTCCAAGAGTTGAAATTTTTTGTTTTTATCAATGTTACTGGTACTGCGTCATGATCATAAGAATTATGGCAATTTAATTTGAAACTAAAGAATGCAAGCTATGCATAATATTCCGGATTACAAAAGTACCAGTCTTTTTAGGATAGGTGTTTTTGGAGGTGTAAGATTATTAATTACCTGTCGGCCAAGACATGCTTTGAAAGTCTTGCAAATGTGGTGTGATAGAATGTTATACTTTGAATCATTGCATCTCCAGAGACAGAGCTTGTGAAAGCTACTGAACTTGTAAAAATTTCTCATTTTGACAGTTGCACGACCCCAGATAACATTCAATGATTTGGTAAGCATTTATATAGGAATGTTTTCTAAAATTTTATGTGCTATTATTAAATAACAACGAATGACAGAAATAAGTATTGTTAACTGAGAATTCTCTAGACAAATTCTATGAATTTTTTTTCTAAAGGAGATTACATACGCTTACCTAGAGGTTTTCTGATGTTGTGACGTGCTGGGGCTGGAGTATGATCCTCCTGGTCTGAGTCTGCAAGCCAGCAGGAGACATTCACAGAGGGTGCATATCACACATTCCATAACACGTCTAAAGTGTCATTGGTTAGTAAAAAATATTTCTGTCCAATTATGTAAATTTTAATGGTAACTGAACTTCGTTTGTGAGAGAATATTCATGTGGCAGACGAAAAAAAAAACCAATCGGAAAATTGCTTCATTTGAAGTTCTTTTGATAAAAAATGTTCACATAGAGATTTCAAATAGACACAACTATGTTATATTAGTATTTTTTTTCCCCAAATTTGCATACTCTGTATGCTATTGGCAAGGTTTGAATGAAGGTCGATATTATATTTTCCGTTATTATTGGGATGACCATATTATATCTGCAATGCCAATTAATTTGTTAATACCATTTTCAAACATTTCGAGGTGTTAAAATAATCTGCAAATGCCATTTTGGGTCCTGCGTAGCTGTACAGTCCATGCTAAATTAAACTAATATTCTAAGATTATTCTAAATCAATGAGATGTATGAAGAAAAGACAGAAATATAGGTACGAATGTAAAAAAGGGAATTGGTCTATTGAAAAAATAAAGAATACATTTCCAATAAGCAACCAATTACTTCAAGTCATGGTGTCGAATCTTATCCGTGCTTGTGGTGCAGTTTACTGAATGTTAGTCTCCTAAAGTTAAGCAAAAATGGTTAGGTAAAAACATATCAGAATCAAACTGCATTTATCTTCCTTTGAATGCAAACAACAAATATATCGGGTTTCCTGTGATTTACAAAAAGAATTTGCTGGTGAAGATGGACTGGAGCAATAAAATCAATACATGAAAACAACACATAAAGCCATTATTCATAATTTTACCAATTAGCTGTTTTCTGCGATGTCAGAGATATTTAAAAATGTATAAACCTCCCATTGGTGACTGGCAATAATTAATAATTGATAGCCTAATTATGATAACAAGTCTTAGCATCCAATATTATTGCATGACATAAAGCTATATCCACAGAAATGAGTTCTAAACACAAGCTGAACAGACTTAAGTAAATGCAACAAGCTGTTGCCACAAATAGACGAGGCATTAGATTATTTTATCAGTTAGGTACTCTATAAACGTGAACCGAATCAAGTCCATTAGATGGCAAGAAGATTGGCTTCAACATTGAAACGGATTGAAGTAATTGCCTAAATCAAAGTTTGGCCGTTCTATTAATTTCTACATGTATCCACACCCAAAAATTGGTGCCGATCTGTAGCATCAGCAATGTGTTTCGAGATTTTCATTGCATACCTGAATTTAATTCCCTGACCAGTGTCGACATCGCATTGGTAACACTGTCAGCAGCAACCAGCAAATCATTTCGCAACGAGCGTCCCAAACTGTTGTTCGCACTACTTGAGCCGCTTCCAGGTAAACTGTTTGTTCCAAACGCCGACCTAACATCGAAAATTTCTATGTTCTATAGATTATATGTTTTTGAACAAAAAATCAAAATAGTATCATGCAATATTTTATTGAGAATTTAGATATTCGTCATTTCAATTTTTCCCATACAGTTTGATTATGCCATTAATATTTATATCGGTATTAGACTCTAATAGTCGTGAGGTGTCGATACTCCTCTGTGATGTTATATTAGTGTGCGATTAATCAATTAGACTAGCAACTAGCTGAAATATACGTCATGTAATTTTTTGCCCTAGCCACTAGGTGATGTAACATACAAATTCATTTCAATGTTCCACAACTGTATTTTTTTAATGAAGCTCACTCTTCAATATCTAAATTGACAAATTTTTTATACATTGACATAATCCTCCTCAGCACCTTATGTAATCAGTCAATAATCTACAGAAAAGTTCTTTTACAACATGATTCTAATTAGCCAACTGTTCTACTTAGATATGGGTGTAAAACCCATCACTATTGAATTCTGAGGATGACAAAAATCCAGTACCATACAAGTATCAATACAAATGAATAATCAGCAGACTTGAGAATTGAAACTTTGCAACATTCAAACGTTCGATTACATTCAACTTAGCTATAACGAAGCAAAATATGTACCAAAAAATTAATTACATACAATTGTTAAGAGTACGGCCATCATTCTCATGCTAAACAGAAAAAAAAGAAACAGTTATACAAATAAAATAACTTGGCACAAAAAAATCGCAATACGATCTTATACGATTCGAAATAGCATGTACCCAATTGTGATCGAGTTGAGTTCTCTGTTTCATGTTAGATTGGTTGATCTTAATTTGAAAATTCCACGCATGAGAATCAGAATCTTTGCGATGTTTTCACATGTATGTCCTTGGTTTAACATTGGCTTCAAAAATGAAGTATCGTATATCCTTATATCCAGACAAATATATTTAATTTAAAATAGTCCGAAATAATATTCAACGACAAACAAATTCAGCTGCTTTGCAATAATACAAGAAATTAAATTGAAATGCCTGATATTTTATTGGCAATTATTTATTGACATTGCGAATAAAAATGTTGACACTGTACAGCTAGTACCAAGATATGCATATGGTATTACTAGTCGCTAGTGTCAACAACTAGATTTCATAAACTACCTAGATTACATTACGTGAAATGTATATGAAAATAATACAAATAGGCTTGTGCATTCAAGTTACATATGTAAGTTTACTTTCAAAGCGCACGTGAATTGCTTTAAACATCTCATTCAGGCATTTTGATGTTATAAAATTGGTATAACAATTACTTTTAAAAATAAAAACTGTGCAACGATTCAGCAATGAACAACACTAATATCAATTAAAGAATAGCAAACTCGAATTTCTGTGCATGCTATCCTACCTTACATCCCCACCGACACAGGAGAGGCTATCGGGAATCGGATTCTGCATCGATCCAAGCATTGTGTTGCCTGTCATATTTGCCGTTGACGTTGGGGGGGCCGAGCTTTGATAACTTTGTGACATCGGCTGTTGATTCTGTTGTTGTTGTGGGGCTGATGTAAGAGCTCCTCCAGGTGTTGGTGGAGCAGATCGACTACTCTGAACTGCGCCAGGAGGTAACGGTGGAGACTTTGTACTTCTTGGTGAACTATTTGGAGTGGACCTTGGGGATGCCTGGTGATTCTGCACCGATTTGAATACATAGCGTCATTACCATGATGAATTGAGATCCCAGGAAAATAAATAGTTACCATGTGCTCATAATCTTACCTTTAGCAACTTCATTAGTCCTTCAAGCTGCACCATAAGCTGCCTTCGAGAATCTTGTAATGTAACAAGATGTGTTTCCAATTCGTCTTTTCGTTGCCTGAGTGATCTCAACTCGGACATCAAGGCCGGATTTTCCAAACCAGCAGCATTAATTTCTTGTTGTCTCCTGATATTAATTATTAATTAGTCATTAATTACAGGAAATAATGAGTATTTTGAGTAGAGACTACTTCGAGTGAATGAATGAATAAAATCTAGAGACCCTGATTTGAAAATTTTGTGACATCGTAAATTAATTTATACCCCTGGATTAGTTTTACCGAGTCCAGAAACTACCGCGTATAATCTAGGGATTTTTTATGCAATTATTGAATGAGACATCGAATTGAATACATATGAACTGTGTAATATATCTATGACAAAATTTGATCGGATCAGAGATTTATATCATCGTACTACGAGAACTATCCACAGTCTAACATTCATGTTGCGCAACCAAAAAACAGAAAGCAAACAGAACAATTCGAACATGCGTGACTCTCGGATGGTTCGGTAGGATGATCGCAAGGTTGAGGCTTGATATTAAGGGAAATAAACGACACAGGTATACCTTAACCTTGCAATTTCGCGCATGATCTCCTTGTTTTTCGCCTCTAAATGTGATATCAGTTCTCGTTGCGCTCGTGATATGTCCGACGATGTTAGATTGGCATCCGATGGTGCCCTTCCCTGTAACAATAGACATGGTTCAATCACTAGGCATTGACACCTACACAAGGTTGGAGATTAGGAAAATACATAATATTAGTTCCGTGAATTATGTAAATTTAAGCTGATTATTTTCAAATACTTTATAAAATTTTAGATTATTATTATGTCATTCAATACTTTAATTGCAAAGCAAAATGGCAGAAGCTCTGTGCTCAGTTTGCGAAAGAACATTCTGCGGCGACAACAAAAGTTTATAATTTCAAACCAATGAGAATGCAATGTACAAGATTCAGTTTGATCGTGCAAATCTTTGTAATAAATTCATTCGTGAGATATGATATGGACTTACCGGTTGGTCAGCCTGCGACATTTTGGATGCAGAACGAGGCTGTTAAAACAATTACAAAGTTGCATTAAGCCATACTCAGCAACGCGTCAGCTGGTTGCGTAAATACCTTAATTACATTAAATTGCTGACATAACACAATATGTAAAAATACACGTTAGTTGAATTCAGCGCTACGTGTTCAAACTTTTTTATAAGTTTGTTCTATCTATTGAATTGATAATAGCGCGATTATTGACCTCTAATTGTCAAGTTCAAAAGCTGGGCAATGTTCATTCGACTCACCACTACCACAGCACGTGCTTCTTGGGCTAGTCTCATGGCATATCTGGCTATGAGTTTATGCTCATCCTCTAGTCTTGAACTATCCATGCTAGAAATAAAAAATTTTTATAGCAAAATTAAGTTGCGGTACAATTATTTTCGTATTTTTATGCAGTATTATTTTTCATTCAGGGTATGTACTCATGTTATATATTAAGTTATTGAAAGCTGCTGTGCAATCTGTAGACTTACCTCCTCAACGTCGATCGACTGTCCATTGAACCAGAATCAAAAGGAGCCATGAATCCAGATTCTGGGAACCCGTTATGCGAGGGCAGAGGGGATGGTGGGCTGATTAGTTGGGACAAAACAAACAAAGTTATGTCGCCATTTATTATTAGTTGCCATTAATATCCGGGATTCGCATTTCAATTGGTACATGAAATACTTATTAATGAGCTATTTTTGAGTATTTTTTTAATCTGTGCGAAATATTGAGGATGAAAATGTCTATAATGGTACTTACACGATATGTGAAAGGTCTAGGGTTTTTTCTGGCTGTTCTGGAAACCTTGGTAAGCTATTCTTCCCTTTTTCTGGGACACATCTAAAGCTTTTACGCAGGGAATGCCCAATTTGCTTACTCGGTGATTTCTGTAATGAATTTTTATAAATGAAGACCGGATGTGTACGTATTTTTGGGCGATACAAAATTTGTGGGAACATAAAGATAGAATAGAAAGGTACTTACAAAACTACTATACTCTCTGGTTTCGTGGTCATTATTGTGCGTTCCAGAAACCCTCCCTCGCCAAAAGCAGTCCTGACATAGTTGGTAAGAATGACACTTTTGACAACGATAGCGAAATCCTGTGAAATTCTCCTTATGACAAGCATCACATGCGATTGGGTGAACAACTGCGAAATAATTAAGAAATTAATTAAATGATCTGACTCGACCTCACTCTTAAAATAAATTGAAAATATTTCACTCACCACCTTCAACGGCGGCCATTCTATGATACAAAGGTAACCAAATCAAACAATGTGGTCCAGGGTCAGACATTAGTGTATCCAAGAAGTCATTTACAGTGACTTTTGAATTCTGAAAACCAAAACCCAGGTTCCATACACACGTTTTATATGTGACACCATTAATATGATATTACATAGTTCTGATAAGCATCAATCGTGAATCCTATATTGACAATTTTTTACTTAATCTTCTTACTCACTGGGGGAAATATGGAATTTGCTAATCCGTCAGAGTACCCAAACGAGGGAGTTTCGTAAACGGCGGCTGTTAAGGCCAAAACCTCTTTCAAGTAATCAGCAAACCTCCAGTGGATCATATGCCCATTGCTGTCAGATATCTGGGAATATATATCTGTGAATAATTTCAAAAATCATGGATCAAAAATTTCGTTTTGGTTTAATGTAGTTGGTTTAAAGTTCAAGTTTGACGAAAAGTTTATGAAGCCTCACATCGAAATTTGTCCATATTTTTTCCAGCACATAATGTAGCCAGAGCTACCTTGACAGAAAAGACAGATATTTTGTTGTTTTCCCTAAAAAAGAAAAATCATTCTTCTTAGTTGGTTGCCATTTAAGGTAAAGTAATCTATGAATAAAAACGTCAATTACATACCCACTGGTATATGCTGCCAATAACCAATTCATCAGAAGAGCAGTAGTTGCATCTACTTTGGACTGTTGAGCAACGGGTACTCTTTTATTAAGTGCATGGAAGAGCGAAGATAATAGAGTTTCCAATCTTGATACACCTAATGTACTTGTTGGTTCTAATGTGTTCAAGCCATTCTCTCTGAATGCTTCGATCACATTCCATATGTCTACGTTGTGTACTAAAAAAAAGAAGAGTATAGACGAATGAAGCAGAAGCTTTGGATAGGTTGTATTAACAAGTTGCACCAATAGACAACAAAAAATACACTTACGATGAACTTTTCTTTGAATAAACCTCAACTTGCAAGCAGTTCGGTATGAAGCGAATCGAATGCTATCAAAATTCTGTTGTCGCATCTCCTGTAGCAACTGCAGTCGACTGGCTTCGCCGCTACTACTACTGCTACCACCACTCGAACCTCCTGCTCCGTCTTCAGCCATTTCTTTGGAAATAAGGAAAAAAATATGTTTATAAACCAATACGATGAAAGAAAATAAATTAGAGAGTAACATTTTCATCGCTTTATAATTATTCTCTGACCATGGGAACTGCATTACAATGTGACATCAATGTGTTTATTATTTCCATACATGTGCAGAACTGATGGTAACGAGCTGACACAATTCCAATTATAAAACTGATGTGAAGAAGAAATCTACATCGGGTGGTAAAAGGAACACCAAAAAAAATCATCAATACGTTTTATCGGTTGAAGAATTTTCCGCCCATCACGGACAATATACAAGAGGCAAGACTTTGCGTTTCGTTTTTAACTTCCTGACCTAATGTAACAAGAAGACGCTCACCCAGTGGGGCCGTTGGTAATGACTAATTAACATGAACAGTTTCAATTGGTTTCCGCAAGTGCCACTCGCATAAGAAATATGCAACTATGTCACGAGGTGCGCGAGTATAATTTCCACGTTGAAATCAATTTGAATCTCAATCACAACTTATAGAAGTGTCCTCACTCTCGATATACTCAAATGACCAGGTTGCGAACAATTTCTGGTTTTTTCTAACTTTGAAACGTGCTTATCGATCTTCGTGGAGTTGGACCAAAATACAAATTTTTCATGCCCAGAGCAGTACGTGCTACGTGAACAAGAGATGAAATATAGAACGCAATATTTATTCTGTGGTACTGTAATGATTATACAGTCTAATCATCATTTCCATAATTCATATACAATATTTTTACGTTGATAGGAAAAAATTATTGCAAAACCCTCATCGTCAGATTTGAAATTTTACAACTTCCATACCGTTGCCTCTGGAAACCTGATAGGGCCGTCTGCCTATCAATTATCGGAATAGCCGTAAGGAAATTTTGTCGGGAAAAGTAATCTAAATCATTAGTATTATGACACCTGGTTAATTCCGTCTCCCAGCAGGAGCGAAATGTGATTTATATATAAACTTAATTTAATATAATTAATTAAAATTTCTGGGTACACGTTGAGGCACAAGATAATTAATTTAAAGTTAGAAGTTCACGTCGCCCAGTTTTCGCACGGTATAACGAACCACCTGTACATACCATTCAAATCAACCTGTCTATACATGTATACTTATAGCAAGAATGCATATCATCTGGAGGGTACTTCTTCGGAATGAGTGAAATCTGATCGTGTAGGCTGAATGAGTTAAGATTGTCTCGAAACTTTTATTTCATGAATCATTTCGCCGATCGTTTATATCAACCCCATGCGAGGTACTGGGGTAAGTTTTTCGCTCGATCATTATACCGAGAAAACAGGAATTACATGAACGACGATGTGCCCTGGTAAAGAAAAGGAAAGCTCGTATATATAGCTGCACTTGATACACAGGCGTTGAAAAAAAAATTACCGTTTGATAAATGATTATTATATATCGATCGCCACAGGGTATAGTTGATGTTGAATTCATTCTTAGTGGTTCTTTCCCAGAAAATAAGAACCACTTTGACTTTTTAGGTCAAACTATCAAACGCATACCTCGTGTACTTGTGTAACACATTTGACTAATTGGCATGTAGCGATAGATTCCCGTAGAATTTCACCACACAAATCAATAACATGTGTAACAATTTTAGTACTACAAGGTCTTCGTGTTCAAAATCTGAATAATTCGGCCGGGGGAGACCTTTGAAGTACAAGTGCGATCGAGCTCTTCAACGCAGAAATTCAAGTGTAATACTCTGTAATTTTGTCAGTCTAATCCGCAACGTTTTGGATGAGAGCTTCAGAATCTTGCATCGAATCTCGTATAAAATGCTGTAGGTAATATTCAAGAAAAGGTGAAGAACACGAAGAGAAAAAACTCCAACGTGGATTTCCAATTGTAAGACAAACGTCAAATTTATATCTGTGACGAGAAAGGGAGAAAGAAAAGAAAACCGTAAAGAAGAAATCTGAGAGAAAGATTTTTATCATATAAAAGCGAGAATAATGAGAAACGAGCAGACTTAAACTGGCAGATACACATTTTTGAAAAGATTTTTTTCCAACCGACTGCACACTCCCCCTTCTCTTTCCATCCAGGTCCTTCAATTAACGGGGGCGTCTCTTACCGCGAACACTTGTTCTCGTTGGAACTGACAGTCGGAACCTCTCAAGCGGCACATGAGACTTATTATCATCATCATTATTAATATTATTATTGTTATAACATTACTCATTTTTATTGCGATATTGAAAATATGTAAAACTGATCTGCATACGAAGTTGTTCTTCCAAAAATTTCGTGGTATTTCATTGGTTGATAGAAATAAATAGCAGCAATATACATATAACATGCGTATTATGACAAATACCTCACTAATGAGTCACTAATTAGCTGGGTAACCACATAAGGACGTAAGATGCCGTCAATTTCTTGTATTGTTGAAAGTAATATGACGAATGCATAAAAAAGGATATTCAGATTTTCATAATTAGCTGACATTCCCATGATCTAAATTAATGCATGCTCTATAGCTTCACGCCTTAATATCGCGTTTCATCAGCCACATTACACCCGCAGAATGGTAACGTATGAATTATATAATGATAAAATAAAAAATTTGTGAATGAATTGTCGCGTCGTCTCGCAGGTCCAGGTGAGGTGGAATTTTCTCTCGCTGCATCTGAGTATAGGTACTGGGTGGCTCTGTGCCAGTGATATAATAAATATTCATAACCCAGAGAATTTCCACCCAGTGAGTTAGTCTCGGAAAATACGGTCGAGTCGCGAGAAGACACACACGGAATCGATATCTAACGCAACGTTGAGTTTACCGGCTCGCGCGCGGACGACGAGACGAGACAAGGCCGACGGGAACGAGCAAGAGAAAGAGATGGAGGAGAAAGAGTAAACGATCGAACGACCAAGCCGCGAGAAGAACGGAGGACGGAAGAAAAGGGCAAGATGAATAGAAGAAAAAGTAGGAAAAAGAAAATGGAGGAGGATGAGGAGGATCAAGCACCGGCAGCGGAGGTGTGTTTAAAGTGAGAAATTGCAGGACACGGTAGTGAGAGATTGCTCCAAGGAAACCGTAGTAAAGACGATAATGCGAGCTTTCGTTTGCTATAAAGAGTGACGAACAGAAACACTTCGCAAGCCCGAACAACCGGCTCCAAAAGTACTGCTATATTTCAATTGAATTATCAGGTTTTTGAAAAATCCGGAACAGAACATAGGCCTAGCCGTGCAGTGTGCGGTAGGGATAATTTTATTAAACAAAAGAAGAAAATGGGAAAGAATGACCAAAAATAGAACAGAGATCTGGTGCACAATGTCAAGAGTCGTCATCATATTCTGCACAAAGAGACGACTTGAATTCTGCAAGTTCCTCACTTACAGTCAGCGATTGTTCCGGTTCACTCCTAGAAGGTGGTATACCCACAGTATATCTAGTGTATGTACTTCACTACATACCGCATAACGCATACCCAGCGAGCTTTCGAAGCAATGCATGATGGGACGGGGCGCCGCCTGACCACCTAGAATTTTTCCCCTTTGGAATTGAGAATCCAGAACGGGGACGCTACCTGGCATTCTCTTGCGTAGGCGGGTCAGAGATACACCCGCGTCGTGTTAAGAAAATTACATGAGATTTTAAAGAAACGGTATAACGGCCCGGGACATGAGATAAAAAGAAAGATTTTTTTTATACTCCGTTATATGTGCTACCGTGCGATGAGATCAGTTGCTCATATCCAGCACTCCGATACATACTTGAGAAATTTTTTCATCTGATATTTGGTATGAAATCTCGAACGATGAAAATCTGATGAAAATCGAAATGCAGATAAAGTTTTAAAAGTGGTGGCAGTTGTAAGATTTTGTTAGCTGCTGCTATATAGTGGAGAAGCTGCAGAGAGTCATTAACTAACTTACGTTTACGCAATTAGCCGTAAATTGAATTACTTTGGGATCCGTTTGGCCTGAATTCATTTTTTTTTTCTCCGGTAATTAAGTGTCGTAGTACCATGCTATACATGTATACTGTGAAGAAAATCTCGCCGCGGACGAACCGCACGTGGAATTTCGTCGACGACGGAACTTAATGGTCCGGCATTTTCCAATTTGGTTTATTTTTCTTTTTTTTCTTTATGAATCGGTAGACGCTGAAAAACGCAGAGGCCAGAGCGACTAGATACTTTGTCTTTCTCGCAAATGGATGTGGGCAGAGTGTGGAGTATGTATACATACAACGTGTGCTATAGGTACAACTTATATGTATACAATTTTGAAAAGGTCGCCTCGCGAGAAACTAAAAGAGCCATCAACCATGCATTTGCATTTAGAAAGGGGTTCGCATCAGACTTTTATTTATTTATTTTTTGGCAGCGCAAAAAAGTAGACCCGTTTTCCCTTCAAATTATTATCATCATTATTATTATTTACGTCATGAATCTCGTACAACTCATTACGCGCGCTTGAGAAGTCGGCGATGATTTTTTTTCTCAGATACTAGCGTGAGTTCCATACCAAGGTTCTTCACTTCACCAGGTAATGACTTCAATGTTGAGTCACTTCCTACGTGGGATAAAAAAAAAAAATGTAAAGTATCTTACATGTATATTAGGTATACGTACACGATTATTTAGTCAACATATAATCGTGGGATCAACTTTAATTAAAATATGAGGTAAACAAAACTGATATGAGGGTTGAATTTTTTTGTTTTTTATCAAGACGCAATATTGTACATCTGCTTGAAATGGGATGAAAAATATTTTTGAGAATAAAAGCTCGAGGAAATTTTTAAGTGTTATTAGAACGCAGGCAGATCGAAGGTTGCAGTGGGATTGACGCGATGAAACTATGGAAAATTTATTTGTATTGCAGCGCGTATTACGATGGAGGTGTGAGTTTTGTTACGTCATTTAAACATAAGTAAGTGATAGATGAAAAAGCGAGAATACGGGATGCGTTAATTAGACAGTTGGAATCACGTAACTAGCAGGTCTTTCTTATTGCTGCAGATAAGTTGGCAGGCAAGATTTCAATCATAAACGAAATAAAGAACTTTCGTTTGGAATTGGACTCGATGAATAAACAATATCTTTCGGTAATCGACCAACCATATAACCGGATCAGATAAGTGATATTAATTTATACGGTAATTTATTCTGTATAGTTGCGTGGGTGTATGCATATCTAGAGAATATCTTTCTGCGTAGTTGTTCTAAAGGCATGAAAAAGCCTCGTTAGGTCATCGTAAATAACCATAATTGATCTATGAAGGCCTGCAGAGGAAATCACATGGAGCAAAACTGATAATTCAATAATACTGTACTGCAGAGGAAAAACTTGATGACTAGATAAAAGTTCGATTATCAAATAAGTCGCCTATTGCATCACCGCGCGCATCATATTGCAAGATGATTTATTCACTCCGGTATGTGAGTAACAACATATGGAACTAATACAACCTTCGTAACGAGCTGGCTGAACAATGGACAGTTGGTAATACTAATCTGAGTCTGATTTGCGTTGTTAACAACGTGCTTTGAAAGCGACAATCGAATTAGAGATAAGGGGGTGTAGAGTGCGGATCGAATGACGTTAGGACAAAAGCTTGCGGTCTTTATGGGCAAGATTTTACATTAGTGTACACTAGATAACAATACGTGCCCCACTACAGTATAGACTTATAGGAATTACATGCAGCAAATTTTCAGAATTTCACCGTGCAGAGCGACATATTATTCAGGATAGACATCTGCGGCTGCAAAGATAACGAATTAAATCCCGATTTTTTAGGGAGCATAAAGATAGTGCTATCTTTTTTTCATGGCCTAAATTTCTCCTCCGAAAATAACAGTTCGCGGTCTACAATCAATAGGAGATGGTGTAATCGAGGGATGAAGAAAAATCGGTGATCGGTGATCACACAGGAAGGAATCAACCGCGAAACAGGAAGTTGGGAGTTCACGGGAGAATGCATGGATAGCCAGGTTGAATCAATACGATAAGTGGGACAGGTGGGGGTAAAGTTCCTACGGTCTACGGGGTGGCAGTGTGGTGGGGGAGGCAAATAAGTGCGCCGACTGAACCTAAGGAACGAAGGGACAGAACCAACGAAAGACGCGCCTTAACTTTTGGATACTAGATAACTCAGATTAGAATCGGTTGAATATCTAGCCAAATATGGTATGAAGTCGATTGACTTTCGGCGATCTATGGTAAACCGCCTTTACTTCTGTTGCAATCACTTCCATCTATGCCTCTATCGGAACCAACAATAATTTATCATTCAAATGCACAAGAATAACACCGAAATATATTTCCTGAGGGGATTGACCTACGATCAAACATAAAAGTGATTTTATCGTAGGAACGAGGTGCGCTCTCGCATACCTGTGCCATCAAATTAAATAAAAACTTTCATTAATTTACGTGCACCATGTTTGTGATAATATTCAAAAAGCCAAATCGACAAGAGCAAGCTATAAATTTCATAGTCAGTAATATTATTCCTTTCCATTATCACGAGATGTTTTTAATTAATGTCCGTGGTCGGTTGTCATTCGTTTGATAGCCAATAGTACATAAGTAGCTGATCGAACTCAATGACAATATGGTAAATTGAATTTTATCATTAAATATTTTCTATAACAAAGCTCTAAACTTTGAGCGTTATCATTCGGGCAAGAACTATGTAACCAAAGTTGATGCGTACGAATGCAAATGAATGCAAACTCACGCTTACGTTTACCTTTAAACAGGTTATGAATGGTTTATTTACAGCCACATAGTCTGCTTAAAAAAAAATAATCAACGAGCTACAGTCTGAGATAAGGAAATTTTCTGGCAATTTACGATTCCGCAACGACTTAACAAATGAAGTTTTTCCTTTTCTTCTTGTATGTAACGAAGTCGTAAATTAATTCGAGCAACTGGGTCGGATTCACGAGCTCCGAAAATTATTTTTCGCTGTATAATAATGAGGCTCAAAATATGACAGAAAATTCTTGCCGCCCCACGTGCCTCAGTTTTATAATTAGTTTATTGTTATTTTTTTTTTTTTATACTAAGAAACTCAGCATATCTCCAACACGTACTTGTAGCAATATTATTACGTTGAAATACGTCGAACACAATTTGTCAGAATTACAAGAGAATTTATAATAAAACGTCTACCTACAGTTTCCGAATACTGAAATGTAGTCTCCCAACGATCAGCACCTGTCTGCCACATCTGCATCACTTCCATGAGCACTTGTATAGAAAAAATCTATCGATAACGATGAACATGCGGATATAACAATGATACGCATTAAACTGATACGGCGTAATGACGTATACAGCTGTGCTCAAAGCTGCAAGCATCATTATTTTATCGCAGATCAATTGTCATTGGCATTTCAAAGTTTGTAAACATAATTAAACCGTACGGATCACGTCTTGCGTGCACGTAAATTTTTTCAAATCACACTCAGCAAGGAGCGTGATCCTTCGAAGCGCTAAGTTCCGATTGGCTATTGAATACAACGTCAGGATGTTCAGGTTCACCTAACCTGCTCATTGCTCTGCCGGTGCACAGATTGATGATGTAAATTACGCCCTTTTACCTGACTACAAAAACTCTCGAAGCTGTGAATTTCTGCGGAAACGTATGCGACAATTATTTTGATGATAAATATGCTTGTTACCTGAAGCGATGTATCAACGCACGTTCCCGTAGTGAGAAAATAAATTATGATCTACACATTATCGACTATCTCAGGTTTGAGAACTGTCAACGATAACATCAAGGAGTTATACTCTGAGGGATGTGGCAGATTTTTAGTTCTAAGTATTAAATGAAGACTCAATTGTCGGTACCTTTCGTTTTGTGTTGAAAAACGTTAAAGTTTACTGTAAAATTTGACGGTAAACAACTATTTTACACAGCACGAGCGCACCGTACACCTTCACTCCAGCAGCCATTACCGCCTCACTGAAAACTAGTCAACCACTGAATCTGATTTCTGTCAGCTCAGCCAACGGACCATGGCCATGGCTCCCGGTTATCTAGGACACGGAAACGAGGAATTGAACCAGCGCACGCGCTCCGATTTTAAAATTCAAAATCAAAATTCTAGGCGGATAACTGCGTGGATCGCTTGTAATAATGAGGCAACACTGAACAATCATAATCGTTTAATTAGCGTTATTTATTTGTTAAACACTATTGTATGATAACATTGAAATATTTTTACAGTTAGTTGAAATTCATTATAAATACACATGTAAATTCAATTGTTGTATATTGTTCATCGTTATCCTATAAACTTTCACAATTATTCGATCAGTTTGATTTTTCACTTCAAAAAAACTGAACAATTATGAAGGATATTTATGTTTTAAAATTTAATAAAATATATTAGCTATTACACATGACTAAAATTATTTATTAATTTTAAGGTGTTATATCGTCATATTGAGATTAAATTAATCAATTTATAAGGCTAGTATGGCAGTGATTTGACCCGATTTGTTAAACGTCGGACGCGTTAAAAGGCACAAATAACACGGAATAGTGATCAATAAGGTGGACAATAACATATAGCGCATAACTGGCTAGGCTCTTGAATATGAATTATGCATTGATTTTTATATTCGATCGAGGGTTTGGAATAATCAAAATTCTTCCATTTTATGCCATTGTCATCGACGTTCCAATTTGTTTGATATTCGTATCTACCTATATATTACTTTATTTGTATTATGCATACCTTTGATGGCAACCTATACTGTATATAAGCTTAGTTCATTGTTGCAGTAATATCGAAAACCTTCAAATTTCATATGAACACATAGGTGTAGTATAGCAAATTGTACAAGAATACCTAATGTAATTAAGTAATAGGAAGCACCTATTGAATTTATGTTCAAGATTAATTAAAATTTTGTGGCCTTGTACTAAAATAAATATATGTAAGGCATTTATAAGTTATTTTTACCTATTGTATATTAATTAGGTCCTTTATTGGTACCTCGACTATATTGAATGTAATTTGCTGTTGGATAATTACAAAATTCGCAAAATCCTGGAGCCCCTTGAGCACCTGGAGCTCCCCGCATACCAGGTACACCTGAAGAAAAATAATATGTTAGATAATTGTTCTGGAGGATCACATTGTACGGGAGATTTTTACTTTCATGAAGATCATGGTCTTACCAGGTCGTCCAGGTTCTCCACGGTCTCCCTGTCTCCCCGGTGAACCGATTCCATCATTGCCGGGTGCGCCTGAGTCGCAAAAAAACAATCATCATGTCCCATTGTAATCAGAAGGATCATCAATCCCAAACAAGAACGAATGAAGATCGTTTTATGAAATGGATGGAAAAACTATTTACCTGGTAATCCTTGTGGACCAGCTGGACCTTCGATTCCGGCACCTTCTGGACCTCGATCTCCTTTGTCACCTCTCTCGCCTGCTGGACCCTGCGGTCCCGTGGGTCCCTGGGGGCCTGGTAGTCCAATGAAACCACGTTCGCCTGGCAATCCTGAAGGACCTGGGTCACCTAGATGACAGGTACAGGATGTTATTTAATTAACGATAACTATATAACACAAGATATCGTTAGTAAGATCAATACAACAATTACTGAATCGAAATTTAATAATGAATGCGGAAGATGTAATGATGAAAGCGTTATATTGCGAGAGCTGCATATGACAGGATATTCACATTATAGATACACTATGTATTAGATGATTATCTCATTTCCATGCAGATAACATTTGCTACATTATCATATTTTAATCAGCCCTCAAATCCCATAGTCTCAAATAATACCAGTAGAGTGTTTTTAAATTTGAAGGATGTAAGTAGAAAATACAAGATTTATGAGTATCAACATCCAAAAACGAGTTATGCGAACAGAATTACATATTTTAATAGATGTTAGAGGAAATCTTTATTAAAAGAAATTTACACACTGATCTACAAATGAAATGTACAGGAGAGCACGCAGGTTTCTCGAAACATGAGATTTATTAAAAACGAATGACAAAACAAAAAATGCAATAACGGTAGCAGATTTGGGATGTCAATGAATCATATGGCGCAGAAGTAAAAACAAAACATCGAACGAGTTACGTCTTCAAAAACACTCATCACATTATATGCTTGTGATAGAATCCCTGATAGAATCGTTGTAAAAGTAACAAAAATAAATATAATTTTTCGACGGCAGTTTAGTTGACAAATTTCACTTCTAGGCCATAGTTTTCGAGAGATGAGTGATCAGTGGAGAGGATATTGTAATTTGGTGGTTTGTGGTACCTGGGATGCCCTGGGTTCCGGCTCGACCGGGACGGCCTTGTCGGCCCAGACCCGGCAACCCGGGTGGCCCTCGGAGCCCCTCTGTTAATTCGCTCAGCCTCTCTGTGACACATGCGTTTCCATTTTCATTGTTAAACGACATTCACAAAGTTAGCTTCTTCATCGTCTACGTTAATTATTGATTACGTCGTTCCTTCAGACCATCCTTAGTACCGCAAGCAACGGAATCGATCATATGTCGAGTGGTATAAACTACTGTAGATTCTAGGGATCTCGGGACAGAAATTTAATACGATGTTCATTCACACTGTGGTGGTAGTTCGATCAAAACAAGATATGGAGGACTGCGTCTCGTGATCGCTGATGAAATTTGTAGAAATATTACAAAATGAACTAAGCAGTCCCCCAGAATCGGGGTGGTCTAGTTTGTATAGGTCATTACTTGGATTGCCACAGCATGTGCCTAAATAGCAATACATAGTGTATACGTATGCCAAACTCGATAGAAATGACCCACGTGAACAAATAAAATGATAAACATACTCCCAATATCCCGGAAACCCACAACAGTGCACCACCACCTAACACTTAAAAGACTACGATTATTAATTTTATAGTGAATGCAAATGCAATAATGCGTAGAATTTTGGAACCCTGATCGACTGTTGTGTTATACCTGGACGGCCTTGCGGACCGGGAGCCCCAATGCGACCAGGTCGACCACGACCAGGTGGTCCAGGAGGACCCTGCATCAGTGTGGTCAGCTCACTCATCTGTTCTGTTTGTTTCATAAGTAACATTTATAAGTGTGACATTCAGCAATGGATTTCGTTTGTAAATTAGCCATTAGAAAATGTATCCAGTAATTTACAGCGGCCATTGTGTAAGACGTCCTCTACACTCAATTATTTACCTATGTGAATGACAAATGATATAAACAAAAAATGATCTGCAGACACCTAATTTATGCTCGTCGAAAGTTCATTGAATTTTAGTTCAAGGGGTTGGTTGTTTTGTTACCTGTGAATTCAGAAATTAAAGAAATCAGTGATTATAGTAAAATAATGACATATTTTCGATGAGAAGGTGTACCTGTACAATATTGCAAGAATATTTACTTCCGCGTATCATGATCGAGTAAAATAAATTGAATGTAAGTAGCCTCACCCCTGAGCACAGTGATGCAAATATCTCGAATTTCAGCGTCGCTGTAACTCCTTCCGGGAGATCCTTGAATTCCTGGCATGCCTGATTGGCCCCTCTGTCCTGGTGGACCAGGGAGTCCTGGGGCACCCTCCTTGCCAGGCATTCCAGGGGGTCCCATCTGTCCTTCCGGACCACGATCGCCTGCGGCACCTCGTTCCCCTGGCTGAAATTAAGTTCGAGCTCCATAGGAAAAATTCTTCTCCCGTCGTTATTGCGCACACCGGATACCAAGAGGGTACTTTGTTTATAGCTGATAAATTCTTATTATTAGCTGATCACGATGATTTGCGTTACGAGCACTACGCAAATTAACGTCAAATCAGATGAAGATTTGTGAGCAACGATTCACCGTGACCGTTGCCTCTTTCGCAACATAGTATCGGCAGAATTTTTATTAATATGTCGTAACTATACATTAGCACAATCGATCCAACGATCTTCAACAATTCAATAAAAATTCCCTATCAGTTGAAGATGCGTGTGTCGTCACGTTAGCTTCTGTGCTTTGCAAGCAGCTGATAGGGGTGGTCTATCGTCCTCTCAACAGAAGAAAGGGTTTCAAGTGTTAACCACGCGTCAAGTTCCCTCATTTTTCGATTTTCGAAAGTATTCCTATAGGCTTTGAGACTTGAAGGAGAAGAAAAGAACTTACCATTCCCGGGGGACCGGCATGTCCTCGCGGTCCGCTAACTCCTGGGGCTCCTCCTCCATCAAGAAAGACGCTATTTGTACTGAGCATATCACCCGGAGGCCCAGGAGGACCTGGTGGTCCAGGCGGTCCTTGCCTTCCCTCCAGTCCGGGTAACCCTGGGGATCCCGCTTGCCCGGGTAGACCTGGACTTCCCTAAAAATAAATCTGAGATCATATGTGATTCATGATGGGAGTATGATACGTTCGGTAGCGGCTCAAAAATATAGCTCACTGAATTCCCTGGCAATCCACGTGGTCCTACGGGTCCAGCCTCACCCGATTTTCCAGGTTCCCCTCTTTCACCGGATTTGCCCATTGGCCCTGGAAAGCCGGTTTTTCCTATCGGCCCTATGGGACCCGATATTCCAGGATTCCCTGACTCACCCGCCTGGCCCGGTGGCCCCTGAAAATATATGAATAATGGCACTTGTAAGATGTATTAATTCCTGCATTTGATGATTGATGTAATAAAAACATACTTGATTTCCTTCCGGCCCAGGAATTCCATCAATTCCCGGTGGTCCAGCAGGTCCTGGGAAACCCGGCTCTCCTTTCGGTCCAGCAACACCTGGGATTCCATCTTTTCCGAATGTTCCAGGAGATCCGTCCGACCCTGGGTACCCGATTTCCCCACGATCGCCTGGAGTGTTAAATCTTAGAATTTAGAAACAAACGAATTCAAAGTGCACGGTTTGTTTGTTAAAATTAGAAATACCAATCGAACTAATCTTACTCCAATATACGAATTCAGATGAAATGGTTAGCGATATTTTTAGATGCTCGTTAATTTCCGGTCCATTGTAATCAACGAATCGCCGTAAAATAGCTCGTTTCAACCGGAAGGCGAAATAAATAACTTGTAATTCTGAATTCGTCATCACCAAGGTATATTTAAATACAACCCGCGACTTAATCAAATGTGAAAGAACAATAATGCAAGAAACTCAAAGCTATGATTTACGAGTCACCGCAATAGCAACATGAAATCACTGCGATTTTCTGAAGCTGTCTATCAAGCCTTGAAATCTAATGCATGTACGTCGTTTGTTGAAGTGATTAAGCTCCCTCCCATGTATCTTACTTCTGAGATAATTTACGATAGATTCGCTTTATTAGCAAACGCCACATACGATAATTCTAGACACTCTGCATAAGATTGCTCTAATGTTAAAAGCTCAGAACTATCGACGACAACAATATCATAACTAACTCGCTGAAACGTCGCTCAATAATTAGTAGTGCCCGATCGGCATTACAAAAAAAGATTGTGGAAGATGCTAAAAATTCGGTGACTGGAATAGTTTTGATGAAAAAATGGCCATGGAAATGCATGAATAGAAAGAGAAAAACTGCTAATCTGAATTTTCAGAATTTCCGCACTTCATATTGCTGAATCATAAAGGGTATAATAGAAGAGACCCGTTGTGTGAAAATTCCAATCTCAGGGTGAAGAATGCTATTGCGTCACGTATTTGATTTTCGTACTAAGAATAAGTGTATGATTGGCGGCAAATAGCAATGAACATAAAAGAATAAGAGGACGTCGACATAGATTGTTACAAATTGATATACAATCACTTCTAGTAAAGACAACTGGGTCAACTATAGATTGAATCGCTTTCAGATCAGCTCAATGACTTAATTTAGGAAATATGTGAAAGATAGCTTATTAATTATCATTTATCGCACCCCATTATTTACCAATTGAACAGAATGCGAGAACGAAGACGTAAGTCCGGAAAGTGGAGGATGGTGAAATTGTTACAGTTCCTGATCACGTCTGTGTGTATGCAGATCCCCGATATTAAGCTGTTCAGATATGACGTTTATAGCAAGACTCATGTGATCCAACTCATTTGAATAAATTATTCATCAACGTCACCGACCTTTTCACGATTAAAGCGCGCCTTGGTAATTTCTTAGACGATTGCAATACAAAAATGTAATTTATAGCTAGAGTTACTTTTATTGCATTGCGCTTGTGAAGCGTTAGCCGCTACACTATGTCGGATCTTTATTGCCGAGCGTTGACGACCCATTGTCACTTTTCAGTTGATATTTTAAACTTCAAATTGCTAGAAGGACTTGCCTTATTTTATCAAACATCAGATTGAAACTTCCTATATTTTGACATGACTTTTTATTTTTTTATTAAAAATTTCTATTTTTGTTTCAACAATAGAAGAGTAGATTCAACGACGCGGAAGGCTTCTTTGCATTCCCCAAGAGAAATTAGCATAGTTTCGTTAATTGAGATTATTACGTCATCGTACCATACTTGCACGCTCCTCGAATCTTGATCTGTATCAACCACTTCAAAGGCGTTTCTTACGCGTTAATGAAAAACACAACTGGAACACTCCTATAGTGGCTGGCTAATCAGGCAAAAAAGTCCCTCACATCAATCTCGCGTAGTACCTATCTTTTTCCAATTTTCATCGGTCATTCTCAACTGATAATATTGTTCGGGCGTTACAATATTTCGATGATTTCACAGTCTAGTACTGTCATTTTTCATAATAATTCCTCGTTGTAATTAATACCTTATAAGGTGTTGCCGAAAGAGTGGGCGGATACCGTAATGTTACCAAGACATTCGTTCGTCTTTTTGTCCCTCTATCGAAACTCTAGAGTTGTGTGAAGCCCAGCAACCGAAGACGATCGTAGTGTGATTTTTAAATTGTGCAACGACTTTTTCACGCCGTCATGAGAATAGACTGTTATACCATGCTCACACTGATTGAGTCAAATTTAAAAGCAATTTGTCATTTTTCATACCGCGTGTAAGTCACCATTTCCAGTTATCTTAATTGAACAAATTTGGTCAAGTTTAACAGTGAGTCGCGATACAATATCCAACCAACCGTTTTACTATTCTGTATGATGCGATTTGACTTCACAAATTGAAATTGGAGAGACAGTATATATACTAAACAAATACTAAATATCGAAATATCTGGATTGGTTTCAATCACAGCTAAGTTACTTGAGGGATTCGTATTTCAGATTGCAAAAAACATCGGTAACTCACTTAAGTGCTTCACAAAATCAAAAATACCAATTGTAAAATTGTAGCCTTTGATTTTCGGGCCGAAAACTTTCATCCTGACGCTTAGATCGTGATCTTTTGTACCCATTCGTTGTGGACTTTTAATAACAGAAGTCAAAGTCGTCTTACCTTTATCACCCCGTAATCCAAGTTCTCCACGCTCCCCTTGATCACCCTTATCTCCTTTTTCACCGGGAAAACCTGGCTGTCCAGCTAGTCCCGGTATTCCTGGTGATCCGGGAGGTCCCGGTATAGATCCGCCAGTGAGTCCCGTCCCTGATTGTCCTGGTATTCCAGGAGCGCCCTGAACCAGAAGTTTTTACTCGAATTCGTATGTTCTTGCAAAAATAGAGATAGTTAACGTTCGAGTTTAGCTCACCGGAGGTCCTGATGGCCCTGATGGTCCCGTGAGTCCGCGGTCTCCCCGCTCACCCTTCAAGCCTCTTTCTCCTGAAATTCCGTCGCGCCCAGGAGACCCTGACTCACCTGGTTCACCTGGGAATCCTCGAGGACCTGAGACGCCTGGAGCCCCGGGTGGACCAACTGGACCTGGTGGCCCGAAAACTGCAGATACCCCGCTTCCATTTCCGGGAGGGCCCTGTGGTCCTGGACCACCGGGAAATCCCGGAACACCCCGTTCACCTTGGTCTCCTTTCAGTCCGGGGAATCCCATGTCTCCCTGATACAGAGTTGCGGGATTTCGTCCGTTATGAAGAGGAAAAACAAGGAAAAATGGGGGACAATTTTGGACTTACATTCTCGCCTTTTGGTCCAGGAGGTCCTGATGGTCCTTCGGGGCCTATGGGGCCTTGACGACCAGGTACTCCGTTCGCGCCCGTTAAACCAGGGGGTCCCTGCGTCGAACCCGCAAAAGCTGCTGTTATTATTTACATTTTTTGGGAAATATTGGTTATTCGATAATAGATCACCGAGAATCGAGTATCAGTATTAATTGAATTAAACAAAAGAATACATAAACAAAAATATTAAAAGAGGATTGGAAATTTATATAACATGCTCAAACACGATATACCGAACAAAGTAGTTCACAGCGTTAGTTCTACTCAAAAAAGTGTATGAAAAAAGTGAAGGCATCCGTAAATCGAATGTCGATCGAATGGTTATCAAAAATAAAAAAAAAACGAGCACCAAATATGTTAGATAGTTAAAGACCTACGCGTGTTCCATTGAGCCCCGGAAGTCCCCTACGAGCCGGAACACCAGGGAGGCCACGTTCCCCAGTGAGTCCCATGGGTCCCGGTGGACCAGGTGGTCCCTAAATGATTAAAAGGAAACAGCGAAAGTTGATATGTTAAGCTAAGCATTCGCAAACAGTTACAAAAGTTCTGGGAAAGGGATGAAAACAGCACGAATTGTGACTTGGCAAGATCTTACATGGATGTGCCATATTCCATTTCGCACTCGGCTACAAACCCATCGGGTTTGGGGAGAAGGAACTATAAATCTAAAATTTGATTACTGGTTAAAGTTGTTAAGCCCAATTTCTTGACCGGATGCGATTACCCTGAAAATAATCGAACGACATACTTGTTGTCCAGGTTCTCCCCATAAACCTGGGCTTCCTGGTAAACCTCTGATTCCGGGTTCACCCGATGGTCCCGGGGGTCCCCGAGGACCTGGTACTCCCTATATACATATTGATTCTCGAAAATTACTATTGCTAACAAGAACAACTCTGAAGTAGATAAAAGAAATTTGAAAACGTCATTCTTAGGTTCATTTAGCGATCGTCGGGTTTTCGATACGTTGGAAAAAAATATTCCATAAACCAGCGCGAAAGTATGAAAAAAATGTTTACCTGCGTGCCGTTGTAACCGGGTGGTCCCTGAGGACACATAACGTCACATACACCAGGTTTTTTATCTGTTACGAGAGGGTTCGCACCAGTTTTCTATAATTTAGAAAAGTATAAGTCAATATCGATGTTGAATAACAATTTCAAATACTTATTGATCAAGTCAATGTTGATCAACGAAGAAGATAACTCACCGGCAATTCGTCGCATGTCTCTCTTTGGGGTCTCGTGGGGTCGCAACTGAGCATCATCCATTGCAAGTCGATCTATTTGAACCGAAACATAAATAACTCAATTATTTTCGTAGCAACTTAAATCTGTTCTTTGATTGTTACAAGTATCCCCTCCTCCAGAAGTTCGCGTTAATGGTATTATTCAAATAATTTCTACACAACATATTTCTAATTGTAAGTGAGTTGTAACTGGTTTGAACTATATTATTATTATCCCGTTTCTGATTTACTTTTTTTTTAGTACTACTGAAACGTGTATTAATAACGTTAGAGTTTAATCATACTACTCACCGCCGCGGTTGACTGCAATGTCAGACCAATGAAACAAAAAATTTAAAACAATCAGTTAATTTCCCATTATATTAGTGAAACATATACCTCATAGTAGGAAAATAGTAGCTATAGTTTTAACGTGCAGTTATTCTGACATGCAGAGTTACCAAGGGCGTTAGCTTAATAATAATATTAATTTCTTACGAAGCGTAAAGTGCTAAGTGCTTGTTAATCGCGGCATTCGCAAAACAAAGCTATCTATGGAAGTCATCTCAAAATCCGCCCATCTTTAACCGCCAACTAGACCTAAATGTGCAATTGTATTTTGTTACACAACTTCATTGAAGTTCTAGACCTCGTTCGACACACATCTCATAAAAAAAAATAAACAGATTCTTTGCTCGATCGATCATTAGAGTAATTAATCGAGACAGATATTCTCTCACAGTGTGAAAAACTTACGGGTACCGTCCGCTTGGAGTTGCCTATTTTGGAGATGGAAATTTCCCCGTTCAGATCGATCGGTCCTCTCGGGTCCAGAGGCTCGGATCTAGTTTTTTCACAATCCACGTACAAAACAACACTCTGTCGGAAAATGCCGAAGTGAATCTTGTGCCAATTTCTGTCGAAGACCTGTGCAGAAAAATCATAATGTCAACGTCTAAATTCGTAGATTCGAAAAGTTTTTGGCTTTATTTTTTCATTTGTTTTGTTTTACGAGGAGTTGTTTTTTCGTACAATGATAACATGCTCGATGATTTAGGAAATTAGAATTTGGAAGTGATTTCAAAATATTCTGAACGAAAGCATCGGCACGTTCTTACTCGTTTTTACAACGTGATCATAAGACACGAGTCTGCAAATATGATATATACGCTAGTATAATCTGGGACAGATACATTGCGACAGCTGTGCACATATTGTACCGATCAGGAAGCCAGAGACACGATAAAAAGTTTAATTGAGGCTCGTTTCTTGGATGACTGCAATTCCTATAAGTAAATGCAATACATATCATTAGTCTGTATCATTTATGATCACGAAACCCTTTGACAAATAAAAAAAAAAAATCACGCAGCCTTTCTTATAAAATTTTTGGAAAAGCAATCGTGAGTTTGACGGGTCTGCATGACGCACGGCTTACAAATGCGAGAGCTGGACATGGCTAGCTCGTTAGATTTTTATACCACATAGGCAAATCCGCCCCCGTAAAACTAGCTGGTCGTGATTTCAGGCCAACCTCCCTCATTGGTCGCACGCGTTTATACACGCGATATGCATATACGATGGTGAATGTGTTTTCTTTTTTTTCTAGTTGTACGTGTAATGTGTACCATGCTAATATAAGTATACGTATTATAGTACTCGCGACATTTACGCAAGAATCTGTAACTCGATATGCATATGTTTGAAGCTGAGATTTATGCGGTCCTTACGCTGTGAAGTATTCTTCGTTAATATTACATGTCCCTGCGTTCCGGTATCATGACGTAATTTCTTGCGAAACAGATCTATGCGTGGACGCGACGAAATCATCACTGAATTATATTATAGAACGAGTTATCGATTATGTATCATGGGAGTGCGATGATCTTAACCCATACCGAACGTCATAAAATGTCCTCGTCTTTCGCACATGTATTTGATCAGGTTGATAAAACGCGAACTGCGATATTTATTTATGAATGAATCCTTATCTTTTAAAAATTCCTCGGAAAAGGTGCGGTTGTTATACTCACACGGGCCGTGTTGAATGTGACAGTTTGTAATTTCCCTTCATAATTTGCGATTGAGAATTCCAAAGTTTGTCTCCTCGGGTTCAATGTAATCAGGAATTGTGGGTGGTTTTGAACATCTGCGATTTTTACCAAGTGCCACGACTGTTTTGGCCATCTTCTCGTTTTAAATGTGCAAATCAAACTGAACTCCTCGGGTAATCCTGATGGAAACATGTCCCTTGAAAGAAAAATTTCATAAAATTTTTCAGTTAAATATCTCATCATGATTTACCTAATTGATAGGCATTCACTGTAATCAGGTTTATATGTGCGTTTGTATAATTTTGCTCTCCAAGCTTCACAATGTGCATCAAATTAAATTCGCTTCGCAGTCCGCGCCGTTAGATGCATACCTATGTGAAGAACACTTGTGAAAAGGAATGTCGATAAGACCAATAATTATAGAAAACTCGATTGCGAATCATTGAAATATAGTCACCGCTGATGGTGCAGCTCTCAAATTAGACGCGCGATGATAAATTCATACAGTCTAGTTTAAAAGTTGCTCGATATATCGCCCTCGAGATGTTTCCGATACTTTTTATTCCCAATTTGCTCCATATTCGAAAGTCTGAATATCCATATTTCTCTGATCATAAGTATTTCTATGAAAGAGAAGCAAAAAAATGTAGAAAGAAGGAAACAACTCCTTTTCTTTCATGGCGAGCCATCATGCGTAGTTTACGCTGTGCGATTAATTTCGGAGCGTCGTTACGGAGCAGGACTTAATCGGAATCGACGTCTGTTTATTGCCTGTGAACTATAACCGTGAAATCCATTCGGAAGGCGTCGCGGCGTCCTTTTAATTTCATCGTTAAATCGACGCCTTCACTTTGAGCATTATTATTTGCGAAGGCGCGTCGTGATTCCGATGGCGCCTATAGGTCACGCTACAAGGTGTTGAGTTTATAAATCCATCACAAATCCGCTTCGAAGAAATCGACTAGTTAGAGACGAGGTCACCGATCTCTTGTGCACAGAAATTTACAACGAATTAATATTAGGAGTTTGGCGAAGACTAGCAGCTGCTGGATGCAGCAGATGTAAAGAAGAGTGATTATGTCTGTCGCTTGCGACATCATCGTGTATCAATAGGAGTTTGAATTAAAATTCGAACAAAGTGCGTCACGTATTGAGAAATGAAATTGTGACCATTGAGCAAGATTTGACACTTGCATACCATAGAATAAAATGCAAACGTACATTTTGATTCGTTTAGACATTAACTTTTTTTTTTTTTTTTTTACCTCGTTGGGAGGGTCAAATCTGCATCTCTGTCCAATCTGTATGCAGTTTGCATACGGTTACTACCCCTTACTCTGGTCACTCCAGGGTGCTGAGTTTCCAACAAGTCTAATTGGTATCTCCGAATGAAATCGAACGTCAAAAGATCATCTTCGCCTGGTTTGTAGTTGGCGCATGGAGCTACCGGAACTTCCAAGCCAGGTTCTTCCTCGATCACGTATTCTGCAATGAATGAACGAATTTTTTTCTTCATACTTTTTTCTCCTTTCATGGAAGGGAGTTGCTTGGGGATAATAAAGTTAAGTGTTTTCTCGACCCCGAATATAAGCCGCGGCAATCGCATTGTCTTTTTCGAAAGTCGGAGAATTCGAGTATCTTTCGTAATCAGCTTGGACCAAGATTCAAGCTCCTTCCGGGTTTCCAATTCTTTTCTAGGCGCGTCAGCCGCCCAACCGCAAGTCTTGGCGCCAGGAGAAGCTATAACTATACACGTGTAAAGTGGTTATATATATTGGCTAACAAAAAGAATGGCTCCGAAATGGTAGAAACTAAAGATTATACATGTATAATAATACCCGTGTCCGATAAGAGTATACAAAGTAACACTAGACGAGTCAATAAAATCAAGATTTCTACTTTTCATTGCGCGGGTCGTCTAACCGCGCGTGGGTTATCGAATACAAAAGGTTCCATCCAGCGATTTTTCATTTACTTATTTATTTTACTTTTATTAACATCATTGACGGATGGCCAAACTTGCCTTGGAACAACTTGGAGCCTATTTTTATTAAACGACTACTAATTCCACTGGAATGTCGATGGGTTCTTATTAAATTGACCCAAGAATTTATAAATCCTCGATGACCATACTTCAAGCGCGGAATACCAACTACATAGAACACAGTCTTCCTTCATCTAATTGAATCGCGGTCTATTATACTGATTCATACCGACATGAACGAGTTTGATTTTATCTTTATTTCCGTCCACAATCTCCGAATCCATAGAATATCATATCACGTCTATGAATGAATTGCATGAGGATTATTTTACCACCCAGTACATCTGATCTTTCATCTACTCCTGAAGCAAGATAAAAAAAAAAAAGAGGAAACAAAATCTTTCTTTGTACATAATTTCGGATATTTGCAATTCCCATTGCGTTTTAGTACACAGAAACCACTGTACTTTTCTCATTAGACAAAAATATAACGTCATTTTTTACCTACTTAAAACCGTTCGCGCAGTCTGTTATATAATGAGAGTAGTGAATGGGCGGGTTTTCAATTTTAATTTCTAGTTAGAGTATCTGTATGGACAGAAAAAATTAAAGGAGGTATCTTTCGTTGAAAAGATTTAATACCGGCTCATACAAGCAATAGGCGGCTGCCCCCTCGTCGTATATCCAACTATATTACAGGTATGTATATACCTGTGAACTATATAACTCGTTCAAAAGTTCCTGGCGCCACTTTGCGGATACATCGCAGGTAGGTATAATTTGAATGAACACGACGCACGCCTGTCAACTGACAATGAGACTGAAAAATCGCCGATCTCGAACCGTATCATTTGTGATGTGGTGTCCAGGCGTCACTTTTTTCTCAACGATTATAATTAATGGAGAAAAATTATAACGTGATTACAAATCTTTCGAATTACACAGCGGCGCAGTTTATATAAGTAAATGCGATTTCACGTATACTAAAACCTGCAATTTTTTTATTTGCCATTTCTGTTTATAATATTTATAGTTCTTCCCACGGAAAAATCTCACACATGGATGACCCTTGAATAAATACATATTAATGTTTTTTTCGACCGGCGGTTGTTCCCGAAAATTATAGACCTCGCAGATGAATGGGTTCAAAGTTCATTAAAGCAGCAATAAATATGGCGGAAATTTTGATCCGAATCCATATCGATGTCGGGTGTTACCTAATTGTCAGAGTGAAATATTGCTGCTATATATGGAATGAAATATTGACTCGAAGTGGGCATGGTGTGTACAGTACAATAACCATGTAGATTAACATATTTATAGGCAGACACAATCGAACTTTTCTACCCACTATTTAAATCATCTATTCTTGAATCAAACTGTTCTTGCTGCTGCTGCGTGATGCGGATTAGATTCTACCTATACCTTATACATTGTAACTATACGACCCAATCTGACCCGAGTCGGTCTGGCAATAGCCAAAGTTCCGCGTAGGAGAGTCACAGGCGCATAACTTCCCGGTGACATCGATATCGTGACATCGTATCCGAAGAAATGCTTCATTGTACTACACCCCGAAGCGGTATACGATCGGAGGTATGTATATATGTATGCCGACAATTTAATCGTATTTGTATGTGCGTAATCGAGGCCTTAATCGACAGGCTATACGAGTTTATCGATCAAACGAAGCATCGCGGTTTAATTTTCAACATTTCGTTACATTAATCATCGTCGACATCGTCATCGCGTATGTGAGAGAGCGAATTTCACGGTTTAAAGAATTGTGAAAAAAAAAAAAGAAAAAAGAAAATCATAGTCGCAATTATGCTAATGTAATTTTCATGATGCGGGTGGCTTTTGTACCACCACGTCAAAATGATGTTACTCCCGCAGACAAATACAGCGACGTCTAATGATCGGAAAGTGTATGATTTATAACGGAATCAATTCTCGTTCACTAATAACCTCGTTGTAAGCTTCGTATGAGGATAATAACCAAGTGTGTGGTATAATCTAACCGCGGATCGTGACCGTTCCAAATCGATTACAACGCGAGATCAAATCCGAAGAAAAATGGTTTCCATTAAAAGTTTTTCAAACGAGTATGTTCGTATACCTGTACCGTGCAATCTATTATACTCCGTTTCATTCAATATCAAGCTACACCTATGCGGCAGGGGAGAAAAAGTAAAAGAGAAAGTTTTGAGCTTCGATACTCAACGAGATGCGTAATAAGGAACTAGAAAAAATTTCACACGACGTTGTAATAAGTGTATTTCTCCTAGTTTTTACGAAGCGACATTGAAAGACGGTATCACATCTTATAGGGTCCAATTTAACGCTGTACATAAAATTTCATTGAGTGCCTGTTGAGTACATCAGACGCGCATTAACTTACCAAATGCCCAGGGGGCTGAAATGACTGGAGATGTGTGTCATATGTGATCTATTATGCAAGTTGTGACTGGATTCGTAAACTGTTGAGAGAAATCTTAGGTGGCGTCGAAAAGCGATTCCCTTCAAAACGGTTCAAAGGTACAAGCGGACAGATTCGTATCACATAAATTAAAACGACGACGAATTCAGCAGCCAGGGCAAAAAGTCACGTGCGGGATCAATTTCAAACCGCGACGAAACGAATTCGTTTATTTATATTATATACTCTGGTTGGAATCACAACGCTTCCCGCATTCTAATGTAATTAGAGATGGCAATAAAAAATGAACCAAAAAAAGAAAAAAGTCTGAAATGAAAAATGGCTGGGTACTGCGCGGCTCCGATTGTCAAGGATTAATTTTTATTACGCGCTTGGAAAAAGGCGCACGCATTAAATTCAGACACTCGGCGTTGATGACCGAGAAATATGAAAAACATAACTGAAATAAATAAAAAAAAAACCGATGCGATTATCTTTTAACGTCCATCGAAATACGAACTGTATAATAAATCTGGTCTTTCGCTGCAGGGATTACATTATAAACATATATAACAACGACAATCGACCATATCGGGTAACAAAAAAAATTGCCCAACATCATAACTCGAAAGGACTTCATGCTGCGTAAAAGAAAAGGTCTTCTAAGAAGCAAGGAAACAAAAGGGCCGCGACTATTCTATAGTTGCATTATATAAACGTTGTTTAAAATGAATAAACAATTATTTTTACTTCACCCCAGGAAAGTTCAGAGATTTTAACAAGAATTCAGTCGGTGTAAAGAGTACCTAAATGGATTTACTCACGTGCACCGGTGACCTGTAGTAAATGAAGAAACGTCAACGTCCACGGCGACAAGAATAACGCCAATTTCCATCGCTCTCCCCTAAAAAAAATTTAATCGGCTATGAGTTGATGATGAAATGACCGAGAAGAAAGAAAGAAAGAAAGACAAAAATTTTCATGACTTCCGTGAGCCGGAGTACTCTGCACGTTGGTTTCCTTGGGATACAATGAACTTTACTCTTGAAAATGACATAATTTAGTTTGCCTTGCTTACGTAACCGCGTATACATACATTATCTAGATGTACGGAGTGGTTATGTACTCGTCTCCGTAAAAACTGAGGACAATTTCTGGCTCAATTCTCGAATCTCGGAGTCACGAGCACGACTTACAGTTCGACAATTATTCCAAACGACTAGACGTCCGTGAATTGTACTTACGACGGTCGTAAAACATTTGTAAGTCGTACCATGCAGCAATGATATGTGTATACATACAGTTTCTCTAATGAATTTACCTGGAAGTTTGTAAGAATTTAGCTTTCATCGCGGAATTGTTGTCCACAATTTCAAGGCTTCAAAACCACAGATCGAAAATCCGTAACCCTGTGCGTACAGGGTGAGCAGAAAAAAAGGGCAAAATTTGCAACGATAAATTAGTAATTAGCGAATTCTCATTAGCTCGTTTTTTGAGCCCACCCTGTATGAGCATATTAAAGATATTTGTACAGAGCAAACTGTAGGAATTGTTGAATGTGCAATCGTTCTATGGCAGTGTTCAGGCCAGAATTTGGGGGCACCTTCCTATACCTTATACCTTTTATCTAACGTCTTATGCCCAACGCTCATATACACCTGATTATTCCTTATATGGGGCATGGAAGGCATCCCTGTCACTATAGGTATAGATGGTGAGATGTACTGTACAATATATACGAATGTATTAGGCTACGTGTATCACGTTTCTCGCTTCTGTCCACGTGGCCTGAACCAGAGGCCACGTGTTTGCGCGTTATGGTAAGTTCGGAGTCGAAATGTTCTACTTTCACTCCACACTGCAATCCTCCACCGAAAAATCCGATGCATCTAGTGGGCCATGCTTTTTGAGCAATGGTCAACATAATCCGTGAAATCGACTCGGCGTCTGCATCGACACATGCTCCAGACTGAACCTATTATGTTGCATACATCGTTAAAAAAGTTTTGTGGCTCTTCCAATCAGGGAATAATTTAACAGTTCTGGTTAAAGGATTTCATCGGTGATATCTCTTAACCCAAAAATTGAATCATGGTAAACCCATTTGGGAGAACTGACCGGGTTACATGCCGTTTAAAAAATGGTGTATACGAAGCGCAGCGTGATCCAGAGGAAAATATATACGGCTAACCAACACGGAAACTACCGTCATAGTCTTTCAAAAGTTTGACCACAAAAAGTTAACCTGCCAAGTTTTGAGTAATGGTAGACGCTCGAGCACACCGCGGCTTCTTCAACACCGTAGTCTTTTCGAGTGTGGTTTTCGTGTGCAGCAGATGCTACCTACGTATACGTGCAAGTGTAAATCATCGACGAAACATGTTGGAGATGAGGAACGGTGCTTAGCAGCTACACCTTAAACTGAAGCAGTTAATAATCTCGTACCTAATGAATTAATTACGCTGGTTAAGTCGACGTAAATACTTAGCCGCGTACACGACGAGCATCCAAAATCAGTGGCATATGTATAAATGATGGTTCTTCGAGTTTTAGGTGCTTCGCGCTCTTGTATTGTGTAGAGGAGAAGAAGTAAAAACCTGTGGTGTAACACCGAAAGTTCAGGGGAGTACACATCGTTCTCCGCCCTTGAAATACAAACCGATGATGTCATTGAACCAAAAATATGATCTTTTTATATCCATTTAGATGAAATCGTTGATTTATTTTTAGCATAACTTAAGGTCCAAGTAATCTCTACACAAAATCTCTTTGTCGTATAGTCTTAAGATTCCGTAATCATTGCATAATAATCACATTACTCATGATCAAGTTGTAAGGATACTGGGAAACTTTAGCTACCCACGTATTCTATGGCACGCTTATATTCTGAATAGAAAAATCACTCCTACGATAATCGCGGCGAGAGTAAGACACATCAGGATGACTCGATGATCACAAATAAGTCGAAGAGGGAGAGTTGATCCATGTCCAACTTTGAAAGGTTCGTTTTTTTAAATTAATCTATCTTTTATATGGATACAAAATGGCTGAAAAATGATTGTGAAAAGAAAAAGATAGATCGTGCAAACTCCAATGCTCCTGGGCTCAAAAAATCCGTTGAACTATGTGGCATTGAAAAAAAGAAATGGAGCGGCACATAAGTATACTGTTCTAGCGAACGATAACTCGTACTTAAGAATTACACGCATTTCTATACCCGTAAATCACAGAAAATCCATGCCTTTGAACAATTTACTTGTATTATGAAATTCTTGGGAACGATATCGTAATTTGCGGAGGAATGGAGGATATGATACAGGAAAGCCTGTTATTTTGTCCTGACAACATATTTTTACTCGAATAAAAGAGACTAGTTCTTGTACAACAAAATCGAAAATAAAAGATAAACTTTTGCCATGGTAACGAAACAATCAGAAAAATAACAATCTGGTGTGAAAGCGTAAGTATGATGGATACATTCATTTGAATCAGAAAATACTATCTTGTTGCTGAAACGAACTTGAGGATTACGAAAATTCCGATGAATCGTAAGTATAACATTCAAACTAAATTTTGTACGAAGAAAAAATGTTAATGTCTAAAAACCGTTGAAATTTGGTAGAGTTAGTTGACGGCTGTCATCTGTATTTCCAATGTATATGGGTACTCGTGTCAAAATGACATTTTCCAATGTTGCAACCGATAAAAACACTCGAACATGTGACGAGCAACTGTAGAGAGAGTTACGTATGTTCACATTCATCCGTGCTTTAGTCTACCCTACGGTCTGCTGGTGTGTGTAGTTGGTTATATGTGAGCTATATTAAGACACGCGACAAAAGTCGTTATCAAAAAAGTGTGTGTGAAAACGAATGATATGCGCCGCGCACGCGCTCGCGCCCGATTTATGGGAAGAATAATTGATTTAATTTTAGGCATGATTCATTAGCCGGACAAAAATATCAGTGCAGATTACACGAGATCACTTGTGATGAGGATTTTTTGATTTGAAAAAAAAAAATTCTTGCGATCCTGCCAGGATTCGAACCTGGAATCTTCTGATCCGTAGTCAGACGCGTTATCCGTTGCGCCACAGGACCTTATTGTAACACTTAGTAGTTTTCGGAGTAGTAATTCGGAGAAGTTTAATCTCAAAATCAAGATATTTAACATAAGAATTGATAAAATTGATTCAAATATAAATTTCTGATGGTCAGAGACGAAAAAAAAGTTGAAAAAAATACTCGGAGTGACCATAAGAAATAATTTGTTTCCCGCGCGAATGATAGTTTCGAACGCATTGGAACATCTACAATAGTCAATAAGCGCCATCGTAATACGTTAATATATTCAAAAATTTGAATACCATGAGTTCGAGCGTTGACACTTCATGTATAGCTATCAATTACCATGATAAATTCATAACTTTTTCATTTTCATATCATACCGTCAGGATATAATAAATCGATTAATCTTAACCCCAGCGGCACGTTTTTCTCTGTTGTACAAGTGTCGCAAAACCATAAAGAATGATATAACGCATACACAATGTTTTTATGTAACGTACAATATCAGAAACAGATAGACAAGCGCGTTATATTTGCGACCTTAAACAGCACTTGACATTCCCCTGATGAACTATTATCAGTAACTGGTCGCAATTAATTAATTACGGCACGAATTGCTGCTATACCCAGAACCCTGCGGCTCGTAATTCAATCAAACAGACAGACAGTCGGCACTTGCCGTTTGATTTAGGGTTCGATCAATCGTTGTTGAATAATATACTGCCAAATATACGAAGAGAAACTCCACATATTTTATACACTTCATGCAGCTTCTGCATTTATCGAATTTGCTCAACCGTTAGGAATGTTTGGAATTTCAAGAGTCAGTTTGTGCTTCACGGCTACATAATCGATCGTATTTATTGTTTTAGTGTCCCATTAGAGAGTCCTTGATAATTTGAAAATGTGCAGATGCGACTGATACAAATCTGCAAGTCATAACATGTTCATGCATATAGCCAAGGTGGAAAACAATCTAAATTGTTTTGATTTAGAACGGGATATGCGTGGCAAATGACGAGATTTCCGGGATAACACTGTGGCTATCGTTGGAAAAAATTCACCCCCGCTCCCATAGCGAAAGTTGCAGTGCTTCGCACTTACAATATGATAACCACAAGCCGCAAACCACAAAAAAAATATAGCTACAATCATATACCAGATATGTAGGCGCACATGGGCCAGTAAAATATAACTGACAAATCGCGTAGTCTTCCGAATAACAATAAGGATCAAATATTGAGAGGATCCTCACCTCTTGACATGCGGCATCTTCTTTCCCTCAGGTGACGTATTATGCACTACAAACCGGAAGTAGCCGACGGCCTCATCGTCGCGTGGCCAGGTGTGCGTACCTGAAAACAAATTACCTATTTGTTTTGACATCCAAGGGGTGATTCGAGGAAAAGGATTAGTCCAAAAGCTCGTCCTATTGATATCATTTCGCGGCTCGTCATTCATTTTATACCTGCCCGCTTCTGTATGACGTCACTCTACAAAAGGATCATTAGACCGTTCAGCTCTACAGGTACCTACTAATCTTATCCAGGAAAATATGCAAACGGTATTCTGAAGACTTTATTTAAGTCGAAACTAAAGCTTTGAGTGATTAAATCTTTAAATTGGATGTATAAAAATAGACAAGTCAAACGATAGGCTAAGGGCATTGTACCAGTTACACAATACTGTGCATATAACGTGAGCGTTAGAACGTTATAGGTAGAATGACTTTGCGGCCAACATGCACATGTCAATTACACGAACTAATGTTGTTCAGTTCCAGCCCGTAAAATACCTCGGGTATTTATTATAATGTAAAATAGATGATAAGTCACTTAAACTGTTTACCTCAGCGGGTTTTAAATTGTACAATTTTATTGAGTTCATCGAAAAGAATTCCGTCTAACAATAAGTCTCATCTGCGCTCATCTGCGCTTACCTTGCGAAAATCTTACCGGGGCTTCGATAAATGCTGGTGGAATATTTTCCGTCAGGTGCAAATCCCTGATAATAAAAGACGTGAAAATTGCCGGTCATGCGAATGTAGGAGTATAATGACATAAGATATTGAGCATCGTAAAGGTTACGCAGGGCAGATGAGCCGATGATCGTTATTAACTGCATTGTAAACATAGGATCGTGTCCACGTCACTATACGAAAATACGAAATAAACAAAGGTCCAATCATGGTAGGTAATTTCTAAGGAGCCAATTGTGAGAACTAATTGGGGTTGAAGGGCACCTCATAAAACCTGAAGAAAGATCTTTAGAATTTCACCAACAAATAGCAAGCTTTGCTATTGTAATTATGTACAATGTGCACATTCTAAAATATTAAGTAAACGTTGTTCGTCCTTATGAATGATCGGAGCAATAATATGGCCGATGGAGAAAGCAGCGATGCGGTTCAGCTGTCGTGATACATTGTAGTGAGGTTTTGTGGCAACAAAAGTTGTGTTACTTTACAATATCAGGAGGATTCAACATTTTTTACTTTATAAATCGTGTAGAGTATATTCTAGACTAGTAAGAAGTGTTGATGTGATATTTGTCGATGTTAATTGGTTTCTGTTTATTAGACAAATTATATTTTTTGGATCGCTTGTTAATCGAATTCGGGAGTGAAACAGAAGGTCGGTCTTGATTGTGAGACAAAGAGAGTAAGGTCATGTGGTATCAGGATGAGATTTTTGAGTGTCGAGGGTAGTCGAGGGTGAACAGCAGTCTAAAAGTGCACAGCATCCCACGTATAAAAAAACACTACGCATGTATGTACGTGTTTCATACAGATGAAAAAAAGTGAAGTTGAAAAAAATTCGTTGGTTTATCAACCGATTACAAGAAGAAAGTAACATTAACCCCTTTTTTAGGTGGTGGGATCAAGAGATGAAATTCCGGTATCCTCATCGGTATACTTTTTCGATGCAAGCGAAATCTAGTCTGAAGCTGTTTGCATAGAAAAAAAAAATGTAAACATGAACTTGGGGCCAAAGAAGGTAGAGCCATCTCTTATCAGTAGCGGAAACAGATATCAGTCAGGCAGTCACATGACCATTCAACGCTCCCCTCTACTACAACAACAAAGCGATATCCCCCACTTTTCGCTGTTTTTCTGAATGCGTTTTTATTCGCATAACGTTTGGTGTGCAGTTGAGAGGTGATGTCGTGTGGCCAACTACAGAGGAAATCGAATTATTGTTGCAATTGACGGACCTGCTGTGTTTTGAGTAACAGCGCATTTGACTTACGCGGTCATCTTTGATTTTGTTCGTTCGCCGACATCCTTTGACAAATCAGTGTGCCGCAGCTCAACACGTGCTGCCGGTGGTGGTCCCGCGGTTTCTCTTTCGTTTGCGTTTAGAACATCTCTACATAAAAGACCATTGTTCTGAGATTATATTGGAGGTTTTTTACAAATTTATTGTGCTTACCTTGACTTTGCGTATTGTTTAATAGTTACAAGAACTAGATTTTCCGTTCGATGGTATTTCATGTTATTCTCAAAGTGTTTACGCAAGAAGTATACCGTTCAACGCGTTGTATGTAATACGTAAAGTTCTATTAAATTTGTAGCCGACGAAGTACACTTATTTATGGTACTGACTATAAATAAAAATACGATGACGTATCGGTGTAAAGATTGCAGAATTCGATTTGATAAATCGACAGCGTATAGAGATCACAGGAGAAAAAAACACTCAAGATATTCCTGCTCGGATTGTAATAAGATCTTCGGCCAAAGAAAAAAGTATCTTCATCATATACGTTCTTGCCGATTACGAAGAAATAATAACAATGATCAACGTCATGATTCTGATCGTGAACCAAAAATTTACAAACGGATGCCGATTGTTACCGCGGAGGAATTGGACGCGCAGTTTGATTTGTATTTGAACAGAAAATTTGGCAAAAAAGGAATTTTTCCTACCGAAAAAATGTGTAAACTCTGTTCTTATAGCTTCGTTATCGCCTCGGATTTCGCAGAGCACATAAGACAGCACTATCAAGCAATAGTTTTAGATGCTACCGGGGTGAAATCCAAATTCGACTTTATGCATCTCATGGGATTGAAAATTAAAGAAAATACTGCAGCAGACAACGTTCGAGAACAATCGAGAAGTCAAATAACCGAATGCAAAGTCGTGATTACCGGCGAACGTTGTAGAATTTGCGATCAATTCTTCAAGTGCCGGACCGACCTTAATGCTCACAGCAAAAAGATCCACCCGCCATACAAATCAAATAAAGTAACGCTCATCCTAAGAATTGGCGAAGAAATAATTTCGAGGATTCCTTTAGAAAAATGTTATCTACGAGGTAGCAAGAAGCCGCAGTCGAGACTTCAATCGGACGAAATTTACAAAGCTACGGAACATTCCCTGAGTGTAACAGAGGAAGACATGGAAACTACTGAGACGTGGTCAGGCCTCGAGTCTGCTTTGGGCGATAAAAACTTCGGATTAAGCTCAGATTGGCCGCTCATTCTCGAAGAAAACTTACAATCAGCAATGACTTCGGAGAATCGTAGCTGGGCCTTTCGTACCCGCAACAACATGAATCAGACCACCGGTAATATGAGACGGTGTCGAGAGGCATGGGGAAAGCAAGTCGTTAACGAACTCGAACTCGATACTCCGGACGGAGGCAAAGACAATTTTTGCACGGAGTCTGATTTTGAGAAAGGATCATGGAACCTAGAATTCGGACGCATTTATTCGGAAGATTTCCTTACGCTGAGTAACTTGCGATTTTCGGGGCAGCTCAAAGACGAGATATCTGATAAGTTTGATACCTCGTTATATCCGACGATGAAAACTGAAGAAGTAGGAGTCGATGGGAGTGACGAAAGGAGCTGTTTCTGCGTCGGGTCGAATCAACCAAGAATAACACCAGCTCCCAGAGGAAGAAGTTTGTGGGAACAGGAATACTATGCCATATTGAACGATGAAAACGGATATTTTGACGAAATGAGTATTCACGGATCTCCGCCTTCCTACAAATACGGATTTGAACCAAAAACTGAGCATTTTGATCATAGTTTTTCACCAGATGAAATGAGCTACGGGCTTCAGGTCAAAGAGGAAGATGACAACAAAAGTAATCAGAACATCGATGAATCGTACATGACCACAACCGGATATACCGACGCCATTATTGTAGAAAAGGAAGCAACAAATTCCAGTGCTATCCATCCTCGATGTATTGTCAACCCAAGCGACGCAGATTCTTTCAGACTTTCGGAGAATTCGCTTTTGGAAACTAGTGAGTCATATGTCGATAGGATTGGAGAGTGCTCAAGAGTGCTCATCAAGGAAGAATTGATGATAGAAGAGGGCATTTTCCATGCCAGTGAAGAGATGGGATAAACAAAATGGCTATCATCTCTAGATGCGAGTACGAATTCAGTCGGGCCACATGATGGAACTATGTAAGAGACCAAAGTATCCACACGTATTATTAGAGTACCCACCGCGCTCGAAAAAGCTGTACCTCGTACTAACAATGGCAAATGTGATTACGAATGTATTATTAAATATAGTTAATCTAATATAAATATGTAAGAGATAAGTTAATTTTACCATAATTACTTATTTTTGCTTGTAGTTCCTCTCCAATTATTATTTTATCGCCAAAATTACGGTAAATTCATTTCTTTTTCTTTTTCTTTTTTATATTTCTAACATCATGTTACGTCCGGACCTCGGTCCAAACGTCTCGCCTCATCCATTCTATCCTCGATTCTATCAATTCCAAATTCCTCACAATTATTAGTAGTAACCCGCTTAGACGCAACCTAATATTTTTCATCCTGCCTTCCAATTTCAACCTACATCCGGCATGATTCGGTCACGAATCAACACAACGTGCAAGTGCAAATCTATCAAGTCAGCGGCACGTGGCCTTCTACTTCACCTACCCCTTCTTTTAATAAACCGAGTTTACCTTATTACTAATTTTCACATCAAAATCACTTCCGAACTTCGCACCGCTCTAGTAAATACCTCTGATTCAACGCAAGTACTTTCTACGGTCTTCCAGGATATAGTTCTTTAGTCATACGCCGAATCCTGGATCGGTAATCATATAATTATTCTTCACATACCTATAAGCCTCTCAGAGCCTGGTTGATAATTATTTCCTCTTCAAGACTCAACGTCTGATTACGCCTGTAAGACTCCCCGAGCTTGGCAAATAAATAATATTCGAATAATCTTTATCTACGAACTTCCACTCACCTCCGTCAATAAAAAATCCTTCCCACAGTTGCATTTAGTTGCGTAAAACGAGAAACGAACCAAAAATAATAACGGCGGTGAAGCTCATTCCCGACCGTAACAATCACTTTAAACCAAAAAATGATCTGACCAGAGTTCAATTTTTTCGAATAGCACGGTTAGTCAAATGATGAATAAATGTAAAGTTACTCGCCAAACACTTGTATTTCACACTGTACAGGTATATATGCATGTTGCATTTATCTTAAATATCTGTACATATCTAGTTTTCATGATCTCCAAAATTGTACAATGTGAATACGGTGTGACTGGCGGATACGAAACGTTTGTAGATCTTAAATATAGCAATAAGTGTGTTTATTATGTAATAGTTTGCTATGTTATCTAATAACCAAATTTAGACTTATAATTTTGTTACTATTGTTAACCTAATTTTAGTAATTTTATATCAAACAATGGTATCCAAAATACTTCTGTCGGAGCATCACATGGCTATATTATATTATAGTATTTTTTATTTTATAAATACGTGTTTACTTTTCCTCCCGGATTAACCTTGTGCCAGGACGATTGAGATATGACGGGCGATAGACAAGATGCCATTTGTCACGGGTTGATGATTAAAAAGTATCAAAATTCGAGTCGCTAAGTTTATTACATGAAACCACTCAAGTAAATACGCGATGTATTTTAGTGATTGTCGCTGACCGTGAGATTGTACCTCAAAATAAGACGTCTACCTCGTGTGCCCACGCAAAAGAAGTCTATGGGACAACTGGAATATAATATCATCAATCTGACGAATGCATACATATTCAGGACCATCCATCAGACTCCTCTACGTACTTACACACATACATCGTACCGCGCACATTGTATGTTCGCGGGGTGTTCTGAGATGATACTATAAACACAGTTACTCTGCAGATGGGTGAGGTCAGGATGTCACATCCATCGCGGAGTAAAAGAGTCGTCCACGTATAAAATAACATGCGAAGCCGCCCAGATCGTGTTCCAGATAAAAAAAAAGAAGGAAGAAAAAACTGTTGTCAATTTCAATCGTCGAGCGATGCGAAGTAATAGAATTGAACACCTTTTTTTTTTTAGCAAACTACAAGCAATGAACGTGGTTCATTTACTTTGCCGGTAGTACTGCTAACCGGGTTCAAATAAATTACAGGCGGGTAAAAATCGTAGAAATCTTAGAGATTTGAAACAGTGTGGAAGAATTTGTTTACCTTGGCTAGATGCTACTCTGATAGAGAGATAAAAGGTCTCTCTTTCCTTCCGTGGAATAGTGCGGACTGTAGTAAAATGAAATTTTCTGAAAAGTTAGTCACGGAGACTGACTTTTTGTTCCAAAAACTTCGCCGCTGTGGAATGGTCTCAATCAATTGGAATTAATATTTTTTTTAGAGCATTTGAATTCCCATAAACAGCGAAACTTAAACCATAAGATCTCTAACAGGATCTAAATCCTCGCATTTTTCATCATACCTATTTCCACTCGATTCAACTCTGTAACCTACGCAGATCACCTACGTGATCTGGTCGGACGAATCGAGACATTAACGGTTATTCAAATGTGATAGCTAACATCAGAATTATTAGCTTTTTCGAAAATCGAATACGCTGATAATGCCCTGTGTTATTATCATTGGTGCTATGAGTTACGCGTACCTCAATCGACAGTGTCATCAATTTGTAGAATACCCGAGTGAATCCAGTTTCTGTGTTGATATCGATCGTCAAGCCATCGATCATGGTTCTGACTAAATTAAATCACAGAGTTTCGGTGCCAAAAAATGAAAAAATACTGAAGCTTTGTAAATACTCACATCGATAATCCTTCTGTGCTCACTGGAACAAAACAAATTTTTTTTAAGGTTTCACCTAAACTCTTCTTTTCTTACACTTTACACTGGGAGCAAAGAAACGATAATTTTAAAGAGGAAGAGCAAACGGAAACAAGTAACGAAGAGAATGAAAAATGATGATCACTTTGAACGGAAAGCACTATTTGGTACCGGATATTCAAAGAGATAAAATTTTCCTTCTTCACGTCTTCAGACGGTTCTTCTCAGACTCTCTGCAAAGTGGACCGCGGTTCCCGGCTGCCCGGCGCGAACTGATAAGGCCCCATGTCCGCGGTCGCGTCTCTACCTCTGGAGATTCGATCCAACCACGATCCAACCTCCCTGCAGCAGTCTCCGCTAGTTCTCCGCTGTTCTCCCCGTCGCAGACTATTGTCGCTGTGCCTCCAAGCACATAATTCATAGGATTGAAAGGACCTATGCGACCTAAAGATTTGACCAATTTCGACGACACCGTACTGTAAGGTTGACCTCAAGATGAAACGAATAAATAAAATGAATAATCACGAAAAGAAACAGTAAAAAATAAAGAATAGAAGAAAAAAAATGCCGCAACCGCTCGAAATCTGATCGACGTGTCTGAAATTCGAGAGGGATCGGATTAATGTGAAGCATTATACGCTCCGATTTATCACATATGTATAGTGTATACACCGGGTCAGTGCCCAGATTTGATGAGGATGTCAAGGTGGAAGGAGGACCATAAAAAAACGAGTATGCAGAAACCAGAAAAAGGCACTCCATTATCTGGGGTATCGGACTCGTAATGAAAAAGGCAACCAAGAGTTGACACATCTAAAAGAATCTATATGGAGAAGAATTACATGAGAGATCAAACTTCATGGGAATTCAGACAAAAGAAGAAATACCATTTTCCAAATGTGATTCACGTTATACATCTTATTATCATGCAATTTGCCTTACGTCCGAGAAACTGGTCGGTTTATATCTGGTTCACGTTGTTTATAATTATCAATCACGATCGAGTACACATACCTGTAGACGATTCAAAAAATGAATACCAGATGCGTAGATAAACTAGTCAAATAGAGATAAACAACGTTCCTTGGCGAATCATTTGGCTAACAAGTCACCAATTATTCGGATAAGGTTGGTAAGTCTTCTATAATATTCAACTCTAAGTGAATAATTTCAAAACCCTCTGTTCAGAATACAGACGAAATTTACCTATACAAATATACCATGAGTACCGTTTCTTTGCTGATAAAAGCCACGTAAAAGTATACCGCCTCATCCTGTATGGGTTAGGTGAGCTATTTAATACAAGTATTACACTATCAATACACCGTACATTTACACATTGTTGACAGAAAAAAAAAAACAGGTACAGAGACGGCCCTCGTGAACGATCAAAACAAAACAGATTTTTTTTACAACTCTTTTCGCGTGACTCTCCATTCAAAGAATTAATATATCATCAATTAAAGGCAATTAAAGGTATTACCTTCTCGATGATAGGTTTAAGGACTACGGCGATTAATTTTCTTTCTTGAGTTTGGCTTTCAACTCTTCTGATTCTTGAAACGTGCTCAAACATTTGACGATTGCTGAAAACGTGTCGCTGTCCTGTTTTTCAGCGTACCCGTCAAGCATTGAGAAGAGGCTTTCGAGTTGATGAGTTGTCCATCCACTCGTGAGTGTGACTGCTTTTCGTAATAGTTCAGATGTTTGTCCATCTGTTAGACTTTTGGGTTTGCATGTTTTCGTCGGATCTATAGCCGCTGATTCCAATAACTTCTGTCGCTTAGCAGGAGATGATCGTTCCATCCCCGCATTCAATTCTCTCTTGGCCGGGCCAGCTGTTTCTCCGTTTAAAAAGTATGCCGAAATTAAAATAGCTATCTCTACACATGAATGGGCGTGTTTTGTTTTATCTTTATTTTTTACCTGACTTTGGTTGCGGGGTCGAATGACACGACTGTACGGTATTAATTTTCTTCCAGGTTTTGCAATTTTCTCGTCTTGATCTTCGAGGTGGAGTTACTTCGGGCGGATCTGTAAATATATCACGATTATATTGTAACGAAAAATTAAAACACTCTGCTAAATTGAAACTTGAAAATATTGGAAGAGTTGACTTTAATGTTAGATGCCATGTCGTCTATCGGAATTCATGGATATACCTGACTTTCCTTCTGCGGTGAAATGGGCTGATTGAACAGTGCATGGATTCTTTCTCGACTTAATCTCAGCCTTGATTCTCGTCGGTTTCAGAATTTCTATGATCGCTAAAAAGTTCGTGATAAAATAATTTGAAACATCGACTATGCGTGGAAAAATCTTGAAAATAATCAATCAAGAACCGTACAAGTAGATGACTTTTGAGTTACATCACCCATCGCTGAATTGTCTTGATTGAACAGTTGCTCGAAGAATCCTCGACGTTCCAGTGTTCCCGGATATTTTACTTCGTACGACTCGCCTTGATATTCGTTGTACAATGATTTAATCTAGCAATCAGTAATTTTTTAACTTACGTAGAAAATCCAAGATTGAAATGAAAATAAAATAAATGAGATCCGAGTCAACCGCGGATATAATTTTGAAATCTCGATAATTATTCTTCACGTACCTCAACTGGTAGCTTACTGTAAATACAAGTAGCGGTTGTCAAAATTAGCATTGGGACAGAACTGTCCAATCGAGATATCAAGGAAGTGAAGACGACCCGAGCTGGTTCATCAACTAAATTCCACCAAACCAAAATGTCGGGGACATATAACAACGACGGAAGTGTGCGTCGCGCCTCTTTCACTCGCTGCAAGAGGAACCATATTCTATTAATTACCGTTGACATTTAAGTAATACGTCTGCGGAAATAGATCCTAACTTGGATGATTGCTTCCTCAGCTGCACGACCTGTAACTTCAAATAATGTTGTGATATCCAAAACATGGCAAGGTAAATGTTCCAAAGCATGAAGAATTGCTGGGCCCAAGTGCCGAGTGTGAGAATCGTCTTCGCCGTAAAGTAAGAGACGTGGACAATTCGAAGACTTCGATGCAGCTATTCCAGTTCTGAAAAATTGTTTTGAAGCAATATTTCGTCATAAGAATCGAACACTGGATTATCATGTTCTCTTACACCACATCAGAAGTTAACATATCTGGTGGGCACAGATTTTTCAACTTGCACATGATATTAGCCAATGTATCCTTTAACAATGGCTGCATCCTCTTCGGCAGACGTCTAATTGCTGTTACTGCAACTCGATGCGATGCTGGAATAATATTTTGCTGAGCACTCAGGAAATCCTGCTTCTCCACCTATGTTCGAGAAAAAGTTGACAAAAGTTTCATCGATCGCACTCGCACGTTGAAAATAAATTGAAAAATAACTGCGAATAAATGATTTACCTTAAGAGATCTGTCATTAATCTGATACTTCGACTTGGACGTATAAATTTGAGGATAAGTTCTTCGAACGCAACTCATAACTGCTTCTGCACAAATCGCTTGCAAATCACTTCCACAAAATCCTATAGTTTTTGCCGCTAAGTATGACAAAAATTTTTGCGTCGGCTTTTGCCTCCAACTTTCAATGTGCACCTATCAAAAATTCGAAATGTTATTTTATCAGCTGTTCCCCACATGAACGGACATAGTAAAGTATAATACTGCTTCGTTGAGTGGAATTTCTCAAATATCTATGTGGTTACCGACAAAATTGCCTTTCTTGCATTGTAAGACGGCAATGGAAAGTACAATTCCTTGTCAAATCTACCCGGACGTCTGAGAGCAGGATCTATCGCATCCAATCGATTTGTCGATCCGATCACGATGACTTCTGAATTACTGTCCAAGCCATCCATTAGTGCTAAAAGAGTGGATACTACGCTAGCGTGTACGTAATCTTGGTGGCTTGATCGTATCGGGGCTAAGCCGTCAACTTCATCGAAAAAAATAATGCATGGCCTCAACTGATGAGCCTGCGTACCATATGATAATTATTACTGTGGATATAATTGGTAAACGACTTGATGATTTGGTTCATTTCCTCACTGTTTGAAAAATCTGTTGTAATTTTTTCTCGCTCTCGCCTACCCATTTGCTGAGGCAGTCGGATCCTTTGCGGGAAATAAAGGAGACTTTTCTCTCGGCGTTACTGCATTCTGTAGCTAGAGCTCCAGCTACCAAAGTCTTCCCTGTACCTTTATAAAAATATATTCACAGACTGGCGGAGATAATCCGTATTTTGTCTAAAGATAATTTATCCTTTGTGGTATTACCTGGAGGGCCATAAAACAAAAGTCCACGTGGTGGCTTCAAATTGAATTTCGCGTAGATATCCCCATACATCAATGGAAATAGTACGGTTTCCTTTAATATTTGGATGTGCTTCTGCAGGCCTCCTACGCAGCTAAAATCTTTTCCCTTTGACATTTTCGTATATGTTGCCAGAGTAAAAAAAAAACGTTGACCAGTCTAGTTATACCAAATTGATTTATTTTTTTTCGTAATTGAAAAGGCAAGAGCAATGTTGTTGGGAATATGAATGTAGTTTAGCGTATTTCGAAAACTGGTCAAAGTATTTGAAGAACAGTTTCGGCTTAGGTGAAGTTTAAACAAATCTTTTACTGAAATTTATGTATATCTAGGAATCAGGTGTGTTCACGATTTAATTTCATGTTTTTGACGTTTTATCAAACGAGCATTTTTAAAACATATGAACTGAGATTCCAGCGCGTGACAAATATCGAAATTTCTGAAACTACGACTATTGGGATGCATGATCGTACTTTGCTAAATAGCAGGGTGGTGGTAGCATAACATTTTCTTTTTGTCTTTTTGGCAAAAGTTTACAAGATGCGCTGTGAATTGATTTCATAAAATTCTTAGAAAATTGCGGTTTTCTTTTATTCATATAGAGCTTTTTACGACAATAAAGTGGACTTAATAGTTAAAATAAATAAGGCAGTGTATATTCTTTCTGTCGTTTACAACTTACAAATAGCATCGTGTTCTTTTACGTAGGTTTAATGGTGTCACCCACTACGATGTATCAAATTACTACGTGTTCATCGATCTAAGGACGGCGCTAATGAAATACATTGCTAGCGTTTGTTAAAATTCACATACTCTGTCTAGATGTAGGAGCTTATTGTATAATAGGCGACAACCCAGAAGATATTTTTGATCTATGGTATATCTAATGAATTACTTAGAACTAATTTGTTCGGCAGTGTTCACTGGAAGCCCTTAACTTGACCAGCAAAGTTCACTTAAAAAATTCACTCACAACAGAGTAGTGAACAATTGATTTTCAGCAGATAGCACCAATGAGAAAAAAATGCACTATAAATAACGTTGGCAAATATTACCGAAAACTCATAATATGAATTTTGGAAGCTTGCATTTTTTTCTCAAAAATCTCATGCTGCTAGCAATATGATTACATTTTCAACCAATGAAAAATACGAGTTCAATTTAATTAATAGTTTACAGCTATGGATAATATTATGTATCAATATAAACAATTCTGTACCTGCGGACAACTAAAATTTCTACAAACTAAAACAGTTCATTTTGTATGATTGAAAAATATACCACTGTCGAGTTTTATTCATCTACTCTAATTATAAACATATAGAATATAAAAATTCCAGACTACGTAAAAGTTTAATGAAATATTCATAAGTTTACGCAATTGTAATTTTATAATTAAAACTTAAAAAATTTTATGTCATTTATATTTTTAATAAACATGATGAACCGTTTTCAGCTTATTACTATGAAAAATATTGATTATAGATATACATATATTATATAATTCGGAAATTTTCAAGTTACAAGTTTTTGGTGCCACCAGTAATAAGTATTTGTATTTAAAAAATTTATACTAAAATTTCACAACTCAAGTGAACTACCGCACTCAATCTCTTTGGCAGATAAATATGAATCATTGAATGCATACCTTTATCATGGTCCTTGCAAAATGGAAGGGTGACATGGTTTCCATAAATACATAGTTTTATGTCATGCGTACATGACGAGTGATGATGGTAAACAATTCTTGTGAGGAGTGCACCCTCAGCTTACTATATGACTATTGCAAGAACAGATGACTGTTTTCTTCTGGATGTAACCTACCCATAAAAGAAGCTACAACAGTCCAGATCTTATTGTCTGTAAAATATTCATCCACTTTCTGATCATAAAGGGTGTCTTCAACCTGTCTTATTTTGTCATTTGGCTAGTGCATGGTTATCAGTGAATAAACGATAGACAGAATCTGGACTTTAAAGGAAATGAAAAAAGAAAAATGAACCTAAAAATGAATCATACAGCGTTGGTGGTGTATGCTATTTGAATTGGTATGGTACCAATTCGTTACACTATGTATATAAAAATAACTTACTGTAACAAGGATGATATTGAGTTTGATTATAAACATACGGCTAATAATTGATTTAATTAAAGGATAAAATCGTTCCAGGATATTCATTATTACGAGAATGAAAGGATGACGATAGAAAATTAAATTAATTTTGATAGATCAGTCTCAAATTTGTCACTTCTTTCATCATTGAGCAACTATCTCATTAGATTTGGTTGAAAACATTCAATTAATTTGATTAAACGCACGGCAAATTATAACAATCCTGAAACGATGAATGATATTTTTTGTCTACAGTAACTCAGATCTATAATTATATTTACCTATAAATAATAAACAGTTGCGACGCCCTATATGATGGACAATATGGATATAAGTATGATACATCGAAATCTGAAGTGTTGATCATTTGGGTAGCTAAGACGGCTGAGGTTTACCAACAACAAGACAATTTAGATGTATGCAGCTATATGTATATTGACGTTGTCGGAATTTTGAAGTGACACCTAATATTTTGTTCAATTAATAAAAATTAAAAAAATACAGTGATCCAAAACCAAATCCTTTTCAAGTGAAATCAACATAAAATTCCAGGAATTTGAATCAGCAAAGTTCCAACCGTTTATAGCACACCTTAAAATTCATCTTGCACTTGGGAGGTGTTTTTATTATCATGTGTGAACTAAGCCAAGAATTCTGCAATCATTATTACAAAATATGAAACCTAGAACTTTGGTCAAAGTATATCATGACTGAAGACTACCTATCCTATGTTCAGTAAACGGTATTATATATTATAGAACGAACTTATATTATACATAACTCTTCTGATTTAGAATAATCAATTAATTATTTACACCTCACGTCCTGATCATGAAACAATTTATACACAGAACAAAGAAGAAAATAATAGAACCACCGACCTGATATAAATGATGCAAGTACTTTTCGATGGCAGCTTGTATTTCTGACATTTTTACGTACAATGTGATCTGAGGATAGGCGAATTACAAACTGATCGCGAAGAATGCCAATTAAGTACATTTTCGCCATACAATGACTTTTGGCATTTTGTATGGTTTCATCTTACTGGTTGAGCCAATAATTTTTGGATACAATAATTAATTCTTCCACCAACAAGTTGAGCTAAAAATAATTATTTTAATGACGAAGACAAGAACGAATACAGTAAAAATTACCCGAATTATTGAACATATTTGAACTCTGAGATACTTCATGTGACCCTAACACTTCTTTGAAGTACTCGATAAATAATAATATTATTCCTATTGATCTACAGAGACACATACTGTAGTTCTGTTCGTATAATTGATGAGAAATTCTCAAATTCATCTCATTGTAAGCAAAAATCGCGTACTTTGGTTAGTCAATCGATTATTACTTAACTACAATGACATATACAATAACCATCCTCTCAGCGCAAAATGAATTAAACTATCATCCTCCTTCAGAGCACTGTTGCAGCTGTTTCCTAATTACCTATATTCAGCGATATCATGCAGAAATTCTGCATTTAACTAACTGCAAGAACAAACGAATATCTGGACTCGAATTTTCTAATATTCCATAAAAAAAAAAAAAACTTTCTAGAGCTTATGAAAGATTTCTATATGTCTGCTGTTTGCGATACTTTAAATCCTTTTTACATGGCAGACAGATCAAAATTCATTTATTGACACCTTGTAATTCGTCTATTCAAACATACCGAATTCTTGAGTATTAGAAAAGCTATATTTTTCACTTTTAATTACACATGTAGCCCTGAGTTCTCTTTCTGTAAGAATCAAACAAACATAAGAAGTGCCTGCAAAAGGCGCAGCTGTTCAATCAGATTTCATAGGCTTGGAAAGCACGTTCTCACGGCCCAATTTGAGGATGACGAGTAACAAATGCCTCACATTCTGTGGAGGATAACAATGTAATGTGCCTATCAGGCGTGAAATTTATTGCAATAATACTGCAAATTAGGGACATTTTTCAAGCCGAACATGAATATACTCAGATTGTGTACGTGATTCCAAGTCGAATGACAATCAATCTTTTTCTTAGTTTGCCAAAAGAATCAATCATAGACTTGCTTCAGATATCTATGTTAATATTCGGAAAGATTGACGGTTACCAGGGTCGAACTTGATATACATTTTTTCGCTCTTCGTTTAAAGAACGTTAACTTATCCAGCCAGGAGTGTTTCAATCACTATCGCCGGACGAAATGAAAACAAATTGACTTACGCATTCACACGAAATGCCCGGTGTGTTATTTATATGCAACAAATTCAATTCGTATTCCGAACCCTCTCAATTTGGTTTTGAATATCGAATACAGTGGTTGATAAAATGAAGAGTTGTGACATTCTTGTGGTAGACCAAAAATATCAGTTAATTGAAAATATTCCTATCTACTGTCAATGATTCGACGGAAATATCACAACAAAACGAAACAATTCGTACAATAGATTAGGTCATTTGAGATGAAATATTGAAGTAAGATGTAAGTCCAAGAAATGAACTATATGTTATTCTTAATTTGGTATCCATCACTCTTCCACTTATTAATCAATAGTAACAACGCAACAGAAATTGATATGTCTGTAGAACATTATTAATTTAAGACCTAGGGAGTATCGGGTGTGGTAACAATGCTGACTGCGTCTTCGTAAGTAGCTGTTTCCTGCACTTCAAATTCCTCCAATTGATCTGCATTCACAATATCTATTGTCTCTTCCTGAGTAGCTGCTTCGCACTCTTCAAATCTATTCAGCTCCTTGAGTAAATCCTGAAAAAGCACGGAAATGAAAAGAAAAATCTACTACTAAATAAAAGCATGGAATTCCCGGTTCTGGGAAAACGAATGATATTCCCTCCAAAAGGATGACAGATTTTTTCTTTACCTTTGGCAGTGAAGTTCTATCGTATTGATGTGCGTATTTTCCGACACACCTACTCAGTTGTACATAAATGTCGCACAATATTTCTACAGAAGAATCTTCCGTTATATCGACGGTATATTTCAATGCAGCTTCAAGCTCGCTCCTATCAACTATTACTTTCTCACTGACTCCATTTTTAGTAGGACTAGAATCACTTTCAATAGCAAATGACAATTCATCCATACTTTCACGTCTCGATGATGCACTTGATCCCTCATTTTCTATTTGTTTGTCATCTTCAACACTGGTCACATCCATTTCACTAATATCGTTGGATTTTTTATCATTTTCAACCTCATTGTGATTGTCTTGTGATGTTTCTTTCAAAGTTTCATTTTGTGAATCATTTTCGGAATCAGAATTATTAAAAAGAGGACCATGCCCGTTGAGCACACTATTTGCTTCAGATTCGAATTCTTGGAATTTTTCCAAATCGATACCTCCAGTGTTGTCAGGAGATGTATCCTGCTTACTTGTTATTTCTATTGTGTTATCATCGAAGGCAATTTTTTTCTTTTTGTGAACTTTTTTCACGTATCCTCTTGCCCAGGCAGGTATTCGGCGTTTTCTAGACGTGGAGAACTTTTTGCCATTGACCATAACTCCGCTTGTCGGGGTCGCTGGATCTTTTTTATCATTCTTTTCACTATTTATCAGAGAATCCGTTTTTGAACTCTTACTTTCGGCATCGCCATCAATATTTTCAATAACTTTACGGCTTTTAGAAATCTCTCGACATTTGTCTTCAAAATCTGAATCCAGTTCTGCTTTTATAAGTGCATAGGCATTATCTCGAAGAGAACACGCACGATGTCTTATCAGTTTATCTGCTGGATCCCTATTTAACAAGAAAAAAAAAACACCAATAACATGAGCTATTCCCCATTAATGCAGATTGATTAAACATAAGTGATAATAATGCGAGTGGTTTTCAATGCATATCTGCCTATTTTTTTCAGTTTGGATTCATTTTTTATGAAATGGATTTTTTATGAAACGGAACTGCGCCATAATTTTTAATTACATTTATAAAATAAAAGGGCTCAATTTGACAATACTGATAAACTTTATGGGCCGCTACTTAATTGTACCAAACCTGTTGCCTACAAAGAAAATCCAATGCTATAGTGGTCATATTCAACACTTTAACAACATAGAACTATGTCGATGATCTTTTCATTCAATGGGAAGTCGGATCACTGTATGAAGGTCCGAAATGTTTTAGAAGAATGAGGCTTTGTCTGAACTCAACAGTCATCAATGACACTTTATAATGATATAGAGGAACCTAAGATCAATGAGGTGCGAATGGTTGACCTGAGGTAATCCTGAATCGAGTATGTTGTTGTATTGAATCGATAAATCGACATTGTGAAAATTTGATACAGAGCAATGTATTCTAGCCGAATTGGATTGTCGGACGTCGACCTGAGGTTAGTAAAATATAATTGAACGTATTATAACATTCGTGTGAAATATGGCTTCCAAGGAGTACAGGACAAAGACATACGAAACTTGAAAATTCCACTAGTAAATTGAAAACCACTTTATCTACAAAGCAACAACAGCAATGGATAAACAGATAAGACTGACTACCTCTTTAATATTCCAAGGGATGGCCTATCGCGCAAGCTGACATGGAAACACACAACATGAACGTCAGTATGAATCGGTGATCAGATGATGTGCGCGTGGTAACATTGTTAACTCATTACTTCATGAATGACAGCATAAATAGTGTAAAAAAATTAATTGAACAGTTAAAAAAAAAATATTCTAAAATTCAAAGGTACAAAGACGTCATTGCTGACGAATCTGATGAAGTTTATTTGTTAGAATATTTTACTTCAAATCTCCCAAGTTAACAATGCTAGTCCAATGAGCTTAGTGAATGAATGATCCCACCAATAGCATACCCTCAAAATTTATAATACTTCAATGAGGTTACTGACCTGTCTGGGTTGTACTCCAGTGCATTTCGACAAATCAGATCGACGTCATCTAGAAAATCTCGAGCGCATAAATAACAATGCATATCTATTTTGGTCATCATAGTTTCCAAATCCATTGGCTGTTTGATAATCATATTATAGTCTGGTACCTCTTCTGTGTCTACTGGTTTTGTAAACATGAAAAATCTGCAGGCAAATTAGTCGTCAGTTTTTCTGAGATAGTAATCTATTCCATATTTATCATTAGTAGAAAGATTCTTCCATTCGTCAATACTTACTGTCGGTTTCTGGCAAGTTTGGCACAAATTTCTCGTAAAAATATCCTGAGTTCTCTCAGAGATGCTTCTTCCTTTTCATACAAAAAAATTCTTTCCTTTTCAGTCATCTTCTTTGGCACATATGCTGGTGCTAACGGCAGTTGTTCTAAAACTGCAACCTTATCGTCTTTAACTGGGGGTGGTTTGAGACTTTGTACCAAATAAATTGGTTCAAAAAATTGCGTTCTCTGTTCTGACGTTGGATTTGTCATTGAGTATACCTCGCCACGAAATTTACTGAATAAATTTCTGAGGTGGGATGGTAATTCCTCATACATTGTATCACAAGTTGACAAAATTAGAATCGGTAAGGTTGGATCAAGCGCCATGATCCGACACAAAAATACTGCTTTTACCGTTTCTGGGACAAGTGGCCACCATTGATCAATTGCTGGGATGTAAATAATAGAAGGTACATTTCTAGTTGCTTCATTGAATACCTGCAAAATGAAAAAAATACCTTGAGTTATCATCATATGCATATGAAAGTCTGATTTATTCGATTGTTAACTTCACTCGGTATATGATATTCAATTAATCCAGTTGTGGTTAATCAATACCGAAAGAGTTATCTGCCATTACCTGTACACAGGCTTCTTCTGGAGATCTCGCACTTTCTGCGAACAGCGTGCTCACGTCAAGTGTGTGTACCGGCAAATGTTCCATTCTATACAAAACTGCTGGTGCTAGATGTGGTCCTTGTCCTTGAGAATTTTGTCCACCAGAAATCAATAACCGTGGTCTATGAATTCCTTTAACTATCTTAATCCTGCAATATGGCATAATTACTAGAAAATCAGACTTGACGAGCAATATAAAGCAGATAAAAACAGGAAACAAACTTTGCCATAGCAGGGTTAACACCCTGAGGGAATGTCTTTTTTACAGTAGTGAGTATGATTTCTAAAGCAGGATTCAATAAAGGCTCCAAAAATGCTTGTAGCTTTCTCCCTGCGGATGGAGCTACTCTGTGCGTCGATGGAACAAGAATCGAGCTTGCCTGCATAAAATCGCGCTTCTTCACCTGCAGATTCAAACGTTATAATGAATACATGGTCTCAAGTCATACAAAACAGTTTTTCATGTCTATGTTATTTTGGTTTTGAATCATTACCTCAACTCTCTTAGGATTCAAGAGCAGTCTATCACTCGTTATGTATATCTGTGGATACGTTCTCCTTAATCCCTGTAAAACTGCTTCCGTACACAGAGCTCTTAAATCAGAGCCACAGTAACCGGTTGTTTTTTCAGCTAAGATTTCTAGCAACTGTTGAGAAGGTGGATTCTCCCATTTACTGACGTGAATCTTAAGAATTTCTAGTCTCTCTTTTCTAGGAGGCAGTGGAAAGAATAGCTCTCGATCAAAACGACCAGGCCTTCGCAACGCGGGATCTATTGCATCTACCCTATTTGTTGCTCCAATTACAATAACCTGCAATTATATCAGGCTAAAATAAATATTCGTAGGTGACAAATGTATATTATGGTAATAGTACAACCATCTTACTAAACCCAAGAGTAAATTTCCAATTGTGCCATTACCTCTCCTCTGTTGCACAGACCGTCCATAAGTGCTAGTAGGGTGGATACTATGCTGGCATGGATTTGATCCTGTTTTGTACTTCTGACAGGTGCTAAGCCATCTATCTCATCAAAGAAAATTATGGATGGCTTTTTTTGTTGAGCTTGTTCGAATAGTAGCCTTAACTGTCGTTCAGACTCGCCAACCCATTTTGACAAGCAGTCCGCACCCTTGCGCATAAAGAATGAAACTTTACGGTCTCCTTGGCTACACTCATTAGCAAGAGCTCTGGCGATTAAAGTCTTTCCAGTACCTGGTTGGTTCGAATGAGAAAAAAAAAAAATTGGTAATGCAACATGCCGGGCACAATATTTCTTAAACATGTAATTCCGATTTGCACCTGGTGGTCCATGGAATAAAACTCCTTTTGGTGGTGTAATATGAAATCGATCGAACACGTCTGGGTACATCATTGGAAAAACTACCATCTCTTTGAGGCAATGAATATGTGATTCTAGACCACCAACATCATTAAATCTTATGTTGGTGTCTACTGTGATGGGATCTATATCAGCCTTGCGATCCGGTGGTCCACCTTGTGGTAGTGCAGATTGCCTGTAAAACCAGTATTTTATGTCTTAAATTTGGTTAAAAACAAATTTCCGGTAACCATAATGGAAAGCATAGCTCACAGGACTGGCAAAACTCTGTAAATAATATCTTACTGATAGTTTTCGAAATGAAACATGAAAGTGGAGCTATTTGATTAAAACAAAGGCTGGGTATTCACCGTGCTTTTTTCCCTTTTTTCTTGTCATAACGTTGTGGTTCTGAATCACTTGAATCACTGGAGCTCGTGCTCTTGGTCCTATGTTTGCACCTTCGCATAGAATTCGTGAGCACACTTCTGAGAACTCGAAACGATCTTTGCACTGGTTCAACGTTGGCTTGAAATCTATCAACAGCTGGCTTCTTTTGCCGTAGGCTATACTTTCGAGGGCCAGGAGAATCAGAGGATTCACTCGAATCACTCTGTGCGGCTGTGAATAGAGTACAAACTAGGTCTAGGACGATTCTTCGAATTACACTATTCTTAGCAACATTTGAATCTGCTATTAGGATTATGAATTATGATTAAGTACAAAAGATTGGTAACGTAGCTCACCCAGTTTTTTGTCCCGTGGTAATTGACGCTGCGTAGCCCTTCTAGTTCGTTTTATTCTCGTGTACATATCCTCATATCCCTTGGGTAATATTAAAATAATTATAACTTCATCCTTAGCAATATAGCATGATTTGTATATTCTAGGTAATGTTATAGCTGATTGTAATGGTACTAACATCTTCGTTGTCAGAATTTTCAATATGATGTGGCTTGTCGCTTTCGTGAGAACTAACTTCTTCATCGTTTGGCTCGACTTTTGCTTTCTCACCTTTTTCCAACATGGTACCACTATATCTTGTTACAGGCCCTTCTCTTGGTTTAGGTGAGCTGTCAGACTTTCTTCTCCTGTAAATGACATTTGCACTGTATTTATCTGGCCACTGAATTGGGGAGCAAAGATGTTTCTAAATCATACCTGGCTTCCTTTTCATTGTTTGTAACATTTAATTCTGCCTTGGTTCTTGGATCTTTTTCCACTCTGTCTTCCAATTCTTTTTCAGATCTATCCTCATCCTGTCTTCGGTGCTCTTCAGATTCCTCTTTGCTTGCTAACATATCTGTGGAAGTCTTATCATGTTCCGGTTTCTCTCTAGATTCTTTATCACGTTCTTGTCGGTCTCTCAGTTCTTTGTTTCGATCAGGCCGATCCCGAAGCTCTCGATCCTGGTCTCTGTCACGCAGTGACCTCATATGTCTAGTGGCAGTTTTGTCTATTGAATGGTTCTCTCGAGATTTGAGAGGTATACGTCTTCTCAGCTCACGTTTCCTATCATTCACTTCTTCGGTCATTTCTTTATCAGATGATGAGCCAGGCTGTTGAAACATGGGGTATCCCTTCAAAGTTTGAGTTCCTGAAGAATTGACAAGAGAGCAAATTAATCACAGAAGCCACGCATCGAGTTCCAGCCTTCATAGGCCAGTATGATAAAACATTGCTCTTAAATTGACAAAGGTAATAACTTGTTTACCTAGAATCCAGCTAGTATTTAAATTGTCATAAGTTTGCATTCTATTTCGCGTACTGCGCCTAACACTGCAATCACTTCGGTTCATGTGAGCTCCATTCATGGGACGAGATCGTAGGGTGCGTAAGCTCTTTGATTTCCTAGCTTTTGAACCAAGACTACGAGTACGAGGTGTAAAGATATCCTCTTCTGTATCCATTGAATCCATGGTAGCTTCATCGTCGGACATAATCTAAAACCGATTATTGTGATACAAGTCAGAAATTAATCTGACATCAAGTGTTATTGCGATACAAACATATGAGCAATTTTTCACTCATAGTGAATTTTCAGTTCTTCAATAAAACACAAGCAACAATGTATTGCCATCCACTGGTTTCAGCTTCTGCTTGCAAACTGAGACCGTGGTTTATGACAAACGTTATTGTAGGTACAAAACCCTAAGAAGCCATATGATATCTACGATGAGCATATTCGAGAACTGTATCGCTTGTTCAAGTTTATTTCGATAACATAGTTAATGAAAAAAAAATATTTCCAAGTGTTTCCAAGGTATTAACATAAGTTACAGGTATACTTGAGTAGAGGACCTATATCCCTGAGATTTTGAGGGCAGGTTTGAGCTGTTGATGGCAGATGGGAAGCACAGTAAGTAGATGATTTTACGTAAGAATTGAACAAGTCTCACGTTAAAATGTAAATAATAGTAAAAATGAAGAGGACAGATAATCATAACAACAACGATAAACAAAAGCTTGTTGAAGGCTGCACCCCCAAGTATAAAGTTTAAGGAAATACCGCGCGCGCACGCAATCAATCCATCCGAAAAAAATATACTATAAAATAATAAAAAATGCAAGTGAAGTACCTTCATCTGGTAAGTATCCAATTCTTTAATGTGATAAAACAAAGGTGTAAACCGTATGTGGTCGTCATGAGCCACTATATTTTGACAAAGTTAGTCACTTTTCTAATAGACCACCTTTCTGCTAACTCATCCTACAGATTTTGACGAAAAATTGTAGAACTATTGACACAAATTGACTTAATAGTTTAGTTACGACTGAACAAAAATATCCGAGATCATTGAGACTAAAGAAACGTTTAGCTATGTATTTACTTCGAAAAGAAATTCCTAAAGGCCCTCCTGCCTGCCGTTGCGAAACGGTCTCTGCTGGCTGTAGACCTGCGCTGCTGAAGATAACAACGGTACCCAGCTCAACTACAATACTGCGTGCAATGCACCTAACCTATCTTTCGATTTAGATGACGAGCTATCTTTCTATCTCAATTCCAAAGAATATTATCTGAATATTTTTTTCAAAAAGAATACTTGATGTCATTTGTCAACATTTGACGCTAAGGCCGATGGGCGCTATCATATTTTTGACAATTATTATCGAATTGGTTTAGCGGGTGACAGCTGTCAATTTCAGTCGAATATAAATACAAACTAACCCCACAGACCCGAAATAAAAGGACACCTGGGGCAAGTGGGGCTTCGACAAACACAACACCGACAATGTGCGTGATTGATTAAACTTTATTACATTATTACAATAATACATCCACTTGCATTGTTTTTTAATTTCCTCAAACATGATATCAATAGTCCCAAGTATTTGGCAGATGATAGCAGGCGTTATAGGTAAACATTTTATTTTTATTCGGAAAATCATTGCAAATCATGTTGCGAATTAACCCTACAGAAATGATTTAAATACCAATTAACGGATGTTTATACATAACTCAGAGATTACAGTTATGATTTATTTTTCTATCTAATTATCGATACATTCACCAAAGTTATATTTTTATCTCACTTTAGCTTCATTACATGGTTCTTATTAAAGTTTCGAAATTTTTGCTATTTATCTATGAGTGGTCCAAACTTGCATGGAGAATACTCCTCAGAGTAGATAAAAAAATTATTACTCCCCTTCCCTCGAAATGTGTCTCAAGTATCAAGTAATTAAGTGTCTAATATTGTATTGGTTTAATTCATGTTACAATATCTCAACCATTGTTATCCTGATTACCTTATAATTATTCATTCATGATTAGGCTATGTAAGGACAGTATTTTCATTAATTTTGACCTAACTTTTGGGTTTTCAGTTGACTACATCGACATCGACGTGGACTTTACGCTCTGGCTATCATGGCTACTAATGCCTCTGCTAGTAACATTTTTACTTCCGTTAGTCATTGTGGTTCTTCTGTACGCCACCGCTTCTATACTCTACGTCTACAAATTACATAGGTATGGCCTAATTATTACACATCACTTTGCATAGTGTGAAGATTCAATTTGTTCACTGAGACACCTCAACTCCACATGAAATATTATGTTGCAGAGCTCGCTTAAGACATGCTTATGAAACTGACTGGAAAAATGCTGCTCGAAATACAGTAGCTGCAGTATGGGATGCCCATGGTTGGATATGGCATGGTATGATTTGGAAAAGAATATCGTATATTTTTTGCTGAACACGAATGAAACAAGACATGACATCGAAGCAAGGAATCAAACTTACAAGCTGTTACAAAAATGAAATTCTTCACTAATTACGGTCAAATTCGTCAAATTCAGATATTAATTTCGAAATTTGTTGGACAGAAATACAAAATATACCATTGAATTCATTAAGTTATACGTCTTAATTCAGATATCCTGTATATGTTTAACAGGTTACGAGATAGTTGGCCTAAATAACATTCCGGAACACGAGCCAGTATTATTTGTCTATTACCATGGTGCTATTCCAATAGACCTATACTATTTCATATCCAAAGTTTTCCTTTACAATTCTAAGCTTATCCACACCGTCGCTGATCGCTTCCTGTTTAAAGTTCCTGGTTGGTCCATTATATCCGATGTCCTTAAAGTTATTCCTGGTACTATACAGACATGCTCTGCAATTTTGAAAGAGGGAAATATGCTCGCTATTTCTCCCGGTGGCGTTTATGAAGCACAATTTGGGGATTCGTATTATCGACTTATGTGGAAAAAGCGTTTGGGCTTTGCCAAGGTGGCCCTAGATGCTAAAGTGGTGAGTTTACAAGATCATCAACTTCGTATTTAGCTCATTCACCTTTTGATGCCTTAGACACTTGTAGATCACTGTCATGTATCTACATCGCAATTATAAGCTAATTTCAGGTGATTCTGTTTCAATAGAGCATAATTCCACTCTTCACAAGGAATTTGAGGGAAGCTTTCAGAACCGTCAGTTGGGGTAGAAGAATGTGGCTAAGGATTTATGCAGCAACCAGGTTCCCATTTGTTCCAATATTTGGTGGATTTCCAGTGAAGCTTGTGACCTTTGTGGGCAAACCTATCCCGTATGATGGTACTCTCACAGCTGAGCAACTTCAGCTGAAGGTATTTTTCAAATGCTTCATTCATCTACCAGTCATGCCTAGATTGTATTCCTGTGCTCCATAAAAATCAATGCAATGTTCCTAGGTAGCAGCAGCGTTGGAGGATCTAATAAAGGAACACCAAAAAATGCCTGGAAGTATAACGAGAGCTCTTCTGGAGAGAATTTATCAGCCATCTAGCGTTCTACAGCATCTGCCATAGTAAAAGTACATGCAGAAGTATAAAAATTTCAAGTAAACTAATTTTTTTTTATTCGAGACTTGAACACATTCTCATTTGACGTGTTATTTGGTGGATCTGAGTACTGACTTTTCTGACACGATGCTCTGAGGTTGCTATCTGTATATTTGAAAAATATTCGTAATTTAAATGACTAGTTTAAGAATTCTATTCGGGAGTATTCTTCAAGTTCCTTGTGTAATAGCTTAATCGTTATAACCCAAATTTATTGCTGAGAATATAACGGCTCCATTACTAACATTCCGTACTACGAAATTTTGATACAGTCTAACAATAAGTTAGTGAGTAGTGTTTTGGTAATATTGTAAAAAAAAAAATTTAATATTTGAAAAATATTTTTAACACGTCGAACGTGTACCATTTTAAGTCTATGTTGCAATGAATATATTCATGTTTGGTCCATGCAGCGAACTATATGCTCTACATGAACAATATACGTATAACTTAGAAATCGTAGATGCGCTTAATGACATTCATAGGCATACTACAGATGATTTGAGGTAGTGCGGTATTAGTATTTTTCCAGCTGAATCACCAAAATAATTCTGCCTCTGTATTATTATCAAGTACATTATTGCTCATGAAAAATCATTGGTACGTTAAGTGTAAATCACGTTGAAGGTTCAAAGCTAATTATGTACATACAAACATACCCATTTTACTTTGCTGTGAGATGAGAACGCGTTAGCAATAGTAATTCGTTCTATGCTCATAGTGCAATATTAAGATGAAAATGAGTATTTACTACACAATTATGGATGGTGGAAGTGTAGAATTATCGTGCGGTGTACTTAAAGTTGGCCTTATGTTTATTGTATTTATACCTTTTAGCGAGTATACGTATATGTAATACTATCTAAAATAGATAGAGGTGACAAAAACGTATTATCCATGTTGTATGAATATTATGGTGCAGTGTTGAAATAAAATTCTTGTTACGCATTATTAACAAGCAGATTTTTCGAATAATCCTAAATAATCATAATCGCAAAAATTCTCTACCAGTATTGTATCAAAAAGTCAGTATTTTTGAGAAGAGATCTGAACCCGCTGAGGTGTTCTATTGATCGACAGCGAATTATCCGCCAAACGGAAAGTTCCAATGGCAGCGACTCCAGCGGCAGCATTAGCAGTTAAAATATCTTTCGGCAGGAAACTCACAAGAAACCTCGTTTCATTTCACAGAACGGCATTTCGTGGGCATTTCGGTTCGTACTTCGAGCAGGAGGTAATGCTGGCCGTATTTATTATTTTCTTGTAAATCCAATAACCAATAGAAACTGAAATTGTTCTATAGTTCAAGGCTGAAGGATTAAACTTGATAATCTTATATTTATTCCGCAGAAAATACGCAATTATGGGTGTGGATGTTGAAGTTATTTCCCCTGGAGATGGTAATTATCCACGCATTCGCTCTATCCTTGATTAGATGTATCGATTTTTACATTTTTTGGAATGCGCTTATCGGTCAATTGTTTTACTAGTTTCCACATATCTGCTGGTTATATGTGCAAATTTGATTACATTCGTCGCGATAATTTGAAGTGGATTATGGGTGGCATTTATTGCAGGGTTCACGGTTTTGCACTATTCGACCGCGCATGTGTCTATCACTAACAATTATAAGGTCTATCACGCCGACATCTGATACACGTATCAGGCCGGAAAAGACACGCACATGATCCTTTTTTCATTGCCGCAAATTACAGAGTTTTTATAATCCTCGCATTTGTTGCAGGATTCGTGATATTTTGAAACAATATGACCTATAACTTTTTTACCTGGTTTGTTTGGCCAAATCAAAGTCTGTTCTAGTCACGTTGATGCGCTTCTTTTGGTGGTGTTTTACAAGTATTCCAAATATGGAATCGCCTATACGACTTCCGCATAAATTTGCATCATTATGACTAATTTATCACTAATTTTATATCTTTTTCTTCCAAGGCCATTATATAATTTATTTTGTTTTTTTCAATTATAAGGCCAGAACTACCCTAAGACTGGACAAACCGTTGTGGTCCATTATACGGGTAAGCAATATCAGTTTGATATTTACTATAGCATTTATCTCGTCATCAATTCCATGATTCTACAAATTGAAAAATGAATGCATTAATTTTCATACTAGGTACCCTTAGTACTGGAAAGAAATTCGATTCGAGCAGGGATCGTGGAGTTCCTTTCAAGTTCAAGATTGGCAAAGGAGAGGTAATTAAAGGATGGGATCAAGGAGTTGCTCAAATGTGTATTGGTGAACGTGCCAGGTTGACCTGTTCACCAGATTTTGCGTACGGTTCTCGAGGACACCCTGGCGTATATCCTTTAATACAATTTATTCTCACATGTTCACAATATATTATTGTCTGCTTATCTTGCCATGCGCAGCTGTTCTGAGTAAGGCTACTAAATGGAATGAGTATTTCTCATAGAACAGAACCTTTCAGAACCGGCTTTTGCAAGCCATTATTGATTGAAAAAAATATTTGATGGTTATTATCCTTGACAAAAGCACACTATCCCGCCAAATGCCACCCTTATCTTCGACGTTGAGCTGTTGAAGGTAGAGCCATGAAGAATTAACTCACAGCCGAACATCAATTATATTCATCCCGACGCACAGAACCAATTGAAGAATATTTCAAACCTTGTTAATGTCAACACAACGTTATGAATTATGATAAGTAACCATTTCATACTCACCTCAAGCATGTATGACGCATTATACTACCTACATTCACTCACTTGTTTGTTGAGACTAAAATTGCACAAGATGCGATGTCGTAATTTCAACTGAGATGTTTGTTATCTACCAGTCCTTGATTATCGTATATTGCAAATGTTCAATTATTTCGATTGAAAGTGGCTCTGAGTCATGAAACATGAAATTTAATGGTTCTCGTAATACTGGAACAAACAGTTGACTTATGTATGCATTTCATTGTATGTGTTCAAAACAAATTGTGTCAATTTTCATACTTAAGACTTTTCAATAAGGGATTGGTTTTAGCAATTTCTACAATATTACAACGTAACTTTGTTCATTCCCTTTGATTAGTTCATGATATTTGTTGTCTGTAAATTTTGTAAAAAAAAATTCTGTAATGTGGATGAATTTAAATGTATCGATGATACAATATACGTAATTTATGTGAACAAATTCAATAAATAATCTGCTCTGTTCAAATGATGTCTACGTTTTGTCCAGATTCTTTCCTAAAGACCACAGATAGAACACTACAGGTGTGTACAACAAAAAAATCTAGGTAATGTATCTTTGGGAATGTTTCACCAAATCAATCAGTGAATTATTATTTATTAGCACATTCATATGAGATAACAATAATGTAAAGATTTTTTTTCGCTCATTCACTCGTAATACTAATTACGTAATCTTCGGATTTTAATGTAATTCCAAGGATGTTCAGAGTCTTACCAATAATCAAATGCATTGGGATACACCAATAGTAGCTGTTGTTAATAATATGCACATACGTCGTAAGTGAGGAAAACAATCTCACTCGTCATATTTGGATGTCAATAAAGTTCGTACATCTCAAAAATACACCACTTCTAAATTAATTAGAAGCGATCTTCACTAGCTAATAAACGTTTTCTAAAGTGATGCCAATGTATCTAGGTATGATATCTTCAATAGTTTGTACTATTAGGCGTCTCAATAGATTTTGTATACAATTCGTGACATCGATTACCGATGTAATTTCGAAAGACGCTGTTATAATTGTCTCTACTCTAGTTAGGGCATAATTCTGGATTATTTATATACTTACAGTTCAAACAACTTCGTAGATAATGTAGGTTTTACGAGTATATGACAAACAATTCATAATAAATTTTATTCAAAAACGTAATATCTTGTATCGGTAATAACATTTTTTTTATAGAGAATCAACTAGGTTACGATTGGGTCGCTCTAGCTTATCATCACAATACCAGAAACATGTGACTGCAAGAAATAGCCTACTCTGTTTCAAACTACCTTCGAATAATAGTGATTTTACAAACCACATGACTACGAATATACCTATACATATATTTGGAAGCTTGGAAATTGATTACATCCCAATAACTATGAGTTAATTTCGCGATCTCAAGTCGGAAAAACTTAGTAGGTGTAGATACCTCGTGTAAGAATATCAAAAACTTCGAATTTGCCACGGGTGCGGCGTTCAAGATGAGCGGTTCCTTAAAATAATCATAATCCACAGATAATAGACAAATCATGTCTCCCGTCCTATCGCTCATGGGTGCTCAACACCATTGTTTTCAATACTAAGTGACGCCGTTCAAACTAAGTAACAAAACACCGCCGCTCAAAAAAAAAAAAAAGAAAATTTAAAACACGTAACATACTTGTTGTTCTGTCAAATGAAGAAGAGAGATGAAAGTCAGTATTTATAATAGGAGTAAATATCATAGAAGCTACCTAAACAGGGATGATTGAATAGTTAAATTAGTACAATGTGAAAAATGTTGGTGCCCTATTTTCATATCACCAAAAACGTATATAAATTATTATTAACTATTTATAATCACAAACGGAAAAATTGATTTAAAAAAAATAATACATGTCGCTTTTTTGAAACAATTAACAATAACAACTTTTCCAAAGATAGCGATAATAATTTAGTAAACAAATAACTCGGGGAAGTGAACTTCGTACGCTGGCGTTTGACTTGGTTTTGCATCAGCTGGTGGAATCCCGGGTTGGATTGGATTGCGTGGCTCAACTGTAAGCGTGTTGAATATTTCCGATAACTTGTTCTGAAGCATATCGTGCTGAAACAGATAACACGGTTACCCCGAATCTTTGGTAACATAACACCGACACATTGAAAGTTCAGGAAATCACCTTCGGCTGCGTTTTTACAACTAGATCTTGGAATGGTGCAGTTCTGAAAAGCTCGGAAAGTTGTAACCGCCTCTCTTCTTCAGCTTCTCTCCGAGTCTCGCCGCTTTCAGTGAGAATTCTCTTCATACTTTCAAACGTCAGTTCTTCACCAGGCAATTTCTACACACGAAACCCACAACTTAATTAATATTAGTCAACTGGAAAGTTTCATAGTCGAGAAGAGACTGATCACACGAACTGATGCCGAGCAATGTTATTTTACGCCAGGGATAATATGAGTAGACTGACAAGATTTACTTCAGCAGGGGGACTATTATTGCTTGTACTAGCTACAGCAAATGTGGATGTATAGTTTTGATTTTCATATTTCAGGATCCTTGGTTTATCCCAACTCGAATTTTTTTCTACAGCCCAGAGTTTTAGGATCTACACAATCAGGAATTCAATGAGTGAATGTGAATGATGGTATGGACAAAAATGCACGAGCAAAAACTGGATCCAAATATTATGATCATATCAACTAAAATGCAAACTTGCCTTTTGCACACCAGGTGATGATCCTGCGCTATCTAATTCTGTTCCACCAGCATTAATGTCAGCCATTGAACTTCGACCAGCGCTGTCGACCCATGAATGTCTGTGAACCAAAGAAATTATTAGTTCAAAGTGTACATCCGTGGTAAGTTAAATATTAAATGTGATAGAATTTTAAGAAAAAATCATAAAGTACGTTAGTTGACGTTACCTATGCTGAAGGGAACTACTGCTGTAACCTGGACCTTGTTGTAATTTTCCAGTATCTAATCCAGCTGCTTTTAAACATTCACTGACGATAGTTTGATCTATGATAACCGATGACTGTAGACGTGTTGGGAGTTGAGTTTCACCATCATATCGGGATTTCAACTCAGGTAGAAGATGTAAAGCCTCTTTGTCACGTGCTTCAACAACCTATATAGTGGGTCAGAAAGTTTTGTTGTAGAGAGAGTTCTCATATGAGATTCGGGGGAAATTAAACTTGGTTTTCACCTTATTTGCGTAATCCATCAGCGAAGTTATGTTGCAGACATAAGAGATTAATACCAAGAGGCTAATGACAATGGAGTGTAGATTGAATTTCAGAGAATTACTGATTTGCCCACTGGTGAGAGCTAGGTCTTGTAAGCTTAACACAAGCCTTAGCAATTCCAAGACTGTTTCTTCCGACGCAAGCTCAACAGCTAGCAATGCAAGTGTTGTGTATACAGCTGCAATATTTTCTACCGTGTTACTTGGCAGTTCCAAAGATTCGTAAAGAGCTAGATAAATTTCTGGTCCATGCTTTCGAACAAAGATAACATCAGGTCGAGATGATTTTTCGACAACCAGCTCCAGATCTGCTACATTCACACTGGAAACCATAATCGATTGTTACTTGAATAGTTCTCTGATGATACAAATGGGATGAAAGGATTTCATATGGAGGGTCGTTACAAGTGACAATGAAATACAACTTACGTTGGAGTAGCTAATTTGTCAATGTTACGATGTCTATCGATTAAAGTATGTAAAATTTTTTGAACCAACAATCTCATCTCTGGATCTGGCGCTAGTGACATGCGGAGTAGTGGTTCTAAGAAGCTTATGGGGAACGTCGTATTCAAATGAATTGTTTGGTATTTTGTTCCAACCTATGATAAAAAAAACATTGTTTTCAATCATACCCTTGCAAGCTTTTCAGTGCGAAACAAATGAAGACTCACTTTGAGCAATGATTTCAATAGGATGCTCTGAAGTAAAACGTCTCCCTTTCCAACTGAAGCGGTACTGTCAGGTTCGCTGTATGGTACCTTGCTCATAATGAACATCATAATTTCAATCTTTTGGTAATCAGGAAGATGATTTGCGAATTCTCCCAAAGCGTTAATAAGCGCTTCTTGGTAAAGCTGTTCATCACTGCTGGATGGCAGATTTCTTGTGACACTCACACGAAGATGGGATAAGAGGGAATTTATGATTTCCAACACAGATGGGCCTAGAATGGATGAGACAATTTGGACTTGCATTACAATGCATCGTACCCTATGACATACAAAATCATTACCAAGGTCAAAGACTAATTGCTTGACTCTTATATTTTGTACTCACCAACGCTTTCGCCAGCGGCAATAGCTATGATCTTCGATAAAGTATCAGCAATACTCGTTCGTATTTGTGGAGTCGATTTTGAGTTATCGTCAAGGTGCGTCATTAATGCTTCAACCACGGTATAAGAATATTGTGACTGAAAAATTGTAACCATCATTGTGGTAACATTTGAAAATGTAGAGATGCTATGATAAACTTCAAAGTTCAATTCGTAACATACCTGGATAGAAAACATGATGATCCGGAAAGTGTGAATAGCAAAATAATTGGGAACCCAAAGTTGATGCAAATCTAAATGCCTGTAAATAAAGTTCATTTTCTGGGTTACTTAGCTGAGAAGTTCAAACAATATTACTGACAGAGTCAAGTAATGCATGTGATCATGGCAAACAATCAAATGTGCGTAATTTCCAGTATTAGAATATTGTTCGAAAACATATTCGTATGATTTAGTGAAAATGAGTTTTGACCATGGATTACCTCAAAACAGGTCTAATTACACAGCGTATGTGCCCAAATGAAGCACGTCCAACTAATTCACGCATACAGCTCTCTGCAAACTGTGGTGGATCCGATCTCTCTTCAGTTGGGCTTTCTGGAGTGGCATCCTCTTTTTCAGAATATCTGTTATTGGTAGATAACGCATGCCAATTACACGAGGCTAATAACGTGCTTTTCAGTGACTGGTCTTTACTGTATATTGCAGAAGTGTTGTAACATACTTATGTTGTCAATTGTTAATGCTACTTACCTAGAATTTTGCATATTATACAAAAGTGATGGAACAATTTTATCCATATGTACCGGTTCCCAAATATTTTCAACTAAATCATCTGATAAGGTTTTTCTCACTACGCCCTGTGAAAAATCGATTAATGGATTTGTGATAAAAGCATATTTGACGTATAATTATAGATAAGTTCATGATCATTGTATGCGTCTGACAGAATTGAGCTTAACATTAAATAGATTCACACCTGTAGCCCCTGTATCCCGGCGAGGCGTATTTGTTTGCGAATTGCCAAGTCGTCGTGGTTGGAGTGGCACATTGCAGAGAACTTTGATACAAAGAAATCGTAACGTGTGTGATAAGACGGCGTGTCCTCTTCGATGTTGGCAAACCTGACAAACTAGGAGAACGAAGCATATTGCTCAACTGCATTATTTCACGTAGTATGTCCTTATAATCGCACTAAACACTCTATAGCAAAAGTTAGAGAAGCCAACTCTATCATTTTCGTGCAACAAACGATGCAACAACTTACACAGGCTAAGAGCAGTATCAGTAATAGTTATCATAATGCTGGCTGTGCCCATCTCTAACACAATCAATGAAGACACTGTCTCGACCATATATTTGGAATAATATTCATCAGATATCTATCAGTAGCTTTGTTTGAACAGATCGAGCAACAATTGATATGGCATTGACTTGAATTGAACTGATGAATGGTCGAGACTCATCTCAGGTATAAATGCAACACATGACAATGTTCCAGTTTTTCACTTTAACTTACAGATTGCGTTGCCATGATTTGTAATTGAGGTTCTGATGACTCTAGTAGCTTCTGTACCATTTTCAAAAAACTTTCCACAAATAAGTTGAGGGTCTGGGCATGACAGGCAACCAGGAGTTGGTCCATCGCTTCCATAGCAATGACGACAAATCCATTGCGCCGTCTATTCATGAAAATAATGAACAAACAATCTGGTCTACTGCTCTCTTTTGAGTTCTCTAAATTTGTGGGAAATCTAAGGATAGTTCTCTTTTACCAATGTCATCTTACCGGTAAATATCTCTGGAAGCACGCTGAAATAAATATTCCCCTATTCTATCCAATTTTTCAGGACTGCTGAGGGAATAGAATGTTAGCTTTTCCATATTGTTTTTGACCAAGCCATCCTGTAACAAATACAAATTTTTCACTTATTCTTGCAAGTGTAATTTTAGCAGAGTAGAACATTTTCTAATTGGCTGTACAGTCAAGAATGGCTAGATAATAAGCTGAATCAATAAGTACTATTGTATGGCTAATTATAAGTCGGCAATAATTTCCATTGAATGACATGCGACAGTAATTTGTGTTAAAAACATCCAAAGTAATGCCTTGGATTTCGTTCTAGTCATATTGGCAAGTGCACGGTTATTTATCACTATACTGTCAGTTTAGACACCTACACACACATACATCGATGAGATTCACTTTTCTTGAGAGGAAGATTTTTCCGATATCTATGGAATATTGAACACTCACCTGAGGATTGACTGGAAATATGTTATCCACAAGTCTCTTGTATCTTGGGCGTAAAGCCGAACAACACCAACAGCAGCCTGGAAGCAAGGAAATATGAGCCTGGTCAATAATCAACGGGATGATGAGTCTCATTCACACGTAGACACACACCAACTTCAGCACTCAACATCTACTATTTTAGAAGTTATTCGATGGACTAAATTAATTCACTACCGAAATTCAGATAAGTTATTGAAAATGAGTATCAATACGCTAACGATCAATAATGATTCTGGCTAATGAGAGTGGAATTAAACTGTTTTGGATGGCCCTTTAATTATCTTGACTTACCGAGGCTCATGTTTTTTAAATCGACTTATGTCTCTGATGAATCGCAACTTTCGAGCGGTTTATATCGAATTAATCTTTCGAGAGGTCGGGGACTCGAAGACGAACGATAAGCGAACCGCGTGTAGTTTGAATCGCCGCGAGTATTTGAATGCGCCTACGTGCAATCGTTTTCATGAAAATAAATGTCACAGAATCTAATCGTTCAATTAAAACCGCTTCAAGTATATTTCAAACGATTGACAAAATTAAATTTTTATTGCCTGTGTATATGCCTTTGTCTGTTAAGTATAAGAATACTGTATCTCGCAACGTACGGTAGCATGGATTTGAAAATCGTTCTTCACATTCTGTTCACATTGTTTACGGAACTAAGTGGAAACATTTGATACAATTATGTGTCTATTAGCATATAGAACACAAGCTTGGTGATGGGGAACTTAGAGTCTTCTAAAATCGATATTATAGACTATTAGAGTATTGAAACAACGCTGTAGGTATATGTATATAAGGTATTAGGTCGGAAAGAGTGATAGAATGAAATACCAGAATATATGAATATATTTTAGCTAAAACGAATATTATATATTATATATCGACTGAACAATGATCAGAAGGATGAATTGCAGGAGTTCTATCCTGGGTCGACGAGTTTGATTTAAATTTTATCAACCAACTTTACAAAATACACGAATGTGAACAAGAATTTAGAAAGTTCATCCGATAAATTATAAATTTCTTTCTCTATCAATTGAATATTTATTGAATTACCACCAAAGCCTATCTTACTTGAGTCGTAGGCCCTGATTTATGAATTAAAAGTACTTGCATTACAGACTTTAGAGACTTCTAAGAGCTGTATTTATGGAAAAAGATTCCAATAAATTATCGGACCATAATGTCATTCTCTCGATAGTTTTCGATAAAAATTTTCACACCACAAATTCAAATTTTGACTTGAATGTATTTTTTATTACTTTTATGTTAAAATGGAAAATTAATTTACGTATTTAAAATGTGCTTCATGCCTTCCGTTCGTATTACTCACATCCAGGGTCGGTGCACTTCTGTATGACGGGTTCAAATAGATCAGGCGCATCAGTTTCGAAGCAGCACTTTACTAGTGACATCACTGATAATTCGTCATCGACATCTAACTAATCTCGTACATTCCTGTGAGGGTGTTGTTATCAAACTAGACGTCGCCCGGGCGGCGTTCAGCGTCGCGACGCCTGTGCTCTACTAACCCGTATAGCGCGCGACAACCCTCTGCGCCCCTAAAAGCCCGTGATTTGTGACGTCACGAAGCTCCTCGGCGCCTGTGCACAGCATATGGAACCGAGGTCACGTCTAATGACGACGAAAAATAAATAAGGAATACGAATATCCTACCGTGCGAGGTCGTGCTCGATAGTAAAAAAAGGGCCAGAGGGATTTTATGTGCTTGCCATTTTACTTCTTCCCCGGTAGGTCCCCTATAAATGGATATTATCTGCAACAGTGCAGGTCATGAGCTAAACCTTTTAACCGAATGTGACACACGAATCTCTCAGAGATGATGAAGTTACGGAATTTCGACCCCAATAATTTACGAATAGCCGGTATACTTACAGCTGGTTATCTCAACGATCTCATTCAATCTTTTATTCCTAGCCGACATTTTTCTCACCGAATTCGGTAGGGGATGATCAATGAGCTTTTACAAACGCAGGGTGTAGGTATATTGAAAAAGCTGATATCAATGGACAGATGTTGGGGTTGTCATGGAAACCTACTTTGGAAGCAAGGGGTAGCTCTCCTTAAATCGGCGGACCGTCGCGTCGGTATTTTCCGAATACCCCCCATCGATTAATAACTATTAAGTATTAGGAGGTGGCTGGAAGATGCAGGAGTTGTGAATGCGGTGAAGTATCAGAGTAAATTCACAGCCTCCTCGATGCTGACGACATATTGTAGTAATTTTACAATTGTCTTATTGAAATTTAAATAACTTAGTATCCTTATTTCCAACTTTCAATAGTTTTACCTCTAAATTGCACTGGCCAGATGTTTTTGGGCGAATATGTTCGGACAACTTGAACTGCCGCCGATTGCTTTACAGCCGATAATTAAGCTGTAATATTTGCTATCGAACGAGGGATTATGTGTTTTCACGAAAAGGCAATTATATAGAATGCCGCAAAGAAACCGCAGGCTTGATACAAAGTTTATCAGATCTTAGTAGGCTAGATTCCATTGTTTTCGAGACCGAAATACCCAACGACTGTTTATTGGTTTGCTGATAAAATCAACAATGAAATTTGTGGAATATTTGGATATGTTATAGAGGAAACATGAAAAGATTAATTTGTTGTTCGAATTCGGTTGAACTACATTACTAGGAAATATACATTTACTAAAAATGCGAAAATTCAGGCTGCGGTACGCCGTATTATAGATCCAATAATAAAGTACGAATATTAGCAAAACATTTGTGTGGACATTCGTTAATTTTTTTTTATATAAATATGTTTCAGACAGGACGAGACGAGTAGAAATGTAGGGACGGTGTTTTCTTCGCCCGTTCAATAATTTTTTCATTCTCATTGGTAACAACACTCATAATGTGTGCAATCCCTAAAAGTAGGGATGTGCGGGTAATTTTATAACGATCATTGTGAATCAGTTTTATAGGAATCTTCCAAAGAACTTATCTCCCCGATCTGGGACCTGAGTCACGTGATAAATATAATCTATATAAGGCCGTATAATGTGCAAAAAATTAGAGTTACTGTTCATCGACAATCGAAGATTCAATTCTTGTTTGCTGCGACGAATAATAAAACACGGTCATCCGAAAACTGATAAACAATTTGGTCTTGACGAATTTCACCATGAATCGATCACATCGGTTTGATTTATTCTGTTTCATCTTGTTCCTGACTGCAGGAGTGACAACTTCGAATGGTAAGATGATCGACGTTCAATCGGTTAATTATCATTTAACATATCCAAAAACGCTCAATTATTTATTATAGTTGCATGCAAATCTCGAGCTCATGACGTCCGCAGTTGACAGGTCATTTTTGGCCATTATTTGGTCTTGGATGTTTTTTTCGCCCCATCTCTGTTTTTTGCCAAATTTTTCCTCTAGAGTTTTTTTTTGAGAACTTGTCTCGCAATTTCTTCTTCTTTTTTTTTAACATCACCTTTGTTTGTTCGTTAGCATTGCCTAATCTGAATCGGATTGTGGGAGGAACCACGGCTGCGGAGGGCGCATTTCCTTGGCAGGTGATACTTAGATCATCGGGTGTCTTTTTCTGCGGAGGAACCATCGTTTCTACTCGTCACGTGGTCTCTGCAGCTCATTGCTTTTCCGACACGAGTAGTAAAACTGTAATAAATAATTTGGCGGTGATCAGCGCGACCAATAGTTTGGACAACGGAGGCGAGGCACATGCCGTCTCGAAGATAACGAAACACCCAAAATACATCGGAAAGGCTGACCTTTGGAAATACGATGCTGCGGTTCTAACGGTGAGTTACCGCAATACTTCGGAAAAAATATTTATCCCGGTTTATAATGATTGCCATGTATTTTTTCCTGCTTTACGATGGTGTTTCTATAACGTCGGCGTAAGCTTCAAAGGCTTATCAGTTGATCGATCAAATTCCGATCTATAAGGTCTCAGGACATTAGTAAATTATTGAAGAAGGTTACCAGTCCCTGATCGATCGAGCATTTATGACACGTAATTCTGCATGTTTGAACTGACGCCAATTGATTCAGATAAATATTTATAGCCCTTAGATCCGATATCTCTAATATCGGTGGAAATAAAAAATGCCGCTAGTTATATCATTGCTGCACGAATTTATTAATGAGGGGATTATATGAATTCGTGTAAATCTCTTTTGATAGCTCTGGGCTCCGATTACAATAACATCCCTGCGATCGCCGATTCCTCTGGCAAGAGAGGATCCTCCAGAAGGCGTACAGGCAATCGTTAGCGGATGGGGACAAACGGTCGATTCTAATCACAACTTACCATCGAGACTTCAATATTTCACCCCGAATATAATAAGTAACACCAAGTGCCAGAGCACCCTACGTTCACAAGTAGACAAGGTTCATATTTGCGCGCAAGAAAGGCGAGCAGGAGGAGTCTGTATGGTCAGTAACGCAGTTCTTTTTAATTACAGTCATCTTTTTTACTTATCACTTGAAAATTAAGGTGATCAATTACATGTTGCATTTTTTATCTTCCGTCTCAGGGTGACAGTGGTGGTCCTCTAGTGTACAATGGAAAACTCGTCGGCATCGTTTCATGGGGGCAGCGTCCTTGCGGATCCCTTCCGGACGCCTACACTAGAATAACTTCGGTATTGGATTTCATCGAAGATGTCATCGGGAAATGATAACGTATAGTTCGATACGTGTCTGACAGGAAGTTTTAGCCTGGAAGACAGCGAAGAACATCTAGCAGTGTAATTTGTAGTCCGTTAAACCCAAATTATTATGAATGATCTTACAACAGTTAAATGTACACTACCCGATCAGGTCGCAGGTTGCGTATATATGTATGATAATTATTTTCATTCAAATAATACTTAGAGAATCGATGCAGATGGTTTGAGCAAACAAATTACCTTATTGTACTGACCTACACACCGCAGTCTTGCCAAAGACGGCGAGGCCATATTGGTAACCGTAATGTGACGTCATCAGCTGCCACCTACTCAATTTGCGGTTTAGCATTACTGTCATCCTGTTCACTAGAGCTCTCGCATACAGATGCTTCTGTCGCTTTATTATTCCCTTGCCATAATCCATAATTCATTTGTCAAGTTTACCGCGTGCGCGACGCACCTTATAAACTATAACCGCTCTACAAATAAGACTAATCGAAGGTCGCTTAACGCGCCTAATTATGTTGTACGCATATTGAGCATTGATTCATTCGAAGCGATGTTAATTATCTTTCAAGGATGCAAGATGCGGCGATGCATTGCGATACATAAAATGCATCCGAAGTATTTTTCATACATTATATACTTAAAAACAATCGTTACATAATTTTCATCCTATTTCCAGGCTATAACGTATGAATATCACTTTCAACAATTCGAATATATATCATGTTCACGAAAGAATAGAAAGTAGCTGTATAATACGCATCTGCAGGGAGAGAGCAACCGATACGACAAATGATACCTTGTTATTATACCCATGCAGGTATTACTCCCGTTCACCCGACGCAATGACGTAACACGCTTGGTCGCCAAGATATCGCGATCATTTACTGCCAGTTTGATACGTATCTATTCGGGACAATCGTAGCGGAATTTTGATGTGCATGTGAAAACGTATCTCGAGTTCAAATTTACACCGTCAAAGGTTGTCTGGTCAGCTGGGTTTATCGGATTCAGCCATTTCGATACCTGCATGAGGATTTCACCTATGCGGTGTCAGGGTTTCCTGCAGCGATATGATCGATCCCATTCGATCTCATTCAGCTCTTACAGATCCGCTGATAACCAGTGAAGTTCACACCACATACATCTCTTCAAAGTGGGCGCAGCTGATCTTATACTAACATTTAAGACTTCCATCGATACGACCTATGCCATCGTTTTTTTTTTTTTTTTTTTTTTTTTAATCCACTATCTCTCTTAGACTTTTACTTCCGCGGTGCGGGTCAGTGTAACATTTCTCTTTAGATGTAGAGAAGACAGAAAAACAAACTCTGCATCAATAGAGGAATTCGAATCGGCGTCGACTTGCTGCATATGTGCAGCACGTCCTCCATTCGCATGGTGCTGATTTGTTGGAGTACGATGTGGTGGTAGCGACGGTGGCTAATAAACTAATTTCAAAATGCGAATCATGTGGTGGTACGCATAAATATATGCGGGCATATGTCAGCATTGGTCTAGGGATAACACGGCCGGCACGTTCGGTGTTACAATAGGGCACGTCACGCGTGGGAAGATATGTAGATTGCAAACTAGTACGTCTTGTCAGATCGTCTATCTCGCGATTTACAAAGATTCCTTACCCCGGATCATAAATTCGGGACTCACACGCCCGAGGGAAAATACTCTTATATCACCCATTTTATTTTCTATTTTTTTCCACTTTTTTCTCATAAATCTGACGATGTGTTTTTTCTTTTTTTGTTGTTTCTTGTGTTTTTCATTTGGCTTATCTAATTGAATTTTATTATAGGTCGCGTGGGAATGGGCATTCGAGTCCGTGATGAATTCAGCGAAAACAAACGAGTTTTGGTCATGCAGCAATGGAAAAATTATTATGCAATGATTACGCTGCGCTCTGAAATTCCTTTGGGGTACCAACTTTATGACGGCTTCATGACCCCATATTTCATCGCCCGGGATGAGATCTTTTTGTATAACGTTATATTATACTATAAACGACGCCGTGTAAGAGTGCTTAAAAACGTATTTACATTTTTCTTTGGTAAAATTACTCTTCGGTTATACACCACATACATATACGAAACGCAGAGATCTTGTGTTCCTAAAATGAATTAGATACCTTATACTTTTTATGCAGTGGTCACGTACACCTTGTCATAAATAAAATTATTCTGTCTCAAGAGCAGAATGTCAACGACGCCGAGGCGAGACGTACACCACATTATATGCCAAAAAGAGAATCTGTTTGTCTATTCAAAAAATATGTTACCGTTAAACGTTCAGTTTTTAAAACTCATCGTTGACGGACGTTTCGGCAGAAAAAAACAAAACCTATCCTGAATTAACGAGAAAAAATTTATTCGTGCCGAAAATTTGAATGTTACCAAAAAAAAAAAAAAAAGAAGAGAATGGTTAGCCCGTCGTATAATGTGGATCACTTTTACGGCATGTTTAAAATATAAATAATTAATTAGATAAGTGGGTGGATCGTAACGGTAGCGTGGTTATCGTATTACTGAAACAATCCAAGCATCGTTTTCAAATTAGCAAATGCTGTTGACAGCTGTAGATCGGTACAGGTATATCACATTTTTATATTTCTATGTGGGTAAGTTTTGTCGATGACGTAATAACGGAGTTGAATTGTCGGTGGTTATTTCTTGGACGGAGCCATCTAGGGGCATGGGTAAAACGGAGTGAAGCAGCTGTTCGTGAAAATTTCCGAAATTCTTTAGAATAACGACGTTGAATTTCACAAGACCATCGCAACGCTGATGTATCACGTGTACTGCCGTCCGCAGTGCAGATGATCACCGTTGGATTAGTCTTTTTATTTATTTATTTATTTTTTTTTTTCAATTTAAATGCAAGTTGTCCGGGCAAGACATCCATTAGGCAATGCCGATGCATTATAATCGTACTTTATCGCCTTGAACAATTACAAAAGTAAAAAGTATATATGTAATATCGTGGTGCATGGATCACGTGTGGAGCGTTGAAGTGCGTGTCATTTATCTTCGGAAAGGTTTCATCTCTAGAAGGTATCGTGAGATTTCATTTGAATTAAAGACGTAGCTCTGGTTAACCCGTAGAGCTTATACATCTGCGGGAGTATGCGTCTGCAGGATCTCGTGGTTCGCTCGCTGGTTGTCACCCCGTGACCGCTCGATCACTTTCGTTCAATTCGTCTCGGCGTCTCGTTACTCGGGATGAATTTAGTGTTGCGATGACGCAAACCTTGCGTTCGTTCGTCAGTCTACCAGTCCATCCCCACTGACATTCACTCGTGCCGACGTTCTTCACTCCGATCCTTTTTATACCTTTATACCTTTGCCGTACGTATATATAAGTGCGGTACATACGCCAAGAGAGAGTCGTCCGCTGATAAAACCAGACCAGATCGCGTTCCAGATCCGAAGGATTCTCGATCCACCTTTATAAACTCATCTTACGTATGTGCGTGTGCACGTATGCGTTTTATTCACTCACACATACGCTAGATATAACAGGTATAATATAGATGATACCGAAAATGGTTATAACATCGGCGCATCTCTGACACTGCGAGGTGACGAGATGCCCCGTTCTTAACGGAGCAAAGATCAACACTAGTAACTGGGTCGTTGATCGGCAAGACTTTCGTTTAAGCAATTAAACTTGTTGGGTAACCATATTACACATCGTTGCAGTTAATAATAATTTTGTCGTTAGCGCCGCGTATGATTGCGCTCGATATATACCGATATGGTGAAATAATATTTATGCGATAAGAGAGACAGAGAAATAACTAATTACATCCCTCTTTTATTTTAAAATCGCCTTTCGATTTACGTATACGTGTTTCAGCAGCTGTCACAGCTGACATACTTCTGATTGATGTCGTTCACATTCATTATAGGTATAAAATTAATACCGATGTAATTACATAATTGTAAAATTGAAGGTTTTTGTTTTATCAGAGATCATCGTTTTACTCTGTTTGAAATAACTCTCGTCGTACATATGGTACCTAGGCTAAACGATGATGATGATGAAATTATTTTAAATAATTCCCTCGTCTATGAGAACAAATGGTCGGTATTTAACGTACCTTCAACTTTATCGCGTCATTAATTTGGACCACCCTTATTCTCATTCTACCTGAATTTTCCGAATGATGACTCAGAGTCGGTGCGGTAAAATTGTCCGTTCTGTGCATGGTGCTATTTTTTATTCAGCGAGTTACATCGTGAACAACGCTGACAATGAGATCATTTGGAGGGGAACCATTTGCTGTAAAATCTAAAGGTATATTACCGTGAATTATTCACTAATAGATAAGCCGATAAAAGGATCATTATTCGCTATAAGATCTTCCTCAGTTTTGTTACCACACGTGTATCCGTGTGCACTTATTGGAGTCGTGAACTCCGTGCACTTTCCTCTATCGGCTAATAGGATGTGGTAATTGTTTCTGACTATCTTTGAATTAGTCACTTACGCTTCCGGCAGATCTGATGGTTCGGTATTGGCATCGTTTATGTGGTCTCAATTTCAACTGGAATGACCAATTCCCAAGAGGAGTAAACTGGTCCGTTCATCCTTTAGTACTTGAAGATCGTTGCGGGATTCCATCCTTAGGACTGCACTAATGGATCCAACAACTCGCCGTTTAGTAGGTACAGAGAAGAGTATAACCGACGTGCTCCACGGGCCAACGACCCACTGCTATGATGTCTACAGGGATGTGGTGCAACTCTTGATATTTTTACTAAGAAATATACGTACCATCGAGTTGTCTGGAACATCAACAAATAACAACGGTAATAACAGCACCGAGACGAGAAAGACTGAACGATATTCTGAACCGGCGTCCAGGTTAACATGTATAATATACTTACATAGATCTCCCTGTACGTACAAATTGTATAATGAAGTTAACGCGGTGTGACGGGTTCTCGTTAACTCTTTCGTCGTTTCGTCCAGGTTTTGTACAAGCCGTGGTTAAACCGTTTAATTAAAACTCTGATCAGTAGAACAATCAGCGCTCGTATCTCATAGAAGACCTCTAATAAACATGTTCCCTAGATACAAGGGTCATTTATTAGTGGAGAAGCTGCGGAGTGTAGGCCGAAGGCTGATGACGACCAAACGGTTGTTATTAAAACAACGTTTCATGTTTCCTGACGTGCAATCCATATCCCGTTCCGCGGGATTATATTTTATACGATTCAATATCTTTGAAGATCTAGGATTTTCCGTATTTGTATAGATTGTAGAGAAAAAATATGTTTCCAATACCGAGGCTTCGATCTGAAATCTGTATCGTTATTACTTCTCTCTGGTCTCACGAGGACAATAGCTGCCGCGGGTAGCTTCGGAGCACCTTGCAAGTTGCAACTAATGTCGTCGAACGGTATTTTACAATGATTAGAGGCTGTTTTATGGTAATTAACGCGTGGCACCGTCGATACCGCGACGCCATGGGCATTACGTTTAGCGAAATATATATTTTCTTGTTTAACGAGAATAAGGAGTCCCCCGTGCAACTAGCTACGCGGTGCATTGTCTCCTTGTCTCTTTGTTTCCCCCAGTTTTTCATGGCGTTCAAGTTTGCACCCGTCTTACACGCGGTATAAACTCGAACCTTCTCGAACGTCCGACCCGATCGGTTTTTACCATCCAGTCGACGAGCTACGGCTCTCCAACTGGATTTGCATACTGGAAATACGCAGATTACAATTTATTATCATTACGAAGTACGACGCGCGTGTGACGCGGGTGCGATTCTCTGTCTTCTCGGTTACCCGTGCACTATTTTAACTAATGGCACGTCACCGAACGAGATGTCATTCGTCTCTGATAATTTTGCTCAAATAATCTCAATCGATCATTTCCAACTTAGTTATGTATTCTACATTTTTGTCATCCGGTCTCCGTCCGAATACTTTCATAAAACCGCTTAACGATGTGACTATATTCACAGCGGTGGATGATGACCAAAAACATACAGGATGACAAATCCTTTATGCACACCTGCAGTTTATTCGTAGAAAATCTTTATTCGTATAAGGGTATCGCGGAAGGTGCGCTATGTTAAACGTCACCAGATTCTAAATACGCTCGTAGGTGACGATGAAGTTTACATGACCATTTAGGTACGCTGGAATATTGTACATACCGTGCTGCAGAATATGTAAGCGGCAAGATATACGTATGGATTATTTAGCTACGATACATACATATGTATATAAGTTCAGTCTACTTATTTTCTCGAGTATGATCCAGACGATGCGATTCGGATAGAATTATATCGGAGTTCTGAGCCGTAACAAATCTTTCTTATATGTATTTGCCCAGGGATCAGATACCGGCCTATGTGGTAAGCCCATTTTGACGTACGGTTGATTCACCGCCACTTTCCTTCGCATCCCTTTAATGGAGTGTGGTAAGTTGCCGAGTATGGAGCCGTCGGTGAATTTTTGAAAAATGAATGAGAATAAAAAATAAATGAATAAATAAATAAAGTTGAAATGGACTCGGTAGTTTGCTCCTTTCACTTGATGTTATTCTACGCGAATGCTGATTGCAGCGGCTTTCATTGTAGTGAATTGTCGTTAATATTACTTACCCCTGTGTAACTTTTCAGTTCACGATGTAGCGCGGTAAAGTTTTGACGCGATGGATCAAAGCCTCGAGATTGAATAGTGGAATGATGATGCTTCGGAGAGTGCAGTCTGCGAAAGCAAAGCAAAGCAAAGAAAATGAAGAAAAAACAAAGAGAAGAAGAAAAAAAAAGAAGAAGAATAAGAGAAGCTGAGCAACCCGGGCATCCTCCTCTCACTGCAGGCGCAATTCATTTCATTTCACGCCGATTGGCGAGGGAATTGAACGGCTCTTTGTAACCCAGGTGTCGACACGCCTTGTAATACAGAAAAGCTTTATCGAACAAAGGGAAGTTGGGACATTCTAACAATATGAGCGTACCCCAATTTTACAATCTTCCCATTGATTAGCTTGAATACCTGCGGCCCAGAAAATTTCAATCGATTCGATGAAATTAAAGAATCGGTCACTCTTGGTCGCTTGAAACAATAAAAAAAAAACAAAAAAAAGTGTTCGGCATCAATGAACTTAGTGTCATTACGGCTATTCACTACGCGCGTTTTATATTCCTAACAATTCTTCTGTTTCCTTATTTCCTTCTCTTGAAAAAAGTGTTTTGAGGAAGTTACACCGATTTAGTTAATCATACGAAAATGTATGACGAAAAACTGCCGGTCCGCTAAGCCTTTCTTTGAATCATTCCTACCGAAGCATTTTCACGGGAGAGAATCGAACCGTGGAATCAAGTCGGCTTCCTGGGTGGTCTCTTGCAAAGTGACCTTGATCGCGAAAAACTACAGAAGTAGCCGCCGCAAAGCAAAGTCGTCACCAGGGTCACATGAAACTCGATACGTCTAACCAGAAAGTTTGGAACTGGTCCAAAAAGTTTTGGTATTTTACGCGGCAGGCGCCAGTCAAATCCGGTCTCATGATAATTAGTCATTGGATTTCTGAGCATTATCACGAAAATTTGCCTGCAGGGTGGATCAATTGTCATTCGAAGATCGCTCCGATCGTACGAGGCAAATTATAGAATATGTTCGTAACAGGTGTGTGTGTATCCGGATTCGATCAGGTCGTGCGTTTCGTCTGAATTTATCCGCGAGCTTATCTGCCTTGTATAATTTGCCGATACGTTTACCAGCGACTAAGTAAGTCATCGACCTTGAATATCGTTGAAAATAAACGATACCAAGAGAAGTAATCGGTTAATTCACGATGGCAATGGATCCGCATGATTATTTTAATTGCCGTCATGGAGATGCGGTGATCAATCTTTGGTTAGATCGGCTTAAATAAATACTGTCCGGAGTTACTCAAGTTAATTAGTCCAAGAGAACCGGCGCGAGATAGAAAATAAGAATAAATTGAATTTTCGTCCACCGAGTACAAGGAGTGAAGGTCACTCCCGAACTATAACTGAACTCAACTCTATCTGGTCATGGGATTAAGCGATCTCTTGTTTCCCCCGACTCACTGTACAACTCCGCAGAGTCCGAAAGTGAACATTATTTGGTCCGCGTCGTGCGCGATATTCCGATGGCATTGTTACTGCGACTCCAATACCGGTCTTCCGTTTCGACTACTGCGAACACAATAAGTAAACGCCAGCCGTCATGAACTCGCGAGCGTATTTGAAATGAAAAAAAAGTTCACTTCATGAAAAGCGTTATTTATAATTCAGTGAATACTGCCTTTTTGTATTTCCATTAGGTAAGAGATCACAAAGAGATCTCCATCATCTACGGCGCCACCGACATTGGAGCTGCTAATTACCAGGTAGTACTTGTTAGAAACATCGAAACTTCTCATTCGTCTCTTGTTCATAGCTCAAGCTCAATTTTCAATCCCACTTGTCCTTCCAGTTTCTTGAAAGCGTATTCACAGTTTCAGTAGATCAAAAAGTGACGATCCGATCGTATGTACCAGCTGGATCAGAATATGGTTATTCCACGCCAAGTAAGACGGTAATTGTTATTTAATTACAGCTTGATGACCTTTGCCAAATGAGCGCGTGTCATCGCCCTGACAAGAGTCTCCGGTAAGCCTTAGTGAAATGGTTTCCTAGTAGAGATTGAAAGAAGTTGTCCATCCATCCGTCCGTTCGTTGTTTGCAGATGAATGGATCACTTCTTTTCCCTTCTCTTCCCTTCCCTTTCCTTTCTTCGTTCCTTCGTCCCTTTGCCACGCTCAGGAGACTCGCTCTCGTCACTCTACTCGTTGCCTAGCCGCAGCAATTCCTTCAGCGAACCTATATCTATAAGCCGCAAGGAAATTCCACAAACGACTGGAACCTTCTTCGAGGGCCATTCTAATGGTCTCTGCAGAGTATTCAGCGAAGCAGTAATAACCGCCCCACTGGCAAGTTCTGCGTATTTCGCATTTGTTTGAGAAGGAAGTTTCGCGTTCGAAGAGTGTCTATATAAAAAAAAGGGCGCAGGGTGGTGAGAAGAAAAAGGCAGAGCCAGAGTTTGTCGTGATATAATTTTCTAACGCCATTATAACACCGGACCATTCGTAACAGCTGAGTACAGAGGCATTTATTGACGTGGGTGGTGAATAGCTTGTGAATATGTTAGGAGATAGTGCTAATGGACACGAGGAAGGTCGGCCCAACCCAGCGATGCACGCGTAGGTCTTCGAGATCCTGATGGGTGGAATGTGAAGACGTCCCTCGCATCTGCATCCCTCCTTTGGCTTTCGGTCAATCGAGAATTTTCTATCATTCTTTTTTTCCTTATTCTTTCCTTATACTTTATCTCAAGTAACGATTCTCTCGTAGGTACAATGTAAACTTGGCCGCTGAACAAAACGTCATCGCCGAAACACAAAAGCTACAGCGTTTTTATAACGGGCAAATATATAATGTACGTAATTTACAGGACACTCCAACGATCGTTATTGAATATCGCCGCAATGTTGTACGCATGAAAAGACAATTCGCTTTGCATATATTACTTATAGTCTATATGGTCGTTGATCCTGTACCGATGGAATGGCCAAATTTCGGAATACATCTTTTTCCTGGATCCATCGTAGCACTGCGGATACATTTTCGGGTCTTCCGAACCCCGCGGCTTCGATTGATCGATGCTTTGGTTCGTTTAAGCGTAAACCATTCTTGATAAAGTCTCGAGGTGTGGATCGGGCCCATTCTGTTTTGGAATAGCGTACTTCCCAAATTGATTGGCCGGTCGTGCAATAAGCTTTTTTGCTTAGTCGTCAAGTGATTCGATTAAGAGATCAGTAATGCCGTCACGTAGCGCTTCGCTGAGCAGATGCCACTCCACTTTCTCACTTTACTGTCCCCTTCGATCGTCACGCCAGCGGGCGATTTTTAGCCCGCGTACCGCTCGGCGATCGGTTTCAGTTGGATCTCCACCGACTTCGGTCCATATAAAATGCTTGTGTTTCGGTTTAAAAATAGTTTTCGTACGTGATAAGGATACGATGCTGAACGTGCGGTGTACGAATATATAAATTCTTTTCCTTTTTTTTTCTTCTTGTAATTCCTTCATAACAATTAGCATACACCTTTATCCGTAACAAACGTCCGTTCAGACGCGGGGCGACGCCGAAAGCGTGTAATATAATCCGGTGGTAATTTTTCACGTTTGGTTTATTGGCACATGGCCCGAGGCTGTGAGTGTAATGTGCAATAATTATTAGGCTCGGTTAATTGTAATTACTGTTCGCAAGGCCGGTGGCTGCATGAGTTGTGATATAGTCGCGCTGTATCCCTTCCCACGGGAGTGAAACGAAACAAGAAGTAAAAAATAAAAGACAGACCAATAAAACGAGGAAAAAAGAGACGGGAGAAGGAAGAGAGAAAAGAAAAACGGGGAGACAAAGGGATAGAAGGAGTTGAACGGAGTTATACTCTTATTTAATTTCGCTCATGGAATAGCATCGCGAATTAGCGGTTGCTGTTGCTAATTTCAACTCCGCAATAATTAGAGTAAATCTTTACCCCGTTTATGCGCTTTTATGAGATCACCTCGCGTAACGCTGGCATCCCAAATCTGGAAGGCGAAAATTATCGCGTCGGCTCTAAACTACGTGTGTTTGGATAATCGTGAGATGGTTCGCAATTTTTTTCATCCGATACTCGAACCATTTGCATCGGTGAAGCCGCAATCGTAGATCAACCGCGCTAGAGGCTCCATATTTTAGATTCTGTAAAACGTACCAATTTTCGTGTACTAAAGGAGAGAAATTCTATCGGCCTATTCCCGGTTGACTCTGTGCTCGGCACTTGCTCGGCACTATAGATCCGAGATATATTTTCCCCCGGCGAAACTGGCCTCTGCACAATCAACCACCTCTGGCTACGGGAATGGCAATGGCTACCAAGCACCACAATGCACCAACCGCATTGATGATGAATAATGATAATTTCAGGTAATTACATACGCGCGAGCCGGGTAATCGCGATGTAAGTGATTTAGGACACACAAGTGCGATGCTCAACATTTGCGCGGCTGCAACGTGGTGCTCACCATCGGTGCTCCTATCGTAAACGACGGATACCATCCAAGAATTATGCGTGGGCAGCGAAAGCTTCGAGCTGATTTTTCGCAACGATTATACCCGAATGAAATAAAAGAATTCTAGCCACATTCGAACGACGGCTGGATCGAAAAATCAGTTTCCATCAAAAGCAAATGGTCCGGTTCCCCAACTACATTTGGAAACATCGAATCAATTTCCCCCTGAATTCAGTTGAAAAAAATATTCCTCGTCGCTCAGAACCTTTCAGTCTCGCTCTAGCATTCCGCGATCGATCCATAAAGTTATCCGCGAGTTGTTGAGATGGCGTGAAGTTTGCGCGACCATGGGGAATGTTCGAACCCGTTACTATCGAGGGTGAGATAGGACAGCGCGGCTATGAGTAAAGCGTTGCGTTGCATCGCAAAGTGTTCTTATCTGCCAACACAACCGTGGATTGCCATGCTTCCACCGGGGTACAACTTGGAACAACTTGTCAGGCGATAACTCCACTTCGATGTATGAGGGTTGCGGTGCGACGCGAGGGCAATTGAAGGGCTCACCGTATAAGAAAGCTTTAATCCCCACTTAATTTTCAAATTTACGCGAATACGAAATCAAGGTGAGTTTTAACGACCCGGTAGATCTACGCGCAACGTTCGATGCGTGGGAAGTTCGAAAAGGCGTTTTTTCGTCGAAGTCACCGAACTGCAGATTTGGAAGCCTCGGGAATCGCCAGTCATCGTTCACGCGTTCCCTTCACGCCGACTAGAATCGCGTCCTTTCTTCTTCATCTATTTTCAACTGTAATGCGAGTAACCGTCGCTCACTTCGAACCGATTCCGTATTACCTGGCTCATCGGACGGTCGCAAAAACCAGAAGAACCAGGCCTAGTAATTGGCATTCGCGCGGGTTTATCTATATCCCCATTCCGTTTGGCGGTATAAATAAAGCCCTTGGGCGACTCGCGGTAAGAGAGCTGTGGAAAAGTCGTTCTGAACTTTAAGGCCACGCCGTTGGGGATGGCGAAGGTGTCGTCGATTCCTCCGGTCCCCCATGGCCCCCGGGTCCCGAGGGTGCGCCTCGGTGGTAAGGAGAACCGCGACGTACGTGGCGCTTGTGGATACAAGTCGAGTTTAGCGCTTGCATACATAGAATGGCGCGGGGTAGATAGGTCGGTTGATAGTAGTTCCTGATTATCGAGTCGGCAGAACCAGTGTAATTAATAGTTTACGAGCCCCGCAAAGAATTATCATTCATAGTACCGGAGCGCGTGACACGAATGCGTTACGCATACGGTGAGCGACCAGGTGAATTCGATAATACCTATATACGCGAGTATGTAATAAAATTGATGGGGATCGAACCGCGGCTAGTATAGAGAAATATATCGCGTATGGGTATACGTCGTACGTTAAAAATGAAGAAGATCACGCAGATGCTGCAGATACTTCGATTTTATCGGCCGGTGAAGAATATTTTTTATTTTTCCCTCGTCATCAACGGTGGGCAATAAAGCACATCACGGACTCGTTTTATTACGGCGATGGCAGCGTAAACGATGTATATATAGATATCTTCACTTATTTCAGACGCGCTGCGACGTTCCTTCGTTTTACATTAATCGACGTAATAATTAATTGAAAATACTATACGTGATTAATATTATGTTTCTACTCTTCTGACCCTCCGCATCCCGAGTTAAGTGTTTCGATTAAACATGGAATTATTTCGCGATATAAAATCACCATTATCAAAGGTAGCTGTGCACGTAGATTCAGTGATAACTATACATCGAGTTGGACGTGGATTGATAGATTGTGCTCGGGTGGGCGTCAGTCGGAGGATAAATACGTTCGGTAATATTAGTGGGTGTCGGACAGCTGGTACCTCGTGCGTATTTATTTATTTATTTATATAATATTTGAATAATGCATGGACAGCAGAATGTCACACGGAAGGAGTACTTATATGAGAAAAGTTGGATGAAATAAAACGGCGGATAGTCACCATCAATCGGCTACCGGTACGAGATTATTTTTCCCCGTAAGATATAAAGCGTCATATTTACAGTTATTGGAGAATGGAGTTAATCACCTCAGGATATCTTAGCGTGGATCTACCGCGCGTGTTCAACACGCGGCTTCTAACCGCGGAGCTTCGACCATTACTAATTTGGTATGACCATTAATTTCACTGTTACATACGTCGTTAGTACGAGTGCATCGCCGAGTCAGATGAAAGCACAAATCTTGTAATGGAGACAAAAATATGGCATCTAGTATTCTAGCATCTAGTGGAATGACCACCCCTCACTGCACACGGGTTATCGTTGAATTAATTGCTAACTCAAAACGCACATATACAATCAATTTTTCCCCTCCCCATAACTCCCGGGAATACATTGCGCGCAATATTCCTAACGAGCTTTCAGAATTATTTTATCTGAATTATCGTCACACGCTGCATATTATTACTATCGCAACACCCGCGGAGGGTCGTGACTTCGGTTATCAATGTTATACGTGTCCGCGATTTTCTTGATATGCTTGACAGCCGTGATTAACTATCGATCACAATTAAATTACCTTAAACGTTGTTAAACCAGAAAAAGTGGCAAACTAATTACATTTTGAATTACTCCACCGATCGTATCTATCTTCACATGTCCGTGAAGATATTTATAGTCCCTTCTCATCCGGTTTCGATCGACGTAAAAAAGTGTCCAATGGACACCATTTGCGATCGGGGCCTGAACTCGTATCATTTTATGTAAGTGCAAAAAAAAAAACGTAAAAATAAAAAAAAACACTAAATAAACGAAATACAAAAATGGCGCAAATATATAGTTACGTGAACAGTTTCGAAACGTGTATCGTCGCGGTAATCAATTGTGATGCATAAATTTACATTTTCTTGGCGCAATGCAGAGGCCGGGGACAAAGCAAGGCTATCATTTATTTGTCATATGTTGTGATCGGTATACCGTAGGAATCCCACGTTGAACGGTCTGCGCGGAGAAATTAACACAGGATTTGTACCCACTGCGGTATACTTCGTCTAGTACCCGGCGAGATTTGGGTGGGAAAAGGGGAGTTCAAGGTCAACGCGTAAAGGTGAGTAAATCTGAATAACCTTTAATTTACCCGTGAGATGATATGAGAAGTTACGTTAATACTTGATTTCTTCGGGCTCTCAGTTATAGGTACGGGTATATTTGAAAAAACGATTTGAGTCAGGCGAGTGAACTCTGCCCTTTCTCGGAAGTTAATTAATTTATTATTATTTATTTTATTTCAATTTTTCTTCTTCTCCGACTGCGATTGTTGGATTAAAAAAATTTTATTCCGAGAAACGCATCGTGGGATCCCCCAGGCAAATCGTAATTATACGTTTTTCTTTTTTTTCTTTATCGTCAATTTAGCGAGACCGAACATCAACAACGTTCCTTCCTTATCGCAGTCAATCAAAATACCTCGTACCGCACGATTACTTCGGGCGCTGAAATGTTCAATATTCGACTTTGAATTTCCAGGTTTCGTTAATTTGAATTATTACCAGCTCGGACTTGCGCCTAGAAATCGAAGTGTGGATCGATTGAGTAATTTCGATGTTCCGAAAGAGACGAGAACATATTCACCTGTCGTAATAGTTTGGAATTGTAACGTAGCGAGTGCTGATACTCCGGATTTATCCGTTGCAGTTGGTAAGTAAATTGAAGCAAAAGGTATAGATGTTGTTATTGGATTTAATCACGCGAGCATCTCGACGGTAATGAACACATGTGCATGGAAACTCGCTTCGGTCATGTGGTGCCCCGCCCACGTATGTACGGGCACTCCATTACCGCAGCAATCCTCCGCTCTCTTCCGAGTAATCCGCATAAGTAGTAATAGAATCGCTGAACGGTATTCAAAACGAAGACAAGTACCACGATTAAATTCTCTTTCCTATTCTCAAAATGGGTATATATTATATTTATCATATACCTTGATATTTATGCGAGTTTATACGTGTACAAATATTAAATGTATGAATATAATATATACTCCTAATTATGTCGCGGGGTAACGAAAGATGTTTTAAATTTTACGAGTTAGGCCGGAGGCATAATTATAAATACGCGTATTACAACCGCGATTAGAGAAAATGAAAATTCTTCGAAAGACCCCACGTACGCGATACGGGATCGTTTCATCCGTCGTGACTTTTGAAATTTGCATCGCGTATACTCGGGTTGTTTACGCACCATATATCCAGACAGTTTTAATATCATCTCATAATCTCGCTGGAAAACATATTAATTACTAATTACTTATGAATTACTATCTCCAATTTAGCAGCCGCATATAATGTTACCTCGAAAGTGGATGACGCGAAATCGGATTCTCATAAGAGTCGTTACATAACTTGGACGATGATATCACCCGTGGTATGTCCAGAAGGCATGGGCGCTGCTTTTGCTATATTACTCGTACATTATCCATGCACAGTTTTAACACGGCTTCGTATTTGTGCGGCTCTCCAGAAGGCGAAGTTGTTGCCTGTTTCTGTCTCATGGAAGACACGCTGCCAACCTGCGCCCCTTGCGATAAAAATTGAGATAAAAATTGTAAATTAATAAAAATATGAACGTATTACTCAAGGTAATGTCATCCGACATCCAACACCTCGTGCTCGAGATCGGAAGGCGGTCTTGAACGATGATATATATTTTTATCATGTTACAGTAACGAGAAAACATGTCGATGATGAATACACGCGTCTATTACCTATAATAGACTCGATAGCCCGGAGGAGTTGAAAACTTTCGATTTTTACCATATAAATTATTATGAAAAATAAGAAGATAAATTTAATATGTATTTCGTTTAATCGTTAAGACCGCACCACTACGTATATCGTTTCGTCCCACGCGCTATTAAATTCAGGTTGCCCGGAGCCCCGTAGACTGGGAGTCTGCGTCGGATCAGAAATCTCAACAGGAAGGGGATATCAAAGCTAACAGTGCATCCAATTCATTCACTACTATCTGCTCGAGGGCCCGGCGAAGAAGATTTCATCACATCTTCCTTCTACTCTAACGTCCCCCACACACGTGCGAAGCTATTTAAATTTTAAGACGCGAGTTGTACCTGCGGATCGTTGATGGCGCGGCGTATGTTCTGCCGACTATGATGTATAATGGGTGAAAAAGGGGGCCAAGCTATTTACCTCGGTAGAATCGTGTAAATGAATAATTAATCGTGGGCGTATGGGTATAATGTATAATTGATATTCTTTGAGTGAGCTCTCGAGTATTATATCAATGTTTCGTCGTAGCTCACCATACGCCTCTCGAGGATCTATTAAGCCGTTAGACGAGACGTAATGGGCTTTCCATTAAGCCTACCTCGTTTGCTCTTACGTAAAATTTGTCATCGGCGAAATAAGCACTCTTCAAAGGTATACCAGATGTGCTGTAATACTCGACTGAAATCTCATCTCGACGCTATATTTTATCAACATGGGTGAACAGCCGACGGATCTCGAGACGAATTCTTCCAAGGACGATCGAGGAAATTATTCTCGCGCTCTCCACACCGGTGACGGTGTTCCGAAGCGAATATAATTCGGTCCTTGTACCTTCGAAATAATTTCTCCGCTCCGAAAATGGAATCAGGAAGCTCGGTGCTCGAGTTCCTCGTCATCCGACCTACGCGATGTCCTTCAGCAACAATCAAGCCGAGCCGCCTGGGTCTGGAAATTCGCGTGGGCCGTCGCAATGCAGCAATCTCTGTACTCCGGAGTGGACGAGAACGGTCGGTAGTGTGATGGTCCTGGGGCCGTTTGCAGCTGTACTCGAGTTGCTGCTTTTCTCTTGCGAGATAAATATATGTATGTCTGGGTTTCTAACTGCTCTTGGAAGTTGGAATTTACCTTGACTAGCTCACTTGCCTGCTACTGGCCAGATCTGATGTTGCATTCGGATAACTTTGTACCGTCTTCAGCGCAATGATCTATGAAGCTGCCAGAGATCCTGGATCGGCAGAGAGCGCGTGCCTTTAGCTCGATGTTATGTAATAATAAATTTACCGCCTATAGATAGAAACCATCTTCAGGTCCTCTGGCTTTTTATACGAAAACATTCTCATGGATCGGAGTGCAGAGATGTATATATGATTTACCAGGCAAAACGAGAAGCTGAAAAATAAAAATGATTCGCGAGGAGTGGCAAAAGATCTGTTGTCCTCGTTCGAGGCAGATGATTTATCCGCGTTTACAGATAGGTGGAAAGGCTATGCGGGATTCGTAACAGCGTTACCTCATCGTCTGTCTCCCCTCAGCTCACCGGCGGATCGCGGCAAACGCTATAAGGAAGTGATAATTAAAAAGAAAGTGTTCACGTACTCGCTTGGGTCTTCGTCCCGGGCTTAAGCGCCGGGGGGCTTCAGTTGACCGCCCAGTTGAGTATTTGTTTCGCTGTGTGTTACGTGCGTTCTCAAGATCTTCGTTACTGACGTCATTGGTAGCCGTTTGTTATCCGTTTACTCGACGATTTCATATTTCGTTACATTTTCAACAATATCGGTAATATCTTAACGTGACGAAAAATTATCGGCAAAAATCGCACGCGAAGATCTATCCGATCTGGTTACGGTTTGAACTTTATCTGGGATCCGATCCCCCCCACTCAGAAGTTACTGGGCTGACTTTATTTTATTTCAGATTTATTAATGCGATACTCATACTGTACGGATTTGTTTCCGCGCTAGATATGATACGTCTGTACGTTACATTGACGAATGAAGCCCACTTATTATGGCTTATTTCCGCAGTTCGATCTCCAAATGAAATCGATATGACTGAAAGTTTCGATGTCTCGCGATTCCAGACGTCAAATTTTATCGACAGAAATATTTCTATGTAGGTATATACGAGTCGTTAGAGGACCAGTTCTCGATGTACAATATACAGCGGATCCTCCGCGACTTTGCACCTTGGCAGAGATTATATCCGATATGGATCGCGATCTAGATTCAAGTGGTGACACACGAGACCACCGGTTCTCCATTGTTCGATCACGTGGAAGTATAAATCGAGAAAACAGAGAAGCTAAAGCTGCAAAGTTGGAAGGGGAAAACTTGTTGTTCCAGTTCCATATAGCCGGTTCGAAAACAGCTGATCGATCCTTTGAAAATTATCATCCTGCAATGTTCGATCGAGACAACATATTTTGATGTAGACGGTAACATTAATGTTTCACGGACCAAAGTAGCTTGAAAAAATAAGGTGCTGTACTAAGACGGGTTTCTGTATAGGTCACTGTCATCTGACGGGAACGATCGTCGGACGTAATTTATCAGAGACACTTGAACCAAGTAGGAGAATCACCCATACCTCATCTAGAGGAAACCTTCATTTCATGGTACTCAAGCGCTCGTTTCTAATTCCGACGAATCGCGTCCCACAGTGCGAGATGAGGTTCGACTGGTTCAATTCCAGCGCAACGGAAGGTGAAAGATGTCGGAATTGAAAAAAGCATAAAATGGAAAGGAGAAAAAGCAACAAGGTTAGGAAATTTTTTAAAGGTAATTGAGTAATACCCAAGTTATTCTAAAATAATAAATTTAAAAATTTCATCGGACGTGTACTCAAATTACCGATTGAATTATTATTTCTTGCGGTCTCTCGGATATACGACAATCCTTGTTGACTTATACCTAATGCATCGCGGAGTAGCTGCAGCACAGCAAACTTTCTAGCGAATCGTAGTTATACATCGTGAAAATTGCCTGGCTTCGGATTATTACATGCAATTTTCAATGTAATCATTATTAAAATCGTTTATATTCATACGCGGAGAATCGATTACACTACGGCTTTCTCTTTTCATTTCTGTATTTAAGGTTTGATTGACGTGATCCTCTGCGTTTTCTAGACGCATACCTATGCGTCGTGCATCAAGGTCAGATTGAAATCTCAATAATTTCCTTATGAAATAAGGCCTGGGGAGGAAAAAAAAAACATTATACTTGAGCAGCACTGAAGAAAATAACAAAAGAGAAATGGCTCTTGCATCGAGAACTCCATTATTTTAATAGATACATTAATTTGTTTATCAGATTTGGATTCCTGAGGTCGAAACACATAAGAATACATAAAAATACTGCGAAAAAAAGATTATTGACTTTTAGCCCCAAAATCGAAAAAAATCTAAGGTATACCCCCCTTTGGATTTTCTCGATTTTTAGGCCAAAAATGAAGTATTTTCAAAATTGATCGTGTGACGCTCTACTAACGCATTTTGACCCCAGGAACGCGAATCCGTCGATTAAATTGAGCTACGAAATAATCCCATCGAGATATCTAGATTTTTTTGCTCCAAAAAGCGACAAATTGGCGATAACTCGATAATTTCCACCGATGGATCAATTTGGCTAGTAGATTCGAATTCCTGAGGTCAATATATAAAAGAATATGCTCAATAGAACTGTTTCGATTTTCGGGGCAAAAAAAAAAATTTCTTCCGCAGTATTTTGAGATGATCCCATTTATTCATATTCGAAGTATACGGGCGAGTCAATCACATCTGCTGTCAAGTTTGTTGGCGACACGTAACAGGTCAGTATAATATTAATTAGGAAATGTAAATTTTAAGTTTTTTAACAAACTCATTCTTAACTTTCCGTATAGATACGGGCGTCATAATTTAGAAAGTATCTTCTTTCAGCGTCAAACGAAACTCGATGTGCAATTTTAATATATAATTAACACCGGTGACCTTGCTTTCCAAATGTGGATATCCATTTGCAATTCATAAAAATTGTGGGACCAAAAAATTGTAAAAAAAGGGGACTAATCGTGACCAGGTCATTCGCTTGACCTCGTAATAATCGTCACACAAGCATAACTCTGCGATACCATCGATACCGTTGACCTGATTTTTTGTTCGATGCAGAACTGTGTAAAGTACATATCATATTCATATAATTGATTAGAAATTTTCCGAAGTCTTTGACTTTAGGAGCAAATTCTGGAATCGAAAATCGACGTTTTATTAGTCATCATGTGAACAAGTTAAGGCTCACGCACCGGAAGTGAACGATCCACGAAGAGTAGGTGACACACCAAACCGTTGACCATGAAATATTATTTTGACGTAAATTCGTTCGCGAAACTTAAAATTAGTAAAACTTTTTACGCGAATGTACTAATTGTGAATACGTCTTTACATATATGGAAAAACCCAAGGTACTTCCATGGAGTGTAAGAGACAATTTATGTATGTATGCACATATTTTAAATCGAGCAATTTCTACTTCTAAGAAAGTAGTTTTTATGGTTTTCTTTCGTCCCATTTATTTCCGGTAGTTTGTCGGTTTTCTTCGACCATCTACCTCTGCACTCGCGTATATATTCATATGTTTATTTTTACAAAAGTACAATCTTACAGGTCTTCTATAAGACGTTCGCGGTTTTGTACCGTTATTCCAATTATTGGTCGCCGATTCAATTACATCGGCAAAATTTTATATCGAAATCTCTTACCAATAAGGTCTTTGAACTCCGAAGGAGTTCTAATTAAACGATCTTTTGACATTCAAATTCATGTTGTACCCGCGCCCGTATGTAATATTATATATTTACGGCGCGTTGACATTTGGCAGTCATCGTTTGCGGGGACCGCGCCTTCTCATGACTTTGCGTATCTACTAGACAAACAGTGGCAAAAATCGGTACCGCTATGTGAAGCCAATAACAATTAACATAATTCGTATACGTGGAGAGTCCGAGAAAATATGATACGAGTAAAAATATTATACTCTGCGCTCTAACAATCGTTGTAAAATTTTCTTCATCAAATTGTCCAGAAACTGGAGGACGAAGAGGTTTGTCCAAAAATAGAAAGGTGTACGTTTACTTATAGCACAACATCGGCGAATATGCGGGGTGAAAGAACTTGAGCTAATCGATTTATTGCCAAAAGCTCAATTCGCTCTCTAATAATTCGACGGCGTGGGTTTATATAGGCGGTTTCGTTGATACTTAAATTTTGTGACAGTAGGGCGGGTCTGATTTGTATTTACAATTAGACGAAGATTTGCATTCAGATAAACTTAACCCATACATATATACCTGTGCCTATATGTGTATCTAGTTTACTGATACTTATAGGTATTCGTCTGCGTAGGATTACACCAGGGTGCGTGGGCCCCCATAGATGATTTGCACTTGACAGGATATCGGTAAAACTATTAGAAATCGTATGTCGAAATTATATGCAAAAAATGCTCTGGCGTTAGAAGATTTCGCGCGGTGGTGGCTGGTAGATCTTTTGGTTCGGCTATCGCTGATTTGCTCGACTATAATTGTGAATATATTTTATCAATATCTACTCGCATTGTATGACGTATGGTGGTAGCTTTCTAACAGAGATGAAAGCCTATCGGTACACGTTTATGAGGCACGAGGGGGCGACATCCATAACGGGCGGAATACCTCGGGTTGAGGTCGTCAGTAGGCCGTTAGGATTACGTCACAAACAGTGAACCTTTCTCACCTGTCCGCTTCCCGCACTTTGTCATATTGTCCGGGGGATATATACGTGCCGCGATATGCTTATAAATAAATATTGATTTAAACAAATTTTCATCGCTCGTAGCGACGCGATGAACGCCAGTGGAAAGACATGGCTTTTTTAATTATGGAAAATGATTTCCGCGTATCTAGAGTATCTGATTATTTTTTTACAGTGAACATCTGGTTGAATCGAAACTTGGGTGCAGATTTAGCGATCGTGATTTTAAAGGAATCCAAGTAGGCGATGCAATAATTTGGCCTGGAATGGTGGGCGGCGAGAGGTATAAAACTTTTCGCAAAACTTATAATAATAGGTTCGATTGACTATCGTTACCGTTACGACAAGTGGGTAGTTTGTACGGCTAACCGAGAGTTTATCTTCGGATGCCGGTGGTCCAGGATCTCCTGTATATCCGGCCCACGCTATCGCCTGCAAAAATCCGAGTCAATAAATAGCCCCGAGGACCTGTTCCCCCGATTTCAATCTGGCGAATAGGGTCATCCGAGTCATAGGGGTTTTGCGGATAAAACTCCCATTAATTCCAACGTCAGCAATTTCGTATTACGGGACTACCGACCACGCGGTAGATCAAACGGCAAAATTTCATCCCGGGGGGTCGGAATATCGTCTACACCATAAACATATGCCTAAACCATGCAGCCTATTAATAAATTAATTGGGATCACCTACGCTAGAAGATATCGTGCCAGATCAAGTGAATCGTGATTAATTGTGCGCTAACATATCCCGCTCGTGCGACGTAGGTATCCCGAGATATTCGAAGACCATCTAACTCTTTTTTTCGTCTTTGTGCACGATGATATTCTACCTACGGCCAGCTATATCCTTTCAGTAAATTTTACCAGAACCCTTCTGAGTTCCTGAATTTTCGATGGTTCGATATCGGTCGGATTGTCCTCACACAAACCGCGCTTATATTCAATAACATATTGATATGATGGTAATAACAGGTTCGCAGGTGGGTAGAAGCATATCTTTCAAAGTTACCCCGTGTTAAACGTATATAACATTCGTAAAACCTACCGTATAACGTATATACATGTGTACATAATTACGTAGGCGTATAACATCTGCATCCTGATTCTACGCCATCACGCACTAGGCAACATCCTGTATCCCTTGCAAACCTACATTTCTACGTATAAAAGATGTCGATATTCTAAGCAATCGCTGAAATTCACTTTGAAACTGAGGCCTATCGATCGCTAATTCGATGATGAAATTATTTATTTTCAAGGCAGTCCATAGTCGGCAGACAAAAAAAGGATACGGGAAAAGATAACCGACATTTTTCCTGGTTCAAAATTCAACCGCATCTACGATTACTGTCGATTACTGATTCTATACAAAAAAGTTTTGTACATGGGGTATTCCAAGCGAAACCGACAGGCCCGTGAACTTTGACCTCTTCGATTTGACTCATTACGACCAAAAAAAACTTACACGTATCTCGTATTCTTCCGATTCTACTCTTGGTTTCAAGAATACAGAATTTTGAAATTTTCACTTTTTCTTTTTCAGCAATATTTCACCAACCGTTAGCTCGAAAATTATCAGTCCTATCGTCAGAAAGTATAGAACAAAATTTATTGATAATTGGACTGCCTTTTTGAGGGTTATTTTTTCAAAAAATTTCAGTCATGCCGAACCCGTTTTTTATGCGAATAAACATCAAAAATCCGTATTTCCACAAAAAGGCGGCTCTCGATTGATTTTAAAAAAAATCACAAAAATATTTTGAGAACAAACAAAAATTTTGAGACCAAAACGAAGATAGTTTGACGATTAGTTCAGAAGTTACAGTCATTTGAAGATCAGGATCCGCTAAAACTTGGCCAAAAGAAATGTCGAGTAAACGAGGGAATGGATAATGGAAAAACAATGACCATGTTTTAAAAACTTTGAATTTTTTTTCACATTTCGACGCGGAGAATAAATGTCACATATGAGTACCGGCTAATTCATTTGGAAAGACGGTGAGATATTTTTTTCAACACGTGCATGAAATCGGCCCTTTTTCTCGCATGTAAAGTGGACGGGAAATCGCTTATTTCTCGCGTGGACTTCATTACCTCCCTGAGGAGATAATATTACCTCCCTGAGGAGATAATATTACGTCCCTGGGGCAAAAATGGATTTTACCTCCCTGGGCGGAAAAGGATACTACCTCCCTAGGGCAAAAATGGATTTTCCCTACCTTCCCTATCTATCTTTTTGGTAATGAAGTGCGGAAAAAGATTTCACCTGGAAAAGGATATTACCTCCCTAGGAAGGGAAAATCCTTTTCCGCACTAGTGACGAAAATACTTTTCCACACTAGTGAGGGAAAATGCTGTACTTTACTTTCGTCACTAGTGTGGAAAGTGAAAAAATGATTTACTTTACTTTCGTCACTAGTGTGGAAAGTGAATTTCTACTTTCGTCACCAGTGTGGAAAGTGAAAAAATTCTGTACTTTACTTTCGTCAATAGTGTGGAGAGTAAAGTTTTACTTTCGTCACTAGTATGGAAAGTGAAACAATACTTAACTTTACTTTCGTCACTACTGTGGAAAAGTATTTTCGTCACTAGTGCTGAAAAGGATTTTCCCTTCCTAGGGAGGTAATATCCTTTTCCAGGTAAAATCTTTTTCCGCACTTCATTACCAAAAAGATAGATAGGGAAGGTAGGGAAAATCCATTTTTGCCCTAGGGAGGTAGTATCCTTTTCCGCCCAGGGAGGTAAAATCCATTTTTGCCCCAGGGACGTAATATTATCTCCTCAGAGAGGTAATATTATCTCCTCAGGGAGGTAATATTATCTCCCTAGGGAGGTAATGAAGTCCACGCGAGAAATGAGCGATTTCCCATCCACTTTACATGCGAGAAAAAGGGCCGATTTCATGCACGTGTTGAAAAAAATATCTCACCGTCTTTCCAAATGAATTAGCCGGTATTCATATATGACATTTATTCTCCGCGTCGAAATGTGAAAAAAAATTCAAAGTTTTTAAAACATGGTCATTGTTTTTCCATTATCCTTTCCCTCGTTTACTCGACATTTCTTTTGGCCAAGTTTTAGCGGATCCTGATCTTCAAATGACTGTAACTTCTGAACTAATCGTCAAACTATCTTCGTTTTGGTCTCAAAATTTTGGTTTGTTCTCAAAATATTTTTGTGATTTTTTTTAAAATCAATCGAGAGCCGCCTTTTTGTGGAAATACGGATTTTTGATGTTTATTCGCATAAAAAACGGGTTCGGCATGACTGAAATTTTTTGAAAAAATAACCCTCAAAAAGACCATCCAATTATCAATAAATTTTGTTCTATACTTTCTGACGATAGGACTGATAATTTTCGAGCTAACGGTTGGTGAAATATTGCTGAAAAAAAAAAAGTGAAAATTTCAAAATTCTGTATTCTTGAAACCAAGAGTAGAATCGAAAGAATACGAGATAAGTGTAAGTTTTTTTTGGTCGTGTTACGTAGGAAAAAATAATGAGTCAAATCGAAGAGGTCAAAGTTCACGGGCTTGTCGATTTCGCGTGGAATACCCCACACGAAAGTTGAAATTTTCAAAGCACTTAGCCTTCCAATTTTTTCTCTTCTGCTTTTGGGACACGATATTTCTGTGAGACAAGACGTGACTTTACCGCAGTTTTTCACACGTCGTGTTTCCACGTTTGTTCAACACCCACACGTGATCCGTCGTATACGTGCATAGCCGAGTGCGTGCGTTATTATACTAGTGAGTAATGGGCGCCATCTATTCGGCTAATGTCCTTTTAGCCGTTTCGATGGACTCGTACACGAATTCATTCGAAGAGGGTAAGTGAGGACGACGTATTTATACGTCTGGACGTCGGGAGCAACTAACGATCGGAGAGACCGAAACTTTCCTCGCTCCATAATTCTATTACACGAAGTGCGATCCGGGGAGCTGGCGCGGTCGCAGGAACTATGCCGCTTCTCTTAGACTCCGTGCTACGGTGTATCATAATGTAGACGATACAGTGCGGCTGTGGCAAATGTGATCTACGTCCCCACGTACCGAGTCACGACTAAAATTCCGAGGGAATAATTGCTGTTGGTACATCGAGAGATACGAACATGATTTTCATTGGTACGAAATTTGATTACAATGTAAATTCGAGTTATAAAATCAGGAGGTGTAAAATCGTTTTATCGGTCGAGTCTCCCGCTTGGATAAAGTCTTTGGTATATTATACAGAGTTGGAAAAGAGAGAAAAAATGGGTGGAAAAAAAAAGGAATGAGAAAAATATATAATCCAAGACATCTGGTTTCATCCGTGGTCTCACTACGTATCTGAGTGTAGCGTAATTCTAATAAATTGGTTTTCTTTTCATTACAGCTGGCCGCCCGGCACGACTCGTGAGGTCGTCTATACGGGAATCCATTTAATTTGTCGAGAGATCGCGTAAATCACTTTCGTTATTTTATTTGAACACAGACGCGGATGCCTAAGAGCGCAAATGACAAATGACAAACGAGGAGTGGTTTGTGTCGCGTCAGTACTTTGTTCGGTTGATTCAACCGCGGCGACGATTACAACCATGGAAACAGCCGCGCCTTTAGCAAATTTTATGTTCTTTTTATTTTTTTTCCCCTTAAAAATTCGCATTCCGAACAAGTTCGCACGAGGATCCCCGCGGTACATGGGATACACGTGTTTATAACATAACGCAATTAGCGCAGGACAAAAAATTTCTAAAATTAGGCAATACGTATACACAAAATGAATTGCAGCGCTTGTTCCACCGCGGGATGAAAAATAAAAAGAGATGCTGCAGAGGAGTTGAGTTTGATCTTTATAAAAGATAAAGCGTATCATGACTTCACGCATGATGTCGAGTGAACTTTCACTTCCGCCAAAAATGGAAAGGTCACACGGGTCTGCATTTTGGTCAGATGTCCGTTTCGTAACGGATCCTGTTTCTATCAATCGTGCGAATGGGCAGTGCAGCCTACATACGTTTATGTACACAGGTATACACAAGCCTGCTACCTACGTAACAATCATTTACGTTCTTGGGCAGTTCCATCTTGGGCAGTACCGGTAATTAAAAAATCGAATTTATATAAAGAAACGATCCGTACGAACCCGTAGATGATAATCGTCGATAAACGAAGCTGTGTAAGAATGTTTTTTTCTTCTTTCAATTGATACTGTGAGATTTTTCTGTCCAGTATCCAACGTGTTATTCTCGAACATTAAATTTGTTGAGTTATTACACGTGAGTGTAGCGAAGATTGTTGCAAGAAAATGATATATATATACCTATATATTGTTTTCTTCTACCTTCTATTCGAAGGTATGGTGTACTAATTGTAAGCATCACGGCATGGTGTACTTGGATTAATAGTCCTTTGAAATGGTAGATTACACTCGGTACCAATTCAGCTTCTATACAAGGCACGTATATATAATACGTACGTATAGGTTATAGCGCGGCAGGGTAATAAGATAAAATAATGTTAAAAGGTTAAAAAGGATGAGAAAAGTATAAGAGAAAATTGGCAGCGTTTGGTGGAACCTTTTTTCCTTTGATCGCACCGGCGGGTTGCAACCATGGTAACGCGGCAACGGGCCGCGCGGATCCTCCTGGAACGGAAATGTGGAACACGGGAATGCATGCGATTGCAATTGCCGAGACGTTGCTGATGGCGGGGGCAACCTGCTTGCCCCACTATCAACTGATCCTGATGCAGCATCCCACGTCGGGACAACCGCAGCGTTCTTGTGTATCTCCATGTGTTACTTCGGATCCGCGCGGGTTCAGGTTAAGGTGTATACATATGCGTTATACATACCCTATCTATGTACGCCTCTTTACACACATACGCGAACGTGAACCGCGTGAGCATGTCTCTCCTTTCTACGTATACAATGTGCCTACACGGAATATATACAGCGGAGTAAAATCCGAGGCAGATTGCCGTCGGTACTCGGTAGAGGTGGTACCGGTACCTTGGTAGAAGGGTGTTCCTCGATCGCCGGTTCCCCCGCTGTCAGTACCACTCGAGACTACAGATCGCAATAGCCTTAAATTCAGAGACACGGCTCTTCGTTCGGGCCCGAAGATCGTCGCTCGTATATCCTTCGATGTGGAAACCCCAAAATACGACATCGGGGAATGATATATCGTCATGAAGTCACTTTGTTTTCGTAGATGTTTATAACCGCCATCGATGAGCAATATATGTTCGAATAGGGGGCACATATCCAGGTCGTTGCCACGCCATTCACTTTTCACGCTTAATTTATTCACAACTGATTGTGAGTGCGGGTCATCGGCAGAGCACATGTCTAAAAATGGACTGGAATGCCAGCTGATTATAGTGAACGAACTTTCTCAATTGGTTTTAGAATATTTTTACGCATCACTATAATAATCGGCGAACGATTCGGAATTCACACATTTATTTAGGAACATGCAGTCGCGGAGTCTACCAAATGTTATGCATGCTCACACGCATTTTAAAAATTTTCATGACATGATGGGTTTGCAAAAAATCCAACAGATTCACGATTAAGTGTGAAGAGCAGCTTTTTGGACCAACTTTTTTTCCTCTCTCCATAGCCTTGATCAATTGAAACTATTTTCGTTAATCTCAGTCCTCGGCGCTCATGATCCTTGATTGATTTTCTGCATTATTGTCGGATAAAAATATTTTCACAAGATCAAAAAAGGCATATCGGTCGAGTCGTAGTCGAGTCGTCGTTCGTAACCTAGTGATTCGACGAAGCGACAGTAGCAACTCAACCGCGAGAGAACTCAGAACCAAGTGTTAGTGTTCAAGTGTGAATTGGAGGACACGTTGGCAGACACCGCCTGAAGAGAAAATACGACGTTCGGTGGTAAAGGAGGAATCGCATCATAAACAGGAGGTAGGGGCTATAATTGATTGTCGAAATTGGTCGAAAGGTTCATGTCCTTTTCAGGGGCCATCGGTGCCGGAATCTCAAAATATTGAGAGCGTTTTAAAAACTAGAATCGTACCTAAATTTCGGCGAACCACACGGTCGATTTTGACGAAATTTTTGGGATTGATTCATAACTTTTTGAATACGTTTATGAAAATACCAGTAGAATAAGAATTCCTTATGTTAGTCCAGGGTAGATTGCCATAGTGTCGACTGTTGACAGTTGCGACGTCCGCCCTCCCAAAAGATGTTATAATAATAAAGGAGAGTTAAAAGTCCTCGTTCACAAGGACTGGCGACAATTAACCTCGTTTGAAGTTAGTAATTTGGAGTTGTTCGGGACAACATGAATAGTTTAATCTTAGCGCAGCGTCTCGTGACTGGAATAACAAATTACAATTGGTTGCAATGTAGAACTTACGCGAAATATAATTTGCCAGAACCCTGCAGGAGCAGAAACACCATAAGCATAAGCGCGCGCGCGCGGTGGTTGACACGCGAGTGTTGCTTTTCAGAGCTCTTGCGGAAGTTGAGACTGCGGTGTAGTAATAAATATTAAACGATATAAAGAGCGATTCAATGCAAATACTGCACAATGCCGAAGCGGGTCTCCCGTGTATATTTTACCCCAGAAAAGGTTCGAAATTTTTTCAATTTACAATATAGAAAAGTAAAATAAAATAAAATAAAATAAATAATAATTCGCGTTAAGAAAGATCACGACTCGCAATTTGCCGACATATCACATATCGCGTAATGCACAGGTACATACGTATCGGGACGTACGCGTATAACTATATACGTAGGAATATCCGTATCCTCGGTATTATAATTTTCTCCAAGCGGTTATATTTTATGATTCTGAGTGACTTTAACGCCTGGGTAGTTAGCAACGCACATGCAGCTTCGGCGACACAACCGCACTACGCTTCGTCCACGTACACATACACATACCTTCGGTTACAATCTTATTGCTTATACAAACTCATATATATTTTCAACCACCCCGGCGATATAACCCTATATATACCAGGTGTTACACTCTCCATGTGCGGTCGGGTGTTGCACGGTTACAAGTCGCTAATTTCCACATGATGCATCATTGATAATGATTAAACAAATTAAACGTACAACTTATCCGATGCTTCATCTTTTTAGAAGAATCATCCGTGAGAAATACAAATACCTATGTACCCGAGAATACATACCTATCTCGCGTACATATACATATGTACAAATACACAATACCGAACTAATTGTAATCCTGTGACCAGGTCTTTATTCCCAGTTGACTGCGGAGTTCCGCTCCTTATCCCGGTACAGATATACGTATATCTACATATAGGTATACTCGTTTTGTAACTCCGGATCGGTTTGTCTCGCATGTAACGAGCTAACCCGGTGACATATTTACAAAGCAGTCACCACAGTGCAGCAGTGCTAACTCGATGTACACACGTTGCATATTGCATCGTTCTTTTTACCCGCCCTACTACCTACACCTGACAACCAGGGAGTCGGCAATCAGTGCTGACACGGTTTGTTCGTGTTCAACCTTTAAAAACCTTCGAACAAAAAATTTCATCATTTTCTTTATCAGAACAATTCGATGTGAACGTCAAAATTTTATTTTCTGCACGAAGAATGAATCACTTATTATATGATTCCTCATGCGATTCAGAAAGCCCGAAAAATTTGCAGAGTACATTTTTAGCGATGAAGTAGGTATGAAAAAAATTAAACGTTCGTATATTGTCACCGCTTTCCTTTTACTTTTTTCGAACATATCTTTTACGCGATTGTGACAAAGTCCTTTTTCGGAGATGATCGCATGCGTGATTCGTTCTCGAAAGAAATAAAAAAATAAAAAAAAAAAAAAAAAAACGCTTAGCGAGTGGAGATGGCGACTTATTACGTCATGCAGTCTATAACCATATACTTGCAGCACAGATATACTACGAAAGGCAGTAGAGTATGACGAGCTGATCGGAGAAAAATGAGTCCTTCGATAAGATAAAGTTCTGGCGTCTGCGGATGATGGTGCAAGTTGTTATTTTTTCAGTTTTCTTTTTTTGTTTTCTCCTGTGTGTGAAACAAATATAGTTTTTTTTTTTTGTTTTTTTTTTTTTTTAATTTTTCTACTCGGTCTACTCGCTGCAGCATCATCTCCAAGATTAATGCGCTATTGCGGTGGATATTATAACGCGACGGCGAATACTTATCCCACAGGTTAATCATATCCTGGGATCTCGGCATCCAGCGTCATAGTTATGTGCAGGTTACCTCACTGTACGGTTCACCGGTGTAACAAACCGATGTAACCAGCTTGCAGTACGCAAAAGTAAAAAAGTTTTCCAAAAATAACGCTTTTATGAATGTGCTGTCCAATTTTATATTATACAATCATGTGCAGTCGAAGCTTTTTTTTCGCGGATGGTATGAGGTATTTATGGAGTTATTAGAGAGGAAAGGCTTATTTTAAACTATGGATACATACTAGCTTTGATGGTAGAATTCACTCAGAAGTAGGTATACATTTGGTTGTTTTTTGCACTCCGCAGCGCGCATTGCGGTCGCACTTAAAAGACGAACCCTGCTGGGATATGTTGGAGCGCGCGATAGCTGATACGAGTGCAGGTACAATTAGCGACTCTCTGTGCAGTTGATTGTGAGATGGAGATTTTAACGTCGCTCGCTCCGCAACATATGTAGACTTGTACATTAAGACACCTTCTTGTTATCGGTATCAAACTCGATGTACGTATAGGTATACATACGTATACGTGCCTTACATCTTCTGTAAATATAAATGCAAACTGGTCAACTTTGGAGTCCTATACCGAAACATATGCAGCTGCAGCGGAATGAGGAACTCCCCGTATTACCGATCTTGGTATTAGATTAAAACGTCTATGTATGTAAATAAATTCAAGCACAAGTTATAACGAATGTAAAACGGAGATTATGCCCGCTGAGATCTCTTAACAAGAAGTTTAAATTGTATATTAAATGCGCGGATTCCGTCGGCGTAATGTGCCCGTATTTTGCAGTTGAAATGTATACCAGTTGTAAAGAGGGTTCAGGAAACTTATTTGAAAATTGTGATAAAAATCGAAAACTCATCAGCCGTTCGAACGCGCGGTAGTATAAGGTATAACTTCTGATGTGATGTGAGGAATGCGGTGGTTGCCCCACCCGATTTTCCGTACTTGCAATATAATTTGTGCACGGTTAAAGAGCGAAGGAAAACTATCTCAACCGAACCCACCTTGCGTGCGGCTATATAGTTATACATATAAGTAACCTCGAATGAAATAACCTAGCCCAACCCAACTCTCGCTGAAAGGGCAAAACCATAAAATTTACTACGGAACGCGACGAAACAAAAGACCGGCAATATTGGCCTGGCGGCGGCGGATGTGTGCCGAAGTTCATACAGTGTACGTGTTGTACACATAGGTAACGTTTAAAAGTAAATATACACACGCCATCACCTTCATTTTATGCTCCTATGATTTTACAATGTTCAATTATAGGGTGCTGAACGGCAAAATGCTTGTAACATTTTACCCGCTTAAATCCTTACGCATATTCATATACTTAATACTTTGGTTCCATGTTTCGCGAAATTGCAACTCATGCAGGGCTGCGCGTACGAGACGCTTCTTCATTTCCTAACAAAAATCGCTATTTGCAGAAGAGATAGTTGCGATCGATTATGGATTTTCTGTCTAATTAAGGAATGGGTAAAGCTGGCTTACACCGCAGTGCAATTTTGATCGGCATATAAGCAACTGCCCACTGACAATGAATCGAGTCAGCGGTGGCCGATACGTGCGTACACCTTATACCTATATGGGTAGTTCTCCTTCGCGGGACACCCACGCCATGCCTACGTCATACGGAGACCAATCGACGACTGTATTTCAGTCTCACGTCTCGATTCTTGGATCCTTCACCCACGGAATTTGATATTTTTTTTATTGACTACGAGATCTGAATTAATATTTATATACCTCGACGTGGCAAAAATGGCGTCCGTAATATATTATAATCGTACCACGTGCCTCATGACGAATTATAGGGTGACGGAAGACTTTTTAATTATGTTTTTTTTTTCTTTCATCAATAAATATCAGCATCGTGTGAAACAACAAGCCCGTCGCTTTCGCTCATAATTTTCAAATCCAATCGAATACAATAAATTATTTCCATCGAATTCCTTAAGTTTCTCAACTACAATTTCTCGCAGAATTTATGCGACTCATGTTACACTACCCATAGCCTCTATGACTCTTCGGTGTTAGAGCCACACCTCATACGTCCCTGACTATCTGACTGGCATGCGAAATCTCCCTATTGTTAATCCGAAGCGCGGGTGTCTCGTATGTTACACAGGTATACCTTATACACCGTCCAACGCGCGATGGCTTCTAAATCCTCATGCAACGGGACGGTGCGCCGAAAATTTTTGATACGTGTGTCCAGTGGCTTCTAAATCACTCCGCCGTCACGCGAGTAATAATAATAGTAATAACAATAATGATACAGTGATTAGTTTTAAAGAATTTAACGCGCTGCTCTCGCGACAAGATGAGCTCGCTGCAGTCCTACACGAAAACGTCCTACACACCCTTTAGATATTTTCCTGTTATCGCGCGACGTGAAAAATTGACCAAAAGAATCGACGCGTGGGCGCAGCGATGGGATTCTCGTATGAATCGACGAAAATTGAAATGGAAGAAAACAGGGAAGTTCTCCGGGAATTTGGAATACAATCCGTACTTGGGGGTTGTTGGTGGAACTAAAATATTTACGATGTTAGGTCTGTAAAATATGAGAGCTAAGAGCTCAAGGGATTTCTTTGACAAGTGCGGGGAATGCGAGCATGTGAAGTCTTTGCTGCTGTTGCGGGGATAAGAGGAGGGATAAAATAGTCCCGAGAAACTGCACAGCGGAGCACCTCGGAACGATGCACCTTGTAGGTAGTAGTCGAAGGGGAGATGTCGGTATGACCTTGCGTTAATGAAGCCATCCAACTTTGCACCAATACCGAGAAAACACCGTGACATACAGCCCCCTTCTTCGTAACCCCCTTATGCCGCTACCGGCTCGCCGCCTCCGCACTTAAATATATATACCTATCTCAGCGGGGAACGAGGCGATAGCAGAATACGACGAGGTTCGGAATTCTTGACGAAGATGTACAGAGAAATGTCAGACTCTCGGGCCGACATATTCCTCGAATAGCCCGACAATCAAACGTTTTTGCTGAACCCGCCGCGCTCGATCGGAGAACCTTTTATCCACCATCTTAAGTGAAAAGCACGTAATATACCTGTCGTTGAAGAATATCACTATAGAATGATAGAATAAAAAAAAATTTCTCAAGGTGAATTTATTTCTTTTATTTTTTCTTTTCTTTTCGCAACGCGCATTTTCAGGGCCCATTTAGACACGCGGTTATACGATGCGATAATTAATTCTCAGCGTAATTGCGCTGGCGGATCAAAAATTAAAGACCGAACAGAATGTTATGCCGCCGGTGCAGATCTTGCAAAAAATCGCATTACGTCTTTGGGTTTTTTGGCGGTAGCGGCAGACGCGCACTTTCATCCCTTTCCTTTTCTTCTCACGGTCGGAGAGGACGCGACAATTATGATCGAGGGACTGCGAATTGCGGTCGCACCCACGGCGCGATGGTAACGCGGTAGCGTCTGAAACGCTTCGTTCAACGCTCGGATGCTGTCGAAATGAACTCAAGCTCACAGATAAGTTGCGCCGGTGCGACCTTCGCTTAGCATACACTTCCCGTCCGCGCAGAAAGCTTTACTGGATGACTCGAAGAAGATCAGAGGACGAGAACGCCGCCCGTTACGCCCCTGTTCGGTACATCGAAACGAATTCGCGCCAAATTTCAAGGGGCGGAAATTAGAGTCGGGCTGGCCAATACGACCGCGAGACAAAAATAAATTATTTTGTTCGATGAGTCGGAAAAATCAAGCCGAATCATTGGCGCCTAAAAATAAACGTATACTTTTCACCGATTATGGTATACTACTTTTTTGCGTACACTCGAATCTCAAAGATGGTATAGCGAAACGAGAAGACGTGTTTCAAGATCATGCGGGTGGAACTCGAAAACTTTACACGAACCAGCACCCCGAATATTATAGTACGTGTGGATTTTAATGGTATTCTAAAAACAAGTTTCAGACCCCGAGTTTTTGGCTGATTTTATTTTAGGTATGTATCATAATGTATTCATCTCAGTAGTTCGTCACGTTCATAATATCCTTCCTAACGAGCCCATCCTGTTGCGACGTCGTTATTTTTAGAGCGATTACCCGAAGCCATTTTCCACGAAGAATCAACCACACATCAAGGCTTGAAAAGTATAATATCATGCGACCGCAGCGCCGAGCTATATATGAAATTAATCTCCAGTCCTCGCACCGATTCGAATCTCCAAAATTCTTAGCAGGCACGTACCTATGGATCTTCGCGAGTTCGCATATGACCGAAATTTTTCGCACCGTCAACTTTCACGATTCGTAAGACGTCCGCGTCGCGTGGGAATATGTGTGGGTCACGGATATCGGTACATATGTTATATTCGTGGCAATAAAGCCGATTCGTTCGAAGGTCATATAAGAGTATCGAGAATAGTAGCTGGTGCATCGTCAGCTACCGCAGCCTCTTTTGCTGCAGCTGATCGAATAATCGCAAGAGTAGTAGTTCCCGCGTATGAAATAATGATAATGGTTATAACAGCGTGGGGAACAAAATGGCGCCAACCCTCCTGCTTCTTGTGAGGTATTTGTTTATCACGGTCTTCTCGGTATTAAACCAATGAAAGCGAATCTTGTATAGAGAAGATAATGTGCCAAGATTACATGTTATTTATCATTTTTTACACATGCAGCTTTTTCTTTTGTGTATTTATTTATTTTGTCTTTCATTTTTGAAAAAACAAAAAAAAATGTCCATTTCTCCGATACATCATCTTTCGATACGTTAATCGCGCGGCACCACGCTCCTTCTTTTCTTATTCCTGGTATTTTGATTTTTCAAACATTCTAGCTCCTGATTCCCTTTTTATTTGTTTGTCTTTTTTTTTTTGTTTCTTGTCGTTCCACCGTATCACGCAAACTACATACAGCAGCCGCCCCATATACGACCCACGCTTCCTCACACTAAGATCCTCCACTTCCACACTTTATGCGGGATTGATGAATTTAATTTCAACTAACTATCGGGAATTCATTTCAATTAGGTATATCTTATACCTTGCACCACCCGTCGATCGGTTTCGTCCCGCCTTCATCACCTTCACATACATCTACATAACTTATATCCCTCGGGATGAACGTACGTGTAATCGGATGCGCATGAGAATATTAGATTGATCTAATTTCCGGACAGCCCTGCAGTACGAGCTGCAGCGACGATGATTATACTACTAGAAATCCAAGGGGATATGTTGAAAATTTTTATTCCCTTACGTATATCCACAGTATACCGGTTTGTATAAAGTGTGATCGATTTCATAAGATCGTCCTGAAGGCATATAAAGAAGTTATAACACCTAGTAGAGAATCGGTTGTAAGGTAGTATGGGATTGTTTTTCGCTAATTCGAGGACGCTGTGCGGTGAACCCGTTTGGTCTTGTATATCGCGCGTGCAAAAACGACCAAGTGAGTTGTTGCAGCGGTGAGGTGGTCCCTCGGTGGTCGGTAGTTCTCTTACGTAGCACGTCGGTGGTCGTTAGCAGGAGTGAAACGAATTAGAAGAATCCTGTGGGGAGGACCGGAAACGGCCACGTGGACGCGGCTCTTTTTTCATCCACGCGAGCCTCGCAATCGCTATATACCAGCTACGGAAAAAAAATTTACCAACAGGTCGTCGACTTCCCCGCTATGAAAATTACCTAACTTTTTCTTTCGACTCCACCCCCCTCACCCCCTCTCGCTCTCACCTGTCAGCTCTGAAGAAATTTTTCAAAAAATTCCAAACAACTCCAAAGGTTTTGCGAACCCGAGTCCTTGAATTCCGCGGATGAAAGACATTTGTGTCATTTTCTCTACCTTGGAGTTTTTTTTGTTTTTTTTTCGGCTTTCTATTTTGTTTCATTTGAATAATTAACCATCTATTCTGAAAGGTGGGTCAAGAGGTCGCGTGAATTGAATCGGTAGGATATTCTATAGCCTAGCAGCTGCGGTATATTAGTTTGGAGCGAGTGAATTCCCACTCCTTAAACGGTCCTCCGGGTAATAACTGAAGCATGCGGTAGAGTTGTGACTAAAACGTTCATTACGTACTGGTGTTATGGGCTCGTTTCGCGTGCATACACTGAACATTTCTGCAAAGCAGCAGTAATAACGTGATTTTAATGCGCTCGGTTAGACACCGCGTAGATGTTTCTTATTAGCGAGCGTATAACGCTGCACGGGCGAATGGACCGTACGTATAAAAACGTGCAGGGTATGCATACATACGTAATATACGATGAAAAGTGTAGCTTGGTAGCAAACTTCACACTGTACACTGGTAGGTGAAGATTATGTGATATGTGTATATGGGTCTTCCTGTCCCACAGGATTCGTGGGATTTATTTTCCCGATTATAATTTATATAGCATATAACATATAATGCGATGCGCGCGTTTAATTATCTCGGGGCCCCGTGCAGCTTAATGAAGGAAATCAATCTTATTCATGCGTCGTGACCACGGTATACATGAGGAACTCACCTACATGTGTGTTCAGATTTCCACTTTATTCCGGCTTCGTGATTCCCGATTTTTCAATCTCTCCTCCGCTCGCCGCTCCGGAGGATTCGTCCCTGTTATTCATTCATCCCCCGCGACGTGATTCTTGTTCTCGCATGTAATTCTGGCCTTCAACAAATCCCACCCACGTGTTTACCGACATCAATCTGGATAAATGCAGCGCAACTGATGGGGGCCGAGTTCTATAAAATACCTCTTACGAGGGTGATAACCGCGGACGAGCTTGTGGCGGGTAGAAATAATAATAAAAAAACAACATAAATAAAATGAGGAAAAAAATCGGGAGCCATGCACGTGGTTGCCGAGCCTCGCGAATAACTCTGACAAGATTAATCACCTCGAGTCATAGAAAAATACGCTATACTTTTTCATTTTTTTTTTATGTTATTTTTTATTTTCTCAAGGTGCAGTAGTTATATTACACGAGAACATATATTCAACGCACGTATGAACCGCGGTGCATCGACTCGTTTTTGTCTGTTTCTCTTTTATTTTTTCTGGCTTTTTCTTCAGAAAATGTTGTCCGCGCTTCTTTTGTGCTTGACTGAAAAGTGGCTATTGTTATTCCACGTTGTCAAAATCTTGAGTGTTTTAGCTTGTGATTTCTTCACTTATTATCGTTATAATACAATGCGATTCCGCGTGAATAACAGTACGAGGCTTCGTAATATTTCCTATTACGTCATAAGCGTTTTATGACACTGAATAATCATATGTGACGAGTGTTTGCGTATGTGGAACAAATTTTTTCACAACTAATAATATAATCTTGATTATATGTACGTATGAGCGAAGAGTCATAGGCGATACGTTGGACATGTGTATAATTGTCACGCCCAGAATGTAATATAATAATATTCTTTTCTTTTTTTTTTCGCGTTGACATACGTCATCGGGTATTTCCAAATTAGTTTCGTGAAATTTCTATGAATTTTCTAAAAGAGTCACGCTCTCTCTTTTCTCTATGTGAGGTTGAAAACCGTGAAGATTATTGGACGACGCAGGGACGGGTGGTTTTGCAATAGATAATGTACAATAGCTAGTGTCGCATAAACTCTACTCGCTAATGGTCGGTAATGGGTGAAACATTATAGACTGCGTTAAATATTATCACGGTTAAGTACACGGTGAACTTGAGCATATACACTTTACGTTTAAATGAGGAACAAACAAGGCAGCTGAGTAATCATTTTGTTATTTTACTTCGTAGCTATAATGGAGAGCATGATGTAATATAAAAATGACCATTTTTCTATTCATAAATGATTATTGCGGCAACTCGGATCTTTTTCCAATTCAAGAAGCTTAGCTTCTTATACTTTCCGCATTTTGCAACCGCATATAGAGAAAAAAAAACGTAATTTTATTGCTTCTTTATCCCGCAGTAGCTGTAGGTGTCTTTTTTGTTTTTGATAGCGCCCTTGCTAGTCCTCGGTCGTCGATATTTTAATAATCCTACCACGTGTCGTGCATGTCTGCTTTTATACAACTGGTTCGTCGTAAATACATCAATGTCTGGGGTTTGTATGAGTAGGTATGTAACGAAATAATGTTTCAGAGTTCTAGCAGCTGTTCATTGTCTGGAAGTTGAACTAAACAATAACTCTGCATATAAAGAGAGAGATATATATATAGTATGTGGAGTCACCACGCGTCCTTTGGAAATGCAAATTCCAAAGTCGCGCGCACGCCGCGTTTGTGTCGTGGCAGTTAACGTGGGCGCCATCACAAGGACGACCGACGCTTCGAAATTACGAAATATACTAGAATTGTACCCACGTATATTTCGCGTCGTTTTTCTTTTGTTCTCTTTTTTCTCCCCGATTTTTCTTTCGTTTTGCGTGCGCATCCGACGCCTCGACGTCGCGGTCGGCCCTAGTTCCGAGAAATATCCCTGCAACGCGTCTTGTACTTGTTACTTCCAACTCATCCCCCTGCGCGGTATACCTATAATATTTATCGAAAGATGCGCCGCAGACCCACGCGCGAGTATATATTTGCCAGTCACATTCAAGGTCGCAGACGTTAATTAGTAAACTCGATTTTTTCCCATTTTCAAAACGCGATGATTCCGATATAGCATAAATACGTGTATGTATATAACTACATCACCTACTCGCACCTGCTTTAAGCGCGTCGTCATCCCCCTTCGGCGATGTACCTCGAGCTTTTTGCTTCTTGATCTGCTGCCGCGGTTATATCCATTCGTCATCGCATCGCCTATCCATACCTCTTCACCGCGGGAACGCAGCGCCGAGCGCTTGCAGTGCGCCTGTTGCACCGCTGCAGTGATACCGACTTAATTAATTGCTCCTCAGTTTATGTAGGTAGTTACTACTCCCTGTTGTTTGATGTGCAGTTTTCTCTGAGCCGCAGTTGCAGCCTTTAAGATCTATAATAGATACGAATGCTATAGCGGAGGAATATTTTCTTCGACTGTTTAGCCAAACCCACCCCTTTTCGTTCCCCTTGCCACTCTCGCGTTGATTCGAACCAATACCGTACGGCGTATCCTTCATGGCTTGTTATGGCATTCCTTCGAGTACGCAAGAGAATAAAAAGATGTAAAAAAAAAAAGAACATCGAACGAGTGTTAATGCACCGCACTGCGGCAGGTAGTATACGGCATAAGGCAGTGCTCCGAAGGGTCAAAGGTCGCCGAGGTAAGACCGCCCACTTCCATCGCGCGTATAGCAGGGAAATGTCACGAAGTGATTGATAGATTAAGATAACGTAGCACACTCGGATAAACGAGAAATGATCCCAGCGCGCACAGCGAGTTTAGAACTACCGATCGTTCCTGAACTTACACCATATGGTGCTACACAAACCGTGAGGTAAAAAAATTAGGGGTTATACGGTAAATCTTGCAAATTTCTGAATTGCCACAATTTTTTGGTATCTTGGAGACGAATGGAATTCACCATCGAACAAGGTGATTTTACTTTTTTTTGGAGCTCATAAGTAGGAACGAATTTTCACGATTTTGATTTTTCTTTGGTTTTCTACCAAATGGAATTCGGTTTGGTCTTCGACATAACCTATCTGATGAACATTATACGTATACCTACGGGGGTATATTCTATTTGTCATACTCGAGTATTAAATGTTCGTTAACTAGCAATTAGGCAAATATGGGATCGCATGTGGTCATGATTTAAACCCATTCGAACGACGCCACTCAATTAATTAGTCAAGTAAGTTAATTAACCGTGAAATGTTAATCCCGTAATATAACCGATGACTTTAGCAAGATGACAGCCGGCGGGCTAAGTACGATAGTATATGAGCTACCGATGGCTGAAATACGTCAGTTGAAAATAAGAAAGAAAAAAGAATCCGAAAACGGCTCGGGGTGCGAAATTTTATTGTACAGACATTTCTACCGAATAATTTCCACACAATGCAATCGATTCCGTAGCCATGTCTGGCGACTGAAGAATTCATTTGCACATTATATGTTCATCTTCATTTCAACCGTAAGATTATTATTACACGGTTCTAAGAGCCATAAACTTGCAGACGAGACTTTGAAGGGCCTAGCGGAAGTCCTTAAAATAATAGGATGGCATAAATTCATCGAATCGTGATGCACGTTGCACGGGCGTTCCGCGTTAGAACGTGACGACGTGTGTCATAAATTAATCCTTGCACGAAGGGGGGGTGGGGGGAGGGGAAAGATAAGGAAAAAAATGTATTTATCTCGAAATACTTATCCCCGATTTAATGTTTGCGTAATTGATTTTCAACCTGTTTCATTCCAAAACGATTTCCCAATAAGATTGTAGAACTTAATTGTGTAATGGGTCAGAAATGCCTATTGTCTCGTGGCAAAGACGACCAACTGCAGCTGGAACGGTTAGATAGCTCCACATGGCTGGTGTAATTCTATTTATTTCTGTCGTTAAACTTTACGATGTCGAAGTGGAGTAAACGTTATATGGGATATACTCGAAAAAATATAAGCAATGGTTTATTTTATATACCTACTAGTCCGCCGGCACTCAGCGAAGTAAACGAACCATTCGCGAACGCGAACAACGATTGCAAACCAACTTACGATTCCCCAAAAATTTTTCATTCGATCGAATAATCCAGAGTCATCCTGAAAAAACGAAACAACCATAAAATCATCGGCAATTTCATCAATTCAAAATTTCAAAATTGAAAAATAGCTTTTATTCAGGCTCAGTTTTTTGTTAGAAAAACCGATCAAAATTGAACCAACCTCGTTGTTACGTCAAACTTCATTTCTGCGTATAATACATACGATATGATATTACATTAGGTCCTTATGCGAGGCCATATAAGTACTAAACTGAGATTTATGGGGTTTAGTCTATAGAAACGATTGAGTTGTCGACCGCTGACAGCAGCTGGTTCAGTGGTCGGCTGTTAGCCAATCGTTGATAAAATCCGAATAGGTGTGGCGTTCTCAAACTCTGTGAATGAAATCCGTTCAATTCACCGGAAGCTCATTCACTTCGGGGGCATTCAGTTCCAAATTATCTAAAGAGAAAAAAAAAAGCTGAAAACATTCGGTGTAAAAAGTAGTGACGAGGTGTGCGCAGCTTGCGGTATTAATCCTGTAGATTGAAATCGCTTTTCTTTCAAGGACGATTTTAAATACGCGTCGTATAAAATAACCGGAAGACTAACGAATAGGAGCACTTCAGACGAGCACTGTATTGCCTTCTCAGGGTAACAAATAATCAAAAAAAACGAAAGGATTTCATTTGTGAATGATAATATTTAGGGCGTTGAAAATCACAGGGGTGGTTGTGTGAGGCAATCGAAAATTAGATGATTGAGATTGAACAAACGTACTTAATACGTTATAAATGGCACAACGATCGTCGACCTGGAGAAAGTTGATATTTGAAAATCGCAGAAATTAATAATCGTTACAGACGTAACAGAGATTTCATTAATTTCTAACGTTGTTAATATTTTTTATTATTCATCGCCTAAAGAGTTAACGATTTGCCACCTACATATGTTCGAATTGGCACGACGTTTCTTATACTCCTACGCTCTAACGCCGCGTATTATAAGCGCGTTAGGATTTGTGAAATTTTGCAATTCTCGGTCTAACCGAGGGAGGCTTATACCTGCGTAATTATGCATTCATATTCACCGCATCGTATTTTAAAATATATATGAGCAGTATATAATGTACGTAAATACACGTAAAGCGCGTGAAGCAATTTCAGTATATATTTTCATTTTTTGCTCGTTATATTATCAACTATTTGCGTAAGACGTATCGATGTCGTTATTTAATTAAAATTTGTATCGTGAGCTTCGCACGATTGAAATACCAAGATGCCATCTCACAAGAGAATTTCCAGTTATTCAGTTCACTTGATTTTCTTTTTAACCCGCGTGTAGTATATCTTATACATACCTATACACCCGGGTGTATACGTACGTATATACTCGAGATGCTCGATTATCTAGAAGCCGAGAATTCCCTACCACGACAACGAACTACCACCTGTAACATTCGTTATCATGTGCGTTGATCGCACATGCACATCTGGAAAAAAATTTAAAACTGCTGCCGCTGCTGCTGCTGCCGTACACCGGTGTAGGTACGTATATACTGCAGCCTTCAGTTCGCAAGAGTTCTTTGCAATTAAATTGGAAAATAAATTTGCGAGTACAGTCGCCTGCACGCTGCACCGGATCTACGGAATTGAATAGCAAACTATTCCTCCACACACAACATCCCTCGACGCGCAGACGTTTACAATGCCCGCTTTGATAACAAGAAAAACACGAAAAAAAAAAAAAAGTGTGAATTTATGAGAAGAGCGCAAGTGGAAACGGTGTCGTAATCATCGTTACGTCAGCCGTGTAATATCGTGTGCGTTATACACGTGATGCATTATTACGTTTACGATTCGACGCCTGCAACTTCAGACGATCGACTTTCCCGCACGAGTGCGACGGAAGCTCCGAAAAGCAGATTGGGTTTTGGAGAACGAAATCTCAGAAATTTCTATCTTTTTGACGAGCTCTCGAGAGTGATTCGACGGTTAGTTTACGGTAATTAGAATAATGGATTTCGCACGCGGCAGCCGGTTGCGATCTCACAAAATTAGAATATTCGGAATCAATGCGGTCATGCAGATATCGGTTTAAACGGTGTGGCAAGTGAATTTCATGAGTGAAACGAATGAGACGCCGCTTTTAGAGCCCTCAAGAAACGGCGTAGCAAAAAGTCAATGACTGATGGCCAAAAATTCTAAGTACTGGAACGAATAGAAGGAACATATCCTATGAGCGAGCTTAAAGCTCCGCGGTATAAAGGCCGCCGCCGACGACGACTAACTTATATTAATAATTCTGGTTTACCGGGATGCGCTTCGCAAACGGCTCGTCTACTGATTTCAATGAATGCCAGCGGCCGAGTTCTTAACGGACCCCATATTAATGTGGTACACGCGTTAAACAAGCGAGGATATTACGGAACTCATTAAAGTTCGCAGAACCATTTGACAAACGTATGCTCCGTGTACACATATCTTTCCAGGCATGAAAATAAAAATAACAACTGCCGGATGAATATTTCGTCGGTTTCATTACCGGCCGAGGAATGTTACAATTGTTTTTTTCTTTATTTCTATTTTTTTCCTCTTCTCTTCTTCTAAAGATATATACTTAAGTACCCCACTTATCGAGGAGCTCTGATATTTCTAATTCGAGGATGATAGAGATCACATCTCGTTCGGAGCGATTGACTTAGAATTGCGAATAGAGCTGATACCGATCTTAACAGCCTAAAAGCGTCCAGCGTCATTAGATCACGTTTTATAATCACTCCGACCGTTCGAACAAAAGTATACACCTTGTATCCAGCGTATTTCACAACGTATAGGTATATTAATTCCATCATCTGCACTTATACTTCGCGGCTCGTTGTACGTACATATAGATAGACTAATATAATGGCTTCTCGATTGTTGAACAATCACTAATTTAATTTTTTTCATCAATTTTTTTTCATCTTATTTCTATTTTCGGTACGTCGAATCAACGGCGAGTATAAACGGACGTGGGGATTGATGAGATTATATTATGAGTTTGTCCGAAGATGCGCGTTTGTTTCTCATGAAAATAATATCCTAATACGCAATAATACGAAGAAGAGCTAGTTAATGAATTTTAATTTTACAATTTTGTTACTATTGGCGTGTATAAAAACATATTTACGAGTCGCTCTTTCGACGTTGATATTCCCATTTCCGTTCGTACGGTGATTCACTTAATTATTACGATGAAGAGTAATCGTAATTCGTTAGCCGATGCGCATTTAAAATTGCACCGTGTACGCGACTGCTGAGTATATATGGGTATATGTTGTAAACTGTACATATATACAGTTCTACGTTCAGCGGAAAGGAGAGTCGCGTGGGTCGTATTACTTGGTGTATATTAATTTGCGTTCTCGAGCCCCATGAATATGTAAATGACTCTCATAAGCGGTGGTATAACGCGCGCGCCGGTGATGCGTATGTAGGTAAGAATAAGATGCGTGTGCAGTGCAACTTTACTCAGGGTTGCAATATACATATAAGTATGGGGTAAACCATCCATGTTGACATAGACGTCATAAGTCGCCTCTACTTCGTCACATGTCTTCGGCAATCTAAAACTAGCAAAGTAAACGAACAAACCGGATGATGATTTCGTACTATCGCTTTTCATTTGTGTACATAGAATCGAATCATCGATCTCCGAGTCGTATCTACCTTTGCCGATGGATTTTTGTCTCTGACACTTCGTTCTTTTTTTTTTCAAGAAATTACGGCTGCAAGCTCGCCAGGATTTTGCGTAGTTATTTTCACAATTTTGAGAAAATCGTTGTTTCAGCGAAACGAACAATTCGTAGGGTGGTTACTCTTCGGGGTTTTATACCCATCGCTTCTCGCGTGAATATCGACTCGGTCTAACCCAAGTCCATCTCGGATAACGACCATATACTCGAGCTCTGAACGTCTTAACCTATTCTATTTACATAAAGATATTAATCACGATGCAACTACGGAGGTATTATGTACGTATATACCCGCTCGTATCGTATTATTCGACCTTGCTCGTCTTACATTATCTCATAAAGTGGCACGTTCGGATCACAGCTAGTTGAAATCATTCACCGTAATGCATGTGAACCGAAACCCGCATTACCAGGCTGCAGTATCCACATCTGTAATTTTACGGAGACCACCGGTAGCGAAAACAAAATCGAAACGAAAGAAGCGCGAACAAAAAATAGCGACCGTGATGAAAACTGACGAAAATTACCAAGAGATTTGATAATATCGGCAAAATTTAAGATTCGATACGCCGATCGAGATCTTCTATACAACTCTAAGCTGGTGGGGTGCACGCGTTTCGATATTTCACAGCTTATACTATATAGCCTCGTCTTTTTCTCTTTCCTTTCCTCACTCTCTCCTCTTTCTCCCCGGCTTATCCACTCGGCGGGGTATACGGGGGAATGTGGTAACCGTAGCGTGAAGTAATTCGCAAAGACTAAATCAGAAGAAAGGTTCGACGACCTCGCCGTGTGATCCACGCTGGTCCATTCGGAGCCGGTGGCTCACTGCTCATGGTTCAGCTACGTCCAGAGAGCGCGTATTCTCCACCGCGATTCTCTCCTTGTGAGGTCAATGGACCAAGGCCGGTCCTACCTGTTGTCCCTTTGTAACATCTCCCTCCCCTTACCTCCACCCGCCTTTTTATCCTCTTTATGTGCCCCCAAGACCGACCTACGGGGTGTACGCGGATGTTTTCTCACTTCCTTCGAACAACGTCTTTACAGATCTCGACGTTTGTCGCCACAAAGTTGGAAAAAAATTCGAACATCAGACGGAAGGGAAGGGCATTGGGAAGGGAGCAGAGATCGAGTTCAGACAGATATTGTTTCTGGAATAAGCGCGAGAAAAAGATGTGTAGGAAAATTAGTAATTCGCGGACACCCAGTTGGTGCAGCGGCGGTCGGTGCTGCGCCAGCATCTTCCTTACTGCACACGACAACAACAACCCCGCCCTTCGTTCGTTGGTCCGCGGAACCCCGAAGGTTCCGAGCGTACGTGTTCAACGCTGATAGTTTGAGAGAGTGTTTGTGGCATTATGCGAATCTTGTTCCCGGGTTACTGCACAGCACCAACAACGCGGATGTGCGACGTTACATTTTTCGAAGCGTGCGACCCTAACGCTTCCTTGTAATACTTCGCTGGCGTCATGATCGCAGTTTTCTTCGGTAGACCTTCAAAAAATTGTGATCAGGTACATCGGGACGTCTATATTTCCTTCAGGATTTATAATATCAGTAGTTCAATAAATTGCTGTGATTCTCATACCCGCATATAGTTACATAGGAGCCATTTCTTACCGATGAGAAGAACAAAAAATTAAATTGACGTATAATTATATTCATAGAAAAGGAGAGTAGTGAAAAGTAACAAATGGGAGATGTAACCTGTGTGTAATATTAGAAGTCGTGTCTGCTGATTGCTGAGAGCGTCGGCCTGCCTCCGTTACAGGTCGGCGTGCGTTATAGACGTAATCCTTATTACGTATATAATTACACGCTCGGATAAAATACAATTATCGTTCGTTTTTTTTTGTGTTTTTAGTTTTTTTTTCTTTTATCTCTTTTATACACACATTCATATACGTAACATTACGATGCCATGCGTGCGCGCGGAACAACGAAAGGGATATGAATTATTACCACATGTGCAGCCTTCTGTTGTTTATATGGCATACATATATATATTTCACGTGTTATAACGGGATCCAATATTGGACGATTAAAATCATATAACGAGTATAAAAGCTTCAGAATAATTAACGACAATCAGGGCAGATATTAAACTACCTATATAGATGATCCTTATTTAATCACACATCGATTAACGCGTCAAAGTTGACCGAAATTCGCGCAATCTTCTCGCTGCACTGCCAAATATTTTTTATAAATATTTCAAGGAAAAAAATCAGGAAGATGTTTCCTCGTCAGAAATTCAGTCTACCTCGAGATCGGGCGACATGCGATATGAAGAAGAAAAGAAAAAAAAACTGTTTCATCGACTAAAAAATTAATGAATATTTTCCTTTTTATTCGTTTGTTCATAATTTCGATTATTATCATATAGGTTTTTATATTATTACATCGAGTTTCCTTATGGTAATGAATTATACTATGAGTAAAGATTCGTTTCGTGCATTAAAACTATTAATTTGTTTCACCGTTTAATTGAAAATTGTACCGTCCTTGTGCCGTCGTCTTTTTTGTATCCGTTCTACCTATTTTCGATCACGAGGGGAATCTTTAACTGAAGAGCGAGCAAAAGAGTGATGAATTAAACCGAAGACTCATCTGTATCTACCGGATTTCTGAACACATCATTTGTTAAATCGAGTTAATATTCATATGAAATATATCATGTGGGCTAATACAAACTGTGCACCATACATCTTCATATCGCATGGATAACATTAGCTCCCGCGGTTCAGATCTCAGACTCGAATTTCGATTGCCGCGTGACTTTTACCTATAACGATCATGAAGTTTTTTTTTTTTTTTTAATTTTTTTTTTTCTCGCGAGTTAAAAACATACAGTATAACGGTTTATCTCGTAGCCTCCTCGATCCATCCACTTCGGTATGGGTATATAATTCATACATTCATTTTTTACTCGTAATACATTTAACTGTAATAATGAACGCAATGATTCACCGTATATCTAATCTAATATTATTATTACTTATCTTTTGTTGCAGGTGAGTGAACCAGCGGATACCATACCTCGCACCTATTTCGAGCTATTAAAATAGACGCCTTAGAACTGGTTTCGACACTTTATTCATTTATTTTATATTTTGTATTTTTATATTTATTTTTACATTTATATTCGATCTTCTTTTTCGCTCATCTCAAGGATTCTCAAGGAATTTTTGTTTTTTTCCCAAGGTAAAAGTATCTCTGTATATAATATATATTATACGTATATTATGTTTATATAATATGTAAAAATAGAAGGATAAGAAGAAAAAAAAACGAGTCGGCGAATAGCCCGTAACCGGCTAACGTGTAGCATCGACTTTTGGTAACGCTGATTTTATTATCTGTCACCGGTTAATTGCATCTTTATGTGAACTTGAGTCGCGGAAGATCGGTATCGGTTTCATGCAAATTTATCGTAGCGTCAACATGTTTCGCCCAATCTCGATCCAAGGTCAGGTTATCGTCGACGACGTCTTCTCCGCAGGTTCATCCGGCGGACAGCTCGTCGGATCTTATGCAAGGATTGTGAATTACTTGCGCGAAGTTAAACGCGATGAAACGCTCACGCGGTACGCAGGTTGCAAGTTACACGGGCGCATGCGTCGGCCCTCTGCAGGTTGCGATACCGATTTAAAACGAAAACCACGCGTCCACCGCGGTGATCCGGAATGCTTAACGGAGCAACAAATTAAATGACACGTCACGCTCCTCACTGCAGCCGTGTTGCACAGCGGGGAACGAAGAACCCGATCAAAACTTCAGATTTGGGTTCTGACTAATTGGTTGAAAAGATCGGAGGGAAGTAGACCCTTTAACTGCCTCACGGGAATACCAATTGGGCAGGGAATCTGTTTCTGTTATCTCAACTTGGATTGCGTCGTCTTGAAATTACCGGATTGATATTCTGTATTCGAATATTGGCCGATATTGGTATAATCTCAAAGATCTGGAAAAACTGAGCTGTCTGAAAATTTCATTATATTTAAATCGTTGTTCTTTTCCACTCTGTCGTTAGTAATGATTATTGCTGAATACAATGTTGTGGGACTTGATAAAAAAAAAGAGAATTATAGCACAAAGATCCGCGCGTTTCTATTGGTCGTTAGTTTGGAGAAAAACTTGGGCTTAAAAATTTTATAACATTATACACTTAAAATCATGGGCCAGGATTAGTCCCGCTTCATTTTAGTCAAGAGACGGATGGATGGGTAATTGAATTTGACCAGACGAAAGGGGTCAAAGATCAGGAATCAATGTACGAGAAGTCGGCGCCAGATCTTGCGTGTTTCACGAAACTCACGCACGAAATCTCGCCATCTGGGACCTCCCCACCCCCCTCGATCGAACCGCGATCTCTAGTCTCTCATACCTGCGTGTATAGATATACACGAACGATAATCCCGAGATGCCACTTGACCTTGAATTCATTCCACGTCTGTTTTCGTCTCTGTATATTTATTCGGCAATACGCGTAATAGGTAAATATATGTAATAAAATGTTGCTGAAAAATTACATTATACCTACACTACAATTTTTGGGAGTAGAAAAAAAACTATTTTAAAAATACGTAGCTACTTTGTTTTTTTTGTCTGTTCGAATCCGCAGTTGTGGGAATAGAGAAGCGGACTGGAGGGATTGGCGGGGCTGGAATCGTACGTAACACTCCACATTACTTGGCGATTTCACCACGTATACAGTAACTCAATACCATGTGGTGCGGTTTTCGAGACAAGCACAAAACATTGCGTTACTAGTCTGTTGGCTAGAAAAATGATAAAAAAAAAAAGATAAATTAAACAAATAAAAAATTGCTGAATAATTTCTATTTTAGTGAACTGACTTATACGATTTGGATATTATTGTTCTGAGCCTGCTAAGGTAGACAAATGTATATATGAAGCTATAAAACCGTTCCAGCTGCTTCGCAACACACGTTATAATTTCTGTAATCAATCCATTAACTGAACCACACTATCTATAATCATATGCGACAGACCAAAAATTATTCGAATATGCGCGTTTAGGTGATGAATTTGTACGTTCACCTCACACCTTCGAGTAAAACATCGTTTGAAAAAATCAAATACATAGAAAACTTATTCATAGTTGTATGAAGTGAATTATAGCTACTTTATACCAAATTTGACTTGATATCTATAGCTTGAAATGAAACGTATGTACCTATAATCGGGAATTAAATCTAAATACCCATAGCTACAGATTTATAGAAACAGGTTATAATAATGTCGCCAAATTTATATAATTGTCCAACTATTATAAATATACGCGGGGATTTGATTGCGTGGTCTGCGAGTCAGTATATAGGTATACGCATATGCAACATTTAGAGGCTGTTAATAATGGAGTGAAATAAGCTGACAATGCGTGCTATAACCGATTATATAAACCAAACCTAATACAGGCCAGTTGTAACACTTTTACCGTTAAAGCATGATCGCACTGTCCGCGGTGACCATAAACTTCGTTTCCGCGCTCATATAATATATATCGAACATCGAAGTCATACGGCAATATCGAACAAGGACGATACATTTCCTGTTTGGTAGCTAACAAAGTTTTATACCGGTATCAATTCATGCGTATTGAAACTGCTACGCAGTGCTTTGAATGATATCCAACGACGTGCCAAAGCGATCTAACACCCTGGGCGTAACGGGTTCTCACGCCCCTCATTGCATATTTGCGGAACGACGTAGAGAAATGAAAATTCACAAAATAAATAAATAAATAAATGGATAGGTAATCAGTTAACTGTTTTTGCCCGGATCCATCCATTTATCGAAACGTTTATGTGTAGATATATGCGCAATGTAAAATTTACTTTCGATCAAATATCATCACACAACAATTTTTATACACCGATAAATGTTTTTTCTCATCGCAGCGCGCGATGCAGATTAATAATCATTACTTTTACGATCGCACTGGTGTAATTAACTATCGTGATTATTTTGTTGCGGTTCGTTGCATATCGTATACAGCTCTAATTGTATTCATTTTAGCGTATGATCCGAGCATTTGTGTTGGCACTATACATGAAAATAACCTACTATACGTTAACGCTTGCTGTTTATGATATATGCGTACCAAATTGTCCGTTACATCCTACGTTTGTCGTAAATAGCCGTCTAGAATTATTATCGTCACTTACTTATATAGAACCCAACAATATATAGCAAATATCATTTATACATCAACCGAATGAGAAAAAAGGAACAAAATCTTACGGATATAAGTATAACTGCTAAGTTAAACATCGCTGCGATTAAAAAATAATCAATGGTCATCAATTAAAGCGTGAACATATTTTACACTACTTGAACGTTCGCAGGAAAGTTTTTTCATGCTATATACGTACGTGTTGCGTTTAATATTGACCTCTGCAGTAAATCTTCGAGCAAACTGCAGGCACAAGAGACCATGATTATAATAATGGCATAATCAACTATGTGTACTTATAGAACGCAAAAGGATCAAAAAAACAAGAAACTAAAAAGAAGAAAATCGTGTACCTACAATTGCGAGTTCATTCAGTCGAAGACATTATATAATTTACTATAGTTGAGAATACTCATTTATTTTCTTTGTTCGTTTTTTTTTTTTTTTGGCCGAAGTTGTATTATGAGCTGTGTACACAATTAATTTGGGATGTGAGACATTATATATTATAACTGACGCAACACCGCAGGCGTGGAATAATTATATTCGCGACGTTGCAGCGTGGAAAGCGTTGCGCGTTGGAATCGAAGTCACCGGAGACATCAACGCTCGGATAGGAAATGTCCAATGCCAAAAGGCGCGTGTAGAGTGCAGCGCGGTAGCTTACATTAGTACTGCCGCGCGGTGGGATATGGACGACCTTAACTCGTGGCGCGTGCAGTATTGTAGTTCGAGGCGGTAAAAATAATTATGTGATCGTATAAACGAGGTAATAATAATTAGATTGATGAGCGGATGCGTTTCATTATTCATTGCGCAAACTTGCTCGAGAATTAGGTATGATGCAATTTATGTATATTTATTTATATCTACACATAGTTATTATAGATGGAAAGACATAACCGCGGGGATACTTGTAGATGTAATATCGGTTATGTAAGAAACGGGCGGCGCTGTTCACACCTCGAAGTTTGAAAACATTACAAACTTATGTGTGTTATACGTGTGGATATGTATAGAGATGCGCAGGTTGCTCTACAGCCACGTGTGAGTGTTATCGTATTGGCTACGCGCATTAAATTACAAAATAATTCCCAAAATCTTAAAGAATCCTGATATTATATATACGTATACATAATGTACGTATAATATGTGAAATATTTCTAGTTTCTACTCTTGGGCATCGTCTAACGTTGACCTATCTCGAAAACATCTCCTTGAAAGGACAAATGTATATGGCAATTAGCATACCACGGACAAAAGTCAACGGAGATTATATAGTTAAAAACCGCTTTTTATACCGGCGAGACCAACTTGAAAATTACCATTTATGCTAATATAATAATACAACGAAATAAGCGAGTTCTCGATTACCTACATATACGTATAATAAACGCAAAAATATTTTGCCAAGTTCTTTTTACACACCGACCATATACAGCTGCTATGGGGGGAAAAGAAAACGAAAAAAAAGATTATCGGATTTGCGAGATGTCATGAAATATCTATACACAACAAAATGCCAGGAAGAAAAATGGCGACAGATATATCCTCTGTACGGATTAAATAACACAAACATTTCAACATATATCTATTTACATTCAGAAATATAATTTTACTCGTTTGTGATACACGCGTTTAGAATATTAAAAACAAAAAAAAAAAAAAAAAAATGAATAATAAAAAAAAAAAAAAAAATTCTCCCAACTGAGAAATATATTTTAGGCTATTTTTCACCGCCATGCAACGTCAACATTATTTCTACAAACAAGGTGTTGATTTTTGAAGCCCGCCACCATTCCCACGTGAGAGAATATTTACATATAGATATGAGGTGTATAATATAGCTTTTATTTGTTTAACTTCGGTAGAACACAGTCTCGGTTCAGAAATGATGCGATCGGATGTGAAGCAACGAAATCTCAGGAAAATTTACATTTTATATATTTATAAAACCGACGAGAACCAAAGAATCCTCTCATTACTATCAGTCGCGTGAGAATTATGTAGTGATACCTAGATACGAAACAACTAAAATTCGTTTCGATTTTTTAGCATACGTTAAACAACACCCTTCAGATGTATTTTTTTTTCGTGGCGCCGGAAATGCTTGAGATGCTGCAGCCGCTATACCCGCTAGGCTGGACCAGCTGATGATGTTACGTGCGCAGCGTATGTAACGCACGGTTTAACCGAGGATTATGAGAATAACAAGAACTAAATCAGAGGGACGCTGACCTTACGAGCGAAGGGTGAGTTACCGTTGGAATGCTCACACCCACGCCTAGTTAACTCTCCGCGGAGGCTTTACTTCGCATATGTATACTCGTGCAAACGCCAATAGATGCGAGTTGCATCACGACCAGATTATATAGTTATATACCATATCCATGTACGTCCACATGCACATGATTTTTATACACATAGGGTGGTTCATTCAGTGAGACGGAACCTATATATTATTACATATTATAGTTTATATAGATATCAATTCTTCTAGATATACACAATGCAGAAATTCTAACACCTCTTCAACATTATAGTCTAGTATAAAAAAAAAGTAAAAACAAAATTGATGGGTACATGTTTAACATTTTTATCGCACAATATATAGGGTGATGTAAAAAAATTTATGAATTTGAATCGGTTTGGAACCAACAGGATGCGCCTCACAATTAAATATTCGCGGTTACGCCATTTTGTTATTCGCATGACACACCACCGCGCGCTTGTAATTTGTCTGCAACACGAACGATGATGGTTTATCGTTATACTAGTCGGTTACGTAAGTTCTGTAATTCGTCGCAAAATTTGAATATTCTACGACGCTATATGTCGTACGAAGAATTTGCAGCATCGCGACTGTATAAATGTGTAAAAATTTATATGCTAATAAACTTTTGTAGATTGCCATCTATTGATTTTAATTATTTTATTTTTTTCAAATATGTTTGTAACGTGAATGAATTCACGGAAAGAGGCCGATATAAATATCGCGTTATACCTAACGCTGATCTAATGCTTTCTAGAAAATGATTTTTGAATTAACGTTCGCAATTTCGAAGCGGAACGGTATAATAGGTGCACAACTTTATTCGCCGAGGCTATAAGCGATGTGTGCGAAGGATCGAAAAACCGAATGACGGAATTGATCGTCGAAGATTTGACATCACTTTGAGTCAGCCGAGGCGCGGTGGCGACTCAAGTTCGTAAGGATCGCGGTAGCTATAGCAGGAGTAGGTATACCCAGAAGTCGTTCTTGCGATGTTCACTCTAAGGAGATAAAAAGCTGGATCCCTGCAGTGCCGAGTCTCGTGCTCTTCGCCGTCAAAGCGACCTCCCCTCCCCCATGCCCGCCACTTCTTCACGTCTCACTCTCTCGTTCCCCCTTTTACATCCGTTTATCTCTCCACCGTTCATTGCGCAGGTATACATAGTGGCGATCGTGATCATATTCTTCGTGTCCATTAGACGTTTCCGTTGTACGCGGAAGCATCGGCTACTACCTCGCTATTCCACGAGGACAACAAAACGTACTATGGAAGTTTCGAAAAATCGTTATACCCATACTCATGCGGGATTATAGTCGTAGACGTCTTGAATTGCCTCCGTTTATCCTGCGCCGGCTACACCGCCGCTCTCTCCGAGTTACTTATACATATTATTATTATACTACATATTGCTACTCGACTCCGCGTATATTGTAAAGTATTTGCAGAAATAATGCGCTATATGGATACGACATATTCAAGCGTATAGAAAAATTTCAAAGAAGCCAGAAGATAAGCGTATCCCGCGAAAATTCAAAATTTTAAATGTAAAATAATATTTTAATCTTTTTCAAACGCCATTCAATCGATCTTCGTTGTTCACATTTTGAGAATATGCAGGTGCAGCATAATTAGAGGACCGAATCTTAGCACTCTACATAACTTTTCCGCAGTTATGTAATATCGTATACCAATAATACACGAACTGCAGCGTACGGATTACGTCACGCGGTTTCAGGAAGCACTCGCGCTTATTACGCAATACCATCATGTGGTGTATATGATGCGTTTCGAGATGCCAATCGCGCAAGCAAGCGAATACATATGCATGTATATTTAAGTAGACGCACGAGACGCATGCAGCCTCGAGGTACACGCACGTGCAGCTGAATAAACGCGTGTATGGACCACGTTCGCCGGCGTTTATCGCGATATAAGTGCGAAGAAAGTTAGCGGGAATAACCTACAGCCGGGAATTCATTCTTGCCAATTGTATGAATGACGCGATCTTCGTTATAAGACGTAACTCGTTACCGTTACAACAGGCTACACATGATTGTTTTTTTTTTTCTCTTTCTACCAATCAGAATTTCGTCTGTCATATTTCGCACGTTATAATTGGAGACGCATATCATTGCGGAAGCTGGTTCAATGTCGTGATCCGCGTGACATTATTTTTTGTTTTGCCGATAAAATCGATGACGAAATAATTAAATAAAATTGATCTGCAGTAGAGGAAAAATATAATCAGTTTCGCCGAATTAACCGTATATCGCAACAAGCGAACATAAAAAAAAAAAATTGTAATGTAGATAAATTACGATGAAAATCATTGGTGCGTAATCATATAATTATCATACCTACGATCATCATGCATTATGAGCTAATGCACAGTACGTAGATTTTTAATATCGTATAGCCAGTTAACAAGTCCTATGCGAATGGAAGTTGCTTCGGGGCAAGGCATACCTGATGATCCTCAGGGAGTGCCTTCCCCGCTAATCTTATCAGAACGTAACTAATGGAGATGTTTACATTCTTTCGTGCTACATGCATGGAAAATTGCCCACCTGTTCGATGCGGGTATTTTTTTTCGAATAACAAATTAAAGACGACTCGAGAAGAGAGACGAAGCTTCTTTTTTTTTTTTTTTTTTTTTCCAAGGCGAGAAAGGGGCCGTGCAGCTTATAGGTACGTAATCGCTTTTGAGTAAAATCTATTCTGATCTATAGGTACATGCAAATTGAATAAAACTATAGCTTGGTCCAAGGTCGTCGGAGGCTCAGTCAATGGATTACAGAACTATGAATATTTCATACGAAATTCCACCGTAAAAAAAAACAAAAAGACTCATCGCGTCTGAAAGATATAAATTTTTATATAATATGTCTTTCCCCGCAGTCAGGACCCTGTATCGTTAACCAGCGGACGCCATTTTTCCGACTAAATAAAATTTTGGTTTTATCTGATGTCTTACCTAAAGGTCGCATATAAATTTGTCTTATCTACCTGGTCCGAGCACGTGAATTGAGATCTTTTTTACGTCGTGCAGCGTAAAAATAACTATAATATATGTTATACATCCTGTTCCTAAAAGCGAATTTTCACCTTGGACAAGGTCGAGATTTGTCCGACAGACAGAGTGCATGCAGGTGCAGATAGCATTTATGCTTTCCCGCACAGCGGAGTGGGCCAGTAGTTGCATAACGACGTTTCGGTTGTTCCGTGCAGTAGCCGGAGGTCCAGATATATAGGTATACGATTCCAGCTTCGCTGACTCGAATTCATGTCGAGCGACGTCGTGCGATGACTTTGCACAGGAAGTGACGCAGCGGTTAAATCGGTCTGTTTTTCTCTTTGCTCGTCCCCACAATTGCGCCGTGTTTCTTCGTGTTTTCAAAAATAATAGGGGATTCTATACGATATTAACACAAAATATACTAATGACATACGCATCTATATAGCTGTATATATTCATATTTCGCGTGTCCGCACGAAACCTGATGCATAAAATATATAATAGCTATACTACGGGTGAGAATGAAATTAGGAAACAAAAATATATATTTATCGAAAAGATCTTTCGCATTATAATACGTCTTTTACGTTTGATGTATGAACGTATAGGTATAATAGTGATAATTCTCTTTAGAATATAGAAATGTATTTTGCAGAGGTATTCCTTGATGTGAATGAGAATCGGTGGAATATATTGTAAGAAATGTATAATATTGAATTATTTACGAAAAGTTTCCTAAAACGGCGTTTATTTGCGATTTTACGCGATGGCGCACCCAAGGCCTCGACGTGACGCCGGTTCGGAGAGCCCGCGGCATTTCTGACCGGTCGGACTTCAACTCTTCGGATCAAAAAAGTGGGCTGGACACGAGCCAAGCCATTTTAGAATTTCCGGAGATTATCGGATTCTTGCACAGCCACCGCGGTAGGTACCTACGTACAGCGTTCGTTCTTCAAATCTGTTTGAATATTTCGTCAAGAAATTATGGAAGATAAAGATTTTCGCTGACTTTTGGTACGCGCTACTATAACTCTTCGTTTTGTGAGCGTAATAGAGAAGATTGAGCCATTCTAACTTCGCGCATAATCAAAAAATTATAGGTATACTACCTGAAGGGTACGTAGCCGATGATGGATACATCTAATGATAGGCGCCTAATTTGGAGTTCCGATATTTTCTGTGACCTTCGCAAATAATGTTTTATTCAACGTACGAGACAGCTGTGTCTTCGCACCGCGAAGTTGATGAGTTATTATTTGATTTCTTATTTTATTTGCAGGCGCCAGTCGAAAGAAGAACTTTTTACTGGCTCCGGCAGTCTTTAAGTACACACCTTTGTTTTTTTGGCCATCAAAAATGTATGTAATTTTCGAGGAAAATAATGAGGACAATAAAAAAAAATTTCATAGTAATAACATAATGTTATGTAACAACAAAAAATATATAAGTTATGGGATACACCGCTCCTGCAGTGCACACTGTTACAATTTTAAAACAACATTAGTGTCGACATCGTGAATAATTTATGAAACAAATTTTTAGAAGCTCATCTCGTGTGCAGCGGCAAAGATGAGCGATCTTATATTGATCCCGAGTTTTGTATGAATTGATCATTAGTCGAGTTAGTGCGAGCAAAAAAAATTAAATGCGAAATGAAGTTCGAATCGGACTTTAAAAATTTCCATGCTTCTACCGCAAAACTCATCGGCCTTCGGTTTAAAGTCGTAAACGTTCGCGGTCAACGCTGTTCATTACTCGTAAAACGAAAAAAATGAAGAAACCGAAATAATAAGGCTGGAAGAAAGAAACAGAAAATGAAGATCCCGGCAAACGAGTTGCGGAAGGCGGTCGTGTTTCTTTCGGAAAAAGTAAAAATGGGAAAAATGGGAAAACTGCATCGTTGCCTCTCGATAGACAACGATCGGTACCGCGTGCGGTGTAATAAAAATATTTCGCTGACGTTGTTTAAGACCACCGCGAGCGGCGGTTCAAAGAATATGGCGGTCACAACGCAGGGTCTAAGTGCTAAGCCACGTTTAGTTTCTGCAATCCGTAGTCTCTGTATGATCAATTAAATTTGCATATCGGTTGATTAGCTTTATTAAGAAAACTCGAGGTTTGGTGTAGTCGCGCAGTCCGCAGTTTTTAATTCATAAAGGTGTATAGGCAGCTGATATTCCGATATCGTTTCAAACCCTTATTTGATAATGCCAGGAAGACTGAGAGGATTTGTGCGAATTGCTACATAGTTACTACGAAACCGACTCTACCAGCTGCACCCTAATTAGAGCAATTATACTAAACTGTACGTACTAAACCCGCACGGTCGTCGATTTCAATTAACTCCGCGATTTCCTCGTTCAACGATACCAACGAGCCCATAGAATTCGAATATTAACCGCGAACAGAAATTGATTGGAGAAATTGATGAAAAATGAAAATATCTCGATTGATTTTAGTCGTAGCTCAATTTAATCGACGGACTCGTGTTCCTGAGGTCAAAATACGTTAAAAAGTGTCATACTTTCGATTTTAAAAATACTTCATTTTTGGCTCAAAAATCGAAAAAATCCAAAGAGTAAATCCGAATCGTAAAAAATCGATATTTTTTTTTCAGGGGTTTCGATAGTTTTCTCATGTATTTTGATCTCAGGAATCCAAATCTGAAAGCCAAATTGATTTATCTATAAAATTGATCGAGTTATCTCCAGTCCTTCGAACGAATTTAAAAAATATTCCATTTTTGGCCACAAGAATCGCAGAAATTCCAAGACTATCCCATAGCGAAATAATCAGCTGCACTTCCGCAGTAATCACTGCAGTTTTAGACGAAAAAAGGATTATTCCGGTTCTACGAAAAACCCGGTACCTACGGCTTGTATAATACCCGATCATAAAAAGGAAGAATTTCCAGAAAAGAAATGGCTAATAATCGTTGCGAAGTATCGTTGGAATTTGGTTCGGATTCCTCTTCGAGGAGGAAGTAACCTCGTTAACGGTCTCCGGCAACGCAACACCTGCATATAATACAAAAGCATATCTTCATGAAATACTTTGCCGCGTTGACCGTAATGGTTGAGAATTAAGGTACAACGTATAAAGATGGTAAGCGATTTTGAAAATATAATGCGCCAACGGGACTCGGCGCACGAGAACTAGGCTAAACTGAACATCTGTCTGAACCTGAACTTAATTTGTCCGCGCATTGTTCCTCGGTCATGACCCGCGGCCGGTGAACGTTATAATATACGTATTGTGGGCGACCGGAACAAACTCAACTCAGTTTTGCTCCGATTTTTCGTGATATACTCTCATTTTACCTTCTCCCGTAATTTTACAGGTCTGTTTTGAATTTTTTATTCCCCTTTCTAAAAGTATCGCGCGGATCCTCGTACGAACTGTTCTTCATTTTGATTTCGTTACGCACATAAATTTCGTGTGAATTTTTTTACCCAAGGTTAAAATCTCAGACTGTAGACGGAGTGGAGACACTACGCCGCCGTCTCAGGGTACAACACAACCCATAAGAAGGCTATACTTAACCTTTGAGGTTGGGTTAAGCCATCGTTCCTATCGGACGCGTGTCTCTGATTACAGTGCACCGTGGCCAGTCCTAATGGCGGTGAGTCGGTCGGTCGCTCGGGGGACTCGTAGTCGATCCTCCAGACTCCCGTGATTCCGGAATGCCGATCGCGGCCCTGTCTGAAGTCTGAAAATAAATATGCCGGGGGATTCTGTCTCGGATCAATTAGCTGTCTCGGTTGTGAAACGCCGTTTTTTGACCATAGGTGTAAATTGCCGGGTCTGCAAAATGTGAGCGTTTTTATTTCTTTTTTTCTCCTTTTCTTTTTTTTACTTTATTCGATGCCCTAAAATCCTACTGCGCCGTAGAATATACAGTTTTTTTTTTACCCTTCCACATGTTCCTTGCCAAGATATTTTTCTGCAGCATATAGTGATCTGAAATTCTGGTGGTTTCATAATTCGACGAAGATGTTGAATCAATGGTGATTCCATAATCTAATGAGTTGGTATAGCGAAAACCGGTGGTCAGAAATACCGGGAGAGCGCGATGACCTTTGGGAACAAAATTATAATCCAAACATCGTTTATAGGTGATTAAGAATGACCACGTGTTCCACGATTCTTTTCACATCGATGATAAATATTCACCATCTACAATTATTTATCGATCCATCGAATCATCGAACTCCAATGAGTAATATTAGATTTTCAGCGATCTATTAAGAGAAACACGCGGTATGGCTCAGAACCGTACAATAAATAGGGCGGTTGGTTTGCCTGTGAAATTTATTGCAAAAAATGCAGGAAGAGACGTTCGACTAGCTGGGGGATCGCATGTTAAACATGCGCGTGATTAATTGACGAAATAAATAAAAGGTTCAAAAACGAGGTTCGCGTTTCTATACGACCATCGGGATCTCCTATACGTCGGCTGCAGAAAGCGATGGGCTATCTTTGAAACTGAAAAATCTACGCGCATAGAGAGCCTAATTTTGTAGAATGTCCAGGATAATCAGGAACAGAACCGACAACATGGCAGCGAGGAACAGCGTTACGACAAAAACACAATAGAAATACGGCAAAGCGATAAATTGCCGAAACTGAAATAGGTTAGGGGGTTTAAATTGGTCAGCTAGACATCCTGGCCATTAAAGATTCGGAAGATGCGTCTGCCCGATATACTGCAGGAGTAGCAACAGCCATTCTGCAGGTCCAGTCAGTATTTCTAGTTCGCCGGTAACCAATTAGAAGGATCACTTCTGGTTTTTTTAAGGACGACTGGAGGTCATCTTCGAAGGAGGTCGTTAAGGATCGGCATTTTGAAAGAGGCGCCTTTACTCGAGGGATAGCGCCGCGCATTAAATAGAAAACAAAAAAAAAACAGAAACAGAAACAAAATTGAATAATGTATTTTCGGAAGTACTTTCACATAATTTTGTTGCATTTCAGTAAAATACGCGTAGAGTCACGAGATCCATTCGTGCACTGGAACAGCTCGATGGAATAAATGCGTGCAGGTAAAAAATCAGAATGCATCGCATCGTTTCCCGAGCAGCGATTCGAATAAACGGACGCGGTTATTCCCTGCGAAATAAAAAATGGATTAACTTGCAGCGAGAAATGATTGCGCTAATGCTGATTAAGAGGTGATTTAGAAGCTAAATAAAGTCGGTTTCCAGTTTGTGGAATTGAATAAAAAATATCTTGAGCTTGCATTCGCGAATGCGTTAAAATTTAATTGGAATAATCCGAGAATCTCTGCTTCAGAGAGTGAACCTGTTATATATTCGTCTAGTCTACACGTATTTGACATAAATGTGATCGTCACACTCCCACCAGTGCGGGTGCGAAGAACTAGCACAGTTTTAGTCAGATTCTCATCGTAAAGTACATAAATTCAATCGTGAGACAATGGTAGGTGGGTACCGTATTTTTCTTTCATTCACATCTTTTTTTTTCTCTCTCTTCTTTATCTTTCCTCTTGGCCAAGTATTACGTATAGTCGTGTAAATACATAACTATGATTTGTATACCACGGTGGAGATTAAACGATGAATATGGTGTCACAGGTTAGGAAGAACAATTTTCAGATGTTTTAATACCACAGTTTTCGTACAACAATCGCTAATTATACGTCTCGTTAATAGCGTTAAATTGCAATTGTAGTATGCAAAGAGTGCCGCTGGCGTCACTTTGCCCTGCGTTTCTTTCTCGTATCCCATATATTAGTTTCTCTCGCGACCTTCTTCGAAGAATAATATAACAAAAAAGGAAGTTCTTATAAGAGTTACCGTTTCCTATTTCTCAACAATGAAACAGGAATTCCGTCTATCCTATACCTACAGGTGCAAATTATTTGCATCACTTTTGCAACTATTATACAATTTATTCAACGATCGACCTATGTGCGCCGTAGAAATAGTTAAACTGATTTCGGCTATAAATCTAACCGATCAGAAAATCCAAATCGACTCAACCGACTGACTGATCGCAACTGAGGTAATAGAAGAATTGTCATCCCGTATTTTGCGCAGGACTTCAGGCGTCTCGAAAACCTACGGAAGGTGTTTTTAGTCAGTTGATGGGCGTTTAATATTCCAAGTTTGTGTCGGTTTGGTATACAGTCGATATTTATACACACAGCAGAAGCCAGCTATTTGTGATCCGCGGGTGGGTATATTATACCTACTTGTATAGTTAAAGGAATATACAAAGCCGCAGCATACATCTCATCTCGGTTATATATTTGCATATCGAAACGTGAGCAGAATTCTACTGGCTCTACTTATAGGCATATAAGCCCTGCATCTCTGAATGAGACGATAAAGACGTCGTTCCCGATTCTACTGTCGACGTTTCAACGGATGCACTAAACCGACGCGTGGCTGAATTTGTTCAGCAATTTCTAATCCCACGCCCATTCGCCAAAGGCCTCAAACGTATCGGGTATTACGCATAAATTTTTATCGCGATTTATAAATATCACGCCACTCGGAAAATGGAAATATATAGGGTGAGGCATTCCAAACTCCGAGAAGAGGAGGAGCCTCATACGGTTTTATTGGTCAGTGAACGCACTGCACACGAGAAAAATCGGAAGAACTAGATAAGTCGACTTAAAAATATAGCATGCCAAATTAAGCTCCTCCCAATCTCGGAGTTTCGAAAAACTCACCCTGTATATCCAGGGAGTTCATGTCGAGCCGAATGTCGAACCATCGAGATCACTGTTTCAATATTATCGTCGCCGGAGTCTAGTTGAAGCCGTCAGTTCGGATCTAGTCAAGTCGCCCCCGCTGAAGTTGGCTGAAAAAACAAAAGACTCGAGTGATCAGCACCGCGTCTGGTACTAGGTAAATATATAACCGCGTTATTTCTGGACGCGGGATGTCGGAGGGAAGTAGATGAGGAAACAAGGCGAGCGTATAGTCTGTAAGTTGATGATAAGCAGGAAGCAGATCAGGACAACTTCGGTGTACCGGAAATTGCGCAACTTGGTCCAGCGGGGCTGGTTAACCGAAGCGGAGTGACGTATAGACGGACGACCGACGTCCTGCAGCGTCTTGTCTCCTCCTCGACGCGGTACGTCGTCGTCGTCGTTGTCGTCGTCTCCTGTGCATTTTCAGTGGCGCTTCGCGAAGTGAAAGTCTCTTACATTTGCCGCATAAGAAAGGACCGTGGATTCCGGATCGCGTATTGTGGATTACGGGTCGTGGATCGGTGGGTCGTGAATATCGTGGTTACTGGCAGGCCTGCAGCCACCGCTCGACTACCTGTTGATCCTTACTCTCCAACCGCGCTTCCTAGTGCACCACTCATGTTTACACGGTGGCTCGAGGTTCCCGCGGTTTCCTTATTCCCGATCGTAAACATTATCGAGATTCAAGATGCACGCGGACGACGAATGTCAACGCGTGTAGGAATGATCGTGCTCATTTTCATCTCGCTGCAGATCTGGACTGTGCCAATAAAACTTCAGAATCATTCGAACCAGGTTTTTATTCAGTTTCAAAATCGGATCGTTTGAATCGAGAGAAATTGGGGGCGACCCGAAGAAGCTGCGGTTCTGTGCATGAACTATAGCTACGGTTACGCTAGCGTTCTTTGGATAGTAATGAATAGTTGGGTCGACGGGGTCGGTGGGTCGGATGAGTCGGATGGGTCGGAGGCTGGCAGATTGCAACGGCTGTATATATAGCTGGGAATTAAACGCCTGCTTCTTGACATTTCGCTGGGGAGATGCTCTCTCCTGTTACAACCTATAGTATAATATAGCAGTTCAAGCTTCGCTGCACGCTGGAAACGAACCGTATAATGAAAACAAGACTTGCCAAATGTCATCCACTCGCTCGCGCGGGGGGGATATCATGCACCGCGTTGCACCGGAACACGTGATAACGATGCAAGTATATAAGAGGAGATCGTGGCGCCGGTTATAATTCGCTAATTTGCTGCTCGTCGAGTCTTACGGTATGATATACCCGGTCCAATTAAAACGCTGGCTCAAATCCTTGTATTCACAGAGAGAGAGAGAGAGGAGTATACAGTACGTGAGACTTGAAATTAAAGAAAAAGAAAATAAGAATCAAATTTATTCAGGGATCAGATTACCGAGCACTTCGTATATAATACCAGGTAAAAATTCACGCTGGGCGTCAAGAAGTCGTCCATGAATTTATCAGGATCATAACCGTGCGCGCTTGTAAAATAGGTATCAGCAGTCATACGTCTTATAATTTTCATTTTAGTAATTGTAGCGATTTATTTAGTGTCGAAGCGATACCGCCATGTCTTACAATGGGTCTAATTTTAAGTCGGATATCTTAAAAAAAAACAGAGAGAATTTAATAGTATATCGAAAAACAAAGTGCGGTCGTTTCTCTCATACCTCACCGGGTCATTATCCTTAAAAAAATAGCAACATATATTCGGAGAATCACCAGAATTAGTTGTGGCACGGGTTCATCGTATATCAGCGTTCGAAATTCGCATTCTAAATTTTCGACTGTATTTGGTATTCCGATTAGCATACGAGGACCGCGATGTGCAACGGTAAATATCAATAGCTGGCATCTGAAGACTTGAAGGATCTGGTGGGATGGCATAATTCAACCGGAATTCCCGGTATAATGTAGGAAAACGATCGTAAAGTAATAATAAATTAGGGATTTAGCGTTTCGCTTGTGTGGATCTGAATTGTTTATTATAAGTTTCATTCAATCGTATGTAGGTATATATATTATACTATATATTTATATCGGCTAATTTCACGAAGGATTCGTTTACTCCAGACTGCGTTTATCTTCTGCGGTTAATCATTGCTGGCAGGACTTTCTCGCAGGACAAATAATGCCGGTATAATACTTCCGTGGCGTTAATCAAACACGCATACGTATATAAGCGTATATACCTCGGTCGATCGTTGACTCGAAAAATGCCGTTTACTGCTTATAAAGGCGCTGTCAACTCCCCTCGAGTCACGATTCACTGAACAAACGCGCTGCTTCGCGTTGAATTTTTACTTTTTTCTTTTAATTTATTTCTTTCATTTTTGTTTTTACTATATTTATACAAATAATTATATGGTACACGCATTTACGTACTTTAAATACGTATTGCTCTTGCATTAATTAAAACGTTAATTGAACAAACAAGCGCAAAACGAATATACATGTGTGCAAATAAAAACAGAAAAGATTTTAATTTTTTTTTTCTTTTTTTTTAGCAGGGAGTAGGTAGTCACGTAGGTGTCAAAGTCTCCTATTTTACATGAAACTTGCAACGTTTTACTAATAAATTGCGAACCTGTTGGATGATAATTAGGACACACGTGTGAGCAGGGAAATCAGAAATATGCCATTACTTGTAAAGATTATAGATGCGACACTACAGTGCACCATAATCGCGGGTATTCCGACACATAATTTAAACTTCAAAGGTACCGGAGTGCACCTTTTCCACATGGTCATACCATAGAATGAAGGGCTTTCAACGTGTCAATACGGGGGAAATATTTCTAATTAAAATGTCCGTGTAAATTTTATTTAACTGACGGATTTCTGATGATAAAGTCAGAAATTATTTTTATTATAGTCTAGCAATTAATCCTGAGCTGGTGAAAAGTTTACGTAATATTGCCCGTAAAATTATAGTACGGGCATTATAGTCATCGTATATTGCTTTTATTATAAATGTTAACGTACATGCGGTGGGATGTATTCATGCGACTAATTCTGTATGGTACTAAAACGACGCGTTTTGTTGTGCAAATTAATGTAGGTTAGTAACATAAATGGCAAGGGTTATGTCGTGACTCATTAGTTGCGTTGACGCGCTTTCAAGTACATAAATAAACAATGCACGTGAGCTTGAGATTCTAGATTTTGAAGTCAAGGCTGACAGAGTCCTTGAAGACTGCACGAGTATGTAATAATATTGCGAAGTTTAAGGAAACTAACTAAGTAGGTTTGTAAATAGCCATGAAGAATCACCATTGTCAAGCGACTCGATGCGCGAATTTTATTGTATCGCGAATCACGCGTTATATTCCCGCTTCTCTCGCATTTTTTTATTTCTGCATTATACTGATAAACGTCGTAATCGTAATCTTGAAAATAGGAAAAAAAAACAGAAAACAAACAAATCGTAATACTCTGCATCAGCGATTGCGAAATCCTTGAAAAATGTCGTCCTGTTGTGGCAAAAATGGTTTTTGGAAAAAAAAAAGAAGTTAGGTAGCAAAATTAAAGTCTGCCACGGGAGGAATTATACAGCGTACAGATCGCGTATAATTATTTGTCTGCGATTGTATGATAATCACTTTTGAGCTGAGTCAAAAGTCAACTGACGTTTTTTACTAACAAGTCTATTTCTTATAATTGAAGACTAAATTTTCTCAGCAATGACGCTTACGTACCATTATTCCTTGTATTATTCCTAAAATTATTTTCAAAGTAGTTGGAATTATTCGCCCATACGTACCGTCTCATGCAGACGTTGAGCGAATGAACAATTGGAAATAATTGGTGGTAAAAAATTTATTTGCCGCTGAAGCGTGATTCGCAAAATTGTCCGATTCATTTTCTGGAAATAACATGACACGAGACTGCTGAGTCCGATTGATTAATTTTGCAAATATTTTTGCAACTAGGTTTAATTAAATTTGTAGTACGAAAAATGTTGATTAATGAGTTCTATAATTGCGTCTGCAGGGACATTCGCTTAAATCAACGAGTCACACCTCAGAGGTGGTCATCAGCTATACGGCTACGAGAAGCGAGGAACGAGTTGTAAACGATTTTATCGAGATTATCTCGCCATAGCAGGAGGCATAAGTTATATCATATATATACCTACACCAGTCATATGTAGATTAGAATCAGGACTTCTGTAGAAGCCGTTCAACTTTTTCGCCGGACGTCAATATAAATAATACATATTATACACACATACGTATATTAAAATTATATTTCTTTTATTCACGCCCATGAAGACTTTCGATCGTCGTTTTAGTCACCCGATTAAATCAACGCACCTCCTAAACCAGAGAGTGGAGTTTGAGAACGTCGAATCACGATAGCACTTCAACCTTTGACAGCTGCTCAGGGACGATGACGTTATCTCAATGTTATTCGTTTTCTCACAACGCATTTCATTCGCGTGATTTTGGAACCATGCGGGTCTGATCAGCAAAGTTACGAGTAGAAAAATTATTTCATTTATTTCATTTATTTCATTCTTCGTTCGATTCAAATGAATTAATTCTCATCTTCGAGTTCGACGATGGAAGAAACTAGCGGTTTCTGACGCCATTGTGATACGTTGATGACAGAAGAGGTTCTTATTCTCATTTTGCTAGACACGTCGTATCGAGCATAAAGTTTCGCTTGTTCATACGTCAACATTGAGTAGGATCGTTAACAATGAGGATCTCACTGTCAATTTTTTACATTTGACGACCCACTCGGAGACATTGGTTAATCGAGAACCTTGTAAATTCGTCTCGATCGGTAGGTGGGACGAGACATAGATGTGTCCACATCATTTGCGTGAAAAATTTCATTACCTGAATCATTGTTGCGAACAATATCTGAATTTTGGAAAGAAAGACTGCAGTGTCGAAAAAACTTGATTAGCATCGATGGACAGCTGGACGTGTACCGAGCGTCGCGTCGGCGACAACACGTCGAAGCCGGATAATGGAATTACATACCAAATACCTGTTCATATCTCCGAGAATGAAACGAACCAGTAACCAGCCTGTAGCTCATACGAGTGTATCCAATATTCCAACAATGCGGTTGTAGAGTGAAAGTGTACGAAGCTAAAGGACAAACGACGACCTCGTATAAATGTCTTGGGATGCCAATAGATACGGCGGGACAGCACCGGATGCCAAACGCACGTCTGGAAGATGGTAAAAGGTGGACGACGAGCCGGACAGCTATGGATGAAAAAAAAAGAAGAAGATCGTGAGTAAATGGTGTAAACACAAGTTCTTGCGATATTCGCATCCGAGGTTCTGGAGTGCCGGTAAGAAAGGTGATCGGGATGAGCCAAGGAGCGAAAAAGCGCAAACTAACCGAGTGAATACGGGTCCCTCACCTTTCGCGGTGATGACGTGACCGGAGTAATTGTGTGGGCTAGCCGTTCAGAGAAGCATGTATAGTATAATACATACTATATAAGAGACGGGACGCAGATTGGCGGGATATCTATCCCATGCCTGGTTCGAATATAGTAGGCAAGCGGCATAATACCGCATCGGTAAAACGTACGTATATACGTAGGTACGTACATAGGTGATGTATAAATACGTGCATATCGATGGTTGTCAGAGTCTCCTTCGAGAGAGTATGTAGGTATAGATTATGGAACAGTCCGGTTCAAAGACTAAGTAGGCATTGGCGAATGAACGGAGGAACGAAACGGTGCGTTGCGTGGGTCGGCACGGGTAAGGTGGGCGATCTGCCTACGTTTCTTGAATAATAAATCTGCACATACGTCGTCTATAGCTGGGGTTAGCTTCGATCTAAATGCATTCATAGAGAGTGTTTACAAGGGTATACCGAGTGCGTGGTAACTCCCGTAGATCCTACTTCTTGGCGTACTGCAGTTAAATTTCTTCGACTACGGACATATACCTTTGTAGGCTGGTCGAACGTATCGAACGTTATGGGTACGTAGGGTCACAGAATACGCAAGCTGGTCGGATCCTGGCGCGCTTTTTATCCGACATAAAAATATGCGTACGGGATTCGAGTTTAGAAAACGTTATTCGAGAATCGTGGGAAGCTGTAGGCTAATCGTGACCGGTGCACAACCGAGTGCTGTTATATACCTGCGCTCTGTGTATCTGCATGTCTCTTGTTTTTAAATTTTTAGTTAACACAGTCCGTTTTAATTGCACTGAGGACTTCCTGGTGTTGTCAATTTATCCCAACCTTTCCTTTGGATACACCTTCGAGTTGAATATATACGTAGGTATGTGTAGCGCGGTAGACGCAGCGGTTACGTCCGTCTTTTGTAAAAGAATTGACACCAATCGGTTCGATTAGCGAGCGGTTTAAATTTTCTTCAAACGAGAAATCTTGAGATCGTATAGAACCTGGACTGTGCGCCGAAGGTTGCCTAGTATGGGATTATATTCTATACAAGAATATAAGACAGGGGCAACTCGATTTATGTAGTCAGGATGGCATCAAGGTTCCCACGGGAAACGGGCGCGTCTTTTCTCCGCTTTATCTCCCGTAGGACCCTTTCATTTCCAGAGCTCATACTATACCTTCCTCCACTCGATAGGGAGAGAGATGGGGGAGGAAGAAACGTGCAGATCCGTCCATCGTGAGCTCGCAGATATGCGTAGGTCTTATTATATACCTATATAATACGTACACCTAGCTATACCCGTAACTATACATAACCTAGCCGTAAAGTTGATCGAGCAATTTAATAATTGCAATTAAGATACGAATCAGCTTTTACCTAGCCTATGATTCACGTGTACGCTTACGCTTACGGATGAGATGAGTTCAAAAGTTTGGTCAGCTACTAAAAATCATCTTCGATGCTTCCTGTTTGCTACGTCATATTATACACATGTATATTTATAACCAAAAGCAAACTACCATCGAAGGCTTTATACATACATATACGTATACCCGGAGAGAAACGAGGTTGCTGTTGCAGATCGCGTGGGCGCCACTTGCAAGCGAAATTAACGGAACACTTCGAATATAGTGTACGACGTTAACTGTATAGTCGTAGATGATTTAAAAAAGGAATAACTTTTCGCCAATTACTACGGGGGGTGATAATATTCATTGAAGTACGTGGGTATTAGTTATTACGTATTCGAACGGCAGGCGATCCAGCCATCGACCTTGCTCGTGGTAATATGAGCCACGTTACGATCGCGATCGATAATTGAGATCAAAGACAATGTCCAAGGTAGGTAGGTAGGTAGGTAGGTAGGTACGAGTATAGGTGCATTAACAGGGCAGCTGCGTCTCTTATGTAATTCTATGTCGAACATTCCTCGCTTGTTCGACTCAACTAGACAATAGAAATTATATGCGCCTGAACCTTAATGCGATTATACATTGGATTACATCGTACAGGCATACAATTAACGGTCAGATTTATACGTCGTTTTGCACTGCGGTTGAGGTAACGGTGAATTATTGTTAGAGAATCATCTTCGTCAATGGATTTATGTACCGCAGCTATATGACGAGTTCAGATCGTAAAATACGTGGCTGCGCGAGGGTAAATTTGTCTTCAAGTTTCGTAGTTTGGAAAACGACCAGCTCGCAGTCATCGTCGGTTATACACCTATGCGCGTTCATTTATCTCGGGATATCAAAAGCTCGAGCTTTATTTTCCTTTTCCTTTCGCTTTCTCGAACGCACGAGTACCTACGGTATCTCGCCAGCCGCTGATCTCTTTTAGTGCTACTTATATACCTATACTATAAAACCGCTCCCAAGTTTCTTACGATGATCAACTTTTTACTCTCATCAGTAGGTTTCTCGGCTCTTTACGCACCCGCGAAACGATCTCTGGAGCTGCACTGGCCGCTGCTTATTGCCGCTGCACAGGTAGTTTTAAGGATGGTTGTCATTAACCCAGTTGCCCAGAACTAATGGACATTCATCACGCATTCCTGCATATAAATTTAACATTAAATGCACCATAAGACGTTATAAACCGATGTAGGTATACGTATGTATACCTGTATAAGTACATCCAGAGCTGACAGCGAGAAGGGCGTAACCCACACTTTGTTTTTACCTTTCATTTTTATTTTATTTTTTTCAATAAATTTTCTGCCATTATAGCGTATTCCACAAAATTGAACATGCAGTTGAAAAAAAAAAGGATAAACTAAAATTACGGTAGCCAAAGTGGAACGAGCTTTGAAAACTATAAGTGTTAGAATATCTTAATTTTATTTCTATGACGCTGCAGCAAAGCTGTCTCTGCAGCGCATCTGATTAAAGGAATTGCCCCAGTTTTTGCGATCGCGCGATATAATGACGCGGGAAATGAGATCAACGAGCGCAATTAGAGGACCGTTAATTATTTATTGGTCGTCGTCCCATTATGTGGCATCTTGCATATACGCATACCTGCATATGATGCACGTAACGTGTGTAATAAAAGCTTTGATCCCGACAGCCGCTATTAATATATCAATTTACAGATTCTGAATTAAAATCAAATTTAAATAAAAGCCCCCGCGGGTAGTTAAAATACAGTTAATGACTATGTTGCACAAATTAGACTTATACGCCTACGCGTTTGTTCATCGTCGAGTACGTTTCACGCGTCTTTTGAAGCCGGTTTCTCGGTCCAGCTACGATACTTACGTTTGCGACTAGCCGTCGTAGTTATTCTTCTTTTTTTTTTCTTTTTTTTTATAACAGTATGGATGTACTATACGCTTTTGTCACGGTGACCGCACTCTGCTTGCAGGAATTAGAATTGTACGGTAGTGTTACGATTCGAAACCGTTTCGTCGTAAATAACGTAGCTGCGGAATTCTTTGTACCGCCACTGCAATTTCACGATTTATCGATCTGATGTTTCGAGAATGTTCGAGTCAATTTTCTGTAGTATGGCATATTTTCTTCCGCAAAGAGCGCGTAAATGAGAAAAAAAAAATAGAAGAAGGAGAAAAAATGAGCGAGTAAAAAATTAGGCAAGAAAATTCTACTCGGGGTCGAAGTTCAAAGTGTCAAAGTTCCGAGTACAAACATGGGTATAAATATTGCATGAGCTCTCACTTACCGCGCGAACCGCGCAAGAAATTAAAAAGATTTTGGATAATTTGTGGGTCAGCTGCTGACGCTGAGATTATTATCACTCGCGTGTTTCTGACCTGTTATGAAATGCAGCGTTGAAATCTCTGTGCTGTTTTTGACATCATTAAAATTTATCGATCTATAATACGAAACGAGCTAGAAATATTAAAATTATAATAAACTCCGGATATACGATCCGAGCTGTCGAATTAAAAATGCAAATTAGAGGAGATTTTTGCAGTCGCTGCAGCAACACAACGACTCGGTAAGGTGTACGTAATTAATTGGTTTATTGTAGGTTATATATTCCAGAAAAATTACGTAACGTAGCAAAAAATTTTTTACATAGATCCTGATAGTAAGACGGGCAAAAATTGAAATAATCCAGGCGTAGAGGTAAATTTAATTAAAAACGTGCCGATTGAAGGAAACTCAAACGTTAATTAGCCTGCAGCACGGGGAAAAGGCAATAACGTAGCAAGAATCACATTCAGCCATGTGCCGTATAACAGTCGCGTCCTTGTAACCGAATCGCACAGAGATCATGGCTTTTTTGGAGATTCGTGTCTAATTTAATTACCTGTGAGCCGCGGCTGGGCCACATTACCTCGTCGCTCGGTCGAATTGTCCAAGTTTACATCCATTCGCGCGGGAACAAAAGCGTAAGAAGTCAGCAAAGAAATTCTAATTTCGTTGAGAGTTATTGAAAAAAAATGTTAATTCTTAACACAAAAGACATCAAACCACACGCGCAAATATGGTCTATATCTTTACGCGGATGGAAATTTACGAAATTTATTTTTGGGTCGTGAGAGACGCGATGTTAGATTTGAATATAATGGTACATTACGCGCTGGTATATAGCGTCGCGGTTTCACTCCATATACACGTTCTATTTACGAACGCGCACACGTGACGCTTTTCCCTGCACTTAATACGACATGAAATTCAGAACCAGCTTCCTCATACCTGACATTATTTCAATATTTTATATCGGTATTGAATTCCTTTTTCTTTTTTTTTGCAACTACGTTGCGCTGCAATCGGGCTTTGAAAATATTACCGAGGAAACGGTTACTGTCCTCCGTGCGGAAACGTATCTACATCGTATTTCAATTAGATTGAGTTTATTCGATAAGATACATCGTTAATAGCGTTGCGAACCCGATCGCCCCATTGCCTGGACGCATTGGTACGGTTTCTGGTTCCTAGCGGGCACGCGGTTGGTTTTTCTACGTACCGATCTATCCGTTTGGCATCGGTATAAATCGAAAGTTATATAAACCTCTGCGAATAACGCGCGATATACCGGAGATAGTAAATCACTTTCGTTGATTAAACGATTTGTTTGATCCGGTTCGTTATTCGATCGATGCCGTAAAATTATCGATAAGAAATTGTAAAAGTTGAAAGGCGCAGTACTCCAATTAGAAGTAAAAGTTTTTTCGGGTTATCAACCCGGCTTTTACCATCGCGATTGTCCAATTGTGATCGGTGTCACCGTCTCCGTAACGTGTTATATGTTCGATCAAAAAATCGGTTCGGTAAAAAAATGATCGTTTATACGGGGGGGGAGGAGGGGGGAAAGAATTTGACGATACGTCGACTGCGTAACGGAGATCGAATAATTATCGTCGTAGAAATAGTTATAAGTCTATATAGGTATGCATCTTTTACCCATGTACGTTGACTTATCGGCTATTAGCGATGTCGTAAGCAACCGATCGGTACGTCTCTTGGGTCGTGTAAAGTAAACTGTGCCAAGAGATGCTAATCGAAGCGATAAATAACCTTTGACGATTAGATTAACGCTGAGGTTGAGCCTCCTCCGTAGTAATCCTGGAAGGTTCTCCCGGTCTCTAAGGATGCTGGCGCCTAATCACGGTGAGTTTCACGTAATTGGCGAATAAAAAGGACCGGTTATATCTAGCAGGATGATAGGCGTAGATGCCGCAGCGGGTGATGGAGGGGTGAAAATCTATGGCGTTGGTGCAGATATGTGCGAGCTGTGGTGCCGGAGTGGAGTAAAAGGATAAATAAGTATAATAAACGTATAGGGAATTGGATGACGTCATCTGTTTTGCTCGTTCTCTCAAGGAATAAACTGGTGGGGAATAAGAAGGGGGAAGAGGACGACGGGCAAACACGTTCCCCCGGGACGTGAGGGCGACGAGGCCGCGCGCGAACCGCCGCCGTCGAGAACTGAATGAGCCGGCGGAGGCGCGTGGGCGAGACAGGGGTTCTCAATGGCAAGGTGACTGACTCGAGACCGATATCCTCGGTTATCCAGGTTCACCGGGTCTTCGTATACACTTACACAGCTACATCCTCTGCAAACAACCAAGGAGAAAGCCGGCGTCCGTTTACGTTGCGTGTCCCCACCGCGCTGCACGATGACCAGCAGGTGACGCTGGCTGATTCATTCGCGGAACCTTCAAATCTTAATCTCATTAAAGAGAAATTTTGTCCACAACTCATGATCGACCGATTTTCTAGCAATTTTTCGTGAAAAAATATCGCGATTTAACACGTCGTGCGGAAATTGGAACGTCAGGCTTCCGCGACGTATTTTAGATTCATCTGAAATTACAGCGGACGGATATCGAATAAAGGATCTCCTGCAGATTATTTCTGCTGAATTGAAGAATATAAACCTGGATTCCGGAGTCGTAACGTCGGTAGCGTTCCTCTCGATTTTCGAACCGTTGTTCGTAGCAACGCGGTTGTAGAATGTACGAATAATGTTGTTCTTTATTTTTACTTTTTATTTATCGTCATCAACAAGATACGGTGTTCTGAGCGAAGAGTCCTACTGGTACTCTATGGGTAATATCCTGGCTCTGGTTTGTCCTCCATAAACAAGGTGTCTATACATCGGGATATCGTTAGAGGCGAGCACTTGAGCGTAAAACGGAATATATACGATGTCCCCGAAGAGGAGTAACGGTGCGCAAACGCGAGAGTCGAACAAGGTGGCTGGCGCTATGATCTGCTTTAACTTTAGAGGTAATAAATGCCCGCCGTAAGACACTCGCTCGCTATAGTCGCTCTATCCGTTCTATTCGCGTTGCGGAGGCAATATTCCTCGGGATCCAAGTCAAGTTCAACGATCCGGCTACGCTGTATGAGCCGTGGCCACCGCCCCTCCGCTTATGTCCACCTGGTCGTCGACGTGCTCACGAGTTACGTACGTCCCGTACAACATTTACTGTCTATAATAAAGGGGTATGAGGTCCTCTCCTCGTAATATGCTTTCAGGATCGAGTATAAAGTTTCGTGATTCGCGCCTTCTTCGTACAGCGGAATATCATAGTATTTAAGCTTTCTGTCTATAGCATCTCACAGCCGATATTGACGCGCGAAGTGCGTTAACGCGGTTGATTTACGTTACACTCTCAAGATTCCGGAGGTGTAGAGATATCCTCACCTGCGCGATGATCGCTTCAAAAATAAAACAAATATAAAACGTCGTAAGATAGCCTGAGGAGTCTTCGGATACGCTTGTAACACCAGGAAGTTGCACTGAATTTACAAACTGATTTACACCTCGGGTTGTAAATCGCGGTGTACACGCGGTTGCGATTTATATAAATAAATTTTACAGATGTGACGACGTGAGGAGTAAGAAAAAAAAGGAAAAAAAGAAAGGTATCATTTATCCAATCAGTCGTCGTTCGCCATCCGTGTAAAATAATCAATCAATTATGCGGCGATTTATACATCCTCGAGAAAGCTTCTGCGCGAATCGAAGTTCATTGATCAAAGCAGTTTCGCAGCTGATCTAATCCGAAACGTCGCGGATGAATCACGCGGATCGATATTCCCCCGAGGGCAGTTTCGACAGTCGCGGCGAGAGGCAACGACGAGGTTCGCAAATCTCTTCGTCTATTTTCTTCTTTCACGTCTTTTGGCGTGACACCTGCATTCCGTGACGGTACGTCACGATCGTAACCTTCGTCGTCGCACGATTCTTCGCCCGCTCAAATCAGCCCCGTGATCTATATGATCTTCGGCGAGATGCGCATAGGCATACACACACACATACACATGCAGTACCCGACCGGTGGAAGTATATAACTGTAAGCGGACGGCTGAAAAAATACTCGCAAAGATGCACCGTTGCGGTACGACTGATACAACTATATACACGATATTTTATACCGCGCACCGATGCTACTATTATGGCAGCAGCAGCAGCAGCGGCTTTGCAACGCGTAAAGATGCACTGCGGCTGGATATAGCGTGTCCGTCACCATAAATGTATTATATGTATACTAACCTTTGGCGTACGCCTCGCAGAGTATTACCCAGTTTGGTATACGTATGCGTAAAAGATTTGAGTCTTGTACACCGACTACGATAACTCTGACATAAGAGAATTCTGCATATATATTTATAGGATGCTCATGTTGTACAACAATCATCGGAGAGATAAAGAATGAAGTTTTTTCCATGCATATAACACAGATTTGCAGCAGGATGCGAATTTTCTCTTTTACAGTTTTATACCGTAATTTTCTGCGATCCTAAGGTCGCGGACAGGGGGTATAAAAATTTTTCATCGTGTATATTATTATACCTGGTATATAACACGCCGAAAAGATCTGCGCTGCACGTGTTTACCCTGCACATGAGCTAGTATATACCTACCTATACGGTCTTACGGCATCACCGCGAGTTTTGTATAACGGGAAAATTTAGTATATCTATGTATACCGTAGTAGTGGTTACTTTAAGCGGCAGTCGGACACCAAAACTTGGAGGTCAGAGATGAAGAATGGCCGAGGATGGCCTAAGGACGGTGTCCGTGCGCGTGACGGGTTCCACTTTGATTATAAGCACTGTTGAACACGGACCAACTGTCGGCCAACTTTGCTGCAATTTTGTCAACTTTTTTCATTTCTTTTCCTTTTTTTTTTATCCTGATGCCACACGTCTAGGTCTCGACCGTCTGGTTCGCCGTTCCGTTCGGATGAAGTAATAATTTCAAAACGAAGTGAAGATCGAAATATGTTGAAATTAACTACATTATTTTCGAGGTCGCGTTATCCTTAGGGCTTTATCCCGACATTCAGGAATAATTTTCAGTGGAAATACAGTCGGCGGCGTTACAGATGTAGAAATGATTGAAAATAGTTATTATATATATGCGTGCGGTAGTGATCACCCGAGGCTGATTGGCACGTTTCCTAATTACAATCGATTAGCCATTGTCCAGTATAGAGCTGGGCGAAGCAATCGGACGCTGATACCCTGGAAGCGACGACCAATCATCCGCTGGAGGCAGAAGTAGCAGCGACGCCCGCGACGCCCGCGACGCCCCAGCTCTAAATTACTTCGAGCTGCACCGAGTTATAAAGCTCTCCGCGTTGCGAGCGTCCTTTCCGCGGTGATCGCCGTACGTCCGTCGTCCGCAGTCTTATACCGGCGGCAAAACGACGCGAGGCAGAAAAAAAAGCGCAGAAGACAAAAAACCAACTGAAAGAAACTAAAGGAAAAAACTTTGCTGACTAATGGCGCGGCCGGTGGCTGAGCTTATTATCACGTATTATCATCCATCAAGCACAGGGAATTAATAAAGTTAGTTTTATCGTTGTGCGTATAACGCGGTTGCTAGGAGGCTGCAACCTCGGCTCTTTCGAAGTTGAGATTGGTAGAATGTGACGCCGTGTTAAGAATTGCTTCGTTTAGACCCTCTACACTATGCTACATGAGAATGTTATTATTCCTAGTTTTACCATCAATTATGTTATTTTTTTTTCTCTCTCTCTCCATAGAAACATGTTCACCGGCACACGTGCGCGATACGCAAAACGTTCCGTGTTTACCGGAAAGTGCATATTTCAGGATTAGTCGGCGGGTAGTTGCGATTAGTGCTGTGGTGAAAAACCAAAAAAAAAAAAAAAGAAAGACGAACGAAAGAAATGAAAAGAAGACGGTGGCTGCGAACGTCGGGGTAAAACAGTCTAGCTACGCTGCTGTAGCGACGTTATAAAAAGAAAATCGAAAGTTTCTCGGTAGCTCAGTATACTTTGCAATTCCAATGGTATAGGAATTCCGCTTCAACTACCGCTGCACATTGGTTTTGAAAAGAAAAAAAAAAACGAAGAAAAAGAAGGAAATTTAAATGTCCTCGTACTAAATGGATATAAATCTAGAATATTTTTTGAACGTGTATATATAAGGTGCAGCTATTAATTTTTGCCACATATCCTGGTAAAACGGACTGCGTCGCGGGTAAAGTATATACAAGCTCAGCAAAGCCGCTATAAATCGAGAAAGACTCGCGGCGGACAGATAACATCTTCACATATCGGCTGACTATGTGCAGCTTGAAATTCTAAACAGCGGCAAGTCACGACGCTCTGACATCATCGGGTTCCACTAGACTACTGGAGGGTTCAGCTCTAACTTTTTGAATAAATACGAGTCATTAATTCGTTTCAAATCGCGACATGCGAGTCTCGCTACTGCCGAGCAAACGGAGACCAGCGGTGATGTTCGATCCCCGGTCAAGGCCGAACGTAAACCATCGTCAGAAACTCGCCAATGAATACCGCAACGAACAAAAGATTCCCGCTTTTGGTTAGAGTGCAAGGCAAGAGCGCCCGACCTTGGTATAGGATCGCAGAGTTTTCACCCGCGATAAAGTAGAAAAAAAAAGTTAATCAACTCACGATTCATCTTCCCGCAAACGGAAGTTCGATGAAAGATGTTCCGAGTTATAATTGGAATTGAAAAGGTCGATTCAATGACCAGCGGTTAACCGCTGTACCGACGATGACCCGGCTTTTGAAGGACCCGGGACAAAGTCAATCACGGGAATTATATGGCTCTGGCAGTGGTACAGTCAGAGTTAAGTTGCGAAAAAGTTTTCCTTTTCTGAAACTTGCAAAATTTGTATGCAGTCATCCGATATCAAGGTGAGACCAAGGGCTTCGCAGTGTGGGCAGCCCCGAAGGATTCTCTGGTCGTTCAACGTCTCACAATCAACCTTCCGTAGCCTTACTAGGAAGCGAGTCGAGGATACCGCAAGGACACGATGCCACCGATGGGTTTTGTCCTTACAAGAGAGCACTCCCCGTCCTTCGCGAATTTAGTCAACTGTTAAATCTCCTCTTTGGGGTGGGATGACGCTGCTCCATGTCGTACCGAACTCATCTTCTTAAAATATACCTACGTATCGGCATCTGCGAACCGAACGTCGTCATCATCATCATCGAGCTAAATTAAGAAGCCGAAATCCCGGAGGTCCACTTCCAGCGATGTTATGTATACGCCCTTTAAAATCACTTATATTATACATTTCACTATACTATATGGGTCGTTCGGTTCATGTTCTCCCCGCGCCTTATATCCCTTCGCAAATGGCGTCAGGTTAATCTTAAGACGGAGTTTTTTTTATGGACTCGTAAAAATCTTCCACCCCTCACGAACGAACCCATACCGAATGTTACCGCGTTAAATTTTCTCAAGCTCTCTCTAAATTATACCCAATCCGAAATTGGATGGCTTCGATATCTTCGCCGCGTTCGGTATTATCGGACCACCTGCAATTTTACGCTCACCTTCGCGTACTTTGTCACTTATAAAAGTCGAGCTCCCGCGAAGGGTGCTGTACGGGAACGCCATGAGACGATGAGAATCGAAATACTTTTTCTTTTTTTTTGTATATTTCTTATTTCTCATTCATCTCGTTCACGATTATAACGATTGGTTTAGAATACGGTGCTTTTGAGATATCGGGTGCAGTCTTATTCAGAAAATAAGATTAATGTCCCGCATGGATTCATTCAATTGTCTTTCTCCACCGCCGCGGCCGCGATACCCGAGGCAGTTAGTGGACATGGTCATATTAGTATGAACATACGAGACTCGCGTACGTGGTGACTCTTCGATGACCATACCGGTCACAGAGCGACGAGTAGGTGTCTGATACAGCTAGAGCAGATACGGCTTTGGATATTATACAGATGCGGACCACGGAGCACCGTAGTGTCTCTGGTCCAACATGCTATTTATACTCCTGACTCGACTCGACTCCAGTTGACTCGACGAGTGAATAGCCTCAAAGAACCAACGCGAACGACGAGGCAAGGAGATCGCAAAGCGACTGCCTCAATAAGGCAGGCGGGCGGAAGGCTGACCGACCGGACCGTGATTCAATCCTCATTTTTGTATCAACGATTTTCTCCTTCTTTTTTCTTTCTTTGCAATTGGTCCAGACGATGGCTCCGGATATTCCGTCCCCCCAGCGGATTTCCGACGACCCCAACAGATTTTGCTCGTTGGGAACTTTTTTCTATCGCGAATCCCTGTGATGATCTGGTTACCTAGATACGAACATCGTGTGTATTTTTGATATGATCGGTATTGTAAATTTTACGGTCTTCCTGCCATTTGAAGCCATCCAGCTGCAACTCGGTGCGAATCATTTATGACCTTTCCGAAACCCATTAATTCCGATTACCTTGACAATAATTAAAATCATGCTCCGGTTTCACCTTTGACCTCGGTGAATCGGCCGGGACGTGTGGAGCGCTAATAGATATGTACCTATAATTTTATCCTTTATTGCACCCATGTGTCGAGAATTTAATTTTCAGATGTAAATTTTAGTTGATGTTATTTTTTGTTTTGTTTCTTTTGCCCCTCTATCGAATCGGTGCAGATTACGCTAACGATCGTTGATTGGCCGACAAATAAAAATCTTCTGAGCCTCCCGGCGCCCCTATCGGATGGCGTCCGGACGTGGGCGTCGGTACCATCGCGCCTCGCTTAACATTGGGATAACATTGCTGCCAACCTCGGAACGTGGGCGGTACCCCGAGTCCCATCAGTGTATATTTTCAGTTTTAATCGCGTGTCATGTCCCGCGATGCGACCCTCTTAAGCATTTTGTTTCATGATTCAGCCACCCATAACCATCAACTTCAATTCGGCTGTTTCATCGTCGGAGGTACGCAGCTAGATGGTAGTCACGAGGTAGTTACGATCCACAATAGAAGACATGAGGACGAAGACGAAGGCTCGGTTCGAGCACAATCTCACGATACACCCACGTACATTCGTATCATAGATAGGACAGGAGATGCAAATTCTCTATTACCGGTTAAACGTATGAAATATTTCTATCATAATCGAGGCTAGGCATCACCCCGAGTCCATTCGTAGATATGGAAACATGCCTATAACTCCCCTCGTAGAGGCGAAGCTGAAGCTCGAGGCATTCCTGGCTCCTTCTCGCTCATGCGATTGCCGGTGAATCGCTGGAGGATCGTTTATCCCGACAGATGGGATTATCTGATCTCGAATCTAGTCGTCCGTCCTGGACGGCTCCGCGTATAATTGCCAGCGCAATCGCCATGGAAGCCCTTCGCTCCGTCGCGGCTCTTCGCCCGGCCACTTTCTCGGTTCCTCTTGCGCCAAGGAGTCAAGGCTGTGAACTTGGAATGTGCGTGCAACTATGCTACGCTTCCACAACGGCTACCTCAGGCTCACAGCGCACCTTTACCTCTTCTTCGATCAACGCGCCACCCCGGCTTCCCCCTGGAGTTCTGTTTGTTCTTTTCTTTTTCTTTTGTTTCTCAATCTGCATTATACTCCTTCTTCCGGTTAGTCCGGATAACGGTTTTAACGAAATCGATTCACATTACCGTGAACAAATCGATTAATTTGTAAATTTTCCCCGTTATTGTTCATTTGAAATATTATATTAGTGGCGATTCTTTTTTTTCTGTTTTAGGTGGGTATCGGATATTGGATTCAGTCGCTTCTTCATCGCGTGATACCTCAGGCTACGGTAGACGGGAGTCTCATGGGGCTAAGACCGGGCACTCTGGATTGAGTGAGACAAATGATCTGTGACAAGCGTATAGCGTGGAAGTGTCGCCCCATAGCTCCTGAGTTAGACGTCAATTAATTGGCATTACCTAGGGTGAGGTATATATAAGGTAAGGGGGGGCTGATGCAGGTGCCGGTGTAAGCAGGCGGTGACAGTTAAGTAAAATCATTTAATGACAGAAGAAGTCAAAGGAGTGACGGCGGTCCTGGTTGGTCGCCCATCTGAGTGACGGGCGGCCTTCCTTCTGGACACGCTTCGTCGTTGAAAGAAAACTTTTATTGCCAAGCCGATAATATCGGGTCGTTAGGCACTTCCACCAGTGATTCTTCGCGATTCTCTCCTGTGCCGCGTTGATATATATATACACCTATATACACCGTATGTATATACAGGTAGCGTATCTCCCGCTTCGGAGGTAGCTAGCTAGCTGGCTAGTGCTTTTGCAAAGTCGATTGAAATTGAAACCGGTCCTGCAGGCGACTTGTCTATACCCCGGTACAGTACGTTACACGTATACATATCCCATATACATAGATGTACTTATATATCTACATGCGTACGCTCATGTGGAGGGAACAATTTTCACGGAAAGCTTATTACCGCGCTCTCGTGAGACGCGACGACACATTCTGAAGTCTAAATTGAATCCGCTCGAATATCTGTATCTCCGCAGCGGCCCTAGTGCAGGATGAATATTTCCTTCCTTTCTTTTTTACATCCCCCATACTCTCATACTCTTAAACAAGAATAAGAGGATGGGTATTGTGGCTAACAAGCTATGTTCACTCTTATTATTTGGTTAGTGACACGGAGTTATCTTATCCTGCAGAAACCTCAACTCCCTTTATGCTCCGGCCCGACGACGTCCAGCTTCCTTTGTCTCTTTCTGCTTCGAATTTCAGAAAAATTTTCATTTGCACTAACATATATTCCTGAGATCCCTACGGATCGATAAAAAGCACGCATTGAATCGCGAGATCGCATCGAAAATATGAAAAAACATTCCATTCCCTACCGGTCTGTTCGGTCGTCGAAACCACGTCACCTGCACTGTCCCTGCCGGAAAAGGAGCAGCTCGAAAAGTCCTTCAAGATGAAACACGACTGTTATTATTTTTTTTTTTTTGCACAAGGTTAGGCTATGTGCGGAATTAGATTAAACGAGTTGGCTAAGATTAGGGTCATTAGGCGTTGTTTTATCCATGACACTTAAGAAGTGTACATGGAGGATTCACAAACTGTTATACCTTTACAACACGCGGTCGAAGCACAGAGATCAAAACGAAAGGGTTATGGAACGTTGAACGCGTGATTGGAAGTTAGAACGCACATCTACAGGTATACATAAGATACGAGGAAATAAGTGAGGTCGGGTTTGATTGAGTTAATGGAAATACAAATCTCGCCCATGTGTGCGTCTCTCAGTGATCGAGACGAAATGAAATGGAAATAAAACGAATTGTTTGATCTATCGGTACGTTCGGGTCGAGCCAGAGCATCGGCGAATTATTACAATGCGGAAACACAAAAGTGCTAGTAATTTTTGCTATAGTAAAAGTAATTTTGTAAAGGCCCGACGAGATTAACCTCATCTATTTAACCGTGTACGGATGATTTTTCCATCTATTTTTTTTTCTCTCTAAAGACCAATGAAAAAAGCAGGAAGACGCTAATAAGAATCGCGGCGTCGAAAAATGAGCGTCGAGAACTCCCTTTAAAACGTATACATAACGTCCGGACGAGTATAACCGTCCAACAGACCGTAAAAAGCTCCGATTCAATTGAAGACCCTCGTCATTTACTTTTAATGGCGTCCGCTCTAAAAGCAACGAACACGCTATTTTGAGGACAGTGAAATCAGAATCAACGCCTTTGATAATCTTAAATTCATGCGCAAGAGGTACCCTTTTCGAATCTTAGTAGGAAACACTCGCACGTAGATATATCCATTTATATAATTTAAATTGTACATTAAATGCGCGTATAATATTCACGCGCACTGCAGAAGATACTTTCACCGTTGATGAGATTGGAATAATTCCTTCTCCTTTTTTTTTTTCTTTTTTTTTTTTGCAACAAGTACTCGACCTCGTGGATAATTATTGCTGTCAAATATTTATCAATGCGAAAGGTGAGGCGATTGCGCCATCTTGTCGTTACATGATCGATCGTCTTTTACTTTTACCCATACGTACTTTCTCACGGATGTGGAAAAGAGACTTTGATCACATTGGAATTCCGTGGAAAATAAAAAATTATTCCAAGCATAATTTCATTCCGGTTGATGCATCGGCGGACGTTAGTAACTATGGTTTGGAATCAGCTCGATAGTTCTTCGTTGAACGGTTTTTGTGTTTCTTTTTTTTTTTTCCCTGCTGGTATGAATAGGTATCTCTACCTTCAATCACGCGTCAAGATCATGGACTATGAGCCAGCGTGATCAATTGTTTCACCTCATTAGGCAGTTGATGCTTCTTCGCATCACCGACGTCAATGGTTTCAGTGACAATCGCGGGAGTCGCAAATTACATTCAATTAGATTCACTGATTATCTAGCCGCGAGGCAAACTAGCGAAGGTAGAGCAGCCTGCCACATCGCAAAGACAACTATTCCTCTCATGCATATCATGCACCTTCTGGCACGACCTCGAACAATGCTTTATTGCCACTGCGATTCTATTTTTTTTTTTTTTCTTTCTTCGCTGCAACTGCTGCCGCACCGACGTCACGGAGATACGACTCGTTTGAATATTCAAAAGGTGGATGACGTTTCCGCAATCGATGAACGTTCCGGAATCACTTTGAGCAGCTGTGTATTTAAACTGCAGGTATTTATACAGCCATCTAGGTCAGCTGGTGGATTTTATGTGTGAAACTGGTACAACGATATTCAGCTTTCGTATACATAAGTAGAATTTATCCCTCGTCAAAGGGGAGTCTTAATTAGGGCAGGTACTGCAGGGCGAGATCAACGTATATAGGTATAGTTGAGACGAGTGAAGGAGCGGAGAGTGTGTCGAGAGTATAAAAATGAAGGTGGGTATATCAGACCGGCGGCATAGGAGATCGTGACGTGAAGCTAAGAGAAAGGAGGATCCTGCGACGTAGGAGAAGACCTTTGTGCCAGAGACTGCTGTGTGCCTACAACTACAACTCACCGACGTCTAGAACTCTTCTCCTGCATTTTAACAGCTTTAACTTAGCTCCCGACTCCAGTTCCAAGGCTTCTAGGGTGTATTCAACCTCTTGGTATTTACCTTTAGCAAAGTACGTCGATCAAAATTACAGTCAATCATAATTTTGCACGAAATTTCTTCACTCTTACTTAACGAAGGTCAGTTTTTTTTTCTCTTTTCTTTTCTCTTTTTTCAAATTCATTTATTATCATTACATTTATTTATACCACGAGCTCGAATTATCTTTAGTTGTTTTAAATTCGGGATTAAGAATCAGAAAAAATGAGGGGGGAAAAAAGAGCTAGACGTTGTTCCGTGCGCACTTTTAGAACGGTAATTACTGTATTACCACCGAAATTCATACACGCCATGAAATTGTGCGAGGTGTTTTCAATTAACCATTGCCCTATCATTAGAACTGCGAGATACCTGGCCGACGGAACCGCCTATAATCACTGAAATGATAGTCCAAGGTTTACAGGGTCAAGTCAAATAGTTAGTCACCGCATCGCGGTACGATTGCGAAACAGGAGTTTCTTCGTTTCTCTACCGGGTTCTCCGACATCGAATCTTCTCGATCACGTGCACTTTGCGCAAAGAGAAAATTGATTATATCTCAGTCGATCGGATTCTTCGGAATTCTGAGTCTCACCGTTCATTCCTCAAACTCATGTTACGTACTTATACATGAATCAAAAGTCGTCGCGGGGATATTTAAAATTCTCTATTTTTACACGAAGAAAATTTACAAAAATAAATAAATAACGATCGGGCTGTAAAGTCAAAACAATTTGTGCAGCGTACGCGTTCGCGTACCATAACACAAATGATGATAATCAAAGATGTGAATCTACCGTACCCCAATATTTAAAAAGAAACACGATTTTACTCGCGTGTGCGTGCGATGTTCGGTGCACGGAACAAGCGGATGGTTTAATGCCCAATTCCCCGTTGGCGTATTTTAATTTGACCAAATAAACTAGACAGCGTGATTTTTGATTGATGCCTGGGCCACTAATTAATTCGTTGCTGTTCCGGTAGGTAGATGAACATCGTTTGAATATATGTGTACGGGTACCTATGTAATGTATGTAGGTATGTATATTTTTACGAATCTTGACTCACGCGTTTATTTTGTAATCAGACGTCTAATTCTTTGTAAAAGCTAACAGTACCGTGTATAATAATTGGCCCGCCAGAAAACCTGCGACTCGTAGTTAATTGCAGCAACTCGGTAGAATATGTTACGCGACGGGTATACGATATAATAATAAATTAAAGAAGTGTACGGCCAAGCGAGCGGATCGAACATATGGCATAGGTGAGTTCATGTATATTAAAACAAAAAGTTGAATCACTCGGTATTACACAAAACGTTAATTTACAAACGATTATATTCGATCGGGCTATTTTTCTGTACATACGAAACGACGATTATTATTAACTCCGTAAACAAGCGATAGAAAGAACTTTGAACCCTCATGCGTGAGTAAGATATTAATGATATTTACTCCGTACCAAAACAAAAACAAAAAAAATTACAATCTAATCGAAATCTGCTGTTAAATAAATTAACACGTGCCCATCGGTATAATCGTACGCTATACGAATCGAATCCATGCGGCGACAAAGAAACGTAAATTTGTGCGTTTTGTATTTTGAAATTGAAAAAATTAAAAAACAAAAACTAGAAAGAAAAGGGCGGAGAGGGACGGAGGCTGCACAGAGCATGGAGTGCCGTCTATTAACATCTTGGTATGCCAAATTATAGAGCGAGGTAGATTACCGCGTCTTCCTCAAGTTCCCCGGCGTTTAGAGTAGCCGGATAGCTAAGGAACATGACGCTAGATTTGCCGGGGTGTATAGTATGCGTATATGTGTCGGCTATAACATTACCGTGGAGTCCTGCTGAGTGAGATATTACCGCCGTCATAATCTCTAATAACTATAGAGAGCCCTTCATACGAATATAGCCGCATGTCAGGGGGAGTACCTTGTATTGTGTACGGCGGTGCATACGTACCATAATACGTATACAGGAATGCACCTATGTGGACGTACCGCATATCTTGTCTAGTTCGTACAATGTAGGTAACTTTTCAAGGTCCTTCGCAGGGCCGCGATTTAAATTGCGCTCACGAATAGACTGCACATTATGTTGAACTTCGTCCGAACGCCCCACACATTAATAAAAATATATGTACACGTACACACCCACGTCGCTGCGATGCACGGCTGTCAAAACATTTGAACAACGCTGACTATCGGCAGCTAAACGCATAACTTAAAATGACAATGACGACTTGATCATCGGATCTCTCGATCCTCATCCACTCGTATTTATCATCCGATCGAAATGTTTTTGAAAAAAAATTATTCGCAGCGGGCGATTAATTGACGAGCGAGACGACTCATTCAACGATCGATTGGAGGAGCCGAAAAATTCATCGCCTAATTTTTGGTGATCGGAATCCGATTGGTTCTTCGATTACTGTGTACAGGGGTAATCTTTCATCGAGTGCGTTGGTGATAAAAAATGAAAGATGTTCATGTCCTGGAGATCTGCAGATGATTAGAATTTAACAGATTTTGTCACGGGGGCCCAGCGCGCGAGTTTTTCGCGCGGTCGCGAGGACTGTTCGCTGACCGCAAGTTCCAGCAACGGCGCGGTGTAGGTTCGTATGGCTAATGACGTCACACGGTTGTATTTCACTGTTTACTGTTGCGAACCGGTTGGATATACGATCATCGACCGCTGACAAAAATCATCAAGTCTGCTCATTTGATATCCGAGTATTATATTATCGGCTCTCCAACGATCGCGAATCCGCGCCAAATGTAATGAGATCAACGTAACAATGATGAAAATTATACGACAATAATTTTTCGCAATATGTGTATACGAGCGCCCTGATAAAAAGCCGATTAAAAAAAGGTACAACTTGAATCCGGAGAATCGCGGAATATAAATTAAATCCTAACGCTAATCGGATGATTCTGGGACTCACCTTGCCCGGGGCGCTCCAAGCGCCATAAGTCACTGTGCGCAACCGCTACGGTAGATAACGGTTACTGTACGCGAACTCACGATTTCCATAAGTCACCCACAAGTCAGGATTCTATCGGCAAGACCCGTAAGTAGGTACGGAGAAGTACCTACGTCTGTGCTTCACTCTTACGGCCAGTGGGAACTATATTCGCCGATTGAAACCAAACACTTTGCCCCGTTGGCCGCGGGTCCCACCGATTGACCCCGGAGAAATCTGACGTCACTGAACCGTACAGTTCTCTAAACGTTAGGGGTCAAACTTTGTGCAAATGTGATTTAACGGCACCCCACGTATTCGGAACAAAATTAAAACTGCAGTTGAGTTTGGTGAAAAAAGCACAGTTGATAAATTTGACAATCGAATCATTCGAAATGACGTGTATGTATAATAGAAAGAGACGCGAGTAAAGAAGGATAGACGATCGAAGAGCAATCCGTGATTGATGATCGGCCCTAAAATAATATGCTATCGTTCTCCTTCGCATATTTCAAACCGCCTAATGGCTCCGGTCCGATTTCGGAGCAGTACAATAATTTATTGCTAAATACGTTCGCGGTTGTTGCGTGGAACGAAAGCCAAGGAAAATGCCCCCCGGTGTGCGATTCGGATAAATGGAGGGGAAAGAGAAAAAAATAATAAAATCAACTGAATAAAACAATCGTACAAAAATGAAAAAGAAAAGAAACAAAAATCTGAATCAGTATTTTAAGTCAGTCAACAACCACATACACTCGTTCGAAGAACGCGTCGATTTCTGCGACGCGACTTTTTCTCCACGTGACAAGAAGATTAATCGTACCGTTTGACTTTGAAATGACCGGAGCGTGTTCGGACGGTGAAAAAAATAAAAAAAATCATAAAAAAATTCGCCAATAACAAACTCACCCTTTTCAATTAAAATGTAAAAAGTAATAAAAGTAAACTGACCCATTAAGTCGCGGTTTTTTTTTTCCATCAATCTGCGGGACTCGACTTACCGAACCAAAAAAAGGATAATTTAGATTACAAGTAAATACCGAGTATAACATGTGACTAATTTGAATACGGAAGACTCGTGGCACTTAATATCTGCCAAGTATGGTTCTAAAGTCGATTTTTATTCTTCCTCGCTAAACTAGCCGTGAAATTCTGTATATCATGGGCAAAAAATTCAAAATCTCCAAATGAAATTAGTTGACTGGAAGTCATGCATGAAACGACGCCAAACATACTTAGGTATATTTGTGCAGATTCTTGTGTCGTTTCTATATTTTTCATTCTACGATCCTGTCACTCCGACATATGCTTGGAAGTTGTATGTGACAACTTGTACGTCGCTCAGGTTATATACTGACCCCTGTAAACCCGACGTTTCTGATATGCGTGGCTATGAGTCGGAATTGTCAGGCGTACAATCCCCTGGTCAAGGCTTAGAATCTCTTGGATTACCTCCTTCAAATGCAAACGCAAAAACGAATGTCAAGTGTCAAGTGTCACGTGTCTCGAATATCACCACGTCGTGCATCGAAGTTGCACAGCAGGTTTCGTACGTTGCTGCAAAAGCGAAGCTCGATGAAAATTCCATATTATTCCATAATTTCTACTCATATTCGATATAAAACGAGTAACTGCGATCATTTGTACTCGTCATATGCAGTGAAAACGTATCGACTTGCTGCTTCTGAGGAGTAAAATTTGCAGAAAAAGGAAATCCCAATTACATTCAGCCTTGACTTTTTTTAACAGCGCGGTAAAGGCTTCTGTAATTAATTAAAAACGCGATCGAGAGTAATATCGCTAATCAACGGATCTAATTAATTGCGTCTTTATATTAATTATTCAACTTATACCGTGTTATTAATTTGTGGGTTTCAGTCCAGACTCGACTGTTATTGAACCAATCATTTTTTGCTTCCAAAATTGTTTAAACAACACAGCCGATATCGACGGTGTATAAATATAATAAAAGTATTTCAATTACAGCTAGCAAACAAACGATCTCGGTGTGATTCTGATCGATTCTCAAAGTCATTATCGCACATCTCGCAAGACGAGATCTGAAATTGAAAGGAATTTCTTCCAGACATTTCTTACAATTAGTTTCGTTGCCGTCCGATTTTAATTATTCCGTGAAATTTATTCTATCCCCTAATAAGGTGTTTGCGTTGCGTTCCTCCTCAGCAGCATTTAGAAACGTGATATAATTCGTAGGTGGTGTTCGTGTCGCGACGTATGTGCGTAGGAAATAGTGGAAGATAAAAATAGGAAGATAGATAAACAAATGAGAAATAAAAGATGGCGCGTGAACTGAAACGGATGGAAATCGTTGTGTTCCAAGCGCCAACCGGACGTGCAGGATTGACGATCGGAGAATCTGCTTGTCGCCAAGTATAGCCGTGGAGTCCGCGGATCGACGCGGATGGACGGCCGAGCCTTTTCGGTGGAGGACCTTGACCGAGTGAGGACGAAGCCACGCTAAAGACTGCGGAGTACCTGAGCTCCTCATGGCGTTTGCCTCGCCTCACCTTGCCCTGAGTTGCAGGCTCACCTCGCCATGCCTCTCTCCAAGTTCCTCCTTCCACCATACCTGCCGAGAGTCCGTGTCTGTCGGATAGTTTGTCTGCACTGGTAGGAGGATAGGACAGAATCGAAGTGGTGGAAGAACGCGCGCGGCCTACGCAGCAGCAGTTTCAGACCGAGTTCGAGGTTTTATTAGTTCTTCGGCTCTCGGCGAGGAAACGTGAGGAGGTTTTGGTTCGGCTTTGATTGCGAATGACGTTGGACTGTGATAACGGAGTGCAATCACTTGAGTGTTCCCATCAGTGACCGGAATAACGAAAAAAAAGAATTTTTTTTTTTTTTGTTTTTTTCTTTACAAATCAGAGTGCTACCAGATTTCCCATATTGGACAGAAGAGACCGTTTTTTCGAAATAGAAAAACAAACGGAGTAATCGTAATTTCGATTTGTCAAGAGTGTTGCGAGTGCAGGTGGGATTCGTACTGATGTTTAAAAAATTAATGCTCTGACAGTGAGGTTTTTTTTTTTTTTGATTCTTTTTTTTCATTCGAATTCTCACCGTGCGTTATCTACGTGTTTACAACGATGACGTGTTGCGTTACATACCGTGACCGATGGGATTAAAACCCGGAGGTGTTAATATCAGGGGGAATCGAGGGATCAATTCGGTCGGACGTTGGGTCGACCGCGTTGGCATATTCGTAAATAATTGAAGTTTTTTAAAAATGTTGGTTTTGGTGAGCGTTAAAAATATTGGTGACAAATTTCCACCGCCTGTGACAGTTTCAACGATTAATTGTGACTAGACTGCAGCTTTGATATAAAATATACAGTGACATTTTTATTCGAGTGTCACCTGGAGTTATTGGAATACTCAGATCAAGGTAAATTTGTAAAAGGACATCTCTTTTGCTCGTTATACCTTCGAATTTTCTCGACGACGACGACGACGATAACGATTAATTAAGCGCAGTCTACGATCCACCGCTATGTTTGATTTTGCACCCATACGTTGCACTTTTTACTCTCGACTATTTTACGAGGCAGGAATAATTTGCGGGATTTAACGAGCCCGGGGAGTAGCTGGTAGCGAGTGTATAAGAAATCTTCTTTCGTTTCATTAACGTCAAATTTTTCAACCGAAGATAAATTCTTCGTTGCTGTAAATATTGCGGTAAAAATATTTTGCGATTTCTTAATTAGCATGCTGACGTCACTTCTGCCGTCCAACGTTATATGATAAATAAAGGAATAATAAAACCATTCCTAGAATTTGCAGTCGATTAGGTAGGCAGGTAGGTAGGTACTTACGTTTGCATAAAATCATCTTCTTCTTCTTCGTCTTCTTCTTCTTACTCTCCAATGCAGCAGATACATGCGCGCGGCGATGCTTTGGGTTCAATTACGAGGTATGAGAAACTGGTTCTGATCGCGGATGTCGATCACCGAGGAAGGTAGTCGTGATGCACCATTCCATCATCCTCGCACACGAATGCGTATAGGTATATGAATGCATACATATTTCGTCGGAAGGGGTGAATGGATTAAAGAGAAAAGAAAAGAAAAAAGAAGAAAATCAGAAAAACAGAAAACTAAAAAACTGGAGAGTTTTTAATCGGGTAACAAGATCGCTCGCGCGGTGCGTCTCCTTTCCCTAGACCTCTGTAGAATTCGCACGTCAGGAGATGCTCTCCCGGCTATCTTCATCTCGCGGAAGACACCGGGAGACCCGCCGCTGCTACGGGAGGAGGAAAGCAGGACTCTATTTTCTGAAAGCGACAGCACGTTCTCCCCTTGCCAGGACCAAGGGCTGAGTGGGCCATACATCACCGTGACATTAGGCCCGGACAGCTCGGACATTTATATTTCGCTTACTTTTTGCTTCCTTTCCGAAGATACGCATCAAGGATGGGTCATCTAATTGCCAAAGGGACGCATGTTCCCGTATATCTACTGAGAACGGTTTCGGCCGTGTGCTTCGTTCAAAAGAAGAATATGACAATTATCACGTCCGTATTAACGCGTCCGACTTTCGGCAGGCTAATTAAAGGGATCGGACCGATCACCGATCTCGCCTAGGCTTCGTGAGTCCTGTAGGTTTCAGAATTTTTATTCACACGATATACTTTTTTTCCCAGTTTCATTTTTCTCTCTTTTTTTTTCATCAATCTTTAGGGGTCAGAGTAGATCGCCTCCAATAGTAGATCAATTATCTCGATTCTAACGACACCGGAAAGCCTTGCGGAAAATATCTGCACTTTGGTGTGCTCAATTAAGAGTTAGAAGAATGAGAAAAACAAAAAGTGCAAGTGGAAATGGAAATGACTGAACAATGATATTATTTGCGGTGCAAAAACGAGAGACTGCGTCATTCGTGTGGTTAATTGTTAGCGGCTGAGTGCAGGAAACTGTTTGTACTATGGATTTGTCTTATTCGTTTTTTATGTTATTTTCTTTTTATTCCACCTTCCAAATCAACAATTGGCGTGTTACGCAAACACCGGCATGTTGTATACTCGCTACTGTCATCCGTCCGCTCGCTGGATAGCCTCGTTTATTTATTCCGTTCTCCCTCTCTCTACTTCATCGCGACAAATTTCAACACTGCAGTTGAGAGACGACGTAAAAAAAGGACCGTCTTGAATTCAGATTCTGAGAACTGTGTCAACGCTATGCAAATCCAATGATAAGGAAAGCTGATTTACGCTTTGGTTTTTCATTCGGTTATCGCCTAACACCCGCGCGTTGAAGTCTCTCGCTCCGAACGAAGACACATCGTCGAAACTATTGAGCCACCGGAAATTCGAACACGAGAATCCCAGTGAACGGAAACCGGATAAAAGTAGGAAATTTTAGAACCATCAGCCTTTGAACTTCACGGATTATATGGTGCTAAAAATAACTCTTTCTCGATCTTGACATAGTTTTGACAAAACACTAGAAGTTGTAGGTTACGTCCCTATCGTATCCAGCGGTTTCGCGGTCTTATTCTATATTTACTGACGTTTTCGGGATATTACCATATGAAATCCTTCGACGATCTGGTAAAAGAAAAATCATGTCAGTTTTGACAGTGATTGATATTTTTCTTGAAATAAAAATTTCGGATGAATGACCTTGCTCTGCTCTTTAAAATTGAAGAACATTTAGCGACAACTTCGAGTTAATTCCAACAACTTATTGAATAGGTGCCAAGTCGTGAAATTCGGTTTAATTTATGAAAGCTGACCCCGATAATGTTGAAAATATTAACAATATTTTGTAGAAACAAGACTCATAAATTTCACGACAGATCCAAAAAAAATAAAAGAAAGACGAACGACGTTCAGAGAAATTCTTCTCAAGGCCGGTATATTTGACTCTTACGTAATAAGTATAGCGTTGATAATTTTTTTTTTTTTTTTTTACAAATTGATAAGCCTCTTTGAATTTAATATTCTCTTCATTAATAATCTTGAAGGACAGTTTTTTTTTTTTCTACACCGGTGAGAACGGGACTTTAACGAGAATCTTGATACGGCTGCAGAGTGCGATTCAGTTCTGAATTTAGTGGAGCTAGAAAGATCTTCGCTTAAGTTGAATCGGCCAGCGCGGGTTCGGATGGATATTTAATCCGTGTCCAAACGAAGCGATTGGCGCACGCATCTCGCGAGTTTTCAATTAAGTCTTATATACATATATAGCACCTGCAGTTACCGAAACTGGTTTATAAACGTAAATTTTAATTCTCCATTGAGGCGCGAGTAAAAAATACAGTCAGCTTAATTCGTAATCTCGTGACTATCGTCGGGAGTTTATTCAAACGAATTTTGGTCGATCTTTTATTCTCATTAAACGGTGGACACAAAGCTCGGAGAACAAAAATTATCTCGGGAACCAGGCCGAAGAACCTTGGGGACGAATTTTAATTGTAGGTAGGTCGGAGTTTGGCGGCTACACGAAGCTGCGGGGGACATATCTTAACGGCGTTGGTTTTATGGTTTGACTGAGAATTCGGACTCGACTCGCATCTTCTCGTTCCACAGCATCCCCCGCAACATCGTGCATGAATCGCCGCGAGGCCGCGCGGGTTCAACGCCAAATAAGGCTTCCAGGAGATATATAAAGGAATATCTTAATTTAACCCGGAGAATCACGTCCATGCAAATTGTCTCATTTCATCCCGCAGCCTCTCTTCATTCTTATACGCCGCCCAGGCTAATAAAGAGCTTGAATTACAGTCACTCATCCTGGCTCCTCCGCGGGTAGTAGCTGCGGCTGTTCTACGCCAGCAGCTCTTTTACTTCAGATGCGCATCTTGCGTCTAGCGTTCGTGTGTAGATACATAATACACCTATGTAGTACATACGTATGTACAATATGCGCAATACCTAGATCTGCACGTGCACTACATATGGGCGCATCTCCTCCGTATGGATATAGTTGGCAGTATCATTTCCTCGGCCAAGGTATTTCCAGCGCCAGCGATGGCCTTGGGAGATCCGGAGGTCGCCCTTGTTGATTTCAAGGACGATTATATCGCTGTAGTCTCAAGATATGCAGGTTCATTTCAAACTGTCGGAAAATTTTCGGGCGATACAGATTTCGTTTTTTTAATTCTTTAATTCTTTTTTGATATATTCTCGCTCGCCTTTTCTTTCTTCTTTAAGAATATGTAAGCCTCCGATTCGGATACATCAAGACACCCCGCTGGCGCAAAACTCAACAACAAAGATAAATAAAGAAGAAAAAAAAATGGCGCTGGCACGTCACGTGCTATAGAGCTAGCGAATTCGGGAACCGGCGCCGCGGGTGGTAGTGTCTAGATTCAACGTAATGTGAATACTAATTACTCAAATTAGCGTTGATGTAGCTCAACCGACTAGATTCGCGTCTACGGCAGTCGAATTTCTGATCAGGCAAACTCGTATGAAGATACAAGTTGATGTAAAAATTTTACAGACACATATAAAAAATAGAACTGGGTATAAAAACTTTCGAAATTTCGATTCATTTAATGATATATCTGGTTTAACCATCTTCCGACATTGGTGTCTGCAGGTTCCAAAAGATGCTTCTTATTCTACATATCTATGTATTTAGGTATATTCCAGAACTTGTATATAAATGCAGGTAATCGATATGGGAAATCATCATATATACGCAAATTTACGAGCTACTAGAAATTTTATTGCGCGTTAATTTGGCCGAAATGAAATGTTGCGGACTCGTTAACCCGCATCGTGTTATATTGTCTCGATATACCTATTTAACCTTCTGCATCTGGAATTCCTTTCGTACCGTAGCTGGATAAATAAATTATTTCCCTGCATCGAATATGCACATCATGATGCACGAAATATTCACTGTATGCTAATTGCGTATTCGCACCTCTCAAATAATGTTCGTTTGCCAGTTTAACGTCATCGGGCAATTCCTGAAAAAATTTAGAATCGAAATTAAAATTCTTCGCGATCGAACCCCGGACAACAATTTTTTTTTTTTTCTTTTCCTTTTTTTTTTCTTGCACACAAGAATCTGAATTTAATTTTACCTTTCCGCCATCGACGTATAATGTATTATACGGTTTTTATTTTAAATATTCTGCAACAGTTTATAAGCATGGCAAAGCGAACGAGAAGAACAAGATAATAAAATATCGTTAGCCGGAGGAGACATTCAGTTAAGTACTGCAGATGCACAATCGGAACACGTGCGTGCCTGTGAATGAGCCGAAGTATAGATAACGCGCCAATTGTGCTCGCGGCGTGTCGTTTCACCGTAATAATGGCTGTTGCAAGTGCACCAGAAGTTTGCCAGCTGCTTTTGTATTTTATTCAATTATAGACGAGAACTGCGGATATTAAGCGATCCATAAATAACCGAGTGAAATGAATTCAGGTAATGAAATCTGGAAAAGGAAGAAGAAGGGCGTATCCCTAAAAGTAATGCAAATAAACTGTGAAATTTAGATTTTCAAAGCACGTCGATCTAACAGACGTGATTATTGTTAATAATCGGTGTCCGTATAGAGCGTTGGCATTAAAGGTGGAGCTTTGCTTGGCTTGCAGGTTGGTGAGCAGAAGGCAGTGCAGGGGGTGATCGTAAAGGAGAGTTGAGAGGTGAATATCGCGTTAGCAAAGCGAGTGAATTCGTTGAAAGTGGTGCAGGCTATTAAAATTGGCTAAGTAATCTTGTTATGAACGGGAACCGAGAGGCAGGAAGATGCCCGAGGTCCAGCGTTCGGACTCTCTAAGATCCCAGATCGAAGCTGCAGAGGGAGACCAAGGCTCGGCTCCTGCTCAACCGAATTCTCTGCCTCCCGTATTACCTCAGACTTCCGGTCCCGGTGGAAAACCTGCCGAGCGCAGCGTTTCCTTCAATAGAGACGTCCACGTCAAAAGGATAGGTGAGTTTCTGACGTCACACCGCAATTCCTGACGCCAGTGCCCGTTGCCCTTCGATTCGAAGAAAATATCAAATGTACGTAGATTCGATTTCCTCTTGACAAAAATCGAAGAAAAAAGCTATAAGCTAAGAAAAATTGAAAATATTATCCTTCGAATTGAGCGGGTAGTCGGCACTGTGCACTTATACCAGCTCCACGCATATTCTATCAGCTAACTCATTCTAACTTTTAAAACTGCAGCAATTACGTTTAACTCATAATTCCATATTGCCGCAACTAACGGCACGAAAAAATTTATTTTTCGTTTCTAATAATTAAAATGTAATTAAAAAATTTCGATCGTTTACGATTGGTCATTATTATACATTATCCAAATAGTAAGTTTGTATTAATATTTATTAATGTAACGTTGTTAACATTTCACTGTTTTTTTTTAACAAATAATTGTTCGTGTGATTTGGGAAAAGTAAAAAAAAAAGAAAAAGAAGGTTTTTCTCAATTCACCGGCGTTGATATATTACATATGTGCAACGTTTTTCTCTTGTCAATTTATATACTTGTAATTCGTATATGACTTGGGGCTTGTACTGATGCGTGTGTGTGTATGTCAGGACTCATACTAGTTTTTGTTTCTTTTTTTATCTCTTCGAAGAACCCTTTAAATGTCGTCCCATCTTTGCTTAAATTCAATTCGAATTGGCTCGCGTATCGAAACAGGAGTTATGGTACAGGTAATAAATAAATTTGTACTTCCTGTTGTTTGATAAGCTGCAATTTAAAGCGGGCGTTACCTTGTAACCAACGTGTTTACTGCGGCGATCGCGGTGTTACGATTGTCAGTATAATTTTGTCCCGTTCCACGTGCCAGATCGGTCGACAACGGCAGCTGGAAAACCCGGCTAGACTAATAAGTAATCTAATAAAATCAGATCCCGCGTTATTAGAGAGAGGCACGGTGAACAAAATTACGGCAAAGTAGAGGGTTAGGGTGGCGTGCGGCGATATGATTACGGATTTTTGTCCGCAACTTAACGAGGGGCGGCAAGTTTTAAGTCGTACATAATGGAGGTATGCGATACGCCTGCCTCAGGGCACCACACACAAAGCTCGCTCTCCGTATTATACAGGATCTTTCAAATCTAACGACGTAACAAAAAGCTCGTAAAGGAGCCCCGTGTAATGTTTGTCTTATATATTTTTTATCTCACATCGCGTTTCGAGATCATTTTACTTCGAAATTTGAAAATATTATAGATCTCCATGCGTAGCTGAAATGAAAATTAAGGACGTTGCGTATCTATAATACCAACATGTGAATCGCATATTTACACACATCCCGAGCGCGGTAGCAAGTTTCTATTTTCTGTAACAAGCCGGAAGAAGAAACTGCAGGTAACAGCGGTATACACGTAAGACAATGATGTACCGACCCACGTCGTATGAGATCTCCACAATCCGCTAGCAAATTAATAGCTACTAAACAGAAGTAACTATCGTGGAATCTCCATTTATATTATTTTATAGTGGCATCCCTGAGTTTATAGGTGCAGTTCGTCGCCACGGTAGTACATTCCTCCGTATGCAGCTTCTGGATCTTGTAGTCAGTATATTACGTTCCTAGTATTATACACACTACCTATAGTCTCTAGTCTATGCCTGTAAAGTGCGTTTTATATCCCATGCAGACGAAAATAGAGTTAGTTAGATCACCGTGATTTTTGTACAAGAAAAGAAAGAAATAGTCAATTTCCTGTAACCATATTAATATGGTCGAATAGGCAAAAGCAAAAGAAAAAAAAAAAAGAAAAAAAGTATTCAATCAACCGACCATCGAGGCTTCGCGCATGTTTTAAAGAGGGTTGCTAATTTGTATGCACATAACCTCTAACCCCCGCATATACTCGACACTACATCGCAAGTTCGCGAGGCACGCACCTTAAATGCAACGATTACAGGTCTTTAGGTTCCCCGGGGGCCCGCAGAGTCCTGGCAAGGGTCCGTTCTTTGCTGGCTCCTCGGCATACATGCGCGTTTTGCACACGATATATCCAGTTTGCGATTTTCTACGGTCGACCGGTGCATGCGCGTATACGTGGATTCATTTCGTCCTTCTTGCCGCAGAGCAACCTGGGCTTGTACCAGCTCGAGCCCCGAGTTCCGTAAAAGGATGACGCGCGCGGGAGGCAGAGGATTAAAATGTACGCGTATACAGGACCCTCGATCGGCAAACCGGCAGCAGCAGCAGAAGCTATCGAAGTTGCTGTAAAGCTATAAGGCTACGTTTTCAATGATAGCGAATATCGATAAGGTGGTCAGCTTTCAAAAGTTATAGTCCTTATTATTCATTCGTTAATATAATTTCTTTTTATCCGTGAAAAAGGGCATGAGGAAGATGCGAGGAAATTCGTGCGCAGCAGAAAAAATAAAACGCTGAGGATTACAGAGAGTATAAAGCGAAGAATGAAAGCAAATGGTTTTTATAGCGCACCATGCACAAGCTATAGTCGCTAAATTACAACCCCCTTTAGAGGTGATCACGGAGCTATAAACTAGCGCCGCTGAAGGCGGGCCCATGGGAACCACGCGGCGCCCACCGCAGATCTGCGACTCGCGATCTTAGTTAGTTACCCAGAACCTCAGCTTAGCTCATAACTTTCCATCCATACTGATCGGCTGCTATACTGCAGCTCTTCCTGTTTTCTTACCCAGTTCTATGTGCCTATTCCCATTTCTTTTTTTTTCTGTTATCCCATAACGTTTCTTAACATTTGCGGAATAAGCTGATTAAAGTTGCCTTGATTATACGCTGAGGATTCACGATGCAGGATCTGGACGTTGTAAGAATTATGTGTTACGTTATCGGTTCGGTTATTACGTATGCATCAACAATATCGAACGCGATTATGTGACCGGAAACCCCCCAGGCGAAGCAATATGTACAACGTATGCTTCGACTGCGGATATTACACGTATTTATTGGTCTCCGGTTTATTATACACTGAAAAAAAGTCGTTTACTTATGTACGCTTCTTTTTTGTTAATTCGATTTAAAAGCCTTTTTTCTCATTTTTGCAACCATCTTATTCAGTCTGGTTTCTGATTCGTTTAAATATAATAGAGACGTTTGCCGTACGTTGGACCGTTTTTATCTCATTATAAAATTACTAAATTGCAGCTGGAAGAAACGTTGAGAGACGCATCGTTTGTGGAATTTCTTTCTTTTTTTTTACATTCGTTTTGATATCCCACGCTCATCTAAAGATCGTAAACCTCGTGTCTGGCGCCATTTTCGATCCCAAATTGCGTGCTTAACTCGCGAAAAAATGGTTGTACAAGTTTTACGGATTCAATTATACATATGTATGTATGTACACGATTATTTGGAGAAACAAAGTGCGGAGCACCTTAGCGCTTGCCTTTTAATTCGGTGGCTCGGCATTAATTATTTGAAACACACAAAAAACTACACGTCCTTGTTTAAAATGTCATTTACGACCAAGTATTCCCCTGTTAATTATCTCGTACGAGACATTCGATTCGGATTTTTGTAAAATTTGCACATCCTTATTACTACCGTATAACGATTTCCACTCATTGCTTATGTTCGATCCAAGGCCAAGCTCGCACGGTTATTTCAAGTAGCGTGTAAAAACAAATGCAAATTATGTAGGCGCGTGTTTGAGAAAGTGAGAGTAAACCGTAATCTCATCTTCATGGTGCGCTGCAGGTACGTATAAGATAAACCCCTGTATACGAAATGTACTTCGAGCGAAGAGCCAATAAACGTGCGAGTCAGGAATTTAAGCGTTCACGCAGACGGGATGGAGTCTCGGGACGCGGATTTGCACGCACTTTGGCTAACGAGTTCCTTTCAGTGCGGGGTCGAATCCTGAAAATAATTAACGTCCTGTCAATCGGTGTGCTTCACGGTACGACTGACGTTATAATTCTCCTCTCCCGTCATCCCGATTTCGATGCCGATCTCCCATGCAAGGTCCCTATATTTATATAAAAACCTGAAAAAAACCCAAAAAAACGACAACTGATTTCTGACTCGTTCGTTTTTTTCATTTCTATATTGGCAATAAGCGCAAACCTCGAAGGTGTTGGTCAGATGAGAGGGTCGATCTTTGACCTCTGATCTTTGAAGCCTGGCTACACTTCCAGTATTGCTTCTTTTTTTTTTTGTTTTTTTTTTTTAATTCTCACTATCATCCGCGGCGAACGAGGCACGACTCTTAGCTGGTTCTCTCGAACACTTCGACGGATACCGTCACTGATCGTATTGCTGCACCTGCTGCAGCAGAAGCAACAACATTAACAATAACCGACTCAACTTCCCGGCCACGGCTACGACCACGGCTGTTGCTGCCGCTGCTTCTGCTGTACAAGTAACCTAAGCGACGGACACCCATACGCGAATTGCAAGCGGTTTAATTGAACATAAATCGTTCATAAGACTCGCGTTTGCTCGAGGTTTTAAAACGACTATCTTATGAGTTATCTCTCCGCGTTCTTCCCCCGTCGCTTGGCATGGTTACTCCGTACCGCGTCTATGCGCCTCTGATATTCGTTGTATATTTCTGACCACCTTAACGAACGTAAAGGATAGATTTAATATCGGAACTACGTTTACAGCCGGTTAATTATTAACCGCCATCATGATCCCTTCGGACGTGGGAACAGTGTTTTTATCTCATAATTTCTAATATCCTTGCGCCGATATCATTTCTCCAGAAATATCAAAGCCGGCTATTTTCCCGGAAATGAATGAACTTTCTCATTTCCCCCCGACGTTCGTTTCGGAGCCAGAATTTCTCGCGTTCGAAATTTTCTTGCGCCACTCCTAGAATATGTTGCTATGTTGTCCATAGCTAGAATATGTTGTGAAATAATAATTTCACGGCACGTCATCGAGTGTTTGCGGATACGATGAAATGGCGGAAAGTTGTCCGCGTCGTCGGAGTATCAAACGAGATGCAAACCACTCACGGGATGGTAAATAATAGATATTACGGAGGTTTACGAGTTGATAATTGCCACAAGATGAATGAGGCATCATTGCACCGCATGTTCCTACCAGTTGTATTTCAAGTTAGACCCCTCGGTTCCGCCTCATCGTCCGGTGATTCCTCTCCATCTCTCCTGCACGACTTCACCTCGCGAAGGAGCATGCCTATCAATTCTCCCCTTCACATATACATACGTGAGTCACATGCTAATCTGATTGACTTCAGGTTTCCTTTACATGGGACGCGGAGTTCAGGTTTATCGGCTGATTCGAGAATTTCAGAATAACAGAAAATATAATTGATACAGAAATAAAATAAGGAACAACAAAAATTATAATATTGAAATTTTATACCCTCGTTTGAAAAGATTTTCCATATCAGATGTACCTACCCACTTGCATTTTCTACTAACGTAAATGCACGCAGTTTTAATGCCAGCCGAGTGTCTACCTTTTAAATTCATTGGCAATTGAAGAGTTTTTTCTTTTTTCTTTTTTGCTTCGCATCTACGTACCTACCTGCGCGAAGTTTGCAATCTAACGAACTTTAAACGTTTAGGTATCTCGGAATTAACTCGAATATTAATTTTAAGTTGCTACCGCGCCGCTCGGACAAAGTACACGAGTGAATAAACCGCCCTGAGTTATTGTTATGCAAGCATGCGTGGAACCTCATTACCGCGTTATCGCGGGCAACAAAATACCATTAACTCCTCAAGAACTCGACTCGACCCTGGTGAGTCAATGGCCTGCGGTTGTTTGACGCCGCGACCTTCTCGATGCGTGTATTAGAGTTCAACCTGCTGCACTCCGTAACACTGCCGGCGGAATGGCAAGTGCAAAGTGCCAAGAGTGCCAACTCCGGCCTATTATACCTATGCAGCTGTACCGCGAAACCTCGTTTCTTCCATCTGCAGCAACATCTCTTCGCTAATTAAGTCGCGCTTAATACTACTTGATCGCACACCGACGATTAGATTCGACACGATGCATCGCTGTGCCGGTCCAGAAATGCTAATCGAGGCTGGGGCCCTGACTGACCTCGTTTCGGAATAAACATACCTCTACCTCTCCCGATGACCTCCTGAGATGCCGTCAGGTGCGCTCGTTTGTATCTTCGCGATCCGAGAGAATTTCACTGAATTTTCTCGCCCGTTTCTCTCCTGCTGCACGTCTCTATTTTCATTTTCTATCATCAATGCGTGCGGCCGTTCCAACTCTACGCTCCTACTCGTCTTTTAGCATCTTCAATTATCGACGACGTTTCAAGTGTTCGGAAAAAGTTTAAAAAAAACTACGTTTAAGTGCAGGTACGAACTTTGTTACACGCACGGCGTACGAACTACCTTTATGTGCATATAAGATTTACATACCGAAGCAGAAAGAGTGCTCAGGGAATTGTCGTTTGCAAAACGGTAGATATGCGGGGTACTCGAGTGCGTTACAAAGTCGGAAATCTGAATGTTGTGTCGGTGAAGTATGTGCGCGTGGGAACCCCCGCAAAGCAATTACCTGTCACGCACGCATCGGCTACGCCAAGTTTATTACCTGTACGTGTGGTGTACAAAGCGGTGATATCGCATCTGGAGGTCATAACTAAGATCTATTTTCATTAGTAAGTGAATCCGTTATCGAACGCGTATCCTTCGATAAATTTATTATATCTTAAACAAGTCTCACGCGAGCCAGCTCGAATTTCAACTATAATTTTTGAAACCTACTACCGCCTGTTTCATACTCTTTTTGTTAGTTACATAACAGCACGCGATGCGTTTCTACCGAACTTATAGCTATTTAATTACAAAGCCTACACCAGACTAATGGGATTTGAAGCAACCGCCGTATGCTGCATGGCAATTGAATTACCGATACGCCCTCGACTTCCCAGGTGTGCAAGTTATCGTGTGTTATTCGAAAAGTAGATTTGAATAAACTAATAAGCGAAAAGTATTTTGAGTATAGAGACGCTCCGGGGCGGCTGAACGAACATCAAGAACTTGCGCGTAGAAGTAAATGGATAAATCGAGTTCCGCGCGTTAGTACCACGCTGCTTCGGCTTTGTTTGCAGAATTTTCTAGCCTTTGTTGCTACCGCATAGGGCAACTCATATACCTTTGTGTTTTGCTCCGGGGGAGAATCCCAAGTGTCTAGAAAATATTTCAGAATACACGACGTGTATCACATGTATTTATTCTTTAGTTATCATTTGGGTGATAACTGTAAATAGAATTTACCTTCGTAGACGGCTTCAGTATGGTCATATAGTACAGATGGGTGGACGTTGGAAAGTCACACTTGCAGTTATAGTTTGGTATGGACTGCAAGGATTTAGAGGGAAACGCTGTGGATCCCGGACTGGGTGAGGTAAGGCTCTGGGGCTAGGTTAGCAATAGCTCAGCAATAGTTCAGATAGCAATCTTGCTCGTGCGATGGACTCCGAGTTCTCTGGACTCACCAGTGTTGAGCCGTTGTGTACACACCCGTTGACCTTTGACCCAACCCTTCTATCCATTCCTTATATCCTACGTTCCAGGGACCAGTTCCTGATTCTCCTTTGCCGCGTGGATCGAGGCTCGATCGAGGTCATAGATGTTACCCGTCACTTTGTATTGTAAATGTAACGTGCACATCGAAAGGTCATGACGCGTTCCTCGTGCTCCTTATACATGAATTGGATTTCTTAGCGAGACGATATTTCCATTAAACACCTCGCATCGTGTACCTACATATCGAAACGTGTTGAAATATTTTATTGTGTTTTTTTGTTTATTAATTTAACTTTTTTTTTACCGATATCCCGGAAGCGTTGCGTGGCATTATCGAGGAAGCGTCGCCGGTTTCCAAACTGGATCGTAAATTTCCTCGTGACATTTATCGATAAGTCAATGTCAAGTCGGCGTTTAAGTGGCGAAGGACAACCAGTTGTGAATCAAATTTTTTAAGTGGTAAAAAATAGATACGATGACTTCGCAGTTAGTTGCAGAATAACAATTTTAGGGTCCGACGACGGCGTGTTAAACATTTACGATTATTTTGCGGCAAGATTTATATTTCCCGTGGCTAATTAACCCGCAACGGTCAGGCACGCAACAGCCATGAATGGTCCACGGAATATCGTGCGCGATTATGAAGCCAGATTATGTCACTAATCTACTGCAATATTCACTTCGGTGTAGAGGTTAATGAGAGACGCGATTGAATCACACGAAGACCTTCACGGACACGAAGACAGACAGACAGTCATGTTATTAACAGGTCGATTTGTTTCGTTGTTTCAGGACGCGAAACTCCCCGGGTAACATCGGCTCTCGCGGGTGACGGAGAGGGTCGACTTATCGCCACCCCAGTGCGGAAGGAACGCATTACAAGCAGGAGCAAGGAGGACTTGGCCCAGGAAGCGGCCTTGATACTTCAACAAGTCGGAAATCTTCGGTGTGTCGCACGCGACAACAAGGTAGCATCTCTTCCTGGAAAGTTCAGCACGCTTCCGGCGAGGAGAAATAAAAAGAGACCGGAAATTCCGTTGGACGTAAGACGAAGGAGTGAGGAAATCGGTGTGACGACTGACGATCTAGTCGAAATCCCTAAAGCTAAGAAAAAGGCCTTGGAAAGAAGCGCCAGCGATGCCAGTGCTAAGAAAGTGAAAAATCCCTTAGCGAAATTATTTTCGCCGAAATTGGAAAGAAAAGGTAAACCTGTAACGCGAAGTGCCAGCGACGCCGGAAGCTCAACGAGCAATCGGCCGCAACGAAAACGTAGCGGTAGCGAAAGCGAGGAAGGATCTCATCTGAGCGCGATTAGAGCCAAGAAACAATTATCGCCCATAATCGAAGCATCGCCACAAGTCGACGCGGCACAACCTTTTAACTTTAGCAAAACTTCTGAGGCAAAGAAGTCGAAGAAGGAAACTGCGGCGGAAGGAAACAAGAGCAAAAAGGAAAAGGAAAAGGAAAAGGAAAAGGAAAAGGAGAAAGAAAAAAAAAAGGAGAACGGAGTACCAGAAATAACTGTAACAAGACCTCCGAGATCGTCGAAAAAAGGAGAGAACGGTGGCAAACCAAAAACTCCAACGAAAGAGATCGAAAGTCCTGTCGCTGAAGAGGGCAAGGAAGCAAAACGAAACGTTGACGAAACAGATTCCACGATGCTGCACAGCAGTCGGTACGAACAACAGCTCGGTGAGGAGTCGACGATCCATAAAATGATCCATAGATTATCAAACGACAGATCACCTCCACCGCAGCTGACTAGAACCATGGTATCGCCGAGTCCAGGCTTCGGACATAATAACAACAGACCTTTCTCCTATACCCGTCCGAATGAGTCGAGTCCGACGCCACCTCTACAGAATGGTGTGATTTACGCCCAGGTGCAGATGGACAAGAAGAAGGCACAGCGAAGCCACTCGGACAGCGATGAAGGCCTCGGTCTTGAACGGAAGGATTCATCGAGGGAGAACAGCCCGGCTGAGAAGGATTACCGGAGGGCCGACTACGCCTACAATAACGATCTTCGTCGCAATAACGAGATCAACAGCTTCAAGTCGCGGTACGACGAGGACAAGAGAAACGCGACTACGCACTTCGGGGAATTCACTAACAGTCGAGAATACGGCTCAAGGACAAGCGAAACGAAGCGGATGCACGGGTTCAACGAGATTGATCGCAATCAGTTCGGTAAGCCGGAGAAATACACGTCTAGGATATTCGTGGACACTTCTGACCGCGGAAGGGCTGACGGAATGGATTCGCGTCGCAAAGAGAACGGAGAGTTTCACGTCAGGCCTTCACTTGACAGAGGAATCTCGAATAAAACTAGCGAGCTCAGCGCCAGACGCGACCTGCTAGAGTCCAGAATAAAGTCCAGATTATTGGCTGACGAAATGCTTGCTGCAAAAAGTAACAGCAATGTACCGAAAAAGATGGAGCATGAAATCGTAGACAAACCTATCGTACCGTCACCCGTGATACCAAATCGTGTCGCATCGCCTAAAAGATACGTCGACACTTACATCACCGAGACTAGGACCAACAGCAACGGAGAAAAGTACATATTCGAGAAAGAACTTCATCAGGATAACGGAAAGGTTTATGGGTACGAAAAAAAGATCACAAACAAAATACCCGGTGAATTGTACGTCGAGCAGAAGCCGAGAGATGGTTATACGGTGGAAACGAGGACGGACAAGTACGGCGACAAGTACATCGTCGAGACCAGAACTCACGAGAGTTACGCTGAGGATTTTAAACCCTTTCTCAGTGACAGGAGTAGAACCAGTCCCGAAGAAAGGTTCCAGGCCGCCAGAAACCTTGGAAGTCCTTACAAGCCGCCCAGCTACATTGCCGATGACGGTGTAGGACGCAGGCCTGAATTCAAAGAAAATTTGTCGCCCGTATTGACTCCGAAAAAATTTAGCGATCGCAAGTTTTCAAAGAGTGAAGATTTTCTCGACCGTGGCACGGGCCCGATTCGCGAAACCTACACATCGAAGCCCAAGAAGAACTTTGAGACCATACGTGGTATCAGCAAGTCAACTCAGCGCCTCGATCAAGTTGGGGAAAACGCGAGAGTACGAGCTCTGCGAAGCGAATACACGACCAGGTCTCACGAAAACTTGAGTACCGTCGACTATGTGAACGCCAGAGATCTTCGACGTCCTATTTTTGATAGTCCGACCCCGGAAAAACGGAATATTTCATCGCCACCCATAAATCGATCTATGGTCGATCACCTTCGCGACAGACCAAACGATGACTATGATACGGATATTTCTCAGCTGACCAATAGTCAGCTCGGCAGCAAGTACTACAAGGAGACAAGGACCACCCAACGATACACCGGCCAACACCCTCTTCAGGATGAGTACGATAGCTCACCGCCTCGGGTACGTCCTGATCGTGGTTATAACTCGAGTCGCTACGACTCTGATACCACCGCCCGCGACTCCATTCGCCGGGAAACGAGATACCTGCACCAGGAGGAGTCCACCCGGACGCTGCGCAAAGAGAGAAAGACGGATGACGAGGCGAAGAAGGTGGTGCGCCGGTCACGCAATCATCTCGATTACTTTGACGATTCGGATCATGCGAGGAATAGTCTTCGTCGGGGTTTCAAAGTCGGCAAGGAAAGGCAGGGAGGTTCCGGTCTCGAAACCTTTGACGAAAGTCCTCCGGTGAGCCCGAGGAATTTCCACGAGAGTAAATCGCGGCACACGCGACACCACGAGGTCAGAGGTCACTCCGAACGAAGGCACAGAGAGAGTCGGCTCAGTGACCCAGATCGTAAAGATCGGCTGGCCGACTCCGGCATAGAAAACGACTATCGGAGGGACTCCCAGGAGGCGGATCGTCGCGAACCTCTCGAGTTCGAAGACGAGGCTTTCGTGACCATGCGTTTCATCAAATACGAACGCAGGGACACCGATAGGAACATGGACCTTACGCCGAGTGAGAAACGAAGGTATGACAAGTACGTCAATGGAGCTACAAAATCCCTCATCTCAAAGCCGCCCTCAGGTCTTGGCGATAGCAAAAAGTACGAGAAAAAAGTTGCCAAGAAGAGCAGCAAGAGTGGTACTATGAGCAAGGTCAAACAACTATTCAGTAAGAAGGAGAAAAAGGCGAAGGAAGAGTCCCAAAAGACCTCCAAGAAAAACAACCGAACTTCCAACAGTGGAGCACTGACGGACGACGAGGTTACCATGAGATATCGCGAGTACCGTGGCGATCAACTCAGAAGTGCGAAGAGTGCTCGAGACTTGGACAGCGACATGAACCAGGTAGGTGACAAAACATTTATTATCACGATTACTGATTGCTTATCATTTTTGGCAATTGATGAATTTTGGTTTGAAGTCGTATTTTCGATTTTCAATGTCGTGTATGTTGAGTTCCACATTATCGAGTCGGAAATTGGTGTTCAATTATTAATTTAAATACGCGTAGGTCTGTGAGTAAATATCGCAGTAAAACAAAGATTTTTAAACTGCTGGAAATGCCTTATCACGTTTACTACCGTGATAATTTGTGCCGGATTTATTGAAATATTAAGTTTATTTATTCTTTACACAACGAGTCGCCCCAGTGTAGCATTGTGGGACGGGTATTTAAACGTCGTTAGAACTTCAATGAACTTCAATTATATTTTTAAATGAGTCGACCCTCGGAGTAGTTGTGTCTCTCGGAAGTTGGCCTGGCTAGCTGTCCGTTCATCTACTTGAGAGCTCCAAAAACCGGCTTTCATCTCGCTTATTAAGTTCTCATTATCAAGCCACTCATCGGTTCCACTGCTCACGACGTATTTTCATGTATCTTCATATGTGTTATCCCTTCACGGTGTCAACAACTTATGGGAGAGGCGCTCAAGGGAATCGGAAAGATCCATCCTGACGACGTCGCGTCGTTTGTCGGTTGATTCATGATTAAAAAAATGTCAAACTCTGTAGTCATCGTCGTCGGGATGAGCGGTAGACGTTTGCGAGCAGGTTAGTTGGCTGCATCTGATTAACTGTACTTCGGCGGACTCGTTTCTAGATTTGCGTTAATTGCTAACAAAACAACGACAACCGGGAAGATCATCGTTTCGCGGTGTTGTTGTTCTTCTTTGCTCTGCAGAGGCCTCGTTGGTCGTCCGGACAACCGAGATGGAATCGTAATTAAAAATCCCCTTGACGTAAATTGCATCACGCCTAACTGTTAAGCTCCTCGTGGGTCGACGAAGAAACCGTGTTGCCAGTGTCCGGTGTCCTAAAGTCAATTGGCCGCCCACCTGTTCCATTTTTGGAGTATTTATCGTACGAGAAAACCTGCCGGTCCGACTCGGCGTCTGTCTCCGCGCCTTACTAATTTCGTATGCCATAAAACGCGTGGGTCGTACGCAGCGTGCATAAGATCAGCTGAAGATCCGGACTAAAAATTGATTCAAATTACCTTTTCAAGTACCCCGTACACCCGCTATTAGGGCCCATAATTAATTAGCTTAATAAAGGATCGAACAGGGCCCGAGCATCTGCAGGGTTCTCGTTAATACTCGCGTCCGATGAGGAACAGAAATAAAAAAACGAGGATCGTATTTTAATGGAGAATTATCGAAGGCCCCCCCGTACCTTCTCGATATAAAGAGGCTAATTTATGCGACAACTTTTATCAATGGAACGGAAAGTGGAACGCCGTCGTTAGTCAACATTAAACGCGTTTAAATCGATTTCGAACGCCCCTTGTCACGGCTGCTTATCTTGGATTATTTTCCCGTTAACGCGCGTCGTCTTTGACGAATGTTTTTATAAGCCGATTTCAGTGATGAAACAGCCAAAGTCGATTTTGTCCTTTCACATACTCACGTTACAGTAACACAACGGTCATACTCCGCTCTGCTTTCACCTCAGACACGACGCTGCACGTAGACAAAATAATAATACGTGGTCCAAAGTGTTCCATGTTGCTCATTAGACTCCGAAAGGAGAATAGAAACTGAAGTGATTGTAAAATTCACCAACAATAAGTGACAAAAAAGATAAAAATGCCGATCATTGTAATGTCTCCTGAATCGTTCGAGCACAAAACGGTGCATTAAAAAACCGCACGACCTTTGCTCTTCATTTTTAAAAGTGAACCTGCAAAACAAAGGTAAAAGAATTGAGAAAAAAAAAAGTAGATAAATAAAATCAAACGAATAAGTATAACAAAAAATAAATAGTACGCAACGTCCATTCTTCGGTTAATGTATTCAGAAAGTCATCGCGTTCACTTTTATTGTCTTGAAATCGCGAGTTTAGATATGGTCGTGAAGTTGTTGGGCATCGTTGCTCAATATTCGGGGTCACATTTTGCGAGGAGACTTATAATATCCATACCTGTTTCGAATGGGATTGGTCAGGTGGTATTGGCATTCCGACACAATTTCGTTCGGTCATTTAACGATAATTCATAAGAGTGCCGGTCGAACGGGCGCCCACACGCCCTGAAAATTGTCCGAACAGAACGACAAAGTAGATTAAATTAATCCACGCCTTACCGAAGCTGGATCACGGCGAAGTGTGGAGCGCGCGATGTGAACGAGATAGAGGTGGAGAAAAAAGAATTGCATAATTCGAATGAGATTATAACTATAAAAAGGCATTAGTGCGGCTCGAAAATATAAAAGTATAAAACATTAAACATGAAACAACACTCCCTTAGTCGAGGTGTGCCGGTCGGCATAATTAATAACAAAACCGAATCGTGGTTATCGTTTTTATTATTTATTTCCAATCATTCGGTTATATCTAGGTTATAACGTTATTACTTTCCTGTTTCTTGGCTTCGCTGTCGTGGTAATCTTGATCCACGCTAAGGCCGGCTACCTACCTACCTACCTACCTACCTACCTACCAACCTACTTACTTTCCGAACAAACAAACGCTCGTAATTTTATCTTTGTACCGAAGCGAGCAAACATTTCGGTTTGCATAAATCAACCTGTCGCGGGTGCACTCTCTTGTAGGAAATTGCACGCGGTCGGGCTCGCTCTGCGTGGGTGTGGTGCAGCTATTATTTAAATTCGAATCGTTTGTTTTCACGCACCTTCAAGGTACGTGCCACGTCATACCCTCGGTGTATGTGCATGTACGCGTACATTTCAATTGAGAAGGTTGAAAAGTTCATCAGTTGCGTTGTTTGAACTCGGGGGGATACGAGAGCCATCGCTCATATTTTTATTTAGTGGATGAAAAAAAAAAAAAAAATGAAGAACAAGAAATACATTCGTCATCGCGTGTCGTAATTTTGTCGTGGTTCTAACACCCGGTACTTTTTAACAACTCGTCATTTTTGTTTTCTTCACTTCGTTATACACTACGGACATGGAAGAGTTCGCGCTGGCTAAAAAATATCCCTATTTTTTTAATATCAAATAAAAATGAAGGTATCGGAACCGAATAATATATTGAGCGCAAGTTTTGAGACGTGAAGAAAATATAATCAGAGTTCCCATAACGTTATTAATCTGTTGAAACGTCCATTAGGCACGTGTCATCTGTTCAAATTTTATGACTGATCTTCTCAGCCCCGTTAATGCCCCCCGCTAATTGAATACAAGGATAATCTAATCGAAGCAAGGCATTAGGGTTTATCCACGGTTGATTCGTTTGATCGTTTTTTGTTTTGTTTTTAATTTATCTCTTCTTTCTTTCGTGGGTAAGTTTTGCGGTAACGCGATTAGCCTGCCGAGTAGTACGTCCCTCTGTCCGTCTACGGTGATCGATTACGGCGCAGTTTTTCATCAACACCTCGTTTAATCGTTAGTCCCCGTACCCACAGACCTCCTCTTCTGATGAACACGCTTTGGACCAGCAGGCTTCCACTCTCTGTGAAGCTCAAAGTTTTTTGTCTATCGCATCCGGTTACAATCGCCAATCGCATCTGCGCCGGGTCTACCGCGTTGTTTAGAGAGGAGATCGAAGGCCAGCTGCAGAGCTGCTAACCGGAGAACAAAGTCTAACTGGTATACCTCTAGGTACGTGAATATATACCTCATATATGTGTGAGCCTATGGTACATAGATCCGAGGTACATAGACTTGAGGGTAATAAGCTTTGCACGCCGCTTATTATATGTATTATACATAATACCTTATACGCGTAATTTTTGATCATTCGTACAGAAGAAACATGTACGTGATCGTTGCAACGGTATAATATAAGAATACTGTAGGTATAATCTTTTTCGATGATCCGCCGCCGAGCCAGGTGGAATGGATACGAATGAAAAGTGATGCAACGTTTTAGTAGCGACTGTCACACGTAATCGTAGAAATAATAAATATATTGAGGGGTAGAAGATTGAAGAGAAGAAGAAAAAAAAAAAAGAATGGCACCCACATCTACGCGCGTATATTAGACAGTTCCAAGTGTTTTCTTCGCGTGACTTGTGATGATTATACAGCGGACTGAACGACGGTAGAATCTAGATGCACTCTTTGCATTACGGTAGGCGGGTCGCGGTTCGCACCTTTCTGGACGAGAGGAAGATTCTTGGAGCCAAGAAGTACACGCCCTGGGTCTTGGATACCTCCTTCCTACTCTCGTCTCTCGTGTCTTACGACTTTGTACACTTCGCTGCCCAGGGGACGGTGCGAGAAGATAATATTGCCAGATACGTTATTTATTAATATCTCTCTAACCCCGTTCGTTACTTCGTGCCACCCTCGACGCCCGTCGGCCAACTATCCGTGCAATACTTATACATACCATCTCGTATCCTGCTGAGACTTCAGTTCCGCTGATAGCCGTGAGAATAATCGAAGATTTATCCACCCGTGCGATGCCCCCAATGTGAACTCTGAGAAGTAGCATGGACTTTCAAAAACGTCGAATAGAAATCACGCTTCATTTTATTTCGTTTATTTCATTCTTTTTTTCATGATCCTCGTCGTAACGCAGTTGGCGAAATTCCTGTTACAACGAAGAGTTGAAAATGATCGAGTAGCTCGGGATTTTTTCCATCGTCCTCATTACGTCGGAAGCCTGTTACCGATTGTGTAATTCACCATCGGCTCTGTAACAGAACCGATACAGCTGCGGAGAAAATATAATCGAAGACAAAGTAGAAAAGATAAAAAAAAATAAATAAAAAAAAAAAGGAAAGCATTAAAAAATAAAATAGGCTCAAGTACAACCGGCGATCGAGAACCATATACGTATGGTTCGATCACAACCCGAGTTTCGCAAGAAATATTTTTCTTAGGACTATACAGCTGCATAGTTTGTCCCACTGACAGGTACATTCATCCATGTAAATAGCCGTTGGTCACGGACTGCATGGTCGTAATAAAACCAAAAAAAAAAGAAAGAAGTATATATGCGTATAGTAAATGATAAATAGATAAAAAATAAACGATTTTATATGAGTGCTAACCCGCGCGCGTAACACATTCCTTTTAAGGAATATAAATTCTTCATGCGCCATAACGCGATGTTCCGTAGATAGGCTACCCGCAAAAGGCGATGACATAATATGAGTAGATACACCTATTACCTGATAATCTGATTGTTTTTTCGAATAAATTTTATCCAATACGAATATTTGGATTTCTTTAAGAAGAACGCGTTACGGGGATTCTATTTTTTGCGATACACGTATAGATCATACAGGAAAAAGACAAAAGAGAAAAATTTAGCTACGGTTCGCAACGGGACTATCACGATTTCCGACCACCGACCACGTCCACCGCATGATCGAGGACCACCCGCGCAGTACCACAACACTATCAGCTTCGCTAATTACGTAACAACACCTGACTCCGAGAAAATGAACGTAGCCGATTCATTCCGTTCGCTCGATTCTTGAGAAACTCATATATCGCCTTCCCCAGGGTAGATATCTTTGCGGAGCTTCGAGTCGTGTACGTACGGAGGAAACTAATGGGCTCTATGCGAAATTCGATTATCGATCGTACCACGTTCGAAATTTATTATAACTCAGCGTGTATCGGTTATACACCTGATTTACTTCACCCACTAAATTTCTTCCACACGTTGCGCCGTAGCCGTGATACAGACCGTTGTTTTCCGCGGTCAGACACGGTAAAAATCGATATAATAGATCCGTGGAGTCAGTGCCCTTTCGATAAGAATGAAGACAAAAAAAAATGGGAAAAATAAATTATTCAAGCCACCGCTGTATAGAAAGTTCAATCGTATACTCTACGCTGTTAGACCCCCGCGCCTAAAATTATCGATTATACGCCTTGTCCATTAAACACTCGATATGTTTCGCCGATCTATACTGCCTCGAATTGGCACGCCTGCACCGCACAGCTGGCCACAGGATAGCTGGAGTCCTCGATCATTCGATCCGTACTGAATATATCTACACGCCAGAGGGTGAAAAGTCTGGATCCCCCTGATCCGTGATTTTGGATTTTCATTGCATTGAACATATTTTTTCAAGAATCAGCGAAAAAGAGAGAAAATCTGAATCCTCGCACTCATCTCTCTCCAAATTTATGTGATGGTCGGTTTTTGATCATCGACTTTCTGGGAATTCTTTCGTAATTAAAAACCTAGATATGGCTCGGATAAAATTTTTAACATGCAAAATGGTCAGGGACATCGAACAGGTGATTTGTCATGGGAATGGTTAATTCATACGCGAAGATAAAAATCGGTCAAATAATTGGCGGTCAGTGAAGTAAAATTTATAAATCGGTATTGCAACATTTCTCGTGGTTGGAGAATTAAATCTCGAAAGAAATAGTTGATTTATATCCTGAAAGTAAAAGTGGGATTTAGTTTTTCGATAAATATATAAGTCGCTCGGTTGTTGAATGTAAATGCGTGAATGGAGCGTTCGAACTACCGCATATAGCTATAACATCTTTGGCCTGAGTTGTAGTTTGCGAAATTCATAAACAATCGAAACGGCAATCGCTCGACGTACTACATAAGTATAATATACCACGCTATACATTATGCCCGGAGTATTATGTACGTATATCGTGTATCCTGCACTGACGTAGTTGGTCCTATAAAAGACACGTAGCCAGGTGTCTGTCTGTATGGCGAAATTGAATAAAGGTCGTATTATTCGCTCACTCAACGATTCAACGCTGTTTATGTTATAAATCGAACAATGCGCGCTAGACAATCGTGTACATTGTGTTATCGATACGTCTTATCGTACCGCTTCAATGCTCGATGCCGTCGAACGGTGGCCGGGTATCGAACACGCGGTGATCAGACGACGACGAGATACCTACACGAAATGACTAAAAGGTTTCGATGGTTACACCACCGCCGATTCTCTATCCATTTCTCTCTTATTTCGTTGCCGTGCTGCACGCTGATCGCGAGCGACTTTCGCTCAAAATATGTTCTCCACATTAGTACAATATACGTATAGCACACGTAGATGCATAGAGTTCGATCCCAAAATTTTACTGAAAACTAGAAGCATCGCTATTTCAGAATCATTTGTTTTTTGGCCCAAGTATAGCAAGAATCTCAAGAGGTATAAATTCGATTTCTTTCGATCGTACGGAGTCATAGATTTACTTTTTCTTTCACACCTGTGTGCCGCTCAGAATTGCGGGCAAATGATCACCGCCCGTATCGGCCCGAGGCGCCATCGATGCTCGAGCGGGTCGCGCGCGGTTCACTTTCCGCTTCATTCTCGTAATACCCATTGCCCATTGCCCATTACCTATGGGTGGAGACCTCGAACACGCACCGGTCGCGGTTCGTCGACGGACGGCTACTTGAACTCTTTCTTTCTCTCGGCCTTTGCGAGGTCTCCTCTGCAACGATCGCGGTTCTCAACCGTCGCACGAATGCAGGTGCCATGCCGGACCCGATCGTCGCGGCGCGGCGCCTAAGGGGCCGAAGGACCTTTAACAAATACGCGGGTCAATATTACGATTAATTTGAAAAATGATAAGTCCGCAGGTTCAACGAAGACGTGATATAATAACAGTGTCCGGTATCTCAAACGATTTATTACTTCTGGTTTAACACCCGAGCAGAAGTCGGAATGACCTTTTTTCATTCGACGGCCCCCATGCTCTTCCAATTATTCGGTGTGGAAAAAAGCGTCCTCAAAAATGTTGAAAACTTCTTCCCAGTTCGTCACAGATTTTGATTTTTTTTCAGAAATTCTTCTAATTCAAACATTTCATTAAATATGACCGGAAAAAAATCCGCTTTCCCACAGCCCGCGGTGCGCTGACTCGAGATACTTTGGTCAACCCTCGCGAATAAGGGCTGAGAACCTCGGTGACGGTGAGGAGGCCCATTCTTGGCGTGGTGTCAGAATCGATTTACGACGCGATATGAATACCAATGGCTTACGGTGCGCGTAACTCATTGGGCGTACAGCTGTAGGGCCACCGCAGGGTCTTACGTTAAAGCGAACACCCGGGTCCTGCGTTGCACGATACGCACGGTTTCTGCGTCTGCAACAAACCGACGCGAGTCGCCTTCCCTGCATCGCACACTGGACGGCTAAGGCCGACAGATAGACACGACAGACAGCGGATATATGCGAATGTAAATGGGTATATCACACTCGGATACTTCACACCTAGAAAATCTGGAGGTTAGGGTTGGGTTTGCTAGGCGTGGTTCGTCCTACCTCAATCCACAGCAGCTATAACTGCATCGTTGCAACATAACATCCGTGGAATGTGTACATTTTTCATCGTATAACGTATTTTATCAAAGGACGTTATACAATAGGAATTTAAAAATACCTGCGCGCATCCGTACGTAGATTCTAAGTTTCTTCTTTTTTTTCTCCCGACTTCACGAAACACGTATGCAAAAATTTTACACGCAGTTATTTTTGTCGTTTTTTTTTTTTTTTTTTTTCTCGCTCCGTTTCGCTCGGTTATATATGAAAAAAACGTCCATTACATGGGCGGGAATCGATACGTTGAATATTGATTGATTTATTTTCATCGTCGCAAATTCATCGAGCATGTAGACGTATCTACAAGGAATTACACGGCAAAGTTCTAAATATAAATATATACCTCGTTTAATTCGATTAATAACGGATAGAGTGATTGAGTACACTACGGACAAGTTGACAAGTCGATCCGCGGCTCCAAAGCCGACCGGGAATTTTCTTCTTATTGTTAATTTCTTTTTTTTTGTTCTCTGCGTTTCTTTTTTTTCAAAGCGTAGACCGCCCCGCAGCGTAACCAACCTTTAACTCGTTAACAAAAAGATGAATAAGTAAGAGAAAGAATAAAAAAAAAGAAATAATGATATTAAAAAACAAAAGATAATGACCGATATCACGTTTCTGATTATTATATAATGTCGTGGAATAGTCGCTCTGTAGTGAAAGATTTTTTGCAAAATTATAGCGTCTGATCGCGCGGTATGTACGGTGAGAAGGCAATGTAATTCAGGATATGGTATTTGAAAAATTGTCAACTTCGGAAATGGAAAATTGAAAAGACGGACGTCCCTCCTCGATGGAGATTTGAGTTTATAAAATTTATTTGATCGTCATGTATAAGTATACTCAGGAAGGAGGTGATCTCGTCTCACTTTCATTGGGAGTTCAATTTGAAATCCATTTGGCGGTCTCGAATTAGTTCTTAAATATGTAGCTAAGCGAGTGGTTCTTTCTAGCGGTGGCTCTCTTTCGGTTTTTATAAGATTATACCCGTAATTTGTTTGTTTTTTCTTTGGCTCGTTTGAAACCGTTCGTTCGAGCGGCGGAATTATAAAGAAGAGACGATGCGGTTCTGCCAGTCGTATACCTGCCGCTCTCTCGACAAAAACCTGTGAAAAATAAAAGATCTTAGAAAACACGGGCCCGTGGGTTGTTCGTATTACGTAGGAATACGCCTGGTTTTGTATAGGGTGTTGAGCTGTAATGACTGGTAAGTAGATTGGGACACGTTTCTTCTTCTATATTTAAGTATTGTATGTATATATGTATACGTATAACTTGGTACATAGATCCGTTCGCGCGAGTTGCGGGAAATAATATAATATATATCGTGAACGCTACTTAACCACGAGGCAAAGGGAACGAACGAACGCTGCACACCTGATTGATGTTGAACAAATGACTAACGCTATACCACGAGCTGCCAGTGTCAACTCGCACCTGAGTGAGTAGATTTTAATAGGATGATTACCATTACGACTGACACCGTGACAGATATAACGGAGATAGAGAGAACGAATAGGTATTAATTGCACGATCATTATAATAAGGTATATAAGGTTGGACGTTAGGGCGCGGTGTCGACGTCCTTTTAAGTCTTATAGGATCTCGTAATAACCACATCTTATATCTTAAGAGTCTCTGGAGCGAAGCTTTGATTAATTGACCTTCGAGCGATGCAGCGATTCTTGATGATATCCAAGATATAGTTTTCACATTTGTTTTTTCTTTCTTTTTTTCGCAAACTACGCGCGGCATTTCGATAATATCGGTGGTAGTACAAGAGAAACTTTTCGCCGATCATTATTAAGGCACGAGGATCTTGAACCGATCATTTTACTTGAGATTACAAAGAGGGGATTCCGAGGACAGTGAATTATACTCTTATTGGTCATTTGAGCAAAACCTCTCGAGGTTTACTCTTTATTTGTCATTCTGTGAGCGTATTCGGAGATATATATGCTGCGTACATATATACATATTCGCGGTTTGACGTGACAGGCGTAATTATGCAAATTAGACCTATTTACTGAATAAGATAGATACGACGAGTAGAAGTGAATTCCTTCCGTGATATATCGGTGCGAACGTTCTCGACCGACCTTCTTTTGTTTTCTGCACATAAACGTTATATTTAGTGGGGTATATACTTGTACCCATGTACACATTCAGCGTAGACATATAGCATAATACATATCTTGAAAATTTTCGATAATTGGTTGTTCGCATGACACGATCCTCCGTTGTTAACAACAATAATAATATAGCTCGGGAGGATTGCTGCACATGCGAGAATAATCTAGGACACGAATACCCGAAGGTCGTTCTTTTAAAACTGTAGCTAGAAACCGCGATGATGAAGGTACCTTCATGTACCGCGAAGGAAAAATCGACTTCCAATCGACACAAAATATCGGTACAGCCGTCTTTTCTTCGAACAAAAATTTACCTCTTCAAATCGGTTCTCGCGCGCGGTTGCCACAGTAACGAGCATCTTCGATAATGGTAATGGTGATGGTAGCCTATAGGGTATTATACATATATTGTGGTGTACCTGTACGCCGCATATTCCATACGTATATGTAAAAACTTTCATTTCACCTATAGATTATACTCGTATTGAATCTACACAGACCGCGGCGGTTATTGCACCGTACGTTCCGTTTTGCGGATATTTGAAGTGCGGGTTGAAAATTCATTCTTCCCAGTCTTCTAGCTGTAACGCCTGTAGGTACCACGAAATAAATCAAACACCGATGCCAAGTGCAAAAGATTCAGATCCGATCAGCGTACGAGTATGTTAAATAACGCGAAATACAATATGGCAATAAATTTGGTCACTCTTGGATGGGTGCGGCTTCGGTTCCTCGGACCCATTACATGTGATGTAACCGTAATGCAAATCAGCCAAGAGAATTATAAATGCGGTATAAAAATTCTGCAAAACAACGTTGAACTTTCAACGTTATGTGTAGAGGGCGTTCCTTTTTTATATAGAATATTTTCTTCAAAAATTTCACATGATCGGTATGAATAAAGTTAGAAAATTTTGTTCACCGGGTCTCACCGACACCTTGCGTCATTCCGTAAAGATTCCAAATGCCGTAACTCCATCCAAACCGGCTTTTTCTCTGAAACATAAAGAAAAAAGAAACAAAAAAGGACAGGGAAAAAAATTAATTTTCATCATTTAAAAACGAACTCCCTTCGTACACGGGTATTTGTTAAAAATTTGTTAATAACTCGATGAGTTTTCGCATTCGGAACATGTTAGAAGAAAAAATAAATGAAAAAAAATGAAACACATACCGACCTTAGAACGAACGGTGGAGCTACGTACCCTATACCTGTAATAACCCCGGAGGACGAACATGCAGGCATACACATACGGACGCGGAATACCGCGCGCGGGACCAGCTCTCACTTTCACGAAGTCACCGTGACCGAGATAAGGATGGTGGCAACCGGTAAGAACCGCGAAGGCTCACAGAACGTACGAACGAACGAACGAACGAACGAACGAACGAACGAGACACAAGACGGGGCTGACCGGTGACCGGTGTACCATATACGGTCAGCGCGTATCTACGTGCGCTGATTTTATTTACACATTGTGCGTAAAACGTGTGGATATCACGTAATGCACGCGTACGAAACTCCGTGTATTTTCTATCTTACACGCGCGCGTGTCAACCGAAGGAGACTCACCGCGAGTATCGCGCGGATCGTCGTCCATCACCACGAATTAAAATCCCGAAACCTGCGGCCGACACCGTACGTCACGTGTTTATGGAACAAACGAGTTTTCCTTTTTTTTTCTTTCTTTCTTTCCAAACTAGAGCAGCGCGATATTTATAGCATCGTAATTAGAATTCAGGGGGTTAGAGTCCAAGGACAAATTTATAACTTATGAAAAAATTACGACTCGTGTACAAGTTACGATCATGTTTTAGGCCAACTTACAATTTGAATGTCCATAGGCAATATAAATCTCACGTTGTTAAATCCATTCGATTGCACCTGGTAGTTACATTATACTTATATGCGTGGGCGTTATGTGCGCATATATAGCATGTAATGTTACAAACTGGATGAGATCTGGTATCATATGACTCTGTAATGTAGGTACATAAATACATAGAAGGTGCGTGCCGTAAACGAATGTATAGTAAACTAGTTGCCTACTCGATTTCTGGAGACTGGAAAAACGGAGTAACAAAAAAATGAAAAACAAAATAAAAAATTGCGAGCGATGATTCACGGATCAAGAATAGAAACAGGTATATAAGTCAGATGTTCTTCATGTGCTGCTGCTGCAGGTTCGGTGAATCCATATAGGGTTTGCGAAGTCGCACACGCGGTATAACGTGGTGAACGTAGTTGAGCATGCGGAGGCACGTGTGTAGATGTGCAAAGTACATCGATGTACGTGTACCTATACATGTGTGAAACACGCGCGACCGAGTCTCGTGCGTTTCTCGTATATATGGCGAATCCTCGGAATCAACTTTCAATTTCTACGAGCGGTCGGAGACCGCGAGTAACAGACCTACGCGCCACTATACTTTTATATATTTATTATACACTCGACCGATACGAAACGATTTTCACGGAGTCACGGGGGTTACGGTGTTTCGTATCGGTATGGGTTCACCTTACGCTCCCTCGGTAGATATGGAGGAATCTAAATTGAAAAATGAAACTGCACGACTGCAACGTGCGGAGCTTGACGTAAGAGCCATTAATTGGCAGGAACAGGATTCAACCGTGCGCAGGGCCACGATAAATCGTTCGCATTCGCACGGTGTGAATCGGCACGGTACTCAAAATACCAAAGCTGCTTATAACTATAATGCTTTCAATGAATATTACCCTTCACCTGCAACTACGCGTTCGTTTTATCGCATACATCGGACCAATACCGCGCCGTACACAACATACATGTATGTTGAGTATTTTACCTTCGTAGACCCGGTCAGGTTGATTGTGAATCGCTTCGCGGCCAAGCTCGTTCGGACAACTTTTCGCAGCCGGCCCAGCTACACGAAAAAGTTGTCCAAACGCGCGCTTGGCCGCGAAGCGATTCACGATCAACCTAATCGGGTGTACATGCACACGAATGAAAAGAAAAAAAAGAATCCGCCCACGGCGTTCCGCGACGCACTAAAACTGGACGCACCCGCGTGAGAACGACCGAGGTGTAAGTATACCGGGTCAGAGGTCACGCTTCGAAATTACTTCATTTATTAACCAGATAACAACGGTATCACGTTACTTTTTGAAAAATCTCCGCATTCTGAAAGGTGTACATGTAAATAATTCCACGTGTTACCCGCACCTCTATTTGTGTCATGTCATACAGTCGAGTATATGTATAGGTATGCGTGTGTACGTGTATAAAAATAAAATGTGTAATGCACGAATGATATAGAAAATTACGATCTGACGTAATTTGAATCTATGTACTACTCGGGAGGTCAGAGGTCACGACTGCAGGTATCCATGCGGAGTCATATTTTCTACAACTTTATACACCTACGCGAGGACAAGGTTGGGATGAAAGCGGAGCGAAAAAAGTTCTTTTCTTCCACAACGGTCGAGCTGTTCGTAATTGGAGAAAAATAAAACAAAAATAAAAAAGATAAAGAAAAAACCGACTTTCACAATTGGAACACACTTGGTAATTTAATTGTAATAAAAGAATCCTTCCGTCTTGCCTCCGTTATAGGCACTGCGTATACGCGTATGAGGAAATCTCTGTTTCCGGTATCCCGCGCGAGCAACGGGATTCCGGGCATGGAAAATTAAAGGGACTTACAATTAGTTTCACAGTGAAGAAGCACTTTTTTAAAACAATCTCCGCGTCGTGAATGAACTACCGGTTAACGTGCTCGTACAAATAGAGCACATTTAGAATCACCTGCGGGGCAATTTTTGTACTTTTTGAAATTTTGGACCGATGGTGCATACGTGGTACCTAATTTTAGATTCGGAATTAAACTCTTCTTTGAATTTCAAATAAAAAAAAATTTACTATCACGTTGCGAAAAGATTGAAGTTAAAGTACCTCCCTTGAAATCCTACGATTTCTGTCTGAAATATTTGAAAAAAATTCTTCTGGTTCTTCCAAACGTCTCACCCTGTATGCTGTTGTATATTATTATATCGTTGACCCAGTGAACTCTGTGCAGTATACATACATTGATTTATGCCCACGCATTTATATATGTACATGTACCTATGTATGTGTGATACCACATGAATGTAATCTCCGCTACCTGCGGGAAAGGGGAGTTCGCTGCACCACTTCGTAACTAGAATTCCCGTACAGTCACAGAGATCTGAGAATTGCGGACTGAAATCATAGGAAGTGGCGTTGATTTATTGGCATGATGTAACCAACTTCTAGGATAATATCTACGATGAAATTACTTGGAATTTGAGGTGCTCACTATGGCGAAAAAACCCCTTCTTTCGATCACGTCGTCGTTGTATACGTACTTATCGGGAATGCGACGGGAATCTAAGAGGTCGAAAAGAAGCAGGGAAAGAGCGCAGAGTCGGATAGAGCGAGATGGAGGGGAAAAAAGGAGAAGGAAAGACGGCGACCTGCCTCGCCCTGACCTAACTCAACCTGAATGACCTAACCCAGGTCGACACGCGCGCCCACGCGCTCTCCAGCCTTCTCCACCCCGAGCGCAAGGTGCTGCGCTTTGTACGGTGTGAATATAGGCAATAATACACACCTATGTGTCATACGCTCGTTTACTTACCTGACCCATACTACCGTGGCTCGTAAATAACCAATCGTTACTATTAATGCAAGTAGTAAAAAAAAAAAAGAAAAGTTATAGTAAAATAAGAATAAATTGTTCTGATGCAATCTGCACGTATCGGGGGTCTATCAATTTAACGATTGGTTTTCGGAACGATTTAAGTAAATATACGATATTTCGAAACGAATCTGATTTTGCATTTTATTATCGGATTATCGATGCATCCGACCGAGCACAGCTGCTGCTGTGGACCTGTTTCGAAATTATTTTATGGATCGGTATAATAAATGAATTTTATTTAATTTGTTTTTTCATTTTCAATTATATCCGTAGCGATGTGATATTATAAGTATTTCTGTTTCGAAACTCTGGAAATACTTCGTGAGCAAATAGAAGCACGTTTCTAGGATTGCTCGGATTTGCACAGCCTTATTATATCGTACAAAGCAAAGTTAAGTTGTACTTCAACCGGAGAATTATACGGACGGATATTTACCTTGACGCCATTCATTATTTATTTCTCTCTTTCAAAATCCTCACCATGTGTGCAGCAGCACCTCTTCTCTAGCTAGAGCCGCCTGCCTTTGTTTCTCGTGCCCGTCTCCTTGCATTCCACTTAAACGAGGGGTCTGTCGCTTCCCACACGCTAACATCCCGAAGCCTATTTGAATCGCTGACTTTTACCTCCTTACCATTTCACCCGTTTAATATATTTCACCTTTCGCACGGAACTGTGCAAACAAAAAAAAAAGAAATAAATAAATGAAAGAAATAAAGAAACAGTAACCATTTCGGTTTTATGCTACGTACTCCACGGAGTCCTGAGTAAGATTAGAAATCATATAAAACGAACCGCGGGTCGTCGACCCTACGTTGACATGCGTAAGGATATCTCGTGAGATCAGTCCGAGAGTTTCGTGATTTTAATGATTCATTGGAAAGTGTTTCACTCTGTGGTTAACCGTCTGGTCCTGTCCCGGAGACGAAAGACTTTCTTTGTCGCGTAAAAGATTGGCCGTTGGATATTACGATGTATAAGAACGCGCGGCTGTTGGTTAGTATCTACATTTCACATAGCCGGATTATCGCTTACTGCAAATAATATTACTTCCCTTTTTTCATCTTGTACTTTAGACGTACCGTAGGAAGGGAGAAAAAAATTTGACGAATTGTATACGTATAATTTTTCTGGTCAATCATCGCGAGAGAAAAAAAACAGCCCATTGTGTTCGTTGGACAAATCGCATATTTGCATTACGGTTCTCGTAGCGTTTAAATTTTTGCGAAACCAGCAGTCTGAGTTCTCAAGTTTTTTCTTTATTCTTCTTTTTCTGTTTTTTTTTTCTATCGTTTATCAGCCTTCTTCTCTCGACCCTGACTCGCAACGTCCGATCAACCGAAACTTGGTTTTCCGATCAAACTCGAATAGCTGACAAAGATTTTATTTGCATCATTCTTGTACGCGAATTTAGTTGGATACCTTCAATTGACCGGTGAAAAAATATATCCTTGAAGTAATTCGATCCCATATGCCGACCCATTTTGAATTAGCAATTATTTTTAACCATGTTTTCATAATAAATCTCATCTTATTACCGCGGGGGTTTCTGTGACTGGGTATAATTTGATGTTGAGAATTACGTAAGTAAAATGATTGCGGGTGGTTGATTACCGCGGTGACAGGGCCAGCAGCCTACGAACTGACGCAAGTCGTAAGTACAATACCTCCTCGATTCGAGTATGCCTATGGCAGACACGGTGCATTTATATTTTTGCATGGAAGTAGCTACGTGTACGCGTTCAAGAGACGTCCTCAGGTATCATCAAAACGAGAAAGATGTCGTTAAACAATGCGATATTGCTACTCGTGTCTCTGGTTATGGTTACTATTATTAATCGTCTAATCATGGGAACAGCCTTCGTTCACGGAAAAAACCTGGTCTTGTCCCATTCTCGATTGAGGACGGTTTTTTATAACTTTGCGAGTGGACAAAAAGAATCGGACAATTTATACGTTTCCGCTAAGAGTGCGTAACCGAGGGGGAAGTTACGTGGTATCAGGTGACCGGAAGTGAGATGGAATTCTTTCACCAGTAATGGAACGAAGAAATATTGAATTTTTCAATCGATATGCGGATACCGATTCGAGTTACCGATTGCGTTGGAACACGCCGCGCGCGCGCGCTGGTATTGCGAAACGTGGGTGTTAGATTGCAGACTAAATTTAAAAAAAATGAATCGTTGTCCTCCGGGCATATTACGATCCAGCGTTATTATTGGTTTGAGCGTTATTAATCATTTACCGATCACCAACCTATGGTCGACGCGGAGTCGCGAGCCGCGCGCATATGTTGTTCGCATAATATCATATACACGCGGGTTTAAATTCGAACGCTTTCACGAAACGGCTAATTTTCGCAACTCGTTTGTGTGTATGTATAGTACGTCGTAAGTGCATGAAAGTCCTGAGGCCATAAACATGCCGATTTATATTCATATGATACCGATTTATGGAGCACTTACGTGCTGTAAAGACAACATCAACTCCGTTCGCTCGCGGGTTAAATTCATACCCTTCTATGTTTCTGAACAGATTTCTTAAAGTATATTGTTTCTTTGAACGGTAATCGCACCTTATGCACTTTGTACACATAATCGAGATCGGGCGGCCGTATAGCTTTTTACTCGTAAAATTGTTTTATACCGCAAGGACTCCACGCTCGAATGAAACTACTACAATAAATGCCCGCCCAGGTTATGAGCTACAGGTACACGATACCGAAGGATCCGATTGTAACTACCTTGGCGTGAAGCGAAGTGAAGTGAAGTAGCTGAATGAGCGAGATAATTGTTGCGGAAACATGACCATCGATTGACGCCAGTCGAGAAAAAAAATTTTATACCGATTCGCCATCGACCACTGAGAAGCGAATCACACAATGAATTTCCTCGTATCGCCAAATGACCTGTCTATACAATCACTAGATGTAACCGATTCTATGGCAATCGGTTACAGAGTCTTCGAGTGCGAATCTTTGTAGATCGTGCAAATAATCGACTTGACACGGGTAACCTCGACAAGGCCACCAAGAATTATTCGTCATTCACAATCTATTATTAATATCATTTTGGATTTTTCATCAAAATCTGTGTGCATCGTAAGTTCGTCTTGTAAATTACTCGCAGGGTTGCATGAAGAACTTCGGATTGCAAAAATTTTCATGCAGGACGTGTCGAGAGATATTTTTGAAGATCTGCAGATTTAGAGAATGTAACAGATAAATTTTCTCGCGAGTGGACTTTCCAATCGCCGCGGTATTTAACATTTTCCACTTTCCCGGGTTACATAATAAAATCGCCGCGCACGTGTGTGGCGTGTAAACTTGTAATTTGTACAACCACAACAGGATTGCCAGGTACAAAATCAAGTCGCATTATATATCCTAGAATTGGACCCCGAAGCAATTATATGGTGGCTCTAAGCTACACTCGACTCGCCTCTTCGGGAGTCGGGGACATGCAACGCAATGCAATTCAACGTAACGTAACGTAACGTAACGCAACGGAACACAACCCAACTCTACGTAATATGATAATGCCACCACGTGACGCGACGTAAACTAACGCAAGTTAACCTCGATCCGCACGTGATATCTATATAGGTACTCGTAGACGTACACATATATGTTTATCATATGCACATGGATCGTGGGCAGTCTGCATACATGCATCAACGATAAGAATCTGGGTTACCCACATATGCACACGTAAAATATTCAAGCTGCAACACAATCATTATGATGTATCTTTTGAATCTTGCGGAGCCCAGGAAATTATTTTTGTGGAAAATGATGAGTTACTTTATTCCATATTTATAGGACTCGTTACCGAGAAATTCGTTTTAACAAAAATATTTTTTTCGATTTGTTTCAGGTGAGTCGATATCTCGAAGAGAAGTAACAAATTTTTTCTCACGATTACCGCGAGGTTCGTCAGCGGTGAGTATCGTCAGCTGTATAAGCGCAGCTGGTTGGTTTGCTTACGTTGTACAGGATGCGATTTGTTTTTTTGTTTTTTTTCGTAAGACTTTACGTAAAATTCGTGTAGAATTGAACGCGGGTATACGAAGCACTCGGCTGATTGGGTCATTAAGTTTACACGGAGTGAAATTAAGCTTGATAATATTCGATGCTCCGTTAAAACTGGATCGTCCCCGGGTACCGCCCGTTTGTATTTCGAAATCGCCTCGACTCTGACGTAATGGAACACCGGTTCGACTCGATCTTCCATATACACGAGAATGTGGCAACCGCGCAATATCTACCTGTTCCAAATCGGCGATTACCGATTTATTTCAGTTCTCAATTCTCAGCAGGGGGACGTTGAATGAGGTCGTTTGCAAAGCAGGTGGCGATCGACGCGAATCGTTTGTTAAAGGAAAAGTTGACGATCCAACAACTAACGAAGTTCGGAGATCGGTCGTTGTTGTTTCGATATGAATTTGTAAAAGAAAATAGTTTCCCACGACGATCGGGGCAGCAGCTAACACCGACTGATTTCTAACTTGGGATGCATCGATGCATTCACGAATTACGAGGGCCGAGGATCGTTAGAGATCGTTAGGGCAAACTCACCAGGTCGTCACTCACCGATCGCCGTAGCCGTCGCCATCGCATCGACGAGTTGTGTAACTCTTCTCGCGACGATTACACAATCTTATATTACGCTACGCAAGGATCTTCGTTATTAGCGGACGATGATCCGTTGATCCTCCTTCCGAAACAACGAGCAAGATATTCCAGTCTCTTCAATTCCCAACTATACTCGAAGATTAGCAACGCGTCTGGTTATTCAATTCCCCATTTCGCAGCGTGACTTGCATAGCTAGTTGAGAGATTTTACAACGATCGGATTGATTGGTCAGCGCCAATTATCTAATACCCACTGCGATTGCTGTTATTAATATGAAATTGTTAGTCAGACGCCAAAGATTATACCAAAGCACGTCTGGTTTCTTCGATCGGAAAGTTCACGCAACTTTGAGACGAGCCAACAAGTATTCCGAGTATGAGAATATTCTTATGTTTAAAACCAATAATAAATACCTATACAAATCGATTTTGTTATTTTTTCTTTTTTTTTTTCGGTTTCTTTTTTTTTTATGAATGGACAAAGAGTCGGAGGAACCGAGAGTGCAGCGAGTATAAGATTTGACGATAACTGTGCACAGGTTTTATAATATAATATTGTATTTGTGGGAGTATCGAAGTACTTAACGTCGAGGACGTCTGGCGAAATGAAAAAGGCACGGATAACATCTGGAGCTGCCATTGTTTTCTTTGGTTAAATAATAATTAATGGGCTAGTTTATCAATGATTAAAATAAGCCGTACAACCGTATAGTTGTATACATATATATATTTTTTCAAGGCGATTTTTGCGGTTTTGTCGTATGAGATATGGTATTTAATTCCCTACGCTGCAGGTGTTAAGATGTACGTTGCAGGACATATGGAATCAATTAATTATAAATTATTATGCGTACCATCGCGGCCTTAAGTAGAGAATTTTCCTGAACTGCAGTAGCCTCATCTGGTAGGAAGCGGGACTTTGTGTACAGCTATGCAACTGGTCAACCAGCAATGACTTGTGGTGCGGCGATATAGACGAGGAAACAAATCTCATTAAAAGTCATTCTACCTGCGATAACTTTCAAACAGTGTTGCGTCAAGTTCAAAACAAGTGAGCGCAGTCACTTTATTCCTTCCCGGTCTCTGAGGTATGCGCAAATAAAATCCAACCTGCAGCGGCTTACTGCAGGTGGAAGTTAATTGCTATAACGTTATTATATATAGAAGCCGCGTTTAATGATCTGACAAACAAAAATCGAATTAACCGATAAATTTTGTACTAGAAAACCGTTAATTGGCCAACGTTCATATTACCTCGGCCAATTAAATCTAATTTGTCACATAACGCAACGCCTGATTTGCAGTTGCTGGAAGAATCGATATAATGATTCCTTGAAATCCACGCATCATTACAGATATAGGAACGTTAAATATAGCCAAGAGCATGCGGCGATGATGAAACCCCTAACTAAATACCGAGTAGATTTTGATTGACTTCGTCATAATTAATGCCTCTGTATTAAAATCTCTCGATGATAATTAAAGTGACATTCACAATCGGTACACCAGCGGGGATATTTAACCCAAAAGGATAACGGCTTGTGTTAAAATTCGTGGTATATTGCGATGAAGTTAGCCTTCACCTGTTTCCGAATTAGGATCGCTGAATTGACAGGTATTTGATCGAGCAGATACCGAAAGAGTCAAATCAAAAAAAGCAAAAAAAATCACTCGAAGGAGAAATCCGCGATACGTTCGCAAATATGAAAAGAACCTTCTTTTTTTCGCTTTTATTACCTGTCAGTACGAAAATTGATTCGGTAACTCTGAATGAAACGTGTAGTTGGCGAAAAAGGCTCGACGCCGTTCGCAGACTCGGAATCAACTCTCAACTCGTAAGATGTAACTTGTATAAGTTTATTGTGAAGCATCTCGTAAGTCCCGAGAAAGGCCCCCGGGAGAGAAGGCCGCCAAGGCACCGACCTCTGCGGTGAGTGAGAGTGACTTCGAAAGTAAAAGCGCATCGACAACGCAACGTTATGAGCCTCTTCGAATCTCGGTGCCGTTAACCTTGATTTGTGACGAAGCTCAAGCAAACGCCTCTATGGTATACGCGTGTACAACCTACGGCACCATATGGACCACGACGGATTATGTCCTCGGAAGTTTCAGTATCGCGCTTATCATCATCTATTTGTGAGATCAACAAAACCGCGACTATACGATATTCATGCCTCGCGTGATACCCTACAGCTCTCTGCCGCAGATACGCGGAAGAGGGATCATGACTTGAGATTCAAGTATATATAAAAGAAAGTTGCCGAGAAGATCAACCGATGAAAAGCCCCGTGGCTGCAGCGCGTGTAATTTACTGACTCGCTTTATGCATATTTGCTTAATCGAACGTTGTACAACCTATTCAAGTATGATCCGAACATCGTCGATTTTTCTTACCCATGAGTCTTGAAGTTTTATATTGCACTGTTGCGAATAGTATAAAGGTACAAAAATTACCCTGCAGCTGTCATAAAGTAATTAAACAAATTGCACTGTTTAAAACAACAGATCGCGATGTAAATTTAACTGTGAGATATAAATCAGAGTCGCTTTTTTCACGGTGATGGGAAAAAGAGAGAGAGAACAAAAGTATGTGGTTGGTTTATAGATTAACGACGAAGGTGCTCCACAGCTGTATCGAACCTTCGGCATCTTCTCCTATTAATTTACCTCTTAATCTTTATCGCGAATCTATTGTGGACATTGGACATTGGCAAGTATGAGGCAAGTCTTGGGGATAGTCCATGTAACCATATATTATCGTCTCGAATGGTCAGCTATTCGACGAGTCAAAGTTGTAATTTGATGCTTGAAAAGTTTATTCCCGGTATAACCCGGCTCTATTTTTACTCTTTATTATATTCGTGTGATCGGCGTACACCATGTAAATATAAATAACGCTCGGGATCACGAGATTTTGGTGAAAAAAATAAAGGAAAGACGAACAAAATTTCCAATCGATATCGTCGAATCTCCTCTATAAGTCTTCCACCTTCTTCTGCAGTATCGAATTGCAAGGCGCTAGGTTACGCGATGCTCTTGAAATTTCGTTTCCAACTCGTTTGACGATCGAATATACACCACGTGAACCAGCTCTAACGGAGACGCCGAATAACTAATGACGGACGTTTCCACGCGTTGCGTTACGTCGCTTACCTATTATACGTATATCTACTGCCCTGGGACACGGCTCGGTCGACCGAACCTGAAATCAGGGGAGGTTGGAATGCGAGCGCAAGGCCGTTCCCGAAGCAAATCGAGGCAAATAAGTCTTACTTTCGGTCATTATAATACAATATAATAGCGGCGTACCCCGGAGCAACAAGTTGCAGTCGCTTACCTATGCAAATATATATAAGTATATTACATGTGCAGTGTAGAATAATGATCGGTGAACAACAAATAACGAGCAAATGAGAAATGTGTATAGGTAGACTGCATATAGGCAAGGCCGTGGAGCTCACGATTTATACAAAGCACGGTGCAACACAAATCGGTCTCTTCGACAGAATTCCTGCTGATTTTCCCCTCCGTTTTCAACCGCACCGCGAACTAAGAAGCAGCTTGGATCAGTTCAGCTTTTTTTGCTACAAAAGACGTTCATTAATATTACATCTATCGTCGCCCACGCGTTTCCGTAGTTCAACAAGTTTTCTCTTCCGTTTCCTGATCAGATCTTATATTGATTTACGATCGAATCATTCGATAAACGCGAAGTAACCGTTCCTCTAGAGTTTCCATGCATTTAAGTAGGTATGAGGAAATAATCGGACAATATTATACCCACTAATTGAATATAATTTCAAATGTAGGTATGTGACGAAGTTGTTAAGCTGGAAGATCGTTATCTTCGTAAGATCGAATAGCGCATTATTAATGTAGGATAGTTGGAACGCGGCCGACGCAACGCGGAATCACACGCAACAATTATTATATATCTCGATAACTTCACGCGCGAATGATATTGTTATCCAAAGATATCGCCTACTGTTACTGTTAGTCGTTACACCGGGATCCGCGTTGCTGGATTTTTATCCGTTGTCCTTTGCAACTCACCAAGAGCGATACAGCAAGCGCAACAGCACTATAACCGGGCGATTGCCAGCTTGTTATTAATCTTAATTGCCATCTAGAGACTGCCAATTAACAACGCCTGTCACTCGTTTTTACCCAAGAAAACCCTATCTCGGCGAGGGGCTGCCTGCACTCTCTCGTTTTACTATTTATATTCATTTTATTTATTCATTTATCTTTTTGTACACCACGTCGATATTATAATATCGCGCATAGAAATATAATTACCATTTTACGTAGCAAACCACGTACGGTGAATCCATTCTTATCGTTGTACAGTTATCGTATAGGTGTATATATCCCTACGAAGCCACCACAGCAAAAGTACCTTTCAGAGAAATGTTTCTCAAGTTCACGCGTAATTGATTAAACCTACATGACTTTGAACGATGATAAATTCCTGATAACCATCCCCGCATACAGTCCGGTTTTCAACACCGCGTCGAGTCACTCAACCCCCATTAACGTTGGAAATTTCCTCTGTTTCACATATTACAACGCACTTACGTTCCTCGTCCAAGTGTCGATGAATTCGATACCCAAAAATACAAGTTTCTCGAGTCAGCTTCGCATTTTTTACTCCGTGTGATTTTATTCTTTGAAAAAACGCGATTTATTCTCAGATGATTATCCTCAATTCCCTGCAAATTTTTTCAATTCCATCGACAATAATTTACGGTGCAGATTCGCGGTAGGAATGTGTGTCTGACCGTCGCTGAAAATCAATCGTTTTAGTCGATTACAGTATCTACTCATCCATGTTAGTAACGCCTCTATCAAAAGTGAAGGTGCCTCGTAAAATCGAGAGTGGAAACGATGACGGGGCGGTTCGGTAGAGACTTCGCAGAAGTTATAGTTGGCCTCTCATCAAGCGGTACGTTAGTGGTATATCAACATTGCGAAGGTGAAGGAAAATATTATTTGTGTGAGAGTCTCGCGATGCATCTTATGCACTCGGTTCGCAGACCATAACGGATCAGAAACCACGATGTAGGCATAAAATAGTGGGCGTTCAAGAAAAATGAGAATGAAATATAATCAAGAGGGAAATCGATGCTGAAATAATAATTATTGAGATAAAAATATGGGCCAGCGTCACTTGGCTACGAAGTGTATTAGATACATAGAGAATGAAACCGGTCGAAAGTGACGAGGTGATTATTAAAAGTCCTTGATGACCCGGATATTAATTTCGCATTTGTTTGTCTATAATAATAATTCTAGAAATAAAACAACTCTAGATTGAATTAGTAATGAATTGTAGTGTATTTTTTCCCTCGTTATCTCGCAGTTTCCGTCGATATCGCATCGGAATTATCTCCGTAGTAATTATAGGTACTCCGATCTTTGAATATCGAATTCTGCTGCAGCAGTTGGTGAGATGAAATCTCGACTACTCGAGTTAATAAGCTGCGGGTGGGGATATCGTAGCAGGTTTATTGTAGGTACAGGTGTTACGAGCATTCAGGATATGCTTATGTGTGGCCGAGTGAGGCGTTAAAAATATTGGAGTAGTAGGTTGAACATCGACGCGGGCAAAAGATGACTATGGGCACCGTGCGAGGCTGGAACGCGAGTTTGAAAAAAATGAGTGAAGAGTGAGATTAGCAGCTGATGAAAAGGTGGAGCCTCGCAAGATGACGTTTTAAGTGCCGATGAAATTGTGCCCCGATAAGTGCAGCATCCATTCCCGATCCTCGAACACGAGGCATAGGTATACCCTAGCCCAGTATTATACCGGTATACATCGCGGCCCATCCCACTACACATCGCTGATCAACCTCGAAGCTTTTCTCTGCCTACCAACGGAAGCGTAAGATTCAACGATACAATTCGGACACTTTGATCTGATCCGTGTGTTCACGATGGCGATGCGGTGCGCCACCACCATCACCACCACCACCACCACCACCACCACCACCAGCAGCATCAGCGGCAGCAGGAACAGCAGGACTATATCTAGTTAATAGCCAAGATATCTTCGGAGATAACTACGTCGAGACGTTCAATTATTTGTGGATGTAGATTCCTCAGCTGCTCGTTCTGGTTGCACCTCTATACTTTTTCTTTCATAGTCAATTGGGACCCGCCAGTCTCGAGAGTGATCCGTAATTACATTGCAATTGTCCTAGAGGCAAATTCATCTTCCCTCGTCTCAGCTGATGGCTACACTACTCACTTCGTACGTTCTGATCTCTCGACTGCAATTCTGGATTTGTACGTTCCACAATTTACTTGCCGCTGCTGCTCCTACTACTACCGTTGCCGCTGCTGGCTGCTGGCTGCACTGTTCGCACATCCTATTATATTTATCCCTCCTGATGCTCGCGACGTTGCAACGCTCGAAGCAAAGATATATAAAGGAACCGCCACCATATGGTCGGACATAGGTGCGTTGCATAATCTCCGAGACTTCACGCATCTGTCTCCACCTTATACCTCAACTGCAACGGCGTAAGCTTGCTGGCTCTTCGAGTATAATGCAAATGTTTTTTTTTTTTTTTTCACCGGTCTGTGGGAGCACAATTATTATGCGACCGAACCGAGCATGCTTATAATACCTACGACCCCCGTGCTATTTCATTTGACGATGTTTGCGTAAACTTTTAACCCTAGGCGGGACTCTCACGATCGGTGGCGGCCATACCATGGGACTGAATGCGCGTTCAGACAATGGGCGTTGATGGGTTTGTGTATCCAAAGCCACAGCATCCCGCTTATAATACCAAAGATTCATATACCGCGTCTACTGCAGCAGCAGCTGGTCTTGTCTCCGTTCCACCTCAGAAAATCGCAGTAGAGAGTTCCGCTGGTTTAAACTCAGTTTTGAACGCAACTCGTAAAGACACGTCGGTAAATACTGTACTTAAAGCGAAAAACGATTCTCGTCTCGTTTCATAAGACTTTTCCAGGCTAAAGTTGAGAGAGAATACTTAAACTACTATACACGCTCCGCTCATATTGTGTATACCAAAGCGCGTACAAACTATACTCGCTCGTATAAACGTAAACTTACACATTGATGGGTTAAGTAGATCCGAGGCGACCGCAAATACCATCCCGATTATGGTCAACTTAGTTGGCACTGCAACTTCGTGCTCTGATATTTCTCAAACTGTCATTTTCAGTAGCACCGATTGTATACGGGTGACTTAGATTTTACGTCACCCGAACATTTGGCGCGTAAAAAAGGGCTCTCGGTGCTTCGAATCGCTATATGGTTCTTATCGCCGCTCCGAAAGCTTCTGCAATGTGGTCGAAGGAATGACAATTCTCGATCGGCGTTGATTCCGCTGCGGGATGGCAACAAATTATTACAATCTCACTCAGAGAAAACAAGACTTTCTCAGTAGCTCGTCAGATTTGATTGCTTCGATTGCGGTCGCACCTGCGACCACGCGTATTACCAGCCCGAAGGCATGCGACTGCAGCGGCAACGTCGTTGGCTTCTCTTTGCTCTTTATCTTCATTGGCTTCGATGGCACAAAGGGATATGGGTACTTTGTACTTTGCGCTATTTTCCGAGCGTGCAGCGATCAGAAATAACGTCTCTGTCTCTCGGTATTCGTTCTTCCATCCTTGGAATTTCTGTTCACGTGATCCTCGCGAGTCTTCGATTGTCGGTTGTATCTAATTTGCGAAACGAAATGGAACAAATTAATCGCACACCCGGTTTTTCGAAGGTCGAAGTTTTACCTCCCCGCGTAGACGCACCATTGGACCTACAATGACGCTCAAGGTCTTTCGGACAGGATAATTTGACGGTTGAACAATTACCGCAGATAATGCATATATGGTATTCATGCTCGATTTGGAGAGATATCAAAATAAGGAAATTGGGGTAAGGTCGACGATCGACCTTTACGCGCTCGAACGCCAAGTCATCCTATCAAGAACGTCCTCCGAACTTCCCAATATGGCTCCAATGTCCCACTTGTGCTCCGGCGGGTATCCTTCGACGTCTTCCTTACATGGAAGTAATGCCAGGCCAACGCGGTCTTGCTCACGTATTTTATAACGAGCTAAACGGGCGCCTATAAGCGGCGAATCGGCAAGGGGTCACGAATGCGGCATAATATCGTTTTGTATTTATGTATATGGTTTCCCTCCGTAGGATATTTTCGCAACGGCGTTGAATCGAACAACATGCTTCCACGCGCCGGTTTTGGTCGTTCATTTTTGCTCCGGCACCACGAGTAGAAAAATATTACTGGGCGTTCCTACTACGTCGTGTCGGCATGACACAGTGGCACCTGCGTACAGACGCTACATACCCAGGTATATAATATAAATCTGTGAAAATAAACGGGTGTAACTAAATTATAATACATAGCGTGGTGCGAGCACGCGGAATCTACCGGCACAGAAAAAAAGATGAACAAAAAAATAAGAGAGAAAGAAAGAGAAAGATGAAAGAAGGTGCACAGGGACGAGCAAGGGGTAACATCTAACCCTTCGCAGCACGACTCGTTTTAAGATATGCAACTCTAAAAGGTGTAAACACTTTCCCATGGTAGCGGAATTTCTTGGCTATGCATAAACTGTCGGCTCGGTTTGTGCTGGTCAGAAGAACCAGTAGTAAATTATCGCCATAATAACCCCGCGGAAAAGGATTGGATTTCTCACCATAGTCTTTCTACTTCTGCCGGCGAGCGGTGGTGAGCTACTCCGGGTTTCCGTTCCACTCTTATCCCGTCATCGTCGTCGTCGTCATCGTCGTCGCCGTCATCGTCGTTGTCTTCTCCGCGATTCGACTCGTCGTAGCGTTCGTCCCGGACTCGTCTCTCGACACCGCTTACGCGCTCGGTGGTGTTTACACGCGCAGCGGTTTATGGGAATGTTAATGGGTGACATTCCACCCTTCGCAGAATAATAACGCCTCTGCAGTATATATCTAACGTACATCCATACCGCGCAGCATCTGAAACTCTCTTAATACCCACAACCTTCGTGAAATCAACTTTATCCCCCACTAAATGCGGGTCAACATCCCCCTTCCCCTACCCCTCAGAGGATTAAGGTTGCTTCTCACGGGTTTATAGGGACAATGGTCATCCTCTGAGGTACGACCACATTCCTACTCTTATATGATGTCTACCTTTCGTTCCGACTTCACCGAGGCAAACGGATTGCGCCGCTGCAGGACCCGCACGCGGTAGTAGAGAGCTAACGTATACTCGCAATTATCATCCGTGCCTTGACGAACGCGAACGGCGAGGTGCTGCTGCTGCTGTTGTACCTTCGCAAGTTCATCACATGGTATACAGGGCGAGTTACCGCAAAGGTCCGATTCGGGAGGAGCTTCGATTGGCCGAATTCTTAATCGTTATTTCCAAAATTCGATACAGGTTGGCAACAGGAATTCTGAAAATAATATTTAAGAATGAATGAAAACGGAGCCTCAGCCAATCGAAGCTCCTCCCACATCGGACCTTTGTGGTCACTCACCCTGTACATGTATACAGTAAATATATTTCTTCATCCGCCCGTTTCAGACACCGAATTTTCCCGCATGGAATTATAAGAACATTGAGTTATAATCGAGTTTTCAGATCCCACGCGTTGTTTCCAACCTTTTCTACCTGCAGTCGGAAATTAATGAAATGGTAAGAAAACGAGAGGCGTGCGTAGGGTACGTAAGAAATAATAAATGTACAATGTACGCGTGTACACGTCTCATTCCCCCCTACTCATACCTATATACGTATACCACGTTGGAGTTACACGAGCAAAATTTTATCTCCTGTTATCTGGTTTCTTCCGGCGTTGTAATTGCCGAGCACGCGACCGTGCGAGATGAATAATAATTCTCGAATCTGATTCTCAGTGCGAGAGGAATTCGCGCGAGTCAGAGTTTGCGAACGTTGGACTATCTTACGCGCGGGGTGTGTTTGAAAAAAGAGAGAAAAAAAAAAGAAAAAAAAAATGATGTGAATATATATAGACACATGTATATATGCATATACGCGTTGCGTATACGACGGTGCAGGTAGTTAATTTTTCACGCGAACCAATGTCCGAGCTCTCCTGCAGCGTCTCCTTCCTCTTCCTCTCTTCTGTCCGGCTGCATCGCGCGTTACTGCAGCGCTATAGCAGTTAAGTCATCTTTCCCGAGGATAAAACGGCCGCGAAGCGACGCTCTTCGGGATAATTACTGAGCGGTCTCCGGAGTGCCTCAGAGGGCTGGCCGACCGGAGTCCACCCACGACTAGAGAGTCTTGAAGAGGGTGCGCCAACCTCGACCTCAACTTGCTCCCATCGCACGACTCTCGAACCCCCATCCCCAGCTCTCTCTCACTTTTGCGTCAATGCTGGCGGTCAACCTTCGCCATGAGCAATTTATTATTCAAACTTCAAGTAATTCGTTCGGGCGTAAGACACGGAAGGGGATTATTATGTTTTTAAACTCGATCACCACTCCTATCGGAATCACATTATCGACAATTTATATAAATTAATCACAGCTGTATCGTATATTATTTACAACCGAATTATAATCCGCTAATTAGCCTCGATCGAAAACACACCTCCGAATCACCTTCGTTTGCGTGAAAAAAAAATTCAAAAACGAAAAAAGAAAAAAAAAATGGTGTTATATTCAGCGCGTTAATTGCTTCATAACCATAACCAAGTCGGGCGTTCCCTGAAGACCGCTTGTCAAATCGTCTATCTCGAACGTCGCGCGGAGTTCCTTATTGTACATGTATATTTAAAATACATATAGAGGTAAATACATATGTAACAGACAACGTTATATTATACCTATACTATAATATATATATAAGTCTCAGGTATGCGTCGGAGCAAAGGCCACTGCAGAGTATAGAGAGGAGTCGCGGTTTATACTGCAGAAGTGGCGAGTAAACAGAAGGTAACAAAAATAATAGGACACCTGCGTTAATTGGTAAAGCATTTATTCCTCAAGTCTGTAGAGATTGCAATCTCAAGTGAATTTCTAGGGAAGTTACAGGCTTTGCGTGGACGGTACCTGCCGCAATTTTTCTGCACTCTATACTATAATCCACTCTAGCTGCAGCGCCGATCGGATTGTGAAAACCGATCGTGTCCCCTCAGCTCCGTGAAACTGCTGCAGCTTTGTCCGTCGAGCTTATACTACATATATACCCAAGTATACATACCTATATACGCCTTGTACTCGCGGTACAATATGTATAATTGTATACCTGTAGCTAACCGTGCACATACGTGAACACGCAGCAATGTGAATTTATCCACAAGTGCATCGTACGTATCGCGTAACGTAAGACCTATCGCTACGTATCAATATCCCCCCCTCCCCCCGACGACTATCGATATACATATGTATATACGTTACATGGTATACCAGCTCGTAACTGAGGTAACCCTAAAGGTTTAAACTTTATTCGATGTACATGATATGAAGTAGGTAGTCAGCGCTGAGACTTTTCGCCTGATATAAGTGCTGAAGAAATTGAAGTCAAAAAAACCTAACGATCATTGACTATACGATATTTGCGGAACCGCGCGTCCTAATTTCTGTTTTGCTCCTGGCGATAATTGAGTAGAAACGAAAAAAATTAAAGTGCGAAAGGAAATGAAATCAACGAAACAAGATCAATTTGTTCTATAAGGAGCGATGATTGAGCCGCAGCTTTTTTTTTCTCTTTTGCACGAATCGACGATGACTAGTGAATTACGGAACAAACAGTGGGCCAAATCGTCGCCCTGAGTTTTTCGCAATTACGTAATTCTTGGAAGGCCACGATGCAAGACGGTATTAGGTGTTAATTTGTTTTATTGCTTTCTAATCTTGTTTCAATGAGTATTAGAACCGTCTGAATTCAGAGAAAATGACACGCTTGATTCGCAATGACATATTCGCTTCCTAGTCGGATCAGATTTTTCTGTCTCGCAACGCGTAGCCCTTCTTTTGTCCCAATGTCCAAGGTAAAATTGAACGTAATTTTTTTTTCCTTTTTTTTTTTTCTCTTCTCAATTTGTCTTGTTTCATTCTTTTTTCATTTATTTATTTATTTATTCATTTTTTTTTTTTGCCAGTGATACGGTACAGTGATTTTTTCTAAGCGCGATCCAGTCAAGTTGATCTAGTTTCCTTTTTCTATCGAGATGGAATTCGATCTCGGATATAAATAGCACCGTCGAGAGTGAATGTGCACGCGGCAATAGCACAGCCCACCACTGGTACCTGGGTAAAGGCTAGAAGTTGTACACACTCCTTATGCCCTCGGTATAAGAACGGCACCAGCACCGATGCGATTCGACTTGCGCGGATAAAACCTACCAACATATCTATCCCCATGGTATACCGATACACACGTGGTTATAACCCGCGCGCGGTGGTTTAACAACCAGGTCGATGTTTTTCGCTCTAGTTATGCTGATATGTATAATCTAAGTAATTATACACCTCTGAGAGGGTTTACCTGAGTACTCGGCGGTAAGGTGTATTTTCCCATCTCCAATCAGTTCTGATTGCTTCTGATCATTACTCGTTAATTTATTTATACCTATACACATGTTATATACATAGGAAATTTCTTTATTCATTTATTATTACACCAAAGAACGTGGATCACCCATGGGGATCTTTTGATGCGGTTACTCGCTCGCTGTATTTTTCACATTCGGGTTCGGGTTTATGTATAATAATACCGAAAGATCGATGTTCAGATTTCTGTAGTAATGAAACCAGATCACCGAGCTGATTGTACGTATATAAGTAAAGGATTGTTGCCGAGTCCTTGTACTCGTGTGCAGAGGCATATAAATCGAGGAATTCAGTCAGGAGTTAAAAACTCCGAGGTTATATTATCATTTTTACCGAAACAAATCGGTATGTGTTCAATAATCGTCGCAAGAAAGATGTCGAAAAAGAAGAAAAAATAATTTTGCAGGCAGAGACACGTGGATCGATTTTTTTTTTTTCCACGACATATAATATATAACGCGTAACAAGTTATCGGAGAAAAATTTAATAAAAGCAAAAAAACCAAACAAAAATAACAAATGAGTATAATAAAGTTTTACCACGAGCGGTTCGGTACGCGGGTTGCGAAACGGCAATCAAATACGGGAATGCAGCTGCGCATACTATATATATTTGTGCATATGTACAGATGGTGTTTACTACACTCGAGTGGGTCCCATTGAAGCGATCGTACCAGGCCCCGAAACATGAGCATCGTCCAAGATGAATGGAAGCTAATCGGGGACTTAGCATCTCCGAAGCATCGGCACCGAGGCGTTGACCGGTTTTTTTTTTGTTTTTTATTTTTATTTATTTTTCGGACGTATATATATTTTCGGGAAGGAGTCCCTTGTACCGTTGGCCCTCTGGTCGATTGGGGCTCAATGAACTTTTCGAATGACGCAACGAGGAACGGGGAACATCCTCTTCGACTTCGATTCGGTGCGACCCTATACCTTATACCTCGCCGCGCCATTTACCGTCATTTAAATTCTTATGTAGCGATTGTCTTTTTTTTTCTATCAGAATTCTATTTTCATTCGCCAGCCCATTCTGAATAACGTTCTTCGCGTTTTTCTTATTACAGTTTTCCCCTAGCTTTTATCGTCTCATAGATCGTTGAGTCTGAGGGGTTGGTGATGGTATCAGTTATATGTCATGACACAAAATCTACTGCATGACGGAGATTCAAAGGTTGCGTAGAAAATGATATGTGACTTGTTCGCAAACGATTCATCTAAATTCATCAAGATTTTCTTCCAACACGGACACTGTTCTAGAATACGTTCGTCGATATCTGAATATATACTTATTTAGTTAGTACAGTAAAGCCGCAGCTGCGCTCTTATACCGACCGGTGAAGCTGTTTCATATCGGTACGATGGTGCAGTCGCATTATATGCCCGGCAAATGCAATCGAGCGATCATGTTGAAATTATATCAAACGCAGCGGGGTGCCGATAGAAGAAGGTTAACTTCGTTATGGATGCTACGCGTAGGCATATTACAGATAGCTACACTATCGAGAATACAACCCATGAGAAATTGCTCGTTTTCCCACGCCTGACCGCTGCCAGCAACGCCCGATCACCGCTTGACCACTGGATTCACCACTATTTTGCTACCGACCATTAAACGTGGATCGATCGACCGTTTAACTTTGGCATCATTCAGTTTGTCCGATTTTCTTGAAAACTCGAAAGGATCTTCCGAGAATTATCCGCGTCGTCGGAAATAAGAGACACACACGATGTGTAATATCGCGAATGATGAAATATAGATGAGAGAGAGAAAATCGCTTTATAGGCCGCCGGGAAAGTTGAAGCGAATCATTGGACGCGGTGTAATTTAATCTAATCTACGACATGCATTAATGCGAGTAACAATACGGAAATTCAAAGAGCAACGCCAATATGCCTCGAGGCACGCCTCCGCGGAGTGCGGATGTCCACAAAGTAGTCGTCCCCAGCTCGATAGTAGAATTGATAGCCGAGCATCGATCGGTGCCACAACAGCCGCGGCGTAGCAGAGTCCGCGTGTATAAGCGGTTGGGAATTATTCGAATAAATCTCAAAGACGGCCGTGTGGACGCCTGGACGCGATCGAGAACTGCAGTCACAGTGATGAATGCGGTACTCCGTACCTAACCCTCCGGTATACGCGAATGGGAGCCCTGCACATGCAGATTCTCTCCCCTCCGACTGCAATCCTAAAAACAGATCGAAATCACCTTCTCCGTACGTTTCAAAAGATATCGCTGTGCCTGTACGTAACCATTAGCTAAAATCTCTCAATTAAAAATCTCACATTTCAATTATCCGGAGAGTTTCGTAACGTACTTTTAATTTGGAAGATTTTTTCTTTCATGGGAGTACGCCCGATTTCAATTACTCGTTGAAAGATGACGGGTAATTTAGGGTTCGGATGGATTAGGCGAGGTGTGTATATACCAGGACGAGGCTACCATTAGCTGGTGATTGATAATACGGACGAAACTCGTTCCACGCCATCGCAGATATAGCGTACGAAGTATACCTATATGCGTACCATATCCATGCGCATGCATCGGAGGTGGAATGGTACTTCGGATTCAGTGGATACGGCGTTGGTAGCGATCGAGCAAAAACTACGGGTAAATCCTGTCGAGTGCATTGTCACTACTCCCCTGCAGGCAATTATCGCTAATGCGAAGGTTTTGTCTGGCTTTATAATTAGCTACGAAAGTGACAGGGGCCGACAAAGCGCGGTTCGTGTTGAGGGGACGAGATACTCACTAACCGAGTACGTTCTGAATCGCTTCGTATATATGCACCCCGTGCACTGAGAATGACAATGCACCTGCAAATAATAGACCCTATTTACTTTGCTCGCGATATCCTTTGCTCCGGACAACTGGACTCTACCTCGCGCGTAGATTTTATACATCAGCCGATATCCTAACCTGTACGGGCGCTGATGCACATCCACGCAAAGTCATCGGTCGAGTTCTTCTTCGACAAACAAACCCAGTTCTAATATTTGTTTACTCTTATTAAAACCGAACTATGGGAAATATCCGATGCATTCCATAAGATGGACAGAGTAGTGTACCGATCTATGTACGCCATGACCTATGAGGGAAGTCTTTGTGTTTAAATCATCAGATTTCTTTCTTATTCTAACATTTTTTTAGTAGTTTCATCCACAGGACGGACTGAAGACCAAGTTCTACTGACGTGATATGCAGCAATTGCGGTAGTTTTCTTTTTTCTCTAGGAATTAGTGAGGATAATGATTGTTTGAGATTCTATGGTTCAGCGGAGCTCTCGCGTAGGATTTATAAGTTCGAAACAATTGACAGTGAGACAAATAAAGCAGATGGAATGACGTGAATAGTCGAAGCGGTATAAACTAGAGGCTTCCCATCTCAAGAGGATGACGATGCACCTGCTAAATGAAAAAATTTTAATATTTACTTTGTCGCTTTTGTAAGGTGACTACGCGCTCATGTCTCGAAGAAATGACTAAGCGATTATAACTCCTCAAGATTTGATGATTATAGAACGAGAGAAGAAGACCGTGCGATGCTGCAGTCTACGGGATGAAAAAAAAAAAAAAAAAAATATATATATACATATTTTCTCTTATAACGCGGAGCGTCAACCGAGTGAAACTGTACGATGTTGAAGCACGATGTTTATATCTAACTGTACACGGACGACTGATGAACGAAATTATTTCATTTCTTTTCTTTCCTTTTTCTTTTTCTTTTTTTTATTTCAAACATAACAAACGTAGGAAATTAAGTCCTTAAACATACGAGTCGCGTTCCGAGGCCGCCTCGTACGAATTATAATACATCCGAAGATGGGTCTCTGGGTAAATGGTTTCCCTGGGGGCTCAGAGAACCAGAAAATAGTCGATATAACGATAATAAGGTACGAACGTGCGTCGGCAAATCCTGGGCAACGTGGGATAGCGATAATTTGTTGGGCTAGCGGCAACGGGTATATACATAATATTACTCATCGGTATAATACAGGCCAAAGTAATAAGTACCTGTTACATACCCCATAACCAAAGTACACCGTACAGGACAAGAGAAATTTAATTTTATTCGTCTATTTTTTTGCCGTTTACCCCGCAAATCCGGACTATCTATTTTGTTTTTTTTTTTGCTGTTTTATTTTGGAAAGTCATTGTAAATTTAAATCAATCGATTTTATACTTGGCAAGGAACGAAACAACGCGGCTCGAATGAAATCTGAGGAGGTCCGTACAAAGGGTGGCTGCGCGGGAGGCTTAGATATGAAAACTAGGGCGTCGTTAGCGTTCTCTAAGAACAACTAACTTCGGGTTATAAGTAGATACTATAAGCAAGGCTCTTCAAGTACGCAAACATCTCTGAGGTTCGACGGGAGAAATTAGCATAATGTCGGGAAACATTAGGTCCGCCAATGCGCGGCGTGGATCCTCTCAAAGCTCGAAGCCTGAACCGTAGTTGGTTGAGTTATGTTGGGTAAACCTGGACTTGCCGCCGGTCATTTGTGAATGTTGCTTCTGCGCTGCTTCTGTCGATTTATTTTAAGTGCTCTCCTATGGCGGACGCCACGCCAACTAGCTCTCTTCCTTCGAGTTTTTCATATATGTATGTATGTATATATATTTATATATAAAGTATATCCTGTGCTATATATATATCTACCCGTAAGCGTGATCATCTGGAGATGAGGAAATTGGCTCACGTGGCGACTGCGCTTCAGGGAACTAATTACCCTAACCAGGACCAACAACTTTGGACGTGGCACCGTACATCTTCCTATCTAGAATATTATAAACATTATAATATTATATACCCACGCGTTAAGTAGTGTTTCTCACAGAAAAGTGGTAATCGTTCGTAAAATCACTAGCTGAATAATAATTAACCGGTTGTACTTTATATACCCCTGTAAATTACTTTCCATCTCAGAGCATTTAATTATCTACAAATAGTAATCAACGCAATTATACATATCGAACGCTTATCGATAGAATCGCGGGTTATTTCAAGTAAAACTAGAAAAAAGGAAAAAAAAACTTAGACAAATGAACGCTGCATTGCATTTTAAGTTATTTTCAGCCTTCCATTTTTTGGAATAGATTCCGACCGTGCTAACTAAATCGATCCATCTATTAAAATGATCGAGTTATGGCCAATTTTTCGCTTTTTTTCGAAATCCGTAGCTTCCCGCGAGTCGTTGCAGGTGCAGCAGCGATCGGTATGGCACGTATTTATTTTCACACACGCGTATCTGTGTACGCGGGTTCTTATTTGACACAATTCCTGTGGTCAGTATATGGTCACCCCGATGCAGAATCGAGTCCTGTATAGATTTTCGTGGTGCAACCGGTGTAACTGACCTGCGATACAGAAACCTTAGTTGCGTCCCGAGCGACCGCAGAACACCCCAACTACACGACTCTCCCTTTTCGCTACACATAAATCAGGTATCGCATCTTTTTTTCTTCTCAATATTTACGCGCACGTTAGGCACACACTTTCGCGTTATATACGCGAACAATCGCTGCACGCATCTGCACGAGAAGATTTTTTCAATTCCCCGCGGCTTTCGTCGGTCCAGAAACTTTATACATATACCTATAATAATATATCGCAACTGCCGCGCAGAGGTTCCAATAGTTCAATTTAATTTCAATATATAATAATTACTCGAGGGCACCGGGGACACCTGTTCGCCCACGAACGAACGAACACGGAGGTCCCATTCACCGCGGCATATAAGATCTGCAGGTCCATTTGTACTTCGCACTAAATTTTGCAATACATTTACGGCGCACACATACAGCTATTAGGTATATCTCGCTACGGTTAAGATATACGATAAATAATTGTAATGGACAATACACGCCTCGCCGTAGGTATGTATATGTATACACCTATGAAGCCCGCGCCCCAACCGCGTATGCTCGATATATATTAAATACATATTTGCGCATATATATATGTATATATTCGTGGCAGATATATGGTCCATAATCGACGTACGGTTTAAATATATACACGAGTATACTTTATATCTATACCTATATAATTGTATATATTCACCTCCTTACTGTTAAACCTGTCGCTGCCGTTATGATGGACAATCGACTCTGAAATAATTTACATTGAGCAAATGGTCTTGTACATTGCGTGCCTCTCTTCTATCGCTTTCCTCATGCTCGATGCGGTTGTAGTCGAGTCGAACGATCGGCAAAGCTGATTGCCCGACAAATATTCCACGTATAAGATACCCGCGTATATCTACTCGAATATTAATTCAAAGGTTGCGCGATATTGAAAATTACTTCAAATTTCGTATCATTATTAATTAATTGATCGTCCTCCTCATCTCCTGAATTCAAAGAAAATTAATAAGGAAAAAAAATAATAATTTACTCTCATGCGTGGAGGAAAAAAAAAGAATTGAGGGAAATCTCATGATCGCATGTAATAAATTGCGTAACTTAGTGATCGCGTATTATTAATTAAGTTGATGATCGTTACACATTTCGTTTTATATAATTAATACAGGTATACAGAGGTGTACCTGCAGAAGAGTTGCTCCATTTCATATAAATAAGTCATTTAACAAAGCAGCTGCTTATGTGAATCTTTCAACTTTCTAGTCACATGCGAAATTCCCGTATAATATCGTCGGTTATCGTTATGCCGTGCGAAATAAAACGTAAGGTGAGCTAACAATACTATAGCCGTGAGGCGAATCAACGTTTGTTTTCACATTTGAATTGTTTTATTAATACATACTATTACCTGTATTTATCACACACGTATTACACTCTTCGATTTCCGACGCCAAACTCGAGCTCGCGATAAAAGCGATAGCGACCTTATATATACCCATACCGTTACAATGTTAACGATCGAAGCACAGTTTGACAGCTGACAGAATAGAAAGCGTATCGACGATCAGATTTTGAATTAAAGAAAAAAAAATATATGTATATTTCACGATTCGATCACTCGCAGCGAATGGCTCGAGCTGTCGACCGATCGGAATATATTAGGGTGTCAAAACTCCGCTAAAACTTAAGAATATTGAAACGAAAAAAGAAAGAAGAGGGAAATAAAAAGAAAACTCTGTACTTCGAGTTCCATGATTGTTCCAATCCACACCGCCAATTATATCATTTTTGACGGATGATATTTTACTGCACGAGAAACTTTCACCGGTGAAAATATTCTTTGATGTTCGATTCGGTAACGGGAAGAAGACTGCAGTTTGAATCAACCACGTAATGTGACACGCCCAGTTAATTATATTATGTGACTGTAGAATTGCGAGTCGAAGTCGATGTGTTGTATCGTGTATTTATTTGAGTCGTACTATTTAGGGCACCGGAAACGAATTGGTGTTCAAATATAGTATAGATAAGTGTCGAATATCAATCTGCGTGGATCGGCCGACGTCTTTTATAAAGTTACAAAATCTCTGTCCAAACACGCGAAACTCTATTTGAAAGTTTAATGTTTTCTCACAGCCCGATTCTGCGGGCTGTAAAGAACCGTGCGGAGTTTCCGAGCTGTAAAGGCAAACACCTAATTTAAGTTAACCCGTGGCGCACCTCAGTATTACGCAATTGTAACGAAGATCCTTTTCATTGGTCAATGCAGTAGGAAGGCATTACAGATCGCGTCGATCGTCATACCATCGATAAGCTGCAGGAGCTTCGATAACTATATATTTGTTCAGTCGCACGTTACATGATCATAAAATTGCGTAACTCATCTGGACATCTGCAAAAATGGGTGAACAGTTATTAACTTCGATTAAGTTTCTCGCGAAAATTACAATACGAGCCTTTTATATAATAATTAAGATCGCCGGCTGCGCAATCGGTCATTCTTTGAAGAAAAATAAAAATAAAAATGTAGATAAAAAAAAAAATGAATAACAAAAACACACACGTCGCCATCCCATCATTGTGAGTTAACGGCTCATGCGGTGGAAATACGAATCTCAGCCGCGATCAGGTATACCATGATTTGCAAACGATAGGAACCTTATTGTACTCGCGCGGATCTCAAGTACTCTCTTATGAAACGCTAATTAGTGCGGTCTAGATTTCTATACACCTCCGTTTTTAAGCGAACGCATTTAACACGCCGCGCCGTACAAAATATACCGTACAACGTACACATACGACTACAGGAAATATATTTATGCGCACCGATGTACGAAATGCGGGTCTATTAATTCCCGGCAATATTAAGCTGCTGAAGTGATTAACTTATGATTAATTAATCCATGTGAATTTGCGACGGTGTGATATAATTATATTTAAATACGAAAATGCGTTGAACTTTTCAATACGTACGCGTATTATAGATACACGGAGGATTTATTTTATTTCGAATAAAATTAATATCGCATATTGTGGGTAGCCGATACGATAAAATCGTTTGAAATATCGAATCGTTAAGGAAAATTTATGGTATTTGATAAGGTTTTGAGCTCTATATTCTCCGGGTTCGTTATATATTTGTATATACATATACGCCTATGTTATACGAGCCCCCGTTGCATTTGACTATCTGCATAATAGAATAATCCATCTAACAAGGGAGACCCCACAATAATACGGAACAAGATATTACGCCGGGTCCAGCATATCTCGGACACGCAGGGCTCTTTGATCTCCGACGTGGTCGTATTGCAGCGAACAAATAACAGTACGATACTCTCTACCGCTCCACCGCTCCGCAGATCGGACTCTTGGATCTTTGCTATTGTACCGAAGAGGCAGAAGAATCTGGATGATGATAATAGAAGAATTTCATTCTCCCGTCATCTTCTCTACATGCAGAGTATATAATATTCCCTCGGGACTTCGTCTTCATTTTACCACCTCTGTAACAACCGATTATACGTTTGTCCGCTTTTGCTTCTTCTTTTTATAAAGGAAAAGGTCGTTTCAGGCGGACACGCGTCGTCCTGTGGAAAGACGATACATCGTCCACTTGCAGCATCTGCAGATTCGATGTTCGAGTCTAGGCGAAATTTATACATAATGTAGATATATAAACGTGATCGTCATCCGAAGCGACTTAAATCTCAGAAGAACAGATATCCGCTGACCGCAGTTTCCGTCCGACCGCCGACTCTCTGTTTCTAGACTTGATTGTTAGAACAGTGAAAAAGAAGGATACAATAACTATATACATATATACACTAAAGTTATCGGTCTTTTTTGCACGTATACGTATGTATACTTCTTCCTCATCTCGTAAACGTATTCTCCGATCTAGTGGTTTCTTCTTTTTTTTTTTTTGTTTTTTGCTGAATTTATTTATTTTTATTCTTTCGTAAATTTTTATTCACCTATTTTATATTGTTGCGAAAAATTTCACCACTTCCGTCCGCCGGTTATCTCTGCATCGATCGTTTCTACGGTGTACGGCGAGGTACGGAATATAAATTTTTATACAGTAAATACTTGTGCATTTGACGAACGATTTTATCTATGTATCGATTTCAATCGCTGCATCTTTACGCTAGAGTGGAATCGCGTAATGGATGAGCAACGAACACCTTTTCAGACGGTTTCGCACGGAGAACGTTCTAAGTCTCGACAATTTAGTTTTACAAAGATCATTTGAAATACCGAGAAAAGTGATTAGGAACTTCGGCATAATCGGGGAATCCGAAAACGGGCGTTGAGCAACGTTGGGAACGGTGATCATCCGATTATGATTAAAAGGATGAACGAAAGATGTCGTTATACAAATGAAAAAATTTATGCACGTAGCCCACGTTCTGTCTAGTTGCATAGCGCGCAGGTGTCAGAGCATTTTTTTCAAAAAATTAGCATACGTGTATTTGAATACAATGTAGAAAATGCATCGGTTTAAAATGCAGTGTGGGTAGGCGGTTTGGAATACCTTCGTTGCCCACGAAGGTCTACGAGATCGAAGTTGTGCGTACATTATATAGTATACCGTGCGATCTTCTCTGTTCCTAAGTTATCAACCATGACAGGATGACGGGCAAAGATCGTTTTCGACGCTTGTATTGTCGTTGATTTAAAAAAAAAAGAGAGAGATATCTATATATATATTTTCAACCCGAACAAACGTCCCGTCACTGCCCACGGCCGTTACGAGTTAAACAAATAAACGACTCCAGCGCGGGGTATATCTTTCGTGATTGCTGAGGAAGCTCGGCGGAGAACTGACGGCCACATCTATTACCAGGGCGCCTCTATAACTCACGCGAAGATATCTTCAGGCTCTAACTAGCGCTTGGTAACAATTACATCTCGATTCTCACCCGGCTCTGACGCGCCTCCGATCGTGCCTAGAAAATTTCATCGAAGATTCACCTATTATAGCGCTACTCGCGCGAACCATATTCATGCCAATGACTCGCTAAACGGATTACACTTTATATCCGAGCGAAACTCGCGCGGAGTTATTATTTCACTGCAGCTTTATATCGGACGTATAACGTGGTATGCGATGATAAAATGAAGTTCAATGGAGTAATAAGGTATGATATCAAGTTGCGGAGAAAATTCCTTCTATCGCACTGCACAGGAGTAGCGGAGTAAGATTTCTCTAGATTTTCGATTTTACGCATATATAACGGCCGTCGGAAAGTATTTTCGGATTCATTTTTTTTCTGATAGTTCCAATTCTATTTCCGTTGAGATAACGGCAAAAATGCAAATTTCATAGCAGGGCAAAAAAAGCGGACGGGCTCGCGAAAACCATATATTTCTCTTCTTCGGAAGGATTTATTTATCCGAATGATATAGAATTATATTGCCCCCCAACGGAAAGCGATAAAATAATAATATACCATCCGTGCGACTGTTGTAAACGAGACAGATGAGATTTGGGTTCCGTTTTAATTCGAAGCTGTTAAATTTTACGGACTAATGAAGCGATGTTACTTATGGTGCAGCGCATCGTGGTTATACAACGATTAATTTTCAGGTAATAATAATTCTAACATATTTTATCAGTGCCGGACGGGCAAGAACGAGTATATAGTGGTCGTCGTGATAATTTCCGATATCCTTTTTATTTTGCACAATTTTTTTTGTTGTTTGTTTGTTTTTTTTAGATAACCCGAGGCAGACCTATGGGTGCAGTAATAAATTCGATAGTCATCTACTACACTCATTTTTTCTTTCTTCACCTTGAAACCTGATGGACCAGTTGATTCTGGTGCCTGCGAAAGATGCTGTGTGTGATCATATAATTTCGAGAACCAGTTCGCGCAGTATAACTATACGAGGAAAACTTTTGGCTTTAGGTTTTTTGGAGAACGCTAACAATTTATTATTCTATGGAAGTCGACTATAAGTTATGAAACTTTATAGATTTAGACGATAGATTAAATTTGAATATCGCCAGTTCTACGATACGTTGACTAATTTCGAGTAATATATAATCGCAGTCGCGGTGTGCAATCACTTTTCTCGATCATTCTCATTAACGATATTTTTTACGCATCCCTCGATAAATTCTTGTATAGTTGCGGTCGGTACAGTGCCGCGAGTATTTTTTATCGGGTGTAAAGTCGACACCGAGGAGAAACGATGGTTCGAAAGAAAGGAGAATAAAAATGAAATAAAATGGCGTAAAATAAATAAATAAAAAAGCTGTAAAGTCCCCGTCCCTGTGGTGCATTATAGCGGCACAAACTGAGCTCTGCAGTCGTGTTTCTCACAGTCCAGCTCGCGCGGTCGGTCAGTTAAAGATCGCCTGGACGGCGTAATATCTGGTGAAACGAACTGCATTGCAGCCAGAGGTTTTAAACCGCGCGTACCTGACGACGAGGCGGGGCGAGCCAAGCTGCCGGAGCTGCAGTTGCTACGAGATAGATAAGAGGTTAGCAAGGTTCAAGCGCGAGATCGCGAGATTCCTCAAATAGTTACCATTAAGAAACCTGTGTGCCCGGCTAGTATTCGTTCGGCCAGACCGTGGCTCCGTCAATAGCACCTGTTCGACTCAGCTTACATTCTTGCCAATGGTGTATTGCATGTCATAAATAACGATCGAGGACGTCAACAAGAACGATCGCGTGGCAGGGCAGTTTAAACCAAGGAGGAAAATAAAGACGTATATCTTCGTTTCGATTCGTATAACATGTTACCCTTTTTCCACGTCTCAAATATGTAAAGGAAATGAGGAACATTTATATACCGTATTATATCTTGCCTTGGAATCTTGTTCCTGGATCGATTTCCCCGCCCCCCCCCCCCCCCCCCTCTCTCGGATCAGTCGTTCTAAATCCTAAATAATCCCGGATATTCTTAGCATTTCTGGGTTGGCAGATACTTTAGTTCCCCGTGGAATGGGAGTTGCCGACAAGGCGGTCGCGATTGCAATTTGCCGATACCATTCTACTCGGCGCAATGCTCCGTTCTGTTCTAGGCTGGGTTCGGTCCGCGAGGCTTCTTGGCCTGGCTTCGAGAACTTTGCAACAGGTAAGGCTAGGGTGGGGTACAGATGCATCTCTGCGGTAACTACCGGCGTATCTAAGCGGCGGCCCTTCAGAGCCAACTGGTCAATGTGGATCGTCGGGCTCGGCTAAAGAAGCCAGAGCTGTCGGTATACACACAGACTCGAACGGACGCCGCGTTGCTGCTTCTGCTGCTGCTGCTGCTGCTGTTGTTCAAGTTCTACACAGTGGTGGATACTTTCTACCGCTGCACGCCGCGCCGGCCGGCCGGCGACCGGACCGGACCGGACCGGGCCGTTCTGTTCTGTAGCTCTATTACCCGCGAGCAACCCACCCCGATAGCGAATCGCGACTCGTTTCATTTCTTCTGCGTACGAATATTTCCCTTTTGCTCGCTTTATATACCCGTTCCTTATGTTCTACGATACTCGAGCGAGAGATTCTACCGGTGAGATTGTGCGCGCAAACGGGCGTCGAATCTACGAATTTCCACGATTCGCTAAGAAACTTCTTGTAACCGCCAACTAATTACTCGTTCCATTTGTTATACCTCTCATATTACCTCATACCGAGCTATTATTCGTCTGCCATCTCAAACACCGGCCTTCAACATTACAGTCTTCTTTATGTCACCGTTCAAAGAACCTGATTAGAACATACGCGATGATGACCTTCGTTGTTACCTGCGCGAGGACTTTGTTGTGGAGCTTTTTCCCCTCTCATAGAAATTAGCTTCTTCTCGTCGTTTACTCCTCTCGATTGATCAAAGTCTGGGGCCGGTAGCTAATAATCGGGACGTGAATTCCGGACAGTTTTCTCTATATCTGTTATCTTTTGCTCCAGCGGAGAATGCAGGCTATGTCCCTTCTCGTGACACGTGCGGTTTCAGCAGCTGTACCGCGATCTTATATATCCCAGTTACGGAAACTTGACGGGTGATGACAGACTACCTGGTTTGTACGGAAGTCCGAATGGCCGTCGGCTGCACGCAAGGATCTGTTGGAAGACCTGCACTCGAGCGGAATCTGGTCATTTGCCTAGCCGCTGATGTTGGAATGAATTTCGTTTCAAGAAGCGAACCGCACTGCGGAACCCATCGAGCATAAAACTGACTTAATTGGACCAGTTGTCTCGGAGGTAGTGCTCCCGGAGCACTTGACACCTCGAGTACTCGCAGCCCTGACACTCATTAACGAACGCCGTCTTTTAAACAACGGATTTCCAGGATTACATTCTATCGTGCACAGCGTGTGCACCCGGGTGCACATCCTGCGCATAGTTTCACGACAACGATGCACCGCGATTGAGAATTGCGATTAAACAAAACACGTGCCTCGTTCAGGTGCATTTTTAAGATATCTCGACCTGGAATTACGTTTCGAGTTAACCAAAAAACACCCTGCAGGCTGCCGTTTGGCTAGCAATGCTACAGTAGTTACTGCACATTCCGTGCCTGACCACATCCCGTCCATCGGTGAACGGCATCGAAGTAACGACTCTTCTCCTTGTTCTCTTCCTCTTCTTCCTTCTCTTCTTCAGACTTTTCCCCGTTCTTCTCGGCGGTAGTCTCTACTATTTGATACTTTTTGTCGCGACTCTGTGCGTGCTCCGTTACCTATAGCTTTATACGCATCGTACGAATCCTGCACGTTCTCGCGGTTAGACCAACACGGGGCACGATCGTTAACCGCACAGAAATCGTCAGAACCCGGGCCAATACCCGGTGAAAGAGCTGTTCGTACATAAAATTCCCTGTCCTCCGTTTACCGGTGCAGTGCCGGTTTTATCTTTTACACCACGGGTCGTACAGGTAATCCACGGTAATCACTCGACCGACAGGGTGGCCCTATTACAGCAGCGACATTAGCCCCAGGGCGTTCCACGCGGACGTTGAATTCTACGTTTGTCCTCGGCAATGTGGACTGTGATCTGGTATACCGGAAACAGAGCACGACCGAACCAAAATATCATCGTAGCTAATTTTTGTTGACGGAATAGTAATGACGACTTCTGTCTGCACGTACCTATAATGTCTGCACCGCTCACCTTGCATGACCTTACAGATAAAGTACATGCGGTTGGTACTTCGATACGTCTACGTCGAGGAACTGCTCAGGTTAATTCAAAAGATGGAATCTCATCTCATCTCCCTGAGAATCTCCCCGCTGCACTAACAATGATACGTGCGCTAGACCTAGAAAGCTGATAGGGGAAAATCCCTCTGCGTTTTGATTCATGGAAGAAAAGACAAAGACATTCAGCGGTGGTCAGTGTAGTCATGCCGTAGTGCCCACGGTCGAGTTGGGCGCGCCTATCGATTAGTCCAAAGATTGAGATATTTTTTTTGGTCCACTCTTTATACTCTCGCGGCGTGAGACAGGCGAAGGTCGGTCCACCTCGGGAACATTAAGGTCATAAAATGTGCGGTACGAAATTTATGCGTAATCTCCGGCTGAGGTACGAGCCGCGGTTTAATGTTGCAGAGTTATCTGTTGGGACTCGCCGGGTGCATATACCACGTATGTAGAGAGATATATAAATGGTATATAATATATACAAAGCTACAGGTACGCTACGGCGTGTGCTTACGTTACCGACCTAGCCCAATCCGGCAGCCCACGCACCGGTGCGAAGAAGGCGCGGGGGAGTCGATGGTTGGAACGCCCGCGGATTCCCCGAGGAAGGCAAACGTACGCCCCAGCCCTTCTCCTCCCCGCTTTAACGTCCTCTCGTTCTTCTCCTGTCCCGAAAGGGCCCTTAGTGGGGTGTCGGTCGGTCCGGTCGGCCAGGACGGTGCGTGGGTCACAATGCCTCGAGGGTCTTCTCGGCCCGGTCTATACTCGTTATGGGAACCGCGAAGGATATTGTTGTTGCGCCTGTGCTTGTACTATGCAGATGCCTCTGCGATATCGGTTCTTCATTGTGAGTCGTTTAACAGTTTATAGTTGGTAACTTCGAACTCGAAGCTCCGATCGCTACGGGGTGACTGAAAAGAAAGAAAAAAAAAAATGACTAAATAAATAAAGGGAGGGTGGAGTGGAGTTGAACGGTCATCGCAATTTCTTTTGCTTCCATAATCCTTCGTACGTGCGCCGCGGCTCTTGTAACGCGTTTTTTTTTTCGTTTCGCCAAGGGTGGCCATCACCCTGGGAAATGGCGGGAGGAGAGACGAGGATGGTGTCTTCTTTCTCGCGAAGAGAAGTTATTACTGGCAGAGCCGGGTAATGCGGGGGCAATCAGGGAATGAGGCGAGCCGTCATTACCTACCTACCCACCCTGTCCCCCTTCGGCACACTTTAACGAGGAAGAGAAGAAGTAAGAAGTAATCCTCGGGGGAGGTCGGTACCACCCACGGCGAAGATCTACACTTCCCATCCTTCCATTTGTCTCCTCGTCACCGCGCTATGGTCAAACCGACGACTACCTTAATGGCGTATACATCAAGCTCCTGCGGGATAATATAACGTGGGCCTTTTGCCGGGAACACTCAAACCCTGAAATAACTCTTGCTGAGAATTATAGCACTCAACTACCCGTCTCTCGCCTGAACTCAACGGATATTATTTTCTTGATTCCAGAAATTTTTAAACAATTCTCGTTCGCTGTATTTATAAAGATGTCGATTAAAAACGCATAAAGGAAAGCATGTTTTTCTACGGTTTGAAAATTAGATATTTCATACTATATACCGTGCGAGAAGTGACCCGCGGTTGGTACCCATATACGCAGTGATCGAGGTATAAACTTATATTGGTCTGACAAATCGCGCAAAAAAACATGTGTCCGACTTGCATGTACCACTTTCTCCTACCTATAATTGTCCCGTTGGTTAGTGTCGATGTATGAGTCGTCAGTTCTTAAGTAATGAAGTTTCCATCTACGAACCCCCTGGGGTCAATTGTACTTTTAGTTTCATTTCTAAATGGGTCGAGTAATTTAACGAAACATGTTTCTCTGTTCGAAGGAGGACTACAGCAGACGTAGACGGCTGTCAACTCCTAGCGGAAGTCCGAGTCCCCCGCGGCCAGCGAGGCTTTCACAGTCCACCGGAACACTCACAAGAGAAGAAGAACCCTTCCGCGAAACGAAAAATACCTTGACGAGAGAAAATCAGCCAAGGGAAGCCGAAAGCAAGGGATGGTTCAAGTCCCTTTCAAGGAAAACCAAATCGAACATAAAAGTGAGCAATACAGTTATTTTTACTGCGGTCTCAGGAATTTCAATCGTTCTCCGATATCGCGCTCAGAATTCTGTGATCATGTTCGATCGTTAAACACCTGTGATGCTGAGGCAGGTGGCGCAACGGCAACCCTCTCGCGGTATATTTTCAAGTCTAATTTTTCAAGTGTCGGTTTCATTGGACGACCTTGTAGATCGAATCGGTAACGGTTATCCGTAGCGATGATGCAACTTTTAAATTGAGTGCCGGCCCCGTCGGTGTGTTCGTTCTTTCGACGTCATCCTGAGAATAAATTCTTTCATCACTCAGTTGGACGCGGGGCGACGCGTGAATCGCGTAATTAAAGATCTCCAGAGGATCGGTGGCATACGCGAGTAACGAACCCTAGGAAACACCGAGTCGGTTACGCAACCAAGAATCCGGTCTTTCGATTCGGAACAGGTATACTTATACCTTATACGAAACGAACTCGATGGAGAAAGCGACGCGGAATGAAAGAGAGAGGGAGATAACTTGCGGTCAAAAGAAACTGAGAGAGATGGACGATACAGTCGAGATGTTAACCAGCGAGGTCCACGCTGCAGAGTTTCTGCATCGATGTCAGGTGGACAGTCTACATCTGCTGGTGTAGCAAATGTCGAGACAAATGTAGGTGGACCGACTGTCGCTGCAGATATTTTTTTAACCATATCTGGTATTTCCTGTTATGCAATATCGCGCCTGCGAATTCCTCGCGGTTGAGTAAGTGCGACCGCGCGTTTGATTTTAGATGAAGTTAAACAAGCCTCGAAGGGATCGATTTTGCCAACCCAACACCAAACTCCGTTCGTTGACTCCGGATCGGATTCAGAATTCACATGGAATGAGGGCCTGTATAGATATTACGTAACGCGTAATCTATACCTTAAAAAAGTTTATGAAATAACAACAATTGGGACAATCGTAACAACAATCGTTGAGACAATAGATTACCGATCCTAGTGTTATATGAGGTCTATAAAAATCATTGTAGCTGAATCTATCTAATCTCGTCTTTGCATTAAAACTAATTCTAATATATTTGCGAGTAGTCAATTTCTGTTAATAGTCCAACAAAAAAAAAAAAGAAGATAACTCAAGAATGTGGGTATCGATTTCGCGAGTCTTGAGAATCAGAAAAAAAGTGCAAAAGTCCGTTAGGTCACGATTCGTGAATTTCTCGGATGGTTTATCGTAAAGAGCGATCGAAGGAAGTGATCAGTTCGGCACTGACCCGAAGATGGTTTGTGCTGCACGGTGTACTCGACTCGACTGTATAGATGGTCTGTGTATATACTTAATCTCGTGATTAAATTAAACCACAGACTGCGGAGTTAGGTGAGCTTTTAATCAAACTGGTAATTGGTGGTTGTTCTATCCTAATGGGCCCCGTCAGCCGGGCCTCGCGTCCTTACGTCACGATCGTTGACCGATGAACGTACCTGACCGAGGCAGAGACTGTACTTAGCCTCGCACTTGGAGAGTGTTTGAAATCGCCTTGGAAGAATTGATCTCCCGCATTATCTATAACGAATGCAATACCCGATAGCTAATAAGTAACAGTCAACGGTTCAACCGATCATCGTGCAGCCGCGCATGTAACCAAGTTAATTTCTATCTCTGTGTATTATATGTATATATATTGACGGAGGTATAATATGAGCGAGATAATAGACCAATTTTTAAGACCATTTACGTGATTTATAAAATGATCTATTCTTGTTCAGCAGGTAGACAAGAAGCCAAGAATACCTGAAAGCGAAATTCTAACGACCGGGACCGAAGATGAAGGAGCGTCTTCAGCGCCGGAGCGGGTCTCCGTCCAGAAGAATCTCCGGTTCTTCGGAGACACGGACCAAGAGTCAGTTTCGTCGAATCGAGAGCGCAGGTAATCAGAGACAATATAATAATAACCTTGCTCGAGCTCGAATTAGGGTGATCTTCGCGCGAGTCTGTAACGCCCATTTATGTGGCATCCTTTCGCAGAAATAAACGAGCAGACGACCATGCCAACAACTTGAGACGGGATGAGACCAACTCGAGAAGCCATTCCAGCTCGGGGCTAGCGGTACCTCCGAGGAAGCCCCCCCGGTTGGCCGAGAGCGCACTTTCCTCCGGGGAGAGCACGACCGGGGACAGTAGTCAGCAGAGTCAAAATTCACAGCGGTCTCAACGGTCCGTCGTTTATCTTCACGCCGCCACAGGTAAGCAACTTCCATCATCTACATGTCTACATATGCGTGTCGATGGAAAAGAAAAATTAATTTTACTAACTTTCGATCACCTTTTACGTAGTTGGAGAAATACCCGGACCAAATGAGAGACGCAGAGCGGCAAGCCGCGAAGAACTAAACCGACCATTGCAACCGCAGACGAGAACCGTTTCCAGAAGTGTTAGCGTTCTGGCACCGTGGAAACCGAGACATTATCGCGAACCCTTCGAGATCAATTATGAACAACAGCAACAAAAACCCGTCGCTACTATGCGCCGAAGACATCGGAGCCGAGAAACGCTAAGTCGTCGTGGGAAAGATGCCCGCCGCAGTCGGGACAATCTTTCCAAGACAGGTAATTTAGAGTTTTGGAAATATGGAGCAAAATTTCGCAGAAAGCATGACCTTAAACTTGACTTAATTGCTTAGGTACGATCAGTCGCAGCACATTGAAGCCGAAGGACAAGCAAAAGGTGGACAGAACCGTCTCTACGGAGTCCCTGGCCAACAAATCGAGGAGCAGTAGTTCAAGACCTGATTTAAATCGGTCAACTTCCGTTCCACGCGATCCGAATAAGAGCGCAGGATGGTTCAAGCTCAAGACCAAAAAATCTAGGGCCTAATAAAGTCACCGACGACCAATGCTAGTCTTGTCTTTCGTAATTAATGCGTAATTTTAAGCGGTTAATAATTACGTCGTAACTATCCGTCGCAAGATATTATACATATTATATGTAAATCAACGAAAATAAATGTATGACCGTCGAATTCTCGCTGATTTGAAAGCGGGAGGTAAAAATAATTGGGATAAACAGTCAACCGTTATAACGAAAACAGACATTATCGTAGCTTTCAAAATAGCGACTTAATTACCTTAATTACGAAATAGTCTAAAATGATCGTTATTCGCTATACTGCTATATCCTGTTAATAAAATTGAAAATTTATTGAACGGCTTTTTCTTCTGAAGAAACCCTCGTGGAGTACAGCATACACACGCACGTGCAAAGATACATGCGTTAAAAAAGAGAACAAAAGGGAAGAAGCAATGCATTTTCAGCAAGACGCATCAGATTTCGAAGTAATAAAAAAGCCGTGTAATTACGAATCAACGGAATCAGTAAATGAAAATTGAGACTTTAACCGACAAAACTCTTTCAGCAATCCTATTTTGGTTAAATGTTGAGCAGCGTCGATTTGTAATGATATTGAATTACCATGAATGTACGTACTAACGATATAATCTTGCACTTTTTATTGTATCACTTGCTACCACACTCTCTGCTAAATTTATGGAGGTAAATTTTAGCAGATGAGTGATTTATATCACGAAATTGTTTGTCGCTAACACGAGTCACTAAAATATTTTGTCACTTGCATGAAATACTGTTCCAGATATTCGACATTGAAAAATATTGACAGAGGTCGTTCGTCTCATTTATTTACGTTGAATGCAATTGTTGAATTTCATGTTTCCAAGTATAATTTTCTCACTTACCGTGAATTAGAGTGCCATTCCTGTAAGCATGTACATGTACTCTACCTTAACAGAATAATAAATCAAAATTACTGAAAAATTATCTACGTAGAATGTAAGCGTGCTTTTGTCACTAATCTACAATAGCATGTTGTGTAGTCATCATTCACCAGTTTTGCTGAGTACACTCCGTGAGAGTGGCTGTGTTGCCATCTTATTTGAATTATGTGTAATGCCTGTCAAAGGATACTATTAAAAACAGCAGAGAGGTAACGTAATTACGTTGGATATCAGCGATTATTCAGCCGTTGTTTATAGTTTTTTTCTACAGCTTTCTTTAGTAAGCATTTGTAAATATCTGTACTAATATAATTTAAGTTCTAACGTTTCTTTGAGTCTACTACTCAGTTTCATACACGTAATTTATCATCACTGGGATAATCGTACTTTTCGTAAAACTGATTAAATACAACAATAGTACCAAAATTATACCATGAAATGGTGACGAAATATTGTCATAATTTTATTTTTACCGGTGAATTGAATACCAATATCCGCAAGATTGATTCGTTGTGTACCGGATCGGTGCTAGATGCGTGTGTATATACCGAAAAACTAAATTTGTATGTAAATACCATAACGATATAATATAATGATCAACTGTTAAAATTACATTGAATATTGAAATAATCTAGCTGATAGTGCTGCTAATCGTAAGAAGAGAATGTTAAATAAGTTGAATAGAAGTGTGCTCCAGAACACGTTATCTTTTGTAACACTTTGACATGATTAAACAATAAACGTAATTCCAGTTCATATCTAGCCTAAGTTTCTTCAATAAGTCTTGACTTCGACTGTATAGTTCTCTACGCTATTTACAGAAAAAGTTGCGATGAGAGAGCTGCTAGCAAAAGTAACCAATCTGAATATACAGCAAAAGACCAAAGAGTGTTAGATATTGTCACCAAGGGGAAGGTACCAAAGGTAATGTGAATTCTTTAGTGAAAATATATATTTTATCATTCAAATCAAGTATCAGAATTTTTTTAAAATAACATACAGGTTTCAATATTTGCTGCGTTATCCAAAACTCTTTTTGATAGTAAAAAGTCAACTAACCAGTAGTTCTGGCTCGCACAGGAATGGACGGATATTGAACACGCTGCCATTGGATTGACATCGTTGTCTCCGAAACGATGAAATTTCTAATATACTGGGTTGATTGTCCAAAATTCCGATTAGTCAAATTGACAAGTTATGATATTGAGCATCGATGGTTCCCCAATTCAATTGAACTAATTTAGTGATTCTTCAGGAGCATCCAATTTGTCTAGGCAACACAACGTTGTCCCAGCTAGTATCAGGATCATGCCAATATAGGTGACTAGACAACAAAAATATCAGTGCATCAAGGAATGGCTGGAGATTTGTCAATACACAATATAATTTTGACCAGATGAGAGACAAATCAAGTGTTAACTTACTTATATGTGATTTTTCTTCACCTAAGATCCACCCAGTTAAACCAGTGAAAACAAAGGTTAGAGAATTTGAAACTGGTACAGCAAGGGACAAGTCTGCATTTTGCAGTGCCAAAAAGTATAGTACCGATCCACATTGATTGAATAGAAATGGTATTATATACTGAAAAAAAGGGATAAATGATAATCTACAGGTTCTGTATTAATTTCCCTTGCTAGTCTTTCGTTATTCATTTTGAGGCTGTATAATGGACTTTGCATGGTAGGATTTATTCAAATATAGAAACCTTCAAATTTGTGACAAGAAATATAATTTCTTTAGCAAATTGACCCCATGGCGTAGCCGCTTTGACAGAATCCAAGCCTTGGGATCCTTTTTTGATCAACGGATTAGTAGCACCCCATAGTAGAGCAACGATTACTAGATACACGAGAGATTCTGTAAAATTCAACAGATAAAGTCATTGCCCACTGAGTTTTTGAACTAGTTTGCAGTTGTTAACCTCTATTCGTTCAAAGGAACAGATAACAATCGTGATCTCACCCACACACAAGGCAAGCGAGACATATTACAGACTTGTTATTCTCACCAATAGTAACAGCCATTTAAAAATTTCATGAATTTGGATGACGTGCTCGCAGTAGCTTTTCACCCGTCTAAATCCACTTTACGAGTTTTTAATTGGCAGGTATTCATGAATGGCCCTGCTTTTTTAACCCTTCTACTCCTACACACGTGCGTACGCAGCACATCGTTCAAAGGGATGATCATTGATGGCGCTTTAATGAATCGAGTCGGAGGGGCTCAAGCTTCGAGAGTTCAAAAATAGGAAACGAGTTATATCGAAAATAATTGTTTTCAGACAAGCTAACCTAGCAGGACATAACCTAAGAAATACTACTGTTTACATTAAAATGTGATAAGTTTGAGAGGCCCAAGTTTGTAGTATCAAATTAGTCGTGATAATGACTATTTTACTGGGTGAAGCTAATTTTTGGACGTTTGATGACGTCGTAAACATCAAAGATACTGACTTGGGCGCATTCAGGTACGATTTATGTTTTCAATGCCTCAATTTATTTTATATCATTCTGACGGTTCACTATTCTGCTCACGAATCACTTACTCTAGATCCTTTCTCAGCCTTCGAAATATGGTTATCTGTATAATACTTTGTTAGTCTTTACTGCCTAGTTATTTGACGAGTAAAATGTTTCTATAACATTTTAACTTTTCACTCTAAAACTTGGCACTCCGTTAGATTCATCACTGATCACTGAATCACTGAATCACTGATCGATTGAAGCATTTTATTTAGCATTGTTAAATTACAATCACATTGAATTCCATATAGATACCATGACAAGCGTACAGACAACTTGTACGCTGAAGGAAAAAGATCCTACAGCACAAAACGTGGAATGGTTTGCATGCCACAGAATAAAAAAGCCAACAAACTCAAGGATTCCATTAGATATTTAGAGGTATGATGCAGGATCATTATATTTATCTCTCCTAGAGTTGATATCTGTGTTGATGCAAGTACAAATTTTTTACAGGAGCAATTGAAGGATCATTCTGTAATTTATTGCCAATGGTTTGATCACTGTATAGTACAAGTAGTCCTAAGTTCTGGCTTATTAATTCGAATACAGGTCAATCGTTCGACAGGAGACATTCAAAAAATTATATTCGATAAGTACCTTGTTGGTAAAGTTTCTGACCACATGTCAGATGGTGAGGATCTATTTCTTTTTGGGAATTATATTCTTCTCAAACGCATTTGTCACATATTTCTCACTCAAACTTTTATTTACAGTCATAATTACAAAGAGTCATTTTTTGTGCACGTATAATGATAATCAAGTAACCCTGGTACATTTTACTAAGCCAAAAAGGCATGTGTTCGAAAAAATAAGCCGACTAGATCCTAAGCTGCTGTTGTTTGATTTGACTGGTCCCAATGGACGGAGATTGGATAAAAAGATTCATTTCAATAAGACTGCTGATTTGGTAAGTGACTACATTTGGGTGGGCACAAAGCAACTCTTATTGTAAATTGTGAAATATTTTAGAGTTGCTTTTTTTTCATGTTCGTATTTTTATGCATGCATAGATATTAATATGGTGGAAATCAACAATGAATGAAGTATTCCCGTGGAGTCCTGTAGTCAAAGAACATGATCGAGCCAATGTTCATCTATACCGTCTGATAGGGTATGTTAACATTGCGTCACATGAGAAATAATATTACTCAAGTATGCCCTTCGTGGTGTAATGTGTCAGTGGTTGCAGATCCTTATGCTTTGTTGAACTTGGAGTAGAATTATATTAATACTTCTTCAAGAGATTTATTTGGATCTTTCGAACCCACAAATATCATTGTCACTTACTACTTGGTTTATATTTGGCAAGTATCATGAATTGTGCACATAGTTGTCGGTTTAGTATCAGTAATGCGTGGAGCACTGGTGGGTAGCTCAGATTTGACTTGCTCAGGTACATCAGTTTCAACTACATTATCAGCCAAGGGAGTGCCGGTTGGAGTACGAATTGTTGGCTGTACGCGAATTTTCTCTTTTTTTGTCAACGCTTTTCTTTCTGCACAACCTCGTTTGTCAGCTTTCTTGTGTTGATCCCATGCATTTATTTTGTGTTTAGGAGGAGCTGATAGTTCATAAGCATCCCGTCTACTGATTTTTATTGGTAATTCCCAGGTACCCTGTGCACAAATAAGCTTTTTTCAAATAATTCGAGTCCTACATATTATTCATGAACATATCATTCTCACTGAACCCTTTCTGTGAAATAACACACAGCATTCAAGTCAGATCATTCATCAGCTTTTTTTCAAAATAATTTTACCTTAAAATATCCCCAAGGAGATTCAGTACATTTTTTTTGACCAACTAAAATGCGTCCTCGATTATCAGCCATAAATTGAGTTGTCTTGCAATGTTGTTGCGGCCAACATGGGTGCCAATTGGGCACTTCCCAATTCTTCAATCTCACAGGTCTGAAGGCTTCGTTTGTCCAGTGCCCATGCCAATGCTGTGACATGGTGTTTGAATTAACTTGTTCACTTGTAATTTGGAAAACTGATCTTATAAATCTCTATTCTACAAATTTTTGGATGCCAACTACTTGATGACAAGATATATCAATTGTGTTGCTATGGCAATCTACAGGTTTTAGATGTGGCTTTTTCTAGTTCATTACCCAGTGATCCACCTGCAGGTTGAATGTGATTGTAACGCAGACTTTATTTGATGAATTTTTTTCAGAACAAAGGTCGAGCTAACATGCTTTCTCCGTACAGAATTTGATCCGCTCTGTGTCACATTTAGTACATATCAAGAGAATATAATTCATTCTGTGGAACAGAAAGTATCACGAAAGGTAAACAGTTTTTTTCGCAAGAACAGTCCAGATTATATTTCATAATTCCGAATTCTACTGCAACTACCACATCTCCTAAAGTTTTTTTTTAAAGCCATTGCTGATTGAAAATATGATATATAGGGTGAAGTAACAATTGAGTGGCGAGTCTATGAAGTATCACCACAGGGTAAATTGCAAAGGCTAGCTGTCACATCTGTTCCATTGCCAACACATACTAGTTGCATCAAGTTTTCACCAAATCATGACATGCTATTATTATGTTGCATTGATGGGTCTGTGACACTGCACGATCAAGCCAAGGGAACAAACAATAGCATAAAAGCTTCTTTTGTAAGTTGTTTCTTCATGATTCATTGTACCATTCTTGCCGTTATGCAAAGAGCAAATATATTTTTGTTTGTACTTATTGCACTTTGATAGTAGATGAAGGTACAAGATTTATATTGCTATTGACCTACACATATTTTTCAAAGATTCCTACATTAGCATCATGGCATAGTGATGGAATTGCATTCACAGTCAGCAATGAACGTGGTCAGTTCCAACATTTTGATATATCATTATCGTGTTTGAAGAGTCAAATACTCAGTGAAGATACTACCCCAGCTAACATCCTGGATCTTTCATCATATTTTAGGTATTTACAAAAGCGAAAAAATAATTTATTAGCCGGGACAAGAATATTCCATAGTCTCTTAGCCTTGTTATTTGCATTAATGCACGAATTTCAAATAATCTGTTAACTTCGGTTGACATTTTTGTTTGAAAAATTAAACTCACTGGGCTTAATTCTTGAAGTGAAAAAGTCAAGCACTTTTGTTGCCCCAATCGCACACATGAACAGTTGTGATTTATATATACACCTGAAGTAATAATGGGGCAAGAATTATTTTGAGTCATAATTTTTACTTTTTAATTGTACCATACATTTCATTCCTTGCATCCAAAGGCATCAAGGTATTATTCTCACACTTTTAATTCAATTAAAACACTAAACTATCCACTAAGAAGCTGATATGTCTTTTCAAACTATGTGGAACTATGTGGATGGTTGATTTTGAGAGGCCCCCCTTTTACCATATACTCTAATCACATCTTAATTAAAGCAGAAGTCAGCCAGCGTTGCTGAGAATGGAATGGAGTAAAGGCATGAATCCTCACTCTTGTCCAGAACCTTATGAGGATGGTGACTCCTTGTTCTTACTGTTATTTGAAAGGTCTGACCTTACACTTGAGCTTCATTTCTCCCATAATTAAATGACTTTATAATCAAATTTGGACAATTAATTATATACAGGGGCCCATTAGGAATAATAAAATTTATAGAGGGAAGTAGTTTATCTGGTGATGTACTGGTTCGACGGTATTTAAATCTTTCGCAAGTAGAACGTGCTACATCTTTATTATTGGCAATGAATTGGGACACTCATCCGCAAGTCTGTATGCATTCCCTCAATCAAATATCAAACTATTTGTTTAAATTGCCGCTCATACCAGAAAGGGAGGGTAAATATCTTGAAAATTCAACAGAACATCTACTACTTACTAGCATTTGAATATAAATCTACAATATGCCGATTATTTCCAAGGTCTTATACAGAATGCGCTTGGTAGCTTCCATGTACCTGTCAGACCCATAAGCCAGGTCGTACAAGATGAATATGGAGAAGAAGTGAGAGACTTGACTAGAAGGTTTTTTCATCATTTACTGAGGTACGCATGAATTTGCCTCCCGATTAATTAATAGCTCTGGTTTGATAGAACTTTTGGGATTCAAATTAATGGAATTTATGAATTTCGATAGGTACCGCCTGTTCGAGAAGGCTTTCCGATTGGCTATCGATTTGAATGACCACGATCTGTTTATGGACATACATTTTTATGCCCTAATCACGAATGATACTGGAATGGCAACTGTAGCAAAAGAAAAGGCTGAAAACATTCTTCTTCGATCGAATAGTTGTAGTAGCACTCGTAAGTTGTTAGATCAAATGTCCACAAGGACAATCGTTCTGCTTCCATGGACTCGGAACCAAGTCAGAATCTCAACGGGGTGACTATTAAAGTTCATTATTTACAGATTCAACATGCTCTCGCCCATCCTGTTCACTTTGTTCGAGTTCTGAAAGCCATGCAGAGAGTGAATCTTATAGTGATGAAAGCGAAAGCGAATGTCTTCCGACCAGGGAGAAACGTGGCTTGAGTAGGCCATCGAGGCAAAGTCACGTCAAAAGTATTAATAGTCATATCCCACCTTTACCAGTCTTACATCCTCATTTATGTAGCAGAAGTAATTTGATGTCAACATCATTCAACGAGATTAAAAATCCTATAGTCTCTTCCTGCAGAACCGACAGCAATTTAATGTCAACTGCTTTTAACGTTCCAAGTAGCAATCTTGCATCAGAGTCTTTCAGCAACCCTTTAGGAATTCCTATTTCTCACGACAATTCAACTTCTACTTCCTTTAGCAACACTAATCTATTGTCAGTATCCACCAGTAATTCTACAAAACATCCAAGGTCATTCAACGACGTCATAGGAGACTTGATGTCGACTTCATTTAGTAATTTAACAGTCAATAACTCTGTACAACCAGTTCTTGATCACCCTGCGAATGGTATGAGTGAAAAATCGTTCGAAAGTAAAACTAACACCATTTCCACCTCTGCAACTCTTAACAGCGTTTCCACCAATGCTAGAATTTCTACAATATTTCCAGATAGCAACAATCTGACCACAACTCTCTTCAATAGTCCTGCATATGATACAGCGTCGTTTGACAGTATATCTAATAAATCATTGTCATTTAGTAGTACAGAGCCATCGATCATTTCCACGTCTTTTAGTACTCCTAGTAGCAAGTTATCAAGCAAATCATATGGTGATCTTTACAATGGTTTCAATCCAATAAATAAATACAATATGAATGCGGCACCAATATTGCACCAAGTAAAATCACCATCATTTAATGCACCTCCAGCAAATAGTTTGGCATCAATGCTGTTCAATAATTCTGTTGCTACAATTAAACCATCACCTACATCATTTTATAATCCAAAAGGTAGCCTGATGTCGACGTCTTTTGGCAATGAGTTAATTCCCGACTTTAGCAATTCTCCCAAAGATTCTACAAATAATTTATCAATTCATAGTCAGCCTCCAACGAAATCTACGAAAATTCATTCCTCAATTGATGTGCCGCCGCCACCGTCCATTAGGAATTCATACAACTATGTCCATAACTTGCCAAGTAAAAATTATCAATTATCGCAAAGCACATTGGGATTAGCTGATATAGATGAAACCGTCCAACAATTTCCAACAAGGCCACCAAATTTAAACTCAAAAGTTTTACAAAGACAGAACTCTATAACAAGTATTCTACAAAATCATCAAAAAAACAGTAATAAGTTACAATCAACTAGAACATACAGAGTTAATTATGACCTTGATTTCATTCCTTTTTATGGAAGTTGTGACAACTTGAGCTCCCACAATTCTAATGAAAATTACACTAAAACTGATTCTGCTTCCATAAACCATGTACCATTGAACACTCGCCTACAAACTAAATTAGGTGAAGGTAAACACTTGAAACAAAGTTTTTTGCAAAACTGTGCAAACTTGAGTATGAGCAAGGAACAAAAAATTTCTTCCAATATTCCACCGTTGCCCATCATCAACTCACCATTCTCCAATCCCAAATCTAATACTCGAATTCCTAATGCCGTTGAAACTTCAACATCAATTGAAAAGCCGAAAGTTAAATTTTCCGACACAGTGACTCACATCTTAGTGCCTGGAACGGTAAGATCAGTTACTTATCAGCCGCTTAATTCACACTCTTATGAAAAGTGAAATACCTTCGGATCTACCATCTCACTGGTTCGTACCTTATAGGGCCAACCATACCGACCTGTTCAAAAACGTTCAATAACACAATTACATCCCATGGATCCGAAACGGGAGTTAGCTGAGAGTCTTCCACTGTGTCTTGGGAATGAAGATTATCTCAAAGATTTTCAGCCTTTGTCAAGTGCGTGCAAACGTAAATCGATTGTGATAAGTTTTTTCAAAGTCAAATTTCCCAAAGTGCTATGCGTCATGACCACATTTAATATTTCTCAAATCATTATGTTACAGAAGACTGTGAGGATAAAACCATAAAAGAAGTACATCAAAAACAACCGGATGAAGCAGCTAAGATTAAGATTGTCCACTTTGGCCTTTTATAATGCGTGAGGAAATTCTTTCTGTGTAGCTAACTTTAACAGGGAGACAAGAACGTGTCAATGGATGATCATATTAAAATTATTATTATTAGTGACTAGCTATCCGATAGATAAATCTAAGACAATGTGGGCACCAACGTCCAACGATAATATTATGCGTCCAAAAATGTTTATATGTTGCAAAAAAGACTATGTCTCGAAGGATCTGAGGCTTGTTGCACTATTAAATTAGTGGTTTCAAAACAGCTGGTTACAAGTGATGGGGGTAAGAAAAATACCCATGGTGCAAATGAAAACACTTGTGACCGTATGACAACCTGACTGCCAGTGAATCTGTATTATTTTATTCTATTCATACCTGTTCATATATTTAAGATTTTTTTATTGTTCGTAAATAAACTTATTTTCAGTATATCTCAGCTTGAATGACTACAAAAAATCGATGAAATTTACACATAAACTAACGTTCAAAGCGGCAATCAAGTATTAAACCAAACTAAGACGTTATTAGTGAAATCACTATTTCCGGCTAGTTCTGTTCTTTCCATAATCATCTAACTTTGATCTGAGGTCAACAAGTTCCTTATCAGGTACATATCTACTTTCTTCAATTTTTGGATCATGTATGACCACCTCCAATGAAACTCCTTCTGGAAGGCTTGCTTCTATTAATCTCAGAAGTAGGGGATATTGAATTGATGTTGGATTAGTAATCTGTACTGTTCTACAGTAAGTTTTCAGTTTATACTCAGCAGCAACCACAATACCCTGTGGCTTGAACCTTCGGATGTGGAATTCTGTCATTGGTGAGGCCCAGCTGAAATAATATATTTTGTCACTAAATCTATATTAACCAAAAGCAGAGTAATATAGTATTAATTAATAGAACTGATCTGATGGTTTTCTTATTGGTAGAACAGATTAATCGATATGAGAATGAGTTGGTATGTTATTGGCATAGATTTAAGTAAGACACGATCGCAAAATACTAACCCTGTCTCTACTTCAATGCCCAAGTGGTCTGCTAAATCATGAACAAGTCCTTGATAGCTCTCCAGTATAGGATAATCATGTCCTCTTAGTCGAATGTTCAGAACATCATGAAGCGGTATTTTCGATTTTCCCGTCTGAAATAGATAATATAATAATGTATGTGGCTGGTTTTTGCTTCTTTCTGTTGCACCTTTGCAGATGCCAAGCAAGTGATATCTGATGAATGAAACCGAACTTACCTCCAAATAGTCCGGCTCATATAAACTGTAACTGCGGGATGTCGAAGACCTGAGAATTTGAGAGCGAAGATTGGATTCGACCACCTTAAATAAGAATGAAAACAATTTGAAATAGCCTGGAATGTTGTAGTCAGGAGGTAAAGGTTAGGTTATGCTACGTGCCGCTAGGCTATGTTTCATAACTTGATCACTGATAGTCTTGCTCACGAACAATAGTTACTGAAAACTCACCTTTTTTACAATCCTGAGTGCCATTTTTTAGCAACAGCTGCAGGTATTTATATCAACCGCATTAAATCTTGATCACAGACTTAGCTCAGGGAAACAGAGGCATCGGCCATACGCAAACTGAGCTGTAGTGATGGGTATAAGTGTTTCGTACAGCTATCGACCCCATCACTAGGTAATACAAACAAGCGATAACATTCTTTACCGACATGGCTAAATTAGCCTTTTTCGCCGACAATTTGCGTGGAAACATATATAATTTCCTATAATCTGCCGGGAACGATTGGCTCGAATATAAGTCAGTTTGAAATGTTTAAGTTTTGGCTCAAAAATTAAAGAATATTTGAATCGTACTGTCATTTCTTAGGATTTTTGGTTCTTATGTGTAGAATTTCCCGAAACGTGGTAAAATTTATTAACTTTAATTCATATAGTTATTTTAACAGATTTCACGGTATAAGGTAAATGAATTTGGGATAAGAGTTATTTGTAGTCTTTTACTAGTATTCTGTACAATTTAATGAGCAAATTATTATTTACAATTATACCTATAATTGAATTAGAAATGGGCTACAAATATACACCTATCTATGAACATCTATAATACAATTTTATACGGCTTAATTATATCTCCTCTTTTTCACTAACTTAAGACGTGCATCAAAATACAGTATTGTAAACAATATCGACGTCGGTGTTGATGATCGAATCGATTTGCTGTGACGTGTGGATGAGATTGACATAGCTGTTGTGGCCATTTCTCTCTACGTCAACGAAGGAACTGGAAATATCATTCCTAACGATGATTTTGACCTTCGCGACTGCGTGATTTCCTGATAAATTATTAGAATTAGCCTTGTTCACGGTCGCATTCTCGCAGATTTCTGCATAAATGTCTTCCGTTTTCGCCCTCGTCAGATCTGGCGATGTCGTTGGCAATACCAGGCTGTCTCTGACCCGAGCATAATTTGGTTGAAGCTCCACCTGCGGGAGTTGTCGCGTTTCCAGGACCCCAGCAGACACTGACCTCTGAACAGGTTGCTTTATTCCTTTATTATAATTATTGCTGGGTGATATGGCGTCTGGTTCTAGACTCGCGTATTTTTCCCCCGTAGATCGCATCGCTACTTCCGGTCGTACGGCAAATGTGAAAGATGCCGATTTCTTTGCCGGATTACGGCTTCTGTTACTCTGAGTTAGCCTCGTGATTTTTTCGAGGAATCCGCCTCCGCTGCTGGCTTGCCTGGTTTGACTCCGTTCTCGGATCGCTGTCTTTTTGAGATTTTCAAGGCCATCTCGAAGGCTCCGTAAAATCGGCTTGGCTTCCGGCTTTGGTTTGATTTCCTTCAAGTTCAACTCTTTCTCAAGGGTGCTTTTCGGATGCCACGTCTGCGGCGCAACCCTAGGTTCAGTCGCACGGTCGCCCAATGTCCTGCTGTTAAAGCAAACCGTTAATATTATATCGCGGGAAAATTTCAATTCGATCTTTAGATCGCGATAAACTATTTGACGTTCGTTATATCGCTTTAAGTCTCGTATACTCACCAGCAGGCGGCAAGCAATCTTTGAAGCTTCGGAGAAGCCAGAAGCCGAGCCTCCGAAGGATATCCAAGTCGAGCCCGTCTGACCCTCGGGGCGCCAGGTCCGGACACCACCAGCTCAAGCATTTCCGGGTCATGTACTGGCCTCTCCGGTACGATGCAGCCTAGAACGATAGATCCTCTGGTAGCAGTCTCGAGCTGCATGAGCCCCGCGTATTCGCGAGGGAGGGGAACCGGCAGAGGTCCGGCCACCAGTCTGACCTGCGGGGACGTAAAAATTAAAAACCGTTCAGCGTCGTCTGTAATACAGGTATGTGTGCAATCGCCTCTAACCATCTTTTACATAACTGCGGCATACCTTGAGTGGCAGATCCCTCTTTGCGAGATGATGCACCTTGTAAAGTACAGCGTCGCAGTCAGTGTCTGAACTCCCGCTGGTACAAGTCGCGTAAAATTCTCCCCTAGCAGAGAGTGGGGCAAAAATTTCCCGACCGTGAGAATCTAGACACTGAGCGTACTGATCTCTTTCCGAAGACCCTTTGACACCGTTGATTCCGAAAGTCAAGGGGTAGCGCCTAGTGTCTTGAAAAACTGCAACCAACCGCAAAACTTCACCAGCACGGACCGTCGTCTTCGTGTAGTGAGCACGGAGGTTTCCATTTTCTGCAAACAGGCAAAGTTCAATCAGCTTTTTCATTTTCATTCCTTTTCACAGGGATCCTGCGATACTTTTATTCAATCCTGAAAAAACTTCATCTCTAATTCGGTAAATGATCATTTTTAGAACAGTGCTGGAGAATTCTACGTATCTGTAGTTCAAAATGCAAGACCCGTTGACCACAATTTAAATTAGCGTCACGTTCTGGTCAAGCCACGTGCACGTGTTTGCGCCTCACGTGTCGGCCGATTCGTATTTACACTATGACCACTGACGTCGCCCTGCTCGGGGTGCGGTTTCTACAAAACTCGAGCGCATAAACCGTACAGAGTATTTGTGTTACACCAGTCGTCCGAAACTCGCGACTCGCATTTTATAGCGTGATATAGAAATGGAGAAATAAAGTTCGTAGCTCAAGTTTTGCAATCGTAGTTGAATGAAATATGCGACGTATCGTCGATCAGATATATAGAGAGAAAATTTACGATTTGATAAGTGCGAGTCTTTTCATGGTGGAATTACACGTACCATCTCGAGTATCGCGAACGATACCTTGACGATGATTTGCAAGTGACGTTATGTTATCCCAAGTGGGTTGTATAGATATGCGAATATTTTCCGTGTCACGGGCAACCGCTTTCCAACGCACCGCACCCGCAACGACGAGATGAAGATTCTCATTTTTCTTTTGTTCTTTAATTCTCCGCTTCATTGCACGCCTGCAGTTTTCAAGGTAATCATATATTCCCTAATAGCGGCTCGATGAAAAAGGAGAGAACGTTCGACGTACTTCGTAAGTGAAATTTTTTTTTTTACAGCACCCTGCATTTACTTATACCTCCTCAACAACGACGCGCAACAAGCACGCGTGTCTCGAATTTGCGTTCAGGAATTTTGTGTCGGATATTTTGCACAGTCCTAATTAGTAACCATTCGAATAATTCTTACCCATTTTTGAGTGAGTCAGGGTGTACGCCCTCAAGGGTGAGGTCAAAAGGAACGCTGGCACTCCCGCCCTCACTAAAGTTTCCACTCTTCGATAGACTCTCGCACTGCCGGCCATATTACTGCCAGATACAACAGAGAACCATCCTGTAACATTGGAATAGCGGAATTAACAATTGGTCGCGGTTTAATTAATGATTTTTACAATGTTCGAGTTTCATTTATCCCGACCACCCGCAACACCTCGTGCAGCAGCTTCGTTATTGGTATAGGTAGAAAGATGCTATGATTACGATCTTGAAACTTGTATACGTACATATACAATTTTACAGAGAGAAAATAATACTAGAACAGGCTCGTGGTATAGTAAAGAGAGAAAGGAATATGAAGAATAAGAAGAAGACTGTTTGATATTAATTTGCCGTTAGCGGATGAAAAGTGGTCTCTCTATAGCTATACCATACCGTATCATACAGTTGTATTACGACTTGTTAACTAAACTCGAATGAGAACTTTCCCACGATATTTCATACGCCTAAATCAGCTTCCCTTCGCACATAGGTATGATATACCCGCGTTCGTTTGCGTGAATTCAAGTTCACACCTTAATTTTAGGCACATATAGCTACGAGTTACACCAACACATCAGATCATCGCCACATATCACGTCTCTTCCCAACGAACACTGGAATGAAATTTTTATTACTAGAAGAATGCCAGTTCAAGGAGCAGTCATGCGAGTTCTGATGGAATTCGAAGCGTCAATTTGCTAGGATAAAAATAAAGTTTTTAAACTTCCGATTAATCCAAGAAAATTGCAATGGTTTTGCAGAAGTTTTTTTCCATTTATTTTTTTCTGCACGTTACGCGGATATTCCAAGATAATTTACTTCCTCGGTACTATAATTCGTACTGAATAATGCAGACTTGTTAAATTGAGAGGTCGATAATATCCTTGACCGAGCATCGAGCAGTCCATGAGATGAGTTACCGATCCTTGGATATTATCGGATGTTGTCTAGGCGTGTAATATCTATAGGAACGTAGGAGCCTAGGGGATATTCAACTCTAGGAATAGGATAAGATCCGTGTAAGATTTATATAGATTATGCTAATGAAAGTCGATGGTGTCCGGCGATATATTGACCACATTATGAGTTCTACGAGATAATCTCTTCATCCCAAGGGCGAATAGGGTGGTTACTCCAAATACTAATTACCCGGGAGATTATGCCGGGCCTTCCAGGTTAACAACATATTTCCCTTGACACTCAACTTTGACATCGCGGTAATTATGGTTGATGTAATTTATCGATTCCAGACTTTTGACTGCCCTAAGCGCGTATAACCGGACCAGTGCCGTAGTGCACGTATACCATCATAGATGCGATAGTTCTAGGCGCGGTAATTGGATGCAAGTTTAACATACATAGACGTATGGGTAGAAAATGTGTGTACATAGGAGAGAACGTGAGGCTCGTTTCGCTACCGCAGGTACGCGGGTACGAACTACCGAAGAATGAAAGGGTTTAAAAGAGTAAGAAACATTTTAATTTATTATCCATCTAATTGAGACACGCCCCACATTCCCTTTATATACCTCGTATAAACAGTTTGATCAGTTCGGGTAGTCAAATGCAATGAATAATTTCTCACACACCGTAAGATAGAAACGGGTTGATCCAAACAACACAAGTCGATATACCTATAACGTACGCTGTACACGGTACAAACAGCTCGTAAACTTCGGTTGTAAAATAATTGCAGTTATTATGGCCTGATAGCTGATTGTACCGCTATAATGTAATTAAGTTTTAATTCAACTACGGTGTGGTACATAGAAAATAGTTACTTCTTTCAGTAGCAGCAACGAGAAGAAAAGAGACGTAGATGGAGAAGGAGAACTAGGTGTTGAAGAAGGTCGTTTCTCGTTACTCTTCTAATCACAAAAATAAGTCCATAGCTATAAATTCATCGCAATGACGATCGGTTTCTTCTACCAATGTCAAGTCACGTTCTTCCACCCGAAACTAAAAATACGCCTGTATAGTTTCTCTTTTCATTGTCAGGTGCGCTTAGAATTTCACACACCTTTTATTCAATCATTTCATGCCGTGAACTTGGTAATAATTCGGGCGTGATCATCGAACGGTTTATCGAAATAACGTGTATCGCACGTGCAGGTCTGTTATACGCTGCGAACCTGATAGCTGCTTTGTGCCCGGAGGAAAAGCAATAATTCGTTCGAAGATCCCAAAGATTTTGGCAACGGGACATTTATACCTCCGTGCCGAAATAACAAAGGTGTACATCCGAAGTGAGGAAGAAAATAATAATGATAATAACAACTATGTAATCACCCGGGTGAAAAATATCGGACCGATATGAATCTCTGCGGTGCAGGTTTTTTCGCATCAACACTTTTTATTTTTATATTTATATTATATACGTACACACTGTTCTTTATTTTTCGCCAAAGACGCGCGAGCCGGTGTATACGTATAGGTATCGCGCATCGAAAATGGCTTTAGCTAGCTGCCTCCTGCAGCCGATCTGAAGAACGAAGAGGAGACAGAATATAAGGAGCGTCAAAGATGCCGCCGCCACTTCCAGTGCTCAGCTTTGAAAGATTGTCGATTTTAATCGGAGATTGCTGAGCGAATTTTTCGGGCTGATCGGAATCGAATGGAAAAAAAAAAAAATCCAAGGTATATACAAGGAGAAAAAGAAAAAGTTATAGAGAACCCGTAATTTATGACTTCCACTTTGTCGGTTCGATTCGGAAGCGAGTAGACGCTTTTTAAATGTTATAACGTTTCAGAAACGGATAATGTAAATCTGACTCTAAGCGTCAATGAGTTAATTACGGTCTTTCAGCGAACCTTTTATGCTCCTAGATCGGTGTAATTATACGTGTCTCATCGAAATTAATCTTACCGTTAGCACTAAACACGCACACGACATATGTTATATGAAACGGACGGCTGTTTTTGCCTTTGAAACTTAACGAAGACAATTGCAAAAAATTCATTCTTGGAGGATAGTTAATAATTATTATTTAATAAAACCCAATATGGTCATGGAATTGAAAATGCATTTCGGACATATATTATATCTGCATGAAAGCCTGAAAAAGGGTGCGGCCCGCGGGGGAATCGTTGCGGGAATTTTCGCGGAGGGCATCGTACGAGGCTACAGGGGTCATCCGACTGGGTCCCTTCCTTCCTCCCATCTTGGGACTGGAAAAAATCGATTGCTAGAGTCGCCTTGGTCATATGCTGCCCCCGCACCGCCGTTCTCCGCACCTTATTATTCTCGACGGATATAATCCGCCTGGGGCATCATTGTCTTTATGTTTTTTTTCTCTTCTCGTCCCTCTCTTTACTCTACCTGCATCTCATCTCTTTATCTTACTCGCAGCACCGGCTCGCGCGGTCCTCGCGATCCTTCTTACGTCATTCGTAACGGAGTTTTGTGTTCGATGACGTTAGTTAATACCAAGCCTCGTATCGCCCTGACCGAATATTCACGCTCACGATTCCGTGAAATTCACTATTATATAACGCGTGGGTGTGAGCACAATGGTGGATGAACGACGAACGCCGCAAGCGATTTTTCTGGGGGACGAATAAGATCGGGGAACGAATTCGATTTTGTATGGGGGGTAGAATAATTTTGCGATTCTGCAGGTTGCGTAATATTCGGTGAGTGTGTATAGGTATATTTCTCTACTTTCCATTTCTATGCACATCCGACTGCATCGTTATAATGCAGCCCAATGCGTTAAGTAGTGTAATTATATTGCGACTTGCAGCGTATCCGTTGGAAAATCTAATGAAAATAAAGGTGAACAACGAGCGAGCGAGCGAGCGAACCTTATTAATATACTTACTATTATATACATTAGATTAAAACGGTTCGTTGCTATTTTCTTGCACAGCTTTTCTATGAATATAATTCTCATTCCGTAATCACTAATTATATATGATCATTGATCTAATCACCGGCCAATTATACGAGGTACGTGGGTGATAATAATTAAGTTCTCACGATTTCTGAAGCAAATATGGAAGAGAAAAATAAAATAACCATAGTCAAGGAAACACGACGCGATACCCTTCGAAGTCTTTCGATCGGATGTATAATTTGCATCGATGATAAGACGAAAATTTGTCGTTCGTCGCCTGCGCCGATCGGAAGCGTTGCAGAAATGGTTCTGGAACACTCTTACACGGCGCCTGAAGACCCCAACGCGTGAAACTATTCCGATAATAATCGAGTTGGGGACGTGGTCTCTGCTCATGCGGTGGTGGCACTCGATACTTTTTAGGGTCTGGACCGCGGACAGCGTTTTCGCATTGCGCAGCGACATTCTTAAATCAATTAGTGGGAGAGCCAAAGAACCAGGCGACCTTCGATGATCACACCATGCCACGCCTTCTACGAAGTGTTCAGACCTGCAAGGTCTTCGGAGTCCTGAAGGTAATTTTGTAGATCGTTTTTATCCGAGACCTAAACCCCTTAAGGATATAATATCGTTCTCCTTTTGGCTCGTTCATAGAATCGAATTCTCGGCTAACCTGGACCATGGTCGGTTGTATTTATTTTGAAAAATTCCATCGCCGCGCGCGGCTACAAAATCCACTTTAAAGGCTAAGGGTTTGTTTGTTTTTTTTTTTTTTAATTTTTTCCCTCCAACCTTTGCTAAACGATTTGCGATCTGTGAAAATGATTCAAAAAAACGAGGCTATACGTGACCGCTGTAAGAATCGGTGGATGGTCGAAGCGATATAAAAGTTTTTTTCGATCGACTGGCTTAATTGACCTTTTATCAATAACGTTGTGGAAGATTAATTTTTTACCCGTTTCATGTTCGTCACTGGAAACCCCGCTGGACTCGAGCGACATGTTTTTCGAAAAACTAGACACGGGATGTCTAGCGCCATTAGAAGCAACTTGTTATTGTATTAATTAGCAATAAGCCAATAAGAATTGCGGTTACAAATAGTACGAGTCTATATACTGCGGTGATGCATTTATACATTGAAACGAATTAACTGCGTACAGAAAACGAGACTGAGTACACGTATCATTGATTTACGAATTTATCGATCTTCTATCGATCATTATTCTACGTGACGTGATACCGTAATTTATGGCATCATTATTTAAACGTATCGCTCAAGTCACGAAGCAACACGATGCGATTGCGCCTACCATTTTCTCTCCACACGTCCAACGTACGTACGAGCGCAAGTAATTCTTCAAATATAAATTGCGCGGTTCAACCAAAGGCAATTCATGCCGCATGTCCAGCGTCATCGATATACCAGTACAACGCCCTTTCCTTTTTCTTTCCATATAAAATTTAAGAGCTAAAAATATATTCGTATGCATATACGTGTAGGTACACAATTTGATAAATAGACCGCGGCGGAAACATGTTCCGGTAATATAATTTTAGTTGTAACCTTGTATAACTCTCGAAAAAACTTTTGTAACACGCACTTAGAATTCTGAGGTGATAGTAACAAACGAGTCTTCTCAAACTAAATACCATTACATACTACAGCTATTAATATGGATATCTCGTAACTCAAATAGGCAATGCCCATATTTCAGATGTCCGTCGCACCACCTCATCGAGTCGTAATATTTGAGTCTAAAATCTAATGAGACTAGAAAATATTTATCTACAAATTTCGAGCGGTCGATAACAAGCCACCCCTCATTACCCCGGTCGGTCAATGCAGGGGCTAATATCGTATCACCCCCATTGGAAAATCCTCGGTTGTTTTTTTTTGAAATTTTTCCTGAGCACGTGCCACCTTTTTTTTCTTTCTACTTCACGATGCGGAATCCTCACAGACCGTTGACCGCCCCTTTCTTTCGCCACCCCCATGGCTGAGGCAACTCTCGAACACCTGGAGGCTTATGGAATTGTGAACACCTTGGCAGGGTCGATACATCTTTTCCTTTCTTCACCACGTATAGGTATATAGAATAGATGTACAGTTGTGAAATTGACACTGGAGGCCTAAGCGGTTATAGGATATATTATACGTAGTAAATGAACAGCTGGGGAAATGCAGAGAAAGGTTGGAATAAAAGGAACGATTGATATTCTGTGCCTCTGGTGATGCATGTGTTGAAATAAAAAATTTACCGTAAGAAGCTAGAGATCGAGCGACTTAATTGACATAGGAGTATGGGATGTTACGATCATGTGTTATATATCAATTTACATATATGCTAATTGACAAGCGGCAATTATAAAACGGTGAACGAAACGCGGTGATACAAGTGCTAGCAAATCAATTACAATTACATTATCCTTAATAAATACTCGTTCGTGCTGCACCGTTGAGGCAGGACTATTACATGTGTACGTCCGTATAGTATATTCTATCCTATATCCCACTTATATTGCGGTAATTTCTAAATTGATTTCACTATATTTATACCTCTTCGGAAGACACACGTGGTGCAGTGCGCAGCGCGTATATAATATACGCAAGCGAACGTTTGAACACGTATAAACTGCAACAGCAGCCGCAGTTATAAAGGCCGACGTAATAAGTAATACGCGTGAGGTATTCGCGGTCACGACTCCAAAGATCCCAATGGGGATTTCTATGGGGGTCGACGAGGCGGGCGGTGCGGGCGACTCGCCGGCGAAGGATAAGGGTCACCTGGGGGACAGCCGCAAGGCAGATGGCGGAAGGCCTGAGGGTTGCTCGGAAGCTTCGAGGCGCAGCCCAGGTGCAGGGGTTTATTTTATAACCTTTGAAGGGGAACCCTGTAGAAGGAAATTAATCCCGATTCAAACGTTACGGAATACCTATCCCCCGCGGAGGATAAATGTTTTGAGTGGGTAATTTAAAACTTCTTTGTAAGAAGCGGTGGTCTGGCTAGAGCATAATTTTCTATTTATATTGTATGAACTGAAAGGAGAGAAAATTCAGTCAGACTATCGACGTTATTAATGCCAGTTTATATCGCTTACTGAGATCTGAACGTCGCGTAATTCTTGTTATATAGAAATACCAATATCTTGTGGTACCTATATAATATAATATTAGTTCGGTGCGAAGTCAACCGTGAAAGTGCTGTTCTGGGTCCGGCGCGCGTGCTTTATGTAGTCAACTAACCATGCAGGTATTATACTTGGATTGGAGAATCGTTATTCATACGATATTGATACATTGAAAAAAAAAACCGATCTCAATACGCTCGTTCATATACCTATACGTACGTACCTACATTCGTAAGAAACGATCGGGACAACTCGCCTTATTGCGCTTTTCTGTTGCGGAGCTGCAATCGCTCGAATTCAATAAATCGATGGAATTTCACTTTATCGCTGCAATTTAACTACGCCACGTCCGCCGATGTACCAGTTCGTTTGTAACGATGTGCGCAAGTCGTACGTACAAAAGATGAACGTGTAACTATAGTGAGATAATATAAACGACATCGGAAACGATCCAATCAAGGGTACAACGCGTGCGCGTGCTTCGCAGGTTTTAGTCATTCGGAAAAATCGAGTATTGTGGATATAATATCAATCGCCCGAAAAAATAAAATTGCTAACAACTCGATCATTTCAAAATATTAAAAATACGTCAGATCAGACAATAGAAAAAAATACTATCTTGATTTTTGGCCAAAAAATCGAAAAGAATCGTCTGCCGTAAGATGTTTCATTGATTAAGGTGCACATCTTTCCATTTCGATTACTTCGACTCATCATAATTTGTGGAACTTTATCGGTTAACAAACTTATTTAACATATCGACAGTAGGTCACAGAATTCTGAATTATTTTTTACACGCAATCGCGATGCTTGTGATCTCATGAGTTGTAAACAGGAAACGGGTTCATTCAACGTCCAAATTCTCGTTGCAGGTCGGATTCCTCTCTATAGATGAAACGGGTTATTGAACTTGTACTAATCATCGAGCTATTGCGTCAGGGTAATTAGTCGATGCCTAATCGACTTGTAGACCTGTCAACGGAAGTCGACGTCGTCCGACCGAGGGGGTTCGCCCGACGTATTTTGCATTTTCTTGCTTTTCATTTAAAGGATCTCATACAGCGATTTCAACATCAACTGAGGTCGTTAATCCCGCGCTATATAGTTGTGGGCCTTAAGCCCCCCTGGTAAGTAAGCCTAAGCCGAAGCTACAATATTTCTCGTATCACATGTAACATATGTCCAGGTCTAACATCCGTTTGAATAATTCAAGCATTCCGATCGGACAAAGCTCAGACATCCGTTATACGAGAGGTCCCATATGAAAATGTTCTCCGATATTTATGGAAATCCGTTCGAAATCGCAGTCACCTTAAACAATGCAGCCCACTTCATGCTCAATGACCATCTAAATTTTACCGTCGATGTCTTCGCAGCTGTTTGAAATCCATTCAACTTCTGTCCGCAAGAGACATGCATCTGGTATACTTTTTCTTTTCTCGTAGGAGGAAAGGACGTTATAATTTAATTTTAAGTCTTTTATTTCCACATTGCTGCAGATGCGAATCGTAGAGGAGGATTGGGATTATTATTGTTATGTAATATACGTTATAGTCGAAGAAGTTCATTGGCTGTGATCTTCCTTTAAAGCGTACACTGTTAAAAATGTTTGCGAATTCACTATACATTTGCTACACGAAATTTTTGTAAAATTACAAATTCGACAGAGAAAAGTGGATTTACTGTGCATTTTTCTCAAATTTGCAATAATTTTTTGTAATTCTACTGAATTGGATAAGAAAATACAAAAGCGTATTTTAAATTTACTAAACTGTACAGTAACAATGGAAAAATTTGTGATTTCGCTACATAATATTTGGATTTCGCTAAACTTTGTGGGAAATTTACCGATTATATGTCCACGAAAATTCGGTTACAGTCCATGGAATAAAGAAATTTAGTGTAGCAAAATGGATTGCTACACATGGCTTTTAATTTTGCTTTTTCATTCATAATTTTCTGGAACCAAATACTAAAATAACGTTGGTGAATTTCAATTTCGCCATACATTTAGGAATTTCACATAACTGCTACTAAAATTACTGAAGGGTTTTTGAAATTTACTATTATTGTGTAGGGAATACACTTCTGGATTAATTATTAATTAATTGTGTTGATCGAAAAAATTCTGAATTTATCGAATTGGTGGGCTTTTATCAGTCAACTCTTTCGACGAAATCGAACATTTGTCGTATTATAAACCACATAACATTAACATCTTTTCTAAGGTAGCTTGGCGTAATAGGTAGGGCGTGCGATTAGTAATTCGAACGACGACGGTTCGTATCTCGGGTAGGACAATTTGGATACAATTCGAAAAGCGTTTTTCATCTCATATATATGATCTATAAGCGATTAACTCGTCGAAAAACCCCATGAAAATTCTGAAAAAATCGTTGCTGATGTATTTTTTAATGGTTTTTGTTAATTGTGAATTGTTAATATACGTTTTCAAGAAAGTCACTCAACCGGTGTAGTAATTTTGATCGACTGCCACCAAAATTACAATACATTTTTGTTTCGAATTCGCTAATCAAGAATTGAAAAATGCTCTTTAATTTACTGAATTTGCTGCATCGATGTTTGGTAATTTCACTAAAATGAAAAGTGAATTCAAAAGTTGTGTATTTAAATATTACTTGTACATGGTAAAGTAAATTTACTGAACGGTATCTGAATAAAACTTCCAACACAATTTAGTAAATTCACCATAGAAATTTTTAACAGTGTAGCATCGGGTATTTCGTTATCTCTGACCATATTTCCAATTATCGGCTGTAACATTGAAACAGCTTACTTACCGTGCGCTATAGTCGTACCCATAAATCGAACGGGGATGCTTCCTATGCACGAACCAGAACCATATTTCACCTGAGATACAAGTCGCTGGCAATGTATACCTTATAGTTATGTTAGGTATACGCGCATATACGAGGTACGCGGTTTACGGTCACGCATCGATCTGACCTCTGAGAAGACCTCTGGCGCCTCTCTGACTCGCTAATAGGTTGCGGTGTATGTATAAGTACGTACAATATAGGTATACAGGCGAATCATACGGACATCCGGAATTCCCGAGTGACGACGCGTAGTCCAACTAATAAGATCTTCTTCCTTTCGCCTTTCGCCTTCCGCGCGCAGCATCGGGCAGAACCTCCTCTGAATCAACCGGTTGGATGTGTACCACTCACTGTTATACCTGGTAGGATATCGCCGGGCACGCGTCACCGACGTAGATCGTAGAACGTAGATCATAGATCATAGGCGCTCGCAGGACAGCGGACGCAAGTTGCCTTACAGTGGACGATCTCTCTCTCGTTCTCTTTCTCTTTTTCTCGCTCTCACATTCGTATAACTGCACGTTTATTTCTTCAGCTTCATATCGAGTCTCTGAGTCATGACGCGGTTCGGATCTGCTCCTCGCGAGTGCGAAGATAGTATTCTTTTTTTTTTTCAGTCTACGATAAATGTGAGTTTTCTGATAATAATCCTCCCACGATATTATCGCGTCGCTTGATGTATACAACAATAACGCGTACGCTGAAAAGACCGCTTGCCGTTCTCTGGATCTTTTAAGTTATACCTGTTTGTACAGTCGTCATTTTACGTATCTACACAGCAAATACGAAATGATCCCAAGGAAATTATTACAAGTTAGATCGATCGGGGCTCTATGATAGTAAGTAATTTTACGAACTGAATTTGTGTATTTATACGGAGGCGGAAACGTCGGTTGAATGCAGAGCAGGATCTTGATTGCCGATTACATCCTTGGCTCGCATCGAGTCCAACATTCCTGCGGTCAGAGTGATCGAGCTTTACAAACATAGTGCGCTCGATAATATACAATTACTAGCTATATAAATGGCGAAGGGATTGCCTACTACGCGAGTACGTGAATAAACACAGATGAATCGAAGGATCATTGTGAAGAAGAAGAATCGTTGAAGAATCGATGATCGATCTTCGGGGTCGTGGTTCGCGGTTGACCTTATGCCCTTGGCTCGATTATTAGGCTGCCCCCGCTCGTTTGTTTCTCAATAAACTCCGTTACGTACCCGCGCGCGATCGATCGGATGGTGTTGGTGTCGGTTGTGGTTCTTCTCCTGTGTTATTACGCGTTTAGAACACGCGAGAAGAAATTGTCGACGTAATTCATCGCGAGGGGATATCTTATACGGGTATATTTACTATAACCCGCTACTATGTACTCTGCGATTCGCCACGTCGGCTTTCCCGTCATACCATGAATATCCATACCGTTAGAATTCGCTTTGTCCCGGTGCTCGGACGACTCGAAAATCACTTTTTGAAGGTCAAGGAAAAAGACGGCCCCGTCTACTCCATTGTTCATTCAATTCTCCGCTACATCTAATCCGACCATGAAATCGATCGCTTTTATTCGCGTGGCACTTGGAGAGTTCAACGCTGGATATGAAGACAGTTTCTAATCGCGGTTACACAAACCGACGATCATTATTTTCCACAGCAGGACGGAATCGAATCTCGGTGAGCTTTTTTTTTCTTCTTCAACTACATAATGGGGGAAAAAAGGAACGAAGGTAATATAAAAAAATCGAGGAAAAATTACCGTATATCACCCGACTATTGACCGTTACACAAACAGCTTCTCTCATGGTAGTTTCATTCGTTCGGGTTTATCCGAAGCGAAAATAAGTTGGCGTGAGACGGAATCGTTTTAAACGGTGCTATAGTACGTTTATCAAACATTAGGCAATATTTTTCCGTCTATCTATGTAACAATAAGTATAGTTGGATACATTCATGATTATACTATGCAACTCTCACGTGAGATTTTGGAATAAGCTGTAACACGGCCGTTTTGGAAAATTAATAATTTCATGTTATGAGAATAACGTTACATACGCGAGGGCTCTGCAGCCAATAAATTACACGTTACCTGCAACTCGCTCGTTATTTAATACGCAGAAATTTTTTCTTACCCCCTCATCACACCGGATGTTTCCATCCATTGTCTCCTTAAATCAACAAGAGACACGTGATTATTCAGAGATCGACTTTTTACCTCCAATTATTTCTTTCGTAATGTTTGTTACAATTGCATTGCGCTGTTGCGCTGGGAACGTAATTCAGTTTATGCGTTTCCGGACTTTTAAAATCTAGGTAGGATTTCATCAGATATACAAACATTGGTTTCGTGTCTTTCGAATGCAGCTTCGAATGTACGTACGTACGAAATAATAAAGCGAATGAATAAATTATACAAAAGATACGATAAAACTAATTGTAATGTGCGTACCGCATCTGCACGTGTTTGCATTTTATACTCGTGCATATAATTACCGAGCACACTGTGCAGTGACGTACAATATATACGAGTAGGTAACCGAGATGCAGGGATGCTAAGTGGTAAACGTGTTAATAGCACGCGCCCACGTGGCACACGCCACGAGTGAGTACTTCGGTTTACGATGTTCACCGCGAAACGTACATTTTCCATTAGCGATATAGCAATTCCATTCGCATCACCGGGTGGCGTTCGACAAACGCTATAAAACTCGGCGCGATTTGATTCGTTGATCGTTCAATCGAACCAAATCTGATCGACAAGAATAACATGGAATTACAACACCAGGGTTATTTCGAAAGCAAATTACAGCGTTTATAGTTAAAATTAGTCATTCGGGGAAATGTGTTTTTCCGTCGACTTTATGAACTCAGATTGGGAAACCCGTACAGTCTGAGAGATAACAGGAAAGTCGTTTATTACATGCGGTTATGAGAAACGATTAGCCAAAACTCACCTGGATAGCCTTCGGGGATGACGATTTCTGGTCCTAACTTGACGTCATGTCGGTAACGATGCATGAGTAAAGTAGCTGTGACCCTGAGTGATCTCGGTTGTTGCTTGTACAGTAGAACTGGTCTCCCTCCGGTGCCCTCCAGGCGCACAACCCTGGGCAGGGAGAATCTATCCAGAAATTCCCTGAGGGGCATAAAACCACCGGAGTTTGTTTCAGCCGTTGCTTCTCGCGAGCTTGGCAAAGACTTTGGCAGTGACGTGCCCTCGCCACTGGAAATCGTTGAGAATTCACTGTTCGAAGACATTGTTATTTCGTTTCTTCTCGGCTTCATTTCACTTTAGAAAATCACAAGGGCCGTTCATTTCATCATCAACTGTTGCCGCGATCAAGTTCACGTGTGAAATGACATTCACTTACTCTCGAGAGATGACCATGTGCCGCGGCCTTTCGCCCGGGCAAGTGGCGGAATTACGGTAAACGAGTTTTAATTGTTTTCAGAATAGCTGCAGCCGTAGTAAGTTTTAGAAATTTTTCACAATATCCCTCACGAGTACCTACGTTTCACTATCCGTACGGAAACGTCGACGGCTCGTCCGAACAATCCAACAGGTTCGTTGGACACTTTCTTCTTCGGTTATGTCATCAAAAAGACACTGAAAAGTTTTGCCGTCACTTTTTCACCGCCGCAGAATTAATCCCTGGGAATCGGAAGTTTCGCGCGAAGTCACGCCTGGAGACGTTCACCACTTCACGCTGATTAAGTAGTGATCAAACTTCGTGAGATCAACCGATGATTTCCACTTTCGAACTTGACAGCTTAAGTCAAGTTGAGTCAACTCTGTCGTCATCTATTCACTGAACGATATAGCTGTTGCCGGAGGCAACGGTACGTAGTGAAGATTACGACGAAAGACAAATTTTTTTTTTTATTGAATCAACACCTCCTAAGGTCATTCGTGCTGATGAATATTATAATCACTGTCACAATCCAAACGCACCAGAACTAGACGCACCACTTTTGTCCGGAGTTTGTGGAGCTTCCAAAATTCATCATGATCGTTCGCACATCTCAGTTGGGTTCCGTATTTTTATTGTATCGAAGTGACGTTGACATCAATGAAGAGAAGTTATCTGAATGCTTAAACTGCTTCTTCCGGATAATTTGCATCCGGGAAAGATTCACGATCCATTCATGGGTGATCGATCGATGAATCAGGATCATTTGTGCGATCGATGAGTCTTGCCGTCGAGGCACTACAAGTAGGCATTTGAATGACCCTTCACGTGCAGAAGCATTTCCTTTCCTTCGACCCTGATCTTCTCGATTATTTTCAAACAGTTGAATTCAAGGGGCAAATTAATCAGCCTCTTTTTTTGCAGGGTCGTACGTGTTTTCTAGAATTTAATGAAAGAAGAGCGTTGAGTGTTGATTTGAAAAAAAAATAAAAAATTCGTTACATATTCTGACGAGTTATTCTTAAAGTACGAGTGATCGAATGCGAAGAAACATTAGTTCTCTTGGTAAGTTAAAGTTCAGTTTGAAAATACCTAAAATACCGCAATAAATATCCCTTAAAGATCATTAATATCCGTTGATTTAAAGTACAAGATGCTGTAAAATGATAACGAGTGAGAAATCACATGAAACTAAGGACATGCTAAAGTCCCTCCGTTATCTGCCTCTATAATCCACTAAAACTAATGAAATCTTAACGATACTACTAATTGGTAAAAAATAAAAACAAGCCGCAGCCGAGCTGTCAAACGGAGACGGGGTGTCGTACTTTTGGATAAAGATGTGATCGTGGCGGTGGACGCGAAGTCACTGACGCCGGTCATGAGGCGAGTGGCGTGTAAGAGGAGGCCTTCCAGCCTTTGGGCTCCCCTCTGTGCCTCTCAGATTTGCTCTACCCTCCCACCAAACCAGCAAAATATCGCCAACGCCGATGCCTATTTGTAAAGCTATCCTATTGTGTTCAGTTTCTCGTTTCGAATGCTCATACCTATACATCCATTGCTGCAAGGATACGTGTTTTACATGCGATAAGTGTACAACTTACGTCCAATATGGATGCACGCAGAATCGATGTATCGGTATCGATAATCAGCTATACGGTAATGCAATAATTTAAATTTGCCGATATTTCATGCGTTTAGCGCACGTCGCGACCGTTCGCGTGAACGAATCACGCCCTAATTATCGGTAATTACGGGCTTAGCGAGTAGAGGTAACGGTTTATCATTCAACTGGTGTTATAGGTATCGAGTCCGCGGCTTAGCTTTTTCAACGAAGGTGGATTAGGTGTCGAGAAACCTAGTACTTATTCATTAAATGCAATCGACAAAAAAAAAAGTAACACTTGCCTGCGAAGTTTTGCAAACTGCTACGGAACATCGTTAATTGATATTATGATCCGTACATAATTTTGCGACCATTCATTTATGGTTGTTATATTTATGGTTGTTAAGTCTCTATGAGTCTTTATAAGTTATTTCGAATAATTCAGAGTCGAGTTTAATTACCGCAAAATCTTTATTATGAGAGAAAGGAGTAGCTAATGATCTTCCATACTTTTACGGGCCGCTGTAATCATATCTGAAAGAGCAACGGACAACAAGTTTGGTGTTCAATTATCACGTGAGTTTATCTTGCGGCAGTTATAGCCGCGGTATAAGGGAATCCGCAAATTGCGTATTTGGTAGTTGAAATTCGCGGGGCTCATTAGGGAAAGTGCAGAAGACTGAGGAGATATAGTTGTATTATTTATATGAGGATACCTGTATAGAATGGAAATTAAGCGCCGTACCGATGACGGAGTATATTAGTCCAGCTCGGTGACTACTATATAGTAACCCCATAGTCTTGCGCTGCGTTACGAAACTAATCTGCACGTAAGATCATTGAAGGCGGCTGTCGCGGCCTTGTCGGACGCGCTATGTCGTAGTTTCGTTAAACAAAACATGGTATTCCCACGTTGAGAGATTGCGAAACAGGAGTGGATTGTCAGTGGAATCATCAGGAGCAGCCAATTGCAGAAACAGCATCAGAGGCGCGTTCACGCTCGAAGCTGCAAGGACGAGGTCGCCATTTTATATATATAAATACCCGAACAATTATAACCGCAGCTTGAGCCGTGCAGTACAGGGTGTGCCTCGGTGCTACCGCAGCTGAGAAAATGGTACGGGGTTCATGGTCTGCTCAAGATCAAGGAGAAGCAAAACGAACCTGCAACTCGTTATGTCCGTCCTTCGTACCGATGCAACGTCGCAGTAAGTACCTATAGGTATATATACATGTATATAGAAAGGTATATACCAACATCGTATACAACGTTCGTGCAGATTTTCATCCGAGTGAGAACTCAGTTGGATTCTACCTGGAGATACCGATTGGTATCTCCCGTGGGAATCCTATTAGTTCAAGGAATAGTTCCCATTTTGTCAGCTATACTATAATACAGAATCGCCAAGACTCGGGTTGTACTGCAGAGTACTAAAGACTTCTTATTTCTTCGCGTCAACGAAACCAGCTGTACATATATGCACGTCGACTTTGACCAAGACACGCGAGTACACGTACAGACCGGTTCGCTAAATTTCAACTTCATTAAGATATCTCAGCGACCATCGTTACCTCCGTAACTGACCCCATAGTGTGGTGCTAATGAATAAAATAATGCATCTGGGCTACGCGTATGTGTGTCTCTGCAAAACAACCGTGGCGTTGGCACATTCACTTCATACATTGAAAGCGCATAAGAATGCGCGAGGCGTGCGCCCTAATTGGCAGCGGCTGTCGAACCTTTTTCGTCTGGTGGAACGAAATCGCGCTCGGATTGACGCTGAGAGTCGTTTGACGGTACCACTGGTCGCGGCACGGAGGACAGGCGAATGATACGTATTTGAAATTAGACATCCGAATTGCAGGACGATCGCGCTTGAGAAATGACAAAGGAGGGACAAAGAGTCGGAGATTACGATTAGCCAGTTCTCGTCGCCGGTGCGCGTGGTGTGGATGGCGTCAAGGACGCCTAGCGGGGTGAACCACCTTTTGTTCCTCATCTTCCAGGAATTACTCGGCGAGCGAAGTAGACGACTGGAGTATATTCACTCACAGGTTGAGCCCTGGTAGGCAGCTGGACATTAAATAATTCTGTTACGTTCTAACGGCGCTTAACCGGAGTTCAAGTGCTGACCAAGAGCAAAAATGTATGGTGAGCGGGTTCCGAACGGGTCTCCACGCTATCCCTGGTCTGCGCGGATGATACGATGCTGAGAGATGCGAAGCCTAACGGATGCTGCTTGGTAAGATCGACGAAAAACGGGCATAGCTACAGCTGTGGATGTAACTGGGTAATGCGAGCCATTAGCTGAGGAAGGAAAGAGCCAGGAAAACTATACCTATCCTTGGTGTATTGTGATCGTTATAGGCGAGTTAATTACAAGGCGTCGCTGCGGAGAGAGCACTCGATACTTCGATAGCATTTTACTTTTTCATCGTATTACCGTGTCTCTTGAGCATTGCCAATCCCAGGAGCAGAATGACCACGCTTCTATGGCTTATGGATACCGAACCTGAATGCACTAGGGTGCAGGCTGCTTTAAGTTCTCAGCAAGTAGCGAGAGTTACGAACGAACAATGGATCGTCGATACCGCTTCCAATCCACTTGCACTTCCGAAGTAGGAATTAAGTAAATGTTTGATTTACTGCATTTCGATGTAGCGCCTTAGAAAGTTCTAAAATTCGTTAATCAGATCTGGAAAGTTTAAGAAGAACGACTTTCGATTTTGGATAAAATGCCAGAAACGGATTGAGCTACACGGTGCAGTTTGTGACTGACGAACCTATAGAAACATGGGGGCGGTTGGAAGTCTGCAACTTCTGCAGAGTGAGCTAGCGAGAGTTACGAGTGAAGAAACGTGGCTTTTATCGGCTTTCCAAGATGCGGAATATACGGCTGAAGTCGACTCTTGTATGTTTCTTTGCCGCACATTGCGTAAACCGAGGTAGAAGGCTGAAACGTTGCTCTTCTCTGTTGCTGCATCGAGACGTAGGCCTTATGCGTGGGTAGAGAGTAGCAAATAATGTGCGAACAATGGCGGTAATAACTCGAAGAGACCCACCGCGGGGATCAAGTCTGTTGGGACTTCAGCGTACATCTTATCCACTGGCCGTCCGTATTACGGGTCTCTTTAACTTTGCAGGGAGAAACTGGAAGATGCCGATTAGCACTGCTGAGATACGTCCGCGCCTGATGAGTGGAAAACGGCTACTTCAAGTTCAAGCGCGTGATTATCGTCCGCTGTTAGCGGCAACAGAAGATGTGATTTCGTTTAAGGCAAAAGTTAGTTTGCTCGGAACGATCAAACGCGGGGCTGCAGCTCGTCGCCTTCGCTACTCGTGGGCCTTGCTTGCCTCTAGATGTAATTGCAAGGTACTTGGTATTTTTTATCGTCTCCACCGTCACGTTAAGCGAACACTTCTCATCTTATTGTTGTCTGGTGTTCTCGCCTTTATGGCGAAAGAGGCAGCATAAGATGGGAGTTTTTAAGAAATTCAAATGGAAATTGTCAGCAGTAGGCAGTGTAACCGCTGTTTGTCGGTCATCGTAGTCGTCGCTTCGAGATCATTTTTCACCCCTAAAGACAAGAAGCGGGATTCGATCCGTTGTCAATCCGGTGCTAATCCCGGCTGAAATATCGCATACCGGATCGAGAACAAGTTCAATAAGATCTTAAGGCACAACCACAGCACTTCATCCGGACCTTGACTCTCAGCCTCCACGAGGGGTCCGACGATTAAGTCGCCTCCCGCCGAATATCCATCCCATCGACCGCTTACAAAGAGTTACCTTGAACGGAGCGCTGCAAGCCTCCGGGTATCTGTCCACGCCTTGCCGATGAGCTTTTGAAAAATATACACCATCTACCCGCGGTGCAACACGCAATGAAAACGAGTATTTGTATGCGTGGCTCGGGGCCTTATGGACGCTGCGTCAATATCTCTCTATATTATAAGAATATCTCGCCGCCGCACCAGCCGGCCCGGCGACCACACGGATTACCCCATGGGCCCCAACTTGCTCTCAAGATCCAAGACCTACAGGGTGTTGAGCCGTTGCCATGACACCAAATAAATATGATCAGAAATTATCACAATTTTTGTAATTGTTCTTGTTCTACTTGGATTTCGACTGTCCAAAAGAACAAAGGGGTTGGAATATTAATCGACCGGCTCACTTTACTTCAAGGGCTGACCAAACGAGCATTGGGGTATCGTCTTCAAAGAAGTAATTCGCTACCCTTCGCATTTTTAAACTCCGATCAAACGGGATGAGTCTTACCGCACCAACAATGAGTCCATTCTTGGTTGCTTTTGTCAGTCGCGGACTATAGGCGCATGCAGCCCGATGTATATCTGCCAGACAGCCGATGCAGATGCTGAAGAATGCCGTACTTAATCTAGAAACCGAGATAATGCCGGTCTGTGCAGGTAGTATTATTGCGGGCTTTATCCCGTGTATGCATGGGACGTATGCAACGCGTATTGTCACAAAAATACCAAATAATTCGTAAAAGAGAGAAAATGGGTTCTCTTATATTTACAGAGATGGTAAACAATTTTTTTGTTTTTTCTGTTCTGTTCTGTTTTAACTCTAAAGTCCCTCGCGATGTTTTAAATAACTTATGGTAATCAATTTTCAGAGAAGGCGTTCGGCAAGGCCACAGACCATTGTTTGAGCACTTCGCCATAACGAGAGACGATCGGAGAGAGCGGAAAAGAGAGAGAGAGAGAGTCTCGAACATGAATATACACGAGTCAATTTCGATCTTATTCCTCAATTCTTTCACGATACCGTCGAACTTTTTTCTTTTGTCTTCTCCGCTGAGATGGTCAACGCAAACTATACGATGGCAAACCACCTGCCACCAAAAACGATCATCGCAAAAAGTGCATTCGATCAATATGCTAATCCTTAGTATTTAAATGCACGATCGCGTCTTTTGTAAATTATCATAAAAACATGGTCTACCGCGCGGTAGATTTAGATTCAATCCTTATACACAACATTATACATTATTTTATTATACGGACAGACTTCTTTCGAAAATTAACATCGGCGTGCCAACCGAATGGTTACCATAATCTTTGTACGGCGCCACACGTGGGCTTCTAATTCTAATTCATGGTTGTGCGTTTGAAGTGACAATTAGCAGATGGCAACTCGAGGGCAAAGTTAAGTAGCAATCGTACGTTTATCCTATAACACAGGATTTTGTTGCCAGCTCTGAGACGACATCGAAGTGGATGCAATGAAAATCGAAAATCTTCTCCTATAAAATCTCCGCGGTTCACGATGCTGCAAATTCGAGAAACTAAACACGTGCGACGTTGATCGTAGGTATGCCGTAACGTCGGCTTACTCGGTCAGATCAGGAATCCACGGTCTTCTCGGAATGATCGCAAGTAAATAAATGTAATCGATGACTCACCGTTGATCGTACGTTACAAGGAATCCCGTGTAAGCTGAATACGAGTCAGCACTCTCGACTCGCGGCTGACCATCCCGGGTAAAATAACATACCCTCAAATAGCTAACACAGCTCCTCGTCCATGTTACGCAGAAGTATGAAATCCGATTCTCGCTAGTATTACGGTAAATTATACAGATGATGATATTACCGCGCGTGTAACGTAATAGGTGAATATAAGATCTGTTTATATACTACGCGGAATTCATAGTTCCTCGATTATTGCGCCATGTCCTCATCAGCGAACGACCTTTGATACCGTGGAATGAAATGTTGCACGAACGATTTTGCATGTTTCATAAATATTTAAATCATCTCGTTTCAAGCATCAGCCTTATATATACGGTAACGCTTTGGAATTCCGCCAATTTTCTCACATTCTAGTTACCACCGGCCCAGATTTCTATACAACAGCCTAGCTGTAAGATACCAGACGACGACCCCCGATTGCATTATTTATCGCATTATACATTAGTTACCAGCCATTAGATATACGCGGTTGGCAGTCGAGTCTCTCCGTTCGTTCTCTCCGTTGCCACACGACGAATCCTCGTGCGGTTAGGAATAAATTAACAAATATTATCACTGCATAAAATAAGATGTCACGTACCAGCGGGACGCGTGCGTACAATGGCCTGTGCTCGAAGAGCTAAAAAACGTGCCTCGCTATTTACGCTTTTGGCAATGGTTTAATCGTTTCGCGAATAACAATCGCTATAAGCGAATTGACCGCGCTCATACCTATCGACTTAGTCACGAACTTACCTGTATACGTATGTATTATACATGTATGCCCGAGTCCATGTTTGCAAGGTACAACGTAGCGAGCCCGAAGAGGTGGGCTTAGAGTTTATTCAGGTTTGTCACCTTGAATTATGGATTTTACCTGTTGATACCTTGCTCTTATAAATTGTTGCAATCTGCACGGTACCTTCTGCACACCCATATTATTACCTACTGTGAGTTATAGCTCGAGAAGCCCGTAATCTGTGGATTATAAAGACGGTATGTACGCTGAGTTACCGTCGTGTGAACGCGTACTTTATTCTCCGTATGCGTGTCCCTATATCGTCCAAGTACACATACGCTATCCCAACCCATACCACCTGCAGCGGATGATATTAATTATTGCTAGCTGCTTTTTCCGTCCGACGTAGTAGTCGACTTTTTTTATCTCCTCTCTTTTCTTTCTTTCTTTCTTTCAGTCAGTCGTTCCTATTCTCATTATTTTATTTTCGATTCGTTCGGGGTGGAATTTTCCTCGTCATTCGGTTTAAAATAGAAACGGTGATTATCCAGGCTGCAAGAAAAATTTCGCAAAGTGCAGCGAGCCTTGATTAAAAGGAATCACGGTACACGTAATGATTGATTCACCTAAACGATATCTCCTGGTATTGCGCTCTCCATTAGCTTCAAAACGCTCTGGTCTCGCTCTCAGTCATCTTTTTTATACAAAACTCTCGCAACTCACGTTTCCTTCCGTTATTAATTTCACGGTTTACTTACAAAATCAATTATTCCCCCCCCCCCCCCCCCCCCCCCACCCCCCTCCACGTCTGATTATACGTGCATGCAACTAAAATACTGCTAATTAAACATAGATCAAGAAATAACATATCAATTACACATTATCGTCGTGCTGGCCAACGAAAACGCTGATGCCCTCAAGGTTACCTTACGTCACGACTCAAAGTGACCACCATATATGCTGTCAAATCAACGAGATGAGAGGTATGTAATGTACATTACATGCGGATGCTGAGACAAGTCGCATCGATAAGATTGTTTTTTTCATCCCGTATCTGCTCATTCTCCGTCCTTTTGTTTCATGTATGGTATAATAATGTGCTCGATGAACGAGTGGGGATAATTTTTGACGCGCAGTCTTAACCAGGATTTGCTGGCTGGCGCGAACAAACTCATTTGAGCTTCGAGAACGAAGAAGGGTATAAACGAAAGTGTAAACGAAAAGTCGAAGGTCTGTAACCGCGGAGAATTCGCGAGGGGATATCGCCTTCTCTGAAAAAAAATATATAATAACGTGTGTTTCTGCGGTTCAGAAAACTTTGACCCGCACACGTGAGTGTTTTTTTCTTTCTTTTTTTTTTTTTTCACTCATACTAATCGTAAAATCATTGGGGTATTAAAAAGACGTTCTCCTCATCCTCCGAATCTGGTGTAGTCTCTTATGAAATTCGATATACGACGGAACTAAATCCAAGGTGATTGGTCCCGAGTATTATAACACTACACGCAGTACAAAGATCGAACGGCTGAGGAGTTTTGGCTGAAAACGGTTATACGGCTCTTGATAAAAACCCTCGAACGACGAGGAGTCTCTTGTACTCCTTCTTTTTTCTTTTTTCTTTTTTTTGTTTCTTCTTGAATCCTTTTTCTTTCATTCGCCTTCTTTTTCTTTCCGTATATTCTACTGCACACGTATGCTGCACACGAAGTAAATATGGCGGATGAGAAAGACAGAGAGATAAAGAGGTATATATGAGCCCTCTCTGCGGGCGTTCTTCGTTTCTTCTCCCTCTCGTATACTGGCCAAGCTTAACAGGCATTTGCATTGTAATACGAGCGCCTAATGACTATGATTGCCGTGGGCGTACCAATCCTTAACTTTAATGGCTCTCCCCAAAAGCCCGCGCGCTGAACCCGCTGAACAACGTGAAACTTTTATCGCCTCTGCACAACGAAGAGTGTAATTTTTTTCAAAGGAAACATCGCCAATTATTGTCTCCGGTTTTCTTCTTACCCGCGTGTATATCCTATACATATACGCTATATATATACCTCTGTCGTTAAATTGAAGAGGTGGAACAACGCTGCACTGCGGCTGCATGAGCATCGTTGCCCGAGTCTCTTGCTAATTAAGGTTGTCTCGTATAAGATTCCAATTTTTCTTAATTTTCTCTTTTTACTCCTTCCTTCATCACTTTCTCGTCATTGCCGCTTCGTTATCATTCGTTCTTCCAGATTACCGCCGTTCTCATTCTCCTTGTGTATAAGTTGTCGTTGTCAAAGTCGTTGCCGTTGCCGTTGCCGTTGTCGTTGTCGTTAGACTGCCGTTCGCGGGACGGACTGTAGAGAATAAGATGGCCGCCTTGTCGGAAGCCGTTGCTGATCCCTGCCGATAGCTCGTCTCAAGGCAGACGAGACAGTTCGAAATGTTGGGATGGAATTCGTGAGATCGGAGATCTTGGATCGCGAGGGACGCAGCAAAGTCTCAAGCATGTCGGCATTAACTTGTATTAATGTTGTCGATCAATTCTAATGGACATGCATCGGCACTGCGCACATAATATTTGCATATACAGTGTACGTATACGTACCTATCGTTATACCCACGTCTCCTCGGCATATTACTTGAGGAATTCATGAGCGTGCCGTATAATAGTTTGTGAAAAAAGAGAAGAAAAAAAACAAAAACAAAGATGAAACGAAAAATAAAGAAGGGGGGAAAGAAAAATAAAGAAGCTGAAAACGAGCCCCGCTAGCCAACTTTGAAGCAGCGATGATATTTCGTGTTCTGATACTTGCGTTATGTATAGTATAACTCGTTACTTGTGCGGAGTCATATATAATTACTCTTGCTGCTTACGCAGGACTCACGCAATCGGGTCTTGGGTAATAGTCGAGGGAACATTGGCTTCTATTGTCTTAAAGTTACGCCATTATACCAGCTCACTGCATCGTTCGATGCTTTCGAACTCTGAATATATATTTACCTGCGTACAAGTCAGCTGCTTTCGACCGCCGCGGAAACTACCCGTGCAATGAGGGGTTTGAGGAACAGGGACAGGACACTTTCACGCCGTGAGTTTACGGCGTCAAGTTCGTTACAGGACAGGGAGAAAAAAATGAAAACAAAAAAAAAAAAGAACGGTCTCTGTTCGCATCGCTAATTAACGCGATGGACCTCACAAACCACGCAGCCTAGCACCTAACTAACTACAAGATGTTCAGTAGTGTCTGATTACTCGTACGTCGCAGGAACCTCTACGGGGTGTGCAGCCTCAGGGACGTCGCTAACTTTGCAAACAAGTACGAAACAGGTCCTGTAAGTGCGCACTGTGTACAACTTCTTTGATAGAACCGCGGCTATAGTATAAGCTGATGCCGATGCTCCCGCCGCTGCTGTCATACGCTCCGGACCAATAAGATGCTGACGCAACTTGCCGCAATCTCGAGTACCTGGTGACTCGACTAGTCGATCGACTGGGTGCGCGGCAATTCTCTCTTTTCACTGTCACGGTTAAGAGAGGATCGGGTCCGGTCCCGGTCCCGTTACATCCCGGAGCTCGTCGTGGTCCGACGTGTAATTTATATGTACGTCTAGGTTTATGCGAGTACGAGTCGAGTATCGTATCGTATAGTTCGGATAAAACAGCGGGCCAGAAATGTCCGCGATATTTTGACTCCATTCATCCGTTCGATCGGAGCGTCGATCATATTATTTTCACTTTTCAACCCAAGAGCTCTGCGGTAATATAAAGACTGAACTATTACTTTCGCGGTTTAATTACCCTCGATTAGTCTTAGCGGTCGCGAAAAGTGAAAGAAATATCCATAATTACCTCAGATATACGCACGATCGGTTGGAAGATTATTATATTGCTCCGGTCAGCCGCGCGTAGTCGGAAAATAATATCTTACAAAATTATTCGCGTCGCTAGAATAATTTCGATTTCACATGTATATTTCTTCGTAAAAATTTGTTTCATTTCGTATACCATGAAATGAAAATACGTTTTTCCATGGCTGATTTCGTCGAGAGAGATTTTTCACATCCATGAAAGAGTTTTGCAACTGGACACAACAATGTAGAAGTCTCTAGCTCCCGTTGTAAGAATTCTAATTAATATTCCTTCCTGGCAATTAATAACCTCGCGTGACACAATGGAGACGTGTTCGTACGTCGCGTATATCGGTAAACACGGTGAACACTTTAACAGGTCCTCGTTACGCTCAGTTACGTATATAGTGTACTAAGGCATCCAGAGTACATCGTACTATAATATCTGCACTTCGCCACGTAATAGGAATGACTATAGCATAGAAAGACCCGGAGAGCGGGCGAAGGACGTGCGTGAGATCGCCAACGCCTCCGCCAAAGAAGTCGCTTTCACATTTCCCATGAGCGTAACAAAACTAGCAGCGAACGCCTTTGACTCCCGGGTGGAAGATCCCCTCGGAAAAGTTAAGATTCTCTTTATAATCACTGTGCGAACTCGCTTTTGTATAACTTGTACCTTCGTATATTATATGCAAGAGAAATTATGCAACCGCGCGGGTTCGCTGTGAACTATAACCAGGTATATTTATAATATGTATCATTGTATTCGTTGTACGCGAGTTAATATTTCAAAATAATTTCAATATCACTTTTGAAAAATGTCCATCATCAATTTGGACTCGTTACTATTCGTGCCCGCATCGACGTGGTATACCCATTATGTGGATCTGTTCGTAAAAATTTTCATTAATTTTGATTAATCGTTGATCGTTCAACCTGTCGATGAGATCCCGTCAATGCACGCTAATTATCTTCTAATTGGAGTGTAATTTCAAATTAAGAAACCGGTCAAACTCCGGTTATACAATTTCTGCGAACCGGATACGCGCGTCCTTTCGCCCTCGGTTAGAGGTTTTCCCGCAGGGTTACGACTCGCGCATTGTCGATCTATCGTTATACCGAATGGCCTGACGAATTGGCTCATCGGAAATATCGGTACCTCGATATCTGCAACGACCGGTTGTTGATGGTAACGGAACTTTGCGAAGGAGCTGGTAGGCCGCTGAAGAAGTTTAGTAGGTTTGATAAAAATAATCAATGGAACTAATCTCGCTGTAGGTTGATTCCCGTCTTATGAAAGTCGGATATCAACGTCAAGAGTGCTGAGATTAACGCGTTGAAATTTCCATTTGTTAATACTCGGTTACCGTACTTATTTCGTTGTTTTTCTATTCTTTCTTTTTTCTTTTTATCTATGGAAGAGTATAGAAAAACACACCATTAGCTTCACTTATCGTGATATTCCGGTCTAATATGTTCATTAGATAATAATTATATACCTACCTCCGACTCGTTCCATGACTGATTAGTTAGCTCTAGAAATCTAGTCGGTAAATCACACTCCTAGTAGGACTGGATGAGAGGCACTACAATTTTTCTTGGGGTCAGATCTCGACCATAATTTAACGATGAAATATCTCTCCGCTTGTAATTAGAAGCAAAAATATACCCACAGTAAGAAGACCCTCGTGTATAGTAGCGCCGAGGCCCTTTCACCAAATTATCGGCAATGTTCAACCAGTTTTCAAGCCCTCAGAAATTCAAAAAAAAATTCAACACTCGATTACTACCATTCTCAAGGTGTCTTGGAATATAAATTTATTTTTTCTTTCTTTGTTAGCCAAAGGTCAGGATCAGCGTCGCATCTTTTCCTGGGAGTCCGAGCAGAGTCTTGTCTCAGCGATGTTGATCGTCATTAGCTCGATGATTAGGTGAGTTCAAAAGTACGTCCATAGCATTCGAGACCTCGATCTTGCGCCACGGTCGACTGACGTGAACTTCTACCTGCTTTCTTTCATCATTCGAAATCATTGGGCGTCCGATCTGAATATTTTCGTAAACCTGCACTTGAAATTAGCCTATTTCCTGAAATTGAATCCAAACGATGCATCGACGAGAAATGTAATTGGCTTTACAATAGTGGAAAAATAGAAGATCATTTCGATAGTTAAAATGACGAAATTATCAATCGCTCGATTTAAATTACTCAATGCTAACCCAGGGCACCGTAAAGTCAGTCGAATGACTCGGCGTTTTAACCGTGAAACGCGCGTGGCTGAGTCTGTGTAGTTATATCATCTGCTTCGCAAGAAAATTGTGAATTTCAATAGAAAAAAGAAGTTGCGTTTAAATCAGTCTGATCGATTCGCTCCGGTCGTCGACACTTCTTCGATATTTTCAGCGTTCAACGTACAGAGTATCGGAATCATATTCCTCGGAAGTTATTGTTCATATCCTTTTTGTGAGAGATTGAGAATCGAGAACATGGCTTCGGAACCGTTTAAGGATAGAAGGAGAATGAGTCTGTGGCGAACATCAAAGCGCGGGAGATGTTCTTATAGGCGTAGGTGAAGGTGGAGATTTACGATACGTAGTGCCGGAAGTAAATTACGGATGGTACCAAGTGCGGGATAGTTCGAATGCGGGAAAACAACGAGTATCAAGTCCCTTCGCGGAGGCTAGTTGGCCGGATTCATGGTTTCAAGAATTTACTGGGATACGCTAGACGTCGAAGAGGACAAGCCGTCGGGTTGTGTTTACACAAGTGGTGGTAGGTGACTCCACTCCGGCTTTGTTTCCTCGGCTAATACCTACGGCGCCTATGGAGACAATTACAGAACTCCATATACGTTCATCCAGGGAGTTCATCTTGGCTAGATACAGATATACAGACTACTGAAAGTCATCCTCGCTGACCGTACAACATTTCCTGTTAGCCTGTTATACCTACGCCACGTTCGTCTCCCTCAACCCCTCCGCAGTTTCTGCAGCACGGTTCCATCCTACCATCTTTCCATCTTTCCACCGTTCTATCGTTTCCTTGGTCGCCAACTCTCCGGAGGCTTGTGCAGTCCTTCTGGCTATCTAGACTCCAGACAATTTGCCCGCACCCTGAGATTTATACTATTGCACTGAATGGTACTGTTACCTCTACTGCTGCTGCTGCTGCTGCTGCTGGAGATATACCAACGAAGATGCTGGCTGGAGGTGGTCACGACGTCTAGAGTTTGCGTGACGTTTCCAGTTTTGCGAAAAGACAACCGGTACAGCTGACTCCTGCTCCCAGTTAGTCACCCCTTTACGTAATAGTCGTTTTCATTGACGTAGCCCTCTCATTCCTCCGTTCAAGGTTATATCATTTCCAAATTTACATTATTGATACGGGAAAAACACCTCTACGGGATATAAATTTTTGTTATCTAGTTTCGAATAGTGATTCACCTTTTCGAAATTACTTGGTATAAACCGTTATAAAAAGGAGATCGTTTCTGGACATCGGATGTGAAAATGAACGCGGAATTTTAATTTGAATATTTTATTGGAGAATTTATCGCGGTTCCTCCGTCTGCGTATTATAAATTTTTGGGGAAAAGTGAGGTCATCGAGTGCGTCATTTCTGATGCGCATTTTAAACAAGCGGACTGCAGTTCAAGATCAGACGTAGTGCGCTTGAGAGGTTCAAGGTTTATTGAGGAAATGATGCGGAATAGGACAACGGCCATTACCGTACGCGATCTTACTGAGTTCGAGTTATACCGATCGGATCAGAGATGCCCTCTTCCTTATTCGGTCGCGCGACGTATACGCGATACAATCATTGAATTAAAACCAGTATCCTTATTTTTTAGGCGATCATTGATAAAGCGAAAAGAAAAGAAAAGAAAAAAAGGAAAAAAATCCTTCCCACGATCTATACCTTCCAATCATTTGTATGCCTTGCAGTAAGTAGCTGCTGCTATGGATCCGTTCGCTCTGGTATACGTCGCGTCTGAACCATTTGGACTCGTTGTTCTCGTGGAAACGAACTCCGCATACGTATTTCGAACGAAATCGCATAGATTCCATTAAATTTCCTAAGCACGCCTGCGGTCGTCCGACAGCGTACGAGCACACAATGATCTTATTAGCCTTGACTGAAGTATCGTCGCTCGTTGACAAGGCCAGGGATAAAATAAGGTCAAAGTTTCACTGAATGAGAAAGTCCATATAGGATTTCATTTCCTTGTTTTGAATTTTACTCGTCACCCGCGTTGACATTGTGAAAATATAAAACTATTCGGTTTCCGGTCAGATTTAGGGCTCGCGTGTGTCTTTCTCATTTTACGACCTGCGGTGGAATAATTTGGCGTTCACATTTCTGAGTTTCAAATTATTACCCTATCGGTGCTGATGTAGTCCTAAAAAAAGAACTCGAATACATATACCTAATCAAGCATGAATTAGTACAAGTCATGTTCGCGCTCGAACGTAATCAACTTTATTGCACCGGTTCAAAGTACTCCGGTATCTCTCAACGGCCATATGCGCATTGCGCGGTGGTGATGGAGTACAAATGGCACCAAGCAAAGAGTTTTATCTGGTATGACCGCGTTTCGCGTGGTCATTGATACCGCTGTTTATATACCTGGTAGTCTCGGCGGGCTGCAGAAGTCCCCGGTAATATTTTTTTTCCCGTGCTCGCTAACGCTGTTGTTCGCCGAGTTCCTCGTACGCCCGCTTATTACCATGCAAGGAGTGTCTGGAAGAATGATAAATGACGAGATAGTAGAGTGTCTTGTAGACGGGGACAGTGCGATCGTCTTCTTCGTCTTTTAGTCCGATGCACCACGGCGACTAGAAGTGTGTAAGTCGATGTCCGGATGCTCGGGCGAAAACTAGGGCGCCTATACTGTCGTAATTGCAGTAGTTAGTTAAATACGAGTCTGGTATTCGCGTGACAACCAGTTTTGCATATTTATTTCAAACTTTCAAATGACCTATACAAAGAGAAAAAAAAAACAAGGCCCGGATAGTATTCATTTTTTACTTTCCATCAGACCAGTAAAAATCATGACATAAATTGAGTCCTGGATCATTGAAACCCTGGAGATTGGTAAATCCCATTATAAGTTCAAAAGTGGTTTCCATCGATTCAAAGTCAATGACTGGACCGAGACAAATGATGATCAAATATGCCACAGTCGTTGTTTGTGTTCGTTAAAATTAACGTATGAAAAAATTCTACAGCTAGTTGTTAACGTTATGTAATCCTGTCATTTTTTTACAAAAAAAAAAAAAACCGTTTCGCAAATCATCATCACCGACAAAATCATTGCTGATTATCACTATCGTGATGATTTTTTTTATTTTTTTTTTTTATTATCGTACATAATATACTAATAAGAATAACGGGACGTAAATCTACCCTCTCATCTTCGCATCTGGAAAAAAAAGGCAGCTGCTCCTTCGGTCGATGTAATAATTCCTTTGGCAAATGGCACCGTCATCTTCATCGTCATCGTCATCGCATCGGTATACAGGCACATGAGTTTTAATTGTTGGAACCGATGGTTCGCGACCGGTATAATGCAATATCCTCGGAACAGCAGCCCCGTAATGAAACTGGTTGGCGCGTGGGCATCGCAGGGCCACATGATCGGCATCGTGGGCTTCGGTTCACTTTGTTGGGCAATATTCAAATCAGCTTTGTCTACACTAAAGTAATCTGGTGCACGTCCACACAACCGGTGAGCGATACCACATATCGCACCACCGCTCGCGGTCCGCAGACTGGGGGCGAGCGAAACGCGATAGCTTTGTCTCCGAGGTCCTGGAACCGATTTTTTTATTTTTACATTCTTCTTTTTTTTTTCGAAAACGAAGCACTATAACTGCAGATATAACATTTACCCGCGAGCCATTAGGTCCTACGAGATAAAGTGCGTATTGCCACTTTCAAGGCTGCATCGGGACATCCTTCTTCAGTATCCTTCGCTCTACACTTTGCTCCGCATGTGAATCTTTTTAAAAATAGATTTGGAAAAGTTTTCGCGTGCTGTGGGGGTGCGGGATATTGATATCGGTAGAATATCCTCTAACGGCCGCGTGTCACAGCAGTGTTCGTGGTACGTCAGGTGTGACGGTATAAGTTGAGCGTCACGCGTCGCGTCTTCAGGTTTGTCGCATGTCCCAACTGTCCCGTAATATCGTTTTGTTCTTCCGTTCCAAATCCCCAGTAATGAGCTTTTCACGACAATGTAGGTGAACACTTTTACGCGAAGACGACGGAAACGCTAGCTGCCGCTGGGAAGTGGAACAAGTGATGGTAATTTGTCCAACTGCAAGCTAATCGCTCCTCTATGTACTCATATATTCCGAAAGTTAATTTTCGCTTGATGCGAGTTATTCTTTCTTTTATTTTTTTGTTTCTTCTTCTACATGATACTTTAATCGGGTTGTGATCGGATGTCTCTCTCACGGTATACCTTACAGAACTTGCAATGCGAGCGATTCACGCGAAGCAAGATAATGGAAGAATATTTTATTCGTTGTGTTATCAGTGCAACGTTGTAAATGTGAGAGGCAACGTTTACGGTCGAAATGTTAATTATAATCGAGCGTCAAAAGGTTTGTTTCCTTCGTTTAGCAAAATATATCCTCGATTCGTGTGCTGCAGCGTAGCTATTTAATAGCTGTGTTTACCAGGAGAGAGGAGGCATTCCTAATGCCGGGTAATTGCCTATTAGCTACTTCATTACGGATAATCTTATAGTTTCTTTTATCTTCTCTTACCTCTCTCGAACATTCGTATTTCTCGGTCTCTCATAGTTTCTCCGTTTATACTTATCTGCGCTACTGAATAAACGCCACCTTCTTCTTCCCTTCTTCTTCTTCTTCTTCATTCAGTCATAAGTTTGTTGTGCGATTTCTGCAATTGGTCGAGGTTATATTCCAATATCGTACGGTTCACGACTATACCTATCTATGCAACTAATACCATATGTATACAGTCGTTGTCCAGCGTTGTGCAACTTTCGAGGTATAATACCCACATGTATAACATCGCACACAATACGCCATATTGCGCTTTCGTTCGTATGATCACGATGAAACGGGGCCTTCTTATGACGTTCGCAACCATTAACAAAGTTTGTAATTAGGCAAGGACGGGCCTCGCGGCCGCGCCGAATCCTGCATTTATAGTTATAGCTATACACACTTCAAATTTAGTATCCCATATACCCATCCATTATTAAACAAAATTACCGCCTATCTCTCTGTCTCCGTAACTAAAACCAGAACTATTCACGGATATTACGCAAAGGGTTCTCATACAGCGAATCTCCGATCGCGATAAGCAATGATATTTAAAATACTTGAAAAAACATAAGGTGGTGCTTACAGTATTTTATCGACTGAATTCTGCCTTTTGGATAACTCGCGTTTTGCATGGGAATTATTTTTAGAATTACGAAGCTTTTCACCCAAAGGGTTTGTACGGACCCTTCGGTTATACGAGCGATAAATCAAAAAACCGCATCGCCCTCGCGGAGGCTTTGCATATTATATGCGTAATACTTTCCCCGAGCAGCTGAACACAATCTTGAACACGATTCTTGAGGTCTTCAATTTTTTTTTTTTCTTCCATCACAGACAGACAGACAGACAAACGGACTCACATAGTTTACCTTCTTGGTCATCTTTCTGTAATGAACTATTTCGTAAGAAAATCTCACGAAGTTATGCGAAGAACAGCTGCTCCAAAGAAGATACAATGCTGATTCAACTGGCGGCAAAAGTTTTTTTTCTTTTCTTTTTTTTTTTTCTCTCTCTCTTCAAAGAAACAGATTTGTATCACACATGTATAATACGTAACATGGGAACTTTGGTCGTGCGAATGCGAACACTTCACCGAGTATTTTCAAACACTGTACCGCTGTAACTATATTGTACACGCGTGTATAATATGTGGTAAACTACATAATACGTATTCATGCGAACACAATATCAAGTGTTTATACATTTTCTACGAGTACGTTGGCACATCTCTAGTCTTCAAGAATTACATGTGATACGCCACACCCCGTTGCGAGACGATATATTTCAAACCCAAGGAGAATAGAGAGAAGGAGAAAAAAAATAAAATAAAACAGCTATCATCACCGAGGGTCGACGGTATTATTAACTCACAATGAGCTGAGTGCTGAGAGGTGATTATGTAAGCGAAATTTTCACGTCTCTGCTAATTTTTCTAATTGCAGCCAAAAAAATTGTTCAGTTCTTTTATTTTTATTTGGCTTCGGAATCACAGAATTTTTAGGACACCGAACAGAGATGGCTTACGAAAACTTTTACCTCGACCTCGGGTCACTCGAGTTAGTTTGTAGCTAATTTAGGCAGCCGCTGCTTCAGTAATTACCTCAACTTGATTAAGAGATTCTTTCATTCCACCGGTAACTCGCTATGGCGAAATTGGATCGTCAGTCGACTAATTAGTTGACTATAATTATTTAGAAAATAAGAAAAAAAATCCGCTGTTCCTTGACAGTTAAGTCTTGTACTATTTGCTATGAAGTGTTAAAAAACAAATGAATAGATAAACTTTGGTAATAGAAGCATCGAGTTCTGGAAATGCGACGAAATACATATTTAGCTATAATTGATTCCGAAGTGTATATCGACTGAAATTTTGCACTGAAGGCTCCTTAACGGGAAATTTAATCTTAGGATTTAGAATAAGACAAGGAAAAAAAAAAAAGGAAGGAACGATTATCTCATTCGATTGCAGAAAGACGTACGAACCGCGAAGGCTTTGGATTATGGTGGCGTTGGCAGTAAACCCGTAGGATTCTGACGACTGTGGGATAGAAAACCAGAATATATATATAAGAGTAAGTATATATACACATATGTACATCGCATGGGCACTCCAACGTATGCATATAGCCGGACAACACGTGCAGGAAATATATCTATCCGGGCAATTCTTCGCCACATGATAGTTGTACAGTTGTCGTATTTAACGCGTTAGCGCGGGCTAAGGTTGTACATACGTACGTACGTGCTTATTACACATACGCAAGCGTACACGTGCAGGTACATAGGTGTGTACATACGTATATAGTTGGACACGCGTGTGCAGCTGCAGTTGGGTATATGAGAGCACTGGTAAGTTTGCTCGGTGTTACAGCACCTGACAGATAGGTGGTACGTACAATGTCTCCTGGGTATGTCCAACGATAGATTTACTTCGCGTTACTCGCGAAGCACGTGCCCCTACGCGTTGGGCGGTCAGCCAGTCGATAAATTTTAGCGATCGTATAAGCAGTTCGGTTATACGTGCGGTGTGCGTATACGGTGCAGTTCTCGTTGCCCTGCATTGGTGTGGGCGGGATTTTTTGTTTCTTATGTCCACATACGCGCAAACATTGGATAAATTTTGTCTTAGTTATACACATCGACGAAAATGAAATTATAATGGAAATTTAGTTTTCGTCGATCGCAGCGCTCCGTGAACATGATCAATGATCTTACATAAATAATCAGTGTCAGAAGTGAGAGTTTAAGTTGGGTGATCGACTACTCCGTGGGCGGAAACGGTTATGAGCTTATCCCGCGAGGTATAATACGAGCGATTATTGCGCGAAGGAAACGCATAACGTAATGAAATTGAAGGTAACGGGCGACTGTCCTTATAGGTAACGATTACCTTCGACGTGTACGAATATTTTAATCCATCCGATCCATCAGCCCATCGGTTCTTTTTCCATCCAGTAATAGCTCCGAGATTAAATGAGATGTATAATTGTTTCGATCATAATACAATACAAGAGTCAGTCAACAACCGAACCCGGTGGAAATCAGCTCCGGTTTTTGCGAGCGATCGGTCGGGCTCGGTTCAGCCCGATATATTTAGATGAGCCGCGGAACAACCTTGAACGCTCTGGGTCGTCGAACTACCGGGCTCTGCTGGACTCCGGGCACCGGGTGGCACCGGGTCCCCTCTGGTTACTCAAGTCGCAGTTGGACGTGTGTTGCACAGTTGAGCAAAGTGACGCGAAGCTTCGCCTCGCCTCGCCTCGCCTCGCCTTTCCTTATACCTCGACAGCTTCGATTTACTCGCAGGCTCGACTGCAGCTGCAGCACCAAAACGATTATTCTAGTCGATTTCTACATCGAAACGTTATCGAAACGAAGAACAGAAAAAAAAGAAAAGAGACGACGAAAAAAATCGCGGGGTTCAAGGTACACCCGAATTCCAGAAGGATGTTATATACGCCGTTGAGTAATAAAATATATACCATATATAAACAGAAGCGAATATTATCTGACGAGTTTATCGGGAAATTTGGCAATCCATTCGAGGTCGTGAGTATCAAGTGGATGTGTTCTGAAATTTTTGAAGATTTTAACACGCCGAGGAGTAATTATTGTTCGCTTCGCACCGGATGCGATTGCATATTCGATATGCCTTTACACAGCTGCTGAGCTCGGCCAGCGGCGAGAACGATAATGTAACGATTTCATAAGGCTGCACTATTTGTCGGTGTAAATCAGCTTAATCCCATAGTTTTATGGGTTAGGATGTGGAACTGGATTACGCCAAGCCAACCGCAAGCGGCCCACAATGCGGTGGACACAATGCCGTAGCGTCATGGCGGTATGACTTATTAATAGGAGCAGGCTCTAGGTTTGAAATATTATTGTGCATAAAAGCCGCAACGACGCCAAACCCACCGGAATCGGTTGAGACCTGCACGTCAGCGTGAACCCTTTTTTTATTTCTTTCTTTTCTTTTTTTCATCCCATAATAATATATCTGTTCCGCAACACGAGCCGCCCCCTTTGAAGTCGTAAGAGCATCCACTAGACGCTAGTGCGCTGTAATACTCTAACATTTTTTCTGAAAAAAAAAATAACGATAAATAAATGAATAAATATTTGGGAATGCGTTTTTATCGGCATATATATAACTTGGCGAGGCGGTCAATCTGATAATTGGAGGCAACCACTCCGCCATTGCTTTGCCACTCGGCCGTTGCTGCTGCCCGGTTGTTGGAGCCGGTTTCGTTCGCGCGTTACTTTTGCTACCGAACTGAAATATTGTTCGCCGTGGGTGGCTTTATGGTTGGGTCGCACTGATCCGGGCTTTACCTCTCCGTTCAACGGTGCTATTTTCCTCCATTACACTCGCCTCTTTCTTTCTCTCCATCTTTGCTGCGAACCGAGCAAAACTTATCGATATAGATAATGCCAACGCACCGTACTGTGGCTTATGCACCAAAGATGCAATATACCACGTACACATATATACCGCGTAACGTGCATAACATGCGGGGAAAGTTTACCGCATTACATGTAACGCGAGTTCATATACACGTACGTTTACGTACATATTATAATCCATGTCGACATGCTGCCACGAAGTCATCCGCCTTCCGAGGTCGTTCGATTCGCGTAATCGCTTCAGGTCAATGGTAATTCTGCCGCAGACTACGGTAGATTAGAAAAATTAATATATAATACCCATGCCGCGCTCGTATACGCGGCTGATTGTCAGTGAAAACTCCAACGAGAAAAAGACTGCGTCCCCGGCAATTTGAGGGATTACTTTATATAACATTAGCAGTAATATACAATTTCATTCGTTTAATGATCGCGCAGATGCTGCTATAATATGCCCACATGTGTAACATATTCAGAAATTACGATGACCGTGAGCTGCGGAATGCACACGGGGTGAAAGTGCAATCGTAAAATTATCCAGATTTTTAAAACAGCTGATACATATATTGTAACATGTATTACGTATTTTTTTTTTTTTTTTATCGTAACGTACAACGCGCATCCAGATTATTATTCCTCTTTATAAACGCGATCCGCATCGCTAGAGTTGCGGTTATCCATCTCACGAATTCACCTGTGTATTGTACGTTGTATACGGATCCAGAAGCCGGATAAAAGACGGAATGGTAATTAGAAAAATATTTCAACATTAAATTATAAATATTTAGCAGAGTTTTATCGTCGAACACGCGATTGTAAATGGTCCCGTCATTTATCCGTAGACTCGATAGACTTTTTGTCGCTAAATTAACGACCTCAACAAACGCTAGCAACTGATGAGCGCACGGCAGGTTCGTTGTTCGGGCAAGCGTGACCGTTTGTTATTAATTATTGTACACGCTGAGCCGCTTGCAACTTGTTGTTGAGATATTCTCTATTTTTTCTATTGGAAACAAAAAGAATAGAGTTTCTTTTTTTTTGTTTTATTGTTTTTGCACGGTACAGAGGTCAACAACCATTGTCGGCTCGAGACATGCGCGCACCTTGGCACTAACCTCGACAGCGAAATTCCAATATAATGGAGATGACCTACGACTCGGTGACGTAACAACTTCCTAGACATTTGCCAGAGTAGCGTAGAGAGTAACGCTCCTCTTCGTGTTCTTGCATCTACATTCAGGCATATTTATACATACATTATAAGCATAATATACGCCCATAGGGCGTCTTTCTGTAAAATATCTCGTTTAGATGCGGCTATGCAACTAGCATATAGGTACGCGTCAGCTGGTCTAATCTTACTTGTACTCTTGAGTCGATGAATTTATACCATGAATATTCAAGCCCGGGGCTAAATTTGGCTTTGACAAACTTCCAGGGGGATCCGATGATCGCGGATGGGATCGATTTTATCCGGTGATAAGTCAACCCGCAATTAGGTAAAAGTAGACACACGTATAATGTGTAACTTGGCCCATCGCAGGGTTCTTATATCCTTTCAAAGATGACAAGTACGACATTCAGCCGAAGAGATTAGGGATTTTAATCACATTTGAAGCGGAGGAATTGCGTCATCTACCAACGAAAGTGGTCGCATTAATCGCACTACGTATAGTTACGTGCACCGGCACCGCATGCGGAGAGGACAACTTTACCTCCGAGAGAACGTGAGAGAATCTCCGAAGAAGTCAACTCACCGAGGCAACGCGCCACATTGCAACTCGCGGGAGTCCCCGCTTAGCGAATCGAGATGCCATATCTGCATTAAGAATTGGTAATATGGTAGGCACAGTCAGTAACTCAGATTATGTAAGCAAATTGCCAACGGATTCTGCACGCCTCGGCGGGGGCTCTTTGTACTTCAGAATCCGGTACGGCACGGCATGTACCGCTGATCCTCATAAACGCGGAAACTTTTTTTTCCGCGTTCCTTTTTTTTTTTTGTTTCCTAGACCCGTGCGAAGAACTATGTGCGCAAGGACCTGTTACGCCGCTGGGAAAGATGAGGATAATTCAGGTGTACGGTACCCACTATTGATTTTATTATCGATCTATGAATGACTTGCCTATAACCTGATGTCGAACATATTCATTTCCGCGTTCTATTCATATGCGCGTTTACAGTTGAAGGTTTGTTCGAACGTGCGTCATGTCGTCGCAGTGATCGTGAGTGCCTACGATTCCAGGAAAAGGAAAGGAATTTCCAGGATAGTCTCCTACGGAATATTTACAGAAGCAACCGTTATTGGAAATTAGAAGCCAAAGCGAATCGTAGCGCTTCTCGTTATACGGGCGAGGGAGATGCGCTTTCCAATGAATAAAAATTAAGGAAATAAGGTCAGACCGAAAGTGTGATTATAAAATTGCTGCCAACGACATTAAATTGGTTGTTATAAACGCTGCGGGTGCCTTCTGTGTAAAAGGACGTGGTGTGTTGTCCGGTGATTTACCGATGTCTAGAGTAAAACCACAATACAACCGTTGCTTTCTTCAAATCTTTAATTTTTTTCTATCTGTAAATTCAGTCACGATTTCTATGCTCGAGGATCGTTGCGCACGAATGGAATATGAAAGAAACGGTGATCCACGAGGCGATAAAAAAAGATTTGACAAAAGCATAAAAAAAACATTAAAAAAAAACAAATAAAGTGAAAGATAAACAGTCGTAGCTGAGTAACGAAGGCATTACGATTCCGGCGAGGGTTGGACTGACATTGTCATTCAGGTAAGGCTAGGTCAGAATATTAGGTTGGAATACCAAAAGCGGAAGGTAACTTCTGGCTCGTCCCGAATTATTTTTCGGAAAGACCAGCTGTACGAGGAAACTGCATAGGAATCAAGTAATCGAAATGATGGTGGAGCAGCGTATATTACCATGCAATCAACCTCCGGGTAACACCTCCAACTTATACTTGTACATCATTATGCACATAGGTGGGTATGTTGCGTATGTATCGATGCAATCAGCACGCAATCTTTGGCGGATAATCCGCTCGCAATATATATACGCGGTGGTAAGATGCTGCACACGCAACACGAAGTAGGTCTCGGTCCGTTAAAGGCTTATTGGTTTATTATAAACGATAGATCGATCGGGCGCCACGATAGAAAGTGGAACTGTAAATCAAGTTGGCGTCGTTTGCTTCTTTCTGGAAGCTCGCAGCCAGCAGCAGCTCTTAACAGAGTGCGATTCCGACATCCATTGCCGGGCTGTAATATGTACGACGCCCTTCGACAAACCGACGCGACATCCAGACAGTCCTCCTCCATAGGGTGGAATCTGCAGTGCTCGGAGCTTAGTTGAACCTCCGCTAATGTCGCTGAATGAACATGTGCAATAAATCGTGCGCAGCTGTTCGTCTACGTGATATTTATATTTTCGGGATTAATGCACGCGTGCGGACGTACGTCTCGTCAATGGCAGATAAATTGAATCTTTTTTTTACAAGGAAATGGCAAGAGATTCAACCACACACGTGAATTACACCTCTTCGAGATTGTTCGTAAATTGTTTAGATTATGTAACGATACACCGCTCGATCTACAGCACCGCAAGCTCGAGAGTCACGTTCGTCTGACATTCAGAGTGACGTGTCCTGATCACGTTCTCACGCATGACACGTTATAAAATGATGCTCCGTTAGCAGCTGATGCGTTACTGTAAACCAAAGCCAGGGTAAGCAAAAAAGTTCAATTGATTACATCCTCCGATTCAGGTCTACCGAGCGACTCCCCGCGCCAAGATCTCTTCCAAGTCGAGTAGATATCTCGAGGTAGAAAAGACGCGGCGTGCCTCGCCTCTAGTCCAGCTTCCCGGCTACTCGACTTCGCCACGTGATATTCTTGGCTACCTTCGCATCTTCGAGCGACTACAATCCGACGGGGATAAGAACACTGTGGCTAATTGAAAAAGTTAATTACTTATGCTTTATACACACATCTACGTATCCTTCATACATTTACTTGCCATGCTTTTGACTTTGTCAGCCGCCATATCCGATACGTGTAGATATATGAGAATAATTCCACATCATTTTTAACACGGCTACTATACATAGATACAGGTATACATAAGCGGGAATAACGAAACGATGTCTGCAGACGTTAACCCCAGTTGACCGCTTTTATACCCTTCTAAATATATACGTATATACGGGTGTATACTTTACTCTCTCGAATTATGACTTTGATAAACACTTGCAGCGATAAAGATCCTCGTATACAAACCCTCTTTGGTTGGAGGTACTGCTGTACCACGGAATTAAATGGCTAAGTGAGATAAGATAACAACAAAAATGATAGGCTTTCACTGTTTTATGATTGGTTGCACTTGCTCATTCGCATCTCGTGTTTCTTTACCATGAGATCTTATTTACTCTACCCCTATATCCTATGTACGTATATAATACGTGTTCCAACATTTTATATCAATAGCATAAGTTCAAACACAACCTACTCCGCGACCGGTTTGCATTTAGTTTTCCTCAAGGTGATATTCAACTCGTGTAATGAAGAAGGCAGTTATTAATGTTGAAGAAAATTTGAGACCGTGAATCTTTTTCTTTTTTCTTCTTCTCTCGCAAGACGAAACGGATCTCGATTCAGCGATCAACCGCACCGATAAAACTTCCATATTAAGCAATAAATACTTGAATTAATTAATCAATGTCTCGAGCAGAGATGCAGCAGTAGCATTATAATGTATCCTTCCGCGGGAGAAACTCGTGTCGTATAAATAAGATGAACAAAATAGAATCGGCGATAAATTATTAGAAAAATGCCACCTTGCCAGGGTATAATGACTCGCCATAAATCCGTTTTAAAAAAATCACGTAATTGCTGTGTCCGAGGACTAACATCTTTTGTATCTTTTCTTTTTTTTTTTCTTCATTTTATTTTACCTGATTTCGATCATAAATTCGCCATTTGTCATCGAACCGAGAGTCTCCGTACCTCCCGTCTTACTTCCCTTCCTCCATAGGGCTCAGCTATACGCGCGGTATACCAATTACAATTTTGTATGGATGTAAACCGCAGCTTATTATATACTTACATAGTATACTCTGTAATAACTTTATATTCCAGCAGCGGTAATGACTTAGCCCTGCGGGCGGCATCGGTGGCCTTGCTTAGCAAATTTCTCCTTTCATACTCTTATAAGTTTACGAGAATTATATCGCGCAGAGCTACCGCAGCGAGAGAAGAACAGCGCGCGTCGTCCCTGAGAGGTTATTAGAATTTTCAAAATGTCAACTAATTAAAACGATATTCTAATTACATGAGGAGCATCCTTTTGTGTCTCATGTAGTTTCATCAACTTCGGAGATATCTGCGAACGCCACGCAAGGGGATCGATATTATTTTCGAGTGTCCTCGTGGCTTGCCCGATCATCGCCAGGATTAGAATTAAAGTATATATAGTCGATTACTGGGAGATAATCACCAACCTGACGGTCGCGAGGATGGGAAGGAGAATTATTAAGAGCAATAAAGCGAATATGGAGGTTTAATCTATACCGAGATCTTTTGGGATCATCCACCGGAGGTTAAATAGACGAGTTTCAGATTCTGACCAGCTTCTTAACGATGGCAGTGATTACCGCTATTAGGGGAGTACACCCAGCTGGCTCACAATAGAAGCCCACTTAAAATGCGATAAATTTTAAATGGTTTTCAGAAAAACGATCGGTTTATCGGGACAACACTCGCTGTGATACTTTGAGCGTAACGTCCTATGCAGCTGCCTGATGTCGGGCTAAAATTCTCCGAGAATTTACCCCATCAGGAAATGATATCTTATTGTTATAGCATGAATATCCAAGGAGCTACGATTTTGATCGTATTTTCGATGCGTACTACAGTGGATAAAATTATCGAGTCGGTTGATGAGCGTCGTTAAAATTTTGATTCGATTGTAAGTTCTTTGCTTTTAAAATTGTTATAAAAAAAAAAAAATGAAGGATAACTGCCGCGAATCGACCTTCCATCATTGAATAGCATATACCCATAAGCTCCGTAGGCGTAACGGCCCAATAAAAGTCACGGACACTTGCGCCCGTGACCATAATAGTATAGGTACCTCAGAATATGCCTAGTAGATTCCTCTGGAACCTTTAAGCGTCGTTGTAAAGGAAAAGAGAGAAGAAAAACAAAAAAAAAAAAAAATCAAGATTTTTATCATGTTACCTCTCAAGGATCGCAGTTAATCGTTATTACTCGGCATTATACGGTCGAAAATGAAGCTTTTCGATCGACGAGCCGCTCTGATCGTAGGCGTTCTGATTGGCCGGGACTATAACGAATATGAAATTTATGCCGAAGGTCGTCTGGAGCAACCATAAACTGATTTGCACCTCTAGGGGCTGCAGGTGCATCGCTTCACTATACAGGTATGCCCTGCATGCCGATACTCCCAATATGATTTCCCTGATGAATGGCCCTTTTATGTAAAAGTTCTATGCTCCCGTACGCCTTCGATTCAATGACGTCAAGGTCAGCGAGGTGGAATCTTAGAAAACTTCCAACACCCTCTTTAATATCGATTAGGGTGGATTCAGGGATGACAAGTTTTGTGGATCAATTTGTGAAACTTTTCACTTCACACTCCAATTATGTGAAGAAGATTTTATTCACCCCGTCTGGAAAAGCTGTAAAAGTATAGTGAAATTGTGATATTATACTCGACACGTTCGAACATCGTCTTTACGTTATTATTTTCCATAACGTGAGCCAATTTGAACATGTGCGCGAGATAACATGAAGTGGTTTGACGAGGTGATAAAGCGATAACATGATCCTAGCGAACCCAAATGACGTTTTATACAATTCTAAGCAATAAACGATCAAAAATTCAGATTTCAGATAACGAAACGTGGTGTAATGGCGTTTTCGACTATAGAGACAACGGAATGATGGGATATTACAAGGCGAACTACCCTAGGCTGCGATTTTTTTCCCCCCTCGATTTTCTCTCTTTGGCATGTCCGTTCACCTCGAGTGGTCAACACCTCGCCTCCAACGCTGCGTCAGGGCTGGAACGAGCCAGTGGACTTTACAGCAATACAATCTGCAAGGTACTTCGTTGAATTAAACATAGCCATATCGGTATTTTTAGACATCCTGCTGGCTATTCCCTCGTATATATTTTGTTGCACCGCGGTCGATAGCTTCGAGAAACCGAAGCCAAGAATTCGAACGATATTCACACCGAGATAAATACTTCTCTCTGCAGGGCTCACTTTCCAGAGATTTTTTTTTACATATCTCAACGCACCTTATCTCGTAAATAAACATCGTACTTATTTTCTTTTCATGACTATTCCCTGAAATTTCCATCAACGTAATATCAGATGCTTCGACAAACCGAGGCACATGTGCCGTCCCGATACCATCACCGAATTATCGCTAATTTTTTTTCTCTTTCCCGTTCAAATACTGCGGGACCGTTTGCAGGTGGATATGGGGGTTGATTCTGCTCGGCGTTTCCAAAGACACCGCGCCGCGTATCCGATATCTGGCTATGTGGCAGATATTTCGTATTCTCCGAAAGATTCTCCGAAGCGAAAAAAGGGCTCTCACATCCTCAGATAAGATCAGGCGTCACCGCCTACTCAAGGCGTTTCGACGGTGCAGCTCTTCCACCCATATGAAATCCAGGACTCTCCGGCACCGCCGTATCTCAAACACAAAGCTCTTCTTCGTGGCTCCTTATAACCTAACCCTGTTGAACGCGCACTACGCATCGGACCAAGTCCCGCTCTTTCTCATCTGATAAACACTTTACGGATTCACTACGTGTTTTTGTTGGTTGCTACGATTACCGTCGCTTTATATTTTCAAACTTTCGTATACTTTCGGAAGAATCTCTCTCCTTTTAACCAGCTCCAGTATATAAAAACATCGCTTCCGACTTTGCCAGAGCACAACCGCGCTCGCGACGATCACAAATACCGGTTCAAAAGGTTAAGGATCCCGAGGAAAAAACAAATTGTGTACGTGAAAGTCTTTTGAAAAAAAGGAGTCCACTTTTTTTAGTTTTCTGACCGTTTAGACACAAGTGAAAGCCAGAGAAACTATAATATATCTGAGAATTTGGGTAGACGCGATCCGCAGGGACTGTCGGCTTCTCAATTAAAGAAAATCCAAAGTGGTTATTATTTTTTGACCCATGAGGCAACCCTATCATTCCGAAGTATCAGGTGGGGCTTGCGCGTAAAATTACCATCGCGAAATATCTCGGGTTAACAAAGCGATTTATCAAATTTGTTTTTAAGGCCAAACCGTTCACGTGGCAATTAACGTCTATGTCGGCAAAAGGGATGTAGCTGGTCCGATGCATCGGGAATTACCCAGATAACAAACGCCCATCAAAATTCTACCGAACTGCAGCTCGCCTCTGCACTGCACCAAGGATATTCACGCTCGCGTTGTCTTCCTATATACCTGCTTATACCGCTCGCGTATATCCTCCCTATGTGTATACAGGGTGTCCAGTGGTCCTGGAAATCCTGGAAGTCCTGGGAATATCCTGAAATCAACCACTTCCTGGAAAAGTCCTGGAAATATCCTTGAATTTCCGTTGTGTCCTGGAATCACCTTTTTATTCTTGATCGGTACTGTTTCTATATCTGCAGTTCCGGCGATGCAACAGTTACGACCATAGATGTATACCTATATATTCATGGACCCAGCGTTCTGTGAGTGGGATTGCGTAGTCTTCTAAAGGACAGAATAATACGCACGACAGTGCTCTCTCTGTCACTGCGTCGGTCTGGTGGGGGAACGTCGAAGGGAACTTTACAGGCGCGCGCCTGTCAAGTTCCCCTCGACGTTCCCCCACCAGACCGACGCAGTGACAGAGAGAGAACTGTCGTGCGTATCGTTCTGTCCTGCGGAAAACGACGAAAATGCCACTCACAGAACATTGGGTCTATCTTAATGTACATAGGTATACGTCTATGGTTCCGACGCGCTCGTTTGCTCATTCGGTAACTTTCGGCGGCGTTCGGTAGTGTTCGGCAATAGCACGCACGCTGCTGTCGCCATGCTTCCGCATGTCGGCCAAACGTTGATACTTTGTGAGCTTGGTTACACGTGTGAAATACAAGTAATGTAAAAAGTGTTACTTGAAAATTATTACGCATTTTTACGCGTCCTCTGTTTTGGAAACAGGTAAGTGACTAAACTTTAAATCTAAATCAGTGAATTAAAATATAACAAGATGTAGCACCTATAGATATGATCCTGATTTTATCGATCTGCAATTATTGTATCGAGTTTAGGAACTATCTTTCCTATTTTTGTTGCACTTGAATAACTTTCGCTGATGTTTGTATTTCAGTTCAATTATGGGAAAAGTAAAAGGTAAATGTATGTTTAACCAAAAATGGCAAAATACTTCGGATTTGTCATGGGTGAAACCTGTTCAAAATGACCTATATTCTGCACACTGTATAATTTGCGCTGTCACATTTTCGATAAGCAATATGGGGAAAACTGCCCTCACTAGTCACATGAACGGAAAAAGACACCGTGATATGGTAGATCATCTGAAGCATTCTGCTGGGATGCATACGTATTTGAGCTCTATGCAGAACAAAAATTCAAATATATCCGACGCTCCCCCAGTGGCGCAGATCGACATCGCCTCAAAAGAAAACGAAACAATCGAGAAAATTCCGAAGTTAGATGCGAATGGGAATGCAGTCATCTTAGCATGTAATAATAATTGTTCGGTTCATTGTAATAATCCTGTATTTTATAAAGATGCATCAAATATTATCAAATCCACAAATTTGAAGGGTTATCTTTCAAACGACGAAGTTACTAGGGCGGAAATAAATTTCTGTCTTCAAGCAATAGTACGTCACTATTCATTACGCGATATAGAGGACAATGTAGCCACATCAAAATTTTCGTTTCCAGACAGTGAGATCGCAAAAAACATTAAATTGAGTAAATCAAAGGCATCCTATACCATAGTATATGGTTTACCTAAGATTTTCGAAAAGGAAATAAAACAATTTTTGGCAGACTGTAATGAAATAGTTATGGGTTTTGACGAAAGTCTGAATAAGATAAGTCAACTGAAACAAATGGATATCACGATTAAATTTTGGAACGCTAGTAAAGATGAAGTTTGTACTCGGTATTTTACATCAGCATTTTTGGGCAAAGCGAGTGCCCTTGATTTACTCGATGCGTTTCAAAAAAATATACCTCAGGACATATTGAAGAAAGTGAGCCAAGTATCAATGGATGGGCCGAATGTTAATTTTAAATTCATGAAGGATTTTCAAAACTATCTCAACGAAAACTTGACTGATAAAATTTTACTCGATTTGGGCTCATGCGGTTTGCATACACTACATAATGCATTCAAAGCAGGCATTTTAGTCACCGATTGGAAACTTATCCCCTTTCTTAGAGCGTTATATAATTTGTTTAAAAACGTTCCATCCCGTAGAGCGGATTATACAGCTGCATCAGGTTCTACAAAGTTTCCAAAAAAGTTTGGCGCCACCAGGTGGTTAGAAAATATGCCTGTTGTCGAAAGGTCTCGTGCTATACTACAAAATGTTAAAATATATGTAGATAAAGCTACAAAAAACAAAGAAATTCCGAATTGCAACAGTTTTAAAATAGTTTCTGATACATTGAAAGATCCATTACTAGATGTAAAGCTTGCTTTTTTTCAATCTCTGACGGCCGAAGTAGAACCTTTCCTGCGAGAGTTTCAAACAAACCGTCCATATGCGCCGTTTCTCTACGAAAGTCTCTTGTCTGTGATGTTTAACGTGATGCAAAAATTCGTAAAACCTGGCGTTTTGAACAAGCAGAGCGTTGTCAAAACAGATCTGCAAAATAATGATAATCTTTTATTTGCAAAGAATATAAAAATTGGATATGCAACGCAAGATGCTTTGCGTAAAATTAAAGATGTAAAATCTCTGGACATTTTGCAATTTAGAGAACAATGTCGTCAATGTCTTAAAACATTCGTGATTAAACTCATTGAGAAATCACCATTGAAACTCTCTTTAGTCAAAGGGATTAGCTGCTTAGACCCGGCTATAGCTCTACAAAGTAATCTAGCTACATCAAGATTGTCAACCGCGTTAGAAAAGTTCGTCCAAGCTAAACAATTAACCGGTATACAAGCAGATAAAATCGAATTAGAGTATAAACAAATTTGCTCGATGGAAAGTACAATGGAAGAATTCAAACTCTTCGACAGGTCTCAGGTACGTTTAGACACCTTTTGGATGAATATCCTCAATTCCCGAGGAGCGTCGAATTACTCAAATTTATTGATATTTGTACGTAAGGTTTTGATCCTTTCGCATGGGAATTCGGATCTCGAAAGGGGGTTTTCAATTAATCGAGAGTGTTTGATCGAAAATCAGCATGAGAAGTCTCTAATAGCCCAAAGAATCATTTTCGATGGTGTAATGAGTAGAGGTGGTTTGAAAAATACCGAGATTACTAAGGATATGATTCATTCTGCCCGGAATGCACATTCATGGTACAAGGAAGCACTTGCCCAATTAAAAAAAGACCAGGAAAAAGCTGAGAAAGCTGAGGCATCAAAAAAACGTTCGGCCCAAATTGTCGAAGAGTTGAGAGCAAAGAGAGCTAGGGTAATGGAAATAGCGCTCAAAGAAACTGCCGTGATTGAGCAGGAAATAGAAAATCTGAAACGTTCATAATCCTCTTGTGATCCAATCGCTAGTTTCGAGTAGGTACCCATTTCATATCCTCAGTATAAAAGAATAGATAGGCGACATCAGAAAACATAATACGTGATAATTAACTTCGAAATATTCTCATAATGTTGTGACTAGTGTTTATGAAAATTTTATACAGTTTTTTAAGTAGTATCTAAGTTTTTCATAGTTACATGTAAGTGTTCTTTAAATCTGTACCCACAGTATAGTTTAATTTTTGTATTGGTGATTCAAAAGCTATTCAGTTAGTCTTAGTAACCCAAAATATATCTAATTCATAAGATTATTGATAATTTAATAGTTCTGAGAAAGTTCGCACTGAATGATACGTTACAGGCTGAAAAATCCGTACCTTAAACTTTCTAGTCCAAGATACACATAGCTTGTGATTTAGGTGAGAATAAAATTATAAAGTTCCTCTGTGATTAAAGTGATCTAATATAAGACTTTTATGTAATATCACATAATGTATATACTCGTACTGTAGCACAATGTGTACTGATGAATCTGAACTGGTTTCAGAAAAAAGATATAAAATACATGATATTATTATGGACTTATTGAAGATTTCGTTCGAAAATTCCCTCTTTCCAATGATATTTATTAGTGAAAATTATGCTGGAAAACAATCCTTTAGTCCTGGAAAACTCCTGGAAATGTCCTGGGATTCTAGAGATGAAATATACTGGACACCCTGGTATAGTACAGCAGAAGAAAATTAATTAGACACGTCGATTGTATTGAATTATTTAACTGTTCTCGGTATGGTACTACCTATAGACAACGAGCAGTGGTCGCGCGGACGGCGATCAGGTTTGCTGAAAGGACGCCCATCTTTCTTTTTCTTTTTCTTTTGTTTCTTTTCTTTTTTTTTTGTCTTCTTTTTCTTCCGAACGGCAACCAGCCGGTAGGTACGTACTACATACATACGTACCTATATACATTCCCATCTCGAAACGTCGTTAAAAATAGTTATATGGAGAATTCAATTAAATTTTTTACTCAACTTCACGATATACACTACTCTATAGTTATATCTAGGTATATGTATGCCAAACGTGCGATTACCTATGGTAACTATCACGCTATAACACACTGTACATACATATAAATTCCCATGCACCGCAGCAAACCCTTCATGATACACACCTTATTTAAGATATGTATAACTGCAGCGAATTTATCTGCAGCACGCGGTTAACTATAAGGATTTCAACTTTGCGAAAAAGATTCGCACTATTATTACCATATACTTAGGTGCATCCATATATAGGGTTTTCCATAACACGATCGGCATATAAATGCATAAGTATAAAGAGACATTTTATATCGCAGCCTGCAGCCCGCGCGTCACTTTCCTCGCGTGGTCGGAAGATGTGGAAGAAATTGCGAGGATATAATCTAGCACCTGTATTTCGTGTTTTCCTTTTTTCTCTCCTGTTAATTTTCGACCTTTTATTCATCGATTTTTTCCCCCTCAAAAGTCCTCGCAAATAGTCCGTGCTTTTAACCGGCGAACAAACCTTTGCCTTAGGGAGTAGCTGGGGAGCGAGAGGGTCGAACTCTTCGTGGTTCGATGACCGCGCTGTCAAGGCTGCCGCCGCCGTGGTCAGCAAAGTCCGCGCCCGTCGACCGACTGACTCTCTGTGCCCGTCTCGAACCGAATACTTAGGTATGCATCCCGAAGCCAGAGCCAGAATCAGGGCCTATATAGCTAGGAAGACTGCAGAGATGATATGGAACTCGAGGAACGTTAGGCTGTCGCTCCTCGCTATCTGTCGTGTCGCGTGTCTGCCAACTATTATAAGTAGATACGTACGAGTTAAAATTATTTTTTAATTCACAGCGTCAATAATGAAAGACGGGTAATTGCGGACAGCCGCCGCTGAGGTGGTTACGTGTTTAGGTGAAGGGAAAAAAAATATAAAAATTTATTAATATATACATCCTGCATTAGAAAAAACAAAAACATTTATTTTTCGTCTATTTGTTTTATTTCCACTATACATATATTATAATATTATACATACGGTGCGGTCGACAACGTGTTACACTTACTTCACACTTGAGCGGCGAATGGGAATCAATTTTTTTTTTTTCATTTCCAATACTGTACGTACCCAACCGTAAAAAATAGTTCGATTCATTTAAATTAAGCCTTCCTCGGCAGAAGAGTGAATGGGTCGTAGACTTTTTTTTTTGTCTGTTTTAAAATAAGAAAATAACGAAAGTGGGGAAAGGAAGTGGATACTATATTAATGTAGTGTGAATTAACTCATTATACCTATTTTTTTTTTCGTTAAACAGTTGCAGGAGAGCAATTTAAACAGCGAATTCGGTATGCCTCTGTAATATACTTACGATATGATAATTAACATAACCAGATGCGGGAGATTCTCACCCATTTGCAGGAGATACCTTTAGAATGTATGAGATCAGAAATTCGCGGATATGAATCGAAATCCGAACGGTCGTTATAAGTTGGATATAATAAATCACTCGTCAATGAACCTGATTGAAATGATGCCGATCATCTGGGATAACTCATTGTTAACGAAGTTACCGCTAAACTTGCCGTGTGGATGTACGTGGATATATACGTAGGTATTTACTACGTACACATACGTATGTGTCCGATGTTCGAATTGACCCATAACTGTAATAACGTCAAGAAATATGCGCGGACATTCGATAGATCGGAATATACCTACATTCTGTTATGCAATCATGCCTGAAGGAAACTCTGGACAGGACGTTCCCATCGCACAGATATATAGGTATATAACGTGTTCTATTTGAAGTTTTTATTTTTACTTCGGTCAGTCGTACGAGTGTAAATTTCTTCTTTTTTTTCTTTCAATTTGTTTTTTATTTCTCATTGACGAGCATTGCGAAGGAACTGTTTTGAAGCTTGAAATCACAGCGCTTGAAATCTCTCGTTTCATGACTTTCTTACAATTCTGAGAATTTCTCGATCTCCGCAGAAGAGCGCGGTGCACGTATAATAAAGGAGTAGTTAGGTCTGCCAAAATTGGTGAATTCAAATTTTTTATTTTGCATACATTCATTTTTTCTTCTTACCAAGAAAAAAATCTGCGTATAGTTTGGCGGTCACAATTGTGACGATCTAACGTCGGACTCGGCAACGCGCGTCTTAAGTTGTAAGTCTCAATTTGCGAGCGAATTGCACATTCGCGTAACACACATGAGCCAGCTGCGCGGCGATCAGCGATCACCAATCACCGGTCACCGGCCATTGCAATGCAACAGCATTTATCGGGGGCGCTGATTTAGCCGCGCACCAGTTTACGCGATGCTGCTGCAAGCTCGGAACGATCTCACCTGCACACGTGACGCAACACAACCTGAAACTCTGCGCGCCTGTACGTAATCGTACGATTAGAAATTTTTGCAATTCCTTGCCGATGACCAAATCACAAATACATATGTACATATATTTCATGACTGTGCCAGAACATACCTAATTCTTTGTCACAAATCGCTAAACGGAATTAATTTGCGTTCAAGTTTTTAAAGGTGGGGGGCAATGTTCAATTTTAATCTGAAACAAAAGCGTGTGAGAGACGCATTTTTTGTGCAGGAGGATCCTATGTAACTATACGTGCGGATTATAAAACTGTTCCGGTAAAGGTAATGGGGTGAAGTTTTTATACAATGGGCGAACAGTAGCGGCTGTATAGAGAGTTGCTGTTGTCAACGTTCTTAACCAAACAATGGCACTGAGCAGCCCACGTGTTTGTCCACTATAACCGCTATGTAAGCGCGTGCCTTTGCGGCGTGAACCGCGTGGAATTTCAGCTACCGAATGCGAAGAAGAAATCGCAGGAGAGCGCGCTCGATTTTATTTGGGCGACTCTGAGCTTTCCCTGCAACTACTATTTGTCTCATTTTCATCGTTACGTCCGAATTAAATTGTTTTACCCACAGCTCTCGTAGAAATGGGAGAAACTGCGAGGAATGATCGACGAAAAAAAAAATTATACGCGATACTTTGAACTGCATCTAATTGAACTCTTATTTTCCAGGTGTGGCAGTTTGAATATCTGCAGAAGCTAGTCACCGATGCATTGTGTCTGCTAACATGGCGCGGCGTCAGCTATGTCTGAATGACTTTCTTTTTCACCTGTATGGCAGCTACTTGCAGTTACAGTGATACGAGAATTATTTATCTTGATGATGTAAGTGGCTGGTATGTCATTCCTATGTTGTTTTTTTTTTCTTGTTTTGTTTTTTATAAATTCGCGGTGCAGTGTGTTTAGATCATCTGGTATGGGTATATTATTGAAAGGATTCGGGTTTATCTTCTGGAGGCAGGGTTCGATCTATGGGTATTTTGTAACTCTACCTGAACCCGAGATTAACATTTAGATTTCAGGCATGCAGTTTATTGCTTCCAGCCTAATTTTACGTTCCGTAAACGAACCACCATCTTGATCAGTGTCCCTCTCTTTTTCTTACTTTCTTTCTCTTCTCTTTCCCCCTTCGTGCACCCTCCTCTCGGTATCCCCGATTCCTTCCCCCTGCAGGCAAGCCTCTCGCGATCGGGTGTGTAAGATTCGCCGATTCAGATAACGAGTACAGCCAAACCATGGCGAACAAAGTAACAAACGAGCCAGCGTCTAAACGAAAGCGCACAATCGCGTCTTCACTGCAGGGTTCTCCCAAGACTGGATGGGGTGAGCAACCTTATTTGGCGAGATGAGAGGCTGCTGAATAGTGAGAGACTCAACCCGACCGCGAAGCTGTCCAAGCGATCATCGATCGGACGAAAATTTGGAACCAAAGTCAAATTCCCAAATTTATATTGTCGATCAATTTTCGAGGGGGAAAAAATCCTTTTTCCAAAAACTCGAACATCATTCTCCGTGCGGAAATCCGCACACTCTGATTATGTGACTTGCCGAATCCAACCGCAAAATATTACGGTCGAATCGGTTCGAAAACGAGCTCAGAACGAACGTCCGTCTGCAGACGTTTGAGCCGTATAACCAAGTCGTTGTTCTCCTGGAAGGAGAAGAGAAGAAAAAGGAAAGAGGCGATGGTCGTACGGCTCGCTACCGGCTACTCCGTAGCCTCCGGGCGAGGATTTAAGAAGAGGACCAGCAGCAGCGAGGACCAGGCAGAGTAACCAGTTGTTGAGATTGGCGAACGTGGGCGCAATGACCACTTCACAATACCTCTAACGATCCGCGAGATTCTTGGCCGCTCCCCACCGTCGCGTCGCGACGCCGCGTCCCGGTGGCCCGCACCCCGAAAGGATTTGCGACCGGATTTTCACCGACCAAAGTTGAATGGTCCCCTGGGACCGTGCGGCGTATAGTATACCTATACGGGCAGACCACAGGGTGATGTTTTAGCGCCCACGTAACACCGTCTCGACTTAGGGGCCTCAATGGGTTACTGTCCTGTCCTCAGTTTCGGTATAAAGGATTGAAAAAAAAAAGAAAATAAGAAGTGAGGAAAAAAAGAAAAGAAACGAGAATATTAAATCGGGTTTTAACCAGACGCGCGCCTAAGCAGTTTCACGTGCAATGCCCCGACGAGAGCATACAGGATGGTCAAAAGATTTATTGAGATAATTCTCGAGAGGAGTTTCGGCTCCTGCACGGCCCGGACTAACAGGAAAGAAAGAAACCGAGTCACTATCCTGATCCCGGAAAGTTAAACTTATGCGAACGAACCGAACGAACCGGTCGACGTACTCTCGGAGGAATTATATCTTTTCAACGATGTCGAAAATTCCTGTCCAAAGTATGCGCAAGCAATTGACACGCGAAATAATCGACAAGTTTTCGGCGCTTCTATTTGTCGAAATTCTTTTTTTTACGTTACTTTCTGAGGAATGTTCACCCTGCCCAACGAAATTCGAAGAAAGTATAATTTTTATATTTTCGCACCGTTGAAATCAGGAGGAAAAAAACGGATCAAACAAATGACAAACGTATGGGATGAGGTTAGCACATATTGGCATTCTACGTGGCGCTGCGCTCTTCCGGTTCATGTGCGCCGGTTCCTGTTACTCCCCAAGATAGGACTGCACGTTAGACTCGCGATTGTGCTAATGGGTCAAATTACGGCTAGACCGACCACCTTTTAGACGATCTTTGCTAGACGCACGTACAGGACTAGAGTATAACGTACAGTACGTTCATACGTATATCGCGAGGCGATTGCCCCCTGGAAATATGTGGTATGTAATGGTCTCGATCAACGCGATTATTTGAACACATTGGGAAGCTGATAATCTCTACCCACTTGCGTACCATGGGCTAATTCTTACATCATTTTTCTATGTATATACGACCGCGAGGTGTAGCGACAGTGATTTTTATCTTCGTTTTTTGTGCCGATTTTTTTTTTCTCTTACCTCAATTGCCTACGACGAGACATCTCAAAATCGAACCAGCTCTCCAAGCGAAGAAGCCAGGAATGAAGAACCAAGCGTAGAGATTTTTTATATTGTTGAAAAAATATCGACGATTTTTTTCGGTGAAATTCAATATGCTTCGCGCTCATTGTTAGTCCGTATAGATAACGGCAGACGAAAGGTGATTTCAGTGAACGCGACCCGCATCTTTTAGTTTTAGATCATCTCTATGAAAGTATAGTAGTACAGGTAGTACGGCGAGGGATGCCATACATCGAAGTAGGTCGCTCATGTGAAATGATGAATCAATTATAGTGACGGGAAAATATATTATGGTTTAGATCCCGCGGGTAATTGCGCGATCTCATACCAGGAATCCAATTTGGCCAATTCAATCGGTAAAAAAAAAAGTCCGCCGTTAATAATTTCAAAAAATTCAAAAAAGTACAAAAAAATTATAAACCGTGGAGCTGAGGATTTGATCCACGTATATCTATAATTTGCGTTAAACGGTGCAGGATCGCGATAAATCTCTCTGGATCATCATTATATCGATATAAGTTCAGAATTTATGTATTATACTCAGCTTTTTCTAAGAAAGTCCTAAGCCGCTGCAGATGAAAATATTTCGGCGTTTATATGGCGTAAAAAAACAAAAAAAAAAAAAAAAAGAAAGAATACTGGAATTAGATCTCGCCTCGCGGTAGACACGTGATCGCGACTCGACATGTCGGATCAAGTTTTTTTTTTTTTTTCCTCAGCGAAGAAAGTATGGCGGATGATACCATCATTTCTAGGCTTTTCATTTCCTCGACCCCAATGCGGCCGTCTCTATACCGGTTCAACGATTCCAGTGAGCACCGAGCGACGCCTCGCGACGTCGACGACGCCTGAATACAAATAGAAACACTGCAGACGTGGAACGGACACATTCGCCGGTTCGGCCCTTCGCTCTTCACTTTCTTAGTTACTTAGGCGAGGATGCAAAGTCCTTTATAGCTTCGAATGGACCAGTCGCTGCCCGTACCACGACGACTGTAAAAGGCAAACCCGTTGTACCAGCACCGGCACCATTCGTGGTCCGCTGCAAGCATTCCGCGCTACGCCACCGTACGCCCGCCCCTGCACCTCCGACGTCCCGACGCGTCCAGCCATCCCTTTCCTCCCGGACCCTCCCGACCCATGGGACACGCAATAACGCGACCGTATGGAGTCACCTTTATAGCATATATCGCGATATATACATCGAGTCACCAGTTGCGGATTCTTACGCGGTTACACCACATATCGCCGATATGTGGATATGTGGATACCGCGAAGATGATTCATTCGATACATACTCGGGTAAACGTAGATACGTTGCAGCGCGGACACGACATCGGCTGATTTTCACATCGAACTGTTTAATATGCATCGGATATCGATTCGACGTACGCGTGATGTAACGGAGCTTTAACTTTGACTATACATGTGAATTGACCGCGAGTATTACAAATTTTTTTTTTTTTCAGAGCTCGTTCAAAATGTTTAACTTATCGTAAAGATGATTGATTAGTGATATTTCAATCATTCATTGATTTCAAGAATCTTTACGGTAGCAGACAACGTTATATCTATTTTCATAATTCGTTTCTTTTCGCTACCGTGTTATTATCCCATTAAAGCATGAGGTTTTTTTCATTCTCTCTCTCTCTCTCTCTTCAATTCCCTCCGATATACACACCTATACGAGCGATCCGCTAACTCCAGTATATCAAATGAAAAAAATTCCCTTCTTTTTTTTTTTTTCTTCGGGTCTATATATTATATTACTCGAACCAACGGCGAATTTAACTACCCGGTAGCCTCCGGTATTATAAATCCATACGGGATAATATATTTTTGTTCATTTTTTTTTTTTTTTTTTTTTTTTCCATTTTTAATCACATTCAAAGAAAGGGGAGCCCTGGAGCGCCTGGAGATTATAACAAAAATCCTATAGCGGAGGAAGATATTATCAAAAAAAAGATCCTATAAAGCTTCAAACATCTGGTGACGGTGTTGCGTTACCGCGTGACAAAAAACGTGGGATGATGTTCGTTTATTGTTCGTATGGATATTCTTAAGCGGTGGGATTTTATATCTCATTGATATAAGATGTTCTCTTTTGAATTGAATAACCCGACTGACATCCGCGTGTCTCGCCACCAAGAACGTCTCCATTGATCGCGCGTATTCTGAATAAACCGAGGCTTCGTTGTATGGTTAGAGTATGAATAAAAAGATCTTTCGATCATGTTATTTTAGGGTCCCTTTTATTCTAAGGATCCCGAATTTTATTTATACACATTATAATATAACGGGCATTGAAAACATTTCAAACGCTTTTGGGTCGGCGAAATGATACACTTGAGATGCATTTTTGGTTTTTCATTCTTCGATTTGGAAGAATGATGAAAAGGGTGGGAAAAGCGTCTGCACCGTGGCGATATGGATCTGTGAAGCTTACGACTTTATTCAATCTTATCGAGACACAATTTTAAACGTCCGCGAAGCGTTGTAATGCCAGATCTATCGGCGTCCAGCTGTCAAATCCTTGAAATATAAACGCCGATCCGACTGTCCGGTTTTATATTAAATCGCTAGAGTAGGTTTTGGTACATGAAATGTGACAGTTTTGATTTAGGTATGTATAAATAATAGTTTATATTTTAACGACCGTCTGAATGAAGCCCAACAAAACGGTATGCATGCTGCACTTATAGATATTTTTCTCTGTATTGTACGTACGTACGTACAATACGGCGCAGATTGAATATAATGCGGGTTTGCTGCGGTCATGAGTGTGTGTCACAGTAATCTAGTTTGTCGTTTCGTTGGTAAGAACAGTCGTCGACTGAGCTGATGGTATCGGACCCGCATAGCAGACATAGCCCAGATATACGCCGGACAAGAGAAAGTAATGATCCGGTGACTTTGATCGCTGTATATGTATGTATCTATTCGTACATATGTACCCATATACACATTTATTTATCTTTACACTTAAAACAAGGTATGTATATAAAAGCAGGTATGCATCCGGTGTTTTGCTCATATATATCTATAGGTACTTGTAAAGTATGCACATATAAAGAAAATTTTATATCTAATATGAATAGTCGTACGCGTTTACTTTGAGTCTCTGTAACCAGTCATTGGTATAGGAGTTACACGTGACAGAGTCAATGATCGGAGACCGAGGGAGGCTCTGGCGACGAAGAGTCTTGATTCTGGGAGATAAGGATCTTGTTGTGGAGATGAAGGAGGATAGAAATAAGGTATAGAACAAGGCATTCTCTCCGCGTAAACGGCCGAAGGGTCAGGAGATCATGGGCCATGAATTAAATCACGCTTAGACCTATTACGAGCCGGCGGAGAGAATTTCAATCGAATAATAACAGAAGACAAACGAATTTTACCCGAGCAGAAAAAAACTGAAAAAAAATTGGTAAACAAATTGTATACTTATTTGATTATATTTTCGAAGACCAGAAGCAGCTGGCGATGAACGTTCCGAGGACTAATTAGCATCTGAATGATGTGATACGAGATTGCTCTGTCAATAATGTAGGTATTCTTCGAAGACACGTAAGCTCGTGAACTTTCCGTAATAAAAATTCCGTAACTTTGATTCGGTAGGGAAATACGTGAATAGCATAGGCAGCATTTTTGCACTCGTCTAATTCTGGGTAGAATCGTTTCTCGTTTTGTAGATGAATGAGCAGGTCGTCGAGTCCCGAGAATATGAAATTCCGATCGCCGGTATAATTTTGCTACCGCAGCTGCGATCGCGAGAATTTCACAATTCCTAATTGATATGTATTCTCCGCACAGCATTAAAGCGTTTGAAGAACCTAAATCGATACCCGCTAATTTGTCGGTTCTGAGAAATGAAAAAATGATAAAGAATTCAGCCGCGAATGGAGGGAGAAACGAGGTATTTTACGTTGCAACCCCAGATACCAAGTTGCCGAACAGCCTTTGGCACTGGGTTGATCGGCGGCCCTGAAGGGAAAATTATTTGCATTTTAATTTGCATATTAAAACAAGAGTCGTCGATCACCGAAGCAAGCTGCGAAATATGATACTCTCCCCTCTGCCGTCGCATTAACGTTGTAAAGTTGAGTTACATGACCGCAAGGCAACTCGACGGCCATGAAACCGCCACGCATGCCGATCTTGAAATATGCACCCGCGCTGCCAGATCACCGCCTGGACACGTTAACAGATCAGCGAGTTATTATACGCAGGTTGCTTCTCCGAGTCCGAAGACCGATTGTGGGACGCCGAAGAGGAGGCCTTACTAACCGAAAGAATAATCTTCCACTCGTACATAAAGGGAACGTATTATAAATCGGTAAGAGATCGGTAAGTTTTATTTGTTTTTTTCATTTTTTTTCCATTCGCAGTTCAACACGAGAGATCAAACCGTCTGGTCGGCAGTCTATCGTATCCATTAGCTTCATTTTATGAAAAGTGAAATTGAATCGGTAAGAGAAAAAGTTCACATCATTGCAGACCGGTCAAGTGATTCACGCTGATGGATCAACACAGGTATTATAGGCGTGTACTCGGTCTTCCGAAGAAAGTTCTAGGTCATTGTAGTAAAAAATAAAAGAGAGAAAAAAAATGAGACCGGGTCAGTGGAGAAAAGAAAAAGTTGGTGTAGTAGACGTTGTGGCGCGATTCGTCAATTATTCTCTCTTCACAATTGATCGAACGCGATGTTGAATAAATTTGATATACAGAATATCAGTATGTGTAGCGTTATTATATCTTCAGAAATTTTACGAGAACAATATCACGTTTCACGTTCTTTTATGCATATGGTTTTAAATTGAGTTACATACATCAAGTTGTGAAAGCTTAAGCCAACCTCGATAATGATGGAAACGTGCGGTGTCGTCGTCCAGTTGATACAGGTACACAACCTTGCGTCGAAAAATAGAGCGGTGAAAAACAATTGAGTTCAGTCACGTGAGCCACGGAATAATACATGAGTGTGAGCGACGCGTACTTACCACCTATGGAGTCTTCCAACTGCAACCCGTTTGTTCACGATGCAACGGAGGAGAGTACTGTATGTTCGTATGCGTGATTAACGTAACGTGATTATTACTTGGAATGGACCAGTTGCAGATTTAATGAGAATCATAAACGACGGCATACCCACGCTTAAAATATTACATGTAGACTACCGTGCGTTCAGAAGAACCATTTGACTGTCATCTCGTTTACTTTTCCCATAAAATATGAAGCTCCCATAATATCGGGGACAAAAGGAGTGAGCGTTTTAACTGCACTGTACAGTTGAGATTATCATTATATACTCCGGGTGAATCACCGGTGGTAAAACTCGCACCATAAGATGCTTTTAATGCGGTCTGTGCAATTTCATGGTGACGAAATAACGAGAGAAAACTCGGATCCCATTACAGCACATATTTAACTCATGCATTGGACCATAGGAGCGAAGCGATAATTTTGAATGACATCGGTTAAAGGTAAGCGTTATTGTGATCTTCCCATTTTCTCTTTTTTCTTTCCAACGTTTTTTTTTCTCCTGAGATCGCCTCGTTTGTTGCAGCACTCTGGGCGGCTTGTACCTAACGTTTTTTTGTTTTCTTTAAATTCCTCCTCGACACGTATGTGTAATACAAAAGTGCAGAGTACGTAATGAAACAAGTTAAGAACACGTCCAGATTAGCTTTCATCAAATTAACGTCACGTGTTGGCATTTACTCAGAGTTTATGATCTTAAGTACTGCCCGACAACAATCTTGTTAAATCACATCGCGCTAATTGTAAAATATAAAACAATTCAAACTGCTCACTTTCCAACGGGTTAACGCTGAAAGATAACACTCGAAACGTACTGTTGCGTATTTCCTTATTTCAAATAAAACGTGTTTTGATAGCGTAGTAATGATAATAATTTAATCATGAAGTTAATTTTAATTAAGTCAACTTACCATACCGACGAATGATGAATGAGCCTGACTAATTTGGTTGTTAAAAATCTCCGAAGGTTCGACCTGTTCGAATCCAACTCGATCTCCCATCTTGGGCGTGGATATTTATTCAAAAATTAGTTTCTGACCACGCTTACAACCTCAAGATCTCTTGAGATAAAAGTGAAATCTGAAACGCGTAACGTGTTACTCCACGCAATCTGAACGACCATGAATCTTTTGTGTTTGTATATAATATAATATATGCATATATATGTACGGAGAAGTTCTCTGCCAAGGAAACCGCGAGTCACAAATTCTACACCAACAGCTGCTCGGGGGGGTACAGGCCACCTGTGGTACTTGAGAGTAATTGAGACTCGCTTACTGAAGTTAAAATTAAGCTACTTTGCTTTAATCTTATCTAGATTTTCTTTGCACGCGATGTTAATAGCGCAGAAATAAATGGCATCGCATTATCGGAACGGGTGAAATAATTAAATCGGGAGTATGATAATGAATTTCTTAAATTAATTAGGTTCATTACACTTACCGTAGCAGCCCATGATCGATGAATTGAAAAATATTGTAGTGAATATAGTTCGAGCTGGTATAAGGACGAAATGATTTTATTTCACAACTCTGTCTTGAATATACATAATATACAAATATTACAAATTCTAAGATGAAACGGGTTAGAACAATGTTAATCATGAAGTGCACCAGAGCAGATGATATTGCAAATTTATTGCTGTTACTAGCGATGTATACCTGAATTAAAAATTAACACTTACTACCTCGAGTAGTATATTTATACTTTTAACCTAGAGGCATTTTTATTTATTGATTAATTTTTTTTTTAGTTTTTTTAGTTTTTTTTTTTTTTAGTTTTTAGTTTTTTTCTCTTTCTTTTCTCTCTTTTCGTATCGTACAAACTTTTCCATACTTCGGCACATCGCACGTCGTCGCACTGTCAGTTTCAAATACATCCGATCGTCTAAAGGTTCACCGCTGACTCGCAATATTATTTACTCGAAATCAATTCGCTCATGGATATTAATAAACGTGCTCAGTTGAGGATGATTACATAATCGTATTAATCACATATAGATATATATTATATGTACATTATATTGTAGAGGTGTAGAAAAATTTGAGCAGAACAGTTTTAAACACAACCAAAGCCGTCCCGTCCTGTACGATGTAGTCGAAAAAAAAGTGAAGAAAAAAAATGATTTCTGAGCCCGGTTCAACACGGTAGTTGAATTTAAAAAATCTACTATGGCCGCTAGGTTGATAAACCTACAAGACACACTCTGCAGCTATCCGTGTACAAATCTTCGATACACATCCAGGCGGGGAGGCAGAAATCAATTCAGCCGTGGGACCGTAATCTCGTTCTACACGCATACAATCTTGGCAGACGTTTGTACGTGCGCTTAGATATATCCAGGCGTAATTATACCTGCACGCATTGCGTGGAGTAGTTCTCGGGCAACTAGCGAACACGGCACTCCTATGCGCCGTTAGTTAGTCGTGCCCAATTAACGGGGCGTTTCTCAGTGCCAACGATTTCATTTAATTACTTATCATCCCGTAACGCACCGCAGCTCATCTCATTGTCGCCTAATATCCCCTCCCTTCACTTTAATCAAAAAATTTGTCAACCCATTCGGCGTCACTCACTGTGAAAACATTTCATCAACGATTCTCTTCATATCGCGAACACTACGTAACAGGAGCGAATGTTTTTCCTGGGAATTTTTTTGGCGCTAAACACTTCAGTTTCGTCATAACAGGGAATTCTCAACCCGTAGGTCTCAACACACTGTGTTGTAAATCCCTTCTTCATCTTCTGTGCTTCCAGAGGTGTCGGAGATTGCCGAATGCGAGGCGAGCTTCACGTATCCTCTATCTCTTTCCTTGGTCCCCTTTTTTCCTGGTGGCGGATGCTTCTCCTTAGGTGTATCGTGAAGAACGCTTCCGGTCGGCTCGCAGATTTCTGCATAAATCTCCTCTGCTTTTGGTGGCGGAGTTGGTGGCAGAGGGGTGAGGCTATCTCTGACTCTGGAATACGGTGGATCGAGATCTGGATGGTTTTGCACTTCCAGGACACTGGTGGACACTGATCTGGTGACTTGTTGTCTGTTCAAACCGGCTCCTGGGACTAAGGAAGTCGCCTCGGACTCGAGACTCGCGTATCTTTCGGGTGACCTCATGCCGATTTCCGGTCTGACAGCGAACGTGAAAGAGGCTGACTTTTTCGCAGGGTTTCTGCTCCTTCCGCCATGTGCTATCCTCGAAATCCTGTCCAAGAAACCGTTCCCGTTATTACTGTTATGTCGCGTTTGGCTGCGGTCCCTGATAGTCGTCTTCTTGATGTGTTCCAGACCCTCCTTCAGGCTTTGAAGGATCGGTTTCGTCTCTGGCTTCGACTTTATCTCCTTCAAATGAAGCTCCTTCAGCTCCAGGTTTGTCGCCACAGGCTTCGGCGGAGCCACCCTGGGCTCGGTTGCTCTCTGGTCCAAAGCTCTCCTGTGAACAAATGAACACACGCGTCATATGACCCGAACAGTAGCCTCGGGATAACGACGCGCCCGTTATTCCCCGTTGATTCGATAAAGTTCTTACCTGCAGGCTGATAAAAGTCGCTGCATCTTCGGAGAAGCCAGAAGTCTCGCCTCCGAGGGGCATCCCAGCCTGGCTCTTTTGACACGAGGTGCCGTAGGGCCCGTTGCGACCAGTTCCAAGAGTTCCGGGATCGTAGATCCCGGTAGCGGCCTCTCGGGCATCAGAGGAACAGCACAACCCAGGACAATTGGTCCTCTGGTCGCTTCTTCCAGCTGCATAAGTCCCGTGTAATCTCGAGGAAGAGGGATCGGTAGGGGTCCAGCTACAAGGCGAACCTGCACCGACGGACCAATAACAAAAAAGAAAGAAAAAAAACAACCATTTTTTCCAGTCCTCTCTGAATTTTTCTGCTCGCGAAGATCGTCGGAGTCTGTTATGTTACCTTCAAAGGCAGGTCTCTCCTGGCCAGCTGGTGAACCCTGTACAAAACCGCGTCACTTCCCGTGTCGAGGTTTCCACTTTGACAAGTAGCGTAAAATTCACCCCTGGCTGATAAAGGAGCGAACAATTCGTGGCCGTGAGAATCTAGGCATTGAGCGTACTGATCCCTCTCCGATGACCTGGAACTCTTTCCCTCGGGCATGTTACCGATCACTCCGGACACCCCCGTTGATATTGGAGCACGCCGAGTGTCCTGAAACACAGCCGCCAGTCGAAGAACCTCGCCAGCTCGAACTGTGGTTTTCGTGTAGTGAGCTCTGAGGTTACCGTTTTCTGTGGATAGAGAATATCACCGGGGTTAAGGTGGGTTAGAAGCTAAGCGACTCCGCCCCGTGTCGCTGGTGGCTTGGTCACATTTGTATTCAGCCTGGCTGAGGTGCCGTTCGGATGCAAATCCCTTGATAAAAGATAGTCGGAAGATACGCATCTCTATGGAAGAGGTTTGTTTGTTCAAGTTCGGTACCCGACGTAGTCGAACCTCAAGATCCTTACGGCACGCGGATAGGTAGTCGTATTAATCATGCGGGCTGTCCCATTTGAATATCTCGCCACAAATATCTGAACGACGATCAAGCGGTTGAATAGTGTGCGCTATGTACGTACTTCGACCGTAGCGAAATGACGTATTTATACAAAAAGGCGCTACCTGAATATACATATGTGTACGCGCATCGGCAATGAGACGCGTACATCCCAGACGACCAAGAGCCTCGAGCTGAGAATCATTCATCTTCAGGGACTGTTTCAGGAATGCCAATTAAGTGAAATTCAACCTATCCTTCGCGCTCCGCGTGCCTTTACTCCCATATATGTGTATAAATAAGTATCTCTTTTTCATTTTATTATTCATTGAAAGTGAAAGAGATGAAATGCCGTTCATATCACCGTGGAGATCTAGATTCTAGACTTTCGTGATTCAAAACGTGATCGCGGAGAGATTTTTAATGCAAAATGCAACCGGCACGGTAACGCGATGTCCATCCTCGATCAGTAATACCCCCTCATCCCATGCCAGGTGTCATTGGCCTTTGATGTACGCGCTCAACATGCGGTTCTATGAAGTCCAGCTTTCGCGACACCCATTAAGTTACGCGGGGCTCGCATCGACTTTCGTGTCACGGCCAACATCCGCGCTGCTACAACATACAACGACGAATTGCCTACCGCCAACAGCCTCAGGATTGTCTTCGCGCGTGACGGAATCGTGTGGCGAATAAGGCGCAACGCGCATTCTCCTCGCACAAGATTTTCCTACGTGCGTCGTGCTCGATAAGTACTGCTGCTGCTGTTGCTGCAGGGGTGCAGCAACACCCGGCGTCCAGTACGGACGAATCGTGATGCGATTTGAAAAGAAAGATACATATGATTGATTATCATAATTCTAACGAACACGGAATCTTCGTTCACGCCTCTCTCATTTACGAGTCAATCCCCGCGCAGTGATTCTCGGCAAACGGATATTCCGAGCTCACCGCGTAGGTGTTTTCTACCGTGTCTTTTTATTTCCATAGGACGACAAACTCTTCTTCGCCCTTTCCCACTTATGGTTCGCGGTCACAACAAAGTACGCAATTAATGCGACCTGTCAAGGACCCGATCCGACTCGTTCCCTCGGGACTCTTGGGTGTACGGTGTACCGTTTATAGTGCGCAAATCCTGCAAGAGGGGAATCTTCAACGACGGCGACGATGTTGTTGCGTTAACTCGTAAACGGAGCCGTTAAAGATAAAATAAGAACATGGCGTGCGGAGGGCTTCGAGCAAAATGCATTACTTGGAGAATTTAAAAACGACTCGAGGCCGGGCGTTGTCCCGGTCGCTGCTTCGGCTTCACCGTCATCCCCGTGTACTACTGAGCGCATTCTCTCATCGGCGAGAAAAATACAGTATGAAAAAGAAAAGAAAAACTCCGTGAGATCGATCACGTACCCTATTGTGTTCTGCAGATTAAAAAACACGGTGAAGATATATAGGAACTTATATTCGACACCGCTAGCGATCATTCTTAGGAGAAAACAAAAATATATCACCCGATCGAAAACACAATCAATAGAATGAAAAGCTGATGCTGGTGCGAAGTATGTTAACTTACATTTCAATAGACTTACTACCTGATAGCGACACCTCGGTATAAGAAACGCGAGGCAAAGTGTCGCCGGTAACCGTTATGCGTACGCCATGGTCGTCGATCAAACTTTGAATAGAAGTTTAACGAGTTAGTTCTTGGGTTTACCAGAGCTATGAACTTTTCACAATGGTATCTAAAATTGCGTCTAACTGTCGTTTGTGAAATAAAGAATTCCACATAGATATACTTATAGTGACAGTTTGCCGCGTGAGTCACTTCGTAGAAATTGTGCACCGACCTTATAAGCAACTAGGTACAGATCTCAAGCATGAATTTGAGTGGGCAGGGCGGGTTGACCAGATACGGAATAAAGCACGAATACATGCCACTTTCTGATTTTACTACTTAGTGCAGTGGAACGGCCGTCAAACCGAACACCCCAAAAAATTTATCACTTACCCATTTTTGAATGTGTTAGGGTGTAAGCTCGGAGTGGTTTTGCCAAAAGAAATGCCGGAACTCCAGCACGTACCAGCGCACCAACTCTTCTGTAAACTCTCGCACTTCCGGTTCCACTGCTCGCCGATACGACTGAAAACCACCCTGTAACATAGGAGAAAAAAATATTCTCGGTATAATACGTATAAAGTATGTACGGGTTTTGCACGTGCTGTACGGGTCGTTTCAATAAAATTCTCAGATTCCTTGGACTGCTGTTAAAACTGAATGTAAAGGTTATTGTACGACGGTATAGTATAAATATATGTATACACATACCGACGTACATTATACACAAGATCTCGTACCCTGGGTAATTTAAATAAGAAATTTACTACCAACGTACCACAACTGAGACAGAACAGGTCAAGATAATCGCGACGTAATTTACAATCGAAGGTACACATCCGTTTCTTGTCATTGCTATTTACTATTTGGTATTAGTATATTTACAGGGGGGCATATAAGATATAACTTCGAGTACCGATTAGCAAGCGGACTTGCAGTTTATACCCTATCTTCGGCCATCTTGGATTGATTTATAACAAGGATTGGAAGTCAATTTCAATTTTTTTTTTTTTTCAAAATCAGAAACTTGTCGGAAATATATTCGCGCACGTGTCCATATCTATTTTACAAGTAAAACGGTGCGATAAATTACAGTCACTCTAGACCATTGTAATTTTCATTGAAGAATCTCGAAAGTTCCATTGATCCAATTACACTAAGTCAGAAGACTTAAGAGGAGTCTTTTGGAGCCAAGGTAACTACGCCCAAGGCGTTGTAGTGCAACGAAAACTTAGGGAATTTCTAATTGGCTTGCACAATAAACCGTGCAAACTCTTTATCGCTAGTTTGTCGAATCGATGTCGAATGCATGTCGGATTACGTTTTACCATTTCGTGCTGAGCTGCACCGTATTCAAACGAGGGTTGCCATAACCGTTAGGAAATTCTACCGGTGCGGTGTTGCGAAATGAATAGAAAAAAAGAAGAAAAAGAAAACGCAAATATCTCCACCTTCGTGAACCATTTACCCTTATTGGCTCGTGATAATTGTCGAAGATAACGAAACCGTTTGTACAAGATACCTACACACACTTTCGTACTAAAATAAATAGCTTTGACTCACTGGCGCGCACAGTTGCTAATCAATTCCAGCTTAATTACGAGCGCCTGCCAACCGAGTGTTTCAAATATTGGTGGTTATATGGGCAGCCAATCAAGTTGCAATGAAAATTGTTCCCGCTGCAAAAGCGCATGGAGAAACTATGCCGGTACACGAGTATTTTCAAGCATGGAAATCCAAGTCGCTCGGTAAAAGCTGGTCCGTAATTTCCGGACCCTCCGGGCAGAGGGATGAGCGAGAATTGCGGTGCGCTTCGATGTCACCCGGGAGGATTGGGTTATCCCGTGGGTAAGAAAATGGGCGTGACTTTTACGGTGGTAGTTTGCAATTAATTTAATTGCTCGAGGTCGACTCACAGCGGGGTTCTTATTCAGAGATAGAAATGTATGGGTATGTGTAGGGTCAGAAGAGAGCCGTAGTCGGGCAATAGACTGCACATCGGAGAAGCTCTTATATGCGGTGGAGCAAATCCGCAACGGGCAATTTTTACGCTGTCGCTAACAAGCTGTTATAAACTTTATACAATCTCGGTGTTTATAGCTCAGCAAGTAACTTTTACGAGGCTCGAACTTTGCTATCATTTATTTTTATGACTCGTTGTATACGCTGGAAGGCTTTAAACGATACACCGCGTATATAACTATACAGCCCCGTATTATACTCGCGGTTGTTAAAAGAATTTCTAATGCGGGCGGTGCCGCTGCACGCGAGTTTCGCTGTATTAGCGAAATTATCAATTCCGACGAGTCGAGTCAGCGGACGTAAAAATCAAGTTCACGCTCTTGGGAGATCCGAGATCAATCATACGTCATTGAAATCGTGTTCTCCATATCTTGAAACGAGATTACAAAACCCCCACGCGTGAAACGAGAGAGAAAAAAACTACTAGTCGCGTAGGTGGTGTACAATCGCTAGATCAAAATGCAGATTGCTCGCTTAAATGGGATTTCTGTCCAGGTGGAAGAACCCATTAACATCGCCGAGTACTTTTGGCGCGCGGAGAAAACTATATATATTCAAATCAGTGGGACATCACGGAGAAAAAAATAAATAAAAGAAACGGTCGAATTAAAAAAGAGAGAGATAATACGTATATCCCGCGAGATTGATCGATCGTTGATTTAGACATACGTATACGTATAATTTATCTGTTGCAGAGACGTTTTTACGGGCGATTCCATAACCGGTGCATGTCATCGCTGATTGTCTGCCCGCGTGGCGCACCTTATTGATACATATATAGATAGGTGTACATAATATCGACTCAATTTTCGCCGCAGTATGCGAGATCGGGTGTTACGTCCGCATGTAATACGTCCGATGCATGAATACACATAAATCGAAGGTGGTATAATCGACTGAGGTATGTATAAAGTTACGTGTATAGACATCGAGTCAACGGCTCGCGACCAAATAGACTCGAGGCTGGAGGCAACTGACTTTTCAATCACGGTAACACAATGAGATACCTGAATCTGGGTCATTAAGTAATACTCCCTGGTTTTGCTCGACTACCGGCTATTATAGGGTTCTCTCTCGTACGCGTATATCCGCATCTATGTATGTACGTGTAACATACATACCCACTGTACCTACGGTGTAGCAGTGGCATGAAACCGACTATACAGCAACTAAATGCACGCTCCGCGGTTATAATACACCGTGGTAAGTGTAGCGTACCGCATAGGTGTACATATATGCGTGAATCCCTAGGAGCTATAGGCTTATGTAACGGTGTTGCCTTGTAATTGGTTAATTGTAAGTCATCTAATAAGTTAGTTAACGGGGTCTTAATCGTTCCGTGCAAATTAACGACGACAGACTAGACAAGTCCGTTGCAACTTCTCGCTCCTTGTTATCACTTCGGTATAGGACGAGTTACATAAATATCTATATACATATTTACACGTCTGTATATATCCCGGCGAATAAGCACCCGAGATAATTGAGAGTCAACTAAGTTTGTTTGCCCAACCTCAGTTTCGGCGTGAAGGTTTTCCATAAATTTACCATGAATCACTAACGTTATATAGCTATATCTTCTGAAGACGGAAATAAAGTTTCGAAGTAATTTTTTGCTTCTTAAAAAGCAACCCGTATGGTAGT